>JASUUG010001019.1:0-1481783 GCA_030449905.1 Luvunga scandens | reverse complement strand
TAATTATTAAGGAAAAAAGAAGAAGCCCGATATGAATTAGTGCTAGTACAAAACAACTCGGATGACTGCGCCGACTGATCCAAATCTAATCTCAATAAAGAAGAGGTGACAGACAAATAACAAATTTAGGAAGTAAAAATGTCTTAATTTAATTTAATTACACGCTTGTTGTTTTGTCCCCGTAATGCCAACTGTAATTTACTTTGTTTATTAGATTGAACAAACGGGAAGAAAAGAAGGGGTGGGGGAATTGAATTGAAGCCTACCAGATCTAGAATTTTTGCGGTGACAAGTTGCCAGCTTCATTAACACAAAGGCTTGGATGGGATGGGACCTAGTTGATGTCAGACGTGTGGTCACATATGGTCCAAACTCCAAACCAAACACTTTCCCTGTTTCGGTTTCAAGCAAGACGAATACAACAACTACACCTACAAGGAAAGATACATCTGGCCCACGAATATTAATATCTCTCTTTCTGTCCTTGCAACACCGGCCCATTTAATCAATAGGCCACCAGGTTTGGCAAAGTCGTAGCAACCGTTTTGTTCGTCACTTCGACATTACGGCATTAATGTTTGAATGCAAATTTAATCAGTTAATTTTTTTATTCAAACGTTTAGTGCGAGTGCACTGTATTGTATTTATTAGAATGTAACATGTTATATTAAAATTGTATTAAATATAATACTATGTCATGCAGACATATGGGTTTAATATTGTATAATTAATATTTTATAATACTGTTTATATTAAATTAATGCTTTTATTTATTTTTAGAAAAATAAATAAAACTTTCTCAACTACAAGCGTTAGGCCGCCACCGTTTATCCAAGCGCCGGCCAACAGATGGAAAGAAGATACCTCTCATTTTCTCACCAGCTCGCATTGCTTTGTTTCTCTGTTCTTGTTTTTCCGCACGATAAACAAACAAATCCTACCTACCACCAAAGTCAATCAATCAATCTAATTTCTAGGTCAAATATTTTTTTTCCTTTTTTTAAGGAAAAGTTTTTTTTTTTTGTGTTTTTAATATTTAATATAGGAGAACTTGTTTCTAAAAGCTCTAATTATATTATAGTTTGATCCGTAGTGAGCACCTCTTGATGAATCAGAAAAAGACAGCACACGCACGCATAAAAATCATCAGAGTCTTTTCCATTTTTGATACCACGTTTTGTAGCATATATGACCCAAATTTATAAGTTGTTCCTACAATCAAAAGTCACTACTAATAAAAGAGGAAAAGTTGGATGATTGTTAATTTGATGATGCAACATACTCGTTTAATTTTAGTGACATACGTTCTTCAAGTAATTAGGTAAAAATAAATACACATGCGACGAAAGAATTTAACAAATCATTTTGAAAAAAAAATAAAAAATAAAAGAGATAGATCTAAGATGTTGTCATATATTTTACAATTGGAAAGATGGAGGAGAAGGGGCCAAGGGGCTACCTGAACGATGCCGAGAAGGGCTGGACCAGCAAATTTAGCGGCGAGAGGGGACAACAGCAACGGACATGACAACTCTGTCAGCATTGCACAGACACATGACATGCCAGTTTGTTCACCTTGTATCTCTCTCCCACCAATGTTAAGCTTCCTTGATCTTCTCCTCCTATCAGGATCCCTCTCTATCCCTTCTGCCGTACACTTGACGACGCTGCCGCCGCCGCCGCCTCTGCTGCCGCCTTGTTCCCAGCTTTGTAAGGAGAATGACAAACTTCTTTGGTGTGATCCCCCATTTGACGGGCTTTATGAGGAGGTTCAGGGCCTGAATGCTCCCCCCAAAATGGGTTCTGCAGATTTGCAAATTCGACTGAGAGTTGAAGAAACACGACGGGTTTGATGAATGCAGCTGAGATTTAGCCAAATAATACGCCAGAGCTCTGGAGAGAGAACAGAGAGAGAAGAGAATAAAGATCGATTGAGTTGTTTGTTTCGGGAGGTTTCCTTTAAATAATGAATAATGGGCTTAATGTTTGTGAGCCTGAGAACAATAAGTTGAAAAAGTCTTTATTAATGAACAAAGCGATTTAAAACATGCCAAAGCGAGTTGGTGCTGGTGAGAGAGAGCATTTGACTCGCCCAGCCAGTAGCCAGTATTGAATGGTTGGTTGGTTGGTGACGACTACCGAGAGCTTTGAGTGACTCAGCATTCCCACCTCCTTAAATGCTCCTGCAAGGGTAGTTTCGTCATTCACTACCCTAGACATTCCGACGTGGCGACACGTATTGCATATAACCTGCTTACCTACCCTCTCTTTGAACTGCTAACTCACCATTCTCCCCCCCAACAAACCTTCGGGCCGTTTAGTACACCCCTTTGTAATTTGTACACGCTAAAGCGGGGTATAATAAATGATTACTTGAATAAAAGTATCACATAATTTACATAATAATACTTACATTTTATTATATTCTATATATTTGTTTAACCAATCAAATTATACAGACGTTAGTTTATAAAAAATAATTTATAAAAAATTTATAGCTATGAACTCGTATACATAATATATATTGAGGGGTATTTATTTATTTTTTAATGACGTTCTGATGTGTTTGAGTCAATTGAAATAATTAAGTCTCATTTTTCAAAATAATAATAATTTTGAGTGACTTTGACTGAACCAAGTTTTTCTTGACTTTATCTGTAAGTCTTAAGGATATCATTAATTTATTTCAAAATTATATCCTACCTAATTAATTATCTTCATCCATGCCCAAATTAAAACCTGTGACATATATTTGATATTCCATTCTGTTAGAAAACTATACATAGATTTTGTTGGACTTTCTATCTCAACTTCACTCATAATTTAAGTATTTTTAATGATGAATTTAACTTTAGTAGCACTACTATATTTCGTTTTTAATCTTTATTTTTTTGTTTTAAACAAATTATTTGTCATATAATTTTTTAAAAGTACTTATCATAATTCATTTTGCAACATTATAAATTATAATAAATTCATGTTTAGATAGGGACTTAAAAATTAATTTTAGCCTTTGTCCAGCTCTCCATGTTTCGGAAAAATCACTAAACAAATGATTTAACATGTTTGTTTGAAAACTATTCATAACATTATTTTTCATGTTTTCTAAAAGGTAGAAGGGTTGACAAAGACTACATCCACAGAATTCGATTAAGATAATCAACTAAATAAACCTACTTCACTATTAGCTAACCCCTAAATAAATATTCAAGAAAAATAAAATATGTTATTCAAATTTAGATAAATATTTAGGTCTATTTAATTAGGTGTGGAACTATATTCAAGAGAGTATTGTGGGCAGGTGACTCCAGTCAAAAATAAAATTCCTTAATTTCATATTAGTTTTTGGAAAATTATCTTTAGTAGGTCAATTTATAAAACAAATTTTGATATTGTGGTCAATTTTATGAATTCTTATTTTTATTATAATATTACCCCTATGAATCAATTTCAGTTTGAGATCCAGCACTGATTGTTATATCACTTGATATTTTAGTTAAAAAATAAACGCGTTTAAGATCTTTTTTTCAAAGTTTAAAAAGTTAAGAAATAAAAAATGTGATACTAACTTATAGGTCTAAAAAAACATGTTTAATTTCTTTATAAAGTAAGGATAGTTGTTGTATTTGTGTCAAATTGTAGAGTTAGACTTAATCTAATGATAATGTGAAATAGTTTTCTTATATTAAATTGTTCTAGTATAGCATTTTGGAGTTCGTTTGTACGCATAATGGACTGAATTAATTATTAGGATTGGGTTGAATTAGATTGAATTGGATTAGTGGATATATTATAATATCTTGCTGCTTAACCGATTGTCAGATGAATTATGTTAAAATATATTTAAATAATATTAAGTAACATTTAAATAGATATATATATATATATATATTGTCAATTATTCATGAAATTTTATAATAATAATTAAAATAAATTTGAAAAGCCAGTAATAAGAAAATTAAATAAATTGTAAATAATTTGTTGGTAGTCATAATATAATAAGCAAATAAAAATAAAATAATTTAAATATTTAATCAATTTTTTAAAATATTTAAAAAAAATTATATAAAATCAATTAATCAATGGTATTATTAATTTTCATGATTATTAAGTTCAATAATAAATTAAATTATTAATTTTTTAATTTTATTGATAAATTATTAAATATACAAGTAATGAAAAGTTAATCTCAAAATTTAGTAGAAGTAAAAGTGCCACTTTAATTAGATCATAGATAATAAATAAAAAATAAATTTAAGTAAATCATAAATAAATAAATAATGTTAAGTATAAATAAAAAAAATGGATATAAATGAAAGTCTAAAAAATGCACAACTTTTCTTTTTTTAACCTAATCCTAACTAAACCCATGTGTGAATTAGGATTACTAATCCCATGATTTTAGGATTAAATTTAAACTTAACCCTCCTTAATCTAATCCATCTAAGCTTGCCAAACATGAGATAAATATTTTATCCTAAAATTAGTCCAATCATGACTAAATCCTATCATCCAAACATGACCTTGTGATTTTATACTCGTATTTATTGATTTACCCATTGTGCCTTGTGCCGCCAGATTTGGATGATTTGTAAGTCAAACAAGTTGTGATCTTTTTTTTTTTTTTTTAAATATGAATATATATATATATATATATATATATATATATATATATATATATTCAAATCTCATGATATTTGAATTATGAATTGAATACGACTGTTATGTATTTTCAAAATTCAGCTACGGATGATCTATTGTAAAATAATAATAATAATAATAATAATAATAGTAATCCGAAAGGAATTAATTATATTTCATTAATCTAAGATTTAATTATTTTTGAATTCAATAACTTATTTTTATGAAGTGGGATTTATTTGTACTATAAAGTACATCGAATATCCATATTTTTATGAAATTTTATATTACTGAATATCCATTATTTAATCTAAAGAAAAAAATTAAAAGAAAGATGCTACTGGTTTAAACGTATTAATTATGTATAATTAGGTGAGCCTCACTTAAGACTTTAATTTCAACCTTTGTCTCTTAGTTGAATTAATTAGAATCTTCTCCTCCCATCTCTGAGGTCGAGAATTCGCGTCCGTACAATAATTCATTATTATGAAAATTTATTTATTTGTTATTTTTTTTCATTTCAGATTTTGTGCTGGATCCCTACTGAACTCATAAAGATCAGCGGGTGAGAGAGTATTGCCGGATGCCAGTCAATTCATTATGCAAGATCTGTTAATAAATGAGAGAATTGAGGCTATGTTCATAGAGCTTATACAGGATTTAATAATTTTATTAATCATGCTATTCGCCAAAAAATTATATTCCAAATGACTAATGAGTTATTAACCTATTAATTATTTGACTTTGGAATCTCTCTGTGATTTTCATATCAGAGATCTTTGCCTCGAGATAGCAAACACCTTCTAGAGCGGCTAACAAGAGCTTTGATCTACAGCAGTATCTTTATTCTTTAATAGCAACTATTTACTTAGAGATTGTTTATTCATTCATTCATTTATTTTTGAGTCATGGATGGAAATTGATCTATCCCCCTTGTCAGAAATGGAGGTCCCTGAAGATGGTGCCATAGACAGAGCATACTCTGAACTGATATTAAAGGCCAACTTTCTTATTTATTCAAAAACTAGACTCAAAAGGCACTGCCCATCACAACACAAACTTAATTGGATCCCTTTCATAGACACACAGGGAATCCTACAACAAGAATACATTACAACCATCACACTATATTACTTACCTCTCTGGAGGTAATGTTGTTACACAAGACATTGACATTATCTTAGGATATTCTATATATGTATATATGTGTGTGTGTATATGTGTGTATTTTTTAAGGGAGAAGATTTTTTTATAATTTTTTTCCACAATCATTTATAATTATGAAGTTGAGATGCATGGCTTTGCCACTTGGCCAAAAGGTCAAGTGTGTGTATGTTAGGATATTTTAATTCATCAAATACAAGTTTCAATACAGTTGACCATCAAAATTATAAGACTCCGTACTAACATCTCCACTGTAAGCATCGACATTTAAAAGATTCATGTCAAAGGAAAACAGCCTCCATCACTACCCACACGACAATGATCCGATTTGAATTGGTTAAATGGAACCACAGTTCTAACGCCATGAGTAGCACGCTTAAGAGAATCACCGCTTGTGGGAGGAGGGAAAAAATTCCATTACTAGAACCAGATGCAACAACATCAAACAAGTCTCCGGTCTCCATAAAATTTGACCTACGAACGAGGTAAATACTCTCCAGTTGTACTCTTTAACGCCGCGAACAAATACCACGGCCCATGAAATGTGGGAACCCAACTCCGACCGAACAAACCAAAATCCATCATATCGTAGCACTTCAATTCTTCAGGATCTGCACGACGAACGTAATTTCAAACGTAATGTGATTTGAAATTTCTCAATTGGCGATGACCAGACACCTTTACCGCCATACTTGCTAGTTACTGAATCTTTTTTTCCTTGTTTTTCTCTCTACGTACACTCTATTCGAACAAAATATTCTTCTTCCCATGTATTTATACAGTAAGGAACTCGAATACAAACAAATCAAGAACGGTTGTGGGAACTGGAGTGCAAACAAATGAAGAGCGGTTGTGACTTTTGTGTCTGATCAGAGGATGCTTTTTCTGAGTCAGACGACAAAAATATGCATTAGGTGCGTCAATGCCTCAACCACCAAAACTGATAAGTTAATAATCTCAACATGGTTATGCTATTTCATTAGTTATTTTAACTTCATTAAATATAGCCCAATAATCTAATCTATACCGATTACAGAATATTACTCTATTCATTCTACGAGTTAATCCAGTCTGCACAAGAAAGCCAGCCTTAATGAATATAATACTCAAATCAAACCCGAATAATTAAACTTGTGTATGTCCCAATCAATTTTTAGGTAAGGGCTCATTTTAAGAAATATCATGGCGGCGAAACTGATTAAAAAAAAAATTCCGTCACTTGTGAAATTCCCAATTCAGCAAATCTTCAATCAAGTAAGCTGACAGACCAGAAGCTGCAAAATAGTAAAATAACTTCATATATTTAGGAAGAAATAAGGTTCTATGAAAATACATATATATTCTGCTTGTGGAGAGAAGTAGCCATGGAATCCCACTGATTTTTAAATATAAAATTTAGTGGGCCTTGCAGTAGCGATCCATTTAGGGACTGTGGCAGAGCAGCAATTAAGAGGCTCACCAACTTAGCGCTATGGTGATGAGCCTGTCTCATGCAACTTTTTCCCGTGCTTGTGTCGTGGGTTTTAAGTAACCATCTTACTGCTTTTATGGGAACTTTTGGACTATTTTGTGTTAACCAACATCATATTTTGCAGAGTTTGTTGTGGCAATTACAGCCATGGAGTTAGGTAAGCAGCGTGGCTGAAAATTTCTATCGCTCAAGAGTGATTCCATGTTGGTAATTCATTTGTTTGCTAATTCAAAATTAACATCCTCTTGCTTCTGCACAAGTTTTCTCTCCAAAATACAAACGGTTTCACTTGCACATATTTGCATGAATGTTCAGAGAAGCATGAATGTTCAGAAGCCTTTTTTTTTTTAAATAAGATAATGAAGCAACTTTATTGAAGATAAATAATAATATACTCCTACTCAAGGAGGGATATAGTGGGTTTTATCGGTCAAAATAGTTAGAAAATTATGACAATAAAAGAAAAGTTGAAAATATAGACTATGAAAAAGAAAAAGTAGAAGAAAAATTTTAAGAGTGGTGATATCTAGGAACTCTATTAAGATAAATAGAAAGAAATCTATAAATCTCATGTGGTAGATTATCCTACCAAGTGTAAGCAAAGCATTCTAATCTTAGGTTTGCCAAGCGATCTGCAACATAATTAACTTCACGAAAAGAGTAATTAATTTTGAAGTCCATCGATTAAGAAGATGACGATAATTCAACTAATGGTTTTATAAGGTCTAAGGAGATCAGTGATTTATTGTTTAAAAATGTACAATCAATATAGAATCTCATTCTAACCACAATGTTCAAAAATCTGAGCATAATAGGCTGTATGATCTACCAAAGAAATGCAATAACCCCCCAAGAAAGTATCTGTTAGAATCTTGAAAAATGCCACATCTCTGCGGCCCGATACTTGAGTTTTCCTTTTGATAACCTATTGAAATTAGCTTTTACACAATCCATTTTAGGAGGTTTTCAATTAAGAATAACGACCTTGGGTCCAACCCATAAAAAAATCAAACCAAGAGAGGCAATTATGTCTCTATCTCGACCATGAAAAATGTTAAGAGATATATATATGTATGTATGTATGTATGTATGTATGTATGTATGTATGTATGTATGTAATGCTACTTATTTAAAAAATTAAATACCAAATAAGATAACATGTGCTTTAAGTCCTTGGCAACAAGAACTCGGCCTTTTTTGGATATCTTTATCTTTAATATAAATTATCGGAAATTTAATGGGTTATGCATGATAGTTGGTATTTTTCCTTTTGTATATTAGAGAAAGGCTGAGTGTCACGGGATGAGTATTTGCGCGTGACCGGTCGCAAGCACTTTCGGTCAACTTCTAAGACGCAGTCGCCCAAGTAAGCGTGAACACTGAGCTCAAACTAATTGAAAGAATGCTTTATGCAAATGTATGCAAATGCTAGAGAGAAGTAAGAATGCGATGTGGCAAAAATATAGACTTTGTTTACTCGCGAAAGAGTAATATACAAGAGAACTTTTTACAAAAAGCTTGAGAGCTTGTGTGTGCGTGTCTTTGGAATTGTTGGCGTGTTATGCAAAAATAGCTAGGGTGGTGGGCTATTTATAGAGTTGGATGGAGGGTTAGAGCCACCATGCAAGTTGTTGAACTTCGCAAAAAATCTAAGGACTTAAATGCCTAATTCAGAAATTTTAGGATATTTACAATTTATAGAGAATTAGAACTTGGGTGGGCTTTTTTAAGCGCGTCACGGTTGGCTAGTTGTTGAGGCGGTCTATTGCTATACTCATCCCACTTAAGTGCAACCCGCTTTTGTCTTTAAGCACTCCACTTTTAAGTGCGCTCGGCATTTAGGTGGACTTTCCTTTGAGTGAACTGCGTGCTCAAAATTAGCCTCCGGTTGGGGAGATTTGAAGCGACTGTGACATTCCTCCCCACTATGTTCACGGCGTTCTCGTTGCGTTCTCGTGCTTGTAGTTTTGGACATCTATGCGACCGTGCCATAGGTCGTCTTGCGGTCATAAGTTGCTTTACTCTTGGGAGGTTTCTCCACTTCACCATAGTCGTTATATGCCGTAATACTCATCGGCTTTGAATGACTTGACCGGTGAGGATGTACTCTATATTTCTTGTGTCTGTTGTGACAATAACGGTTGGGCATGTCTCGACTCTCCTTAGTTGGTCTTAGCATCTACATGTTATGGCTTAAGTAAGCTCACGTGGAAAATCGGATGGATCTTGGTCTTGGTGGAAGTTGGGTTGACGAGACTTTGTCGATATGTCGGATTACTTGGAAAGGCCCGTCGACTAACCCCTTGTGCACTTTCCGCAACGTCTTTAAGCTGTTGGGGGTAAGAGCTTAACATGACTCGATTGCCTTCTTTGTACTCGGCGTGGCATCTCGGCCCAATCACCCATTTCTTTATTCTTCGTGTGGCCTTGTTGAGATACACTTGCGTGATGTTTGCTTCGTCGCGCCCTTGCTGAGCTTGTGAGCTGGGTGAGCTTTTTCTTCACATGTCGAGGCTATGGCATTGGGCGTCGTAGGTTGGAATCCCATGATCTCGAAAGGACTCTTGCTTGTAGCCTCGCTTTTGAAGATGTATGAAAATTGGGCAACATTTAACAACTTAGCCCATCTCACCTGGTGATCGCATGTAATCCACCCCAGATACATCTCGAGAAAATTTGTTGATGCACTCGGTTTGGCCATCGGTTTGTAAGTGTAAACATCCGAGAACTTGAAATCGATTAAACTTGAAGAGCTTAGTCAAAAATGGCGGTGAATCTTAGGTCTCAATCGTTCCTTCATATCTTTTGAAACTCCACTCAACTTCACGATATGCTTGATGAAAAGGCGGGTAGCTTCATTTTTTTGTCTGTTGGTGCGGTGATAAATATCGCATACTTCTAATAGCGATCGACCCACACCGTAATGCTTTTACCCCTCGGACTTTGACAAAACGGAGATGAAGTCCATGGTGACACTCTTTCATGGCCTTGATCTTTGATTCGGGGAGGGCTTCAAATCTGGCTGGAAGTTAGTGGTCACGCCTTGTCTTGTTGGCCGCACAAGACAAGTTACATACGCACGTCTTAACCGATGTCATCTTTCATGTACGACCAAAAGTACAAGGCTTGGGCCAGTGTCGTTATACTCACGGATGTCAGCCAACTTTGAGTTGTGGCCTCCTTGATGACCCGCTTTTTCATAAATTTCCTACCTTGGCATGAGCAGTTGATCTCCTTTGGTGAGGAGAATGACTTTCTCTTGCCAAAATTGCCTTTTCTCCTTCGAGAACTTTCACAACAAGTCTTTTGCAGAGGTCTTGTTAGAGTTTGAGAAAGCTTATATTAAGTATTGCCAACTCCGCTTTGTGACTTAGAGCATCCATGACGACATTGGCTTTGTTGGGCTTATACTCGAGCCAATAGTCGAATTTCGCAAAGTCTTGCCACCTTGCTTGCTTGGTTCAACTTCTTTTGTGTTTGAAAGTAGTTTGTGGGCTCACGTTATCCGTTAAGATCACGAAGTGAGCGAAGCAAATAGTGTTGCCATAAGCATAGGCAATGAATGATTACGGTCATATCTTTTTCTTTACGCGATGTAAGCGGCGTTAGTGTCGTTTAGGGCTTTAGAACTTTCAAACGCTATAGGGTGGCTTTTTGCATAAGTACTCATGATGATGAAGTTGAGGTATCTGTTTGCACCTTGAATGGCTTTGTGTGTGCGGAAGAATGAGGATGTGTTCGCCGAAATTGTCTTCTTGACTCCTCGAATGCGTGCGGGCATTCCTTGGACCAATGCCATGTGCGATTCTTTTTGAGTAGGTTCGGTCAAGGTGCCCTTTTCGCGAATAGCCTTTGATAAAGAGATGGTAGTAGTTTGTTTGTTGAGTGCTTTAGAAAATGTGTATTTATAAAGGAAAAAATCGTCATTTTACACTTGAGTTTCACTAACATCTTTTTTTTTATGTCTTTAAGTCTCTTGTGATTTAATTATGTATGTTTTATTTTAATTAAATATTTTATGTATTCTAAGGGGCATCGTGGTCATTTTATAATGAGCGAGAGATAAGATAAGCAAAAGATAGCAATTTTAAATTGGGACGATGTCGAAAACCTTAAAAAAGAGCAAAAAGATAAATGACACTGTTGCGTATACGGTATTGTTAAAACCTTTTACATGCGTATATATGATCGTTTTCATTGTTAGCAATATATTATCACGATAACGTGACACTATACGATGGCGTGGCGCTATCACGATGATGTGACAACATTCTATTGGGCCGAATGATATGGCATTATTCTTATATAGCATTGGCCCGATGATGTGTTGTTGATTGACGGTGACATGGTGTATGTTAATGGGTGAAAAATGTGCATATGGTATATCATACAATAACGGAATGGCATCACGATGATGTATTCTATCCCGTTAGAACTTGTCATGTGTTGCAATCTGGCCTTCAAATGTTTTAATTTGATCACCATGATTTACTCATTGTATCATAAATAAGGGCTTTCCTAATTTGACACATTTGCATATATTTTTTAGCTACATTTTTACGTAATTCCGTCTCATCTTGTATTTTTACGTTTTTAATAAATTTCTATTTTATCCCTAATTTAATTATGAGTAGTTAATTTTCTTTCATGCTCGAGTTGAAGGTGAAATCTCAACATGTTTTATGGACTTAATTTGGTAAATTTACTTTTTTTCCTTTGATTTATGTGGATGTTTTGACTTTTCGTCGATAGATAGTAATAATCTTGTCTAAATATTGTCGGTGCAACCGTCTCCTTAGTGTAAGTTTATTCTATTTAGCACGATAAACACTTAGCACCATATTTTATTTGAGTGAGGTTCATGGCGGTGGAAAACCTCGCCATTTAATTGGTGCTAATAAGGAATGTTAAGGCTCATAATACATGTTGAGTGTAGATCTAGCGACCCAAGATTTCATTTTAATAGTTTATTTCATCCACTCTAATTTAAATCGTAAGATAGTCTAAATCACTTTCATTATAACCAAACCACTCTTAGAAAATTATTTCTGCACGATTAAAATTTACCTTATCGAGAAATGGACAATTGTCACCATTGATCTATTCTACAATAGATTCGTGCCTTGCGAGTTAAATAAAATTTACCTGACATAGTTTACTGCGTCAGAAAAGACCAGGAGTTCGGGTGCCTTAGTGGGAGGTTCCCCCGAGGATGGCCTCGCGCCGAGTTCTCCATCATGGTTTTACATACATTTATCTTTGTGCCCGAGGGCTCCACCTCTTGTTGAGCAAATGAGCATTTCTCCATCTTGAGGTAGAGTTCATTCTCTCATAGTACTTGGAGAACTTGCCCCAGTGTTGCACGTGTTCTCGAGTGTGGTGTTATACACCATGATGTCATCCAAGTACATGACAACAAAGCGTCGAGAACGGTTGGAGGACACTTGTTAATAAGAGTGTAAAATATAGGTGGTGCATTTGTGAGACCAAATGGCATAGTAAATTGAAAGATCCGTATTTGGTCACGTATGTCGTTTTTAGCTCATCTCCCTTGCGCGATGCGTAACTGATAGTATTTGGATCGCGAGTTGAGCTTGGTGAAGTACCACGCTTTGCAATTTGATCAAAGCAGTCCGCGATTAACGAGATCGGATACTTGTTCTTGATGGTGATCTTGTTGAAGCGCACAATAGTTGATGCACATTCGAGAGAGATCGTTTTTCTTCTTTGGAAGAAGCGTGAGTGCACCAAATGAAGCCTTTGATGGGCGGATGTGGCTCGCGTCAAGCAAGTCTGCCGAGTTATCTCATGACTTCGAGCTCGGGTGGTCTTTATACGATGGCGCCAAAGCGGTGGCTGCGCACCTCTCTCTAGCTCGATTTTATGATCCACCTCTTGCTCTGGTGAGAGCTTTTGTGGAAAGCATCGAGGCATAACGTCGTTGAATTCATCCGTCTTCTTCGATGAGGCGGTGGGACTTGGCTCTACCATGAGTGTAAGCGACATTCTCCCTCGTTCACCTCTCGGATAGAGACCAAGAAGTTAGGATCCTTCAAAAAATTTTCTTGAATTGCATGCGAGAGCGTCTTGTCATCTCTTGGAGCGCTCGCGAGGGACCATATACACATTATTTACATTGATGATACTTAGGAGTTCGTAGCTTGTAGCTTGGGAAGGCATGGACCTTGTCAAAGAATTTCACATTGAAGACCATCTTGAAGTCATCCATGGGCATGACCAAAATCGAGCTTTTTGCTTTATGTTTTGAGTTGTACATGCACTCCTCATGTGGTGCCGTGATGGGCTTGGTGGGTGAATTCACCGCCTTTATAGTGACTTCTCCTTCCTTGGTTACCTTGAGGCTTAAGCGTTTGGCCTTCTTCAAAAAAATAAAGTTGTGCATGGCTTCGATGTCGAGCAATGCGAGCGAGTGTGCGTTGATGTGCGTCTTCATATCCATAAGCCCGTTCTTAGGTGGCCGTTGGTGGGTGGATCTTGAGTCTTGCAAAGGCATTGAATGGTACCCATGTTGTCTTTGAGATTTCTCTGTCGACAGTGAAATGGCCACCCAGGGTTATGCGAGGCTAGGGCATTAAGCGACTTTTCTCGGACAATCGCGTCTTAGGGCGTCGTTGTATATAAAACATGGGCTTGAGGCAGGTGGCTATTTATCACTGGTTTTGCTTTGCCCGCTCTTGCCGACTTGGAGGCTTTTTGCCACTAATCCTTCCCGTTTTGGCCACTTGTCATTACCTTTCCTTTCCGCTTCTGATAAGCTTGCCTCTTGTCCTTGGTTGAATGATGTCAGCAAGTGATTCCACATAAGCGATAGTGTCGTAAGAGTTTATCGCCCCAGCTGTCGAGTTCCTTGGCGGTCTTAAAGCCGTCTTGGAAGTAGAAAAGAAGTCGTTATCGAGACATATCGGTTATCTCGAGCGTAAGGGTAGTGAAGCGTTGATGTAATGGCGGATCTTTACCCGTTCTTGAGTCGGCGAAGGTGCGTTCATCTTCCTTCTCTGCGTTGCTTGGGGCAAAGTGGTTGCGGGTTCTCGTTGGAACTGGACACAAGTGTTGTGGTGCATATGCCCTTGCCCATCTCACGCGTGCTTCCACGCCACTTATGGTTGTGCGGCGCCTCAAAACGTGGGCGCGGGCCCTGCTTTCGATGCATTATCATGAACACCCATGGCATCAGTATTGCTCGTGCCTGAGGAGGAAGTTGTCTCTGATAGTGGCGTTGTATGCTCCGTCGTAGGTATTGGGCTTTGGCACCTCGATCCGGCGTGCATCACTCTTGCTTGTCGAAAGTCGGGCTGGCGTGAGTGTGAGCTTGTTCCGTACCCCGATCAGCGAACCTCATCCGCTCATAGCGGATCGCTTTTTGCAAACTACATGAAAAATTGGCGATTCATAGCACCTGACATGATTTATAACCGGAGAGAGTCAAACGATGCTTACATGAAGGGCCTTGAGTGCTTCTTGTGAACTTACCATACTCGCCTTTGAGACCATCGCTTTCGCTCAGTATTGAGGGTGTACGAGCAGCCGGACATGGATGTTTTGAGTGTGGCGATCTGCGAGGGCTTTAAAGCGTCACCATTTGTGCAAATTTTATTGGCTTCCTTGAAGTGCGCGAGTATTGTAGAATAGATTAATGGTGACGGTGTCGATCAGCGAGGAGGTGGATTTTAATTATGTGTAGAATTAATTTTACGAGTTGGTGGTTGGATTTATAATGACAATGGTAGAAGGTATATTAATTTAAATTAAAGTGAAGGAATAAACTATTTGGATGAAATCTTGAATCTCTGGGATCTGCTCAGCGTGCAAATGTATCGAACGTAATATTCATTATTAGTCTATTAAATCATGAAGGGAGGCTTAGCTCCCAGCATGAATACAACTACAGCTAGATAGGTCTTTGGGGGCACCGGTGAATAGTAATAGCTGCACAGGGAGGCGGTTATTACGTAGATATCGACAGATTATTCTTGTCATCGAAAAGTCAAAACAACCACGTAAATTAAAGGGGAAGAAAAATAAATTCCAAATTAAGCCCGTGGACATGTTGAGACTTCACCTTGACTGACTTGAAAGGAAATTAATGGCTAAATATTTAGTAGAAAAAAATGGGAATTTTATTAAAATACGTAGAAAATACAAGATGGAGATGGAATTAGAAAAATGGAGTCAAAAATGGATTCAGGTGTCGAGTGGGGGGAGCACGCTTTTTATCATTTTCCTTTGAGTAAATGCGTATAATCCAGTTAAAGCAATTCAGACTAGGGATTGCGTACGTGAAAGTTAACATTGGATGGAGCAGCGTCGTGAGGGGCTGTTATTACTGTGTATATGCAAAAATACATAAAATCATTAAAATAAAACATACGTAATTAAATTATAAAGGAGCAAAGACATAAAAATAGGGATGTTAGTGAGGCTTGGTGTAAAATGATGATTTTCTCCATTATAAATACACACTTTCTAGTACTCAACACACCCCCCCAACCAGACTTGTTGCTAGTCCTAGAACAAATTTTTTTTTTTTATCTTGTGGTATTTATTCAATCGACTAATGATAACAATCAAATAAAAGTATAAGCGTTATCTACGATCTAAAGAAATATCATTCCCACATCAACTCTCCACATGAATCAGTTTAGAAAACTTTGTCACAACTTGATGTCGAGTCACTTTTAAGAATGACATGCAAACCCCAAAATATCACTGGTAGTAGTAATACGCTCACAAAGAAATTAAACCCAAAAATAATCACTCCAGTGAATGGTAATTTGAGTGAAAATAATAAAGAAGTAATATCACACACTCTCACCAAGGTGATAGAAATATACCCTCAGCTTAGAAATAGTACGATTTTAATTTAAAAATGCTAATCAAACCAATACATTCATCATCCTTTTTTTTTTTTTATTAGTATGCATTACCACATATTTTCAACCCATATAACTAGTTTCTATTTCAGACTATAGTTCCCTAAAATCAAGAAGGACTTTTATTAAGACATAACGTAGGCTAGGGACGTGGCTAACAAAGAAAGGATAATAGGAAAAAAAAAATATATGTTTGAAAAATAGAGAACTTTGGAGATTGTAAGGTGCTTTTCACTTGATTTTTTTATTTTTTTTTATTTGTAAACATTTTTTTTCTTTTGTTTCTTTTTCTCTTTTTTTTTTATCACCTTTTTTTTTTTTGTGAATGCAAAATTATCTCTATTTTCAAACATAAATAGAGTTGGCTAGAAATACAAAATATAAGGTGATACTCCACATTGGAGTGGGACAAGATAATAGGTTGCCAAAGAAAAAGTCTTTATTTTTATTTTATTATTATTATTATTATTATATATATATTTTTTTTTTTTAAGGCTCAAAGGGGTTAACTATGGATACATATTAATAGGATTGGCTAAAAAGGCTCAAACGGACCAAAGATGGCCTTTCTGTCATCTTTTAGGATTCTAAATAATCTTCCATATCTACTAGTTAGATAGATCTTCAGATGTGGCAACACACACTTTAGTTTTTTTTTTTTTTTTTTAGATAATGTAAAAAACAATAAACTCTATTAAAATTTGAATGAAGAATGGGCAAAAGGGTTCTTTCCAAAAAAATGACAGCTCAAAACTCATTTGGAAATTATTATGACATGTGCATTCTTTCAAGCAACTTATATTTGTCTCCAACATCAACATGTAGAGTAACAAACATGGTGTAATATAACTAAAGACCAAAGATAATACAAATACTAAAATTTGAAAGTTATCATGTCATCTAATTATGAAAAGATCACACAAAATGCCTTTTTTTTTTTTTTTTTATAATAAGAAGATGCGTTTCTAGAGTTACTACACTCCATATTCAGCCATCTTCGATTCAAAAATTTAGCCACAGTTAGTTTCTACAATAAAAAATAGTAAAAACTACACCAAGATTGAGATATTCCACAATTGTCAACTATTCCCTCCCCCCAACCTGAACGGAACATTGTCCTCAATGTTTGAAAGAGAATAGGGTTTAGAAGACATCACCTGAGTGCTGGATCACAGAAGAAAATATTTACAAGCGAAGAGTTAAATCTAATTTGCACTTCTTACTACTACCATCTTACCATCATTAGTTGGTCATTCCAAAGACAAAGGGTCTTGGGATCCGCTGCAGTCTATAAGCTGCGCAATGCATCAATTAACTCGTTAGCAGTATGAGCACAAATAAAGATTTTTTTCGCTGTGAAAGGGATGAAATGATTTTTTATTGCATGGTTAAGAAATGCGATGAAGCCATCATAAAAGTTATTGACATTTAACAAACCAATGGGTTTCTGATGAATATTCAGATGAGCCCAAGATGCTAATGTGATTAGTGCCTCTAGAGTTGCAAGATCTCCTGGTAGGAAAATAAAAGCATCAGCATGATTTAGCATTTCAGTTATTCTTTCTTGCATACCTGAGACAACTAACTCTTCTCCAGTTGGTGAGTCAGACATACAGGCCAACGGTTTGAGGCTTCTTGGGATGATGCCTAACACTTGGCTCCCTCTGAGATAAACAGCTTCTGAGACTAGTTTTGATTACCCTCTGTCACCTCCTCCATAAACCAGATGCAAATTTCTTTCTGCTATGCGTTGACCAAGATCGATGGCAACTCTTTATGTTTGCCATAGTTAAATCCAGAGAGCACACAAATGTTCTTGAATTGTTTATTGGGAGTAGCTGCTATTGGGATGCTTCTCAAAAACAATTTGTGAGTCTAAAAGAAAATGATCATATATCAAGGATCTTGGTGACAATGATTTACAGCTGTATAGGAGGTAGCATGTCTATGTCAATTAACGCGTAAAGCACATGGCTCGAGAGTCAAAAAGGAAATAGTAAAAGAAAAAGCACTCAATTATTAAAGACAATAATGCAATTAATAAAACAACAGTGAAATAAAACAACAGTAAAGTAAAACAACAGTAAAAGGATATTTACAAGTAGTTGTGATTGTGGCTCACATCTTCCTCTGGTTTTATGTCCAGAAACGGATTGAACACCCTCTATGAGTCGAGGATAGGCTTCCCATCCAGTTTTCTTATAAACTGGCAAACAGGGTCGTTTATAGTCAGATTCCCAAGACTATATCGGACACGTTCTTTCTGAAATAATGGCCATAACTGGAGAATTCTTTGTTTGTACGCGTATCTCGGGATGCGTTTGAGACAAAAGGACATCATCCAATGACTCTTTATTCAAGCCATCCCTAATGAATTGAATCTTATCTTCCCTGTTATCAGACATCATTCCGAAAGAACAAGGATTTTTATCGCATTTCATTCTGGCACACGGCCAAACGTACTTTGGCTTCGATTAACCAACGGATGTTAGCAGGGATGCTATTTCTCATAAGCAATCGCATGCGTTCGGACCGAGCTTTATAGATCGTAAGGAGGGCATTCTGAGGAAGTGAAGAAAATCGCTTGTGAAGTTTTGCTAGAATCATGTTTCTGTCCATACCTTCTTCTCAGAATATCAGTTATTATGGGAAACTGAAGTAACCGACTTTGATTATCACGGAGTACCGTTATCCGCCACTTATACGGGAAAATAAATCAAAACACACAAAATAAAGAAAATCAAATCTGTAAAATCGAATCAAACATGAAAGTGAACAAAATAAGAAAACACACAATAAAAAGAAAAATGAACTTACATTCGTCCTCTTATTGAGTTAACCTCAAGCTCTAATTGGAAGTTATATATCCCATCTTTTATTCCTCTGAGTTGTCTTTCTAGATCTTCAACGTGGGATACCAACTCTGGAGGTTGTAGCTTCCAAATACGATGTGTTTTACAAAATTGTATCTGGCTTCTCAGATGAGATCGTATACGTTGAAGTTGTCTGAGATGTTTCAAGAGGATCTGTCTAATTGAGGCATACATGATTAGAAGTGATAAAAGAAAATTGAATGATTAAATAAACACAATTTCACACAAATTTAAATCACCGAAAAGAAGAAATAAATAAGAAAAAGTCTCAATTCAAGTTTGACGGGTCACTCAAATCGATTTCAGTGTCATTTTCATGTGGTTGGTACTGTAGATATGACCATTAACCTTAAAAGTTACACCGTTCTTTGGATCCTTAATTTTAATTGCTCCATGTGGAAAAACAGTATGAACTATAAAGGGACCAGTCCATCGGGCGTAAATTTACCGAGAATAGGTGCAAGCAAGAATTGAATAAAAGTACTTTCGACCTGGTGTGAAAGATCTTCTCATAATGTCTTGTCATGAAAGACTTTCATTCATTGTTTGTAAATTTTGGCATTTTCGTATGCATCATTACGAATTTCTTCAAGTTCGCCACCAGTAATCTTCTTTCTCCAGAGCTAGCTTGCTGCATATCAAAGTTGAATTTCTTAATGGCCCAGTATGCACGATGCTCGAGTTCCACAGGTAGGTGGCAAGCTTTTCATATACTAGCCTATAGGGTGACATCCCAATCGGGGTCTTGAAAGCTGTTCTATATGCCCATAATGCATCATCCAGTCTTAATGACCAATCTTTTCTGTCTGGTCTCACCGTTTTTTCTAATATGTGCTTTATCTCTCGATTGGAGATCTCAACTTGCCACCTGGTTTGCGGATGATATGGGGTCGTCACTTTGTGAGTAATGGAATACTTTGTCAAAAGAACTTTGAATGATTTGTTACAAAAGTGGGCTCCACCATCACTGATTATCGCTCGAGGGAATCCAAAGCGTGAAACAATGTTGATTTTCAAAAATCTGATCACCACCTTGTGATCATTGGTTCTACACGGAACTGCTTCTATCCATTTCGATACGTAGTCAACAGCGACCAATATGTATTGATGGCCAAAAGAAGGGGGAAAGGGTCCCATGAAGTCGATACCCCATACATAAAAAATTTCAACCACTAAAATTGGGTTTAGTGGCATCATGTTCCTTCGTGTAATGCTCCCCATTCGTTGACACCTATCACATGAAGAACAAAAAATGTAAGCATCTCGAAATATAGTTGGCCAATAGAAACCACATTGTAATATTTTAGTAGTGCTTTTTTCTTAAGACCGAAATGGCCTCCACACGCTTGTTCATGGCGGAATGAAATGATATTTTGAAATTCATTTTCTCGGACACATCGTCGATAATTTGATCTGCGCAATACTTGAACAGATAGGGTCATCCCGGGAAGAAATTCTTTATTTCTCGCAAAAATTTGGCCTTGTCCTGCTTAGTCCAATGCTCCGGAAGTTTACCTGTAACAAGATAGTTAACTATATCAGCATACCATGGTAATACTTCCACACTCATTAGTTGTTCATCTGGAAATGATTCATTTAATGGAAATGGTTCTGTAATTGTATCAAAATTTAGAAGAGAGAGATGGTTTGCAACAACATTTTCTGTGCCCTTCTTATCATTGATTTCAAAGTTAAATTCCTGCAAAAGTAACACCCAACGAATTAGTCTAGCTTTTGTATCTTTCTTTATGAGAAGATATTTAAGAGCAGCATGATCTGTGAAAACAATTATTTTACAACCAATGAGATAAGATCGAAATTTCTCTAATACAAACACCACTGCTAGCATTTCTTTTTCAGTGGTTGAATAGTTCAACTGTGCATCATTTTATGTCATACTAGCATAGTAAATGACATGGGGAATTCGATCAACTCTTTGTCCTAATACTGCTCCTACTGCATAATCAAATGCATCACACATAAGCTCAAATGGTAAGTTCCAGTTTGGGGGCTGAATGATGGGTGATGATGTTAACAACTGCTTTAGTTTCTCAAATGCCACAAGACAGGAATCATTAAAGACAAAAGGTACATCTTTAGCAAGTAAATTGCATAAAGTACTAGAAACTTTGCTAAAATCTTTAATGAAACGTCTGTAAAAACCCGCATGCCCAAGGAAAGATCTTACTTCTCTGACTGTTTTAGGTGGAGGAAGATTGGAAATAAGATCCACCTTGGCCTTATCAACCTCAATACCTTCGCTCGAAATGATGTGACCGAGAACAATACCTTGTTTTACCATAAAATGGCATTTCTCCTAAATTAGGACCAAATTCTTCTCTATGCATCTCTGCAGAACTAGTGTTAGATGATGTAAACATTGATCAAATGAATCACCAAAAACAGAAAAATCATCCATAAAGACTTCAAGGAATCGTTCAACCATATCAGAAAAAATGCTTAACATGCATCGTTGAAATGTAGGCGTGCATTACATAATCCAAATGGCATTCTCCTATATGCAAAAGTGCGAAAGGGCAAGTGAAAGTGGTTTTCTCTTGATCTTTTGGTCTTATGGAATCGATTATATCCTGAGTAGCCATCTAGAAAGCAATAAAATTCATGACCTGCTAATCTATCAAGCATTTGATCAATAAATGGTAGAGGAAAATGATCTTTACGTGTGACAGAATTTAACTTTCTATAATCAATGCATACACGCCATCCCGTAGTTACTCTAGTAGGTATTAATTCATTATCAGCATTGGTAACTACTGTAACTCCTGACTTTTTGGGGACAACTTGCACAGGACTGACCCATGAACTATCAGAAATAGGGTAAATGATACCTGCGTCTAATAGTTTAAGGACTTCAGTTCTAACAACTTCTTTCATGTTAGGGTTTAATCGACGTTGCATTTCCTTGGTAGGTTTAGCATTTTCATCAAGGTGAATGTAATGCATACAGTCCACTAGGTTTATACCTTTTATGTCGGCTATGGTCCATCCTAATGCTCCTTTGTGTACTTTTAAAACTTCCAACAACTTACCTTTTTGTTCTTCATTCAGGGATGATGAAATGATTACTGGCAAAGTGCTTTCTTCTCCCAAAAATGCATATTCCAAAGTGTCGGGTAATGGTTTGAGCTCGGGTTGTGGTGGTGATTCTAATGACGTACTGAGTTTCTTCTCTGATGGTGCTAATTGTTCCACTTTTGACTTCCATTTGTTAGTGTCCATGGATGGTGCTGAATCGAGTAAGGCGTTAACCTCATCTACTGATCTGTCAATATCAAAATCCAAACCAAAGTGAGTTAAACATGTTTGTAAAGGGTCATCACTGAGGTTTGAAAGAAAAGCATTATCAATTAATTCTTCTATCCAATCCACATAAACAATTTCATCATCTGCATTGTGAGGTTGTTTGGCAATGTTGAAGATATTTAGCTCCATTGTCATATTGCCAAAGGACAACTGCATATTTCCAGTTCTGCATTGAATGTGAGCATCGGCAGTTGCCAAGAAAGGTCGTCCTAGGATAATGGGGATCTGCTTCCTTGAATCCTGGACTGGTTGAGTGTCAATTACAATAAAATCAACAGAAAAATAAAACTTATCTACCTGTATAAGCACGTCCTTCACAATACCACGAGGTTTTTTCATGGACCGATCTGCAAGCTGTAACACCACTGGAGTTGGGTGTAATTCTCCCAGTCCAAGTTTCACAAATACTGAGTAAAGCAACAGATTTACACTAGCTCCTAAGTCCAACAAAGCATTCTCAATTGTGTGGTTCCCTATACTACATGAGATAGTGGGGGAGCCTATGTCTTTGTATTTTAAAAGAAGTTTGTGTTGGAGTATAGAGCTCACGTTTTCTGTTAAAAAGGCCTTCTTTTGAACATGAATGTTTCTCTTTTTAGTACAAAGGTCTTTAAGATACTTGTTTGATAGCAAAGGGATGTTAACACTTACCTGTTTAAAGATTTCAAAAATCTTACTTATAGATTTTCTTTTCTTTGCTTTAGCTAACCTCTGGGGAAATGGAGCTTTTGGAATGTATTCTCGTGGGTTGGTTTCTTCTTTCTCCTTTGAAGATGAGTCTTCTGCATTCACCGGTACAATTTGAGTTGTTTTTGTTATCGGCATTTCCACTTTGTTATCGACTTCTTTTCCTTTTCGCAAGGTCATGATGGCTTTGACCTCTCCATGCTGCTGAGGTGAACTGGTACTTACTTCATGCACTCCTTTAGGATTAGGCACTAGTTGACTTGGGAATTTTCCTTTCTCAACAGTCATTGCCAAGGTTTGAACTGAAGAAGCAAGTTGTCCCACCTTTTTTTCAAGGTTTGAAACTGATTGGGTTTGTGAGTTGAAACCCGCTCTCATCTCATTTCGCAGTTCATCAATGGTGTGGTTTTGTTGCTCGATTTTGGAGTAAGTAAGATTCTTGAAATTCTGAAATGCATCCTCCCATGGTCTAGGTTGAGAATAGTTTGGGTTCTGATTGTATGGTCTAAATGGTGGTTGAGAGGCTTGCGGATTTTGAGGAATTGGTTGCATTGGTGGAGCTGGACCTGGAGCTGCTGGTCCATTCTGTTGGAATCCTTGAGACCATGAAAAATTGGGGTGGTCTCTCCATCCAGGATTATATGTGTTGGAGTAAGGGTTGTAGTTTGATGGCTTTCTCATTACACCTATGGCATTGGCTTGATCTGAGTATGAGTCCTGGTCATGTGGTTCCGTTAATTTAACAGCTGTTAATGATGCTATTTGACGGGAAAGACCTTCAACTATGTCTTTGACTTCTTTAATTTCGGAACTTGACTCGCCAATGTGAACCTCATTCACTCCCTTAACTCTTCTAGTACTCCTGAGCGAACGACTCCGTTGTTGGGAATTATCCGCTTGTCGCTGGAAGAAATCCCAAATCTCTGATGCACTTTTTGACATTAGCTCTCCTCCACTTGTTGCCATTAGCCATTCTTGCACATTCGGCAATAATCCCTCCAAAAAGTATTGGCATTGGTGCCATTTTTCGTACCCATGATGTGACACTTTAGGAGTAGCCCATTGAATCGCTCCCATGCTTCGAAAAATTGCTCGTCTTCTCTTTGGGTAAACTCTGAAATTTCCCTGCGAATAACATTTGTTTTATGTACTGGGAAATATTTATTCAAAAATTTTGTTACCATTTGTTCCCATGATGTAATGCTATTAGCAGACAATGTATTGAACCATGAACGAGCTCTATCCTTTAAAGAAAATGGGAATAATCTAAGCTTAACATCATCATCTGAAAAATTCTCATATTTAAAAGTTTGACAAATAGCATGGAAATCATTCAGATGATTATATGGATCTTCATTTTCTAGGCCATAGAATGTTGGGAGACAATTTAGCACACTAGGTTTTAATTCAAAACTCATAGCAGCTACATTTGGGTATCTTATGCATGATGTGCTCAAGTTAGCTAAGGGACTGAAGTAGTCCTTAAATGGCCTCTCTTGTGGTGCTGGTTCCAAATCCATCCCAATTTTATTTTTAATTTCAACGTGTTTGTGTGTGCGAAGTGTTTTTTCTAATTCAAAGTTTATAGGCTCAAGATTAGGTAATTTTGACCTATGACCATGCATGCAAATAAAAAAATGATAACAAAATTAATAAAGATAAATAAGAGGGAGAGATTACAATACTAACCTTATCACGCTGTTACAATTTGTTATGAAAACAACTCAAGTGCTATATATAGAAAAGAAAATACGTGAAACAAATTAGAATAAATTAAGAGGCGGTTGAACCTGCCGATTTCATAAAATAAAATAATAAAAAAAAAATAACAGGAAAATTAAATTACATAAATTTAAAGAAGAAAAGAAAAGAAAAGAAAATAATACCTACTTCAAAATTTAAATTCACTTCTTTTTTTTAATAATAAAAAAAATATTACAAGGAAACAACTAAAAGAAAAATAAAAAAATAAAGAAATTAAAAAAAAATTCTACGAATTAAAATAACTTACCTCCCCGGCAACGGCTCCAAAAACTTGTTGTGCAAATTTTATTGAACTCGCAAGTGCACGAATCTATTGTAGAATAGATCAATGGTGACGAGTGTCGATCCCACGAGGAGGTGGATTTTAATTGCTTTTAGAATTAATTTTCTTAGTGGGTGATTGGATTTATAATGACAATTATGTAGGCAATGTATTAATTTAAATTAAAGCTGTTGGAATAAACTATTAAAATAAAATGCTTGGATCTCCTGATCATCTTTCACTAACATGCACCATCGAACTTAATATTCATTATTAGTACCAATTAAATCATGAAGGGGGAACTTCCATTTATCATGAACCACACCCTAATAAATATGGTCTTTGGGGCTTCCGTGCCAAATAGTAATAACCTTGCCTGGGGAGGCGGTTATTTCAGATATCCGGACAAGATTATTACTATCCTGTCTCACGAAAAGTCAAAACAACCACATAAATTAAAGGGGAAGGAAAAGTAAATTTACCAAATTAAGCCCATGGAAAGATGTTGAGACTTCACCTTCAACCTAAACTTGAAAGGAAATTAGCCACTCATATTTGAACTAGGGGTAAAATGGGAATTTTATTAAAATACGTAGAAAATACAAGATGGAGATGGAATTACAGAAAATGGAGCTCAAAAATAGATTCAGGGGTGTCAAATTAGGGGGGGAGCCCCCTTTTTATAGATACACTGAGTAAATCATGGCCATTGGATTAAAACAATTTGAACGCTCAGGATTGCGCCACGTGGCAAGTTCCTATTGGATGGAACACATCATCAGGGCTCTTATTCTGTGTATATACATGTACTGTACACACGTTTTTTCCGTCCACTAACATTCTGCCACGTCACCGGTCAATATTTTTGGTCCAATAAGCTCGTGACACGTCATCAGTCAATGCCACATCATCAGTCAATGCCACATAAGCGATCAATGCCTCATCATTCGTCCAATCAAATGCCGCCACGTCATCGTACAATGCCACGTCATCGCATAAATGCCACGTCGATATCGATACATGAACAGCAGTCTGTGAGTGAATGTAATGTCGTCAGATCTGTATATATCAACCGTCATCAGTATGTGTGAAACGATCAGTATATGTGAAACGATCTGCTTTTTCTTTTTATGCTCCTCCTAAGGTTTTCGATTTGTCACCCGAGTTCAAAAGTGCTGTCCGTTTTTTCATCTGATCTCTCGTTTATTGTGAAATGACCATGATATCCCCTAAAATACATAAAATACTTAATTAAAATAAAACATACATAATTAAATTACAAGGGACTTAAAGACATAAAAATAGGGATGTTAGTGAGATTTGGAGTGTAAAATGATGATTTTCTCCATTATAAATACACACTTTCTAGTACTCAACAGTAATATTATAAAACCAATCAAAAGGAACAAAAAGTAAAGGTAGGAATTTTTAAGGTATTTTTAAAAATACAGAGATTAAACAAGTATTAACATAAAAATATATGGACTAGATAAGCTTTTACCCATCTAAATTTGTATGGTACTAATTGAAAACTTGGGGTCTATAGAAAAATGAGTGTTTATTATTCATTGCGAACAATTTTATAAATAGATTCAGCAATGATATAGATAGTAAATTTTTTTCTTTAATATATTACTTTGTCTTTAATGAAAATTTATATTATGGATATTTTAATAATATAAAGTTTAATTAAAATATGAATTTAATGAATATTTTATTAAATTCAGATAACCTCATCGTTTTTTAAAGGTGCGTTTGGGAGTGAGGTGTTGTAGCTTTTAAGCTACAGCTGCTGTGAAATAAAAGTTATAGATGTGGAATAAAAGCTAAAAGTGTTTGGTAATAGTGTTGTAGCTTTTAAGCTACAGCTGTTGATGGTGTTTGGTAAATTTTAATAGCTATGGAGTGGATGGATATTTGTAATAATTAATTTTAAATAACATTATTTTTAATTGTTAACAAATCAAATTATTTTTCATACTTTGAATTATTATATTGACATACAATTATGATTATGTTACTTTTACAAATTAAATTGATATTTAATAAGTCAAATTTATTCTTCTGCACATGTTGTAATAAATAATTTTTAAAACAAAATAATTTAAAAATTGGAAAGCAACTTATCCAAACACATACACTGAAAGCAAATATATATGTCTTAGTCCCTAGATTTGTTGGCTAATTATTATTATACTTATAACAGCTAGCTCAGCGAAATGGAGGCACCTCTGCTAATAGTTATTTGATGTACATAGACATGAAAATGGGAAAATCAGGTGGCAGTTGAAAAAATAACTTTGAGAATGATTTTATTGGGGGAATTTCATCAAAGAGGGGCTGCGCATGTCTACAAAAAGTAACTATAATAATAAAAATACAATAAAAATAATGATTAAAAGCAAATAAATTATGCATGACCCATCACCTATCAATTTATTCTAAACTAAAGCCCCAGCACAGTATCAACAAAAAGGAAGAAAATGAAAAATTGGAGTAAAGGAAAACACAAAACATGAACAATGGGTGAAGGAAAACGCACCACTAATAGAGGCGTATGAGAATAGCCAGTGTAGGAATCGCGTCGATGACAATTTCCGGTGACGGAATCGTGTCGATTAGAATTGCCAGAGTTGGAATCGTGCTGATGAGTATGGGCATTTAGGGATCGTTTTATGAAAAGAAATAGGTATGAAATTAAGTTAAAAAATGAGAAAGATTATAAGGTTACTTTTGTAATTTAATGTACAACTCGGAAAAAAAATCTAGTGAGCTACCGAAGCCCATTTATAAAGACTTACAAAACACTTCAGCAGCTGGGCTTTGACAGCCCACCTACCACACCACATTCCCAAACAGACCCTAAATTTAATATGTGAGTACAAATAACTCCACCCTCAAACGATTTTAATTGAGTAGGATTTTCACTGGTGGTTTCATATCACGACACCACACAAGTAGTGTAGGCCATTGTAAAATGAGTTTTATTGGCACCCCACTTGTAATTATCGTCGTTTAAACAGGGCCAAAGATTCCGGGCTGGTCCATTGATCAACAGCTTACCTTCGTCGGAAAGAAACCCATATGCTACAAACCGACCCATTTTGCTTCTGCGACTTGTGACTCCTCTCATGTTTCTTCTATTATTTTCTTACAAATAATGGAGTCGCTCGCGGCAACAGCTGTGCCTCTGAAAGCAAAACTGGGTGTGTCTCATCAGCTATGTTTCTGCCCATTGAACACAAAGACACACTCATGTCTCTCGTCCATTTCTTCAAGTCCCCTTCATTGCCAATCTTCCCGCTCTCGGTTCTTCACAGCCTCGTCCAAGCTGTCAGCTGCCAGAAAACGTGACAAGAAAATCAGCTGCGAATTCGACGGAAAAGTTAACGGATTTTCTTCGGACTCCGGAGACTCCCGCTTCCTCGACCGGGTGGGTATATAAAAAAATAAAAAATAAAAACTCTTCCAATTCTTTATGCTTTACTTCTTGTTGAATGAATAAACATTCCTTTCTCAGTAATATTAATAAATATGCAAATTTGTTACAGCAAAGAGCGTTGGATGCAGCAATGAATGACATAAACAGTTCATTTGGAAAAGGGAGTGTTACAAGATTGGGTAGTGCAGGTGGAGCCCTAGTGTATGTCTTCTTCTCTTCTGGAATCTCAATATAATATGTATATGCTATTTGACTTATTTCTTTCATTTCATGTTTATTATTGCTGTTTTTAAGACGACCTTTTGTCTTTTTTGTCTCCCTTCCATGTGCTTAATCATTAAATGTTTTTTTTTTGGTCATTGGTTATTATTGCTCTAAGCCACTTCCTTCATATGACTTAGGTGTTGGATTAATTTTGTTTCTTTTTTGTTTTTGTTTTTTTTTTTTTTATCCATTGCAGTGAAACCTTTCCCAGTGGTTGCTTGACGCTGGATTTGGCCTTGGGTGGTGGGCTTCCTAAAGGGAGAATTGTGGAGGTATTATCCTTTTTTCCCCATGCGGGACTTGAGATGCTTATATGATAGTTCATTGGCCTGTATGGTGAACGCTTTGAAACTACATTGTTTGTAAGAGAAAATATTTCAATAGGGAATTGACTTGATGTGATGGTGAAAGGAGAAGATTTTTGGAAGATCCATAATGGAACAATGCTCCTTTCATCTTTTGATTTCTAGGATACCAATGTTTGTCTACTAGTACAGGTCTTTCTATATATGTTTTTTTTCATTTATTGTGTCTTGATCAGGAAGTTCCTCTGACTAGGTTCTGGTTTTATCCAAAACATTAGTGATGAAAGCGGATGAGCTTTCTTCCTCCTTGATTTCAATGGTTAATTGTAAGTGTTGTTTACTCTTACTTGCAAAAGGACATACAAACTCGGTCACCTAGTTCTTTCGATACATTCCCTGGTAATACTACTATTAATTACTCTCTTTTAGATGTCGATTGAGGTTCATTCGATATCTGTTTTTCATCATAAGACTTCCATTTTGGAAATTTCTTGCTTCTTAAAAAGTTAAATTCTTAGTTTTGTCTTCAACTTAGATGCAAGTGATTTGCTTCAAAGGAGGCGGCCAAACTTTCCCTTTTCTTCTCTATGATGCATACATAGTAGAAAGAAAGGATACTACATACATCTTTAGTTATTGATATGTGATTTGCTCGTGGGCTATAAGTGGATTGTTATACATGATAGAGGTTTTTTTGGGTTATGGCTTATCATAGTGTAACAAAGATGTTGGAGGATTTGGGAATATCAATAGGGAAAAAAATTTATGGAGATGTGCAATGAGCACTTCTATGGGTTGTATGGAG
Source organism: Luvunga scandens (assembly GCA_030449905.1). Classification (NCBI taxonomy): domain Eukaryota; kingdom Viridiplantae; phylum Streptophyta; class Magnoliopsida; order Sapindales; family Rutaceae; genus Luvunga; species Luvunga scandens. The sequence goes on along the minus strand of JASUUG010001019.1, from coordinate 1,451,890 downwards.
TTCAAAACTCCTTGGGGTAGAATAATGTTTCTCACTTCATTATGGGATTTGGTTTGGATTGTCTCTTATTGATGTTTTGGAATCTATCTCTCTGAGAATTGGAAGTGTTGTTTGGAACTCATTTTCTTCTTCTCTGATGTACTGTTCTGTTTTCTTTTAAGATAATTCTGTAATCATAGGATGGACTATTGCTCATTTAATTAAATCGTATTTTTCCTTTGTTTTCAGCTTATTTTTGTTTGTTATCAAAAGTCAAAAGTAGAAACAAAAATCTTTCGTTACTTGGCACTCTGTTTTTCCCTTATCTTTTTTCTTCTTGCTTTAGTCAATTTCTGTCATTAGCTAGTACCTATAATGCCTTTCTGTACTCTGAAGAAAAAATATTTTTGTATCATAAATTTTATGTTCTGGATTATACTCTGGTCCAAAAAACTTTGTAATAAATTGCAAACTTTCTGTGCAGATATTTGGGCCAGAAAGTAGTGGAAAGACTACCCTTGCACTCCATGCAATTGCAGAAGTGCAGGTACGAATCAGTCTGCGCTCACCTTCTGTGTTGTTAATTTTTGTACAGTTGTATAAAGTTCTGGGACACTGTTGTATATGTCATGCAGCTGACGTGCAGTTTTTATACTCTTTATTTATAGAAACTCGGAGGCAATGCAATGCTTGTGGATGCAGAGCATGCTTTTGATCCAGCATATTCAAAAGCATTGGGGGTGGATGTAGAGAATTTGATTGTTTGCCAGCCTGATAATGGCGAGATGGCACTAGAAAGTAATTTATCCTTGTCTTTTTTTTTTGGTTTTTTTTCGTGTGAGAAACTGAGAACTGATGTGATGGTCTGAGTAACACTAGTACTGACCTCAAGGATGATGCCTGTGGGAATTGTTTCTTATAAGCACAATGTTTGCTAACTAACTCAATTTTCACTTTGCAGTTGCTGATCGTATGTGCAGATCTGGTGCCATAGATCTTATTTGTGTTGATTCTGTATCAGCTCTCACTCCACGTGCAGAGATTGAAGTACGCTATAATTTTCCCCATGCAAACTAACCAATGTTTCCGTGTTAAATAGTGGGACCTAGAGTTGGCAAAATGGGTTGTGTTCATATCATATTAGTTTCGTGTTGTGTTAAATTTAGGTCGACCCAAACACGATCCGTTTAATAATCGTATCAAAACATTGAGACCCTAACCTAACATGGAAAATAAACGAGTTATCCATTAATCCACTTAATACCTATATATTTAACAAAATTTATATCAAATATTTGCACATTGTTTTATATATATACACACATATACACATATATAACTTATCGATATTATAAAGTATACATATCTATGAAAATTTTACATATTTACACTATTAAAGTTTTATAATATTATATATCAATATTATAAAATATACATGCCTGCTAATATTTTACGCATTTACACTATTGAAGTTTTAAATCTATATAAAATTTTATAAATAAAACATTGTGTTACGTACATCTCCAGTTGCTCAATTGGAGAGGGAAGAGAATATTGAGATGAGGAGCTCGGGTCACTTCTAAAAAATAAAAATAAAAAGAGTCATGTCCAATGTTTGAGTTTTGAAGACAAGAATTCACAAATTAATTTAGAATTGAAAGTATAATCGTGCCATTGGTTAGGTAAATCGGTGAAGAACTTTAATCTTAACCCAACAAGAAAAAAAATCGTGATGACCATGACCTGACCAATTTAAAAATCATGTCAAATTAAATGACCCAGACCCATTAATTCATGTTGTGTTTGCTTCGGGTAACTGCGTCGTGTTAAATTTTGCCAGCTCTAGCGGGAACTTACCCTGTGTTTGAATGCTGTCCCGTTTCTTGCTGCATAGGGTGAGATAGGAATGCAGCAAATTGGTTTGCAAGCCCGCCTTATGAGCCAAGCTTTGCGTAAAATGTCAGGAAATGCCTCCAAAGCTGGTTGTACTCTCATTTTCCTCAATCAGATCAGATATAAGGTACTTTTGGGTTTAATTCTTTTAGATGTTAGACAGCGCGAGAGTATCTTTTGTAACTGATGTGAGATCTGCACAGCACTGACCTCAAGCTTATGGGAATTTTAGATGGTTCTGGTTTGTATTTGGTGGAGGACTTGTTAGGTCAACAGAAAGGGATCATTTTAGATAAATCAAAGGAGAAAAACTGCATGGATCTTCTCTTTGGTTGGATAAGCCTTGAACTTCTTGAAAGGATTGCTTTCAATATTGAGTTATATGTAGTACCTTTTGTTTTGTCTATGTTTTCTGTGCCAGTTTGCTTTATGTTCCATCAGAAAATTTCATTTTCTAGCAACTGATTATATTGCTTATTCTACTTTTGTAAGATTGGTGTATATTATGGGAATCCTGAAGTAACTAGTGGAGGGATTGCTTTAAAGTTTTTTGCCTCAGTTCGTCTTGAAATACGTCCTACAGGAAAGATAAAGTCTGTAAGTACAAGATTCACTTGATAGTTCAATATTTCTTCCGCTTTCTTTATTTAACAATGTTTGGTCTCCTCATAATTCTCATTAAGTTTGTTTTACTTTGTTGCAGGTTAAAGGAGATGAGGATGTTGGGGTACGGGTTCGTGTTAGAGTGCAAAAGAGTAAGGTAGATAAAAACCTTGCTATATTGTGTACCCGCACAAAAAATTTTGTTTCTAATTGATGCCGTCAAGGGTAGAGAAATTCCTGATCTTAATCACTTGCTTTCATAATTCATAGGTATCAAGGCCTTACAAACAAGCAGAGTTTGAGATCATATTTGGGGAGGGAGTGAGTAAACTGGTTAGTATTGCAATAAAAAACCATTTTTCCAAAGGGCTATAAATTGTGCTTTTTGTTTTGACTTTCAATAACTTGCAGGGATGCATGTTGGATTGTGCTGAAATGATGGATATCGTGGTGAGGAAAGGAGCCTGGTATAGCTATGGAGACCAAAGGTTTGCCTTTGGACTTCTATTGCGTACTCGTAATTGCATCCTAGTTCTGTTTAGACGGTTTACAACTCTTTTAGATCATTTTCATGAAAATCAAATTTGTTTGCCCTTTTGTTTTTTATTCAAATCTATGTTTGCATGCCACAAATATAAACTTATTTCATAATGCACTTAATGAATTTGCATTAGTTTTGCTTCTTTATAGCCAAATTAACAAGATGGTTAAATTACATATATGCTTTCAGTTCAGTTTACATTATGGGCCACTCTATATTGTTATTAACTTGCATAAGACTTGGACCTTTGAATAATTTTTTGACCTTCAGTATATATGGGACTAGATATATGTACAACAGGGACACTGCATATAATTGATCCTGTAAAAAAGTTATGGTTTTCTTGAGCACTGTTGAGTGGCCAATTCTCTCTCAAGTGTGATTCAAAATCTCTCTCTCTCTCTCTCTCTCTCTCTCTCTCTCTCTCTCTCTATATATATATATATATATATATATTTATATATTGGTGTATTGAGGGAATCCCCAAAGAGGGAGATACAAAGGTCTTGAGGGAAACCCCAATGGAGATGCAAGGTCTTGAGGTAAACGCATATTCATGCATACCCTTTGTAACACAGGTATCAGGTAAGCCTGAGGTAGTTGCAAGTAAGACCCACTCATTTGTACATATTTGTATAGACTGGTCAGAATAGCTGAATAGCTGTAGAGCAGGTTTAAGATGAGATAATTGCTTGCAAGACAAGCTTGAACCAATGAAGTTCTCAATTCATACCAGATTGAGAACTTTGAGAATTTGACAATTGCAATGATAGAAGCTTTGTGAGGTTTTGAGAATTTGGCAAGTGCAGGAGGTAGAATGAGGTTTATGATCATAATTCAGAAAAAGGTAGGATCTTTGAGTTTTGGTTGTTTTTGGATCTAAAAGCTATTTTTAGAAAAAGTTCGGACCAAAATCGGTGACCATGGTGTAAATTGATGCACTCTGTAATTTATGATGTACTTTTAAACAGCTTTTATTTTCTTGAAAAATGACTATAATGCTGCTGGTTTCTAGAAATCAATTGAGGCTTATTGTAATTCTCCCTTTTTGGTGTTTGATCAATAGATTGGGACAGGGGAGAGATAAAGCATTACAGTACTTGAGAGACAATCCTCTTCTTCAAGGGGAAATAGAAAAGGTGATTTGCTTCTGCTTCTCTTACATATTTGAGTTTTATTTTTTCAAACAGAAAAGCAGATTTATCAGCCTCTTTTACAATAATAGGGAACTTGCAAGTATTGTTTTCCCTCAGAATGGGAGATACAAAAATGACTTTAATTGCAAGAAAACTATGCTAAAATAAGAAAGGGTTTGCATATGTCCAGGTAGTGCGGTCTACTATGTCAGATGGAAGTGTACATCAGGGCTCTTTTTTGAGGAATGTATCTCTGCCTAATCAAGATGAAAATATTCTTGAAGAGTTCTGAGTACAAAACAAATTCACCACTAAGTTTTCATCAATGGGTGGGTGTTTTTACTAGGTGCGTGAATTATGAATTTAGTGAAGTTGGATGCGGTAATCAAACCATCCATCCATCCAGTTCTCCAAAGATCAAAACACCAGAAAATCTTTGCATCATGTTGATGGTGGTGTAAACTGAGCTGGGCAAGCATCTGTTGTATTTTGGCGAGGTAGAGGAAAGTAGAAAAAAGAATGACAGTTATTCTGATATTTTTATGAAGTAAAGCAGGTTCTTTACTCATCCAGTTTTCTTTATTACTTGTTCTAAGTTGCATTTTCATGGGAGGCATACTTGATGTCCATACACTGAAGTTTCAATGTGCTGCTCCATGTATCAAAACAAGATTCAAATTCAGTTTATTGGCTCTTATGATAGCTCACTCAGACAAGGTTTAAAAACCAGACCAACCATCTTCAATGAAGGCACAGAAGGGAGTACCAAATTATAGATAGCTATATGTCTCAATTTAAATCCACCCAAAACATTACACAAAATAGATACACGAAGTAGCTGTTAAAGGTCTTTTACATTTAACAGCAACATTGACAAGTTATAAACAATAGACATAATAATGACAAGTTAAAAACAATAGATATAATAATGTAACATTGATTGATATTCATCTACTGTACCAAAGCACTTGTGTTGTAGACGAGAAGTGCTCCTCCTGCAAGAAGACCAGCAAGAGTAACAGCCCAGATTGCCAAGCCAGTTGCACCTGCAATACCATATTTGCACCGGTAAATTTACCTCCAAGCTTTCAAATTTACCTTCAAGCTTCAGTTACAAGACTGACCACAAAAATATTTTCATTTGTTCTGAGGTTTTGAGATACAAAATTACAGCTTCAAAATTGAAGTGAGATCATAGTTAAGAGTCACTTACCGCCAACATAGACATCACCACTGGGAGACCAGTCATTCTCGTTGTATATAGGACTGTAAAACCACTCATCAGAATGTATATCAGAAATGTACTAATACACAGATACGTAAACATTCATCAAATATTAATAATCTATCAACAACTAGCCAATTTTATTACTAACAGATACCTACTTCCTCAGCCCCTTTTTCAGTAAGCAAAATCTTCCACAGATATTACTCTTAAATTGTTTTCCCTTCTAAAATATATTAGAAAATTAAAACTTAATGGCTTAAGCTGCATGAGTAGAAGAATTACAAAACTAAACAATGATCTCTACCTGTATCCATCAACATTGGCACCGTACTTGTCAACAAATTGGTAAACACCTTTCCCCTGTATTCAATTTGAAATGCTGAAGAGTTAACAGAATATAGATTATACAAAAACACAACACAGAACAGATATAAATAAATATTGAAATACATTATAATTTTTATGTCCTTCCCCATGGAAGCCCCTTTTGATATCATATCAATCTACCAACGATTTGCTCAACCTCGGCTTATCAGTATATGCGTATATGAACACATCTTTTTTCTCAATATTTTTGGAATTTACTTTTTGACTGTAAATCTGTAATGGAAGAATTCTTATGCTCTTGTTCCATGATGAAATATTATTAATTCATTGATAAGTGCTTGATTTGCATGAAGATGCAAAACAATTAACATTGAATATAACTGTTCTCAAAGAAACAGTTAATTACCAAATATATATACAAATAATTTGCCTGAATTCAAAGGTTGTTGATTAAGGAATTTATATTACAATTACGCAAGATGAATTTTCACGAGTTTCAAAGACAAAACAAAGTAAGAACTTGATACTCAAGTAAAAGAACATATGAAAAAATTATAAATTTTTTAGCAAAACAATAAATTTAGAGAAATAGAAGTAATGGACTCGAGAGAGAAGCAGCTAGAAGAATTTATCTAAAAGAGTTCATAAATAAAATGACAAAATTGCTGAACACAAACCTTAGCCTTCCTGCCGGATGCATCAACACCACCCCTCAAATCCATGCCGCCACTTACTCCTATAGAATCATGTATGATCACATGATATTAATTCTCAAATCTCATTGACATCGAATTGATAACAGCAAATATCAATCAAGCTATAAAATGGCATGCAAGCCTATCTGATAACAATGAATATCAATTAAACTGATAACACAAGCATGCACCAACATGTATTGTATTATGTAATACAAGTGTATTGTATTATACTGTATTGCATTAACATTGTATTATAATAATAATGTTTGGTGTTTCGATGTACTGGATTAATTTTATATTAATATTAAATCAATTTTATTTAAATTTATTTATTATTTTATTATTAAATAATTATTTTTATATTAATAATTAATATATAAATATAATATAATATCATATAATAATATAATAAAATGTAGTATTATTAAATAAAATAATACTATCATATAATTTATTTTAATATTTCATTTATTATATTAGTATTTAATAATAAAATAATTTATTTTTATATTATTATAATAAAAAAATATTGTAATACTATGTAATACCAAATGCACCTTTGCAGCATAAAAACCCGAAAGAATATCAAGTCATATATCACAACTATGGTATTGATGACATTGGCATGAACTGTCATCCCCTTTTTCATTCAAAATATTAGATAACTTCAAACCCTATAATTAGTGAGAATTAACTATCACAGAAATGAACACATGTGAATGTATGCTAAGTATATCCATCAGCAGTACGTTACGTGAGCGTACTTATATACGTAGTAAAATCACACGAACACGTATGTATCAGTATGGGATTTAAATACTACCGCAATATTACCCAGAGTGATCATCTTCACAATCAATCTTGTTAACTTAGGTCCGTTCAGTACTGTTGAGGCTTTTAGGTCGAGGTGATTCTATGTAACGACTGTTTTATATATATACACGTTTGTTAATTTTATTAAAAATATTATCTAAAAGTTATATTTATTAACAACAACTTATAATAGTCGAGGCTTAAATCCACGCCACCTAAATACCAAACAAACCCTAAATCATAACTCACTGCATGTGTATTCATTTAATGTATGCAAGCATGCATATGCATCGTGATATACGAAGAATATACCATAGGGTTTGTCGGTTTTGATCTTGCCGCCTTTCGCCACAATCTTGAATGATGTTTTAGCAAGAGAGGGAAGGCCTCTCACTGCTGATTTCTCCACAGTGAAAGGAGCCGGTTTGAGGCTCAACGAAGAAGCCATCACTGAGGCTGCCATTTGCTTTGCTGTCCCTTTTTGTCTTCGTTAATTTTCTGGGTTTCTTCTTGCTTTGAACCGTGTGGTCTGAGTCCCAATAATTGCTAGATAATAATCCTGAGTAGAGCGTAGTGATTGTCGAGTTGACACGTGGCAATGAATATGTGGCTCATATCTGGATATGATATTACAAAAGTACAAAACATTATCAGAATTGCACGCCAGTACCAAGTTTCGCCACTTCTATTTTTTGACGACGCAACATTGATCCATCATCACATCCATTACCTGCCACGTGGGCGTATGCCAAGGGGTTTCAGGAGATTTCATTGGTTAATCTCTCAAGGGACACAACAGTACAAGTTGGTCAATTTCTGTATTTTGATACGATTTGAAAACTACTTAGAATCATAAATTAAATTATTTGATATGATTCAAGCAATACCATTGCTCTTTACAGGCCTAAACAAGATCGGGACTCAGACGCACTAGAATTTTGACGTAGTATACTTCTGAACATAATCAATTTGTGAATGTTACAATTCGGTAAGAAATTGAAAAACATGTACACAAAAACGCTCTCTCTCTCTCTCAGCTTAATCTGTATGGAATAAAAGCAAAACAGCAGAAGCTACCTATGCCCAAAGAGGCAGCTAGGTGTATGTCCTAAAAAAATTAAGTCTGCGAATCTGGAACATGAAGCAGCAGCCTTGGCCCTCGGTTTGTAACCAAGGAAGAGATCTCCCTGAAGGCATGGTTTGAACGTGCAGCCTGTGTCATCAGTCAGAATTCAAAATGCAGAAAAGCAAGAAAAATTTTTAAATAGGAGAGTCACAATAGGACTATCAAACAAAAATAATGTTTGAGTTTTTCAAAACCTCCCTAGATATCTCAATTACTAACATACCTGGTAAATTTCAAAATAAAAACGTTAAGTAGTAAAATTTATCGAATGGGTGAATGATGTGGCACAGTCGTTCCATCAAGACTCTAAAAAGAACTGCATAAGAATGCAGAAAATCTTATGGGAGGAACATATACCACGCCTAAAAGTCCAACCATTTCAAGCAGAATAACCAAATCTACCAAGTCTCATTTGATCATCATGAATCACTCACAAAACTTCATTTTTGGACAACACATCAACTAGTACTGATTCAAAGTGGATGATGCCTTGACAGATCTAAGGCCAGTGTATTTTTCATTTTCTTCTATCTTAATAAATGTTAGATTACAACGAAGATTTCTTCGAGGTTTAAACTGATACCATAAGAAGAGTGACTCATGCAACACTCCCTTAACCTTTTTTTCATTTTCTTTGAGGTTTAAACTGAGACTGACAGATTTGCAAAGAATTCCTTCACTTCATTGACATTTTAATAATAAGCGTTTGGATGACCATAGCTGATTTTGTCACTCATCACTCACGCAAAACTTGCATCAATAAGGAGAGAAGCCAGATTTAACCGAAATCCAATAGAAGGGAGCAAGGACCAATAAGAATTTCACCTGTGCCTGAATGTGTTTAGTTGATTTTGCTCCAGCAAATGCTGCTTCAAATGATGAGATGAACAAAAGGAAGATTCAACAGCTTTTCTTAACCTGTGATTGAAAATAATTATTCAGACCCTGTACGAAAAAGACAGTTGTTGGGTAGAGTTGATGACCTTCCGAAGAACTGCTGCTGCTGAAATCAGGGCATCTAACAATGTGTGATAGCCATATTTCCTGACTGCAGGAGTGGAAGTTTCAAAAAATGCTTTAGCTCCTGAATCAAGTGAGTCATTGGTATAGGTAGGCTAGTCTAAAAAAACTTTACTTCAGGAGAAAATCATCTACTTTACTTCATGAGAAAATCGTCTTACATTGTGTCAATGTGATACTGACCAAATATATTCTTTTGTGCAAGTGTGGTCCCACAGAATATACCGTAAAACAATTTTAAGAGATGGAGCTGTGTAGTCTAAGCATCTATCATATGATTTTGGAAGTAACATGTTTGATCCATGTGAACAGACATGTTAGAGCCGAATACTATTTTTGGACTCTTACTTGTAAGCCTGGGCTTTTGGATTTATGGTAAAATAACACTCCAACTTTTGTTAATCGTGATATGGATTACCAGCATCCACATGCATCATACTTAATAACGACAAGTGTGAAAGCCGGTACTAGCACCATGAGACTTCTCAGATCACATGAATCACTGCCAACTGTATTCTGAATCAGCTTTTATGAACATGGAGCCTCTTCATAACAAATAGTTAGATCCAAGTTTAAGGAGACATTAATCTGCCTAACTTGGACATTTTGTTTGTTCCTTGATACTGCTCCACCAATTCAGAATTCCTACTAAAGGATTCACACAATCGGCCAAAATCTTTAAGCACGAGATAGAGTTGAGTCCATCGCCTTGAGATCTTCTTTGGGTTGTGAGCTAAATTTCCAGACCAAGATCATTTCCTCTATTTCCATGTAACTTATCAAGAGTCCTCCAAGTTACAGCATCTGGGTTCAGCCCATTCTTTCTCATTTCTCTCAGAATTTGATAAGCTTCTCTCTTCATGCTTAGCTTGCAAGCACCATCAATTACAACATTATAGCTCACAATATTTGGAGTGACCCCAGAATCAACCAGTTCATATAAGAAATGAACAGCCTCATTTATTTTTCCAGAGCGACAAAGCCCTTTGATCATGGCCGTATAAACATAATTATCATGAATATTTGAAGGCCAGATAATGTCATCCCAAAACCTCTTAGCTTCATCTAATTGGTTAGACTCACATAAACCATCTATTACTATAGCATAAGTTTTACTGTCGGGAACTACACCATTGCCTAACATGCAATTGAAAACTTCTTTTGCTTCTTCCACATGATGAAGTCTAAACAGACCACGAAGAACTGCATTGTATGTCACAATGCCAGGGCTAAATCCTCTTTGTGGCATTACCTGATACAACAAATTGAGAGCTTCTTGGATTCTTCCAACATTTAGTAAACCAAAAATAATAGTAGTGAAGGTGACAGCATCTGGGGCACAAAACTTTCCAGTCATCATATCATTTAGCACCTGTAGACCTTCTTCAACCCTTCCCACCTTGCAAAACCCATTAATAACTGTATTGAGAGTTATCACATCTGGCTGACATTGTGTCTGAAGCATAAAAACAAGAACGTTTAGAAGTTCGGTTGGGCTCTTTATAAGACAAAGTGCTCTTAAATGTATATTGCAAATTCTGGTCCTATCCACATCTTCCTTACTCAACATGGATTGGAGAACCTTCCTTGCTTTCTCGAGGTCAGATTCTAGACAAAGACCCTCAACTAAAACCTTGTAAGTATGCTCAGATGGCAAGTATCCAAATTGAATTCCTTCCTCTAAAAGCTGGTATGCCCTCATACAACCACCCTGTTTGCAAAGCCCATGTACAATAGAATTGTACGATACTAAGCTTGGCTTTAAACCACGTTTTCTCATTACATAAACAACCCTTGAAGCCCCATGGTTCCTTCCACTTCTACAAAGCGAGTCAATCATATGTCCATAAGCAAACTCCTCATTCACACTCTTCCCTTGCGGCATATCCTCCGCAATCCTAAAAACCTCATTGACATATCCTTCTCTACACAAAGAATCGACAAGATTAGCAAACGCCGCACTATTCACAGATGAGTCCTCCTCCTCCTTCATCCTCTCCCAAAGCTTGACCATCAGCACGTTACCACGCTCTACGTCACGTGTCCTTAGAGCACCACGAACCAAGACACTATAAGTAAGAGAATTCGGCAAGACACCGCAGTGACGCATTTCATCAAACACCTTATACGCAACATCCATTTCACCGATTCTGCAGTACCCATGAATCAAAGTAGTGTAAGAAACAACATTAGGCACGTGCCCTCTACTTTTCATATCAAAAAACAACTTATGAGCTTCACCAACACGCGACAAACCACACAATTGATCCATCAAACAGTTATAATTAACCAAAGAAGGCACAAACTCGGGCTTAACATTATACAAACAGCCTATAACATGCAAAGTATCAAGTAGGTTTTTCGAGCCAAGAAAGCGAGCAATAATTACGTTGCAAGTGCGCTCGTCAGGGACGCAACAGGAGGAAATGGAGACAAGAAGCCGGTGGTGGGCTTCGGCGAATCGGTTGGCATCGCAGAGAGCGTGGAAGATGCTGCTGATGTTGAGGGAATTGGGACGGTAGCCAAAAATGCGAAGGTGATCGAGAAAGCGAAGGGCCCCATCGACGTTGCGGTCTTTGGTGCAGAGTCTGTGAATCTTTTTGGTTATGTCTTGTTCTGATTCGCGGGTGTTTATGTTTAGAGGTTCTTGTACTTTCGGTGCTAATGTTGTGAAGAAGAAGAAGAGTGCAAATGTGATGTTTGGTTTTGCAAAAGAGTTGAGCTTTTTTGGGTGATGGAAGAGTTGCGAGAAGCATTTTGAATGCATGCCTCTTGTGCTTTTGTGTTATGTTTATTAGAGAGGCTGAAACTCCGGTCATTAAATATGCGATGCGTATGGATTTAAAAGTTAATCCGGTTCGGGTTTAACTTCTGTTTGGTTTGTTTCAGATTTAAATTTAGATCGGGTTTGAATTATATTTTTGGGTGTTGTTTGGTTTGAAGAAAAGGGAGGATAGGAGAGGAGAAAAAAAGGAGAGTGGAGAGGTGATGAGAGTAGATGAGTATAAAAATTAATTATTATTATTTGATTTCACATTATATTTGAAAGGAAAAGAAATTATAAATTTTTTATTTGGATAAATATAACTATTATCTTTAATGTTAATATTGTTAATAAATAAAGAATAATGAAATTATGAATTAATTTAATCTAAAAAATAAATTGATAACAAAACATTTAATTTTATATTATAATTTTAATTAATTCATTATTATTTTATAATCAAAATAAGTAACATTGCATAACTAGTTATATGATCAATTCAATTTCTAAATATTTATAATTATTGACAAGAATAATATGTTAGCTTATTGAAATTACCTAGTTAAATAGAAAATTTTATGTTTTAAAATAAAAATTACAGCATGACCGCCGTTTACTGCCGTTGACTACCGTTGACCTCTGTTGACCTCTGTTAACCACCACTGACCACCGCTATTGACCACCATTTTTTATTGTGTTAAATTCATAATAATGATTAGAAATGAACAATTTACTCATTAGAAGTGTTAATTTTGTAAAAAAATATACTATATAGTAGGATATATGAGAGTTAAAATTTTTCCAAACATTTAAACAAATTTTGAGGTAAATAACAACGTATATTAGCATTTCTAACTCCATAGAGTTGTAGATCGACTCATGAGGATTCCATTGGTATCAATTTTGATGGCAAAGCGCATCTTCAGCAAAACTCTGGTGACTTTCCAGCGACCATTTTACTGCTTTTTCTTTTTTAAAAAAAAATTTATCCTATTAATTTTTAAAAAATAAATATAAATTATTTACACTTTAACTTATTTTAAATTAATTTTATTTAGGGGATAATTTTGAAATTTTTGTATTCCAATAGATGAGTAATTTGAAATCCTTATCCATTGATTAGGAATATAAATTCTTCAATTTAATAGAAATGGAAATTCAATTCTATTAAATTTGGTCCAACTAAACAATGGAAAATGGAAAAGAAATCAAATTATTTCCCTCTCCCAACTCCTCTACCCCCAAGTAAACATGTCCTTAGATAAAAAATTCGGTTTGGGTTGAAATTTGAGGAAAATTGGATTTGTTTTAAATTTAGGTTATTTTTATTTTTGTATTTATAAGTAATCTGATTAGGTTTGATGTTTAGTTTGATTTTAATCCGAATTGATTCTAAATCCAATCAATTTGTAGGGTTAAACTGAACCAAATCAAAATAAATTTCAAGTTTAGTTCATTTTAATTTGACACAAACTACATGCCCACCCCTACCATTAATATCAAAACTAAAGCATGGTAAAAGACTGATAAATATATATTTAAAATAATGTAAAGTATGACAAAAGATTGATAAAAATATATTTAAAATAATGTTGTTTGTAATAGGTTTTTTTTTTTTCAAGAAAACAAACTCAAAAGTCAAAACTATGTCATTTTGAATGTAATTTTTATCTGACTTTGATTTCCAATCATTTTTCACGTTATAATGTTGGTGTTAGAATAATGTATAACCCGACCAAGTTATTTTGTCTTAAATTTAGTCAAAAAATTCGAACAAATTTATAATTAATTTTATTGTCTTTTGCCTAATTTTTTTTCCCAATATTTGTAACTCGATTAAAAACTTGTCAAAAATTGTTTTATCTACAACGGCCCAATAAAACATTGGCCTAGACGCCTAGTGGTGGGTTAGAGTTTTTATTAAAATAAAATATAAAATTGTGATATTTAACAGCCCACTATATCTCACCAATCCCAATAATTAATTTTATGCCAATACTTGTTTTATTCTTATAGGAAATAACTTAAAAAGGTAAATAACTTTTAAACACACCTACATGATAATTTGTATTAATATTTAATTTAACTAATCTAATTCCTTAAACCCTAATTTTTTAAAAAATTTTAAATTATTATCTCTTCTCAAATATTGTATACTCTACTTTTATAATCATTGAAGAAATTAATTTATAGTATTCAATAGAAGATGAAAAGGAAGCATCAAATCATTTTTTATCATTATGGTAACAATGGATAAAACCTTTAGTTAAAAAGAAAGGGATTATAGTACTTATGAAAGTGTTTTTTTTTTTTTAAACAGATTTTATAAGTTTTATAGGATGGATGGTTGAAAAAAAATATAAAAATTACAATTAAGATAAATTAGGGATTTAGTGATGTATTTTGAGAAATAAAAATTAGTTAAAGATTTTTAATAGAATTAACTGAAAAATAAAGACCGGTAAAATACAATAAAGATGTCAAATACCACTCTAAAATATGTTCTCTTCTTCTTCCGTAGATATGTGGATCGACCGGTGAAGGCAGCTATCTACCCACTAAGGGGGTTAGATTTCTGAAGTCATTTCAATAGACTTCTCGGCTCTCTGATAAGTATGCCTCATCTGCACTAAGAAAAAGGTCGAGTAAACTGCAGCTAAGAAAAGAAAAAATTGCCCATGAACTTTAGAAAGAACAAGGAAGAAGTAACAGGCAGGTCTATACTTCTCCAAAGATGATTAAAGATGAAAAGGATGGTTTCCATCACATATCCCATTAATCGAAACGAACAACTCCGTAAAATTAAACAAGAGTATTAAGTGATTATGATTTTCAAAATGGCAAGCAAAGCCAAACCGAGTTACATCAACAAACAATTTCTTAAATGAGGCATGATGGAAGCATTTTTCGCTTTGACAACTGTTGATACTATTGCTATAAGCAACTAAGAATCTCTGTAAGTTTTGAGGCTGCAGCCAGGCCACTAAGTATTGCACCTTCAACATCTGGACTAACACAAAAATCTCCACAGATGGCTAGTCTCTTTTTTCCATCCCAGAGGCATCTCTCCTCTTTTGCTATGCCTGCAGCTGGAAAGGCGCTTCCCCTGGAAACAAACCATTTGATAGATATATTTAGCATTAGCGTGGGAAATAAGAATCAATTTGCTCAACAACGAAAGCATTTTATGCTATATCATGTCTGAATGTCACGATATATCTGCATTACATCAACATTTCATTGTATAACACACTGGAATTCCTGACCTTTGAAGGGGGTGATGAACCATTACTATGTTAAGCTCAATTGTATAGATGTAAATAAACTTATATTGTAAATGCTTTCCTATAAATTTTTTTGGTATGCGTTCGTGTAAAAACAACGACAATTGACACCTTTTTGAAGCATAAGTTAAAAAGAAAAAAAGAAAAAAATTTGAAGAAAATTACATTAAACCTATAAGTAATTGATAATTCACACCTTTGAATGAATATAAATTATGATAAGGAAGCTTGCATGAGCACCTAGCTCCAGCTATGAGCATATACTTACGGGCAATTTTATATTCTAACCACCCAACCTACATGTTATGCTTGATCTTCTATACCTGAACAATTTCAACAAAAGCCAAATCACTCATAGTCACAAATGAACTTAGTTGCACACTGTCAAAACCATCACACACAAATTTCTCTCTGCACATCCTCAAGCTTCTAAGTAGTGTATCTATTTCTAAGCCAAGGTTGAAGTTTAAGTTGGTTTTCAGCTGCCTATTTCAATGTTTTGGTTTCCATGTCAGTTCCAGGGAAAAACCCATCCCTCTAATTAAAAAATTGCATAAAGAAAATTAAGCAATCACCGCAAGATGATAAGAAGTTGAAAATGAAAACCACATTTTTCATGCAACCCTCAAGTGTGGTTTTGTACGTGCAACAAATAGTTGACTTCATAGTGCTCATAGTCTTAGCCATGTTGCCAAGAACAAGCCAATATAGGACTTGACAAGCAAGCATTATCAATTTTATGCCAGTTAGGATGTAAAACCAGATGGTAAATTTGAAAAGTAGAGCAAACTTCCAGGACAAATGAACCTTGCTCTAAATTAGCGCAGAATGGGATACATTGAAATTTTACATGTCTCTAGCAAGCGAACTTCCAGGTCAAATGAACCTGGTGTAATGTCGTGCAGAATGGGATGAGCCCGAAATTTTTAACATGTCCCTAGCAGATCTAATGATTGACGGTTATAGTATTTACTTCAGATACTGACCATCTATGAGCTTTTCTGAAAATTGGCCGAGGAATGCTGAGACCTGTGCCTTGAAATTCTTGGAGCATTTCTTCAGCCACCTTTTTTAATGTTGCATCTGAAGGCTTTTGAAGTCCAGTTTGCGCAATTACAGTCCTTGCATAGTCTGCTGTTGAATGCAATACCCATCGTTCACTATACCATAAGGAAGTAGACAGTGAAACAATATAAAACAAGAAAAATGAACGAAATCTAGATAGAGCAGAAACCAGATCATTTGCTCAATTAAGTCACTAACAATGAAAAATGAAACTACACACCTGTTAGCAGATCGCCCAGGCTTGCTGCTGTCGCAGTGAGCCCAACTCAGAACATCAGAATCTTGAAAAGAGAAACCTTTTACAGGAATCTGAATAGAGATATTAAAGTAGAATCAGACACCAAAAGCTACCATATATAGACATTTCAAAACATTTAAGTAGCTAATTTGATAGGAAAGGTCCTGCAGCAAAGAAAAGTAAATGGAAAGGTTGATGGAATAAGAAGTTTGGATCATTAAACCATTATAAATATTGAGAAAACCATTGTTTTAAAGGGTTTACAGTAGCTAGATGCATAATTATTTTCATACCGAAGATAAAGGCTCCGAAAACGCCAGCATTAGAGCAAAACAAGGGCTGACAGGAATTTCTTCCAACTTCACAGCCAAATCTGGGGCAAAAGTCAAATCTGTAGCAAAACAAATAACTACAAAATTATAACTGTTTCTAACAAAATTGATTTCTGTCACAATGTAATTCATGCGATTGTTGCAACTTGCAAAACAAAGAAAAAAGAAGTCATGGCACTTTTCGGCAAGAACTCCAGCACAAAGATGAGAGCAACAAAGAATGGTCGAACCATCCTTGTGAATGATCACATAATATTATTGTTAACAAAGTGATGATAATAAGTAAAATGTAATAATACATAAAGCAACAGCAAAACCAAGAGAAACAAAGCCATCCCATTTTCTTAATTTCAAGTCATATAACAGTTTATTTCATACAACATCAAATTGAACTAATGGTGCAAAATGGAAAAGAAACTCTATATGCATTATTTTTTGGATTTCAACTCTGTAATAGAGTGATAAAACAACAAAACAATCTTCACCAACAGTTCTGTTTGAGGAGAGACTGGGAAGCGTTGATATACCAAGAGGAGGTGGTTTCCCTGTTATGTCCCTAAATCTTGGAGAAACCACATTTTTGTCCGAAGCTACCACACCATTAAATTGACCAAGATTTTGTCCATCCAACCCTGACACTGACCACAAATTCTTATCCTCTAACCATTTGAACCTCCCTACACCCACACCAAACTTACTTTCCACTCCTGAAGAATATTAAAAGTGAAATATTAGACACTATTTAGATTTGTACTTACTTTGCATTAAATATAATTAAAGAAAAATTATAGCATACTACATACCAGGCTGACGGCACAATGCTTTACAGATAGAGTTCATACCCGGCACACCCACATATTTTTTGTTCATTCCATCCTAGATTAAGTTAATATCTTAGAGAAATTGTTATCTGAAAAAGGAAAGATGAATACATGCATGTGAATGATTTTTATTTTTTTTTGTGTTTCAATGTTAAAAGTACAGAAAACATACCCATGCAACAGTACTAACATTTTGGAGAACCAACTGATGATACCAAGCTATCATGCTAATTTATCCTTAGTAACTAAGAGAGTTGCGACAAACAGCTGGGGAGCTGCAACCCTCAGTTCTAGTGAATTAAAATTAATAAAAAACACATCTTAAAATTCAAGCACAACGCTTGGGTGCCTACATTAAAAAACACAATGATGCACATATATATTTTCACACAGAATTGTTATAAACCTGTTGTATATTGATGAATTTTTTGGAGACACAATTGAAGGAACCGACATTCACTTTCCACTCAGCAACAAGACCTCCTGATTCCCACTCGCCCACAAGAGCCAGCACATCACTGTTGGTAACATTAAAAAATGGAGCACCATGATCAAACAACATCTCCTTCCCATCTTCAGAAGTTTCTCTGCAAAATTTGTGCATGTTAGAACCTCAAATTAACAAAAGCATGTATAATCACAATAGCATTTATAATCGCACACATGTGCAATTTTGTAACATCTCGTAACAGAATCGCTCACCGTAACATTAGCATTCCAACGTACGCTAGATTACAAAAAATAAAAAAAAAGTAAAATAAAGGAACCTTCTTTGAGACATGCGGCCACCAGGTCCTCTAGCGGACTCGAAGAGAGTCACTGAGATACCATTTCTAGCTAGAGTGCAAGCACACACAGCTCCTGATACTGTCCATTATTAACAATTTGATAATTTAATTTCCTCAAAGTTTAGTTATCCAATCCATTAATTAATTTACCCACAGAAAAATTAAATAAAAAAAATTAAAACTCACTTCCACTTCCGACGACGGCAACCTTACAAGCAGCGTTGTTCATGGTATCCCTGCTCTCTGCTTTTTGTTTGATTTGTGAATTTGCAGGTGGCCAACGCGACAGGGCTCCTGGGTCGTTAAAGGTACTGTATTGTTCTTAATTATTTTATTAATTGTGCTGATGTTGAGTAACGATTTTTTCAGGGGAATTTTCATACATAGGCGTAATCTGTTTTTAAATTCGGCTTAAGGTAACATATTTTCATAGAAACAACTTTAAGGGACCGTTGATGACTATTTTCCTCACTGTACAATCACAACATTTACTTTTAGGGTGGCCAAAGACCTCTGCAATTTTGCACCGAACATCAGAAAAAATGTAAAAATTAGGCTGATCAAGATCAATGGCTATTGTTTAGCAGTGGATGTAGGGATTGATCAATGGTTATTTTTAGCCGTCGATATAAAGGTTAACAATAAAAAATTTACCTTTCTTAAAGTATTAGTTGACACTGATATTTATGTGCGAAATTTTTTTTAAAGAATGCAAATTAAAAATAAAAATCTAATAAATCATGTGTGAGATGCAAATTTATGTTTTTATTATTTTTTCATGATTTTCTTCAAATTTACAAATAAACTACCTCAGCTTTTGTTATTATAGAAAGATACAAGAAAAGGGTTAAAAGGAATGGGGCCCTAAGTCAATAAAATTACAGTAAAATGAAAAAATATTTAATTGACAATTCACCTATTTCATGTGAATTTTAACATATATATATATAGTTGCTGCCCTTCTAGTCAGCAGAGGTGTAAGAGCATTGTTAATGTAGATTAGACAGAATTCAGATAGGCTTGTATGCTTCATTCATCTTGTTTTAGAATTTTAATGGAATATTCTATTTTTTTTCTAACAACGCATTGAGTTTATCAACTAGCTCCCATTATGTGAATGAGCACGCAGAGCAGGTGCGTGGAAAAAGAAATTGATGATTGACTATAGGAAATTAAATGACCACTTTAGTGAAGCTCAAAGCCATTACCCATAATGAAAAGAAGAAGTGTAGATTTCCTTAGCCAGAACACATAATGGACTGTTGGGATTATGTCAGCTGAAATGTTGAAAGCAAAATTCAAAGCGGAGAAGTCTCTGCCGTTTCTCCTCTTTGACCTGTGCGCAAACATGTGTGGGAAGAAAGTTTAACAGGAAATAATCTTAAATTAATTTATTACAACCCCACAGTTATTGGCTCTTTCAGTTTGCACATATCTTATGTAATAACCTAAGTTGGAACTACGCAGTAAAATAAAACTACAAAGGGAGAAACAGAAATTGATTTGTGTTGTAAGGTGGTGTGCAAAAGTGGACGTCTGTTTCCCACGCAAAACGTGGCGCGCATATAATACCCTCTCTTGCAGGTGTCAAACGCTCAAGTACAAACGTGCTTCTTTTGTGGCCACATGTTCTTATACAATTTGGCTACATGTGATTGGCCGGCAAATAAGGCTGCTTGTTTTCTGTTTATACACAATTGCAAAAAGGTAATACTCTCTGGTCTATTGTCATTTAGCCTATTACGCTTTATATAATCTCTATTATTTACGTGAGTTAATAGATACTCCCTGCTTAGACCTACCGATAATATAAGAAATTAAAATTTACCGGTTTTAAGCGCATTTTAAATTTAACTCCCCCAATTTGCAAACAATTTTGTTTTAACCTAATAAATTTTATGGTTTACTTATTATAGAGCCCCACTGCGGTTGGCTCGTCAATTTTTACATATTGTATGGAACTTAATGGAGTTTAAAATCTCCATCAAAATCATAGTTCCAACATTAAAGGCACCTCCGAGATTTGTTCTAAAAAACACTGGAGAGATTTACGCGCAAAATAGAAAGCAAATTGTACTATTACAATCATATGCAAAGATTTAAACTTGTGGTCTTAAAATTAAGAGATGTCAAACACTAGACTACTAATTAATTGATAGAGGCTTTAATGACTTGATAAACAATTAAATGATTATTCGAGGCCCGTAAAATCTCAACTATGATTACACTGTTAAGAATATCCCAATTATGTTTCCTGAAACCGGTGGTGGATACTTTAATGATTTAATTCTTAATTTTAGTATCTATTCAGATTCTTATATGGAAAATATCTTTAATTTAGAGCGATTGATTTTTCATTTTTGTAATAGCGTTCGATATTAGTTTTTAAATGCCAACAAAATGTAACACCGATGGTTTTAAAAAAAAAAATCGTTGATCTCTTTTAGAAAGTAATTTAATTACCTTTTTTTTTTTTTTAACTCAAAAAGCATTTTCTAGAATCAGGTAGATGTATTGGTTCTTGTACGGAGTAGGAGTGGGCAAAAGAAATTATTGCCCTGGAAAAACTAATTCTGCAGTTCGGTTTTTTAAATTAAAAAGGAAGAATTAGTTTATATAAGAAAAATAAAAAAAAAATTGAACAAATTAGAAAATACGAAGGAAATTACAAATTAAAATAAAAAAATTAAATTGAATCACAAGTTGAACATATTTAATTTGATTTATTATTATTTTTTAAAAAAAAAAAAACAACGGTTCAATTTGATTCAGAACTTAACTAAACCGTTACCCACTCGTACTTTCACATTCCAACAAATATTATATTTCGTGTGTTCCATAACTTTCAAAAGTTTCTTTTTAAGTATTACTGTTGTGAGCTGGGAAGCTAATAATTAATTATCATGCTAATCGCTAAACGATTATTGATAGTGTTTCTTGTTGTGGGAAGGGGTGATCTTCAAATTCCAACCCAAATCATTGTTTTTAAATTTTTATTTGCCCTTTTTGGGTTGAGGACATGCATACCACCTGAACGATCAAACATAGAGCTAAAAAGAGTTAATAAAATAAAGTAAAAATGTTGACTTTGTTTTACCGACTTAAAAAAAAAAAAAGAAAAAAAAAATAAGTTATTCAATATCGTGTTTCAAAGGCAGCCTTTCTTGGACTGCAAACTCCAAAGTAGACACAATTTTAGTCTTTAGATCACGAGGTAATTGAATAAACCGACTAAAACGTGGTCGCTGTGCGTGGCTTTTAACCTTCCATTTGTATAAGCTTGTCAAATAGATTAAAAAATAGAAAAAGATTTTATCAGCTTGAATGAAGTCTAGACTTATTACACGTCAATTTTCGAAACTAAAGATTTATTTTTAAAAATATTAAAAAGATTATATTTTATTAATATTACAAGTCGTTTCTTTTTCCACAAAAAGTGACAGCAAATTTATTTTTTAGATGAGAAAGATTGACGCGTAAATTGATGTCATTTCAATTAAAGATTAGTTTAGTAATCGTACTTAAATAAACAAAATAATACTATGGGCGGGGCTGTTCGTAAATCTTAAATTTCTTTCTACATCTATTTTAAAAAGCAAATTCGTTATTAAAATTTAAAATTTCAAAATTTCAAGATTACTTTCATTAATCATTTTCTCTCTTCGGTTTGCAATTATATATTCTCTCTACTCTCATATTTTACAAATCAAACGCTCAATTGCACTTTTTTGAATTTATTGTTTTATCATTTTTTATTATATCATGATCTAAATTTCATACTTTCTATATATAAGATTTCTTTCTTATATATTCATTAACTTTTGTATCTGGTAAAAGTTAATTTCTTTATATTTATTAACTTTTTATGATTGATAAAAATTTATTGATATTCATTTTTAAATGGTGTGTTTTATTCCTCTTAGTTAGTGATACAAATTATTTGCAGCTGAAAAAAAAAACTATTTGAATGAATTGCTGATAATTTATAGAATTGAGAAGAGAAAGAGAAGAAAAAGTTAATTAAGTAATTTTTATAAAAATTATTTAGATTATAAAATTTTTAATTAAAAAAAGGGTGTAAAGAGTAAATTGGTGGATATAAATAGCCTCACCCTAATGTTGAAGTTTAAATCCAAGACCTACACTCCATAAAGAATGCTCCTTACATTGGAGCTAGATCCTAACTTCAGAATTAAAATTAAACACATTTTTTGTTCAAAACATTGAAGCTAGATCCTAACTTCAGAATTCAAATTTAAACACATTTTTTGTTCAAAACAATAATGTTAAGAATCTCAATAGTTAAATTCTAACTATTATGTATTGCTCGTTTATTAGATTCTAAATTTTATAAATGGTAAAATTAATATTTTGTCCTTCAATAACTGAATATCGTATCAATTGAGACACAAATTAAACCTACTAGTTAGGATTGGCAAGACAGGATGAGATGATCTTGTTTAAAATAATTTCAAAAAATTACTAAGTATTAAAAAGTTTATTTTAAATATTTTTCTAAGAATGATGCAGTGATTTTTAAGTAATTTTTTTTACAGACTACAGGAGTTCAAATCTTGAGAAATAGAGAAAAAAAATAAGGGATATTATTATTTTTTCACCTAAGTTTTCATGGCACATCAAATTAGTACTAAAGTTTGGTGATAACTGCATTTTACTACTAAATATTTAAGTTGTTATCACTTTATCACTATTTCGTCAAAAATACCTTCATAGTCAATTTTATCCCTGAAGCATAAAAGAAGGTCTTTTCCTTTGAAAAGAAAAAAATTACAAGAGAAAAGTTGTCATTTATTGACCCAAAGTTTTTTTATATACGAATTCAATATTGGGATTTCTTAAAAACTATATTTTATCACTTCATATTTAAATAGTTATTACTTTACCACCAAAAAGTTAAAAATAACTAAATAGTTAACTTAGAGTGTAAAAGATGATTGTCATTTGAAATAAAGAAATTATATTTTGTCTTTTGAAAATAAAGAAATTACAAAAGAGAAATTATCTTAAAAAAGTAATCATTATATACAAAAAAAAATGACTACTTTTTTTATTATATCATTCAACGTTGGTAATCTTAAGCCATTTCAAACACTACAATGGTAAGTTAAATACTCCAAATTTAACACTTTTTCATTCAAAATTTGTATCAACGATTTTGGCTTCAACATGAATTCCTTAAATGTGATTATGACGTCAGGTAATTTTTCGATACCTCTCTTAAGGTTTGGCCTTACTACACTTAGAGAGAAATTATGAATATATTGACATATAGCACCCCTGAAGTGTCATTTGGTACTTAAGGGCAATAACGTAATTAATCAATTAAAAAAGAAGAAATTAAGCAAAAACCTAATCTTTTCCTCTTTTCTTTTCATCAACCGCTACAACCATCATCACCTAGACCCCAAACCATTATTGGTACTCTCAACCCTTATCCATCACAATCATTACCAATCATCACCCCTAAAGACCACCATACAAGCTCAAATCCTAGCAGCTGCCATTGTAGTTAGCTTTCATTGACCTTGTCGCTACCCAACATTCATGAATCGTAGCACCACCACTGCACAACAAACCCTAAGGCACAAGTGTTCCCAATTCCTCACCCCAAACTTGTCGGCACTCTGCCTATGCCAAGCTACGATCGTAGCTGCATCTACCACACCAATCGCCACCGTAACAAAAGTTGAATAAATAAGTACCAGCCGACCAACTTCCTTTGCTGTTGTTTAATTTTTTTATAGTTTTCTTTTTTCTTTTTCTTTTTCTTTTTGTGTTTATTTTATTATTGTTGCTAATGATGGTGTTAGTGTTGTTGATGTTGGTGTTAGTTTCTTTGCTAATTATCGAAATCATAACTCTCAAAACTTTAGCTTGATTCACACCATGGAGCTTGATAAGCTGTTGACTCTTATTCAAACTCATTTATGAAATCAAAGGGCACATATTTTGAGGAATTGAATTCATAGGGTTTTATTTGGAATCCAATTGATTGAATTTGAAGAGAAGTACGTCAAATTTGGATTTAAATGGATTGGAATCAAAATTCAATTCAAATTGGTTAGATTTGAAAAGAAGTATATTTGGGTTCAAATGGTTGAATTGAGCATTAAATGAGGATAATGGCAAACAAAACTAAATTTTTAAGGTAATTATAATAGGTTGCCGAGGATTGAGGAGAGGATTTTTTTAAAGTCATTTTTGGTTGTATTTGTATAATAATAAAAAAAAGTCAAGTTATATATACTTTAGTTTAATTTCTAAGAAAATTAAGAAAAGTGAAAGAAAGTAATGAAATGAATATTTCATGAAATTTTTTAATTTGAATTTTGTTATTAAAAAATTAAAATTTTCCTATTTTGGGTGGCTTAAGCTATTTCCTTTTTTTTTTTAATTTTTTTTTTCAAATCTTGTATATCATACATGGGTATTTAGGTACTTTCAAAATTAGCTAATAGTCATCCACGTTCAGGAGGATGCTATATGTAAATATATCCAAAGTTTCTCTTCATGAGTAGTAAGGCCAAACCTTAGGGGAGGTATCTAAAAATTACCCTTATGACATTAGTAAATTTTTTATTATGAACTCTAGACAAATGATAATATTTCTTTCATAATTGAACAATGTGTTTTGATTTTAACGTGAAATTCCTAAATGTTTTTATGATATTAATAAATTTTTAACTTTGTTAATGAAATAATGGTAAAATATTATCAAATCTCAGCATATTACCTTAATAACTTAATGTCTTAGAAAAATTTAGATATTAAAGTAGTAATATACCTAAAAATTACGCCAACTATTCTTTGCCATTATGGCGGTAACGCAAGACCACTCCCCCTGTGGTAGGCTGGTAGCAGTACAATTTCTCATGTAGACTAGACAGTCCCACGTATGAAGAAGATTTGCTTTAGGTCTCGGCATCCATGTGATTGTTAGAGATCAAAAGGATTAATTATTTGGTAACTAACTCCCATGAAAAGAGAAATAAGGCTGATGGTGCCACGGTGGCGCTGCAAACAGTACACACGGCGTATGCCGTGGGCCCACGGCAAATGAAAGACTGGGTCATGTTGTCTGACTAGTTGACATTTTAGTTATTTACGCGCCAGCTGCTGCTGCAGCCTCGGCCTTTTTCATACACTGATGAAAATTCAATAGAGCGTATCCGTTCCTTCGTGGACTTTTGTCAAGTCTCTCTCTCCCCCCTTCTCCCTCTAGTTATCTTTATTATTAATATAATTATTTATTTCTTTATTTTATGTGCTTTCACTAATAAAAAAAATCCATCTACTCTATCTATCTCTCTCTCTTCAAAAACCTGCGCATCCTTCTCACTTCCACCGCCGATCTTGGGCTTCTCCTCTTTCTCAGCTTCTCAGGTAAATTCTGTTCTGCTTCTTGCTTTCTTTTATTTTTAGTAAATCTGATAAAAGCTTATGATCCAATAATCATCCAAATCATACAAAACGAGGCCATATCTAGTTATATTTTAATAATTAATTAATTAATTAATTAATTTCTCTCTGCTTGCCGACAGTTTTTTTTAAAATTAATTTTGTGTACTAATGTTGTTGTTGTTATTATTATTATTGTTATTATTGTTATTATTATTATTATTATTATTATTTACTTCTGAGGAATATGAAACTCTGATACGGTCGCTGCATTTGACATTGAATAAGGAAGCAATGTGAATCAACACTAATCTGTTTCTTGTTTTTGATCAATTTTAATATCTTTGAGGTTGACCTTTAATTTTGTTACAAAGTTTATATGTGTTTATATCTATATATGGCATTAATTCAGTTTTACAGGTTCTTGGAATTGGAACTAGTTTTAGTTCAAAGAATCAATTGGATACTGTGTAATTAAGCTGGTCATCAGTAAATTACACAGTTATGCATTGCTTTTCTTTCCTGTTTTGTGGGAGGGATTCCTCAAGAAACCTATCACCTGAAGTTGATGAAGGTGATTAAATTTCAACACTTGCTCGAGAATGATTTATGATTTGACTGAAATGAGGTTTGCTTATATTATACTTTCGGCAATTATGTTAATCAGGTTTGTCTGTTGACAGAATTTTCAGGCATTCACAACGTTAAACTCTACACTTACAAAGAATTAAGTATTGCCACTGATGATTTTAGTCCTATCAATAAAATTGGGGAGGGTGGTTTCGGTTCTGTGTATAAGGTAAACTCTTAGTTTACTGTTTCTTTATATCTACAGTAATGTTAGGGATGCCAATTATTATCGCAACATTTGACTCTCAACTGATGTGGCAGCTTATCTGGGCAGTTTGAGATAAGTGTCACATTAGTTGGTGCTCAAATGATGGATATATTTTAGTTTATCAACTGAGGTAACATGGTTTTCTAATTTTCTTTCCTCTGTTTTTCAAACAACTGACATGTAAAAATTTATTGGATGTTCAGGGACGGCTTAAAGATGGAAAGATAGCAGCTATAAAAGTACTTTCAGCTGAATCAAGACAAGGTCTTAGGGAATTCTTGACAGAGATTCAAGTGATTTCAGAAATAGAGCATGAAAACTTAGTAAAGCTCTATGGCTGCTGTGTGGAAGGAAATCACAGAATTTTAGTTTACAACTACCTTGAGAATAATAGCCTTGCACAAACACTTATTGGTAATTTCTTAAACTGGTTTTTGGTATTAAATAATGTTGACACAAAAACAATATCATTATTTAGACAAGTATTTCATTTGGTAGATTTACATACTGGTTACTGTGTTATCGTTTCTGTCAAGAGGAACTTAAGTGCTCCAGACACATTTGAATTTCAGGTTGTGGCCACCATTACAGTAACATCCAGTTTAGTTGGCGGACGAGATCTAGAATTTGCATTGGGATTGCTCGTGGGCTGGCTTTCCTTCATGAGGAAGTACAGCCACACATTATTCACAGAGATATAAAAGCAAGCAATATTCTCCTTGACAAAGACCTCACACCTAAAATTTCAGATTTTGGTCTTGCAAAGCTTATCCCGGCCAACATGACTCATGTTAGCACTAGGGTCGCTGGAACAATGTAAGATTCGGCTTTGAAGTTTCCTTATTAATTTTTCAGATCCATCCTCATTACTTTTACTGTTGGTACCAGGTATACTGTTGTTAAATGAGGCCGTATCATGTACAAGTTTATTAGTATCTTCATCTGCAACATCTGGCCTGTTTGAAAATTTTTGAAATTAAATTGTGCTGGTATAATGGAAAATTTTTAGTTCATTTTCATTGTCAACAAATATTACCTTGATTATTAACCATTGCAGTTGTCATTTCAGAGGTTATCTAGCACCAGAGTATGCAATAAGAGGGCAAGTGACACGGAAAGCAGATATTTACAGTTTTGGTGTACTCCTTGTGGAAATAGTCAGTGGGAGGTGTAACACAAATATGCGATTGCCCGCTGAAGAGCAATATCTTCTAGAACGGGTATGAATTTTACTAATGACAGCTATTGTCTGAATTTTAAACTAAGACATCGATTTGGTGTTTTGAGTAAATGACAGCAACCGGGGCATCCTGGTTGTGGGGCATTTTTTCTTACAAAATTTTTTCTGAAGTTCTGATGGAATCTGTGGTAGAATCTTGGAACAGATGAAAATGGAGAACATAATTAGTTACAATTATGGCCCACGGCATATGCTTATTTTAGAAATCAGTGTTGTTTTTTGAAGATGATGATGATGTTAATTCTTGAAAATGGGGAACTTAATTAGTTCACAATTACAGGCTATGGCATATGCTTATTTTTAACTATCAGAAATCAGTATTGTTTCTTGTGACATTTGGTTGGTCTTACAATAACTACTTCTACTTTCAATGCCTTGGTTTTAGTACTTGGTTTGAAAACTTAATATCATCTGTTATATTCTCCTTAAGGATGATAGGACTGTCTACTGGAGAGAACAAATGGAGTGAGAATATTTATGACAAACATGGATGTATATTTAGCTTTCTTAGGACACTTTTTTTTAACAAGAATAAACTTTCTTGTTCTTTATATACACTGTGATGTGTCACAATCAGTGCCTGTAAATTTGTACGTGCAGACACTATATACTAAATGACGACGCATTTTTTGGTGTTTCTGGCTGTGGAATTAATCATGGAATTGTGTCCATTTAAGAAACTGTTTGGCTTTTCTCACTTGTCTAAAGTTAACCAGGAGTCTTTAAGAAAAATTTGAATATTGGGAGGGTATTGATTGTGTACATAACAAAGCATATGTTATGGGGTGAATCCCTCTCTATATAAAACCTAGAAAATAATGAAAAAGCATATTTGAGAATTATCATGCAAAACAGTGTTCGTATTGAGATGGATTATAATAGCTCAGACAATCCAAAAATAAGTTGATTATAAGTTGATGACAAAACTGCAAGCATGCAAGATTATGCATTGTTCATGACATGCTGATTCTCTGGCTGCAGACATGGGATTTATATGAGCGAAGGGAGTTGGTACTACTGGTAGATACATCATTGAATGGCGATTTTGATGCTGAGGAGGCATGTAGATTCCTAAAGGTTGGTCTTCTCTGCACTCAAGACACTCCAAAGCTCCGGCCATCCATGTCAACTGCGGTCAAGATGCTAATGGGTGAGAAAGACATAGATGATGATAAAATAACAAAGCCAGGATTAATTTCCGATTTCATGGACCTCAAAGTAAGAGGTCCCCCTAAAGCTGAGTTGGAAACAAAGACTTATTCAACTTATAATAGCTCAGACAATCCAGACAACTCAAATTTGTCATCTGGAGTCACAAGTGCTGCTACTATGACCTCTACAGTATCATATGATAGGAGCACTTGAACATTAATTAGGTTAAGAAAAAATCATGTTAATTTGTTTCTTCATTTTAGGGTTTTGAGGCTTTGTCGTCCGTTGTAAATTTTGCAATCTTATATTCATTTGTTATCTCAGAACTTACACTGGGTATTTTCTTTTATATGGAGAAGTTTTCTGGATGTTGATCTCTCTCCAAACACATTAATAACTGTAAAATAATTGGGTGTCATGACCAAATACTACACGAGAGAATTAATACCAAAGTGAAAAAAGAAATTTTTATTGTCTGCTGAAATTGGGTAGGCTTCCTGTTTGAGAATTAGTTAGACATATAATAGCAGATCTTTTAATTTAGCCTGTTTGAGAATTAGTTAGATATATAATAGCAGATCTTTTTATTTAGGGGTAAATTTCAATTTATCCTCTCAGATGGAATGATAATTTTTAGTTTATCTTCGAAAAGTATAAAAATTTTAACTTTTATTTTCATTAAGAAGATAAGGGTAAATGAGGTTGCCTTCATGTGTTTTTTTTTTAAAAGTATTCTTAATGGTAAATGGGAATGAAATGATGTTTTTACATGTTGGAAGATAAATTAAAAATTGTTATTTTGAATGTGGGTAAATTGAAGTTTACCATTAATTTTAATTGATTAAACGGTATTAATTATTGAAAATTTGCGTTAAAATATGGAGTTAAAAATTTAACCCACGAGTTTGAATAAATATTTATTTAGTCTTTATAATTTTGTGCTAATTATTCAGTTAATTTTTATATTACTAAAAATTACTCAAAACATTAATACTTTAAAAAAAGAGGGTAAATTTTATCTCATCTCCTTATTATATCGACATATTTTAATTTATTCACAAAAATATAAAAATTTTAACTTACTCAAATTTTAACGACTGAAAGAATAAAATTGTATTTATATATTCTCTTAACAGTAACTCACATATAAGAAGTAAAAATATATAATTTAATTTCTATAAAATCCAAACGTTTCAACACACATTCAAACATTTCAATAAAATTCACTTTGCACCCAAATTAATAATTTTTTATTTACTTACCTATTTCTTTAACTACAGAAGTTTTTTCAAATTACTTCTTTTCAAAATAAGACAAATAAATTTCTTCCCCACTGTTTTCTTTAATTTTTTTTATTTTCTGATTAATTTCTTTATTTTCTTCGGTTCATTTTCCTTTTTTTTTTTTTCTTAATTTCCTACTTTTTTTCTCCATCTTTACCACGCTGCATCTTCTCCAGGCATCATAAAGCCACAACATCCATGGTAGCAATTCGCAGTGAAGTTTAGAGCTGTGGAATGGTGCGCCAACGCCGCTGTTCCAAATCTTGGTCCATCTTTTCCTTTAAACAAACCCTAGCTTATTCCCAAATTCACCAATAAACCCTAAAACCAGACTAATCATGGGAATCATCAGCACTCATTTGCTCAGATCATCGTATGCTTGGCTTGGTTGCGCGCAGCTGTGGGTTTACTTGAAATGGCCGCACGCGACCATGGGCTTGCTTGGAGTGGCCTCATGCGACCATGGGTTTTGCTGTCTTGCTTGGAATGGGCACCCGCGGCTATGGATTTTGCTTGGCATGGCCGTGTGCAGTTATCGACTTTGCTTGGCATGGCCGTGTGCGGCCATGGGTTTTGATGGGCAATGGGCATGACTTTTGCTGGACTGATTTGGATTTAAAAGTGGCTATAGAGTTGTTAAATGTGTAAGAGGAAAGAAGAAGGAATGAACAAAGAAGAAGATGAATAGGAAATGGAATGAAGAAGATGAAGAAGAAAGAAAAGCGAGAGAAAAAAAATTCCTTTTTTTTTTTAATAAATTTTCAGATTTTTATTTCAAAATTTATAATTTTTGTTTAAATTTGAGAATCTATGGATTGGACGTGAGATTTTCTCTGTAACTATGTGTAGAAGGAGGTTTTTGGGTGGTCCTTCTTAAAGCTGTAAGATGAGTTATTGGATCGTGTTTGACTCGTGTTAATTTTATATTTGAGTTGTGTCAGTTTTGTATTGTGTTAAATTTAGATCGATCTTAACATTAACTCGTTTAATAATTATGTCAAAATATTGAGATTCAAATTTAACACGAAAAATAAATAAGTTATCTAATAACTCATTTAATATTTATATATTTAACAAATATTATACATTCATCCCCCAAATTATTACATATTTACATTATTTAAAGTTTAAATTATATATATGTAAATAATATTATATATTCAATATTATAAAATATACATGTTTATTAATATTTTACACACTTACACTATTAAATATCTAAATTTATATAAAATTTTATAAATAAAACATTATATATATATTCATCTTCCAAAAAAAATAAGAAAAAATAATCATGTTCAATATTTGAGTTTTAATGATAAGAACTTAAAAATTAATTTATAATAAAAAATATATAATAATGTTATTGTTCGAGTAAATGGATCAAAAACTTTAATTCTAACTTGACACGTAAAAAAATCCTCTTAACTTAGACCCAACTCATTTAATAATCGTATCAAATTTGATGACCTATACCTATTTATTTATATCGTATTCATATCAGGTAATTGAGTCATATTAAATTTTGTCAACTATAGTCTTTGGTTGGATTAATATGAAATATTTTTATGTTATGTATTGTCGACATTTTATTTTCTTTTCTTGAAAAGTGATTAAAGGGTGATTTTTATTCATGATGCCCATAAAGTTTGAGTTAGTTTTATTTTAGAAATAGTAGCATCATAAATGATATCTCTCTCAAACATAGGTATAACAATATGATAACTTATTTTATAATTAACATGGGTATTATCGTATCTTAATGAGTCAATGTTAGTTAATAGTTAAATTTAACAGATTTTATAGGGTAAGTTGAAATTTTCATATTTTTGGGAAGTAAATTAAAGTATGTCAATCTAATATGAGTTAGGATGAAATTTACCATTTTAAAATAACATTTACTTGAGAATGTTGGACAACAAAACTACAAGGCCTATTTGTATTTTTGAAATACTTAGGCCTGGCTTTCCTAGTATCAATGCCATTAGTTGTGAAATCATTGATCATATGAATAGTGGGGCAATGAATTTGATACAATGTCAAAACAAGTTATATATATACTTTTTATAATATTGATGGGTTTAGGTCAGAAGTAATTAATAGTTTAAATTAATAATCTAAATGATATAGAGATGATAGGGCTACATAAGATATGCGAAAAGTACATGCTAAGCTCACAGTCTTTTATTGATTGATTATTCAATATATGTAAATGGGATACAAATACTCTATTTATAGTAGAATCAAAAAGTGTGTGATGTGGCCTGTGGTTGTATTGATTTAGGTAATTTATTTGGTAGCAATATATCACAGCACTCCTATCTATCATTTCATGATAATTGTGTTTAATCTTTATTAGAGAAAATGGAGTGGGATAAACATTTAAGCAAAAGAAATATAATTTGATGAATCATAAAATGGTGTTGAATGTACTTCAAAACTACTTCATTAAAACTTTTGTCAGTAAAAACCGGATTAAAATGAAAAAGAGCATAATGCACACATGTCTAGTTTAGCTATTGATTTTCTTCTCTTGCAAAATAGTGCCCCCTTTGATGATCAACCCAATAATATGATATAATAGCGAATGGTGATGCCATATACTATCTTTTCAAATATTGATGTAGGTAGAGCTTTACTAAACATATCTGCAAAATCATCTATGGAACATATTTGCTTGATATCAATCTTCTTATTTTACTATAGCTCATGAGTGTAGAAAAACTTCAGTGACATATGTTTTGTTTTGTTTTTCTTTAAAATATCTACATCTGATTTGGGCTATACGTGCAACATTATCTTCATATATCACTGTTGGGATGTCTATACTTAAAGATAATTTACAAGAATTTTGGATATAATAGATGATAGACTATAACCATATGCATTCTTTACTTGCATCATTCAATGTCAGAATCTTATAGTGATTGAAGGATGTAGCCACAAAAGTATGCTTTATGGATTTCCAAGAAACCTTTGTTCTATTATGAGAAAACACATCTTGTCTACGATCAAGTTTATAAGGATTAGATAAATAATATGTATCCACATAACGAACAAGACTTAGATTTTTCTTTAGTTTATTAGAATAAAATAAACTCAAATCAATAGTTCTATAGAGGTAAAGAAAATTATGTTTAACATCATTCTAATGTCATCTAATTGGCTCAAAACTAAACCTTGCTAATAGATTTATTGAGAAAGTTATGTTTAACACCATTCTAATGTCGTCTAGTACATTGGACCAAATATATCAACACATGTTTAATACCATTCTAATGTTGTCTAGTAAATTGGGCTAAATATATCAACACATCAATGGCATTGAAATATAATACTTCAAGGCTAAGTACCCAATTATTATCCTCTTTAGGATGAAATAGATCATTCTTAGGATTAAAAACTGAATATCATTGGGGTAATTAATGGGTAAGGTTTATAGGTGTTGAAATATTTTAATATCTTTTTAATATAACTGAATGATGAATAAAGTTACGATTAGCTTTGCCCTTGGTCTGTAGCCCAAGAAAATATCCATTTTTTTCTCAAATCTTTCATTTTAAACTTTCTTTTTAAATAATCGACAGTCTTTTCGAGATCTTTGAAAGTTTTAATCAAATGCATATCATTAATATAGACTGATAATAGCAAATTGATATTCTGACTTCTTTATGAATGTGCAGGGACAAATAATGTCATTCATATATCTCTTTTTGACCAAGTATTCATTGAGGCAATTATGCCACATGCGTATAGATTGTTTTAATTCGTACAAATATTTCTATAGCTTTATATAACACAAGCTACAATGTAGTTACTGAGATGTTTTAGGCATTTGGATATAGCTTGATCACTCACAATAACATGATTGTGACTTTTATATATTTCTTTTCCACAAAATTTTATCTTTTAAACTAATTGGTCTATTATGCTTCAGGCATGCCATAGAAAATTTATCAACTGTCCTTTTATCAAAACATTCAGTAGGAACAACTATTTAGCAGAGAACATTTGCGATTGATATGTATGACTTGTTTACTTGGATGCATCTGGCAAGTGAATTGCAATTTACTATAAGTGGATTATCCTTTACGCTTGATTTTTGCTTTAATTAGTATGGGAATTTAGATGAGACAATTTTATCATTTGTCATAAGAGCTCAAGCCTATCATTTTAACACAACTTAAAAGTAATTTCTAACTCTTAAGTATAAGAGTGTTTTGTTATATTATAGTTTGGTGAGTCTGAGGTCGATCCATAGAAAAAAAATTTAGTTTTTTATTTTATTTTATTTAAAAAATAAAAATAAAACTTGAATATATACAACTTAAATATATACAACTCAATTTAAGTAAAACTATAAAATTAAATTAGTTATGGTTATGGATTTACTCTTAGTGCTAAATAAACATCCCATAAATTCTTTTTTTCATTTTTATTTAGATTTATTATCCAAAAGATTAATTGTACAAATTATCATTATTTTCCTATTAATTTTATTATGGATTAAGTATTTACTATACTAAAATTTAATTTGTCTACAATAAATCAAAATACTATTTTACCATAGCTTATATTAAAATATTAAGAATTTATTGTGCCAAACTCCCTTTTTTGTCTACAATAAATCATAATTTCAAAATATAAAATATGTATACAATTAAATACAAAATAATTTATTTTATATAAATAAAAATAGAATTTGATTAAATTATATTTTTTTATTAAGAATTTCACCTTTCCATAACTATTAATATTTAGCTAAGTATAATTGAAAAAATTAATAATTCAAATAAAATTATGCATAATTTAAAGAAAATGATATTTCAAAATTGAAAATAAAAATAATTTTATTTATTGAAAATATATTACAAAGAGAGATGAGAAGAAGAATTTGAAGGGAAAAAAGTGAAGAAAAGGTGTAAAGAGGTGTGTTCCACCCCTCTCTATTTATACAAATACATGATTAATCCACAGTACAAACATAAATAAAGCTAATTACATTATAGACATACATTTGTTCCACTAAAAATAGATAAACCTAACTTAATCCACTTAAGCATATCTTACTCATTCCACTAACAATTACCATATCTAACATAGTAAAAACTTATAATTTTACAATTACTAAATTTAACGTGGTAAAAACTTAAAATTTCACAGCAAAAGTTGCGGATTCTGCTTGACAATGAAATAAATTTTCAGACCTTTGGAATCTAAATTTGACATTCGTGCATTTGTTTGGAGCCTCAAATTGTGTGAAATTATTATTTTAACCTAATAAATACAAAAAAAATGTAAAATCAAATATTTAGAAAAATAATTAGAAATTCATAATATGTTACATAATTACAAACATAAATTATAATATAAGCACAAAATGATATTTTTCCCTTAACAAACATACAATTTTTAACATTAATCACATCTTGTGGTGGCTTTTTCTGCCACAATTGAGGAAATTTTTTCTTATTAAAACGATAATCCATAAAATTTGAGGCAAACAAATCACCAGTAATAGGCTTAAGATATCTAATGATAAATGGTAAATCAAAACCCAAATTCCCCAAGCATTGTTGAGGTTCCATTTTAGTTTGCTGGGGATATGTAACAGGCACTTGTACAACATAGCCAAAGGTGTGCAAATTGAATATATTTGGTTGATGTCCTAGAACCAATTACAATGGTGAATGCTCATGGTAAGCACTATACCTCAAGCGAATCATCACTATAGCATGTAAAATAGCATGTCCATATGCAGAAGTAGGTAATTAAATACATAATAATGAAGTTTTATGTAGAGTACTGGAGAATGCATATTTATAAAGGATAAAATTATTGTTTTGTGCTCTAAGTCTTATTAACGTTTTTACTATTATATGTTTAAATCATCTATACTTTCATTATGTGTGTTTTATTATAATTTAAGCATTTTATGCATTTTAGGAATATTTTGATAATTTCATTATTAAAAAGAAGTCAGACAACAAAACGGATGACATTTTTTAACTCAGAACAGTTGAAAACTTTAGGAGGAGAATAAAAGGGTATTCGATATTGTTCACACATACGGTACTGTTCACATGTATGACACTATTCACATATACTATATGATGACATGGGATTGATCGATGACATGGCATTGACTGATTATGTGGCAGCATTGTATTGGAGATATAATGTGGCATTGACGATGACGTGGCAGTGACTGATGATGTGGCACTGATCGATGATGTGGTATGATTCTATTGGATTAAAATGTTGATGAGGTGTTGACCGATAATGTCGTAACATATTATTGGACTGAAATGCTAATGTGACATTAACTAATAATGTGTTTCAACCAATCAAAGCTTGTCACATGGCACTTTTATTTGATGGCCATGATTTACCTATTGTTTCTATAAATAGAAGGCTCCCCCCTTAATTTGACACCCCTAAATATAATTTTGAACTCCATTTTATGTAATTCTTTCTTTATCTTATATTTTCTATTTATTATTAATAAAATTACCATTTTATCCCTAGTTTAATTATGAGTGACTAATTTAGTTTCAAATTTGGGTTAAAGGTAAAGTCTCAACATGATCCATGGGCTTCATTTGATAAGTTTATTTTATTTTCTTCTTTAATTTATGTGGTTGTTTTGACTTATTGTTGACAGACAATGTATCTTATTTAGA
Organism: Luvunga scandens; assembly: GCA_030449905.1. Taxonomy (NCBI): domain Eukaryota; kingdom Viridiplantae; phylum Streptophyta; class Magnoliopsida; order Sapindales; family Rutaceae; genus Luvunga; species Luvunga scandens. The sequence continues at coordinate 1,414,619 of JASUUG010001019.1, read as the reverse complement.
TTTTGCATGGTATATTGGCTCCTAGTAAAAGATCATTACTATCAGACACCATATTTATTAGAGAGAAATTCTCCTCTATTATTTTGTGGGTCGTCTTGAATCAGTATTAACAGAGAATGCATCTAAGCTATTTAGTGGACGGTCTTGCCACGTGGGCGATAAAATTATCTTCTGGCACAACGTGTTCTTGACACTACACTCAGTGGAAGATCATTATCCTCTAGTACACTGAGCGTTTGATACCATATTTATTAGAGTGAAGATTATGAGTAGTGAAAATACTCCCTCATCAATTAATTAGAACTAAAAATAAATATTAAGCTCATGGTGAAATGTTGAATGTGAATCTGAAGACTCAAGCACCTCATTTGCATTGTTTCATCTATAATTCATTCATGCTTTTTTTTTTTATTTTAAATCTTAAAATAAAAAAACTCACTTTCGACCAACTCACATACATACTTAGAAAATTAATCATACACAAGATTCTAGTAGATTTTCTAAATATGTTTCATGGAAGATTTTGCCAATCTATTTTGAATATAAACATGTGGTACTGGGTGCTCTACATCATTCTTGAGACATACAGTAGTCATCAAAAGCTTTAAAAGTGAACTCACTAGGTTTATCTCGTCGTATGATCTTGATTAGATAATCTAAAAATTGCACACATAACCTAATAATTTCTCCAAGAAATCTTGCAAATGCAACATTACATATAATTAATAAACAAACATGTGACCATCGTATTAATATATCAATTAAGACTATAAAATAACGAAATATACCACAGAATGGATTAATAGGTCCACATGATCTTCCAAATTCTTCATAAGAATGATAGAAATTCAAGACCAATCTTATAAGGAGATGTTCTGATTACTTATTTACCTTGACAACAAGTTATGTAACTATTCTTATTGGATAAAAGAATCTTTAAGTTCTTTAAAGGGTATCTATGAAAATTTTTAATAATTTTACACATTATAGTTGATCTAGGGTGACCAAGATGGTCATGCTAAAGTATAAAAGATTTTAGATTGCAAAGTTTCTTGTTCATGATTGCTTAGCTCTCAATAACTTTTATCATTGTATAATATAAGCCAGATGAAAGAGCTGAAAGCTTCTCAAATGTACGATTTTGGCCTGAAAAACTAGAATTAATACAAAGATATTTTGTTTTATTTTTATTTATTGCCTTCATATGAAGTCTATTATGATGAATATATTTGAAGCTCAAAAGATTTCCTTGAGGTTTTAATGAATATAGAGTGCCATGGATATGTTAATTCTGTTATACTCCCTAATGTGAACGTGATTGTTTTAGAGCCTTTTCTTCAATCAATGTTATATTTATGAAATATTTCTTATTACAAAATATAATATGTATTGTTGCACTGTTAGCTAAATATAACTCTCTATTAAGCAATCCTTTTTGACAAATCCATAACCTTTCACAAAAGAAAAATATGTATTAAGCATCACTATATTATAATACAAGGACAAAACAAATATAAGGATATTAACAAAGCTTATAAAATTTAGAGCATTATTTCAATTAGTATAGATATCTTCATCATAAATTAAGTCACTTGGCTTCTTATTATGATCTTTAAAGAAATCGGAGACATTGAGATTTGTATTATCATCAATTGAAATAACAAAATTCGACTCAATATTCTTTCTTTTCTTTAAACATACTTGATACAAATCAACGAGATGCACCAACATCTATTATAGGTGCTTTCTTGAATATTATCTTAGGCAAATTTTCCATCATCATTCTTTCAGTTTGAATGATATTTGCGATAACCATCATAAGGTTGATAACTGCGACCATAACCACATTTATAAATATAACTATGACCATGATCAAGACTATAATTCTGATAGCGTCTTTGATTATCACTACACTGCAAAACACCATTTAATTCAGAAGTGGCATTTGCTTTAAGAAATAGTTTTGACATTAGTGATATAAAATAAATAAGAAAATAAATGAGTAGATAAATTAAGAGCAATCTTATACTGATAAATATTATAATATTGATGGACTTCAATAAGAAGTAACTAAAAATAAATAATATAAATGATATAGAGATGATACGGCTATATTATATATGCCAAGCTCACAACCTTTTATTGTTTTTTTATTCAATATATGCAAGTGGCATACAAACATTTTATTTATAGTTGAATCTCATGTTGATAACGTATTATAATATTGATGGACTTCAACAAGAAGTAATTGATAGCTTAAATAAATAATATAAATGATATAGAGATGAAGGGGCTATATGAGATGTGTCAAGCTCACAACCTTTTACATGCAAGTGGCATACAAATGGTTTATTTATAACCGAATCTAGCAGTGTGTGATGACTGTGCAGGAGATGTGAGCTATGTGATCTGTGTGCCTTGAATGCCATTAGGCTGTATGTGATGTGGCTTGTGATTGCACTTATTTAGGTAATTTGTTGGATAAATCAATATTTACATTTTCATTTTAATATCAATGTAAACTAATAACAATAAAATTTATTGAATGTCCTAGATGATAAATGGTGACATCATTATTTGTTCTATGCAATAATCTATAGATTTGGTGTGGTGAAAGGAAGGTGAAGTAGATCAAATAATCTTACTAAAGTCAAAATGAATATGATTATGAGAAGGCCTAAGAAAAGATTGACCAAAAGTCTTAACTTAGGTTGCTAGGTCTCTAGGTTCTTATGATCCTAAGATAAATCTCTTAGATTATTAGAACAAAACACCTAGAATAAATATCTTATGTTAATGAACACCTCAGGTTACTAAATTCCTAGGATCTTAAGACCAATTATTTAGAATAAACCTCATAGGGATCTTAAGACAAACCTTATAAGGATCTTAGGACAAACATCATAGGATAAACATCAAAGGTTTTAAGATTCCTAGGCCAAACCATTTAGGATAAAACTTATACGTTTCAAAGTTATTAGGATTTCAAGATATTAGGACAAGTCACCTAAGATAAATTTTTTTCCAAGTTACCTAGAATCCCAATACCTAAGATAAACTGCTTAAGATAGACCTTTTAGATTCCAATGAACAACGTGCAATAAACTCTCATGACTCCTTCCAGAAGTCAAAGATCAAATCTTTTAGAAGGTCATTGACCATAAAGGAGGATTTGACAATTATGCCTTCCACTAAGTGGTGATACAAGGCTGTGGGTGTTGTACATCGCTCTATCTCATAGATCTCAAGGGCAAGTGCGTTCTGCTTGGAATGGGGTACTTGATGTCTTAGAGGCAATAATTGAGTCTCTTGTAATCAATGACTAACCTGTTTTTTCTACGGATCTGCTCTAAGTGTTTGTTATTACTCAAAGGCTGGTTGCTTACAATCATACTTACAAGTACACCTGGGACTTTATTCGACTTTGCCTAAACACAAACCAAAGGCTCCCTTTTATATGCTCAAGGGATCTACTGTTACACACTATTCATCTTTTTGCTACATTCACCCTCCCCAAAGATGGGGTGTTGTTCCTAATATCCTAACACTGCAAAAAAAAAAAAAAAAGCACTTTTTTACGGACTTTTTGCAGTTGAAATTCATATCCCCACAAATGAACTTTGTGGCCGTTTTCCAAGCTTTATTAAATTAGTTGTAAATTTATTTGCTTTTTACTGCCATTTTAAACTTTATGGTAAAAAAAAGTTCTAAATTAGCTGTTAATGATTTAATTAATCTATTATAAATTTGTTTTTAAAAGTGAAAAACTAAAATTAAAAATTAAAAAGTTAAAAGAACTTACCATTTACTCTCTCCTTTTCTCTCGCTGTTTTTTTTTTTTTGCTTAACCTCACTATCACTAGATCTTCACTCTTGACCTTGCTCTTTGGCTCAATTTCTCACTCTTGCTCTCTACCTTTCAATTTTTAGTTAAGCTATTTTGTAGGCCCATGCTCATCTAAAATTTAATTTCGAAATCTATTTTCTTTTTAATTTGGATTTGATTTAATGTTTCAATTTCAATTTTGATTTTTTATTTTGTATTTTAATTTCATCTTTGTCTATGCCATTGCAATTTTGTGCTTTTTATTTTGTTTGTTGTATTGTCACTTAGGGTTTTTATAGAAAAACTATTACAAAATTATTGTAAATCATGTAAAAAGTAAGATATATATGATTTTGAAGTGATAATAACAAATGAAATTATACTGATTTGAAAACACATAATTATACTCTTGCTAAGTTTATACCATCCCCTCATAGTAGTCATAACTCTTTAGGGTGACAAAAATAATAAGAAATGACAAAATGACCAAAAGTGAAATGTCTACAAAAATATCCTTCTAAATCATGAAAATAGTTTTCACAAACTTAGTAGAGTATTAGTCACGTGTATGTTGTAAGATAAACTAATTTTTCTACGAGAGGTAAATGAAAATATAGTACCAATAATGTACTGATGAATCAGATCTAGTAGATGTCACTCATCTTAAAGTCTATTTTATCTTCTTAAGCTTCTCAGGGATCTTGTACTATTAAAATCTAGATATTTGCTTGCATTGGAGTGACAAAATATTAATGTTGCCAGGTTTTCATTGGGAGCCTGTTATGGAATCTATGAGTGTACTATAAGAGTTCAGGTCTTTAGCGACCAACTTTTTAATGATGAATTTTTTTTTCATCGCCTTAGGTATATTTTAGCCACAAACAAATAACTTTGTCATCAAATATATAAGGAAAAAATATTTATTTCAATTTTTTAGCGATAAATTTTTAATGATGAAATTATTATTTTTTTTGCTAAATGTATATTTTTAGCAAATTTTATTGATAAAAATACACATTTAGTGACAATAAGTTTATTGCTGAAAAATATTCATTCAAGTCAAAATTTTGGATTTCATCGCTAAAAATATTTGTTTAAGTCAAAATTTTAGACCTTTTGTGACGAATTTTAGATTTCGTCACTAAATGCATACTTATTTAAAATAATGCCAAAATTATAGACTTTTTACCACGAAAATTAAATTTGTTCACGAAACATGTACTTTCAGCAATGAAATCTACATTTTGCCACTGAAAATATCCATTTACATATTTAAAATAATGCCAAAATTATAGATGTTTTGAGACGAAAATCAAACTTCGTAGCTAAATTTGTATTTTTGGTAAAAAAAATTTTAATTCATCGCTATAATTATTCATTTAAACATTTTAAATAATGCCAAAACTTTAGACTTTTACAATGAACTTATTGTTAATCTTATAATAATGATTTTGATGATAACAAAAATTATATGTTCATGATTAAAGTGTTGGGGCTATTAAAAAGAATTTTCTAAAAGCAATACACTTGTTTTAAAATTCAAAAACGATGAAACTGGAAATTAACGGTGAACCGTTTCCTGGAAAACGGTGAACCGATAATTTACAGTGATGAACATTTCACATGTTCTGGAAAATAACGGTGAACCGTTTATTTAAAACGGCTAACCGATACATTCCAGTAAGTAAAAAATGTTTTAGCCTTGAACCGATTAGCCCAAACGGTTAGCAAAGTGTTGTGTCACGAACTTAAAATTAACGGTGAACCGTTAATTAAAACGCTAACCGAAAAATTCCAAAGAGTAAAAATGTTTTAGCCTTGAACCGTTTATTTAAAACGGTGACCGATAACTTCCGGTGAGTAGAAGTTCTCTACTCTTGAACCGTTTATCAAAACGGAGAGCCGAGTTCGTTTTGCGGGTTCTTTGGAAAGAAACGGTGATCCGATAAAGTTAACGGCAAACCGTTTATTTGAAGTCAAAGGATAACGGCTAGTTGGAAATTCAAAACGGCTAACCGATAGAGACAAACGCGGCGATCCGATTATTCTCGAAAAGTCAATAACGGCTAGTTTTCAGCTCCAACTATAAAAAGGCTCAATCAAATTCAAACAAGAGAGATCCAACATTTTGATATTTGAGCTTCCTACTGAGAAACAATCTTCTTTGAGCTTCAATTGTGTTTCATGTCATTGCCTCACACATTAAAATTTCAATTGTAATCATTTGGAGTGTGTGAGAGATTATTTGTTATTAAATCTCTATCATTGAGTGATTGTAAGTGTTGGGAAACACTTGGGTTGAGAGATTGGGTTTAATCTCTTATTGTAAAGGTCCATTGACACCTTGGAAGTCAATTGTAAGTGTTGGGATACACTTGGGTTAAGAGATTGGGAATAATCTCTTGATTGTAAAGGTCCATTGACACCTTGGAAGTCAATTGTAAGTGTTGGGATACACTTGGGTTAAGAGATTGGGAATAATCTCTTGATTGTAAAGGTCCATTGACACCTTGAAGTCAAGTGTAAGTGTATTGAAGCCTTGGAGGCTTGCTTAGTGGAATCCTCAAGCCCGGTGAGCTTGGAGGCGTGGACGTAGGCACGGTTGGCCGAACCACGTAAAAATCACGTGTTTGATTTCTCTTCCCTTATCTCTTTAAATTCAAGCATTGTTAATTATATTGTTTTAAAACATTAGTTTTAAATTGTTGTGTAATTTTATTTGCTTAATTTTTAAAGAACCCAATTCACCCCCCCTCTTGGGTAGCCTATATAGAATTTCACTTATAATTTCATTTCATTGCTAAAAATACACTTTTAGCAATAAACACTAAATTGAAACTACAAAAGCAAGTCTCCATAGATCAATGCGTAAGATTTCTAAAGGATATTTTGTTTTTGTGTTAGTCGCTGGAAAGTGCAACTTGTGCATTGATAACTCTATGAAATGAGAGTTATTAATGACACTTTTGAACTTAAATCAAGATTACTTAGAGAGTAAATGATGTGTTTTAGTTGCATTTTAGCTTAATTTTGAATATTTATCTATTTTTAGTTATCTACAATAAATTAGGTGATTTTCGAATAAATTGTGTGTGCTTAGATTATGTATTTACATTTTAGGCAACTGAAAATGCAAATTCAAAGAAGAAATGTTGTGCAATGGGCTAGGAAAAATGAGGAAGGAAATTGGCTGCAGAAAAGTATAAACTAGTATGAAATAGTACATTGCTGTAGCACCATTATGTTAGCACGATTGTTGTAGCAATCCTGGAACAACAGAGGAGAAAAATTCACGCGAATCTTAAAAAAATCTGTGATCTGTAGTTTCCAAATATGGAAGATGCATGCTCTAGGCGTCCAATTGCCTTAGTTTTCAATTATAAAAGGAAGCGCACAAAAAAAAAAAAAAGCTGTCAACCACAAGAAATAATAAGAAAATAAAAAGAAAACAACAAGAAGAGATGAAATTCTAGGCTGAAACAAGAAGATTGTAAGTGTGGGGAAGAAGAAATCTAGCATCTAAAAAGGACAACCTTCCTCTATCTCTTTTCTTTTCATTTTCTTTCATTCGTTATGATGTATTTGATGCTTGAAACAGTTTTAGTTTCTGTTTTGTTAAGAATCATGAAATAATTTTGTTTGTGGTTGAGTGAATGACAAACTTGATGGTTTATTGACTGAAATTACATGTTGCTGCATGATTGCTATAGTATTTTGTTATAATAGTGCTTAATTTCATTCACTGTTTCGGCTGACTACCCATTTAGTGATACAACCTAAGAGAGAGCCACAAAAAAGCCTGTTTTAGTGGAAAATATCATACTAATACTTAGTTTTAGATTATGTTTCCCAAGTTGGGTTAATTCAATTTGAATAGGGTTATGCTTAATTTAAAACTAATTATGAACTAGACATAGGAATTTATCTTGTAGGATAATTAGCAACCTTGATCATATAATATTATATCTTGTGTGATGTATCAACTGGTCATTATTAGATTGCATATAGATATAAAAAATCCAATAAGCGACAGCTGATGATGTATTAGGATTACGCCCGATCTTTATAGTAATTCTTTGTAGAGAATTCGATCGTAATAGAAAAAACAGTCAATACCATTAAGTGAGTTAATTCACTTAACTACATCATTTTTAGTGATTACATTCTTGTGTGAGACGTGTTGATTTATTTTAGTGCACTTTATTTTTTGTCATTTAGATTTCTTAGTTTAATTTAGTTATTAAAAAGAATTTGATTTAATTGAAATTGCACCACAATTACTTGTTGTAGCAATTCTTATAGCATTAGTCCTTGTGGAGACGATACTCGAATACTTATCGTTTTATTACTGGTTGTGTACACTTATGCACTAACACCTATATATTAAGAAATCAACCAACATGCATTTTTCCAATTTTAGAATCATAATAGAAATAAGAGCTTTTGCCTTTGTTAATAGTCTTAAAGGATGAATAAGATTGGATTGCATAATTTAAGAGTTTAGAACTTAAATGTCCAAATCTTTGATGTAACACAAAAGTCCTCAACAAACACTCGAAGTTCATATAATCATCTATTGCAGTATACGAACATGGAGTTTTATTTTAGAAATTAGACTTAACAATTAAGAATACTGAAAGATGAATAATTGTGATTACTGACTCAACACTAGCAGTATGACCTTGACAAGTTATCAAAAAAAGTGTTATATTAGAAGAAACCAATAGCAATCTGCATAGTCCTTTTTCAGCCTTGCAATATGATCAATTTCTTCATCTTGTCCTCAACAAAATAAAACTTATCAATGAATTTGATCACAATATCATTATCTTTGGTTAACTGTGATATGCTAACAAGGATTTTAGTGATTCATGCCACTAATGGTATGTTATTAAGCTTGAGAGTAGTAAAGGTATTTGAATTATTCATTTATAAGACAGCATTGCCAATATATATTTTGCACAAACTAGCACTATTACCAACTATGAATTTAGAGGTACCTGCAAATGATTCAATGATGTGCAAATTATTCATATCATTTGTGAGGTGATGTGAGCACCGCTGTCTAAGTACTAGTTGGTATCAGATAAACCATCCATATTAGCTAGATATGTTGACCTTGGATTTCTATTTGGTGGTTTGTAGGCTTCAAAAGCCACGAACTCTATAACTTTCTAGCAAAAATTTATAGTTTGACCAATTCTGAGATAGATTTGACAGGCTGGTTTAGAAGCATTCTATTGTGGTTTGGTGTTCCCAAATGATCTAGAGTTGTTAAAACCACAAGGTCTAGCATTTTGATTCTAGTTTCCATCTCCATCCTTTTGATTGTCACCTTGATAACCTCTGTGTAAAGAATTAATGCCAAAGGCATTACCACCATTACTAAGAAAACCAGGATTTTTATAACCTCCCCTATAACCATTGTTTCCAAGACTTTCATTATACTTATAGCCAAATTGTATCGAAAACCACCAAAACCTTTTGCCTTACCAGATTTCCTCTCTTAGGTCCTTTGTTTTGAGCAATATTAGCTTCAAAGTTCTATTTCACATTTACACCAGCAAGTGTATGAGCTTGTTGTTCAATCTTAGCTTCTTAAGTCAAAAGCATGGTATAAGCTTTATTTACATTCATTTTTCCTAATACCTACTTGTCCAATGATATATATAGCAACAGAATTATAATTTGGTCCTAAGTTAGTGTGTGTACACAAAATCAAGTTATCATTACTCAAAGCACTTCTAGCTGTAGCCATATTATCAGTAATGCTTTTCGCCTTAGTGATATAATTGGTGATTTTCAAATCATCTATCTTAATTGAGTATATCATATACTGTAAGTGCAAAATTCTAAATTTTGATTGTAATATAAACTGAGTTTCAATATCTTTCCATACCTCAAGTGAGGTTTCTAAATTGAATACAAGATAATGATACCTTCACTCATTAAAGAAAGCAACCATTTGAAAAGCACTTGATCATGTGATTATCATGTTATGAAGTCTGGATTTTTTATAGATATAAGGTCATCACCAATTCTTTGAGCAATATGAGAAGGAGGTGGAGTAATTGACTTATCAATAAAGTTTTCACGTTTGTTGCCTTATATTGAAGCCAAAACCTAAGACCTCCCTATCAAATAATTCAATTGATCCAACTTAACAGGTGCATTAAATATGAATGAAACAGTTGTTGAGTTAACAATAGTGTTATAGATTAGAGTTAAAAATAAAGCGAGGTTTACTAATGCCATTATCAACTCTAATACCAAGTCAAAACTTAAAATAGATGTTTTAATGCTAAGAAAATGAACGAAAACTAAAGAACATTAAAGAACTATATTCAGAACTTTTTAGTTCATTTCTTATATTTTCAATGAAATTAACTAGATGTACACGGGGTTTCTATACATACATATATAGATAGATAAATATATACATACAAATGTTAAAGCTTAGCTCAGTTGATCTAACTAACAACTACTAATTATTAAGTGTGCATAACTGATTGAATTAGCTTAAAACTAAGCATGAGCAGCTATATAACTATCTAGCGCCAGCTTGCATTCCATATCATTAATTCATAAATGTTAGCCACAACTATAGGAATCCTTTACTCTACTATCCATGCTAGTGATATGTACTTCCCTAATAGCTATCATCAATTAGCAACAAATATTGCCGTAATACATGAAATCATATAATTCACTTGGCAACAATCCCTTTTCCATATACCTCAACTCACTTGCATTGACAACTTTCATGGCATTCCAATAATGATTGTATTTTGATGGAGTTAAAAAAAAGTCATTATTAGAAAGATCCAAAATCCATAGCTTTGGAAACTCGAAGCTTGTTTTAAGTTCTTATAGACATTAAGGAATTTGTTGGATTACAAGATGAGAACCTCTAATTATGGAAAAGTCCCAACCAAGAGGGAAAGGCATAAGTGAATTGGTTTTTTCCAAGATCAAGAAATCCAACATTATGCAATTAGACAATGATCTTGTAACTTTTCCTTCAAGCTAATTATGGCTTAATCAACCATGTTCAAATTTGTTCCACTATAAAAGGTTTGAAGAATGCTCCCATCAAATTTCTTGGTTGCAATTTTAACAACAATTGTTGAGAGCTAAAGTTGCCTAGACATTATGGAAGCTTGTTGTTTTGTTAGATAAATAAAAAAAGGAAAGCTTATTCAAATTGCATATTAAAGGTAGGATTTCACCATTAGCTTATTGTTTGATACTAAATATGAAAAGAGGAACATTGGAGAAAGTGGAAGTGATCTTTACAGCTCATTAGACCTAAGGTCTAGAGTGTTAAAATGAGGCCATCTTGGGAGTTGACCAGTTATCTTATTAGAAGAAAAGTCAAGCCACATCAATTCATCTTTAAATTCCGCAAGAAATTTAGGAACTTGCCAAGGTTACATGAACCAAAGCCAAGATAGATAAATTTCTAAGCGAAGGAACTAATTTTAACAATACTTTTGTGAGCACAACCAAGTTGTTTGAAGAAAGAACTAATATAGACAAACTTTTAAGATTATGGAGAAATATATCTAGCTTCACTATGCCATCAGAATTGTTTGAATAAAGCAAATCCATTGAAGAGTCTTAATTTCAAAGATTGTGACAGGAATGAGACCTTGGAGCTTGTTGAGCGAAAGCCGTAGAAGACGCAACTAGGTTAGGTTTTTAATTTATTAGACTGCTTGTATAAAATTGCTAATTGGTTCAGTTCATGAGCCAAAGAGGGATCAGTCTTGTAAAATGGTTATGACGCATTTATAGACGATTAAAAAGTGTTAGATTCATGAGCCAAGAAGGAATCGAAAAAGGTTATAGTAGATAGGCCTAAATAAGCAAGTTTAGTGTTTTTAGCCATTGAAGACAAAGTCAAGGTATTTTGATAATCTAAAAAATTGTTAAAATGAAGATCTAAAAAACTCAGTTAGGAAAGATTATCTGGGAAAAAGGTATCTAACTAAAGAAAGAGCCTCTAGAGAGATCTAGTTCTTTCAAGGAAGCAAAATTTCCAATGGAAATGGGGAACTCACATAAAAAAATTGTTGAGAGCAATATCCAGATGAATGAGGTTGGCAAGGTTAGAAATTGAAGAGGGAATTTTTCTTAAAAAGTTGCATTAACTAACATCCAAGCAAATAAATGGATTAGTCTTTTCAAATTCTGGCAAATATTCCGTGAAGTTTCAATTGTATGCCTATTTGAAATTGAGGTTAGATAGTTGTAACTTAAAAGTTACAGCTATAAAAGAGCTTATCAATGTAAGAAAAAGATGTATGAAAATAGTATAATTTGATAAAACCTAATCTCCAATCTATTTCACAAAAAGGAGCTTTTAGGCTAGCAGCCCTAGGTGTCCCCGAAGCTTTGAGTGGAATTATGGATTCTAACAAAGATGCATGTGAAGAAAATGAGAATACTCACTTTACCTAGGAGCCAAACCGAGAACACAAAGTTTGCAATCAAAGCTCATAATTGGTAAATGCCACAAAGCAGAAATGGAGATTTAACTTGTTATAGTTGACTAAACACTAGTTATTATAACTTAAAAATTAAATTGATTTGATTTTAAACTTATATGATGAAACATCTATTATATCTTTATTAATTTTATCAAAATTATTATTTAAAAATTATATTGACCGCATAATATTAATTTTAATTTCATAATTATAGCTTTTGTTTTACAATAGTTGTAGTTTAAAAGGTATAGCACCTCAATCTCAAATAGCACATGTTTCTCACAAAAGATAATGAAGGTTTGGGAAGTTGAAAAATCTTTGCTGGAAATCTATTTTCAATCCACAGTCTTTAAGAGATAAGTTAAAATGGATAGCTTTGTCATGATATCATGTATCGGAGAAGAAATGTCCACGCTTCTAAGATCAAGAATTTTTAGATGGGTTAATCCCTCAATTAGACTTCTAAGATTTGGATATTAAAGACACAAATGAATTTCTTGATAGACCAAAGGATACCAAGTTGGAAAGCTCTGGGATCTCAAATGGTACTTGACTTGAAAAGGCAGAGAAAGAGAGGTTTAAATAGGATAACCTTGATAAGTTGATGATTCTAGAAGGGATTTCATAGTCATTGAAGCCATTATTTGTGAGGTTAAGCCATTCAAGATGAACGAGCTTGAAGAGGCTACTGCTGGAGTTGATAGAACCATTAAGACAGTTATTAGTGAGGTCAAGTCTGATCACATGACCAAGTTTCTCATTGCACTCCACACCATCCCATGAGTAGTCATTATTTTCTTCTTCTAGCTTCTAGAAAGAGACCTTGGGATAAGTATAAGGATTAGAAGAAACATATTCAGAAATGATAAAACTCTCATTGAACTGTCACAAGGCAGAGCGCTCACATCATGGCAAAGCGGCTGGATAACAATAGTAATAAAGTAAGCAAGTGTAAGATGACATATTAACAGGAGATTAAAAATTAAATGCTTAAACTAGAAGCAACACAAGAATGAACCCATATTGGCTAGTGTCTTAACACACACAAGTTGTAAAACTCTTGAGAAACACAAAGGATTTTGTTATGCTAATTGCTGAGGAAATGGATGGGGATGGAGATGCTTTTATAGGCACCTTTGTGATTGACATCTTTGTTTCCAAGAAAAATGGGCCAGAAACGAGACCTATTACAAATATTTTTGTTCTAAAGAATTACTCTTAAGTCAAGTGTTAATCTGTATTTGTTGCACTTTTGATATCACTGGAAAAGTCATCAGACTGCTCATTTTCCCTTCATTATTTCTTAGGTGTATGCTTCAATTAATTATGATAACATACATATGCATGGAACAACCAAGAAATAGATAAAATACAATGCTCTAGGAGGAACAAAGACCTCTGTTTTAAGATATTATTCTAATATGTTTGAGACTTTTTATTTTTAATAATTTTAATATTTTATAATCCGTTAATGATGACTTTATTTTAACTGTTTTAAATTTTATTTTAGTTAAATTATACATCAATATATATTAAAAAGAAAAGGAAAGAATAGATAAATTGGTCGCTAAAGATATTGTCATCTCTACCTCTAAATTTATTGGAGAAAAGGGTGAGAAACTAGGGTTAAAAATTGTTAATCGGGTCACCCACCCCATTATCATCCCCACTGCTTGCTAAAATGTTGGAATATTGAGAAAAAGTTTCCCAACATGCAAATATATACCAAATAACTAGCTATATATTCAGGATCTATCATTCCCACCATCTAATTTTCAGAGAGACTATTTGTAATGCTTCCAAAAATGACATGGATTAGAAACAATAAAAGATTTGCAAGTATATACATCGAAGTTAAACTTGCTGCTACATCACCAGTACATTTGTAATTTCGTTTCCGTCTGTTGTATCTATTAACAACATACATTTTATTTTGTTTCTTATCACATTCAAGCAACTTGAGAACTCTCGGGATTAGATACCGTATGCAAATTAACCAATTCTGATTTTCTTCTGTAATCTTTATTAACTTAAATGGACTTAAAAGAAAAATAAAAACTGCTTTAGATTGTTAGATATATGTTCTTAATTTTAATTTGATCTCTCTCCTTAATAACAGTTAATTCCGTGACAATCCACATTACTAGTGAATGCAAGACTACGATAAGTTGTAAAAATTTGAATTTTCCTAACAAAAGACTGGGTTTCCTTGTGCTATTCTGCTGAATAAAATTATTGCTAGCGATCAGTTATTTAAGATTAACAAATAAAAATATTAAAAAGAAAAAAGTGAGGTTATTCTAACTTAAAAATTTGACTTAAATTTTATACCCAAATTCTCATCCATTGATCTTTAGTAATCCAATGGTTAGAAATAGAAACTTTAAATGTTACTGTTTGACCTTAAATATTTACCTACTGGATTGCAAAAGATCAATAATAGATGAAAATTTATGTCAAAATTTTCAATCAAATAATTAAGTTAAAATAGCTTGCCTTATAAGAAGGAAAAATATAAAAGTAGTTAATGTTGGAAAAATAGCATAGTCGTGGCTATTTTGAGACAACTTTTTTTGAGATCCAATTAGTGTAAGTGAAAGTTTATTAGTGATTTAGATATTTTTATTTCAAAATGTTATATTTATATGCTTAAAATGATGATCCGGTGAATGAAAACTTCTCGCTCAAAGTACACAAATGGAGTTGAAAAAATTAAAGAAAATGCACTTATCCTAAATGAGAAAAAAAAAAAAGGAAAGAAAAAGAGATGCGAGTGGTTTTTATATAATTACTGACGTGTAGCTTCTTGACCGCTCGACCAATTAATAGGTAGATACAGACAGATAAACTAAAATATTGAGTTTACAGTCCCAGCCCGATTTAGCGGCTCGACTGCTCTACTAATTATTAATGGACATACAATCCCAGCCCGATTCAGCCGCTTGACTCCTCTTCTAATTACTAATTAATAGGCAGATTAACGAAAATGTTATCATATAGCTCCCGTCTCTGATGCAATTGAATAAACGACCGACTACTTGGCGCGCGGGGCCTTATGATTATGATAGAAATTATTTTTGTCAAAGATGTAACATTGAAGGACGGTTGAGTTTGAGAGCTTAAGCATGCACCCATCAAAACTTTCAAGTTCTCAATCCAAATTGCTTAAATTATTAAATCCGCTCAAGATCAAATGCAATTAGTCATTGACGCGAACATTTATGTAAGCTAAGAGGACTGAGGTAATTGCTGTATGTGGAAATCGTTGACTTTAATTGGTGTCGTTGTCTGACGGTTGTATGTGTAATAATAACACTATCTCAGTGATAGCGATGTGATGAACATCATAACTCGCACACTTAACCGTAAGGATAACCTCATACTAACCCGTCAATTTGGGATCCAATTTAGGATCTTTCTTGAACTTATTGGTGAGGAATTGGAATGGAATAATATCAATTCATATAGATAAAAAAAAAAAAAAAAAAAAAAAAAAAAAAAGCATGTCAAGCCCCAACAGAGGCAATAATCCTTATATAGGATAGTTTTTTTTTTTTTTTTCAATAGTTGTCGGAATAGATTTTTGAGTTAGTACTTGACTGATTTCTAGAGTACACTACAAATGTATGTATTTAGTCTTTCAATATATTTTAGATCATAATGTATCTATAGATGTGACAATGAAGCAATTCGGGGGGAAAACAAAGGAAAAGTTTAGATTGTATGAGAGGGTATCCGATCCCCCAATAGCTTAGGATCATCATTCTTGTTCCAAACCCAATTTAATCACATTAATATAATAAAACCTCATATCTAAAGCATATATAATTAATTGTTAGAACCATAGCTAATACTTGCATTAGCGGAGGGTGTATTATTACTCTCTTTTGAGAGTGCTAGGCAGGTCGTTTTGCCTCATGCTTCTCCCAATAATACTTACTGCTGGTGTGGTGAATTGGGAACTAACTCCTTAGGGGTGGTTCCAACTTCATGTTGATGTAGACGTTGATGCTACTGGGGGTTTATTTGGTCGTGGCGCTGTGGTGTGTAACCATGAGGGTAAAAGAGTGATGGTGTCGAGAGTTCACAAATGCAGTTGTGTGGACGATGTTGATTCTTGTGAGGCTGAGGTCTTTCGCTTTGGCCTACAGTCCAGTAGTGAAATTGGTTTATCTCCCCTTGTTAAATTAATTTAGGGTCAAGCTTACACTTGTACCTAGTTATTTTGGTTTATAGTTGATATTCAACGTTTGCTTATGCTAAAATAAGATTTTCAAATTTCTCATGTCTCAAAGGTTTGTAATCATGCAACAGATGTTTTAGCGATATTTATTTTTAATGTTCAAATTCATTTGTATGGATAGAAGATTATCCATCCCATTTAGCTCGTAATCTTTGAGATTTTATGATTAGTTAATGATAGTTTTTTTGTAAAAAATGTTTAAAAATAAATATAATTATTTAATAATTAATTAGTAGCAAAAATACATCAAAATAAACTAAAGTCAAAAATATCTCTGTTAGATTAAGGTGGAGATTTTTTTTTTTCAAATATCTGAAAATAAATATTAAATTGTTTGTCTTTTAAACTTAAAAAACTAAAAACATGTATTTTTATATTTGTATTCTTATGCAATTTGAATGTCAAATAAATTATATATATATATATATATATATATATATATATAGATATATATATATATATAGATATATATATATATATATATATATATAAGCAACCCCACATTCAATTGGATACATAATAATTTTAGAATTATAATATATAAAATACCATAAGTTTCAAATTTTATCACAAATTCTCAATAATAGTACATAATATAAGACAAGATCATTAGTGAGTAAAGGTATATGGGTGGGTATTGGAATCTTACACTTGAGAGATTGTACAGTACCTGTATTGTATTACACCCATTTAATATGTGTATAACATATGTGTATTTATTTTTAAAAATCATCATTATGTAATTACCAGTTATATTTAATTTATGCAAACAGGTTATACATGCATTAAGTGACTTGTAGTATAACAAAAGTACTGTATAATCTCTCCTTACACTCATCGCTGCCATTCACCCTTGATGGTTTCATTTTTAAAAACAACACTCACACTTATCCCCTGATGCCATATACTGCATGTTGATTTTATGTTAGATATGAGTTGTTCTAATTAAGGTCTGTTTTGTTCGAGTGTTAGACACCAAGTGATTTCGATGCTGAGTAGACTTGTAGATTCCTAAGGATAGGTCCTCTGAAGTAAGAGGTCCCCGGAAAACTTAGTGGGAAACAAAGACTTCATCTTCTTATTATGCCTCAGACAATCCAGGCAACTCAAACTTGTCATCCGGAGCCACAAGATTAATATCTGTACAGATAATTGGTTGTCAATGACCAAATGTTAACATCAGAGAATTATTTCCAAAGTTTAAAAAGATAGTCCCATTGTCGGTTGAAACTGGGTATCTATTTGAGAAATAATAATTCTTTTGATTTAATTGATTAAATGATATCAATTACTGAAAATTTGTATCAAAATATGGACTTAAAAGATTCACCCACAAGTCCTTAAAAAAAAAAGGACAGAGAAAAGCCATGAATTTAGGTAAATGTTCTTTCAATCTTTATATTTTGAATTAATTATGTTCAGGGTATTTAAACTCACCAAACTACTAATTGAGCCAACATTTTTCTTCTTCTTCTTCTTACGGCAACAACAATACTTTTACATACTAAAATGTATAGAATAATAAATCTGAACATTTTGATTATTAACTTTTAGGAGTTTAAATATTCTTTGTCTGAAAAAGTCAAATCAAAAGTTATCTGTTTGGATATAAATATGGAGCAAAATATGAATGTATAGCTTTATTCTAACTGAATATTTTGAGTATTAAATTCTTTTAAGGTACTTAGCAAAAAATATTATATCAATATCTATGTGTAAAGATTGAAGTAATCGAACTAACATTATCAAAGTGCAACATGAGCCCTAAATGAAGCAATAAAATAAAATAAAAAAATCATGAGAAATACCTCAAGGATTTCTCAAGTACCTTTGATGTGAATGAAATATTTGAGATTAAAGTGGAAAATAGTACTCAAAATTAATTTAGGTACTTTAAAAATCAATTTAGGAGAATAAATCAAGAAACCTTAATATTATTAAGACATACACACAAATCCTTATATTAGTAAAATACACAAATAACTTTTTCATTACAAAAATAAATTAAATAGGTATTAATATCTTGTACATATATTTTTTGAACATAGTTCGGTAATATAATTTCACATTTCAAATTTTTGCTCAAACGTAAATAATGGAAAGTACTATTCATCTTTGGTATAAAATATCTAGACAATATTCTAGTTTCAGTTTAATAAATCTAAACATTTAGTATGGATATGTTATTAGCTATTCAGGTGGATTTGTTGAGTAAAACTTAAACTTTCAAAATTTAGAGGTGATGTTGAGATTTGCAAAGATTATGGATATTTATTGGCAAGATCATGGATAGCTGATCTGCTACAGTAATGGACATAATTAGATAATCAACTTTCATTTTTTAGAAGCAATTTCCTTTCCTAATGTGTACAGCTAGCAATCAATCCCTTCTTTTTAGCCTTTAGTTAACTGACATTTTTGTATATAAACAATGTAAAACGATGATAAAACATAAGATAAATAACATTCCTTCAGTATTCTTCATCTTTCCCATTTTTACATGGTATCAGAGCAATACGCTCTTGGAAAATATTAGCTTTCCTTTAGTCACAAACGATGAAAGCTAGTTCATCCAAAACAAAAACCAATGTTATTATTGATCCATCAGATCCATTTTATCTTCATTCCTCGGATCATCCAGGAATTAGTTTGGTCACTAAGCCACTGAATGGTGATAATTATGCAACTTGGAGTCGGTCGATGAGTATTGCTCTAAATGCAAAAAACAAAACAGGTTTCATTGATGGTTCAATCGATAAGTCACCAGCAGCTGATGAAAAACATGCCTTATGGAAAAGATGTAATGATATGGTATTATCTTGGATCCTTAATTCTATTGATTCTAACCTTGGTGATAATGTATTGAACATAGAATCTGCAACAGAGGTATGGGCCGATCTAAAGGAGAGATTTTCCCAAAATAATGCCCCTAGGATCTTTCAAATTGAAAGAGACATTGCTCCTTTGCATCAAGGGACCATGTCTGTGGCAGCATACTACTCTAAACTGAAGGGCTTATATGATGAGCTCTCATGTTACAATGACTTGCCTGTTTGCACTTGTGGCGCAATTAAAGGAAGTGAAGAACGAGAACAACGAGGGAAGGTAATGCAATTCCTTATGGGTTTAAATGATACATATTCTGCTATACATGGTCAAATTCTCCTTACACAGCCACTTCTTACCATTAGAAAAATATATAATCTGATTCTCCAAGAAGAAAAACAACGTGATCTGGCTGTGTCTAGAGAAGTTTTGTTGGCAGCAACACAAACCACCAACAATGATAGTAGCTCATCTAACAAAGGGAGAGGAAAATTACATTATAGCCACAGCAACAAAGATAACCATATAGTTGAGAAATGTTTTCACTTGCATGGCTTCCCCTTTGGACACAAGTTTCACAAGAAAGGCGAGAAATTTGGAAATAAATTAGGACCCACTGTTAACAACTCACAACTTAAATTCCAAGTTTGACGCAAGAGCAATACCAGTAAATTATGGCTCTCTTGGATAATGGTAATGCTCAACCTAAGGCAAATATAACAGGTCAACTTTCCCTTTTTTGTCTTTCATCCCATATTAGCTCTTCTTATTCAAATAAATGGGTAAGAGATAATGGTGCAACTCACAATATCACATATACTCTTGACTTGTTATCCGAAATAAGTCCATCTCCACATACCTCTGTTACACTACCCAACGGAAATAAAGTTCAAATAGACTCAATAGGTTCGGTTAACTTTAGTTCTGATTTTTCTCTCTCAAATGTCTTCTATGTACCCTCGTTTTGTGTTAACTTATTGTTTGTTAGTAAAATGACAAAGTCCTTGAATTGTTCAATCACTTTTTTTCTTAACTTTTATATCCTACAAGACCTGGCAACGAAGAGGATGATTGGTCTGGGGAGACAACATAATGCTCTTTATTATTTCTCTACAAACATTACACCTCCACCTAATTTGCTCACTCCACAAGTCAACCAGATATCTTTATAATCAAATTTGTGGCACAAACGTCTTGGCCACTCTTCCATTCAACCAATGAAACAACTTGCAGATTCAGTACCAGAAATTTCTTTCTCTTCAAATAAAGTTTGTGATATTTGTCCTTTGGCTAAACAAATAAGATTACCTTTTGGTTTGAGCACTATTTCTATTAAAAAACCTTTTAAGTTAATTCATTGCGATATTTGAGGACCTTTTCTTGTTTGTTCTCTTTCCAATGTTATTATTTTTTGAATGTTATGGATGATTACTCCAGACATACATGGATTTATCCTGTGCGGTTTAAATCAAACACACAAAATTTTTTAAAATCTTTCTTTGCCTTTGTTTTCACACAATTCAATCATAAAGTTAAAAGGTTTCGTATAGATAATGGCAAAGAATTTACTTCCCTACATCACTTCTTTAAGGATGAAAGAATCCTTTATGAGCATCATTGTGATTCCACACCTCAACAAAATGGTGTAGTAGAACGCAAACATCGACATATTCTGAATGTAGCCCGAGCCTTGAGATTTCAGTCTCATTTGCCCTTAATCTTTTGAGGAGAAAGTGTTTTTACTGCAGTTTATCTTATTAATCGCATACCTACACCCTTGCTTTATAGAAAAACGCCATTTGAAATTTTACATAAAAAGCCACCTACTTATGATCATTTACGTGTGTTTGGATGCTTATGTTTTGCCACCAATGTTGAACCCTAACACAAGTTTGATCATTGTGCCCGCAAATGCATTTTATTTGGGTATCCTTCGGGTTAAAAGACTTACAAAGTTTATGATCTACAAATTAAGAAAATTTTTTCTAGTCAAGATGTTATTTTTCATGAGAATGTATTTCCTTTTGCAAACACAAAATATGATATCAATCATAATTTACAAGTTTTGCCTTTATCTGTACCGAATTGTGATGCTCAATTAATTCACATCGCTTCGCATGAGAACAATACATCTTTATTCAATAAATCTCAACCTGATACATCTGTACCTTCACATAACCAGCCCATTCAACTTACACTAAGAAGATCTGATCGAATCCGACAACCTCCACTTAGCTCCGTGACTTTCATTGCTTATAGGCCACTCTGTTCTCCCCCAGCTCAATGTCATCTTCTGTGCTTCAGTCTTAGCAAGGTACACGTTATCCTTTAGTTAATTTTGTCTCTTATAATAATCTTTCCTCTTCTCATTGCTCCTTTGTTGCATTTATCTCCAGTTCTATTGAGCCTAACACATTTGCCCAGGCTGAGCATGATCCCAAGTGTCGTGAGGCCATGAATTTGGAAATTGAAGCTCTTGAAGCCAATGGTACTTGGACTCTTACTACATTGCCCAAAGGAAAAAAAATTGATTCGCTGCAAGTAGGTCTATCAAATAAAATATCATTTTAATGGCACAATAGAACGATATAAAGCTCGATTGGTAGTTAAGGGATACACTCAGATTGAAAGGATGGATTATAAAGAAACTTTTTCCCTAGTTGCTAAACTTGTTACTGTGTGTTGTATTTTGGCTATTGCTACTGATAGAAACTGGACTCTTCATCAACTAGATGTTCAAAATGCTTTCCTTTACGGTGATTTAGCTGAAGAGGTATACATGCTTCCCCCACCAGGTTATAATCGATAGGGGGAGAACTTGGTTTGTCAACTTAATAAGTCACTCTATAGATTAAAGCAGGTTTCTCGTAACTGGTATTCCAAGTTTTCTTGTGCCATTCAAAAAGTCGATTTCAAGTAATCTATGGCTGACTACTCTCTCTTTATTAGAGTTCATGGAGACTCATTTACCACAGTATTGATTTATGTTGATGACATGATAATAACAAGCAATGATCTAGCAGTAATAACAACTCTAAAAAAGTTCCTTGATGAACATTTTAGAATCAAGGATCTTGGAAAGCTAAAGTATTTTCTGGGAATAGAGGTAGCTTGTTCCAAGAAAGGCATTTGCATCTCCCAACGTAAATATGCAT
This sequence comes from Luvunga scandens, assembly GCA_030449905.1. NCBI lineage: Eukaryota > Viridiplantae > Streptophyta > Magnoliopsida > Sapindales > Rutaceae > Luvunga > Luvunga scandens. The sequence continues at coordinate 1,392,077 of JASUUG010001019.1, read as the reverse complement.
TACATGTACTTGATAATATGGGACTTTTGGAAGCAACATCAGCTTCTTTTCCTATGGAACAAAACTTGAAGCTTACGCCATCAAATGGTGATCTCCTCAAAGATCCATCAAAATATAGAAGACTTATTGGCCGTCTCATCTACCTAACAATCACAAGGCCTAATATCAATTATTTTGTACATCTTCTTAGTTAGTTTATGAATCAACCTCGTAAGCTACATTTAAATGCGGCAATCCGAGTTCTTCAATACTTAAAGGGAACACCAGGACAAGGACTATTTTTTCCAACACAAAATAATTTGAAGTTGACAGGTTATTGTGATGCAAATTAGGGAAGTTGTCCCACCATAAGGAAATTGGTTACTGGATACTGCGTATTTCTTGGTCCTTCCCTCGTCTCTTGGAAAACAAAAAAACAAATAACAATTTCACGGTCTTTAGCTAAAGCAGAATATAGAGCCATGGCAGGCATTATTTGTGAGCTCACTTGGTTGAGATACCCTTTCAAAGATTTGCAAGTTAATTTCATTAGCCCTGCTAAGCTCTATTGTGATAACCAAGAAGCATTACACATTGCAGCAAATCCAGTGTTTCATGAACCAACAAAACATATTGAGAAGGATTGTCATGTAGTCAGAGAAAAGATTCAATCTGGGCACATCGCTACTGCTTTCACTTCATCACAAACTCAAGTTGCAGATTTATTAACCAAGCCTCTTGTAATAGACATATTTCATACTCATCTTCGCAAGTTGGGCATCATTAACATCCATGCTCCAACTTGAGGGGGAGTGTTGAGATTTGCAAAGATTATGGATAGTTATTGGCAAGATCATGGATAGCTGTTCTGTTGCAGCAATGGACATAATTAGATAGTCAACTTTTGTTTATTAGAAGCAATTTCCTTTCCTAGTGTGTACAGCAAGCAATCAGTCCCTTCTTTTTAGCTTTTAGTTAACTGAAATTTTTGTATATAAACAATGTACAACGCTGATAAAACATAAGAAGAATAACATTCCTTCAGTATTCTTTATCTTTCCCATTTTTACAGGTGAGTTTATTTAGTAAACAATATTGCTAAAGATCCTAATATTTAAGTTTCAACTTAAGTCTCAATACTATATATATTTCATCTATTAGATGATGAATATAAATTGTTAAATACTTATTCTTCTACTTTACCATTCAATTGGTGAATGCCACATTAGTTGAAATTCAAATTAAGAATCAAATGTTAAAATTCTTGACATTACCATTTAGTAAATAGATTTAGTGAGTAGTTTAGTAGATTTAAATAACTCCATCCACTAATTATTTAGTTAGTTTGTATATTTTAATAAATTATTGAAAAGACCCTTATTCCAAAAAAGAGTATTTAGTCATTTACATGAGAATATTTGACAGCAAAACTACGAGTCCTATTATTTCTGTTGTTTTCCCTTTTTTTTTTCCTATTTTAATGGAATACTTGGGCCCGCTTTCCTAATGTCAAGGACCATCAGTTGGGAATAGTTGGGAAAAGCATTGATCAAATGGGAAACGGGGCAATTCAATGTGATACAATGTAAAAAAAGTGGTGATGTAGTCATAAATTTGGGAAATTTACAAGATTAACCAAAATAACTTTTTCATTTTCAACAGTAACCATCGTAAAAATTTCCTATCAACATTAGCCACTTACAACTGTACTTTCCTAAATTACCCTTGTTATTTAAGATAAATTGCAAACTCATTAAACAGTCGAAACTGAACAAACGTTAACGAACTAAAATTATCTAAGGACGGCAATCGGAAAACGGCGACGACGGGAATTAAAAAAACGGCTAAGGCAATCGGAATCCGCAGTCGGTGACAGCCACAAAAGACGCAGGTAAGGAATTTTTTTTTTCTGATGCAGTAATTGTAGGAAGGCTATCGCACCAAGTTGGTGCGACAGGCGCATGTCGCACCAACTTGGTGCGACAGGCGCATGTCACACCAACTTGGTGCGACATGCGCCTCCCCCCGAAAATAATTTTTTTATTTTAAAAAATATTATTTCATGTAACAATATTATATAAACTAATGATGTTTAGTAGTATTTAATTTAATTTTTTTTATAATTTCAGGTTTAATTGATTCAGTCGTTCTTCAATTATGTTACGATGGGTCGTGGGAGACTTTGGCAGATGGTAGTATGGAGTATGTTAATGCTAAGAATACAACATTTTTGGTTTGGAAAAATTGTCTGTTTGATCAATTTTTGAGTAGAGTGTATGAAGTGTTGGAGATAAATCCTCATGAATATAGTATTACGATGAAGACAACTTTAAAGTCTAGTAACACAATATATCGCGCATGTTCACTACCCATGGACATATGTAATGATGAAATGGTGAAGGTTGTGTTACATATGGCCTGTGATGTAGCGAACTATGGATACGTTCCTATATTTGTTACCAAATCTTTGCGAGTTTGGAGCGAAGATCTTGAGCCACCGATCGAAACTGAAACTTCCTTCCGAGCAAATATGTATGTCCCTGATATTGAAGAAGAGGTGTTGCCAAGTACGATGTCGTTGCCACAACGTTACTCTCCACTCCATGAGAATAATGACAACATTGATGATAACGGTGTTACGTTAGCGGATATTGAACAAGATGTGTTACCATTAACAGTGCCGTCAGAGCAACGATACTCTCCATTTCACAATAATGAATTCCGCGACAATTATGAGTCTATTAATCACATTAGGAACACAGAAGCGGATAATTTTTATGCTGAACCGTCTACTAGTACAAGGGCTACTTATTTCAATAGTGCAGTTGAGGACGGGGGTGCTGGTGATTATAATATTCCTATTAATGATGATGACGAGCATGACGATGATATTCCTATCAATAATAGAGACAATCCATCTATTCGTGCAATGGCTCATTCGAGAAGGAGAATTGACCCCCTCACAAGTCTTGCTCCAATTTTGTCTTCAGACATGGTAGCTCCAAATTTTGTTAGCAATTATGACTCAGATGATATTGGTGTGGGTAAGCTATTTATTGAAAAGAATTAGTTAATATTAGAACTGCGCAAGGTTGCCTTAAGGGACAAGTTTGATTTTAAGACTACACGGTCCACAACGACACGGTTCGAGGCCCATTGTTTTTCGGAATCATGTAAATGGCGTCTTCGTGCAACGAGATGTTCGAACGAGCAGAATGTTCCTTGGGTGGTAAGGAGAATCGATAATGTACACACTTGTCATAATGAGGTCTTTTCTAATGGCCGTCGTCAAGTAAGGAGCCGAGTTATTGGTCACATTATCGCCAACAAATATATCCAAGAGAAAAGGATATACACTCCAAATGATATTAGAGCAGATATGCAGCAGGAATACGGTGTTCATTTAACATACCAACAAGCATATCGGGCTAGAGAAGTTGGCCTTGAAATTGTTCAAGGAAATCCTGCAGAATCCTACAGCTTGCTTCCAAAGTATTCTCACGTTTTGACCGAAGGAAATGAGGGTACAGTGACCCACCTTGAACAGGATGAACATGGTCATTTCTTATATTATTTTGTTGCGCTTGGCTCTTCCATAAATGGTTTCAACCAATTTATCAGGCCAGTCATTGCTGTTGATGGCACTCATCTGAAGGGGCTATATAGGGGAAGTATGTTTGTGGCAACATGTTTGGACGGAAACAATCAATTGTTTCCGTTAGCCATTGGAGTCCTGGATTCGGAAAACAATGAAGCTTGGGAATGGTTTATGACGAAGTTACATGGAGTGATTGGTGATAGACCAGATTTAGTAATTATCTCTGACCGATGCACTGCTATAAAGAGAGCTGTTTTTAAAGTTTTTCGCGCTGCAGCCCATGGAGTTTGTTTCTACCATGTTAAAGGTAACGTGAAGTCAAAATTTCGGATGTCTAAAGCTGTGTGGGATGATTTTGAGCCTATCTTCATAAATGCAGCAAAAGCTTATGGGCACGAAGAATTTAAAAAGCAACTTGAGGGTTTGTGGATATTGCACTCAGGTGCCGCTGATTACTTAGAAAATAACGTTGGTACATGTAATTGGGTAAGGTCTCAGTTCGAAGGTAGGAGATACAGTATTCTTACCACCAACATTGCGGAGAGTGTGAATTCTTTTATGCGGGAACCACGAAAATTTCCGATTACTCATCTCGTTGACCACTTTAGAAAAACAATGCAACAATGGTTTTATGATAGAAAAATTGTGGCTGAATCAATGAGTACTCGTCTAACAACATGGGCAGATGAAATTGTCACCGATAGAAGAACTTTGGCTGAAAAAATGATCGTTCGTCCAGTTTCTCGACATCGATTCCAAGTATTAGGTGGTGGTGTTAAGGAAGGGTTAGTTGACATAGAAAAGAAGACCTGCTCATGCCGAGTATTCGAACTGGATCAGATTGTTTGTGCTCATGCAATTGCTGCGTGTCTGAGTATCCGAGTGGATTACATAAGCCTTTGTTCTGATTTCTACACGAAGGAATCTTTGGTTATGGCTTACGCACAACCAGTTGAGCCGGTTGGTGATGTGGCGGATTGGGAAGTTCCAGTTGAAGTTGGGCAGACGAACGTTTATCCACCAGTTGAAGCACCACCACCTGGACGACGTAAGGAGCTAAGAATACCATCTGTGGGTGAGGATGTCAATCCTAGGACTGTGCGATGTGGTCGTTGTAATGAACTGGGACATAATCGTAAGCGATAAATCCCATTGCGTCGAGCCGCAGCTAGTTGTATGGGAGCATTTAAGCTATTATGCATGCACAATGAATAAACTGTAGCTTTTGTTGTGTGTTAGCCATTTTTATTGTAATATGGGATGTATTTGATAGACAAATATTTTATAAAGTACGGACTATAAAATTGATTTCCCAACTCTAATTAGCGGTTGGGGTGGCCAAAATCGGGTTCGGGTCGTGTTCGGATCAATCCGATCGGGTTTCGGGTTGGTCGGGTTAGAGGAAAATTCATCCGAACGCAACCCGAATCTATAACCCGATCCGATCCGATCCGAATTATAATCGGATCGGATCGGGTTATAAGTTCGGGTTTAGTTCGGATCGGGTCGGATTTGGATTGGATTCGGATCGGATCGGATCGGGTGAATTTCGGTTAAATCGGGTTAATTAGGGTCGGATGAAATCGGATGCGGGTCAATTCGGGTTGATACAATTTTGAGATGTTTTTTTCTTTTCTTAGGCTTTTTAGATTGTTTTTTCACCTTATGTTTATCTATTATTATTTAGAAATAACGGCTAACCGTTTATTTTTAACGGCTTACAGATACGTTCCAGAGAGCATCCAGAACGATACCGGCTAACCGTTTATTTGTAACGGTTTACCGATAAATCCCAGAGGGCGTCCATAACGATACCGGCTAACCGTTTTTTGGTAACGGCTTACCAATTCATTCCAGAGAGCGTCCAGAACGATACCGGCTAACCGTTTATTTTTAACGGCTTACCGATAAGTTCCAGAGAGCATCCAGAACGATACCGGCTGGGGGCCTGGGGCTGTGGCACTGGCCTATGGCGTGTGTGAGTCGTGTGACTGTGTCTGCGCGTGTAAAGATTACATTTCTGTGTGTTTGTTTTTATGGATCGGATCGGGTAGGGTCGGTTCGGATATTTTGCCCACTCCTGATTAGCGGCCATAAAGAAAATATAAGCTTTGTTATCATCACAATCAATGTTATAAGATTAACACCAATATCCAAACATCAACATGTCAATGGACCTCTAAAGGCTTACAATCCAATATCGTCATTAAATATGTCAACTGCAATCTTTTTTCTAAAGTACTGTCCATACGTAGCATCAAAATCAAATCTACGTCCAAACATTAAATACATTATAAACATCAATAAAAAAACTCCGCAATCGCCACTATTAGGATCTTGTTGTGGCACGCCCTTGGCAACTATTACCTTCCATGTCTCAGCACTCCGCAGCTCAGGTCGAGCGTTATAGAAGCCAACACGTTCCAACCAGTGAGGGAAGATAACTTCAAATGGCTTGAATTGATGCTTGTATGTTTTATTGTCGCGCAATGTGAGCAATGAGTCATAAATCCACACTTTTTTTGTTCGAAAGTGCACTCTTGCTAGCACCCAGTGATTATTGCCTAGGTTAAGAGGGATGCATACCTACATGTAAAAGTTTCATAAACTTATCATCAATACTAGTTTGTATATAGCTATTAACAAAAAAAAATAATAATATTAGTGAACACAAAATAAAGTCATACCATATCAACATCTGGCAACGGCTTTGACTGGATGTGCTGATGACCAAGAATATAGCTATTGAAGCTATCGTCATATGCTAAGGAATCGACCGCACATTCACCATTGTTCCACAACTGATTCAGAAACACCTAGTGCATAGATTACATAACAAGTTCACAATCATGCAATACATTAGCATAAAAAATATTAAATGGTTTATTAATACGCCGACTTAAACACGTTACCCAGAAATATGTGTCCGTGTGCGTAACCCGCTGAGGTAAAGCGTTTGGATATTGCTGTTGTTTTGTGCTAATCAAGCGAAGATACTCATGAATATGCTATGGAAGAACATCAAAATGTGATATGATTAGCGAGTCCAAATATAAGTATCGCAATCAACATTACTGTGACAAAAAAAATAAATTACCTCATCACCTAACCACCCAAGTGAAGCATGTCCCAACAGAATTTGAAAGAAGGAATGCGATTGCAGGATAATCCGATCTAGTACAATTTCGCCAGCAAACCATTGGTAGAACTCACAAAAAAGACTTGGATCATGCATTCCTTTCAGTGGATTAATTTCCACTGAAGGTGTTGTGTTGATGTCATTACCCATTATTTCTGGTGGAGGCAGGGACATTACGTTCTTTCCGCGCTTAATTGGAGGAATCCAAGATGCATCGTTGAAAACGTCATTTAACGCTGTATGGTCGGTCGTCCATATTGACTGATGCCTGGAGGTGCCTCTGTGAATGCCTGCACGCTCTCACCGCTAGTATCCCCAAAAAAATTATACAGTGAAACAGGAGTGCAGATATTCTGAGTGCGAACATCGGTACATACTCCATAGTCATCTGGGACCTAAATATATTAACAATATGAAATGAACGGATTAAACAAAAATGAAAGTAAAACAGTAAAAAATACAACAGTAATGAACAGATTTCCTAATTGTATCTGAGTGTCTACTGGGCGATCGACTGTATGAAGGTTTACTAAAAGAACCGATAAATTGCATCACCGAATTGCTAAATTCCTCATGTTTTTGCATCATCGATTCTCTTAAATCTTCTTGTTTTAGCCGCTCTTCATCAAAAGCCGATTTCATCTCGAAAATGTTTCGATCAATCTTATCCAGCCGACGCCTTACGTAATCATTATTGTGTTTTGTGCGCGACTACAATAACAATATTTACACATAATCAGAGACTGTTATATTAATGTCAACTGAAGAAAATATAAGGAATGATAACCTCTAAATCTTGTGTGGCTGCCGACTCAGCCTCATGTTCATGCGCGGGACCATGTTCATTATTGGAACCTTGTTCCTGCTCGACACCCTCGTCTTGCTCAGCACCATGATCCTGCTTGTCCCCATGTGCCTGATAAGCATATTCATCTGCAGGTATCTCCTCCTCAATATTGTGCTGCTCAAGTGTTTGGGTCGGTTTGGTGTGAGACTCCTTTGTATGGCTTATAACGGGCAGCGCGTTGATGCCAGGTTGATGCTGCAGAAAGAAACAAATAAATAATGAAAGTAATACATTAAACCTTTAATGAGAGTTTGTTTCTACCAATAAATAATCTTTGTTTGATGCATTATATAGCTTACGCACATTACGGACCCATCTTGGAATATTTGGAACGTAATCATGCACAGTCTGCCAATATTTTTTTCCTTTCTCGTTCTTGTTTGGCTCTATGGTTTTGCGATGACGTTCCCCTGCCATAACGAGCGACCATATATTTTAAGTTTGTTTAATAATAGTACAAGTCATAATCAACATCAATCAAAATAGAATACTTACAAGACGAGAATTGTCATTAAAAAAAGAATAAACTTCTTTAAAGTTTATTCTAGAAGAAGCAATTGGTTTCCATTGCACGATTCTCGGAATCTTTGTTTTCGTTTTCACCACCCATGCTGACACAAGGCCCCCAATTACTTCGAAAATCCAAGCCTGCAACAACCAAAGTGAGAAACTCATAAAGCTTATCATTACATTTTCAATATAACAAAAGTAATTAATAAAAAAAAATGGAGAAAACGAAAATTGACAACTCACTTGAACCCCAGATATAAAGCCATAAATGTTATACTTCTCAATCTTGTGGCTTGGATTTTTTTTGCGCTCATCCTTAAATTTCTCGTCCTTGGCGTATAATGCATTATCAAGACTGTCGTATACCGTTTCCCATGACAAACGACCCCAGGGACGCTTTCGGAAGTAATCTAGGTCATCTACCTCATTAAGCCATGAGAAATTAATTTGACAGTGATCTTTTCGGCCATTCAGAACTCTGTCTGCAAAATAAAAGAGCGCGATCTTTAATGCATCAATATCGTCCATTGCCTCGAAGTCCAACTCTTCAAATCTTGTGTCAAATTTCCTCAAATTAAGTTTTCGAAACAATCTGTCAAAATATGTACTGAGTAGCCGATGGACAGTTTTTGAATCTTTTTGTGTGACATCTTGACCATAGCAAAGTCCTAAGCACTAAGCACCACTCTCCAACTGATAATCGTATCAAATGGTCACCTATTTGAAACCATAATTGATTTTCCTGCTCGCGTTCCTCATCAATAACTTGTCTCAGCAAAAGGTTGTGCAAAATTACCCTACTGAATGGAAAGCTTCGGCACTCCAGGAAATGCCCAAATATATCATTATTAAATAATTGTAACTGCCGTTTTGTCAATTTTTTATGTAGAACTTTTACTACTTTAACTAATTTACACATACTAGATATCCGACCAGGAAAATGATCAGCATACGCTAACTTCATGGAACCCAAATTATTACTCGTCATGTATCTGTCATATTTATAACACAATTATATTAAATTTATAACAATTTAAAAAAAATACATTCCGTAAGTTAAAAAAATATTAAAAAGTTAGTGCGACGGGGTGCTGTCGCACCAAAATTGGTGCGACGGGTGCGGCTGTCGCACCAAACAACCCTTCGGAAGTTGGTGCGACGGCGCCGTCGCACAATTTTGGTGCGACAGCGCCGTCACACCAACTTCCGGAAAGGGTTGTTTGCGCGACAGAGTCCGTCGCACGAAATTGGTGTGACAGGCGCCCGTCGCACCAACTTTGGTGCGACAGGGCGCGCCTGTCGCACAAACTTAGGTGCGACGGGCGCGCGCCCTGTCGCACCAAACTCTGGTGCGCGCCCGTCGCACCAGAGTTGGTGCGACCCGCGTGTCGGGACACACCAGATTTGGTGCGTCCCGTGCCCGGTCGCACCGGATCAGTTGTGACTGGCACCCAGCGTTCGAATTGAATTTCTCTCCGATTATACTCCCGATTTCACCTACTTCACCATTTCTTCTCCGTAACCACACAAACAACATCACCCATATCATCTTCTTTCCTCACCCAACATAAAATTCTAACAACATAATTTAAGTTTTCAAACTAACCTTTAATTTGTTGGTTGCCGTGGATGCAGTGGAGAGCCGCCGGCGATGATAACAGTTGTTGATGGAGAGAATTGGAAGGGTTTGGGAGGAGAGTGACGTGTGAGCAAAAAGGGTAAAAATGTCAATTTTATTTTTTATGGCTAATGTTGATAGGAAATTTTTACGATGGTTACTGTTGAAAATGAAAAAGTTATTTTAGTTAATCTTGTAAATTCCCCCATAAATTTATGTAAAAATTTATTTTTGTATAAATTGATTTGTCGGTAGTTCATTGATTGAATAAAAATAAAGAATAATAAAAATAATTTATGTGGATTAATAGATATTTAATTCAATTAATTTAATTATGCCTCACTAGTTTATACAAAATAAATTTATACAAGAGTTTGTAACTATATTATTATTCATGTCAAAATAATTTATATTTATATTTTTAATTTAATGCCAACATAAATTGATAACAAGAAAATTTATTGAATGTCCTAGAAGACACGTGGTGACATAAATACTTATTCTCTCCAATAGAATTGGTATGGTGAAAGGAAGCTGGAGTAGATACAAATAATCTTAAATACACTTGGTTGGAATGTTGCATTTTAAAGATATTCTTCAAGTAGGTAGATACAATTAAAGTATAAATTATATTACTTTATAGATACAATTAAAGTATAAATTATATTATTTTATTATGTGAAACTAAAAATAAATATATTTAAGCACATGTCTTTGAATGAAACAAAAATAACAACTAAGGAGCTTGTACATTATTTCTTTTAGACATATTATTATTTTTCTTAAACTAAGCAACACGAATTTTAGGCATTATCACGTCTTGATAAATATCTCAGGTCTTGATAAATATCACCCAAATATTACATTAATAAATAATTAAATTAGAACTCATCCAAAGATAAATCTAAATGTGTGAGTTAAACACCATATTTATTTTTTAATTAGATATCTTAATATAAATATTATGATATTATTTTTAAAAAAAATAAAAACATCTAATCACTAATACTTTTATATTTATAACTTCAAAACTTTTGTTCGAAACGACCGTCTATCACAATACAAAAATTTTAAAGGGGCAAAAAAATGAACTAAACCATTTGTGAAAAGTGAACTCACACTCTAAAAAAATACCATGAGGCCACAAGTCTGGTTGGGATTAGGCCGCCATGAGCCATTTAGGCTATTACTTAAAAAATTGTCAGGGGCAATAAAAAGTCAGCTTAGATGGTTATTTTATTAATTTATTAAGTGACCAATACCTGCCAATTAATTGGAACAACTCTTCCAAACTACTGTGAGAACGGCAACACCACATAACTACGAAAGGAAAGAATTAAAAAAGCCAGCGGGTCCCACCGGTATATTAGTAAGGCAAATCCAATTATCCAAAAGCCTAATCAACAAAATTAAAATTAAAATTAAATGAGTCAAAAAAACAAAAATTCACTCACTCTGTCTCATTCTCTTTCATCTGCAGCAACAGCATTACAACAAGTCGTCACTCCTGTCTCTTTAAGCAAACTTTTTTTTAACACTTTTTTACTCACTTTTTCACGGCCTCTCTCTATCTCTCTCTCTCCCCCTTCACTCCTTCGTAAACATAGCAAATATAAAATTTTAAAAAAAAATCTAGGGTTTCTTTTGCCGTCCCTCTTCCCTCTTTTTTGTTCTGGTAATCAAACAAAATTCAACCAAAATCGATCTGTTTGTTTGTTTGTTCTAATCTCTTAACAAATTAAAAATCCATCAGTTTGCTCTAATGGATGGTTTCCAGTTTTAGATTCAGTGGGTCTAAAGAGAAGACATTAGTGTGGGAAAGAAAAGGACGATATTTTATTTTTATTCTCTTTTCTTTTTTTTTTTTTGGGTGAAAGATTTTTGCTTTTCTGAAAACGTACAAGTGAAGCAATTTCGTGTTGAACGTGACCCTATTTAGTGTGCCTTCACTGCTCTCTGCAGTTCAACACATGGGAGCACTTTTACTAGCAAGGCGCCTGTGAAAATCCTTGGACATTTTGGTAATTCCCAACTCAGATCAAGCTCAGCCTTTCACTTAATCACACAAATGGGTAGGTTTAGCATTCGTGTTTTGGGATCGATTTTGCTGAATAATCCTGACTTTTTTCGGATTCATATTGATGGTTATCGATAGAAACTTGTTTGTCGGATTTAACACTTGTAGTTTGTATCTGGCTAGTAGTAGATACTAGATTTACCGTTGGTGAGAGATGGAGGATATAGGGCTGGTGAAGCAAGGGTGGAAATGGCTGCAGTCCCAGAAACACTTGTTCTCGCGAGCCCAAACGGGGTTGGGGTGCTTTCGGGACAAAATGGGAGTGTTGATAGAGCGTCATTGGCCTACAGTGTGCTCTGGATGCGCCAAATCACGGGTGCTTTTGTTGTTGTTGTTGGTTCATTGGAAAGACTGCCTTGTAAGGGGTGTACAATCAATGATCAAACTGGGTTCGTCTTCTTTGTTCGTTATAATGTGGAGCTGCTTTCTGAGTCTCACTTCTATGTCTTGCTTACTTTATGTGCTCCTCTCTATGGTATGTATTCACATTTGTTTTTTTCCTTAGTTTTCGTGAATAGTAATATTTTGAAAAGATGTTTGAATATACCATTTAGGGGTTTGATAATGGGCAGCAAATGTTATTGGTCCAGTGAAGTACTGTTAACCGGTTAGGTTGATTTGTAAGAAAGGTATTTTCAGAGACAGAAAAAGTAAAGAATTCAATGCGATTAGCAATATTTGATCTTACACAAGTAAGAGATGCTTCTTTAATTATTATTATGATGGTTTGATCTCACAAGTTAACAACTATTGTTTAACCTTGATCTCACTGTAGGGCTTGTAACCCCTTGCTTTTTTATCTTCTTCCTTTAGTAGTTTCATTTTGTTATGTTTTTCCTTTTGGTTTTATGGACAGTCTTGAGAGCATATATACTGGCTTGTTACATATGTGCCAATAAAGAAGGTTGTGGGTTTTGATATCATGATGTTATATCAGGAATTGTTGTTCAAAAGTTGAGTACCCAAATTTATATGGGTTGGAAAATCTGGTTAAGCTATTGAGGTAAAGTTGTTTAAGCCGCATATATTCACTTTCAGTAGGCATTCACTGTACCCTTCTTTATTTGTTGAGACATGCTGGCTCAATCCAATGAGGTCCTTGACTCTAGCTCTAGGAGATTAACTTTTTGATGTGGAGAATTAATAATTTATTCTTATTTACTGTTTTTCATCCTTGGAGCATTTTGCTTGAGAGTATGAAGCTTAAAAATGAAGCAGAAACCTGGGGAAATTATAGCTTATATATATTGCTTTATTTGAATTCTTGATTTCAAAAGCTAAATTTCTTTTTTTTTTTAATTAGTTTTTACTTCATATTGAGCCTCCATATTTTTAGTAGTTTTCAAAACAAAATCACCATCTTAGGCTCACAGTCACAATACTGAGTGTTCTGTTGCATCTTTCTTGCTTGAAAACTTCTCATATAAGTCCGCTTTTTTCACCTTTCACCTTTACCATTTTCATGTATTTATTTTCTGGACCATTTGAATTCATTTCTTTTGATAAAAGGTTGGTTTGAAACTAAAGTGAAATATGGGTTGGTTTGAGACTAAAGTGAAATATGTTGATGCTACAACTTATGGTTACTAATATTTTGATACCACAACTAATGGTTATCTCTAATGACACAGGGAGCTGCTGGAGCTGCTGTTCAGTACTTGGGATACACTCCTGGGCTTTTCATTGTAGGCCTGTTTGCTATTCTGGTTTTATGGATGTTTGCTAACTTTTGGATAACAGGAACATTGTTTATAGTTGGAGGTATGGCTTGGTCTCTGGACCCTTGGACTTTGTAATTTTAAGATGAACAAGATATGCTGTGCTCTCATCACTGTCTTTTGGTGCCTGATAATACTGTTTACTTGCATTTCATGATGATGTTTTAACTACTGCATTTTCTATATAGCATGTTAAATAGGTGCGTATTGTATAAACACTTGGTTTTCTTCAATAATCTTTGCATTTATTTGTAAAATTGGGTAATTCACTAAATTGGCTAGGTGTCGGAACAATATTTTTCTTACTATCACTTGCTTTATTTCTATCTCTTCTTCCATAAGCAATATTTTCACAAGATTTTGATTTTAGATTCATAGGTCCTTACATGCTGATCAACATAGCTAAAACCTTCAGTTTGTAAGAGTGATAAAGAAAATATACGAAGACTCAATAATATTTATTTTGTTACAATATAAACTTTGTGCAGAGAAAGCATTATAATCTGAGCCTTTTGATTCAGGTATGTTGTGTCTGCACTCATGTATGGGCCTGAGCAGAGGCCTTGTCCCCTAATGAAGATTATGCATTAGTTTGTTGCTATTGTTAACAGACTGATATTTGAGAGTAGTAGTTATCATAAATGTGATGTCTGGAGAAAGTAAATTTTCATTTACTTGTCTGGAAAATTGAAGTTTATTCATGTAGCTAACTCCTTTGTTCTTGTGCTCAATTTCCCTAGATTTCACGAACTTTTCTTTTTCCTACGTAAATGCAGGCTATCTATTTTCCCTAAGTCATGCACGACTGGTGGTATTAATGGCAACATTTTATTCTATTTATTGCGTCAAAATTCGGGTTGGATGGTTTGGTGTCTTCCTTTCTTTAAACCTTGCATTTCTCTCCAATGATTTGTTGAATTATTTGCTTCAATTGTGTGACAATGTGAGTGAAAACTCACATATTGAAGAGCAGAAAGAATCAGAAACAGTCACTGAAGATGGGTTCTCTGAAGGGTGTGAATACTCTATTCCTACCGATGAACCTGAAAGGGTGCATTCATTCAAATCTTCTAGCAAGTCAGCTGCTACATCTTCTGTTATTAATCTCCAAAAGGAGTGTTCTAGTAGCAAGGTTGTTAAGGAAGAAACTAGCTCAAATGATGAGATGAGAAGGATAGTAAATTGTATGGATCATTATGAAACATTGGGGTTTCCTCGCCAGAAAAAAATTGATGCCGCTGTTTTGAAAAAGGAAATACCGTAAGAAGGTATATTGGACAGAGGCATCTTCGTTTATCTTTCTTTGAAAAAATTGCTTGTTCTGATCTCTGTCTCTTATTTTGAACTTTGATTTAGCTTATTGTTCTTGGAGTAGGTTGCTGGGAAAAGCTGTTTCTTTTAAAAGAATTGAAGTAGGCTATGACTATAAGCCTAGCTACCTTTTAAAAGTTTATTTATTTATTTCTACTTATTTTTAATCCTGGAAGAGTCGAAATACCTTCTAATGTTTAATATTAATATAAGTGGGATTCAGATACTAAATCACTTGGTCAAACTGGCTCTGATAACATGTTAATTTATGTCTTGACCAAAAATTTAAGCTTTAACATAATTGAATAACTATCATCTGTAATTATTTAGAATTTATTTGTTGGCACTGAATCTGTCCTTATTGTCAGAAACCCTCATTTAATGTATTTGCGCATTGATCTCAATCAATTTACTATTTGCAGGCCATGCTTGTACATCCTGATAAAAATATGGGAAGTCCTTTAGCTAGTGAATCATTTAAGAAACTCCAATGTGCTTATGAGGTATTAAACTATTGTGTTTGCAATTTTTGGGTTGATATCTCATCTGTATTATGTGAAATCTTACTTATGCGGCATGTGGTGCGGTGGTTCTGGTTCTTTCTGCTGCTCACAATGGGGTTTAAATTAGCAGGTTCTTTCTGACTTGACAAAGAAGAGAGATTATGATGAGCAATTAAGAAAGGAAGAATCAAGGACCAGGAGTGTCTGTCAGAAGTCTTATGGTGCTTCACGGCAGGTAATCCTTTGCTTTTTTTTAAATAAAATCTATATGTGTATGATTTCAATTATTTTCAAACTCCGGAGAATTTTTGCTTAAAATTTATCTCTGCATGGAATTCATGGAAGAGAAAATTAAAAGAACATTTGTGTTTCAAATGGACAAGAAATCTGTGCTATCCTGGTCTTTGGACCACAGATTTGCTTTGGGTTTCAAAATTTTAGTTTCGGCACTTGTCTTTGCCGGAGATCTGGGTTTTCAGGAAAAATCACATATTTTTTTTGTTTCTGCTCCCTGATTTCACAAATTAATCAGGAGAAGATTGATTTATTAATTGGAGTTTTGATGATTAGTGGAAATTAATAATGGAAAGGTAGGGCAAGATTGCAATCTGCTTCCTTGTTGCACATGCCACAGAATGTTTAGTGGCAAATTTACACATATCCAGCATGTATAAATGTTTTCTCTTTTGGGCCAATTCACAATGCTGAGTCAATTCTCTGATTATGAATTATAAAAAAATTTAGAAAGATTTCTTAAACTTAATCTTACTTGAAGCAGGATAAGACAGATTATTGTGCCGAGGAGTCAAGGCGCATCCAGTGCACCAAGTGTGGCAATTCACATATATGGGTCTGCACCAATCGGAGTAAAGCCAAGGCAAGATGGTGTCAGGTCAGTCTTTCTGGCTTGCTCAATATTTGCTTTCAATTTTTCCTGTTGTGATTTTTCACATATCTTAGTAGTGCTTTTGGCTTCAGGATTGCTGTCAATATCACCAAGCAAAAGATGGGGATGGATGGGTTGAATATAGGGGCTCATTGATCTTTGATAGGCCGCAAAAGGTACATTTCTTGTAAGAAAATATGAAATTGCTTGGTTTGCAATTATTATCTAATGCAAGTAGTGGAAATAAAAGAAGGTTTGGTCATACTGAAAGATTAAATTTTGTCAAATGAGTGAAGCCTAATTTTTAAAATTCTGTCTATAAAGTATATGATCACACCTAGGTAATGGTGGCTGGGTTAGCAGTATAATTAGGCAGCCATCATTAAACAGCTATTCATTACCTGTTATAAAGCATCTTCTTTGCAAGCTGCTTAGTGTAACCACCTTTAAGACAATATGCAGGGCTGGGGCTTTCTGATTTGGCTGGTGAATTTGTAACTATTGTTGCAGTTACTTTTGAGATTCAATAAAATGGATGCATGATGCATCAAATTCTTTTGTACTATTTCTTGGATCCTGTGAGTGATCCTTAGGAATCCATATGTGAATCTAGGTTTTTTATCTGCCTACTTTTCTTTATGCTTCGTTTTGTGAGTGTGTGAACAACATAATATTTGTCAAATACCTTAAATAGTTTTCATGATACATGATAATAACTTTGAGATGAATTGTAACTTTCTGTCTATGAAATTTGATTTGCAATGTACTTGTTGCAAGTTCAATTTATTAGATGAAGCAGTTTGCTTTGCCACCAGCTCCTTTTGGCAGTTTTGAGAACCTAAACTATTATCTTTCATCTTTGCATGATTGAACAGCTTTTGTAATTCATTATGGTGACTTAAGATGAATTATAGTTTATAGCTTTCATGGAGCTGGGGTTGGGTGAAGGTGTAAGAAAATTTTCTTGAAGACAAAGGGGAATTCAAAAGTGCAGCAGAGGTCTACAAAAGCCAAAAGCTTTCCTGTTGCGAAGAAGCCCAAAAACTCTACATATGCACAAAATAGGGGGAAAAAAAAAACGCTTACACCAATTTTTATTTCTATATCAAGTATATGTGTCAAAACATGGCAGAACTAGAAAAGAAAATCCCCAAAACTAAAAACTGAACCATTAGCATATCTCAATCAAGCTGGATGAAAACGGGTTGAGATGGAGTTTTGAAAAAATGAAAAAAGAATGAGAGTCTTTTTGTCATGTATTGTATCCCAATTACTCATGTCCGGTTTGTATCAAGACATTTCTCTTTTGTGTCTTATTGGAAAGTTATTTCAGAAACAGAAGAAAAAGAATTTATTTCAGTGCGTATTAGGATGATATGTGTTATTGTGCAAAGTTTATGCCTTTTGAAACTATTTATCCCCATTATATGTGCTTTTGTTTCTGTCTTCAAAGTTCAACATTTTGCATGGGATCCCTTCAATTGGTTCCGTGGCATATATGGGAAACTGTGTAAGGTTAAATGCTTACTGTTCATCAGAAATTATAACCCTTCCCAGGTTCTCAAGAGTTTAGCGAGTGTCCCTCTCTTTTTGTCCATTATGCTCAATATTGTTATTTTCACCCCTTTCTTTGTCTTGGTATGCTTTCTAACAGTAATTATCGTGAATTGTTGTGTAAAATTCTTATTCCATATTCTTATGTTTTGTTTGTATTATCATCTGTTTAGCTATTTGATATCCTGACTTTCAGGTTGAGATACCTCGAGCTTTTGTTTGTGCCGAAAGCAAAATCTTTGATGTCTCAGAATGGGCTATTTGCCAGGTTAGTGGTTTATTAGAATATATTTAGTAATCTTGTTTTTCCTTTTTGATTTCGAGGCGATAATGCTTAAGTGATGTGTAAGTTCTATTTTACCAACCAAAATGAGGTAAAAATTGAAAAAAAGCAATGAAGTCATGGACATGGCAGGAACTTGAATCTAATTTGGTTGATTCAGAATGCCTGAGCATAGATAGGACTCACACTGGTGAGCTAGTTGTCATTCCCATAAAACTCAATTTTAAGCTTTCATCTTCTACCATTTTTTATTTTTTTGTTGTTTGTGTCCTGATGTGACTTATTTTAATGGCAAAGTGCAAATGCACCAGAATTGTTTGATAGGAAGAGAAGAGAAGCCGACTTATTTATTCTCATGCTTTTATATCAAAGAATTTAATTTTCTATGCATCTGCTAAATGAAAGGATCATAATGCCTGTTGTCTTACCACATTGTTATTTTGCTAAAAGAGAAAAGAATAGTAAAATATAAAAAAGCTATTGGAAATGCCAAATCCTGCCACACCACTTCATATGGCACTTTGATAATTTGATGAACTTGTCTGAACTTGGAAATTTGGTCGTTTGTGTTGTGGAAATTGGAAACTAAAACCTTAGCATCTTTAAACACTGTTGGCAGCTTTTTGTCCCTGCAGGATTATACGATGCTCCTGTCTTGAACTCGCGTTTGGACTGAATGTTTTTTGAAATGAAAAATGTATATCTAATTTCATCTGTTAACCCTTGACCTGAAAGTATACCTTGCAGGGCATGGCTTGTAGGCCTAACACACATCGACCAAGCTTCCATGTAAACATGGTTGGATTAGAAAAGACACAACGATCCTATTCAAGCAGATTTCCTTGGGATTTGGACGCTGAGATGATGGATGACGATGAAGAAGAATTTGAGTTGTGGCTTCAGCAGGCTTTAGCCTCTGGGCTCTTTTGTGAAACATCCAAACGCAGAAAGAGCTGGAGTCCATTCAAGTTGCATCAGAAGAAAGGGAAGAAGCAATGGCGAAGATCTTCAACCTAAGTGATTTGCTTGAAGGGTGTTTGAAAGTTTTGTTTTCCTTCACGAGAGTTAAAAAAAGGTCTTCTATTGGAAGAATCCTGATAATGGAGAAAAACGGGGGATGAGGTTTTTTCCATCAAAAGAGCTCGTTTCACCAACCAAAATTGTTGGATGAACAAGGCAAAGCCAATGAGAGATGGTAAGGGGTGTTATCAAGCAATTAAGTTTAAACAAGTTATCGCATTTTCACGCGCAATGCTTGCTGCTCTGATTGCACTTCTGACCTACTTCCCTTCAATCAATCTGTGTTGTTGGGGCCCGGGGGCAGGGGGGGGGTGGTTGGTGTGGTGAAGACCTGTCGTATGAATGCACTCAATATTATGTTGGGTGCAATCTTCAACCGTTTCAACCTTCAATCTTTGTACATATTGTGTCGATAATTTTCTTTGAACATCTTTTCTGTTGAGTAAAAATTACTTGGCAATTTCCAAATGTATTGAATATTCCCTTCTTTTCCAATAGTTCTCTTATTCTTGTCGTGAATTAGGGAACGCTGGATGGAATATGGGTAAAAGCCCATTCATTTCTTGAATCACTCTCCATATTTGCTTAATAATGACTTTAAAATGCTTTTCTGTTGACTACACTGGTTCAAAGACTTCCCTATATGACAGCTTCTTGTGAAATCCTTTCCTAAATATTTCATCCATTTTGATTTGTTATCATTATTGTTATGTTGAAGAAATGATTACTGGTTAGGAATGTGCTAGTGAGATGGTGTTGGGAAGTGGATGGGTCACGGCCCAATATTTATTAATGGAATACTAGTTTCAAGGTATGGGTGAGTACTATACAAGGGCAGTGAGCAGGCAATTAATGGATTAGTTTCAGCATGTGGTTCAGGCTCAAGTAATGGTAAAGGTGCTTTCCCGGGAATTGGGATAAGGGACGGTAGAAAAGGTGAGGGGGTGACCGATATAAAGAAATTTTGGCCTTTTGGATGAGTAGATTAGAAATATAGGGCTTGATAAATGCCACAATTTATTATTTTCATTTATCTTGGTCAAAATGTGTTGATTGTATGTATAGGAAAAAAGTTCAATTCAGTACAAAATCTCTTCCGTAATAAAAAATGTGTAGGTTGAATGTTCTAAAATAACTGTTTAACTTACACTCTGAGATGAGATGAGATTTGACTGAGTAATTTTTAAAGAATTTTATTTAAGTAACCACTAAATTTTAATCCTCAAGAAGAGAGGAGATTAAAAAAGTCAGTTGGGATTTTATCCTAAGTTTTATCTTTAAAAATATATATATATATATTCATTAATATCGACTCATGATTGCATGTTTTTCAGGATGAAGCAGAATTGCCTAAATAAAAAGCAATTCGAAGTTTTACACCATTATTATCTCATCCGAAATAATTTATAACGTTGTAAAAATTTATTTACACCATTGTCAAACTCGTCCCAAATTTCAATAATGGATTTGAAATGATTCCATAAAGTTCATGCTATTTACCCCTATCTGATAGCAAATGTTATACCGTTGCTCTTTCACGGTATAAAAATCAAAACCAAAACCAAAACACAAGAAAAATTCATGTTAGATTTGATTGTTTGATACATCTGTTTCGATTTGTTTTATGTTGGATTTGTTTCTACGCTTAAATTTTATGTTGGATTGATAAACTGCCATAAATTTGTAGCGTGTATTGCATAATTTATACCTTTAGGTTGTGATCAAATGTGTATTATCTTAGAACTTGAAGTTTGAAATTTGGGAACCCACCCGCTCCGAGTATGTTTGAGGACTAAAGGATCGTTTAGCGGAAGAGGAAGAACAGAAATAAAGGAGCTTCCTAGATGCCCTCATCAACATCTCAAAGATGGTGGGTTTGTGGGGCTTCCAATTGACCTTGAACTTGGATTCTGCTTGTAAATGCCACAGTCCTTGAGAAAATGATCCTTAATCCTTCTAGCCCATTTTCAGTGGAATTATCTTTTATCCGGCGGAAGAGGAAAGCAAGGCAAAATGAGATATGCCAAGCACAACCACAGGCTAAGGTCTCTAAGGGGGTTGAATTTGTAATTTCATAACACCAGCTGTCTTAATTGCGAGCGTGGTGAACTGATATCGGTTTGATGTTGTTTTTGTCTCTATCTTATCAGCTCTTTTGTCTCTTTAGCGTTTACTCTCCCTTTTTACCTCATTTTTTCATTCAATCTCTTTTAAATATTTTATTTTCAGACTTTAGCTCTTGTCGTTTCGTAATCAACGACGCATGCATTTTGCTCTGTCGTTGCCTTTTTTATGTTTATATTATCATCATCTTAGAGTGGGAATATGCAGCTCATTAGCTTTGGACAACACCTGGTCCTCTCGCACGGGAGTTGGCTTCTCCGCAGTTCTCACTTGAACGCCGATAATAAATAGGAATCGAAGCTTGTCTCATGACGCTCTAAATCTAACTCGCTTATCACTTGAATCTGCTATCAGCCTCGGGATTTGATCAGTCGAGATGCCAAGAGAAAACACACGAATTATTAGCCCAAAAATTAAGATTTTTATTTTTTACAAACTTTATATTTATATTGCATATTGTATTGTCATCGTTGTCATTGATAAATAAAATTACCCTAGTAATTTAATGCAAGCGCGGTTCCAACTGAATTATAAATTTATTAATATATATTTCTTTGAATATCAGCACATTTTAAAAAAGAGTAAGAACAGACATCTTAAATGTCTTATTCCAACTTTTATCCTATATAATGTGTCATTTATCGAGAGGGTGGTAATTCTTTACCATATCTAAATGAATTAATTATATTATCTCATCAATCGATTGATGAATGGTACATCATTTTAAGATAAAAATTTGGGCCCAGTTTGGGACTACAGTTATTGATTAAATAAATTACTTTTATTGTGTAAATATAATAAGTTGCTGATTAAAAAAATAACTTGATTTTTAGTAAACTATGTTGTCGCTGTTGCTTTGAGTTTGAAAAGTAGTATATATGCGTTTGGTAAATTTTATTACAAGTATATTATTTTATTATATAATGACCGAAATAGATATAAGCTTAAATTAACTTTCTTTCTTTTTTTTTTAGTATGTTTAATAATATCTAGACGTGTCTTTTTCTTTTTAAAACAAATATATTTACATAAAGTGAAAAAATCAATTAAATAAAATATAATGAACTTCATAATTTGTTAAATAAAATATAATAAAAAAATAATATGCATTATATACACATTAAACTTATTGCGATAAACACCATGACTATAGAAAAAATGTAAATAGATTGAACATTAAAAGTTATGGTTGTGAAATTGATTTAAAAAGTCATTGTTAATTTTCATGTGAAATTATTCATGGTTCAAAAAAGTTATATAATTATATGCAAGTCTTTTTGAATCTCGTAATGGAAAATTAATGTAAAATATAAAAAAATATCAACTTACTAGATCCAAACATTGATATTAGAGAGAATATAGAGTAGTTGTGGAGGTGATTTGATTGTGATGGTAATATGGTATTTAATGGCTTGTATATGAGGATATATATATATATAAAGAGATAATAATTATTTTTAATTATTATTATTATTTTGTAATTATTAAGAGAATAATAGGAATTTTAAACTTATTGCGATAAGCACCATGACAATAGAGTTATCAAATATAAATAGAGTAGACGTTCCTTAAATATTAACAAGGATTAAAAATCTGAGTATTGCTTTATTAAAATGTGATTTATAAACATTAGTTATAATCTCATATAATATGAGTTGTAGTTTAAAAAATATTCTCGTGTAATAAAAAAAATTTAATTTCTTCACTTTCATTTGTGAGGAAAGTTAAGACCGGAGAGAGGGTGAAGGAATTGAAAGTGTGAGTGATGTGTTGTTGGGAAGTAACTGATCATTTATGTTTTTCTTTTGTGGGAGTATTAATGGGATTGACAAAACAATATGGTTGGCAGTTAGTACTATCGACAGGTCGGTGAGTGCAATTAATAGATTAATTTCTCTGGTTCAAGGAAAAAGGTACCACCAACGCCTTGGCTTAATCGTGGGTCTATTTGTTCGATAAGGTTGTGGTCATAAATTTAAAATCTTCTGAACTTAAAAATATTTTTTCTTTTATAAATATGAGTTGGGATATAGATATATTTTTTAAAATATTAATAAAAATAAATCCTTAAACTAACTCCAATAAGTTTTTAGAATTTCAATGGTATAAATTTAAATTTTCAAGAAACTTCTTACCATAATATCTGTTCATAAAATGGTATTGTAGATATTATTCATTTAATTTGTGAAAATAAAAATAGCACGACGTCAGATATCTTGCACGTTTTGAAAAGAGGGGGTGTGTCATGTGTTGTCGTTCATCCAATCCCAACGAAATTTCGTCGTACATGAAATTTATTTAAAAAATCAATTCCTGTTTATGTAACAACATGTGACGTGTTTGTGTGTGAGGCACCTTCTCTACAGGAGCGCCTTTATTTTATTTATCTTTTTCTTTTCTTACCATTCCATTAGATTATTTTCAATTAAGTTTCTTTGCCGATTATAATATCTTACGGTATAAGTAATTGAATTTTTTAAAATTTTACTTGCTATCCACAAATATTTGAGTTAAAATTTTCATAATTTGCAAATGCCCAGAGGTTGGGGTGCGACAATCTAGACGGTACAATACGATATCTAAGAACGTACCATAGAGACAATAAAAAAAAAATGATGCAAAAATTTAATAGCTTAATTCTTTAACATAAATGAAAATAATAGTAGAGGACAGCTGCTAAGTTGCATATACAGTTAAAAAAGCAAATTTTCATAACCCACTAAATTAACAAGACCCGGTCTAGAGTAATATAAAATGGGGCAAAAACAAATTTGACCAACTCGAGCTCCCATTGGCCGAAGCACGTCACTTACAACAAACTGGATCTTACATTAATATCTATTTTCCACTAGTCTACTCCGTCACCCGCGCCACTGAGCGCGTCATCACCACTCGCGCTTGAAATATAACACGTGTTGAAAATCTCCAATCTCATTGGCAGATGGAGTGTCCACATGGTCACTGCGAGTAGTAATAGCCGAAATATCATGTTTATTTCCTTAACCGTTAACGAAATAGCATTGAAAGGCGCGTAGGTTCTGAAGCTGTCTGCTTTCTTGACAATTTTGACAATCATTTCGGAAGCCAAAAATCAAAACCCCATTGCAGCGTCTGTAAAAATTTTGAGGGTTTTGAAATTGGAAAAATCCTTTAAAAGTCAAAAACTCCATTTGTTAAATTTTTTCAAAAATCTGAGAAAATGGCGAAGGATAAGAAGAGGAATCATGAAATCAGCAAAGAAAAGAAGAAGAAGGGGTTGGGAAGGGGATTATGGTCAGTGTGGGCTGTGATCGTGGTGTTATTTGCGACGGCGGCGGTGACGACGAGGACCGGGTCAAAGATAGCTCTCTTCGACAACAATCCAACGTCGTGTCACTGTTCTTCTTCTTCTTCTTCTTCTTCTTCTCGGGTACCTCTTTTCATTTTCAATTCACTTTCAGTGATCAAATAACTTTGCCATTAAGTCAGTTACACGCTTTAGCTGATGCGCTTTTGCAGTTATAAAAACGAAGTGGAGTGGCCATTGCACTTTAATTGGTGCTTTAGTTTGTGCAAATTCAAGAGAAATTATTGGGTTGGAATTTTGGTGATTTTATATTGGTTATTTGAAATTCAACTGTGATTGGTTTTTGTGTGTGCAGGATTCTGTAAAGTATAGGGGCATGATTGAGGACTGTTGTTGTGATTACGAGACGGTAGACAGTATTAATGGGGAGGTTTTACATCCTCTATTACAACAACTTGTTACAACCCCATTTTTCCGATACTTCAAGGTCTGATTAGTGTGCTCAAGTAAGCTTATTTTTAAATGTTTCCCCCTATATTAAATGCACAAAGTGATTATCGTTGAATGGTGCTTTTAGATTTTTGTAGAACCATGTTCTGTTGGGAGAGTGAGTTAAGGCCTTTCATTTATGTCGGCATTCTATTTGTTTGAACCATTCTGAAAATGTAGCTAGTTCAAGTTTGATAGCAGCATTTTTCTGCAACTTCACAAAACAAAAAACGCTAATGGTCTTAAACACGAAGTTTGTACCATGCATTATTCACCATGTTCCATGTTCACTGTTGTTTGACTTTGTTTTTAAATACCATTTTCAAAATATAGTATATGAGGCACTTTATTATGTTTTATTTTAAAGGATTTTTAAAAAATAAATGCCTTATGAGATGAGTTCAGCTTCTTATTAGATTAGTTTTGTTGCTCAACCAGGAAAGTAAGATATCTGCTATCGTTCACCAATATTGCTAGTCATATGCCAGTCTAGTAGTTGTTTCCTTTATGGTGCTGTTGTCATTTTATGTTTTTTTGATAATATAATGTTTTCTTGGAGGGGAGGGGGGGGGGGGGGTGTGGGGGAAGATCCTTTTGTTCTTGGGAAGGCCATAGCTTCAGTGTGCTGTTCTCTCTGTCTGTCTAGAAGAATTACACAACGAT
The DNA here is from genome assembly GCA_030449905.1 of Luvunga scandens. Classification (NCBI taxonomy): domain Eukaryota; kingdom Viridiplantae; phylum Streptophyta; class Magnoliopsida; order Sapindales; family Rutaceae; genus Luvunga; species Luvunga scandens. The sequence goes on along the minus strand of JASUUG010001019.1, from coordinate 1,366,472 downwards.
ACTTCAAAATGTAACAATTGTGTTTTTTTCATCGTGGTTTGAAAACAAAAATTGCTCTTTGGGATCAATATAGTTGTGTTTTTACTGTTTACTTCTTCAGGCCCTGATGTACCTTTTTCCTTTGTAGGTTAAGCTGTGGTGTGACTGCCCCTTCTGGCTAGATGATGGTATGTGCCGGTTGCGTGATTGTAGTGTCTGCGAATGTCCAGAAAACGAATTCCCAGAGCCCTTTAAAAAGCCATTCCATGTCCTTCCATCAGATGATCTAATGTGTCAAGAGGGAAAGCCACAGGCAACTGTTGACCGCACACTGGACAAGAGAGCTTTTAGAGGCTGGATAGAGACAGATAACCCGTGGACAAATGATGATGAGACTGATAATGGTACTGCTACTTTTTATTTCATTTTTCATATTTTTCTTGTAGTTAGTTTAAAGGTTAGATATGTTGAATCCTGGAGTTCACAATTGGTTCAGGTGCTTTTTCTCTGCAGCAGGTAGAGGTGGGCAAAGAAACCATTGCCCCGAGAACTGAACTGAACTGAACTGACAGTTTATCATTTTTGAAATATTAATTCGATTTGGCAAGAAACTGAACCCGACTGGCAGGAGACCATTGCTAATCAGGGACAGAAAGGAAACTTTTAGGATTATCTAGAAACTGTGGATACGGTTACCTTATGTTTGGTATCTTCATGGGATCTATTATGGATGTGGTTGGGGTAAAAATTGAATTCATGATTTTTGCACATATCAAAAGAACTTGATATTCAGTATGGCCACAATTCACCAGTTCTATTTTAGAGATGCACACTGTCTGTGTTGACGATGAGGTGATATTCACAGAGAACTGTGTTGGGATTGATGAAAAACTACTGAATTTGCAGGCGAGATGACATATGTAAATCTTTTACTAAATCCTGAGCGTTACACTGGCTATACTGGTCCATCAGCTAGGAGGATATGGGATGCTGTTTACACAGAAAATTGTCCAAAATGTGAGTTGATCTCTATTGCTAGAAAGTTGTGGACAATGGACGTTCTTGAACATTATAACCATAAAATAAATTCATGATGCAGTGAATTGAGAAACTGTTGCGAGTTGTGACTAATTTTTACTGTTTATTAGTATAACTTCTGTGTTATTTGTTAACTTCCATATATATATATTTGTTTGAGTATAATTATTACTCTATAATCCACTGCAACATTGTTATCCCTCATACTGTCCTATGCCACAAGTTTCATCATATTTTTCAATTTTATCTCCATTATTGTCGCCCCCTACATGATGCTATTCTTGTTGATTCCATTCCATTGCTTGCACCACTTGTTTGCTGCTGTAGTTGCCACCTTCGTGATCTTTTGCATGGTTGCGTATCTGAGAAATTGTGGATGTGATCTTGTAAACATCTTTTAGATTTTTTTTTTTTGTCCCTTTTGAAAAGGAGGAAAGAGTGAAGGAAAAAAATAAGGGCTTTGATTGCTTGTTACCTCTTTATATTCTAGGGAAGAAAAAGATGCTTTCAACTTTTTGAAGGCTCAGGAAAACCTTATATTTGTGAACTATTTATTTTGCTAAACTTTTGTGATTCAAAACTATCAACTAAAGTAAATGTCTACCAGCAAGCTGAAATTCTTGGTTTTTTATACAAGGTGTGGCTTCTCACCAGACTTTGGTCAAAGCTTAAAACTTATATGTTAAAAATGCTGCAATTTTGTTGTCTTGAAGTATATTTGTTCTTGTTTCCTTTGAGGAAAGAAAAAGAAAAAGAAGAAAAACTTTTCGTTCCCACTGCTTATATTAATGTGGTATGTTGACATGAGTGTGAAGCAATTTGACGGCTTGAGGCCTCATTATCAATATCCTATTTCATATTGTTAAAATACTTTGGTAAACAATTTTGACTCTGTAATGATGTCCTAGCCTAATATATTTCACATTAGTCAAGTGTTTAAAATCTTTGCACTCAGGAATATATATATTCTTCGGTCATTGTGGTGATCTTAATGTAGGCTTCTGTTAATTACTGCTTAGACTTAGTGCTGTTCTTTGTCTATGTTTTCTTTTCTTCTATAAATGTTTCCTGGTAATATCACGGGATTTAATCTTTTATGCAGATTCATCAGGGGAAATATGTCAGGAGAAAAAGGTTTTGTACAAGCTAATATCTGGTCTTCACTCCTCAATCTCCATTCACATAGCTGCTGACTATCTTCTTGATGAAAGTACAAATCTGGTTAGCTTTACCATTTTACCCTTGATTTTTAATCTCTGGTTTCAATATTTATTTTAATATGCTGTGAGAGATTTAGAGGTCATTGCTCAAGAGTAAAAAGACTATTATTTTCAGGTGTTTGCCAGCATCATTCATTCATTTTATATATGAAAGCAGAAAAATGATCTATTTATGAGAAAATTGAAATAAAGAAAAAATAAAATAGATAGATAGTCTGGTTATGTCTTATTAGATGGTTTAGCGTTGATAACTGGATGAAATATTTATCATTGCCAAAAAATAGAAACTGTAAAGTTTTTTTTTTTCCCCTTAACAAATTGATTTGGATCTGACACTTTTTTTTTGGGGGGGGGGAATTTCAGTGGGGTAAAAATCCAGAATTGATGTATGATCGTGTTTTAAGATATCAGGATCGTGTAAGAAACTTGTACTTCACATTCCTCTTCGTTCTGCGTGCGGTGACCAAAGTGAGTATCTCTTGTGTTCATCTGTTCAGAATATGTGGGTCTTCTATGTTGGCTTATCTTAAAGACTCTGTTTTCTATTTTTCCTGAATTGCTTAATAGGCTACAGATTACTTGGAGCAGGCTGAATATGATACTGGTAATCATGCAGATGACCTGAAAACAGTGTCTTTAATGAAGCAGCTACTTTACAATCCCAAACTCCAAGCTGCATGCCCTTTGCCATTTGATGAAGCTAAGTTGTGGCAAGGTCAAAGTGGGCCTGAACTGAAGCAGCAGATTCAAAAGCAGTTCAGGAATATCAGGTTTCTCTCAGAGACGGAACTAATAGTGTTTTAAGTTAACAAGCTCCTTCATTAAAATTGAAACGCCTTCACTTATATCCATCTGTTTTCATGATGCCAGAAATTGAATTTTCGTACATTTTATAATTCTGAAAAATTACACACTTGGTAAAACATATATCCCTCCACTTGATATAGCAGCCATGCTTATATTCAGTATTGAAGCTGAAAGAGCGTTTTTCGTTGCATAGTTCCTTGTGAATTTTCTACCTTTTGACTTGGTTTATTCCCTTATCATGTTTATTGCAGTGCATTGATGGATTGTGTCGGCTGTGAAAAATGTAGACTTTGGGGAAAACTTCAGGTTCTTGGTCTTGGTACTGCATTGAAGATCCTGTTTTCTGTCGAGGGTCAAAATCACGCAGCACAATCTGTGAGTTGTTTTACCCTGTATAATGAATTAAGTATATCAGCTTGCAATTGCAGATCATAAAGTTTACCTTTGTGCCTGAACACTGAAATTGAATTTACATCTCTCTTTTTCTCCTTCTGTCTAATCTGTTCCTGATTTAGCAGCTGCAGTTGCAACGTAATGAAGTAATTGCCCTTGTAAATCTGCTCAATCGACTCTCAGAATCGGTCAAAATTGTGCACGAAATGGGCCCTGCAATCGAGAAGATCATGGAAAAAAAAATATCTGATCCTTCGGCACTTGTATTTAGCAAATGGAGAAGAATGTGGGAGTTGGTGCTTGTGCTTTGGTAACATATTGGTGCACCCTGCATATTGAAATTATCCATTTAGTTGTATGCCTTTCAGGTTCATTATAGAGGGATGAAGCTGATAAATTATGTATGCTGAAATGGTGTTAACAGGTCAGGAAAGTTAAAATTGTAACAATTCTTCATCAGTGGCTGTCATACCAATTTTGGAAGGTAATCTAAGATCAGAGACATACTGACTGTTAAAGAGCTGCAGATCAGGGTATTGGAAAAATACAGTTTTTGGATATAAGTGGTCAAGTATACAGATTAAGATTCTTAATATTAAGTGTAATACTCAAAATCCAATTGTGTTTTGGATCCAAAGGTCAAAGTTCCATGTAAAAGGCACCGGGTCTGTCAAAAGGATTTTCGTGTTAAATGACACATACTTTTCTCGTGCCATGAGCTACTTTTACATGGATTTTGAGGTTCTTTTGAAGTAGATTGAGAATGTTAAAATTTGAAAATTTTAAATTTAATGATGTATCTATGGACCAAAAAACTGGCATTTCAGAGTAAATTTCTTTCATCAAGGCAATAGTGGAATGAGTACAGTCGGCTAGTGATTGTATGCGTATTCTCAATTTGTAACTAAATAAATGTAATAATCAAAGAAATTTAAAATTAAAGCAGGGGAAATGGGGAGGGGATGGGGATGGGGATTATTATACCCAACTCCGTACTTATTCCCTGACGTTAATTTTCTGTATTTCTTCTCTTCCTCGATCCCCAACTAAATAATGGGGAGAGCCCTAGAAGAGGCCAGTCCCTGTGGGGATTTCCACTATCCCTACTCTCCTCCCATCATTTTTTTTTCTTATGGAGACACTCCTCCCATCTTCTTTTCTTATACAGACACTGAAAAATAGGATCTTGGCAAATGATTGAGAAAAACCCTTTCGCACACCAGGTGTATAAGCAATGTACAGTATACAATGAATAAAGTAACGACACAAAATAGACTTTTGTATTTATGCATTTAGCGGATCCTACGTTCCAAGTTCATAATTATCTAAATGTGAATACAAGCTCATGAAAACCTTTAGTTTTGGAGTTCAGTTCTACCCTTGGGTCCATAGTTTCAACATTCAACAGGAAATGGCGAGTTTTAGTTGTGCTCCTGTGTTCTTCACAAGATGATGCAAATAGAAGAAGTAATACTTTGTAATTTTCTGTCATTCTTCCATGTATGCAGGTGAACTTTGCCGTATATCATCAACCGACCAGCAAATCAATCTCCAAGGTGGATGCCGTATGAAACTGGGCCATAACACCTTCCTTATTGCCTACTTGCAGGGCCGGGGAGGGGTACATAAGGACTCAATATAAATTTCAATGGCACGCATGGCTCTGTGCAGAGCATAACGAAGATAGATACATGAATTGCAAAATCAGACTCTTTTCACTTCATTTGATATGTAGATACTTCAGTTGCCGGAGATTTCGGGCTATGTTGACATGAATCAGACTCTTTAACTTGTGGCAACCCGTTAACAACAATTTTAGTGAGATATGCAGAGCATGAAGATTGGAAATGATCCTTCAATAATGTTTGATCCTCTTCATCATCATAAACAAAGATATGCTCCAAATTTAAACAATATCCAATGGTTAGTTCCTTCAGTTGCAACGGACTTGGAGCTACAGTTGCGTGAAAAAGACTTTGTAAATTGCTGCAATGGTCGATAGAAATTTTGCGAGACATTTGGAAAGCATGCCGGTTGGAGATGATCCTTCAGTCAGTTTTGATAATGATCCTCTCCATCATCTTGAACGACGATTTGCTCCAAATTTTCACGCATTTGAATGCTTAGATGTCTCAATTGCAACAGATTTCGAGCTATAGTGACACAGCTCCACACAGTAAGAGTAGATAGATTGCATTTGAATTCAGTGTTGAGCTGACTTTTTTACTAATCTTTTGTAAAGATAAAATTGGTAGTTATTAGATTAGAATATACGACTAATTAAATCTTAATTATATATTCCTATACATGCACGTGATGTTGAAGATTACGAAGAGTTGAGCAACCCAGCACTGGATTCAAATTCATAAAAAAATTACGATTTATGATACAAGACAACTAAAGCAAAAGGATGATACAAAATTTAACAAAATCACTTTGATGCCCTTCCATTAGCCAAATTTCAAGGTTTGGGCATGCCAAACCAGTAGGAAGAACTTCTAATATGTTGGTCATCAAAGAGATTGCTGCAAACTGTTCCAGGCTTTCCGCTTTTGGCCACTCTATCAATCCCAAGCCAACCTCACTCATGAACTTCTTCCCTTGGGATCCTATCCATAAGGCCACATCACGAACCATGTCATGAATTTTCACAAATTCTTCATTGCCACCGTCTAGTAATAAACGAGAAGCTTTGAGATGATTAACCATTACACCCAATTGGCTCCTTGCTTCTTCAATTGTGTCAGCATCTGCATACAAACTTAGCCCTGTTCCGTATCTGATCAACTCCTTCAAAGAAATTTCATAATCTTCAGGGATTAGTGAACAAAACAATAAACATAATTTTGAATTTTTCAGTTTTTGAAGCATTACTCTCCATTCATCAATAGCCTTTCCTTTGCCAAGGTAGTCTTACCCACGCCTCCCATACCATAATTTCCAACAATGTTGATCTGATCATCTTTCATTGCTTCAACAATCAGATCAAAAGTGGATTTTACCGAATCAAAAGGCACAAAATCGTTGGATGGAACAATCTCATTGCCTGCTAGAATGGCACAATGAGACATTCTATCGAATTTGCCACTATCTAATAGCTTCAACATCATGCTTTGTCAATTTTTCAGCTTTTCTACTCAACTGATATCGCCAAGCCAAACTAGGACTCAACCCACTAAGACATGACTTGTTTGCCTGTATTCTCTTCTTCCAACTTTGAACGTCCACTGTGATAATGCTCACACCACTTAGCCGCTTCTGTACATCTCTCTCTATGTCTTCTGCATTTCTTTTGGCTCTATCAACCTCCAAATTTTCTTTTGGAAACTGAGAAAATGTGAAATATACCTTGTTTCAGAAGATGCACTACTTGGAAACCACAACCTCTGAATAACAATTAAAGAACAGCTGCACAATGATAGCCTATCTGATATTGGAAGTTTATTGGAATATTTATGAAGCAAGAAAAGCAGCTAAGTTTCATCAAAGTGAGAAAATTAGAAGTATACCTCTTCTTTATGTAGATAAACAACTGTCAAATGGGGGCCTTGAAATAGCAATTTAACAACGAAAATGCAATGACCGCCTGCCTGCCCGGTACTGAAAATATATTAGAATGTAAATGAAGCAAGAAAAGCATTAAGAATATTTTTGTTCTCCTCTTTCTGTTGAGCACAATTCTGAAATGTCCACCTTCGCACAACAATAAAAGAAGAAATGCACAACGACAGCCTATCTATATTACATGTTCATTAGAATATATGGGAAAGCAAGCAAAGCAACAAGCAGGATCAGAGAAAAAGAGAAAATTTATGACAGTCTTCCAATAACAATTAAAGAGAAATGCACAAGCTCCTGGTTTTACCTCAAAAATCGAGGAAACAAAGAAACTTGAGGTTAGGATTATCAATTAATTGATAAAGTTATATTTGGCATGTTTGGGAGGAAAAATGCAAAGCATTTTATTGATCATTATTCCATATCTATTGCATTATTTAAAAGTATTTAATTATTCCATTCAAATTGCAGTAGCAGTATTAAGTTGTTTTCGCGTTTTGGCCAAGTAAAATCAATGCTGAGACCAGAACCTAGCTTTTCAGATAGATACTCAACTTCTAAAAGCAAATTTATAATTAATAAATTAGATGAAATTTGATAAATCTACAAGCAACCAAGAAAAAATCACTGTAAACTTGTCCGACCAAGTAGACTTTATGCGAGAAAGTGATTCAATTGAGATTATATGTACTCTGCTGGCCACTTATGAGATCTTAGCCAGCTGGAAACTAGCACATGACAAAGAATGGTACGATAAATTATAAAACGGCATTACTAGGCCACCAAAAAAGCCTTTCAATCTAATTCTTCCGCATTCAATATTACTAAGCTTTTTAAGAAATGATGTTCTAAAATAGCATGTGAGGAGAGTAGAAATACAAGTGCTCTCATATTTCCTAAAGGAATCACATACTGTGGCTCAAATCAAGCTTCAGTCTCTTATTGTAAATATCATCCATAACAATAGAAAGCATAAGAAATATTAGATTCACCTCTAATCAAAGACTAACAATAATTAATGCGTTAAAACATTTTCTCACACCTTCGGTAAGGAGATGTATATCTTCAGTTTGGATCTTGAATTGGCTACTAATTACCCAGTATGCAAAAAGCCAAACACCACAGGATTTCAGACACAGTAATATCCTACAAATTAATTAATAAAATGAAAAAGAGAAGAAATGAAACGAAAATAAAGACTAGGAGTTAAAAGAAAAGGAAAATATTTTCTTTATCAACACTAATTAGTTTTCTTTTTCCACACTGATATGTATATTTTATATTGGATCCCTATGTTACTGTTTATGTATGTAACAGCCCAGGATGTGACAAAAGATTTGTTAAGAGTGCGTCATGTGTAAAAGTTTAATGATTTGATAACTTCTTCATCCGGTTCCAATCCGGTAAAAAAATTCTTTTCACCCGTCATCGTTGGTTGCGGATAACTTACTGAAATTATGGTGTTTGTGCCATCCGGATTTGTTTTCTTTTATATATATTTTTTCTTTATGGATAATGCAGACTCTTTTTGACTATTGCCAAATAAAAATTAATATCTAACTGTATGTGACAATCATTGTGGGCACAGCAACAAAATAGACGGCATATACCCAAAGACCAAAGCAATCCTCAGCTACTCCATAAATCACAAGTAAAAGATAAGGTTGTAAAATTCAGGCAGAACCAATGGAAACCATTCCGAATAGTGACAGAATGAGCGAGTTGAAAGGTTTTGATGAGACAAAAGCTGGTGTTAAGGGACTTGTAGATTCTGGGATTACTACGATTCCTAAGATCTTCATCCAAGATCAACATACCAAACATAAGTTCGATGACAAGCCAATCTGCAGAGACCCCAGAATCAACATCCCAATCATAGACTTTGAAGGCATTCACGAAGATGCAAGCTTGCGTTCTCGGACAATTGACCAAATTAGAAGTGCTTGTGAGAAGTGGGGTTTCTTTCAAGCGATCAATCACGGAATCCCAACGATCGTTTTGGATCAAGCCATTGATGGGATCCGAAGGTTTTTTGAACAAGATGTTGAGGTTAAGGAGAAGTATTTTTCTCGTGATTACTCGAAAAAAATAAGATATTGTTCAAATACAAATTTGTTTAGTGCACCGATTCTTTATTGGAAAGATACTTTGAGTCTTGATTTGGGACCTGATTTTTCAAGTCCTGAAGAATTGCCGGTGGCTTGCAGGTATGTGGAAAATGACTCGCATATTTCATTTCTTTAAGTGAGAACCACACTTTCTTCTTTCTAAGAAATTTGTTTTTCAGCATAACTTGGGTCCCTAATAAAAATGACTTTTACTGTTTCGTAACATCACAAATGAAATAGAACATTAAAAATTTATCAGAACTTAGCTGATAGGAAAGAATCATCTCCTTTTCTTTTAAGTATAGCGATTAGGTTTTATTTGTTTCTTTGCTAATTTGCAGAGACATAATGATCACATACAACAACCAAATGTGGAAAATAGGGGAGATTCTCTGTGAACTTTTGTCTGAAGCTTTGGGGCTTAGCCCCAGTTACCTGAAAGACATAGGTTGTGTGGAGGAAATGACAATTGGAAATAATTACTACCCACAATGCCCTCAACCAGAATTGACCACTGGCGTGACAACACATTCTGACCCTGGATTTCTCACTGTGCTCATACAAGATCGAATTGGTGGCCTCCAAGTCTTTTGTGAAGATCAATGGTTTGATATTACCCCTGCTCCCGGAGCTCTAGTTGTAAACTTAGGATACATGATGCAGGCAAGCACAAGCTATGCACAACTTTGCCTCTTATTAATCCATCTTGTAACTTAATTATAGTGTTTGTTTATGTGTGTGTTCATGCAGTTGATTACCAATGACAAGTTCAAAAGTGGCTATCACAGAGTGTTGGCAAAGAAGGAAGGCTCAAGGGTTTCAATTGGCAGTTTTTTTATGAATAACAGTTGCTCGAGAAGATATGGTCCAATTAAAGAGTTGCTATCTGATGAAAATCCTCCGCTCTATCCTGAAATTACCCTAAAAGATATTTACAATAACCAATCCTCAACAGAGGGACTCTCAGCGTTGGAAAAACTTAAGCAGGCAAGCCGCTGTGGTAATTTAGTTTGAGGACGTTTTCGAATTTGGTGGCTTGTAGAATGAATTAGTGATGACAGTTTGTTTGTTGCTTGGAATTGTGACTTCTGTACTTCAATTGAGCCTACAATTAAAGGCCAGCTATATATTAAAGTTGGGGCTTCTGAGTCTATGAGTTGTCTCCTTTTAAACATACTAACATGTTATGGTAAAAAGTTCATTACATTAATACTTCAACAAAAGTAACTAACGATGTCAATTATTTTAATTCTTATATCTATATTTATCTATCTATCTATCTAAACACACACACTAACTTCATTTGAATTGAATTATTTTTATTTAAAATAATTTTGATTCATTTAACCTCTTTCTTATTGATATAGCGATGATACTTGTTTCAATGCATAATAAGTTAAATTATGTACAAAAATTCATTTAATAAGTTCATGTAAGGAGTAGCTTAGGTTGTATTACATTAAAATACTATTCGTATTTTAAATATAATCATTTAAGTTTTTATTATTTAATAAATTCTAAGTTTGTTGAATTTATATTTAAATAAATATAATAATTTAAATAATAATATAAGATAGTCATAAACCAAAATATCTAATAAACAAATAATAATACGTTATTTTATTTTCATTACATAGAATCATTTTATTGTCATTATACTAAGTAAAAATAAATTTATAAATTTTATTTGATCATTTATTATTTACAAATGCACTAAATTTTAAAATAAATGCAAATTAAACAATTATATTCGACATTATTATCCTATATTATAATAACTAATAAATACAAATAGATTATATTATAATATAATATTATTAAAAATAACATAATATTGTAATATTTTATTATTTAATAATAGTTTATTATTAAATCATTTTTATTAAAAAATTAATATATAAAAATATTAATGAATTAAAAATCATATTAATTTAATTTTAACATTAATATAAAATAATACTATTTTATATAATAGAGTTCATATTATACCAAATAGTGATATACCTTAATACAATACGATATTATACAATGTAGCTAAAATAATATAGTACAAAACAATGTGCCAAACGCATCCATAATACTTACAATTCAATATATCCTAATGTTAATTGTAAGTGTCTCATATTATCATATTATAACTTTTTTTTAAATAATTAAATGCAATAACAAAAAATTTAGCAGCGTTTTATTTGTCCCAATTTAATTATATTAATTTTAGATTATTATATATTATTTTTTTATTTGTAAATTTACTAGCAATTTTAATTGAATATGTGGCTATACATCAAAATTTATTGCTTAAGTGTAAACGATTCACAATATAACATATTCTTTTAATGAAACTAAATTCAATATAGTTAAAAAAAGGGTAATATATTTCAATAATGATTTGAATTCTATTTGTTGCTATCAAAAGTATTAATGTACTCAATTGAATTAAAAAAAAAAAATTATAGTTAGTCTAATTGCTATCTTATTCTGTTAAAAAGATTTTAATTTATTTTATTTTAATTGATTCTATAACTTTTAACTTTTCAATGCCTAAAGGCCTAAACCAACACTCTTCAATTTTTAATTTCCCCCTTTTTTCATAAATCCTGGTGCACTCCCTCTTAGAGTTTTGATTTTTACTCTCCATAAAGAGTCTTCAAATTTTTTGATTAGGTTGCCCATCGTTCTAAACAAAACAATTCAACCGGTTCCCATTCATTATTATTTTTGGACAAAATTAAACATTATCCATTGGATGAGATTTCAACACATTGAATGGTTGAGATATTCTAAGTTATAAATTACGTATAAGCGTAACTTAGGGATTGCCATATTACAATCAAAAGTTTACTGATATGTACAATTAAAAGTAACCCAAAAAACGTTACTTTAATTCTAAGTTGACAGAATTTGGTTATTCGAGCTTCTTGACACACAAACAATTTTTAATTCGAAGCTGACAGATGCACGTATTCTTTGCTGCTTTGACGAGGAAAGCTGAGAGAATGTTTGATGAAGAAGATAATAAAGGAATGTTGTGGAACTAAGCGAATGAGCAACTCCTTCCTTCATCTCCATCTTTAATTAGTTGATGCTCTCTCCAAAGCTTATTTTAAAGCTATGGCCATCATAAGAATTAAGAGAGAACATCGTGGAGCCAACAGACTCTGAATACAGTATTGCGCCTTGACCTTCTCCTTAATCCTCATCTTTGGCATTCGCAAAAGGCTTATTTAATAATTATTTTTTAATTTCTATTGGAGTATAAAATTTTTTTTTTTTAAAAATACACTACTTTAATCCTTTCAAATTTAAAATTATTTACTAGTGTTTATTTCTTAACTTAATGATTTAAAGTGAGTTAACTTAATTAATTAAAGTTGCTTATTTTTATAATTTAATGACACTTTTAAGATAATTTTGACTTAATAAAAGAAGTTAATTTTTTTTAATTTTTTACTGAATGGAGGAGTCTGAATTAAATCGATTAATTTTCAATGTCAAAAATATCTCTATTTTATAATTTATTTTTCATGCCTATCCCAAAACTCACCCGTAGAGGTTTATCCTATATAATCTTATCTTTACATGCGACAATTTCGAGATGAAATGGCAAATCAACTGTTTCAAGCATTTTATTAGTTTTTTTTTCTTATATTGTGTACTATTATTGAGAATTAGTGATAAAATTTGAAATTTATAATATTTTATATATTATAATTCTAAAATCGTTATGTATTCACTTGAATGTAATTTTACTTATAAATATTAAAAAATTATAGTATTTAGTATATTATTTATTTGACATTTAAATTTAATAAGGGTACAAACACAAAAGTATATATTTTCAGATTTTTAAGTTGAAAAAAAAATAACTTAATATTTATTTTCAGAAATTTAAATAAAAAAGTTATATTATTCAAATTCAGATATTAAAATCTATTTAGAATTCAAACTAATTCAAGCATATTCAGATTTCAGAAAAAAAAAACAAACACCACCTAAATTTTACTAAATTTAATATGCATGTTAGCCGTAGGCTACTCCTTAGTAAGGTTGACAATTAATGCCCTCAAAACCATCAAGAGGGCAATTTTCCTCGTGTAAGAATAGATAGGGAGAAAATTTCTAACTCATTATGCGACAATTTCTAGGATACACTGTAATTTCATTTCTGACCTAATGCTCAGGGATGATGGGGTACACTATGTATGTATCCCAGAGTCTCAACTAATTTTATAGATACAAGTGACGATTCAAAAAATAAATGGGGAAATAATGTTAATCTTCAGGTTGAGTTCTATTTGTACCCATGGTTGGACACAATTTTACTGCATGGGGAGCGCTTATGCTCTCAATGTATTTTCTCGGTTGACCGTGTGCGTTATAGCTATCAAAATCTATTGACGCCCGTAAAAATTTGTCATCCAATCAAAATTGAACACATATTAAGCAATGGTCATATCAAGCCTATATACAAATGATCCTATCAAGTAAATCTTCAAAATTTGAGGGGCCAAATTGAATCGAAAATTGGTTTGAAGAATTAAATTAAACGGTTTTTTTCATTAGAATTGTTAGTTCATTGATAAAATATCAATTTTACTCTTTAATGTAAAATACACTAATGGAAGTGTCAAATCGTAGATAAAAAAATTACTGTTGTACCCTTAAATTATTAAATAATAATTTTAAGGGTAGAACCTCGTTTAATTCTTATATTTTGAGGTTATTACCCTTAATTTTTATATTTTTAAAAATACCTCAAAACAACTTTGTTGTTAAACTATTAAAACCTTTGTTATCACTTTTTGTTCCTTTTAACTTGCTCTCACAGTATTAGCTTCTTATGATAATGATTCTTTTTTTTACATTAATAAAAAAAAATTAAAATTATCAATTTAACCTAAAAAATAAAATAAAAATAAAAAGAATATATATTAATTTTTGTGGAAGCTCACCTTTGTCCAAAAAAATTAAACATTATTGTAATTTAATTGGACATAGGTGAGCTTCTACAAAAATTAATATTGTAAAAAAAATTAAATTACCATTTTTTCTGGAATTTAATAAAAAAAATATATTAACTCTTTATTAGAGTATTCCACAAAAATTAATATATATTCATTTTATTTTTTTATTTTATTTTAAGGTTAAATTGGTAATTTACTTTTTTCTTTTTATTAACGTCCAAAAAAGTTAAACATTATTATAAGATGATAATATTATAAAAGCAAGTCAAACGGAATAAAAAGTAATGGCAGGAGTGTTAACAGTTTAACGGTAGGAATATTTTGAGATATTTTAAAAAATACATAGACTATATGACATTAACTTAAAAATATAAAGAGTAAATAAACTTTTATCCATAATTCTAACAATGAATTTATTATAACTATAAAACTAGCAATTTGACAAATATACTCCGAGGTATTTGTGTTAAGAAAAAGGGCAAAATCAAGACACAAATCAAACACTTTAAAGCTTATCCGCCTCATCAACACTTCTAATGATCTTTTTGGCTGTGACGAGAGGCGAATCCAAGAAATTAATCTATTGGGGGCAATATTATAATTAAAAAAAATAGTTCTGTTCATATTTTGAGTTGGAAAATATTAATTTACCGTCGCCGCAAAAGAAAATTTAGAAAATTGGTTCATTTCTTTACCAAATTTCTCCCACTAAAAAATAATTATTCCAAAATTTACATTAAATTTAAGCCTTTTTTTTTTTTTTTTGTCACCGGAGGTAATTACCGTCGCTGCCCAACAAGTGGATCCGCACCTGGCTGGCTGTGATTAACACCTGCACTGAGCAACTTCGATTAATTGACTTTTTTCGACGCCAAACAACGAGTGACAGACTACAGCTTGGAACACCTCAAGAGTCTTCAACCAGCAGCCATTTGCAACTTCATTTGAAGCGTTTTTTAGGTTAAAAAAATAGCGGGTTTAAACCACTTTATAAATAGCTATTAGTTCAAGCTTTTCAAAGACAGTGGACCTATTTCAACGATTGGATTCGCAATGTTCTATTCTTCTTTTGTCTTTTTTTTTTTTTTTTCAAGATATCTTTAACCTATATTGACGATGCTGTCATTGTCATTTTAAAGTATGTACAATTTTATCTTTAGTTTTGATTATAGGTGGCAAAATTTTTTTTTTTTTTTTTTTTAATAATTCCAAACCCACACTTTAAAATAATCAAGATATCTTTAATTATAAAATATACATACGTATGTCCTTTATATTTTAATTTTATATATATATTATAAAATATACGATGCTGTATTTTTGTCATTTTTAAATGTATATAAAATTTTATAAATAAACACATATTCATCATTTCAAAAATAAAAATAAAAGTTTTATCTTTTTGAGTTTTGATATGTAAAAATAGAAAATATAATCCAGCATTTAGAACAACCTTTACAACTAAAAAAAATAATTAAATAAAAGTTTTTTGTGAAGTTATAATAGTAAAACGATAGATAATAATATTTTTTTTAATAATTTAATATTTTACAATTGGTAGAGTAGTGATATCCTAAAATTAAATTTCTCAAGCAAAGCAAATAATGCGTATCTCCATTGACACTTGCAAGCACGCCATTCATACTGTACAATAAATCCCGTCGAAACTAATAACGAGTATAAAATTCCAACAGACGACAAGAATCATCTAAGAAAATACACACAAATAATTGGGTTTTTTCTGCTGTCTTCCTTGTATCAAAAATCAACAAAGAAGCATAAATAATGATGTCATAATTATCTCGAACAGATTAGATGATCCGGCCAACTGTTCCAATGTTCCAGCCTCTCTCCTTTTCCTTTCGACTCTGCTTTTGCTGAATTTCGTTTGTTCCTCCTCCTCTTCTGCCACTGCCCAGCAACACTCTGTGTGCCATCCGTCCTCGACTTCCGATGGAGACTCTAACCTGCTGCATCCCCACATTCACACCACCCCTTCTGAAATGTTGTTGCATCGGAGATTTCCGTTGCATTTTCTTCTGCAGGCTTCTTCTCAGCGCGCTGCTCAGCTTCTTGCTTTCGCTTTTAATAATAACTTTAGGACTGTTACAGTGTATTACTTGTTCGGTCAAGCACTCATCGATCTCTTCTTTCTCATCAACTTCGCATGGTGGCAACGGTAACAATGCTGGCGTGAGCGGAGCTGAGGTTTGTGCACTTGGGAGAGGAATCAGAGAGTTGCGCCTTGGGGCTGATGTTGATGGGATTCTCCGTACAGCTGTGCAAAGAGAAGCTCGTCCAGTTCTCTTTGGTAGTCTTGGCTGTTCAGCCATCTCTGGGTTGTTTTCTTTTTCCATGGGACTGACGCACTTGAATAAGCCATCAGTTTGAGGAAGTAGTATTGAAGGTTTATAGCTGTTGTTCTCCATTAGTGGTCGAGTGGGATTCCCTTGCTCTTTGATTACTGTCGTATTTGATAGTTCATTTAAATTCTTGTTGCTTACTGGTGAACGATTTCCAAGCGGTGGCCTCAATGGTAGAGTACTTTGTTCCTCTTGCTGTTGTTGTTTCAGATGCTGTTCCGCTATCTTTGTGTCCACGTGCTGACGAGCAAGCTTCCTCTCAACTAGAAGTTGTGATTCGAGTTCCTTTACCTGCAACAGGAATCGGGTTAGAACTTAAGCCTGCCGTGAAAAAAGAAGAAGAAAATTGCTTCCCCTGGAGATAAAGGTAAGTCATTCAAAGCCCCCCTTTTCTACCTTGTCTTGCAGGCTCTTAATTTTAAGGTCTTTGTCTTTTATCTTCAAGTCTAATCCATGAATTGTATCCTCCATCCTCCTGCTTTGCACATCTCTGCTCTTTAGCTCTTGCTTTGTTTTTTCAACCTTACAACAAAAAAAATTGAGATTTTACAGAACTTTGTTGGTACTTTAGATAATATCATATGTACACATATGAAAATCAATTAAAGGACATACATCTTTCTTACCAGCTGTTTGTATCTGAGTAGTTCAGAAGTATCTAACTGCTTTTTTGCCGCTCCCAACTCTATCCCTCTTACTCTACTTGCAAAATTCAGGGAGCACAAAGTCTCACTAAGGTCGTTCTCATTGGGACTGATCTGTACAAACATGAGTGTCTTTGAATCTCCTCCTGAACAATAAAAATCGATTCATTCGGTTTTCCATTTTCATTTGTCATCAGTAAAATCAAAAATTAGGATTACAAATTTGAATTGCAGATAATCTGGAGTGGGAAGGGTCCGGAATTATATTCTTTGTATGGGAAAACCCAGTGAGAAATTACCTAAAGAGTCTTGAAGCAAGTGAGTGAGCTTGGAATTCCTACAAAACAACAAAATGAACAACAAATTAACAAAACAACTAGTATGCTGTTGATTGCATGATAAGAAATAGTAAGAATAGCATTACACCTAAACGGAATATGAGGACTTTTAGTTGCAAGAGCAGATATGACATCGCCAAGTGCTGATAACGATCTATTGATATTTTGTGTTTCCTTCAGTCGTTCTCCCTGCACTTCTGTCTTTGCAACTCGCTCACTTCCTGCTAGATCCACTAACCATAGCTTGCTCTTTGTGCGTTCCCCATTCAACAAGTTCTCTCCCCTCACCATCACACAATGTATGCTGCATATAACAAGATAATCCCAAGCTAGCAATCAGCACTGCATATGAACACATTTCTACAAATCAGTAGGCTGAATTTAGGTAGCAAATACAGACCAGTGGGACCGACTGCTGTGCTCATTAGCGTTAGTTGAGCCAACAGCTCTTGCATTACTGCCAGTTTGTAGAACTTCCCAGACCTCACTGATGTTATTTACTTGAGCTTCAACTAATCCAGGAACATGGTGCATTCCTTCTCCTGCTTGCCGTATTTCAAGCCTACAAAATAGCAATGATGTCAGAACCTAAAGATTTAGCGTAACGTTGTTGTCTCACCAGTCACAGCTGTCATAAAGGTTTGATGAAGCAAGAGTGATGAAAAGAAGGTCACTGTAATCAATAGTACTAAAACATTTAGTAATTCCTAACCATAACAAGATTGATGACCTTTCTCACAGAGACTTAGCAGCAATATCAGGATTTTTACCACCTCTGGGAAACAATATTAACCAACCTTTTTGATGCAGTTCCTGGCTGAGAACCTACACCCACCAAATCTCTAATTTGTTCATTGTAGACCTCTAAGACACTAACAGAAATATCATATCGATACAGCTTCTCTCGCTCCTTAATGATGCGAAACATCTCCTCAAGGGTTCTAAAATTTACTCCACGGGCTTCCTTTGTGCCCTCCATTGTAAAAGTTTTTCCCGTTCCAGTCTGCCCATAAGCAAATATGCATACATTGTACCCATCTAGAACTGAGTTTGCAAATGGAGCTGTGTCTTGGAAGACGTCAACTAAACAAACAAGAGTTAAAAGGGAAAAAAAAGTCCAGAAATTCAGTCAATTAAAGCAGCATTGTATAGCGTTGAGCCAATAGAAAAAGCACTAGTAAATAAGTTACCTTGGTCTGCTTGGGGCCCAAAAACTGCATCGAACTTGAAGGTCTTTTTAGGAGCTCCATTTGAAATCACAGTGAGTTCTCCATCTCTAGCAGATTCAAAGTCAACTGCCATCACAGATCCTGCTGCAGTTTCTTCACTGTTTAGAGGCCTACATCTGCAAAAGACCCTTATGTTTCCTGCAAGAGAACATGTTAATATCTGATAAGCCTCATCAATTTTCTATCCAAGTTCCATCTCCCGATAGTTTATCAAACATATATCTAACCTTTGAGCTCTAAAACCTTGTTGTAGAGTTCTTTCCTTTCCTTGGTCCCCTCAATAAATTTAATCTTTAGATGTTCATGCAATTGTACTTGATGATTTACTGCAAAAGATGCAAACACAAAATGTCAAACAACTGTAAGAACATGGAAACTATAGCACTTATGACGATGAAGAAAAATGAAATGATTAATTCAACATACTTTTAGACTGAATTGTAGAGCTCACTTCATTCATATCTGCAGTGCATTTCTTATATGCTAACACCTCTTCAAACAGATTGATGTGTTCCATTTTCATAATCTGTAGAACAAAACCTTTCAGATGTAATGTCATTACAATCCCATTCATTCAATATCAAACAGAAATTTTCAAAGATAATATCTGTACCTTTAATCTTCTTGTCAAGTCTCTCAATGACGAGAACCATCTGCTCTTCTCTCTTACTTGTCCCTCAATAGCAAAAGCTATAAATAGATAAAATCAATCACCATCTAACTAATAGTTCAAATAAAAACTGCTCACACCAGAAAATATACTACCCAAGGACCCAACATGCATGGACTTGCGCATGAGCTCATTTTGTAGTTCTTGTAAAGACTTCCAAGTTTCTTGGCATTCTTTATCCTTGAGTTGGCTTTCCCTTTTAAACTCCTCCAATGCCTTTTTCGCCTCTGTTAATTCTTTCTTTTGGCACTCATAATTCATTTTCAGCCTTTCACAGTCTCCTTCCACCTCACACTCACCACTTTCCTGCAATGTAATTCATTCAAAGAACAAAAAGAAAATAAAAATCTGTTCTGATATCTTTTCACAGG
Organism: Luvunga scandens; assembly: GCA_030449905.1. Taxonomy (NCBI): domain Eukaryota; kingdom Viridiplantae; phylum Streptophyta; class Magnoliopsida; order Sapindales; family Rutaceae; genus Luvunga; species Luvunga scandens. The sequence continues at coordinate 1,346,790 of JASUUG010001019.1, read as the reverse complement.
ACCTTTACAAAATAAATGGGATACTTCCTCAATTATTGGGTTAAACAATCGATTACTGAAATGGTTTTGAAGCAAAACTTGGAAAAATCTAAAGCATAATTCTAAATTGATCTGGTTTAAAGTAGGGTTACTATTGTTGACTCGCATTCCTCCAATTGAGAAATTCTCTTATCTTCGAGTAATATTGATTCCCCGCAATCTGAAACACATACCTCAATTCAGTGCAAAGAAATGAACCCATTAAAAGAAGAAGGAAAAAGAAATTACATCAGCCATAAGTGGGTACCTGCATTGATGCTTACAACACGAACCGGATCTTGTTCCGGCATTGTTGATGGTGGGAGAAGCTCCAAAGAAGACTCAGGGGAAAATTCTTTGTTAAATGATGAAAATCTGACAGATGGGGTCTTAATCTTATGGCTGCCATTGTTATTATCAGACCCTTTAATGCCATTCTCTAAAGAAACCTGAAAAGAACACTGATTTCTCTCCGAGAATTCAGGAGATTCTCCATAGCTACTCTTGGGAATCTCTGGTGATCCACCACATATCACCAGATCTGGAGATGTTAAAGAAAATCCCAACATGAATTTACCTTAAAAAAAAAAATAAATTGAAATATAAGTTTCTTTAATCTTTATATATATAATGAAAAATTAGGACAATTATTCTAGTTAAATAATTACCATCAACCAATTCATTTGAAATTGGGTCATTTTGCCAATAAGCCCCTGCGCAAATAAACCTATTTAATCAATACCAACGAGAAAGAATTTACAATTTTTCCTTATAATGAAAAATTTACATCATACCATCATCTGGGTCGTGATGAAAGTCAGAACCAGCCATAGCTCTGGAATGAGATCTCGGTGGTGTTGTGATTTGATTTTGATTGTTGTCTGCAAAGTGAAGAAAGAGCTAATGGAATTAGACACAAAACCCTTATATAGAATCAAGAAAATGTTCTTGGGTTTAGCTTTAATTTGTTCTTACATTGATGAGAGATGCGTTGCTGCAAAGAAACGTCAGTGAGGAGAAGTGGGTCAGCCCATTGATGATGATGATGATTTTGGTCTTCTTCCATTACATAGATGAAATGGAAAAGAGAATGTATTTATTTCAATGCAGTAATTAAAAGAGTCCTTCGAAAGAATAAAGAGAAAAGGAAAGAAAAAGATTAGAAAAAGGAAAGTTTTTGATTTTGTTAAGGCAAGTGTTTCAATTCGTTTGTTGTCATTATGGACTTGTTTAAAAAATTTGACCGTTGGCTTTTCAAATTTGAAATTCGTTAACCGGGCAATGTTCCTCACTCTTCATCTTGTCATCAAATGGTCACGCTCTTTTAGGCATTTGCATGGTTCACACGATTGACACGTGGCAAAACACTTTGCTTTCCTCATGTGCTGGAGCCGACAATTTCATAAATCATTACACTGTTAACTAAATAGTGATTTGATTATTTTCGTTAATGTCATTGTATTTTGATTATTAAATTTTTCTACAAAATATGAGTATAATATTATTTTACAAAGAAAAGTACATTACTCAAAAAAAGGAAAAAAGAAAAAAAAGTACATGCTAAGGAGACAATACATAATGGTGATAAAAACAAAGTTAAAATACTAAAATAAGAAATTATCTCTACATCACATTTCTTTTGTTATATGTATATTTATCTATTACAAAATTTTGACATATTTTTTATAGCGTCTTTATTTAAACTTATATCAATCAACTACTTTAATACTAACAAAGTTAGAATCTGTTTAATAATTTAAATAAAATGATTATTTTACTATTCTATCTTACAAAAGTTTAAAAAATAAAAAATTGTAATTATAAGAATATCCTTAAATTTAATAAAATAAATAAATCTCAAAATCCAATAAGTTAATTTTGTAATTATAACTTTTTTATTTTTCAAAATTTTGTAATTATAATTTTTTTTGGGAGAGTGTGCATGCAAAACTTTTCTTAAGCAAATCTTAGTTAGGGCCTCAAAGAGAAGCAAAGAGATTCTACAATGCAACTTAAATTAACATTCAAAGCTTTCTTTCATTTTTTAAAAATAAAAAAAAATAATTACGAAAATTATCATTTAAAAATTATAATTACAAAAGTTAACAACTTGGATTTAAAGATTTATTTGTTTTATTGCATTTATGTATATTCTTGTAATTATAATTTTTTATTTTTTAAAATTTTGTAGGATAAAATAATTTTTTAATTTATTTAGGGATAAAATAGTTATTTATTTTAACTATTTAACGGATTCTAACTTTGTAAGTATTAAAATGATTGATTGATATAAGTTTAGAAACAAAGGTAGTGTAGAAAACATATTAAAATTTTATGGTGGTTTAATGTACATATAACAAACGAGAGGTGATGCAAAAATAATTTTCCAATTAAAAATCATATTTGTTTACTTAATTTTCCAATTACATAAACCAACATCAATTTTACCTTGTTCTAATTTATATTTATCAAATTTTTAAGACTTAATATCATTGTTCTTTTAAAAAATTAGAATATAGTTCACGGTTGTAGACATATGAAAAAATAAGTGAACTCAAAAGACTATATCAACACTTTTCTAGGATTGTTATTCATTTTTTATTACGTTATTATTTTTTTTTAAAATACTTTAGACGTGTTGTCGTGAAAGTTTGATACAGTAATATGATATAAATTCTTATTTTATGAAGTAAAAAGCTAATGAGAGATTTTATCTCACATAATTAACATTTTATTTATGTCTTAACATATAACAAGTATGAAAAAAGTTAACAATTTTTCATCGTTTCATCATTGTTTATCTTGTATTTTCCTTTTCTTTTTATTTTTCACTTTTTTGAATTTTGTAATATACAATCTTTAAATTCTCTTCAAATATATTTATTTGTAATAACAAAACTATAATTAAAATTGAAATATTGAAGGAAATTAAATGTACAAATTTACTAAATCATTATTGTTCATATAGATAGTTCTTTGATCATATTGGTACATTTCAAAAATTGTCATATAGTCCTCTGAAGCCATAAATTATATGTAAAAGTATAAAAAGATGATGATACATATAAACAAATCTTTTTATTTTTTTTTAGTACTTGTTATACACCGGATTAATAAATTAAATTAGATATTTAAAAACTGTTATGATAATAAACTAATACACTTATATTCATAATTAGATATACAACAAAAATTTACATATTACATAATATTCTATGAGGTGCTTGCTCAAACAAATAACCCTTGCATACGAGGGATGCCTATACTCCAATTGTATTTTGTAAGAAAGAAAAAATTTATAAATTTACTTCATAATTATTTTTAATTGGGAGTTTGAGTTCGTGGAGGCTTGAACTTGGCTCACCACCACAAATCTTTTTACTTGGGTGAATGTAAAAGCAATATCAGTGCTAGCGTCAATAGACTTGAGAACGAGTGCTAGCCTGAGTCGACTTGGAAAGCGACTAGTAAAGTCACTGCATTTGTTTTTACCCATTCAATCGTTATTAAGTTATTACCATATTACCATTTTTTTAGTATTTCTATAATCAACATTTATTTAAGAATTTAAATTTGTAGTTAATATTTTTGTTTGATATGATATTAATACCCTTGCATAAATATTTCTTTCTCAAATTTATATTTATTTCAGACAAAATTCAAGAAAAGAGAGACCATCATCAGCTTTGCATTCTGTATTTTAACTTCTCTGTTTATTATGATATTATAAATAATTTGAGATTTTTTTAATAAAATTATTTGTGAGGTTAATAGTCTCTTAATTTTAATGGCATCGATTTGTGTTTAGATTTTTTTATTTAAACATTCAAATTAATTTACAATATCGATCTAAGAGATTTCAATAAAATTTTTTATTATAAATATGTATGTTTTCATCGTGTAATTCAGTGACCTGTATATTTTATTTATAATTTTTTTAAATAATTTTAATTTAGCCGTTTTGACTGTACATTCTATCCATAATCCTAACAGGATATTGGTTTTTTTTTTTTTGTCAGTATTTTTAGGAAATAAATTTATTTCTTTCAGGAAATTACAAGGAGTGTTCGTTTTATATAGGTATCATTGGCTATCCGCCCTACTACAATGACAGAATTATATGATAAAGACTTCATATAAAATAATTAAAGCTTTTAATCACACACAAAATATAAGAAAAAGGAAAATGCTTAGAAAGAAATAAACTCATAAAAGAGCAATTGAGAAAATATATACATATTTTTGTAATTTTTGTTAATTATTTTTTAAAAAAAATTAGAGGAAAGAACAAAACATAAATGGGTCTTTGGTACCAGCATTACTCCCATGTTTGGGGCACCAAACTGCTGCATTAGGGTGCACCCTAATGCGGCGACTGCCGCATTAGCTTAGTTTTTATTTTTTATTTTTTACTTTGTAATAATAATAAATGGATATAATTTTTTAATATAATATAATATAATATTTTTATTTTTACATTATAATTTTAATATAAATTAATAAATTTATTATTTAATAATATTATATTATATTTTAATTTTGATTATCTTAATAAGTTAATATAACTAATAATAAATATTTAAATAATATAATATAATATTAAATTATTTAATTATATTGCAATAATTAAATTAGTTATTTTTAAATAATTTAATATAACTAATAGTAAATATGAATAATATTAATTTAAAATTAATAATAATATAAAAAATAACATAAAATATTAATACAATCTAAATTATTAATATAATATAAAATATTAATGTAATATAATATATAATTTAAATTAATCACAAAAAAATTAATACAGTATAGTGTAGCACCAAACATTATACAACATTATTATAATATAATGTTAATACAATATAACATAATATAAAATACCAACATTAAAATAATACAATACAACATAATATAATACAGTATCTAAACACACCCAAAGTGTACTATAAGACATATATCAAATATTTTTTCGGTTGAGCTGTGAGGTCTACAACACAAAATGTTATAATTTGAACTCACATGGTCAACCAAATCAAGTAAATGTATTTTGATTTAAGTGAATGTAAAACAAAGTTATATTTAGTTAAAAATATTTCATTTGAATGTAATTATATTTTATTTTGCAAAGATATTCCTTTTATCTTCCTCTATGCTATTTGCAAAATCTTCTATTTTCGTCAAGCTCCTTGCAAATGAAAGGACAAAAAGAATTTTTTCAAACATATACAGGAATTTAAGACGCGTAGGATTTTAAAAATTTCATCCATCTGTATACAGTATATTCCAATATTGTTCATGCTTCTCTCCATATGACTTTTAGAAATTTCATCCATCTTGTTATGCATTCCAATCTTTATCCTGCTATTCTTCAGCATCTTCACTTGTTTTTCTCTTCACATCATTTGCAGGTGACATTCCAAGAATCCCCAATATACAATTTGCATTACCTCCCATTAGATCGAAAATGATAGTCCTAGTTGTCAAGAACACAAATTGCTATTAAATTCATGGCAGCTAAATGCTTCGTAAATAATGAATGTTTATTTGACAATTACAACTGTTTCCGGAAATCACAAATAATCTGATCGAACTATGTGGATTTCATTTCTCTTTGCTTTTGATTTTCCTTGGATGTTACAAAAACAATATTTCCACATGGCATCTTGAGGAACTTAAATGTTCACCCTTCACAGAAAGAAGCTCCAATCGGCATACGTTATTATGTACAACTGATTAGCATACAACAATTGACAAAAATCACAGCTAGCTCGGATACTCAGCCCACACCTGGAAGTAAATTGCATGTGGAGGAAACTAATTGATGTGTACCTCATTAGAAACTTTGAAGCACTGATTGGATGGTTGCATGCCTGCTTTGGCATGAGTGCACAGATCTCATCAAGCCAATAAGCTGATCTACAATCAAATCTTTCTACAATTCAATTCCGCCTCCTTCCAATGCAGCAGCCATTGAAGCTGATGCCTCCTCAAGGGTCCGTTTCCTCTGAATGGAGTTGAAGGCCTCAATAATGTCTCCCTCTTCCCAATTATCATAGTCTGCAGCTCCAACACCACACTCTAATCCAGCATTTACCTGAGTTTAGGGAAAATAAATACAATGAATTTGCATCATAACAAGGCGGCAAAACGGACAGCATTCTAATAACACGACGATAGCATAAAAATAAATAACTTCATTGTAGAAAACAGAAGTCCTACAACTAAATTACTGACTTTAAAGTTAAATCATCAAGAACCTGCAATCATGTGGGACAAATTCCATCCCTAGAACACAAGTCCTGACATCACTCCCATCAATCTAAAGTTATTTTATATACAGGCTCATTATCCAACGGATCTAAACTTATTAAAACTTCCATATTGTAGTTCTAATAATCATGATTGCTAGGCTAAACAATTGCCAACCTGCGTTGAAGTTACAATTGTGTATCATATTACAATTTATCAAATAGTCACATTCAATATGCAGGTGCTGTAAGTACTTGCCAAAGACACAATATCAAATCAAGTTTGCTGGAAAGTCCAATCAATCATAAGCCTGCTAGGGCAATGTATATATCCTGTCACAGAAAAAAATGACAATACCCTTAAAACTCATACCTCTTTTACACTTTCTTTAACCCGTCTCAAAGAATTAAGCACACCAACATGGACTGTCTTTCCATCTCGAATGACCCGAATGCCACAGCCTTTCACTAATTTTCCCTCTGATACCATGCATCCAGCAACACGACCACTGCCACTGCTGAAGATGGCCCGGACTTCAGCTGAGCCAATCGCTACTTGTTCCTGTTAAACAACGAGCAGTAACTAGTAAGAAGAAATGAAGAGAAAAGGAAAATGGAAGAACAACAATTTAAAGTCTTGACCCATAAGATCCTAGGATCACATTATGATAGGCCAAGAACCATCTTTTCTTAGGCACTGTTAACAAATGTAGAGTAACGCTCAACTGTAAACCGACAGATCATTATTAAGGATCCCAGCCCCTTCCCCACATCTAGAAATCACTGCTGTCAAAGATACAAGTCCAAAAGAACAGAAATAAAGATATAAAATCTCCCACTTGAACTGACCTCAACAGTCTCTAGCAGTCCTTCCATTGCATTTCTCATATCATCAATAAGATCATAGATAACTCTGTATAGTCGAATCTCAACACCTTTGTTATCTGCATAAGTCTTAACAGACCCTGGTGCTTTAACATTGAAACCCAAAATAATGGCTTTGCTAGCTACTGCAAGATCAACATCACTAGTACTGACATCCCCAGTTGCTTGCAAGAGGAACTTCAAAGTGACATTATCTTGTGGCAGCACTTGCAGGGCTTGTCTGACAGCCTCAATGGATCCCTAGTCATGGCAAGACAACATAATTTAGTTGCATGTAATACAATTCAAGAACAGAGAAAATCTTAGTAACATTCCGAGAACAACTGTTCCAAAAGCCTACTCTGGTGAGATCAGGATTGCATGATGGCTTCTTTTAACATTTCAAAATTCTGTTATTTAGGTAAACGGAAACTCTGGTCTCCAGTCAGAGGCAACTCCAGGCATTAATTATAGGAAAAGTCTCATATTTCTATGCAATTTTCACTTTATCAAATACATTAACTAGAAACTATAACCAGCTGCAGTCTAAATATGAACTATCAGTATAGGAGCATACACTTCCTTCTAGAAAGAAATAAAGAACGTTTCTATTATCTTGTAAGGGAAAATGTCCAACCAGTACCCTTGTCAGATGCATACTGATAACATGAACTAGCAATGCAGAAAAAAGATACATGCGTGCTCTTTTACACAAAATATTATGCTTACCTGAACGTCAACCTTCATAATAACATTCAGCTGGTGCAAGTCTAATCCAGACAGCTTCCCTGCTGAAACTGCAGAAGCTAAAGAAGAAAGAGTGACCTTCCCATCTCCAGCCTTAGCTGATATCCGCTCATTACGCAATGACACTGCACGTGCTTCTGCCTTTTCATGTGCTACATCGAGTGAATCAACGACCTCAAATTCGTCACCAGCAATTGGAACTCCATTCAGCCCAATAATCTGCATATATAAATGCCAGGAAATTTTAGTGCAAGAAATAAACACTGAATCTTATGATAGTGATTAGACCACACCTTTCACTAAGGAAATGTTCGACATTATTATCAAAAAGAAAATTACTTTTCAATTTTGTTATCATCTTATGCCACATTCGAGGGTGAGTGACATCACCAACTTTGTAAAAAAGTGAAAAAGAATACAACAAAAATAAAAATACGTGCACAAATATCCCAATGATAACTTTCTTCTTTTGTTTCTCCACGAAGACACTTTGTACAACGTTGAGAATAATGTCACAAGATTTTACATGATTCATATGCACTTTTCTCCCTTTTTTTTTTTATAAGAAATGGAAAATTGCATTAATGATGAAGAACCATTAGAAGAATTATTACAAGGCATAGGCACTCTTCCTCTTCATATGCACTTGATTCTCAAGAAAGAAACCCTAAAGAGTATAACTGTGGTTTTTCCACAAAAGAGGTAGTGGAAAGAAAAATGAAGCACAGAAACCAACTCTTTATTTCTAGGATAGAAACCAAGGGGACACATCCTTGGTACAGTCATAATACAGTGGGGCAGGAAAAAAGAAAAAGAAAGAGGATATCTGTGACCCATAAGATGACTCAATAAGCATAACGAAACAACATAGCACAAATATAGTAAAAACATTAAGAATCTGAAAATTACAAAATCCATAATTCCAACCATCTTACACAGTATCTGAAACATTAGAAACATAAAAATCCAAAAATATAAACTTGCTAACACATGGACAACTAAAATACAAAAACTAACATTTATTTGCCTTCCCCATTACAGCATCCTTCTGTAAACTCTTTCTAATATTTTTGACCCCACTACTTCATTCTTTCTGCTAATTATTGTATGATTTTAGGTTTCTTACAACATTTTAATATGCACATGCATCACATTGGAATATATAAATTTAAACAAGAATAAAAGGGGAAAAAGGGGCACTCCAAGAGAATATTCCCAGTTGAAATGATCCAAAAACATTAGGCTACTCTGTTTACCATTTCTCATAATTTGGTAGGAAAGTTTTACCTTCATATCAAACACAGGGCCCCGTTTGTCACGGGTTTGAAGATCCATATATGCAACAAGATGTAAAAAGGGAAGGATGGTACATTGTCTATATCATTTGGGGATGAGAGGTTGGGAAAAGGGGATGCATTGGTAGCATTTACATTCATCATTACAACTATATTTGAAAGTATTGTCATTACAAAGCAATTCCAAAACTAAATTAACGACTATTTAACAAAGTGCTCGCAAAATAAAGAGCAAAAGAGAATTTACATGAGATTCAACTTTACCACATAGTTGGAAGGGATCCTACAAGCCCAAATTGGGTGATTCATTTAAATCATTCTTAACAGAGTTCATGGAGCAACATATAAGTGCTTACCAGAACACTTGATTATCCGTTATATAAATAGCGCAATAAGATGACCGGAATTTCACAATCTTTCTATCAAGCACTAAACCTAAGAGATGGATGACATGGTACAATGTGAATACTTTAAAAAGATAACCAGTAATTATATAAATCTTAAAACACAAGGGCACAAAAGTAGAAAACAACTATAAGGTGTTCAATGTTTTGCTCAAATCACAAGTACAAGTGCATATCTTATGCAACCATGTGGTATAATGCACTTAACTTCAATTAAATAGGCCACTTGCATACTCAAGCTGCATTGTAAAAAATTTGACTATTTTCTAAGAGTCTGACAAGCACTGATAGGTTTGAATTTGTCTGAACCACGAAATGGGAAAATGTATTCCCCAAAACAGAAGCCTCCCATTTGAAAATGTAACCAAAGAAATAGGATTCTTACATAAACAAGAATAAATATGGAAAAGATTATTATCTACAAACCTGTACAGGCATAGAGGGTCCAGCTTCATCAACGCGATTCCCACCGTCATCAAATAAAGCCCGTACCTGAGCATGGAAACAAAAGCTAAATACTGTATATACACAAATCTTTCATAAAGAATGAACAGCTCTTACTTCAGCATTTAAGAAAAGAGTAAACAGTGGAATCTACCCTCAAGATTTAAATAAAATTTCAGTTTCAAACTCTAATTTACGAACCTTTCCAAAGGCTTCTCCACAAACTACTATGTTCCCTTTTTTAAGTGTCCCATTTTGCACAATAAATGTAGCCACTGGCCCTTTAGATTTGTGTAGACCAGCCTCAATAACTGTGCCCTTTGCATTTCTATGAGGATTAGCCTTCAACTCTTGCAACTGAAAACAAGCACACATATGATAAGAATATTTGACAGATGGATAAAAAGAAGCAACACAAATATTTCATGTCTCAAGCAGAGGGAACAACTAATCCATTCATGAATATATTTGAAAAGGTAACTTATTTAATGACATGGGACACAGTTATAGCTCTTCGAATTTTCGCTAATAACCCAAAAAAAAAAGAGTCCAGGACAAAAGAAAATACATCCCTAAGCATCTCTGGGTATGTACCTAGTAAGCAGACTCATATGTATCTCAAAAAAGCGGGAAACAAGAATATTCATTGCAACATATCTCTTAGTAACTAATCTTTCAGAAAAAAAGAAAAAAAAAGAACAAAAACAACCACAAACATGATCAAGATTACCCAAGAAAAAAGAGTTTATTATCATTCCAAGAAGAATAAAGCCAACAAGTCAGCACAATCTATCATTGGCTCACCTCTGCAACAAGCATAATGGTTTCCAACAAATCATCTACTTTCTCCCCCTTGAGAGCACTGATCTGTTTATGACAGAGTATAGGCGTTAACAAAAGGTATAAAGTATAAAGAATGATGCATATACTCTTAAATGATATGAACCTGAACCATTGGGATGTCACCACCCCAGTCTTCTGGCATCAGACCAATAGAAGAAAGCTCTTGCATGACTCGTTCTGGATTAGCTCCATCTTTATCTATCTAGTGTAGTGGGAACAATAAGATGGAGAGTCAGGCCAACAATAAGGCAAGCACAAGTATTGCAAAATGCCAGTAGTTTCATCCTCTACAAAAGTGGCATTGTAGTTGACATACCTTATTTATAGCAATCGCAATCGGAACTCCAGCCGCTTTGGCATGAGCTATTGCCTCGTTTGTTTGAGGACGAATCCCATCATCAGCAGCCACTACAATGACAGCAATGTCTGTCACTCTTGCTCCACGAGCTCTCATAGCCCCAAATGCCTACAGAGCAAACATTACATATATCATCTAAAGGAAAGAAAAGTGCAAGAAAGTTATAGTTCATAGATGAGTGTGTTACCATCCTGGAAAACAAAATTATCAAAGCAACGGATACAATATGATCCAGCCGAAAGGATAAGGAAAAATGTTGCCATTAGGCAAAGAGAACAAAAGTTCAATATGCTAATTAAATGGTAAAATTTACCTCATGTCCTGGAGTATCAAGGAAAACACACGGTTGTAATTTGCCATCGACAGGTACTTGCACCTTGTATGCCCCAATTCCTTGTGTAATCCCCCCCGCTTCTGCAGCAGCCACCTGCAAAATTTAGCAATCAAGCTTCTGTGCCATAGTGTCCATAACTGCATATGGCTTAAGGACTTCATTAACCAAATATAATTCTGGCAAAACAAGTAACAATTCCAATGCAGACAGAAAAATATATAAAAGGTGTGAGAAATCACCAAGAAAACCAAAGCACCAGTTAACAATAGACCTTAAACTTTCTGGGGGGAAAAAGAGCAAAAATATTGGAAAACCATAACGAGATTAATAGGCTTCAACATACCTTGGTTTTACGGATATGATCCAAAAGAGTTGTCTGCCAAATGGATCAAACCAAACACGTCAGCACAATCGTGCCACTAAAATAGAAAATTAATCTCAAAACAATGCACAAATCTAATAAAATGAAGATTAGCAGAATGTATAAAACTTACCTTTCCATGATCCACGTGACCCATAATTGTAAGGACAGGAGGCCTGTCTTCAAGCTTGTCCAGGTCTTCTTCATCAAAAATTTCTTTCTTCCTAGCCATTTCTTCCATTTTAACAGGATCAGCATCTAGGACTTCCACTTCATAATCTTTACATATCATCTTCACCATGTCTTTGTCCAGAGTTTGTACCCCTTCAGGCTTAATCCCCTTTGAATATAGGGAACCAAGGATTTCACCTTCACCAATGGCCAAATTGTGGGCTAACTCCTCTATCAACATACCCTTCTCCCCAACCTCAAGAATTTCTACTTTGACAGGAGCTGCATCTTTGGCAGCTTTAAGTTTAGCCGCTTTCCGGCTAGCTTTAGTCCATTTCCTCCCTTTCCTCGCTGCACCAGGAATCAGTTCAGATGCCTCCTCATCAGGAATCTCATCATCATCATCAACAATCCGTTTCCGAGGTCCTCCTTTCTTACGATAGTCATCCTTGAATTTTCCAGCAGGGCCTTTTCCGGGTTTTGTTGGGGCCAAGACTGCTTGAGAAATCAGAGGATCAACCGCCGGTTTCTTGGATGCAAACTTATCAATCAAAATCGGTTTCCGTTCTTTACTTTTCACAGCTGAGTCAGCATCATCAATGGTGGATGACTTTTGAGCTGCCCCCACATCTTTTAAAACAATGGGTTTCTTTATCACAGGAGGAGCTACCGATGGCTTTGTTTGTAGTTTTGGTTGAGGTCTCAAAGGTGGCTGTACAGGCCTCAGAGCAACATTCAGCTGAGACTCCGCCTTCATGTCTCCTCCCATTTTAGGCTCCTCTTTTTTTATACTAGTCTTGGGTGTTTCCTTCACAACCTTCTGTACACTTGCCATGGAATCCCCTTTTTTCCACACACTCTTCAAAGTCTTACTCTTCAAAGTCTTACTCTTCTTTGCTCCCACCAAATTCATTGGTCTACCATTTTTCGTATCAGCACTCACATTAGGCGGTGTCACTTTATTTACACTCACATTCCTACTTTCTTTTCTAGTCTCTAATTTCTCAGCCTTCTCCAAAACCTCGTCAAGTGACTCAATCACCTTATTCCTCTCCTCCTCATCTGAATCCTGACCCACTCGCAAAGGGTCCCAACCCATCGAATTCACACCCGAAACAGATGCTCCTCCCTTAACTCCCGACGACTTCAACTCGGGCATGGGAGCAGGCTTTAGAACAATTCCATTATCATCCCCATCACTATCATTATCACTATTACTTCCCCTAAACGTGTTAGAATCAAACGACACAGCAGACCCATTTCCTTGCTCAATAAAATCAGTAGTTGTAGTTGTAGTTTGTGTGGTAACAGAATATTTACAAACCCATCTTTTTTTACCCTTAAAATTGGGTTTCGCCAGAGAAACTCTCTTAACTAAAGAACAACATGATGATTCTGAACAACAACTCGTCGTGCCAGTAACACTTATACTTCCTAATCTAACCAACGAAGCCAAAGACGGCATCGTTCCCACTAGAATCAACATGCTCAATTACAATTTTAAGCATCAAACAACTTCAATTTCTCATTATTGTACAACGACAGAAACGACATGTAATGAGAAATCTTACCTGAACAGGCTAAATGCCCAGAAGGTGTTTGATTAAATTGCTACACTATTTTCATGTGGAGAGAAATAAAGGCTGGAAATTAAAGTATTTTCTGGTGGTGATGAGGAAGAAAGCCAAATTGGGTGGGCCAATGGGTATGTGTGTCTGCGGGTGTGGCTGATTCTCTGCCTGTTAAATCTTTTCTATCTGATAAGGTCGTTTGTATTAACGTTTTCTATTTTGTTTATTTTTTTTCCTTTTTTCATCCCCCAATTTTGAATATTATTTAATTCTTCTTCTTTTCGGTCCCAGTCCTAATAATAGATGAATTTTCTAATGTATTGCAAAAGTCCTGAGTTTTGCTTTCGTATTCGGTAATTGGTGTGGTTCTGAACTCTTTCCGGCAAGAACGAAAGAGAATAATATTTTACCAGCATTTTAAATCCATATTCTTAATAGCACGATGTCTACTCAGCATAAATATCGTCGACAATTGCGTCCTTTAAAGGCCTATTAAAGAAAATGTACCTAAATAAATTTTACTCAAAATATTACATTACCTAAATAAATTTTACTCAAAAAATTATCCTAATTTGATTCTAGCAAACATTAAAGTTTGCCGTAGATTGATTTCAATTTCTGAATTATTTTTAAAATTAAAAAAAGCCATGTTTTCAATTGTTAATAAGCTCATGGAGTTCGATGATCAAAACATGTCTCCAAGTAATTTGTTTTTTTTTTTAATTATTTTTTAAGAGAAAAATAAAAAGGGAATGAATGGTTAGAGCGTCAGATCAATTATGATAGACAAATAAAATGGAAATAAATAAATAAATATTTGTGTGTTCGGGGGATAAATGTCATCAAACGGTTCTAGAAATAGAATGTCCGCCTACAATGGTTCTGATTCACAGATGAAGCATCCAGTTAGTTGTATTAGTTGTGAAATTTAGGGTACAAGGAAATAGCATAATCTACCAATTTTATTTTTACTATATTGTAAAGGTTCTACTTATATTCTTTAAATCACTACTACAAAAATTTTACTTTTGTTCAGATCAATCTGGCGCTATAGTGCAAGTTGCCGTAACCCAAATGCTTTACAGTGGTATCCAAAACTACAAACCTCGCTTCAGGGATTTCTTAGCTCACCCATACACCATTTGTATGAAAGGGGCAATTGGGAAGACACAAATTCAAAATCAAAACTGCCGTATGTCAACTTAAACATTGAGCCTACAACCCCAAAGCCCGCCCAAACAAAAACCTCGATCTAGAAGACAACAATTTAGGAAAAATAAAATTGTTTATCTTTAAGACGCGTTTAGTTTAGTTAGGGGTGTTCGTAGATTGAATTTTATAAATTAAACATCAATTCATATCCGATCTACCATTTTACAGATTATAAACTTTTAATCTAATCAAATTCATGGATTGGTGAAATTCAATTAAAATTCAATTCATATGTTTGTGGATCGGATGCGAATTTGACCCAATTTATATCTAATCTACCATTTTACGGATTGGTTTGGGGATTAAAAATTTTTAATTTTGTCCAAACCATGAACTAATTAAATAAAAAAATTTAATATAAAAGTAATTTTACTATTGATTAAATTCAAAATTGAATAAGATTTAAAATAAATTAAATAATTTTCCTAGTGAAAAGTTAGAAAATATATTCAAAGTTTCAAAATACAACATATCAAAAAGGAAAAAATCTCGTTTGTTTAAATCAATACATGAAAATGAACTGTTTAGGAAGATATATTTGTTTATTTAATTATATTTTATTTTATATTTTTATTGGATAATAAATAATATGATGTTAATGTAACTATATTTAGCTTTTTTTTTTTTATTAGTTGGTATTAATGCCACATTTACAAGTTTTTTTTAATTAAATAAATATATTTTTAATTTTTTTGTTGGATTCACAAATTTTTGTGGATTTACAAAAGTAAATCCATATCCAATCCACCGACTGTGGATTTTTAAGAATTCAATCCAATCCACCAATCCACAGATCGGATTTTTACGAATTGAATTTCTACGAATTAGATGAATTGAGTGGATTGGATTAGATTCTGAACACCCCTACATTTAGTATTGTTTTGAAATCTCATTTTTTGTTTTATGAATTCAAAAACAACAAATACATATTGATAGATCGTTTGTGAAAATATTTTAAAAATGTAAAATTCATTTTATAAATATGAAGATAACTAATTTAGATATTTCTAAGAAATCAATTATCACAATTTCTTGAAAAAGAAACCTTGTAGATTAGAACTTAAATTTCAACAAAAATGAAATAAGAAGAACAAAGAGGAAAGAAAAAGGAGATTTAGAATGAATATATTGAATTGATGAGAGCAATTGTAGGTCTAATTTGGATTCATTTATATAGACGGAGAGTATGCCCTACTTTAGTGACTTTCCACCATCTTTAGCAAATGGACTCTCCGCTAACATTATTAATATGATGGTGCTTCTACTTTCAATTACATAATGTAACTATTCTGTTAAAATAATTGTACTCATTAGTGGACCGATTTGGAATCCACCAAAAAAATATTAACAACATTCTACACTTTTAATAAAGGAAATAAGAATATAATTTTTTTTTTCTTATTTCTCAATATAGTATTAAGTTCCAAAATAAAGAATTTTCTTCCACCACCTCTCAAAATAATAATAATAATATCAACAACATTATTATTATTACTATTATTATTATAATACCCAAAAAATCAATTTCCCCTCACAATAATCTTTTCTTTTTATAAACATTAAAAATTTTATGTTTTTATATATTAATTAAATCAAATATGTAGAGTTTATCATTTTTCTTTAAACAAAAAATTAACAATATCACCTAATTAATAGGGGTGTTTAGAATCTAATCCGATCTATGGATTGGTGGATTGGATTAGATTGAAAAATTTTAAAATCCGCAATCGGTGGATTGGATATGGATTTACTTTTGTAAATTCACAAAAATCCGTGAATCTACAAAAAAATAAAAAAAATATTTATTTAATTAAAAAATTAAACTTATAAATATTGCATTAGTACTTACTAATAAATAAATAAGTTAAAATATAGTTACAGTAACACCATATTATATCTTATCCGATAATAATTTAAAATAAAAAATAAATACATAAATAAATATATTTTTCTAAACAATTAATTTTCACGTACTGATATAAAATAATGAGATTTTTTCTTTTTGATGTGTTATACTTTAAAACTTTAAATGTATTTTCTAGTTTTATTCAAACAATTAATTTATTTAAATCCTAGTTAATTTTGAATTTGATTGGTAGTAAAATTATTTTTATATTAAATTTTTTTATTTAGTTAGTTTGTGAATTGGAAATAATTAAAATTTTTAGTTCGCAAAAAAACCCGTAAAGTGATGGATTGTATATGAATTGGATTAAATCCACATTCGATCCGTAAACGTATGGATTGAATTTGGATTGAGTTTCACCGTTCTATGGATTAGATTGGATTGAAAATTTATAATCCGTAAAATCGTGAATTGAAAATGGATTGGTGGCCAATCCACAAAATCTGATCTGTGAACACCCCTATTAATTAATTCCTAAAATTAAAATAATCAAACTAATTAAATAATAAAAATGAATATACATTACTTAATATTGAGTTGTGGAAATTATTTCAATAATAATTCTTTAAAATATTCCTACTAAATGTATTTACTTTTTATTATTATCAAGATTAGTTTTGAAAATGATACCGAAAAAATTTTTAAATTTTAAAAATAAATTTAAAAATAAAATTTTCATTCTCATTTTTTTCCCCTTGAAAATATAAAGGCTTCCCTTGAATTGCCACGAAGAATGAGTGGGTACATAGGGAGCAGTCACTACGTTAGCAAGCCTGCAAGCAATTCATCGGTTTGGGTTAGTGGTTAGAAAGGAAAACTAGGTGAAGAGGGTATAAAATAACAATTGGAAAACAATACCGAATTGGCCCATATTCTTCACATCCTTCGGCTATGATCGAGTTTATATATAACTAATTTATAATATATGCGCTGCACTCTTTTTTTTTTTAATTTAATTAATTTCCTAGTTCTAATACATTTATAAACATTTTGAATAAATTGTAAAGCACCAAAAGATCCTGTTACAAAGTTACAAAAATTTATTTTTGTTTATCCTCTTTGATAATTTGTGGCAGCCAAAATTTTATACACCAACGACTACAACATTAAAGTATTTGCAGTAGCCGATGACTCTTTCAACATCAATTCCAGGGTCGAAAGGTTGAGCGGGCCAAAAAAAAAAGGAAATGAATTAAAAAAAACTAAATAAGTAATCAATGTTATAAACAGTACCAAAATGGGCAAAACTGATTTAGCTCTAGCCTTTCCTTGATGACTGGTACATGAATATTACTCTGAAAATCATAATGCTCATTGACAGAATCCGGTTACAAATCGCTGAATACCAGCAAAGTCAGATACTATGCTGACATTGCAAAAGCTGCCTGCAGAATCATTTTCCAGGTATTTTTGAAGAAACTTGCACTGCTTCTCACCATTTGTCTGCAGTAAGAAGCATAAATATATTCAAGCAATCAATTTTGAACTAGTGGACAACAACAAGCCTTCCCATATCCGAAAGCAAGTTGAGTCCTTAAATTTTATTAGAGCCAAAACATTTTTGCGATAGAAATTTCGAGGTTTATACACTTCTAACCGTCAAAAATATCCCAGAACTAGTGCAGATAAAAGGAATCTCAACAGCACAATATTTATGTAGTTTGAAGGAACAAGTGATTTCAACTTCTACTAGGAAAGAAGAGATGGGTACCTCAAATGCAAAAAATCCACCGGGTTTCAACATTGAAGCAGTCCCATTGCAGAGATGAAAAAGATCATCCAAGCCATCAACGCCACCATCTAATGCAAGCCTCGGTTCATGTTTACCAACTTCCGCCTGTAGCCCGGAGATATCATCACTTGGTATGTATGGTGGGTTACTGACAACACCAGAAAGTTTTCCTTCAACGTCCTTTAATTTTCCAAACCAAGATCCTTGCTGTATCTCAATTACATCCTGCATTCACATCAAACAATTACTGAGCTTCAAAACAACTTGAATACAACTATACAACTTGGTAAGCATAAGGGAGTAAGATGACTGGTTAAAGAATTAGCAAACTGCATTATGACATTCAAGAGCCACCATAATATTACCTTTATTGTGTAATATTAAGTTTCTTTCTCAGAAAGGTAAAACATATTTAACTCTTCTGTGCCTATAATGAGCCAGTTGCTATAGTACTTAAGACTCAGATATTTTCAAAAGTAAGAATTGCTCACCATTTTTTAGTTACTACATCATAAAAGCTATGCAGACTTATTCATTAAAGTAAGACCATCTCAACCAGAGGACACTATAAAAGATGAAATAAGTAAAAGCACATTTGATATGTTCACGAATAAATGCATATGGAAGTACAAAAAGTGCTCTTTCTTGTGTATCTCTCTCACAAGATAACATTTACTAACTTTAAATAAATCAGACACTAGTACTTCACCAAAGTTAAGATAGCACTTTCTTCCCAGTCTTCCTCCATATCATTTTACAAGCCCACAAAGTCATCATAAAGTTCACGACAACAAATCAAAATGTTAAGGCTTGCTTCGATGTCCCTTAAACCTTTTTCCATTTTCACAAGGCTAATCAACAAACTTCATGCCAACGCAAGGAATGGGAGAATCCACTCAGTAGTCCCAAATTTATTGATCAGTAAATCCTTTCCAGTGAATGTAATAACTTATTACGTAAAGTTCTATTGATTCTGTGAAATTCCGTCCAACTACAACAGTTCTATTAACGTTTTACTTGACAATTCGACTCTCCAACCCTACCTAGTACCCAACGTGCCACAAGAGAATGTTACCATCCATTAGTGAGTTAAATTAAGAAAAGTTTATTTCCCCCATATACATCAAAAGACTATTTGACCCTTAAACATTCGGAAAAAAATTAGGAACTAAGATAACAAATTAACCGATCACCTTCATCTCAATACCTCTCCTCTCTCATCTTAGGATAATCCTCCTTATAAATCTGTACTTGTATAGCTAACAATTATCTCCAAAGACAACAACTTTGCTTCCTCAATCAACCATTTGTTTAGGTATATCAGAAACACTAAATTAATAATTTAATTTCATAGCATTACTATATCATGCTTCATAAGTTGTCCACAATAATTGTAACTCAATTATCTAAAAAGCCAAAAGAAATCATATTACAAATAGTACCTAAATCACTATATTATAACTATCAACTTCACTAACCTGTAGTCCATACCTCTGGGCATTAAATGCCGCCACCGCAGCAGCCAGAGGATTCAAATCAACAGCAATGACCCTCCCTTTACTTCCTAAAACTCTAGCAATCCCAATAGCAATGGCACCAGAACCAGTCCCCAAGTCAACCCACAACCCATCTCTTAACCCGTCATTATCCCTAACCAAAACATCACTCACCAAATCAACCATCAACTCAGTCTCCGGCCTCGGAATAAAAACCCCTTCTTCAACACTCAACACCAAGTCCCTCCAATGCTCGCACCCAACCAAATACTGAAAAGGCTTTCTCTTTTCAATCCTCTGCTTCCACAAACCATACAACTCATCCAATGCAATTCGTAATCTCACACTTTGAGAATTGTTTTGAAAACCCAGTTGAGGAATCAGTGATGGGTCTTCGACCGAGTCTTCAACGAGCCAGTTGAGTTCTCGGAACAGGATAGAGGAGTCAGGGCCGTTGTCTGAGTCAGCAAAATTCGATCGCACAGAGGAGGCGAGGGCTTTAGCCCAATTGTGCCATTTTTTGAGGTCTGAGAGTGTTGCTGAATGCTTTGGTGGCTTTAAAAAGAGTGGAGTTTTGGGTTTTGGGATTGAAGAAGGTGATGATGATGAAAAGGGTTGATTTAAAATGGCGCGAGGCGAAAAAGAAGAGGGTTTTGGAGTGATTGGGAATGTATAGAAACGGCATGCGCGGGTTAAGCTTTGCTTCATTTTCTCCGTGGTCCAATGAATGGCATTGGACCAGATAAATCGAACATATATTTTCCCTCAAAAGGTCATCTGATGGCACTAAAAGCACAGAAATACCCTTATAATAAATTTGGTAATGAAACACAAGATATGTGCACACATACGCACTAGAAAAGCTAAGCCAGCAATGCAAAATAAAGGGTGAAATAAGACACTAATATATTATAAAATAATTTTATTCATGTTAAATGTATATATAACAAAGTGATGAACTCTCTTTTATAGTTATATAATCACTATATAAAATTAATGGAAACACTATAAATCCAAATTCCTCATGAAATTGTGGGAGTTATTAAAAAAAAAGGATTGCTAATGAGGGAAGACTAAGAGATGTATGTTATGAACATCTACATTTATTTTAATATATTAATGACACTCCTCTTTAGATGTTCAATACAAAAGAAAAATACCTCAATAAAACCTTTACTAAAAAAAAAAACTTATGGGAAAAAATATTAGAAAAGGAAAAAGAATACATTGTTAATTGATATCTTGAAATAAATAATTTTAAAGATATAAAGTTGCCTTATTAAAAGCTTACTAGGAAAATCCCATGGGATAAAAACTTAGTGAAGAAAAGAATACAACATATAAAATTTCCTCAAAAATAAATTATTTTCCCAATAAGTATACTCTCCCTCGTCTTGATGTAGATGTCTAAGATTTTGTGTAACAAATTTTTGAATGTTGCAGCTGGTAGTTATTTTAACTAGATTTTGGGATGAAATAAAAAGAAACAAAAATTGAGCTAAAATAATAAAACTTGTATTAAGGTGATAGGGTGCCTTGCGTAGCTGAGGTGTGTTACTTGATATGGCCTTAGGTGAAGTTTAACAGTGAATGAAGGAGACGAGAATGCTATGAAAGGCTTAAATCTAGAAAGGGTTGGCTTGAAGGTTTTGTTTGTCTTGCAAATTGGAGAAAAAAGGTCAGAAGTGGAACTAGTGATGGCCGACGATCATACTCCAATACTCAAGTTAGTTTTGGTGTTATGTTTTGGGAGTCAAGAGTTTGCAAGCCTTCAATAATAGTAGTTGGAGGTTGAAGAAAAGCCTTATCCTCGTTGTGTGTGTTTTTTATGGTGAGTGAAAAAAATAGAACTTGAGCGTTTTTATGTGTAGTGCTCTGGGTCTTTGACTGCCCTGCCACTTAGCACATTCAAATTTTTTTTGTCTTTTTGCTCCTATGACCGTTTGGGTCTTTTGGAGTATGCTTAGAGAATAAGTTTAAGGTCATTTTCATGGTTTGTCCACACATACAAGTGTTAGACACAGAGGTTGGTCCTGCATACCTTTGCAGAGGCTATTCAATAGGTGTAGGTGCCGCATTTGAGGACGAATGGTCCCAATTTTCTTATTGAGCTATATTTTGGCCTTTTAGCAGATATGACAACTTAGTGTCTCCTCTTTTTTAGTAAAACATTCCTTAACTAATTCCTTATTCTCTCTTTTCTGTTTAGGTGATAGTGGCACTTCACGAGGCTGACATCTTATACATTTTATCTAGCCTTTCTACCTTTATGTGGTATACCCATGTACTATTTTAATTATATAGTGTGCTCAATATAGGCTAATGTTCCTCTAGTGACTTTTTGCTATTATAAGACCCAAATCAATATACGACGCTCTATTGCTGGTCTTTTATTTTTTCCCCAAACAACATCTCCCTCGTTTCTTTATAGGGAAAGTATTTGAGGCAAAAAAAAAAAAATTATGGAAGAGTTATGAACAACATGTGGTGATGTTTGTCTGCCTTTATGGATGGTTGAGAAAGGGAGAGGTACCTTGTTTACTCTTTTTTTAGGATATATACATGGGCTTCCAAACCGCTCCTTTTTTTTTTTTTTTTTTTACATGGCCTCATTATGGTTACATTTTTGGGTGACCGGTGAAGTAGAAATGATTTGTCTGCACATTTTCTTTGCCTCTCTCTTTCCAAACTTGAATTTTAAAATAACCTACTTCTCTTAATTGTTAGTTATACATCTTTTCCACATGGAACGTGTTTTCTGTCTTTGCCTCTCTCTTTCCAAGCTTGAATTTTAAAATAACCTTCTTTTAACTGTTAGTTATACATCTTTAGTAAAAATACCCAATTTACAAAATTGTACAACTTCTCCCTCTTCTCTTTTTATCCTTTTTTCCACTTCTTTACATTTTATTTCTCTTTACTTCTTTTATCTCTTATGATATAAAAAAAGGCACTCAAGCCACACAATTTCTTCTCTTCATCTTTTTTTTTTTTTTTTATCCGCCTCTTTTTCAATCAAAATCCTAAGACTTCTCTCTTTTATATTCCCAACCATTCAGCAGTGATTTGCATTTTTCTCCAACTGTTTGCATTGACTAGGTACCTCTACTTCCTTTATTTAACTTGTCCATCCTCTTATTCTTTCTTTTCTCTTTTTTCTTTTTTTGTGGTTGAAATCCTTAGTAATTGGCGATTTCCATTCCTCTTTAGTGAATTTTCGACGATTCTCGACTTTCTTATTGGCTTTGTCAAGTATATTAGGTTTCTTTGCATTTTTGTTTCTTTTCCTCTGGTTTCTGTGTATTTTCTCTTGGCTTTTGGCTTCCATTTCACTTTCCTCTTTAATTTTTTTTTCTTTTTGTGACAGTGGTGGTTTCTCAACTCTGATCTCTATTAGGTGTGATTGATCCTTCTATTTTTTCCTTTTTCTTATTTCGACGATTCTCCATCTTGGTTTTATCTCATTTCTTTTCTTTTTTTCACGGTGAATTATAGCTTAATCATTCTTGGATCTGATTTCTGGTGACCCATTCTATTAATTTTAGGAAACCTTAAGGACTCCTTGTACTCCCATACATACATGCTTGGTAATACTTATTTCTTCTTCAAATCTCATGGAGAAATCTTTGTTTTTGAGTTTCTTTTTTATTTTGATTTGTGGGTTTTAGATTCTGATTTGGTGAATTTGGTTTAAGGGCCTGTGGTCGGTTGATTTTGGTTTACGGCTTCCCTTTTCTTGTGTTTTGTTTTAGAGAAAATAAGTTAAAAAAAAATGTGGGTCAAACAGCGTAACATGATAGAAAATTTGAGTGAGGATAACACCTTATTTGAATCAATCCTCATGTTGTGATTAGTGAAGATAAAGAATACACTTCAAGTAATTTTAGTAGTAGCCATGATTTTGAATCTTTTCTTGGGGCACACATTAGCGTAGTTGCCTTAAAATATCCTAAGTTATCCCTCGTACTTAAGGAGAAAGGGAAATAGCCGCTCTAGTAAGCTAAGAGAAAAGCCAAAACACAAGCTCCCAAAAGCAAAACACACTTTCTAATATGAATTCCTAAGTTTTCACTTTCTTCTAATTCAAAGTCTAATAGATCTCACCCTTAGGAGAGCTACCTTGCAAGACTTAAAGTTAATTATAGCTAAGTGTAATATTCTTTTCTTTATCTATCTTAGGTGCCCTGTAAAGATGAGTGTTTACAAAGTCCTATGATTGATGGTCTAGCCCTTTATATCAATCTTTTGGATTTAGGACTTTGTTTAACCCTTTGACCTTTTATTTAAGAAGATGTTTAGCCATCTACAAATTGCTCCTAAACAACTGTCCTTTCCAAAGGTAAGCCAAAGGTTTATTTGTTTCCTACTTCTCCACTTGGGGTATTCATGGTAACTTAGTGGACATGGACCCTGCTCTAAAGGTGGGTTATAAGTATGATTGGTTTATGGCCAATGATGAGTGGGAGAGGGGTATTTCAACTAATGGTGAGAATGTGCAAGTATGGAATTCCTTCAATGAAGACAACACGTGTCTCTCTATTTTTTTATTATCCTGGTTTTCCATATACAGATTATTCTTTTTATTGGGGCTTTTGTTAATCTTGTAAATGTCACATAAACGAAAGAGAAGTGTTACGTTCAAGAGGTAGGGAGAGAGGTGAGTGATCTTGTGGAGAGGATCTAGGCTTTATAGAGAGATAATGATATATTAAGTGAGAATAAGTTGAAAAAAACTAGATTGATTAATGAAAAATTTCTGTCCACTTTTGGTGGTGACCCATGTATAGTTAGAGGGGTTACGGGGGTACCCATTATTACCCTTATTTTGGGAGCACCTTATCATCACCTATGTTTTGTTATAGTTTTCATATTTCAGACTTGAAGTCTACTTTCTTTTCATAGTGCTCCATGCTTGTTTGGTTGATTCCTTTTTTGTTTGTTCTTATTTAGTAATTGGTAAATATAGATCCATGTAATGAGGATTTTGATGCTCATGTCAACCGACTGACTAGTAGTTCATCAGGTACCCTAAGGTGACATTCATTCTTCAAGGGTACTATACCTTCTCATGCCCTTGGTGCTGAGACTAGGTTATAAGGCTCCTCTCCTAGTGGCTTTAATAGTATTTTGGGTACCTGAATAAGAAAATTGGTTTTTCTCTTTTTTCCGACAAGTAATTTTATTGACAAAGAACTTGACCCAATGACGAACAAGAAAATGTCACACCTGGAGGGTTTCTTTGACCATACCATTGAGAACATCACTTTAGACATGGCTGTCAAGGTAGAAAGGTTAGACCTAGATGAGCACCAAAGTAGAGCACTCAAGGCTTGCGAGGATGTGAGTGTGAGTACATTTTCAATCTGTTTTTCTTCTTTTTTCTTCTTTTTTTCTCTCACTATTTCTTTTTTTTTTAATACATATTCTTTTATTGGTTGTAGGCAAATTATTATTTTATTCATGGTCTTTAAGATTTAAATAGTACCTCTAATGCTCAATCGAAGGTAAAAAAATTAAGGGAGAACTTAAAAGCTGCCAATCCTATGAAGAAAAGCTTACTCAGGAGATCAAAGCTTTAAAGAGGTGCCTTGATGATCTTTATAACAAGAAATCCAGCGTAGTGAAAGATCTTAAGGAGTTGGAGGCCAAACGTGAGGAATTGTTGTCTCGGTAGAAGGGGATAATCCAAGATTTCAATAGGGCTGGTGATGCCTTGTGTGGAAAAATAGATAGATAAATTTGTAATCTTGAAGGCAATTGAGGATAGGAGGGGATTCCCCACTCCCTAATCTAGTAGCTCGTAAGGTAACTTGGTGTATCCAACATAACCCAACTGAAGCACTTGTCTGATGCTTTTGGCTTCAATGCCCGCATCTATGCTACATCCAGATCCTCTGTTAATCCGCTAATTTAGGAAAATGGTGGAAAAGATGTTTTGCCTACTATGTGGCTCCATATAATGTAACCTTTTGGAACTTTCTAATTGATGTCTTGAGAACCTTTTCCTTTATTCTTATGGTAGGATTTTCTATTTTAATGTATCTAGGTTGGTCTTTCTTGTAAGATTGCTCCAGCAATCATGACTTTGATTGTATCGAATGTCTATGGTAGCCTTGGTTTGGTGTGTGATTAGCTTTACTATCTATAGCTTTGTATTTGGACATTTAACTAAGTAAGTATTTAAGAGATTTCTCGGGTACTTATTGGTATATTCGAGGAATGTTTCTTTGATATGGAGTCCCCCAGATACCTGTTAACTTGATCTGCTCAAGTGTATGATAATTTACCTAGACATGTTTGCTGTATATCTTAACAAATATTATGCCAAATCTCAACAAAATAATCAATAATCAAAGCATCACCACAACATTTCGATTAAGAATGAAAATTTACAATTGGCATAATAATAATAGATAACAAATTTGTTTTCTACCCTTTTGAAGCATTCTTTGAGTATTTCTTGGCCCTTTTTTCACAAAATGGTCAAAATTTCATTTTCGCCATTCGCTTATCAATGTTAGCGAGATTGATAATAATAAAGGTGGTTGCTCATTTACCTCTTTTGTTTTGGACTTTCAACTCCTATGATTATCATTCATTTTTGAACTATTTATCCCTTATTTTTTTATGTGCATACTGTGGATCCTCATAACATAGGGTGTACTTTGCCCTTACGTCTTATTTGACCTCCGTTTTATCATTTTAATAGTCATGTTTTATTTATAATTATTGTGCGTGGTTTCTTTGTGTTATTTTTTATTGGCTCTAATTTTAAATAGATCATCGTGATCATGACAATTCAGGTACCTAACTTACTTTGCAATAAGGTGATCTTTTAACACTACACAACGTCATATAAATATTGTACAATAATAGATATGGAGTTAAATTAGTGGTGATAATATTCAAACTGAATAATATTTCAAACTATTCATCCATATTCTATGATTGAAAGGTGCATTAAAAGAACGCATACTATATATTTTGAAAAGCAAAAACATCCTTGGATAATAGAAGCATGAATAATTGCAAGACATTGCTCTATTACCTTAAGAAGAATGGGAGATCCCAAGATCTCTCATTTTTATCATTAGAAACTTAAGGAATAGAAAAGTGTAACTTGACTAGTTTAGAATACCTAAGTACCCTATATGGCTGACAACATGTTACAAACATGCAAGCATTAAAAAAATAGAAAAGATAAAGTAAATTGAAGTGTTAAGACATTGTCCTATTACTATTAGTATTTTTTTCAGCATCGCAGTATTCCAAGTGTGCTTCATAATTGTTCTATCTATACGAAATAACTTATACGCACTAAATTCCATTTGCTAATCCACGCGTTACGGTTCTTCTTAGTTTACTTCAAAAGAATCGTCAGATGGTACACGATTGTTCTGAGTCACCTTTGCAGGACTAAATCCATATTTTTAAAGATCTGGGGCACTTCTTCTTGTCATATAAACTCGAGATACAGTGATAGTATACAAATGTCCTTAATTTTGCTTTAGTTCCTTTGCTACCATAAAGTCAAGACTGGATACAATCAAAGAAACGTTCTCCGCTTTATCAAAGTGTGCAGTCCTATAGGAGAGTATCCTGATCTCTACTAGTACTACAACATTAGTCCTAAATGTAATAGAAAATAATGTTTCTCTAATAAAGATATTTTGACATTCTAGTAGCCCCAAAAAATATTGGGTAACTAGTCTACACACTATTTTCCTCTTCTCTAGCTTCTTCTTTAGGATAACTTTGATAATCTTGTTGACTGCTTTAATCTATTTGTTAGATTATGGATTAGCTAGCAAGGCAAAATAATTGGCTATCCCAAGTTCTAACAGAAGCTACGAAACCTCGCGTTATCAAATTACTTCCCATGATCATTAATTATAGCGTTAGGGATACTGTACTTATAGATAAAGCTCTTATAAATAAATTCAACATTTTCCTTTTTATAATACTTGTAAGCGGTTCCATTTTGATCCACTTTGTGAAGTAGTCCAAAGTAACAATGGCATATTTTGCTTGTCCTTTCTCAATCAACATTAGGCCAATGTGATCCACACTTTAGATGGAAAAAGACCAAGGAAAAGACATGGCTGTTAATTTCTCACTATGTTCTTAGCATCGTTCTTAATCATAAATCAATAGTATCCTGGATGAAGAGCTTTTTACACCATGATTGCGCTCCATAATAGCTGTCGCAGATTCCTCCATGTATTTCCCTTATGATGTACGACTTAATCACTTTCTAAACACTTTAAATAAGGGAGAGTCCTAAATAGGGTATCTTAAATCAGGCAATTTAATGTAGCTTTATACTTAAGTCTTCTTGCTTTATCTTCATATATGGGTAATCATTCATCTTTGAAGTACCTCACAATAGGCTTTATTCATGGTACAACCATAAACATCGATCTTACTTTTTTAGCTCTTGTAGATTGACACTAGGAGTAGGTACATGTTCTGTCATGACGAGACGATCTGATTGGGTTAGACTAAAGGAGGTCAGACGATAATAATCCTTTTCTCAATAACGTGGCAAGATCGTTCATTAAATAGCTTAGATGCACTCTCTGTCAACTGAGTCAAGACAACCCACAAAATACTAAAAATGGATTTTTCTTTGATAAATATAGTGTAAAGTGCTCATTGTACCAGACAGTAACGATCTTTCACTAGAAAACTAGTATATCGTGCAAAATATAGACAAGATACACTATCTGTCGATAATGATAATCATAAAAATTATAGAGGAAAAAAAATAAACTTGCCAAACTAAGCCCATTGATCATGTTGACACTTCACGTTCAACCCAAGTTTGAAACTAAATTAGCCACTTATAATTGAATTAGAGGTAAAATGATAATTTATTAAAGAAAAATTATCCACCGATCACTTGATTTTTTTCACTTTTTTAAAAATACACAATTTTTTTTTTGCCTGAATTACACTTGAAGTTATAATTTTTTTCATTTTTTCAGTTCTGTCTGTTGACCATTAAGATTCCGTTAGTTTTTTTAACAAAATGACAATTTTACCCCTAAATGTAAAATTACAATTTTATCATATAGCATTAATTTTGGGGGGGCAAAACAGTCATTTTGTTAAAAAAAACTAACGGAATCTTAACGGTCAACAGACAAAAGTGAAAAAATGCAAAGAATTATAACTTCAGGTGTAATTCAGGCAAAAAAAAAAGAATTGTGTATTTTTGAAAAAGTTCGAAATATTAGGTAGTCGGTGGATAATTTCCCTTTATTAAAATAGTAGAAAATACAAGATAGAGAGAGAATTATAAAAAGTAAAGCTTAAAAATAAATTTGGGGTTGCTAAATTTGAGGGAAACCTCTTATTTATAGAGATTGGGTAAATCATGGCAATAAGATGAAAACAATTCAGACACTCAAGATTACGCCATGTGATAAGCTTTGATTAGCTAACACAACATCAGTCAACACCACATAAGTATTTTGGTCCAATAATATGCTACCATGTCATTAGTTGATGCTACATCATCAGTCAATATCATATTATTGGTCTAATAAGATGTTGCTATATCAACAGTGAAAGCCAAATCATCAGTTAATGCCATCTCATCATACCATACATGTGAATAGTATTGTATACGTGAACAATGCCATACACATGAACATTACTGTATATTTCTTTGTGCTCCTCTTAAGGTTTTCAATAGTTCTAAGCTAAAAAATGCCATTCGTTTCACTATCCGACTTCTTATTAATCATGAAATGACCAAAATACCTCTAAAATATATAAAATATTTTAATTACAATAAAACACACACAGTTAAAGATTGGAGGATTTAAACACATAAACGTAGAAATGTTAGTGAGACTTGGAGAAAAAAAATGACAATTTTATCTTTTATAAATATGCATTTTACGGTACTTATCGCATTATTTAAAGCCTTGAATCTAAATTGCAATGTATAATGATAACTCTATGAAATGAGAGTTATCATGACACTTTTAGACTTAAACCAATATTACTTAGAAAGTAAATGAAGTGTTTTTATTGCATTTTTAATACATTTTGCATGAAAATCTAGTTTAGTTTAATTTTTAATAAATTGATTGAGTTTAGATCACTCTGTGCTCTGATTATTTGTATGATTGTAGGTAATAAAAAAGCTAAGTTTTGGGGATGGAATGCTGCTGCAACAAACTTGTAGAGATGACAAAGGAACTAAAACAAATATTGAACAGTGAAGATGCTGTACCGATGCTGTAGTAATACTGTAGCAACTGCAGACGAGACTTTGCAAGTGTTAATTAAAAAATTACGATCCAAGGTTTTCTAAAATGGAAGACATGCGGCCATACGCTTCTGGTTACTATAATTCTAAACATAAAAGGAACACGCATGAAAAGAAAAGAAAATAAGAGCCGTCATTGAAGAAAATAATAAAGAAAGACAAAAAGAAAACAGAGAATAAAAGAGACTTGAGGGGTTACAACAGAGGATTTAAGGAGAAAAAAAGAGAGATTGCAAGATTAAGCGGAACCCAATTCCTCATCTTGTTTTCTTGTTCTTATTTTTTTTATGAGAATGTATTTGATGGTTAAAACAATTCTTTTTACCATTTCACTATAAGTCATGAACTAAATCTTGTTGTGGTTGAGTGATAAACAAACTTAATGGTTATTTAACAGATATATGTGTGTTGCTATAGATTTGCTGTAGGATTTTGTCTGGATTTTCTTTATTGCATTTCCTTATTTCGGTTGACTACCCATTTAGTGGATACTAGCTAGAAAGGCACCTTAAAAAGGGCTGACTTAGTGGAATAGATTAAGACAATACAAGGTCTTAGATTGAGTTTCCCAAGTTGAGTTAATCTCGATTTGAATAGGGCCGTACTTAATCTAAGATTAGTGAAGAATTAGACATAGTGATTCACTTTGTAGGGCAATTGGAACCTATAAAGCATTTTGGGCCATAATATAATTTTCAAAAGTATTAGGCTAAATTATAATTTATAAAAGTTTTAGGCCAAATTGAAAATATTAAAAATATGCCTAAAAGATAGAAAGTAAGCGGCGAGCCGAATGAGAATTAGCGGCTAACTACCAAGCCTCTGTTTTGCAAATCTTAGAGCCAAATTTACAACGATAACTTGTCATATAAGCTTAGCGGCTAACCGCTAAAATAAGTGGTGATCCGGCAATGCTCTCAAGGTTAATAACGGCTAGTTTACTCATCAACACTATATAAACTCAAATCAAAATCAAATCTAACAAGTTTTTGAAAGTTTTTTAAGCTGAAATCAGTTCATACAACATCCATTGAGCTTCCATTTTGTAAATCTTCATATATTGAGTTATCATTAAGCTATTACTTGTATATATACTCTAATAGAGAGTGTTTATTGTAATCTTTAAATTCATTATCAAATTTGTGTGAGTATAAGTGTGGGAAACGCTTGGGGAAAGGTATGAGCGAGTGAAACACCATCTGTAAAGGTTTATTGACACCTTGGAAGTCAATTGTAAGAACTTGAAGCCTTGGAGGCTTGGATAGTGAATTCTCAAGCTTGGTGTGTTTGGAGGCGTGGACGTAGGCCGATTTTGCCGAACCACGTAAAAACTCACGTGTTTTATCTCTCTCCTCTTATCCTTTTAATTTTGAACATTGTTAAATTTATTACTTTTGATTTTATTAAGGTATTAGTTTTAATTGTTGTGTGATTTTATTTGTTTAGGTTTTAAAAATCCAATTCACCCCCCTATGGGTTGCTTAGCTAGAATTTCATTTAGTGCATCGCCATTTTATTTTGAGAACAACACAAATTTGATTGGGGCTAGCTTTAATTCCTACTGTTGCATTATACATCCAAGAAATCTTCCTTAGGTAAACTTGAATGAGCACTTTTTAAGGTTGATGAGCATCTGATGCTTCTTTATAACATTGAAGGTGTCGCAGAGGTGTTTTGTATGGTCATAAGCATGCACTATTTCATAATCATATCATCTATGTATACCTTCATTTTGCGTTAGATTTGGTCTTTAAGGGTTTTGTTTACCAGCAGTTGCTAAGTGGCCTCAATGTTCTTTAAACCGAATTATATGACATTGTAGCAGTATAACCAATCGTTAGTGATAAAGGTTATCTTTTCTTGGTCTATCTCACACATAAGAATCTGGTTGTACCTAAAAAATGTGTCCATAAAGCTAAACATCTTGTGTCTAGCCATGACATCAACTAGCTAGTATACTCGAGAAAGCAAGAGGTTGTGTTTTCTCTAAGACTTATTTAAATTTATAAAGTCTACACATATATGTCATTTTCTACTTGCTTTCTTAATCAAAACCCAATTGGGTACATAGCTTTCCTAATGAATCTAACTGCCAACAAGTAATCTACCTTTTGTTCAATCACATTACACCATTTTTAGTTGAAAATTTAGCGCTTTTGCTTGATAGGCTTGTGACATGGGTTGACATTGAGCTTATGACAAGAAATTGAAGGTGGATACTTGGTACATCTACTTGGTAAACACATCATGAATCTTTAGTAAGAAGTTGACAAGCTGCTCCCCTTATTTTTCAGAAGGTTAGAGCCAATTCTAATGATCTTGGTTAGACCATTAGTGTTAATGATAATAAAAATAAGATCCTTAATCAACATTCCTTGCTTTTCTTATTTCAATACCTAGAAGTCCAAAAGTGCTCTAGTTCACTTATTGGTTTTAGATGGTCATTATGAGATACCTTGGATACCTAGGAACTTACTGTATCAACCTCTATTGAGCCAACTGATTGTAAGGTTTTTCGTTTTATAGCTTTTTGGCATCTAATGAGGAGTCGTTTAGTTATTTAAATTGTTATCAGGCGAAATGCTACTCTTTATAACTATAGTATCTTTTTAGTGAGGTCCCTTTTTAGTTGATTATTAAAAGCAATCTGATAGCTTAATTTAGAGGTGACATAATAGTATCCTCAAGCTGCTTTTTAGTCTTTTTTAACCACGTGATTATGCGTTTGATCCTTACAAACAACACTAATTATTTTAAATAGTTTTTTTGGATTAAATGAAAAGAAATAAAAGTCTAGTTAAAGTAATAAAACTTGTATTAAAGTGACATAGTGCCTCACATAATAGAGATGTGTTATTTGATATGAGTTTAGGTGAAGCTTGAGAGTGAATGGAAGAGTTAAAGATACTGTGAGAGGCTTAGATTTAGAGAGGGTTAGCTTGAATGATTTGTTTATACTGTAAAATGGAAAAAAGAGGTTAGCAGTTTGGTGTCATTTTCTAGGTATTATGAGCTTATCGTGGTTAAAGGTTGAAGAAAAGCCTTAGCCTCGTTGTGTGTGTTTTTGTGAGGGGTGAGCAAAATAGAACATGAGGTTTTTATGTATAGTACCCTAGGGTCTCTAGCTGTCCTAGCACCTAGTGCATTTTGATTGACATTTTTTGTTGATATGGCAAGGAATTTTTTAGACTTTTTGCTTATATGATTGGGTCTTTTATAGTATTCTTGGATAATAAATTTTAGGTTATTTTCATGGTTTGTCAACATATACACATGTTGGACGCAGGCAGGTGATCTTACATGCCTTTGCAGAGGTTGCTTAGTAGGTATAAGTGCGAGAGTTGAGAGCAATTGGCCCTAACTATCATGATGAGTTATTTTTTGGCCTTTTTGTTAAGAGAGGGCAAATAACCTACTTCAAAAAAATTTGGTGGATTAGTTATTTGCTCAATTCGGTTAGGTGGTACTTTAACCAACTCGATTGGATCGTGATCGAATCGAATTAAATATGATTTTATTTGAAAATCCAATCAAATGGGTCACTTGTCATAAAAAAAAAAAAACAAAAACCGAACTTAGTTGAACACTACAATTTACAAAGTACAAACAATCAAACATCGTAGGCTTTTCTTTTCACGCACATAACATAATAACACTTCACGTACATAGCATAACATAGAGGCAACACACCATACACAATCACATGTACAGTGGCACCCAATAGTACCACCAAATATAGCATGAAAGACGACAATCACTTCATGGCAGATGTAGAAGATGAGACACAAACTACATGACAGCAAAACAGCCTTGACGCAATTTGATGCAATTAACTCAACCTTGTGAAGCCACCACGATCCACAACTCATCGAACTATTCTGTTGTCTTGAATTGTGACCATTGTTGCTGCTTATTCCACCAGCCATTGCGACTGCTGCTGCCCTCTAGTGAGACCACTGTATGGTTTATCTTATAAGAAACCTAAAAGATATAATTTGAGATGTTTATTAATCTTTTCTTGTTGTACCATATATTTTTGGACGTTGTTTGGGTTTGATTTTAATTTTGGTCTAACAATTGTTTTCTTTTATTAGTAAAATTTTATATGATATATTAGGCAAAATTGGATTAATCATTTGATTGACCGGAATTGACTTGATTGACCCCAACTTGATCTAATTCATACCTAATCTAAGTTTTTAAATTGATCTGACCTAAATATATTCAGATTGGATCTAATTTAATCGATCAAAAAATGAGAATGAGTTCTGATGAGTGATGAGTATTTTCTCAACCTAATTAACCTAAAATCCAATTGGATTGATCTAAACTTGATTCATACCCAATTTTGCCTGCCTTACTCTTTTCAAGCATGATGTCTTCTATCTTTTCTTTTTCAGCAAAATATTCCTTAACTAATTCTTTATTCTCACCAAAAGAATCAATTACTCTTTTGGTGATGGTGACATTTCACAGGGCTGATATCTTGTACATTTTATGTAGCCTTTTTGCTTGTATGTGGTATATCTCGCATATTATTTTAATTATATGGTATACTCGGCATAGGTTGTTGCCCTGTTAGTGAGTTTTTACAATTATATGACCCAAATCGACAAGTGGCGCTCTATTGTTAGTCTTTCATTTCTTCATAAAAAAATAGTGATTTTGTAAATAAATCTATAAGATTGTCACTTGAGCGTATTTGTTGAATATTTATATCACTATTCTTTTGAAACTCATGTGTGTAAAAGAATTTTGGTGATATATCTTTGATTCTATCACCTTTTATATAACCATTTTTAATTCGGGCAATGCAAACTCCTCATATAATATTGGTGGTGTTATTTTTAATTAACAATAATCCTCATGTTTCTTGAATATGTAGTATTATTGATCTTAGCCAAATGAACTCGCGACCTCTTCATGAATAGTAAGTAATTCTAAATAATTTGAAGATGTTGTAACCATTATTTGTTTCATTGATTGCCATGATACAACACTATCACAAGAGATAAATAAATAAACTATTTGAGATTGGGCTTTATATGGATCAAAGAGATATCTAGCATTTGTATATCCTATTAGTAGTGATTTTGATCTATTTTGATAAGCAAACCCATGTCCATCGTTCCATAAAAATAGCAAAATACATGCTTTACACCATTTGAATGCTTGGGAGCTGGTGTAGAACTATATCTTGCTAATAAATTAATTGAAAATGCAATAGAAGGTCAAGTACAATTTGCAAGATACATGAGCGCACCAATTGCATTTAAATATGTTACTTCAGGACCATAAATTCCTTTACCATCTTCTTTAGGATGAAATGAAATTTTTTTCACATCAAATGATTGTATCTCCATCAGAGTACTTAATAGACGGGCTTTATCTATAGAAGAACACCTTAAAACTTTTTTAGTGTTTATTGACTAATGTAAGAGTATTCCACTTGGCAAATGCTCAATTTGTAAGTAAGAGAGAATTTTTTTTTTGAAGATCTTTCATTTCAAACAAGTCATTTTTAAAAGCTCTGCAGGAGTTCCAATGAGACCAAATCATCCACATATGTTGCAACTATTGTAAATCCAATTTCAGACTTTTTTTTTTAATTTTAAAAAAGACAAATTAGATTATTTATATATCATTCTTTCAATAAATAAGCGCTCAAACTATTTTAATCCATTCAAGCATCATTGTAGCTTTAAAGAATTTAAATTATATGGTTCAAATTTGTTCGCTTTTGATATTTTAAATTCTTCAGGAATTTTTTGTTTGCTTTTGTTATTTTAAATGCTTCGGGAATTTTCATATAAATAGTTGTATCGAAAGAACCATACAGATAGATAGTCACAATGTTCGTAAAGCGTATATCAAGCCCGTCAAAGGCTATGAGATGAACCAGAAATTAAAATGTAATTGCTTCAATAATGGGAGAATATATTTCCTCATAATCAATGCCAAGTCATTAAGAAAAACCGTATATCTCATAATCTTTTTTCTCATTTGATTTTTTAACAAACATCTATTTATACCTAATAGATTTGACATCTTCAGGTGTTCGGACTATTAATCCAAATACTTTATGTTTTTGGCATGTGAATTTATCTATGCTTAAATAGCATTTTCTCACTTTGGTAAATTATTTTTATATTGACATTCTTCCATAGTTTTTGGATCCATCATCATTTATGATATTAGAAAAAAATAGTAAATGAAAAATTATCATCATGCTAGACTTAGTGTTATTATTATGTTCTTAAAGCATTAGTTGTAATAACATTTTCTAATTT
Source organism: Luvunga scandens (assembly GCA_030449905.1). Lineage (NCBI taxonomy): Eukaryota > Viridiplantae > Streptophyta > Magnoliopsida > Sapindales > Rutaceae > Luvunga > Luvunga scandens. The sequence goes on along the minus strand of JASUUG010001019.1, from coordinate 1,310,211 downwards.
TAGTAAAACACATTTATTCATAATCCATATTGAGCATATATATTATTAGCCCCTATTTATGAAGTACGTGATTTATGTATTGGGCATATGATGTTAATATTAAAAGATATAAATCACAGATTCTTTATAAATAAAATATTGTTCACAGCTATTAATGAATTGGACATTTTATTACGAAAGGTTGTAACTTTTCTATTTCTATTATAAATGATTTTATCTTGATCACTGAAGTGGAGACTTCAAATAGAATGGTTAATATATATATGTGATATGCATATCATCTAAACTGTATTGAATTATGATCTAGTTTAACAAATATTGTTGATTGTAATTCACATAAGCTTAATAAGCTTAATCAACCTTAATGTATGTATGTCTTTTGAGTTATTACCGAGTAAAATCCATATAATCGTCAAAATCTTGATAGCTTGGAGATGCAATTTCATAGATTGTACGAACGTATACTTACAAAGTGAAATCTATACTATTGATGTTTACCTAAGTTGTTTGTAGTACTTGATTATTTAAATATGTGGCTGCCGTTTATTTAATAATCTGTCTATTGAATAATAATATTTTTTTGTAAATTTATTTACAAATATAAATATATTAAAAGTGATCATTAGAGCAAATAGTAACTTAAGAGAAATAAGTAATTAATATAGGTACAACATTTACCAAAGGCCTAGCTTAAATTATGAGCATCATATAGAGGTTTAATTAAGTGGTTATTATTGGTCTAAGACCGAGACTAAAATTAATTAAAATGAGTTTTAATTAATTGGGCTTTTATTTAATTACATGTGTTATTAGAATGCAACTTTGGGTTTTTAGTAGAATAACTTGATGTTAACTTATTAGCTTTGGCATGTCACGAGATAATTGGGGCTTAACTATTAAGTTGAAGGTAAAAAGCTCATGGATTTGCAGTCCCTCTCTGAGCTCAATTTCTAGTTAAATTCTAGCTCTGATAAATGCCTATATAAAAGAGATGAAATTGTAATAGAATAACAACTTATACGTATATTCTTTATTGAATAAATAAAAAAAATACAATTATAAGGCTTTTATCTCAAGCTCAAAATTAGGATTATTTACACATGCACTCGTATGAGGGAGACTATTGAGGATAGAAGAGAAGATTGCAATATTCTTCTACATTTCTTCAGTAGAAATCTGAGGTGTTTTTCTTAATACATAATCAAGAAAAGTGGCCGACTTCCACCGATTTTATAAAATAAGAAAAATTGTTTTTCTAAATCTGTTTTTCCAACAACTGGTAGTAACGACATCTTGATTTATGATACCTGCATATTTTAATTTTATATATGATTGAGATGGATTGTGGTGCCTTATTAATCTTTCTGTTGTTATTTATTTACAATTATAGAATGTAATTTATTCTATTCGATGGCTAGTTTGCTTGTATCAGTTCTTGTTTTGATTCTGTTTAAAAATCATGTAAGCCAGTTTTGGGATACTAATTTCAATAATTTTATTGCAATTGGTTTTATAAAAACGATTGATTTTGAAACACATATCTATTTAAAAACGGAAAAAAAAAGAAGAAGCAAGACAGCATGCATTGGCTGCACGAGACAGTTCGTGGCTTCGTGTTCGCGAGCAAGCAGCGCATGGCTGCATTTCCGCGTGTGCGGCTGGACTCGCTAGTTGCACGAGTTGAACGTGGAGTGGACGGCGCGCTGGTGGTGCAGAGGTGCCGTGGCTGCTCTTCTCGTGTGGCAGCCGCTGGTGGCGCGGGCTGTTGGCTAGTGATGCTGGTCACTGGATGCTGCTGCTGGAAGGCAGTGTTTGGGCGTGCATATGGCCCGAAAAACAGTGGGTAGTGTTAATGGACAGTGGCTGGTTCAACGGGTGGCGGCGGCTGGAAAAGAAAACAATGAATTTAGGTTTTAGTGGTTTTTATCACCAAGCCCGTGAATTTTTATAAAATGTAAAATGCCTTTTTGGGCAGAATAGTTTAAAAGAATTTCATTTAAGTTTAAATTCGTTTTGGGCTTAATAAATCCAAGTTTTAAATCCAATAGAGATTGGGTGTAATGAATTAAAATGAATTAAAATGTATAGTTAAAGTTTAACTTATTAAATTTATTTTTTGGTTAAAAAAATTTTATTTAAATTATTTTCAAGATGATTACTTTAGTGTTTTAAAATAAAATATTAATTTTATTTTAATGAACACTGGCTGGTTCAATGGGTGGCGGCAGCTGGAGAAGAAAAACATGAATTTAGGTTTTAGTGGTTTTTATCACCAAAGCCCTTGAATGTTTATAAAATCGCTTCTGGGCAGAATAGTTTAAAAGACTTGCATTTAAGTCTTAAATTCGTTTTGGGCTTAATGAATCCAAGCTTTAAATCCACTAGAGATTGTTTAACGGATTAAAATGCACAGTTAAAGTTTAACTTATTAAATTTTTTTTCTGGTTCAAAAAAATTTATTTAAATTATTTTCAAAATTATTACTTTGGTGTTTTAAAATAAAATATTAAAATGGATCAATAATAAATTTAAAGCCCAAGTTGCCCTAGCCCATTAATAAAGACAAGCATTTGAAAAATGGACATTAGAAAGAGGCCTAATAAAATATTAAGCTTAACGTTAAGTTATTTTTTTTTTTTCTAGAAAATCATGGATTGATTATATGATTAATTGATTTGATGAATAACATGTCATTTAAATAAAGAGGGTGCCACATTCACATGTTCATGAACATACATGTGTTATGTTATTAATAATCTAATAAGATTAGAATAAGATTAATATCATGTTTTTAATATTAGATTGATTCTAGCATTGACATAACCTAATTAATTATTTTATGTAATTAGATATTAATGGGTGGAATGTCAATTAATAAATCAATTAAGAATATTGAGAGGAAAACTCTAACTTACAAAAATTGAGTGGGAGAGGGCTTTAGGCATAAAGCCCACAATCTCTATTACTAGTCCTATAGTAAAGTAGATTAATACTGCGCCTCAAATTAGATGAGCTCCCTACAGAGGGTACTAGTGGATAGGACTTCTCTAAAGGATAAAATATTGAATATGACTCTTTAAAATCGATTGCCCTACAGTAGATGTTTTATTTGAGAAATATAAAAAATTGAAATAATGGTTATACACTCAACTGAAGTTTGTTAATATCCTTCGTATGAAGTTCTTATTAATTAAACTTAAGAGGTTGAATGAATCAATAGTTTATGATGTTAATAGTAAATTTGATATGAGATATCTAGATGATAATAGTAAATTTGTAAGTATACTAGTCTAATTAACAATAAACATGGCCACCTTACGAAGGCTTATTTAATGCAGGGATTAGATTATCGATGCATAATAAAAGTAGTTATAGAGTTCTATTTATGCTTTTCATGTATTTATGTTTATTATGCTAAACTTTCATGTTTAAAATGTATGTATGCTCGTATGATTTATTTATTTCATGTTAAATTTAGAATATGTCATTTAGTCCACTTACAACAATTCTCACCCAGAGTAGGTTAATTAGGCCTAACTACCTAGATTGGAAAAGGAATCTTAATATTGTTCTCACAGCAGAAGAGCACAAATTTGTGTTGACTCAAAATTGCCCACCTACACTTGGTGAAAATTCAAACCAAGTTAAAAGAGATGCCCACAGCAAGTGGAAAAAAGTTCAATGAGATGGCAAGGTTTTATATACTTGCTTTGATGTCTAATTCCTTGTCTAAGCACATGAGAAAATGCCCACAGCTGCTGATATGATGTTAATTTTATTTGAGATGTTTATTGTAAAGGACATGACTTAGAAGTTAGCTATCATCAATGAGATAATGAATGCTCGGCAATCTGAAGGAACACTAGTGCAAGATCAAATGATGAAAATGATAGTACTATTTCAATAGGAGAGGATTTGGGTAGGAATTTTGATGCTGAAAAGCAAATCGATATGGTCATAACCACTCAAACTCCTTAATTTCAACCATTCAAGCTCTATCTTTCAATTAGCAAGAAAGATTACGCATCGACAGAATTGATGAATGAGTTGAAGGCTTCAAAAAATATTCTAAAGCTAGGGTCAGATGTTCATTTAACTCAGGGCCAATCTTCTTATTCTGGCTTTGACCATAAGGGAAAAGGCAATAAAAAAAAGAAGAAGGCAGCATCGAAAAAGGCATTAAACCCAAGGGTAGTGGAAATTCAGAAAGAGGAAAAGAAATCAAAGGAACGTGTTTCCATTGTGGACAAAAGGGGCATTGGAAGAGAAATTGCCCAACTTACTTGGCTCACGTTTATCAAGCTAAGGGGAGAATTTCGTTTTCAGGTAATGTTCTTTTCATAAAGGCATATTTAGCGATTGATTTTACAAATTACTAGATAGTAGATTTTGGAGCTACTAATCATATTTTCAATTCATTGCAAGGGTCCAGGAAACCAAGTCACTCAGTGTAGAGAGATCAGTTTTAGGTTAGGCATTGGCCCTACTGTTGAAGCTAGAGCAAGGGGAGTAGTTCATCTTTATTTTGATGATTTTAGAAGTTTAGTATTAAATGATTGTTTATTTGTTCCAAAACGAAGACGAAATTTTATTTTAGTTAGTTCATTGAATAAATTGTTTATTTTATTATTTTTTACTCAACTGGGGTGATAAAAAAGAATAAATCGTTTATTTGTTCTGGTACACTAGTTGACAATCTAAACTACTTGTATCCTAAAATAAACTCTCTACATGATACAGAATTAAATAATATATCTAATCACCATAAAAAAGTTAAGTTATTTCCTAATGAAATGTATTTATGGCATTTGCGTTTAGGTCATATAAGTCTAGATAGGACCTAAAGACTGGTTAGGGATGGACCTTTGAGTTCATTGGTTATAGAACTATTATTAGTTTATGAATCTTGTTTATAAGGTGAAATGACTAAAAGAGCATTCAATGCAAAAGGCAATAAAGCCACAAAGCCATTAAAATTCATACACTTTGATGTATGTGGGCCTACCAACACAAGCTGGAGGGGATTATTAATATTTCATCACTTTCATTGACGATTATTCAAGGTATGGTTATGTATACTTAATATGTTGTAGGTCTGAAGCTTTTGATAGACGCTTTGATCTGATTGAGGCAGTGAGTACCTCCTTAATGAGTTTACGACTTATTTATTAGAAATGGGGATTCTATCTCAGTTTGTTGTACCAGGGACCCCTTAAAAAAAATGGTATAGCCGAGAGGAGAAACATAACACTTCTTGATATGATGAGGTTTATGATGAGTTATTCAAATTTGCCTATCTTATTTTAAGGCCATGCTTAAAAACAACCATGTATCTTTTTAACTTAAATTTTTCTGAGTTAGTTCTTAAAACACCTTTGAAAATGTGGAATGGATGTAAACCCAGTTTACACCATGAAGTTTGTCTATTTATAGGTTACCCTAAAGGAACGAGGGAGGTCTTTTCTATAGTCCTACAAAAAAGAAGGTTTTTGTTAGCACAAATATGACCTTTCTTGAGAATGACTATATAAAAGATTTTAAGCCTAAAAGTAAGATAATTCTAAATGAATTGTTTAAGAATACAAATATTGTGCCTAAGCAAGTAAGTGAGGAGATTCCACGTCTAAATTATGAAGAACAACCTAATCTAGTTATAGAGCAACAACCACCGGTGCTTCATCATAGTAGGAGGGCTATATTCTGTTAGCACAAGTGTCCTATTAAATATATGTTTATTGGAGAAGCTTTTCAAACTGTCTCTACAAAAGATGAAATAGATCCCACTAGTTATGATGAAGCAGTGATTGATGTAAATGCAGACTATTGGCATAAAACAATGAAATATGAGATTGAATCTATATATTCCAATAAAGAGTGAGAGCTTATAGAAATACCTGAAGGGATAAAACTCATAAGGTGTAAATGGGTTTATAAGAGAAAGAAAAAGATAGATGGAAAGGTAGAAACCTTCAAAACTAGGCTTGTTGTAAAAGGATACACTTAGGAAAAGGGTATCGATTATGAGAAAACTTTTTTCGCTAGTAGCTATACTTAAGTTTATTAGAATTCTCTTATCCATTTTAGAAAATATTGGTTATGAGATTTGGCAAATGGATGTCAAGATTACATTCCTTAACGAGGATCTTGATGAGAGCATTTGTATGATGCAACCAGATAATTTTGTGAAATACTATCTATGTAATCTCAGGGTGAATTGAGTTTTTAAAAATTATGAAGTGAATAAAAAAAAATTCAATTCAAATATCTAATAAAATTTAGTAAATAAAGAACAAATAAATATCAATAATCAAAATATAAAGAGAAAAGGGAAAGAGAATCGAACACGAAATTTTTATGTGGTTCAACAAGCTCTACTAACGTCCACGCCTCCAAGGTCATCGGGCTTGAGGATTTCACTATCCAAGCCTTATACCCTAAGGCTTCAAAATCTTTACAATTGATTTCTAAGATACCAATAAACTTTTACAATCTTAGAATGAATCCCTTATCTCTTACCCAAGTGTTTCCCACACTTACAATCCCTCAATTTTTGATATTGAAATGAAGAGTACGAAGAAATGCACACTCCTAAATAAATATAATCAAATGGTAGCTCAAATATATGTATGTGTACAAGACATAAGATTAGAGCACTTTTGAATAAAAATTAATATTACCCAGATTGTTTAGCTTCCTTTACAATGGTGTCTTCTTTGGCTATGTATGGATAAAGTCACAAAATTAGCCATTATTGAATTTTTGATAATAACTGGTTTGCTATTTATCCTAACCGAATTATCGCTTGAGTTGACCATTGTAGTTGAAATTTAAATTTTTTAAATAACCGATTTGCTGTTTATTTGTAACCAGTATGTCGTTTGATTCCAAAAAGCTCAATTAATGTAATCGATTTGTAGTTTATTGGTAATTGGTATGTTGTTTGATTCCAGAGAGCTCAATTGATGTAACCAGCTTGTCGTTTATCACATCTGATTGGCTAGTTGTCTCCAGTAAGCAACTTTTCTGAATCTAGTTTGTCGGTTTTCTTAAGCAGGATGCTATTTATCAATAAAATATTGTTTTGTGTAGAAAAAATTCTTACAAAAATTTGCTTTTACTTAGAAAATGAAATCGTATCCATATATTAGAAATTTCCTTCAAAAGTATAGAGAAATATTTTAAGAACTTTAAGAAATCATCATTCATTTTCTTGTTTTAAAATCATAATAAGTATTTCCAATATTAGCTATTAGGTCGTGGTTTGTTTTCATCAAAATCAAAATGCTATATAGCCATATAGGTTAACATTTTCTAGCTAGTGGCTAAGAGCATATGGTTTGTAAACTGCAGTAGTCTATCTATGGCCTAAAACAAGCCTCTAGATCTTAGAATATTAGATTTGATGAAGCGATCAAATCATTTGATTTTAATCAAAATCTTGATGAAACTTGTGTCTATTAGAGGATAGACAGTCGTTTGGTTGTAGTTCTAGTCTTATATATAGATGGTATTTTATTGGGAATGATGTAGGAGTCCTAACATTGATTAAAATTTAGTTATTTAACCAATTTGATATGAAATATCTGAGATAAGCCAATTACATCTTTGTGATTAAGCTTTTTTGAGATTGTAAGAATAAGATGTTAGGTTCATCCCAAGTTGCTTAAATTGATAAAATTTTAGTTAAGTTTGCTATGTAAGATTCGAAGAAAGGATTCCTTCTTTTTAGATATGGATTACTTATATCTAAGGATTGATCTTTTAAGATTCTTAAAGAATAGATTGTATAAGACAGTATTCTTATGCATTTGCAATAAGAAGTCTTATGTATTGCTATGCTGTGTACTAGACCAGACATTTGTTTTGTTGTAGCCATAGTTAGTAGATATCAATCAAACCCAAGACCAAAGCACTGGATTGCTGTAAAGCATATACTTAAGTATTTTTAGAGAATGAGAGATCATAAGCTTGTGTATTCTACCAAAGATCTTACACTTATAGCGTATACAGATTTAGATTTTCAAGGAGATAGGGATACTCAGATATCCACTTCTGGTTATGTGTTCACTTTAGGTGGTAGACTTATAAGTTGGAGGAGTGTGAAATAATCTTTTGTCCCATAATCCACCATGGAAGCTAAATACATAGCACCTTTAGAAGTTACTAAAAAAGCTATATGGCTCCGGAAGCTCTTTATAAAACTTGTACTAAAATGCCTATTGTGCTTTATTATTATAATAGTGGGCAGTTGCACAGTCAAAGAAGCCTAGATACAACAAGAAAAAAAAACCATATTGAAAAGAAATATCACCTAGTATGAGAATTAATGCATAAAGGTAAAGTCATAGTTTCTAAGATTGCATTAGTAGAAAATCTAGTAGATTCATTCACCAATGGCCTACCGGCTAAGAGCTTCGAGAGTCATATATATGAAATGGGAGTTCGACAAGTACTAGGCATGCTTTAGAGCAAGTGGGAGATTGTTAAACTTGGTGTTATTATTACTCATTTAAAGCGTTAGTCATAATAACATTTTCTAATTTTAATAAAACATTTTTCTTCATAATTCATATGTTGCATATATATTATTAGCCTTTATTTATGAAGTATGTGATTTATGTATTGGGCATGTGATGTCAATATTAGAAGAAATAAATCATAGGATCTTTGTAAATAAAAGATTGCTCACAGCTATTAATGAATCAGGCATTTTAATATGAAAGGTTGTAACTTTTCTACTTCTATTATGAGTGATTTTATCTTGATCACTGAAGTAGAGACTTTGAGTAGAATGGTTAATATGTGTAGGTGATATGCATATTGAATTGGACTACAGTGGATTATGATTTAGTTTAACAAATGTCGTTGATCATAATTTACATAAGCTTTAATAAGCTTAATTGACTTTAATCTTGAGTGGGTAATGATCTGCATTCGTGTATTATATCTTTAAAGTTACCAGGGAGTGAGATTCATATAAACGGTCAAAACCTTGATAGCTTGGTGATGTAATTCCATGGATCGTAGGAACATATACTTAAAAGATGGAATCTATACTATTGATGCTTACCTAAGTTGTTTGTGTTGCTTCATCATTTAAATCTATGGTCGCAGTTTATTTAATAAATTGTTTATTAAATAATAATATTTATTTATTTATTTGTAAATTTATTTACAAATATAGATATATTAAAAGTGATCATTAGAAAAAAAATGACTTAAGGAGAAATATGTAATTAATAGAGGCACGACATTTATGAAAGGTCTAACTTTAGTTATAAGCATCATATTAAGGGTTAATTAAGCGGTTGTTACTGGTCTAAGACCAAGGCTAAAATTAATTAAAAGGAGTTTTAATTCCTTTTAATTAATTGTGCTTTTATTTAATTACATGGGTTACTAGAGTGCAACTTTGGGCTTTTGGTAGAATAGCCTGGGTTAACTTAGTAGTTTTGTCATGTCATGAGATGACTAGGCCTTGACTATTAAGTGCCTATACGGAGGAGATGAAATTAGAATAGAATAATAACTTTTACTTTTACTTTTCCTTGAATAGGTAAAATACAATGCTATGTTTTCTATCTCTAACACAAAATTAGGGTTGTTTACACGTCCACTTATGTGAGGGAGACTATTAGGGATAGCAGAGAAGATTTGCAAACTTTTTCTACAATTCTTCAATAAAAATTTGAGGTATTTTTCTAACCATATGCTTGTATACATAATTAAGAAAAGTTCCTGGCTTCCACTAATTTTATAAAAGAAGAAAAATTATTTTTCCGTATCTATTATTGCAACAATAAAAAATTATTTGAATTTAATCCTATGTGTTTCTGTAGCAACAAGAACAACCGTAATTTCATTATTTTCTGTTTTTTTAAGAGAAACTGATGCTTCTTCATTTGTTGGCAATTTTTATTCTTCTAGGTCAATGAGAATAATATTATTTAATCGATTAATTTATGTTATTTGATTTGTAAGCAATGACTCTTCTGGAGTACTAATTTTATTTTGTAACTTTTCTTGTGTTTTCCTCTCCTAGGGAATTTTGTCTTTTGAGCCAATTGGTCTTCCTCGTTTGGCACCTGTGTTACTTTCATTGGTTTTTTCTTGTTGTTCTTCAGGGATCTCAACATGTGCTTAGGCATTTTCAGCTAGGGTTAGGCAAATAATCCAATCCAACTCGACCTGATTTGAGAAAAATTGGGTCTGTATCGGATCAGAATCGGATTGGATTCCTAACCCGATTAGATGAATATTAGCCAACTTGATTGGATCGGGTTTTCGATCGGATTTAGCTTGAAAAAGAAGAGAAACAAAATCATGAAATTCAAAAGTAAAGCTGTAAAGCACACACATATGCACACACACACACGCACACACAATCTCATTTCCACAATTCCATTCTAGCCACAACTTACACATATCACACTCTCAAATCCCATTCACACAATCACTCTCTAGTTTCTTCTTCTTTATCTCGGCAATCGGCATCTCCAATCTCCATTCTCTAGTCTTAACTCTTAAAAAATCAAAACCACAGCTTCAGGCAGGAGCAAACTGATGCAATATAGAGCACACTACCAATCCACCAATGTAGCACACTACGACCTCAGTCACTGCTGATTTTCCTACTTGGTCTGACACGCCGATCATTATTTGTAAACGCGTCCATCGACTTTGCTGCTTCAGTTGTCCATCATCACAATTCATCATGTTCCTCCAAGATCCACTCCAAGTCTCCAATTGGCATCTTAAACCCGAATTTGTGTTTTGACTTTTGAAATTTTGATGGTAATTTACTAATTTTAATGTAAATTTCATTAATTTAGGGAATAATTTTAATATAAATTATTAAATTTTATTTATTATCACATATATATCTTGCCAATCTGAATTATTTCTAATATAAATCCGATTCAATCCGAACTTAACCCGATTTTCCAACCCGATCTGATTTGATTCAAGTTGTGTTTAGGTGACATTTTTTCCAATTTGATCCGATCAGGTTAATTCGAACCCGATCTGAGTTCGTTTTTGCCCAGCCTTATTTTCGACTGGAATATGTGATTATATTTTTTTCGATAGTAAATGCATCAGAATTTGATTTGCAATATGTTATAAATAAATAAATCCTTGAACCTCAAGTTTACTTTAATTTGTATGAGGATCAAGATAAGATAATGATGATGCATGCCATACAATTTCATGTCTACAAATGGCCAACAGGCTTTCCCATCCATAAAAAAAAATGTACATGCATGATTGTGCTTGTGTTGTACCATGTCCACAATGTGCTTCATGTCGCATTGTGTTGTACCTAACTTTTTTACTTACGCCTAGTCCAGCATAGGGCTGTGTCCACTCATGCCGTACCCACAAATGCCATGTCGTAGGCTGGGCTATGCTTAAGGAAAAAAGTATAATAAGCCTTTTTTTTAAAATTTTTTTTTTTAAGAGTGCATACTACGTTGGTGTACTTTTATCAAGCCCACAAAGTTTTTTAGGTTCATGTTCATGTGCCTTTAATAAAATTCAATAAAATCAAAAATTTAAAACTCAAGTCCACATTTAATAATAATAAACTAATAATAGTAAGAGAATGTAATACTAATTGCTAAGTTAGACCCTACGGTGTTAGAATTTCTTTTTAATACTTATCAACAACAACAACAACAACAATAACAATGATAATAAAATTTTCCTAGGGATTAACTTAATTATTAACTTGGACTTACATAAAGTTATATAGATCATAGTTCACAATAACATTAATATATATTTATAAAATTATGATATTTCTAATTTTATTTATTAAAATTATGATATCAATTATTAATTTAATAAATTATAAACATAAATCAATTAGAGATTTTTAAACTAAGAATTAAACGATTTTAAAAAACTTGTGCTAATAAAATTTATTAAAAATATTCAATTTCAAGTTATTTATAAAATCATAAATTTTTAAGTTTACTTTTATTAAAAAGTGGAACATACTTATTGCAGGTATTTTCACGTGCCATGCTTTAGCCTATCTCTTATTGTGCCGTGCTTTTGAAGATTGTGTGCTTAAAATTCTAAGCCTGGCCGAGCCCGTGTGCACGTCATACCGTACCACCTGGCCCACTGAAACGTGCTCATACCGCATCGTGTTGTATGGACACATGCAATGCTCGTGCTGTGCCACGTGCCACTCAGCCCATTGGCCATCTCTATCCACATTGTTCATTTACTTTTGTCTTTTCTCCCCTTAATGATGGGAAAACTTGTGCATTAAAATGAAAATCCACAAATTATGTGGTAATTTATCAAAAAAGTCTCCACAACTTAGAAGAAAGAGAAGGCAGCTTTTCCAATACATGCTTTTAGCATGGAATAGTTGAAATAATGCAAACAAATTTAGAATTATCTTCATTAGATGTTTTAATGTGGTATCCATTTTTTGACAAATATACTTGAAACTAAGTAGATTTTTGCAAGATTTATTAGAGTATAAAGCATCATTTATTTATAATTTTGTACTATTTGGTAACATAACATTGGCTCTGCCAAAGCCTTAAATCAAATAAGCAGAACTAGATGTTGTAGTAACACTAACCTTAGCTATATTAAATTAAGAAAAATATTTTTTATTTTTTAGAATTATTTATGTTGTCGCACTATCCACCAAACATCCATCCTTATTGTTCACCAGATGATTGTTGAAATTCATTGTTTATCTTGACATATGGATATAAAATAAGTCAATGTGAATATAGAGACTATTCAAGTAGTATAAAGAAAAAATTACATGAACTAATAGCTATGCAACTTAAGAAGGGGTTTGAATTGAGTTTCAAAAAATTATAGAGTAGTTAAAACAAAATCCAATGTAAATATCTAATAAAATTAAGTAAATAAGAAACAAATAAATATCAACAATCAAAATATAAAGAGAGGAGGGAAAGAGAATTGAACAGGAGATTTTTACTTGGTTCGGTAAACTCCACCTACATCCACGCCTCTAAGCTCACTGAGATTGAGGATTTTACTATTCAAGCCTTACACTATAAGGCTTGAAAATCTTTACAATTAACTTCCAAGGAGTTAATTAACCTTAAAATTTAAGGTTATCCCAAACCTCTTAACCCAAGTGTTTCCCACACTCTCAAAACTCAATTTGATGTTAAAATGAAAATTACACAAAATTTTCTTTTACACACTATATGCGTTTACAAATAAAAGCTCAAAGTGTGTTCTAATGGTAGAATAATTAAGTTTTTAGCACAAGAGATATTTAGTACACAATAACAAGCTTAATGATGATTGTAGAATCCGTTCTTAATTGAATTTGATTGAGCCTTTGAATAGTTAGAGAAAAATATTAGTCGTTGTTGACTTTTTGAGCATAATCAAATTGCCGTTAACTATTGTTTGATCACCATTTTGAATTTGTGCAAGTTGCTGTTATGCAAAAATTTAAATATTCTATTTACCATTTGGTGTTGTCAGATTGCCATTTAATTCCAGAGACCTGCAAGACATTATCAGCTAGTTGTTTGTACTAAATGGTTCACTAGTTGCGAACTACTTCCTCTTTGGAATTTGTTGGTTAACTATTATTAGTAGATGGTTTACCGATTCCAAAGAATTTACTCTCTGAAATTTTTTGGTTAACCATTTTCTAATAAACGGTTTACCGTTATCTTCTAGAATCAAAACTCTAAAACTTTCTTAAGAAAATGGTTTGTCGACTTATAATTATTCATTGATTTCGATATTCTTATTTATGTCTAAGAAACTTCATACAACCTAAGATTAGTCAGTTTTAAAAACTCTAACATTTGTTAATCTAGTTTATTATCATGAAAGTCAATATTATAGAAATATGAATGTTAGGAATCTCTCACTTTTTGATGATGACAAACTTTACATGTCTTAGAAAACAATTATAAGAGTTGCGCCCTACATGTAAGCTCCCCTTATAGATTTTAAGTTTTTATGTTTAAAACACTTTCTAATTGAACAAGTTTAAAAGTAGTTATTACAACCAGTAAAACCATTTATAGATATATATTCTTCTTCTCTTCATCATAAAAAAAAAAATAAAGGAGTAAAAAAGAAAAGAAAGACAATGACAAAACAAATTTTTACCCAGGCCATCCAAGTAGAAATTTTGGTAAACCCTTTGTTGAGTGTTAGAAAGTGCGTATTTATAGTAGAGAAAATTATCATTTCACATTCCAAGTCTCACTAACATCCATACTTTTATGTCTTTAAGTCCATTGTGATTTAATTATGCATATTTTATTTTAATTAAGTATTTTATGTATTCTAGGGGACATCATGGTCATTCATAATGAACGAGAGATCAAATAGAAAAACGAACAGCAATTTTGAACTCAGGACAGTCGAAAACCTTAGAAGAAGCATAAAAAGATAAATTATACTATTCACATATATGTTACTGTTAACATATACGGCATTTTTCATAATACTATTCACGGCACTGTTCATCTGTACTGTACGATGACATGACAACATTTGATTGGACGAATGATGTAGCATTGACAGCTTATGTGGCATTAATTGATGATGTAGTGTTCATTGATGATGTGTCATGATCCTATTGGACTAAAATGCTTATGTGGCGTTGACTGGTGACGTGGCAGTATGTTAGTGGATCGAAAAAATGTGCGTACGATACATGCATATACACGGAATGACAGCCCTGATGATATGTTCCATCCAATAAGAACTGCCACGTTGCGTAATCCTAAGCGTCCAAATTGTTTTAATTCGATGGCCATGATTTACTCATTGTATCTATGAAAAGGGGGCTCCCCCCTTAATTTGACACCCTTGAATCCATTTTTGAGTTCCATTTTCTGTATTTCCATCCCCATCTTATATTTTCTATATATTTTAATAAAATTCCCATTTTACCCCTAGTTCAATTATGAGTAACTAATTTTCTTTCAAGCTTGGGTTGAAGGTGAAGTCTCAACATGCTCCATGGACTTAATTTGGTAAATTTACTTTTTCTTCCCTTCTAATTTATGTGGATGTTTTGACTTTTTGTAAACAGATAGTAATAATCTTGTCTAGATATCGGTTGGTATTACCGTCTCCATGGGTAAGGTTATTACTATTTGGCATGGGAAGCACTTAGCACGATATCTATTATAGTGAGGTTCATGAGAGGGGGAAAATCCCCTTTCATGATTTAATTGGTACTAATAATGAATGTTAAGCCGATAGTGCATGTTGAGCATAGATCCGGAGATCCAAGTACTTCATTTTAATAGTTTATTTCCGCCATTTTAATTTAAATTAATAGATAGGCTACATTATTTTTATTATAAATCCAATCACCTACTTAGAAAATTAATTATACAAGAAATTAAAATCCACCTCCTCATGGGATGGACACTCGTCATTGTTGATTTATTCTACAATAGATTTGTGCGCTTGCGAGTTCAACAAAATTTGCACAACAAGTTTTTGGCGCCTTTGCCGGGGAGGTAAGTTATTTTAATTCGTAGAATAAATTTTTAATTTCTTTATTTTTTTAGTTGCTTTCTTGTAATTATTTTTATTTTTATTATTAAAAAAAAAAGAGAAAAAGTGAATCTGCATTTTGAGGTAGATATATTTTTTTCTTTCTTTAAATTTTTGTAATTTAATTTTCATGTTCTTTTTTTTTATTTTGTTAATTTGGCTGGTTCAACTGCCTAGTAATTTATTTTTAATTTGTTTCATGTATTTTTTTTTTATATATAACACTTGAGTTTGTTTTCATAGCAAAATTGTAACAGCGTGATAATGTTAGTATTGTAATTTCTCATTCTTCTTTATATTTATTAATTTTGTTACCATTTTTTTTTCTTTGCATGCATGGTCGTAGATCACAATTACCTAATCTTCAGCCTATAGACTTTGAACTGGAAAAAATACTTCGCACACACAAACAACAATAAAAATAAAATTGGAATGGATTTGCAACCAGCACCACAAGAGAGGCCATTTAAGGACTACTTCAGTCTCTTAGCTAACTTGAGCACATCATGCATACGATACCCAAATGTAGCTGCTAGGAGTTTTGAATTAAAACCTAGTGTGCTAAATTGTCTCCCAACATTCGATGGCTTAAAAAATGAAGATCCATATAATCATCTGAATGATTTCCATGCTATATGTCAAACTTTTAAATATGAGGATTTTTCAGATGATGATGTTAAACTTAGACTATTCTTATTTTCTTTAAAGGATAGAGCTTGTTCATGGTTCAATGCATTGCTTGTTAATAGCATTACATCATGGGAACAAATGGTAACAAAATTTTTGAATAAATACTTTCCAGTACATAAAACCAATGCTATTCGTAGGGAAATTTCAGAGTTTACCCAAAGAGAAGACGAGCAGTTTTTCGAAGCTTGGGAGCGATTCAATGGACTACTTCTAAAGTGTCCACATTATGTGTATGAGAAATAGCACTAATGCCAATACTTTTTGAAGGGATTATTGCCGCATGTGCAAGAATGGTTAATGGCAACAAGTGGAGGAGAGCTAATGTCAAAAAGTGCATAAGGAATTTGGGATTTCTTCCAGCGACAAGCGGATAATTCCCAACAACGGAGTCATTCACTCAAGAATACTAGAAGAGTTAAGGGAGTGAATGAGGTTCACATAGGCGAGTCAAATTCAGAAATTAAAAAAGTCAAAGAGATAGTTGAAGGTCTTTCCCGACAAATTACATCATTAACAGCTACTAAATTGATAGAGCCATATGACCAAGACTCATACCCAGATCAAGCCAATGCCATAGGTGTAATGAGAAAACCATCAAATTACAACCCTTACTCCAACACGTACAATCCTGGATAGAGAGACCATCCTAATTTTTCATCGTTTCAAGGATTCCAACAGAATGGACCACCAGCTCCAGCTTTTCCCATGGAACCAATTCCTCAAAATCTTCAAGTCTCTTAGCCACCATTTAAACCATACAATCAAAACCCAAACTATTCTCAACCAAGACCATTAGAGGATGCATTTCAGAATTTCAAGAATCTTACTCACTCCACAATCAAGCAACAAAACCACACCATTAATGAATTGTGAAATGAGATGAGAGCGGGCTTCAACTCACAAACCCAGTCAGTTTCAAACCTCGAAAAAATGGTGGGACAACTTACTTCTTCAGTGTAAACCTTGGCGATGACTGTTGAGAAAGGTAAATTCCCAAGTCAACCAGTGCCTAATCCCAAATGAGTGCATGAAGCAAGTACCAGTTCACCTCAGCAGCATGGGGAGGTCAAAGCCGTCATGACCTTGCAAAAAGGAAAAGAAGTTGACAACAAAGTGGAGATGTCAGTGACAAAAACAACTCAAATTGTACCGGTAAATGCAGAAGACTCATCATCAGAGGAGAATGAAGAAACCAACCCACGAGAATATGTTCTCAAAGCTCAATTTTCCTAAAGGTTAGCTAAAGCAAAGAAAGAAAAATCCACAGGTAAGATTTTTTAAATCTTTAAACAGGTAAGTGTTAACATCCCTTTGCTTGACGCTATAAAACAAGTGTCATCATATGTTAAGTTTCTTAAAGACCTTTGTACTAAAAAGAGAAACATTCATGTTCAAAAGAATGCCTTTTTAATAGAAAACGTGAGCTCTATACTCCAACATAAAATTTCTCTAAAATATAAAGACTCAGGCTCCTCCCACTATCTCATGTAGTATAAGGAACCGCATGATTGAGAATGCTTTGTTGGACTTAGAAGCTAGAGTAAATCTGTTGCCTCATTCAGTATTTGTGAAACTTGGACTGAGAGAATTACATCCAACTCCAGTGGTGTTACAGCTTGCAGATCGGTCCATGAAAAAACCTCGTGGTATTGTGGAGGACATACTTATACAGGTAGATAAGTTTTATTTTTCTGTTGATTTCATTGTAATTGACACTCAACCAGTCTAGGATTCAAGGAAGCATATCCCCATTATCCTAGGACGACCTTTCTTGGCAACTGCCGATACTCAAATTCAATACTGGACTGGAAATATGCAGTTGTCCTTTGACAATATGACGATGGAGCTAAATATCTTCAACATTGCCAAACAACCTCACAATGCAGATGATGAAGTTGTTGATGTGGATTTAATAGAAGAATTAATTGATAATACTTTTCTTTCAAACCTTAGTGATGACCCATTACAAACATGTTTAACTCACTTTGGTTTGGATTTTGATATTGAAAGATCAGTAGATGAGGTTAACACCTTACTCGATTCAGCACCATCCATGAACACTAATAAATGAAAGTCAAGAGTGGAACAACTAGCACTATTAGAGAAGAAACTAAGACCATCATCAGAATCACCACCAAAACTTGAGCTCAAACCATTACTCGACACTTTGGAATATGCGTTATTAGGAAAAGAAAGCACTCTGCGAGTAATCATTTCATCATCCCTAAATGATGAACAAAAAGGTAAGTTGTTGGAAGTTTTAAAAGTGCACAAATGAGCATTAGGATAGACTATAGCGACACAAAAGGTATAAACCCAGTGGACTGTATGCATTACATTCATCTTGATGAAAATGCTAAACCTACCAGGGAAATGCAACGTCAGTTAAACCTTAACATGAAAGAAGTTGTTAGAACTGAAGTCCTTAAACTATTAGACGCAAGTATCATTTACCCCATTTCTGATAGCTCATGGGTCAGTTCTGTGCAAGTTATCCCCAAAAAGTCAGGAGTCACAGTAGTTACCAATGCTGAAAATGAATTAATACCTACTAGAGTAACTACAGGATGTCGTGTATGTATTGATTATAGAAAGTTGAATTCTGTCACACGTAAAGACCATTTTCCTTTATCATTTATCGATCAAATGCTTGATAAATTAGCATGTCATGAATTTTATTGCTTTCTAGATGGTTACTTAGGACATAATCAGATTCTTATAGCATCAAAAGATCAAGAGAAAACCACTTTCACTTGCCCTTTTGACACTTTTGCATATAGGAGAATGCCATTTGGATTATGTAATGCACCTGCTACATTTCGACGATGCATGTTAAGCATTTTTTCTGATATGGTTGAACAATTCCTTGAAGTCTTTATGGATGACTTTTCTGTTTTTGGTGATTCATTTGATCAATGTTTATATCATCTAACATTAGTTCTGTAGAGATGTATAGAGAAGAATTTGGTTCTAAATTGGGAGAAGTGTCATTTCATAGTAAAACAAAGTATTGTTCTCGGTTACATCATTTTGAGCAAAGGTATTGAGGTTGATAAAGTCAAGGTGGATCTCATTTCCAATCTCCCTCCACCTAAAACAGTCAGAGAAGTAAGATCTTTCGTTGAACATGCTAGTTTTTATAGACGTTTCATTAAAGATTTTAGCAAATTTTCTAGACACTTATACAATTTACTTGTTAAGGATGTACCTTTTGTCTTTGATGATTCATGTTTGGTGGCATTTGAGAAACTAAAGCAGTTGTTGACATCATCACCCATCATTCAGCCCCTAAATTGGAACTTACCATTTGAGCTCATGTGTGATGCATTTGATTGTGCAGTAGGAACAATATTAGGACAAAGCGTTGATTGAATTCCCCATGTCATTTACTATGCTAGTATGACATTGAATGATGCACAGTTGAACTATTCAACCACTGAAAAAGAAATGCTAGCAGTAGTGTTTGCATTAGAGAAATTTCGATCTTATCTCATTGGTTGTAAAATAATTGTTTTCACGGATCATGCTGCCCTTAAATATCTTCTTACAAAGAAAGATACAAAAGCTAGATTAATTCGTTGAGTGTTACTTTTGCAGAAATTTGACTTTGAAATCAAAGACAAGAAAGGCACAGAGAATGTTGTGGCAGACCATCTCTCTTATCTCAATTTTGATACAATTACAAAATCATTACTATTGAATGAATCATTTCCAGATGAACAATTGATGAGTT
Source organism: Luvunga scandens (assembly GCA_030449905.1). Lineage (NCBI taxonomy): Eukaryota > Viridiplantae > Streptophyta > Magnoliopsida > Sapindales > Rutaceae > Luvunga > Luvunga scandens. The sequence goes on along the minus strand of JASUUG010001019.1, from coordinate 1,290,245 downwards.
TAGAAGTATTACCATAGTATGCTAATATAGTTAACTATCTTGTTATAGGTAAACTTTCGGAGCATTGGACTAAGCAGGACAAGGCCAATTGTTTTGTAGAAATAAAGAATTTCTTCTGAGATGACCCTTAGCTGTTCAAGTATTGTACAGATCAAATTCTTAGACGATGTGTTCCAAAAAGTGAATTTTAAAATATCATTTCATTCTGGCATGAACAAGCTTGTGGAGGTCATTTCAGCGTTAAGAAAACAACTACTAAAATTTTACAATGTTGTTTCTATTGGCCAACTATATTTGAAGATGCTTACATTTTTTGCTCTTCATGTGATAGGTGTCAACGAATGGGGAGCATTACGCGAAGGAACATGATGCTGCTAAATCCAATTTTAGTGGTTGAGATTTTTTATGTATAAGGTATTGAATCCATATGACCCTTTCCCCCTTCTTTTGGCCATCAATATATATTGGTTGCTATTGACTATGTATCAAAATGGGTAGAAGCAGTTCCATGTAGAACCCATGATCACAAGGTAGTGATCAGATTTTTTAAAAGCAATATTGTTTCACGCTTTGGATTTCTTCGAGCAATAATCAGTGATGGTGGAGCCCACTTTTATAACAAATCATTCAAAGCTCTTTTGACAAAGTATTCCATTACTCACAAAATGGTGACCCCATATCATCTGCAAACCAGTGGCCAAGTTGAGATCTCGAATCGAAAAATAAAGCAGATATTAGAAAAGACGGTGAGACTAGACAAAAAAGATTGGTCATTAAGACTGGATGATGCATTATGGGCATATAGAACAGCTTTTAAAACCCCAATTAGGATGTCACCTTATAGGCTAGTATATGGAAAAGCTTGCCACCTACTTGTAGAATTAGAGCATCGTACATATTGGGCCATCAAGAAATTTAATTTTGACATGCCGCAAGCTAGCTCAGAAATAAGATTACAACTGGCAGAACTTGAAGAAATTTGTAATGATGCATATGAAAATGCCAAGATTTACAAGCAGCGAATGAAAATCTTTTATGACAAGCAAATTATGAGAAAATCTTTCACCCCAAGTTAGAAAGTATTTTTATTTAATTCTCGCTTGCACTTATTCCCCGGTAAGTTACGCTCTCGATGGACTGGTCCTTTTATAGTTCACACTGTTTTTTCACATGGAGCAATTGAAATTAAAGATCCAAGCAATGGTGTAACTTTTAAAGTTAATGGTCAAAGATTAAAGTCATATTTAGAGTACCAACCACATGAAAATGACACCAAAATCGATTTGAGTGACCCATCAAACTTGAACTGAGATTTTATTTTTATTTCTTTCTTCTTTTTAGTGATTTAAATTTTTGTGAAAGTTTTTTTATTTAATTATTCAATTTTCTTTTATCACTTCTAACCATGTATGCCTCAACTAGATAGATCCTCTTGAACATTCTCATACAACTTCAATGTGTACAATCTCATCTGAGAAGCTAGATACGATTTTGTAAAACACATCGCATTTGGAAGCTACAACCTCCAGAGTTGGTATCCCACGTTGAAGATCTAGAAAGATAACTCAAAGAAATTGAGGAGATATTAACGATACCCAAATAGAACTTGAGGTAAACTCAATAAGAGGACGATTGTGAAATTATTATTTTTCTTTTCTTTTCTTTTTCTTTTCTTTGTGTTCTTTAGTTTGTTACCTCGGTTAAATAGTGGATAACGGTACTCCGTGACAATCAAAGTCGGTTACTTCAGTTTCCCATAATAACTGATATTCTGAGAAAAATGTATGGACAAAAACGCGATTCTAGCAAAGATTCACAAGCGATTTCCTTCACTTCCTCATAATGCCCTCCTTACAATCTATAAAGCTTGGTCCGAACGCATGCGATTACTTATGAGAAATAATGTCCCTGCTGACATCCGTTGGTTAATCGAGGCCAAAGTACGTTTGGCAGGTGAGTTGCCTCCCAAATTTATTATATATATGTCTGGTTGTGGTGAAGAAGTTTACTCAAGAAAAAGAAGAGCTCAAAAACTTCATGTTGATTGTCATAAGTGTGCCAGGATGAAATGCGATAAAAATCCTTATTCTTTAGGAATGATGTTTGATAACAGGGAAAATAAGATTTAATTCATTAGGGATGGCTTGAATAAAGAGTCATCGGATGATGTCCTTTTATCTCTTGAAATGCATCCTAATGGATACGCACAAAAAGCGATTGTCCAGTTATGACCATTATTTCAGAAAGAGCGTGTACGATATAGTCTAGAGAATATGAATATAAACGACCATATTTGCCAGTTTATAAGAAAACTGGATGGGAAGCCTATCCTCGACCCATAGAGGGCGTTCAAGCCGTTTCTGGACGTAAAACCAAAGGAAGATGTGAGCAACAATCGCAACTACCTGTAAATATCCTTTTACTGTTGTTTTATTTTACTGTTATTTTATTTTACTGTTGTTTTATTTTACTGTTGTTTTATCAATTGCATTATTGTCTTTAATAATTGTTTACTTTTTCTTTTCACTATTTCCTTTTTTACTCTCGAGCCATGTACTTTACGCGTTAATTGACACAGACATTCTACCTCATATACGGATGTGAACCATTGTCACCAAGATCCTTGATATATGATCCTTTCTTTTTGGACTTATAAATTGTTTTTGAAAAGCATCCTAATGGCAGCTACTCCTAATAAACAATTCAAAAACATTTGTGTGCTCTCTTGGTTTAACTATGGCAAACATAAAGAATTTGTTGAGGCAGTCATAGATCTTGGTCGAAGCATAGTAGAAAGAAATTTGCATTTGGTATATGGAGGAGGTGACCAAGGGTTATCAAAACTGGTCTCAGAAGTTGCTTATCTTAGAGGGAGCCAAGTGTTAGGCATCATCCCAAGAAGCCTAAAATCGTTGGGCTGTGTGTCTGACTTACCAACTGGAAAAGAGTTAGTCGTCTCAGGTATGCAAAAGAGAATAACTGAAATGCTAAATCATGCTGATGCTTTTATTTTCCTACTAGGAGATCTTACAACTCTAGAAGCACTAATCACATTAGCATCTTGGGCCCATCTAAACATTCATTAAAAATCCATCAGTTTGTTAAATGTCAATAACTTTTATGATGCCTTTATCGCATTTCTTAACCATGTAATAAAAAACCATTTCATCCCTTTCACAGTGAAAAAAATTTTTTATTTGTGCTTATACTACTAATGAGTTACTTGATCTGTTACAAGCTTATAGACCAGAGCCAGATCCCAGGACCCTTGTGTTGGAATGGCCAACTAATGATAACAGTAGCCGTAGTAAGAAGTGTAAATTAGATTTAACTCTCTGCTTGTAAATTTTTTCTTCTGTGATGCACTCAGGTGATGTCTTTTAAACCTTATTTTCTTTCAAACATTGAGGACAATGTTTCGTTCTAGTTGAAGGGAGAGAATAGTTGACAATTGTGGAATATCTCAATCTTGGTGTAGTTTTTACTGATTTTTGTTGTAGAAACTAACTATGGCAAAATTGTTGAGTCGAAGATGGCTGAATATGGAGTGTAGTGACTCTAGAAACGCATCTTCTTATAAAAAAAAAATTCCAAACATTTCTTTTAAGCTTCGACAGTCATTTTAAGTGTGATCTTTCTAACTTATTCTACCAATTAGTTTTTCTCTTTTCACCGTTTTGCATGCATAATTTTCATGACTAGAATAGGTTTGTGGGTAGAATTTATAAAAAATATATATATATATTTTGTGTGATTTTTTTTTTTTACATTAGATGACATGATAACTTTTAAATTTTAGTATTTGTATTATCTTTGGTCTTGAGTTATGTTATACCATGTTTGTTACTCTACATGTTGATGTTGGAGATAAATATAAGTTGCTTGAAAGAATGCACATGTCATAATAAATTCGAAGTGAGTTTCTGAGCATGTCATTTTTCTTGTAGAATAACCTTTTTTGCCCATTTTTCATTCAGCTTAGTAGTTTATTACTTTATACATTATCTCTAGATTTCCTTGGAATTAACATTCTCTAAAAAAAAAAAAAAAGAAGTATGTGGCCACATCTGAAGGTCCATCTAACTAGTAGATATGAAAGATTATTTAGAACCCTAAAAGATGACAGAAAGGTCATCTTTGTCCGTTTGAGCCTTTCCAGTCAAACCTATTAATATGTATCCATAGTTAACCCTTTTGAGCCTTAACAAAAAAAAAAAAACTTTTTCTTTGGCAACTTATTATCTTGTCTCACTCCAATGTAGAGTAACACCTTATATTTTGTATTTCCCACCGTCCATTTATGTTTAAAAATAGAGATAATTTTGCATTCACGAAAAAGGTGCTAAAAAAAAATATGTATATAAATATATAAAATGAAATAAAATAAAATAAAATAAAAGCAGAAAGAAAAGAGAATTCAAGTGAAAAGCACCTAACGATCTCCAAAATTCTCTATTTTTCAAAAATATATTTTGTTTTCCCTATTATCCCTTCTTTATTAGCCACGTCCCTAGCCAACGTTATGTCCTAATAAAAGTCCTTCTTGATTTTAGGGAACTATAGTATGAAATAAAAACTATTTATATTTGTTGAAAAGATGTGGTAGTGCATATTAAAAAAAATGATGAATACATTGGTTTGATTAGCATTTTTGAATTAAAATCGTACCATTTCTAAGCTGAGGGCATATTTCTTTCACATTGGTGAGAGTGTGTGATATTACTTCTTTATTATTTTCACTCAATTTACCATTCACTGGAGTGATTATTTTTTGGTTTAATTTCTTTGTGAGAGTATCACTACTACCGTTGAAATTTTGGAGTTTGACATGTCATTCTTGAAAATGACTCGATTACTGAAGTTGTAACAAAGTTTTCTAGACTGATTCATGTGGAGAGTTGATGTGGGGATGATATTTCTTTAGACTGGAGATAATGCTTATACTTTTATTTGATTGTTATCATTAGTGTGATTGAATAAATACGATTGTTTAAAAAAAAAACTCATTTTGGTTTGAGTTTTGTTTTCGCTTAATTTGCTAGGGACTAGCAACAAGCTGGCTTGGGGGTATGTTGAGTACTAGAAAGAATGAATTTATATTGGAGAAAATCATCATTTTACACTCCAAGTCTCACTAACATCCCTACTTTTATGTCTTTAAGTCCCTTGTGATTTAATTATGTTTGTTTTATTTTAATTAAGTATTTTATGTATTCTATGGGACATCATGGTCATTTCACAATGAATGAGAGATCAGATAGAAAAATGGACAATAATTTTGAACTCAGGACAGTCGAAAATCTTAGGAGGAGTATAAAAAGATAAATGATACTATTCATATATACGGTACTGTTAATATATACGACACTGTTCATAACATTATTCACGGCACTGTTTACCTGTACTGTACGATGACGTGGCAGCATTTGATTAGACGAATAATGTGGCATTGACCGCTTATGTGGCATTGACTGATGATGTGGTGTTCGCTGATGACGTGTCATGATCTTATTGGACTAAAATACCTATGTGGCGTTGACCGGTGACGTGGCAGTATGTTAGTGGATCGAGAAAATGTGTGTACAGTACATGCATATTCACGGAATGACAGCCCTGATTATGTGTTCCATCCAATAAGAACTTGCCACGTGGCGTAATCTTGAGCGTCCAAATTGTTTTAATCCGATTGCCATGATTTACTCATTGTATCTATAAAAAAGGAGCTCCCCCTCTAATTTGACACCCTTAAATCCATTTTTGAGCTTCATTTTCTGTATTTCCATCTCCATCTTGTATTTTCTACGTATTTTAATAAAATTTCCATTTTACCCTTAGTTCAATTATGAGTAGCTAATTTTCTTTCAAGTTTGGGTTGAAGGTGAAGTCTCAACATGCTCCATGGGCTTAAGCTTAATTTGGTAAATTTACTTTTTCTTCCCCTCTAATTTATATGGATGTTTTGGCTTTTGCGTAGACAGATAGTAATAATCTTGTCTAGATATCGACTGGTATTACCGTCTTCCTGGGCAAAGTTATTACTATTTGGTATGGGAAGCACTTAACACCATATCTATTAGAGTGAGGTTCATGAGGAGTGGAAAATCCCCTTCATGGTTTAATTGGTACTAATAATGAATGTTAAGCCAATAGTGCATGTTGAGTGCAGATCCGGAGATCCAAGCACTTCATTTTAATAGTTTATTCCCGCCACTTTAATTTAAATTAATAGATAGCCTACATCATTTTCATTATAAATTCAATCACCCACTTAGAAAATTAATTCTACAAGCAATTAAAATCCACCTCCTCGTAGGATCGACACTTGTCACCGTTGATCTATTCTACAATAGATTCGTGCGCTTGCAAGTTCAAAAAAATTTGTACAACACCCGTCCCTTATCAATAAACATCTTTTTCATCTTTGTCAAGTTTGATTGTTAAGCTCATTGGAGTACTTATAACCTTTCCATCTTCTAATTTAAATCTTTTGAGTAAATCTCTCAAAATATTCGGCTTGATTGATGAAGATTCCTTCTTCGTTTTGTTTTATTTGTAGTCCAAGAAAGTACTTTAATTCTCCCATCATGCTTATCTCAAGTTCTTTACTCATACAATATGAAAATTCTTTACACAAAAAATCATTAGTAGAACAAAAGATAAAATATCATCAGCATAAATTTGGACAATGAGTATACCTTCATTTTTATGCTTAATAAAAAGTGTAGTGTCTGCTTTTCCCATTGAAAAATCAATTTCCAAAAGAAATTTACTAAGTCTATCACATAAACTTTCTCTATAATGTAACCATTTAGAAATGTACTTTTGACATCTATTTGATACAAAATAAAATCCTTATGACATACAAATACTAAGAGCATCTTAATGGATTCCAATCTAACTACAAGTGCAAAATTTTCATAAAAAAAAGTTTCATCAAAATTAATTCCTTCTTTTTGGTTGTATTCTTGAGCTATTAATCTAGCTTTATTCCTTACAACCATACTAGTTTCATCATTTTATTCCTAAATACCTATTTAGTATCTATAACAGATTGATGTTATGGTTTAAGAACTAGTTTCTATACATTGTTTCTCTAAAATTGATTTAACTCTTCTTGCATTGCCATAATCCAAGATTCATTGTTTTTTACAACCGAAAAGGATTTTGATTTAATTTAAAATATGAATGCAGCATGTTCACAAGTATTTCTAAATGATCATCTAGTGGTTACATCTCGTGAAAGATCACTTAAAATTAATTTTTTAAGGTGAGAAGAAACATTCCTCCACTCCTTGGGGAATGCTTGAAAATTACTTTCATTTTGCTCCATATTAGTTTGTTCTTCTTGTCGCTCCTCTTGATTCTCACGTGGTTCATCATCTTGTTTATCTTTTGAAGACTCTTATTGTAATGACATGCATAGGTTCTTTTATTGTACACTCTATAAGCTTTACTTGTATTTGAATATCCAAGAAAAATACTGTAAATTTTATTGAACTCGCAAGTGCACGAATCTATTGTAGAATAGATTCAATGGTGACGAGTGTCGATCCCACGAGGAGGTGGATTTTAATTACTTGTAGAATTAATTTTTCTAAGAGGGTGATTGGATTTATAATGACGATTATGTAGGCAATGTTTTAATTTAACGCTGTTGGAATAAACTATTAAAATGAAATACTTGGATCTCCGGATCTGTACTCAACATGCACCATCGGCTTAATATTTATTATTAGTACCAATTAAATCATGAAGGGGGAACTTCCACTCATCATGAACCACACTCTAATAGATATGGTGCTAAGGGCTTCCCGTGCCAAATAGTAATAACCTTGCCTAGGGAGGCGGTTATTCCAGTAGATATCCGCACAAGATTATTACTATCCTGCTCACGAAAAGTCAAAACAACCACATAAATTAAAGGGGAAGGAAAAGTAAATTTACCAAATTAAGCCCATGGAGCATGTTGAGACTTCACCTTCAACCCAAACTTGAAAGGAAATTAGCCACTCATATTTGAACTAGGGGTAAAATAGGAATTTTATTAAAATAAGTAGAAAATACAAGATGGAGATGGAATTACAGAAAATGGAGTCCAAAAATGGATTCAGGGGTGTCAAATTAGGGGGGGGAGCCCCCTTTTTATAGATACACTGAGTAAATCATGGCCATCGGATTAAAACAATTTGGACGCTCAGGATTGCGCCACGTGGCAAGTTCCTATTGGATGGAACACATCATCAGGGCTCTTATTCTGTGTATATGCATGTACCGTACACACTTTTTTTTCCGTCCACTAACATTCTGCCACGTCACCGGTCAACATTTTTGGTCCAATAAGCTCGTGACACGTCATCGTGATCAACGGCACATCATCGATCAATGCCACATAAGCGGTCAATGCCACATCATTCGTCCAATCAAATGCCGCCACGTCATCGCATGCGATGCCCACGTCGGATACGATGCAGGTGAACATCCGTGAATACATGTGTCATGTACGATCATCAGTATATATCAACCGCACCATGCAGTATGTGTGAACGATCTGTATATGTGAACAGTACCATTTTTCTTTTTTATGCTCCTCCTAAGGTTTTCGACTGTCCTGAGTTCAAAAGTGCTGTCCATTTTTCCATCTGATCTCTCGTTTATTGTGAAATGACCATGATATCCCCTAAAATACATAAAATACTTAATTAAAATAAAACATACATAATTAAATTACAAGGGACTTAAAGACATAAAAATAGGGATGTTAGTGAGACTTGGAGTGTAAATGATGATTTTCTCCATTATAAATACACACTTTCTAGTACTCAACAGATACCAACATCAAGTTTTAGATCAAATTTACCAAGATTGTCTTTTGTACTTAATATAAAACATTTGCAACCAAAAACTTTGAAATAACTAATGTTGGGTTTTCTATTTTTCCAAAGCTTATAAGGAGTTTTATTGAGACAGGGTCTAACCAAAACAAGATTCAAAACATAACATGTGGTGTCAATGGCTTCAGCTCAAATGTATGTTGGTAATGCATTTTCATTCAACATAACCATTTATTGAAATATCTTATTCTTCCTCTCAATAATTCCATTTTGCTGTGGGGTTCTGTTATATGTTTTCTTGTGTTATGAGTGTCAATGTGCAAATGTATACAAATAATATAATGATAAGTATTCAAGATCGTCTCCACAAGGATTGATGTTATCAAATTTGCTATAACAATCCTAGCAGTGCAGTTTTGCTTTAATTGAAAATAAAAGGGGAATTATCCACCGACTACTTAATGTTTCGGGTTTTTTCAAAAATACAAAATTCTTTTTTTTTTTTGCCTGAATTACACCTGAAGTTACAAATCTTTGCATTTTTCCACTTCCGTTTGTTGACCGTTAAGATTCCGTTAGTTTTCTTAACAAAATGACAGTTTTACCCCCCAAAATTAATGCTATAGGATGAAATTATAATTTTACATTTGGGGGGTAAAACCGTCATTTTGTTAAGAAAACTAACGGAATCTTAACGGTCAATAGACGGAAGTGGAAAAGTGAAAAGAATTGTAACTTCAGGTGGAATTCAGCAAAAAAAAAAGGAATTGTGTATTTTTGAAAAAGTTGGAAAAAAATCAAGTAGTCGGCGGATAATTTCCCAAAATAAAACAAATAATAAAACTAATAAACTACTTAAAATAAAAATGTAATAAAGAAAAATCTCATGTACTTTCAAAGATGAAACCAATGGAAATGGAGTAGTTGAGTGATTAAACTCCTTTAATGATTTTGATTACTTTTTTAAATTTTTGGTTTGGTTGCTATAGCATCTGCTACAACAATGGGCAGAATCCTTAAGTATCCTTAGCTATCGCTTGTTCGATATCTTATATCTTAATGTAACTTAACATTGACCAATTGTTATGTTGACATAAGATATAACATTACACGCTTTGATTCTAATTACCATACAAAGTGAATCCTTATGTTTAGTTCATTATTAATTTTAAATTAAGCATGGCTCTTTTAGAATCAAGTTAAACTCAAATCAAGAAACCTAATCTAAAACTAAGTATTGCTCTAATATGTTCCACTAAAATAGACCTTTTTGAGGCTCTCTCTTAGCTAGTATTACTAAATGGGTGGTCAGCCAAAATAGTAAATTAAAATAAGTATTATCGAAACAAAGTGCTATAGCAAATATGCAGCAACATATAAAATCAGTCAATTAACCATCAAGATTGTTTATCACTTAACCACAAATAAATTTAGTTTATAACTTGCGAAAGAAAAATAAATAAAAGAAATTCAGCCATCAAATACATCCCCATGACTAAATAGTAAACAAGAAAGTAAGAAAAGAATAAGAAAGACTGATTTTTTGAGTGATCTCTGTAAGTTCTCCTGTGCTACAACCCTAAAGCTTGCTCTTGAATTATGTTTTTCTCTTGTTTCTTTTCAGTTTTTTTCTTTGGGTTGACAGCACCTTTTTTCCTTGTGTGCATGCTTCTTTTATAGTTGAAAATTAGGGTAACCGGAAGTCTAGGGCGTGCATCTTCCAGATTTGAAAACTCCATTTTACAAGCTTTTAAGTATCTTGTGCAAAATCTTCTCTGTCAATGCTTCAGGATTGCTACAACAATGGTTGCTACAACAACGGCTACAACATCTGTACTGTTCCAAACTTGTTTTAATTCTTCTGTAGCCTTAAGTTTGTTCCTTATTTTTGTAAGCTTATCACAACAGCATTCTTTCCTTGAAAATTAAGCTTCCAGTTACCTACAATTAAACACATAATCTAAGCACACAAATTATTCTAAAACAACACAATTTATTAAAAATAAACTAGAGTGAATATTCATGCAAAATATAACTAAAATGCAATAAAAGCATGTCATTTACTCTCTAAGTAATCTTGATTTAAGTCTAAAAATGCCATGAAAACTTTTATTTCATAGAGTTATCAAGTTTTAGGTGATGAGAATTGATGTTTAATGCCAAAATAATTGCAAAAATTTTCAAAATCATGATTTTTGAATTCTCCACCATCATCACTTCTAATGTAAGAAATAACATATCCTTTTTCATTTTGAACCTTTTTACAAAAAATTTTAAAAGCCTCAAAGACATCATCATTGTTAGCTAAGAATAATACCTATGTGTATCTAGTATAATCATCTACAATTACAAATGCATAATATTTACCACTTAAACTAGCATATCTAAAAGGTTTAAACAAATCCATGTGAAGAAGTTGAGGTGGTTTTAAAATGGAAACATGATTTTTGTTTTCAAAAGAGGTTTTGATTTGTTTTTCAAATTGATAGGTTTCACAAATTTTATCTTTTTGAAAACCAATCTTTGGAAGACCTTTAACCAAATCATTTTAGAAAATTTTGAAATTAAATCTATGTTTACATGACCTAGTCTTTTATGTTATAGCCAACTATCATCATGTAATGCAGAAAAACATTTATCATGAGATAATGCACAATATACATTAATGGAATATACATTTACACATCTTTTTCAAATAAAAATAACTTTACAATCACATGCATTTTCAATGATACATTTTGATCTATCAAAGATGACTTTGTAGCCTTTATCACACAATTGACTAATATTAAGCAAGTTATGCCTTAGATTTTCAACCAAACATTTTCAATAATATTTGAATAATTTATATCAATATTTCCAACGCCAAGAATCTTTTCTTTTAAGTTGTCTCTAAATGATACATCTCCGACATTTTTAATTTTGGTAAAACTTGAAAATCATGAATAATCACCGATCTCAAATTTTAGGTACCCAAAATATTTTGGGTCCTTGAGTGTTAATAATGGTTTCTTTTAGAACCCAAACAATTTTGATTCCAAGATATGCATTTTTCTTAATTGGACATACATAAATTAAGAGACCATTTCTATTACAATAATGACAAATAATTTTATGCTCACTAATGGAGGTAGCCTTAACAAAGTAATTCTTGTAATATTTTTGTTTCAAATTAGGCTTATGCCCAAATCCTCCTTTATCAAAGACACATTTTCGAGAGCTAAGGTATTTTTCTAAATTCTTTTAATCATTTGTGAACTTCAACACAATATCATTGAGTTCATTGTTCTTCTTCTTTAAAATTTCATTATTCTTAATCCGATAATTAACTTATAACTTTTCATGATTGTATGAAGTACTTTATTTTTCTTTTAATGATGCAATTCTATCATGCAATGTTTTATTTTCTAATTTAAGTTCTTTAACCTTTTCATTTAAAAAATCATTTTGTTTTTGCAAAACATCATTCTCATTTGAAATTTTCAGCATTTTCTTTTAAAGAGAAATATTTTTCATACTAATTTTCTTCAAGTCATTATGTAATTCCTTAAATGCTTCATTTAATTCATCATAAGTTGGAAGATAATTTATCTCATCATGTTCATTGAATGATTCTTCTCTGATTGCCATATGTGCCTGGTTCGACACTTTATGTGATTTATTCTCATCTGAGGTCTCCTCATCATTATCATCCCAAGGTGCCACCATAGCTTTGTTCTTGAGTTTGTTAAAAAGAGGGCACTCCGATCTTATATGACCAAGCTCCTTGCATTCATAGCAAGTGATTGCTTTTTTCTTCTCTTTTTTGTTCTTAAAGTTTTTGAATTTTCTTCGCTCATTGGATCTCTTAAAGAATTTTCTAAATTTTATAGCAATCATTGCCATATCTTCTTCTTCATCATTTTTAGATTTTGAGGCTTTAAGAGCAATTCTCTTCTTCTTTTTGTCTTCATCACATTCTTAGCTGTTATATCTTCCTCATAAGATATAAGTGAGCCAATTAGATCATCAATAAATAAAGTATTTAAACCTTTGGCTTCCTCAATGACAATTTTTTTAGGTCTCTATTCTTTTAGTAAAGTCTTAATGATTTTTTCTACCTTCTCACTATTTGAAAAGATCTTTCCTAAAGCTCCTAAAGTGTCCACATCTATAAATCTAGTATACACAGAATGCACACTGTTATTTTGTTCCATTTGGAACAATTCGTATTACCTAGTATATCTACTGATTTTAAACTCTTTGACTAGATTTGTACCTTTATAAACTACTTCAAGTTTCTTCCAAATCTCATATGCATTAGAACAACCTGAGACTCTATGAAAATATAAATGTTTACTGGTTCCAAAGTTTCTCTCTGAAATTTATTAGTTAACCATTTTTTAATAAACAATTCCTGTTTTCTAATAAACGGCTCATCGTTATCTTTCAAAATCAAAATTATAAAACTTCCGCATAAAATATAAGTGAGCCAATTAGATCATCAATAGATAAAGTATTTAAACCTTTAACTTCCTCAATGACAGTTCTCTTAGGTCTCTATTCTTTTAGTAATGACCTAATGATTTTCTTAATCTTCTCGCTATTTGAAAAGGTCTTTTCTAAAGCTCCTAGAGTGTTCACAATATTTGTGAATCTAGTATACATAGAATGCACACTCTCATTTTGTTCCATTTACAACAATTCGTATTGCCTAGTATATCTACTAATTTTATACTCTTTGACTTGATTTGTGCTTTCATAAACTACTTCACATTTCTTCCAAATCTCATATGCATTAGAACAATCTGAGACTCTATGGAAATATTAATGTTAACCGGTTCTAAAGTTTCTCTCTGGAATTTATCGGCTAACCATTTTCTAATAAATGGTTCACTATTTTCTAATAAACGGTTCACTATTATCTTCCAAAATCAAAACTATAAAACTTTCTTAAACAAACGGTTTGCTGACTTATAATTAATGGTTATTCGTTTATTTCCAGATTTAGTTTTATGTCTATGAAACTTCATATGGCCTAAGATTAGTCAATTTTAAAGACTCCAACACTTGTTAATCTAGTTTGTTATTATCAAAATCAATATTGTAGAAACATGAATGTTAACATTACAGAAATTGTTTTTATTAGGTAAATTGGAAAATTACACACCAAATTCTCACAAAACTTAAAAGAATAAACACTCTTGTAACATAAATTAAACCGCACTAAATTTAAAGAAATATACCAAACTTTAAACACACTAGTAATGTTTTAAATTTTAAACACACCAAACTTTAAAAAAGAAGCACACTTTAATGTATAACGCTCTTATTCGTTCTTCACATGTCCGTCACCAATAAAATGTTATTGTTATTATTATCATCATCATCATCATCAATTGGATTTTTATAATTAACGAAATTTGTCTCAATTTCTTTCCCTTTTACTTTTTTAGATGCTTGCTAAAGATCGACTAAATGTTTTGATGCGTGACAAACATGAGACTAGTTTCCTTTCACATCATGTCTAAAGTAAACATTTTCATAATCTTCTTAAGATTTCTTTTATGGATTTTCTTCTTCCTTTTCATTACTTTTATTCCACTTCAAGTGGTTTGATCTATATTTCTAGTTATAAACACTATGGCCTCGATTACTTTTGTAACCATGGCCTCGATTAGTACTTTGATTATTGGTTAAAGTACCATTCACTCGAGGGAGAGGCACAGATCTAGTCGGATGAGATTGATGATTTTTCAATAAAATTTCATTATTTTTTTCAACCACTAAAAGACATGAGATTAATTCAAAATACCATCTAAATCTCTGCTCTCGATATTGCTGCTACAAGAGCAAATTCGAAGCATGAAAATTAAAAAATGACTTTCCCAACAAATTTGCATCAGTAATTTCTACTCCATATAATTTTAATTGAGAAATAATTTTGAAAAATGCAAAATTGTATTGACTAACAAATTTAAAATCCTAAAATCATAAGTGCATCATATCAATTTTTTGGTGATTAAATCTATCATTAAGACAATCCTAAAGGGCAGATGGTTTTTTTACTGTAAGATGCTCACCATTCAATTGTTCATAAAGACGGTGGCAGAGAAAAATTATTGCCTTAGCACGGTTTTGGGTTGATGCATCCTTATTTTCTTTAATAACATCTCCAAGATTCATTGCATAAAGATGAATTTTAGCATCCAAGACCCATAATAGATAATTATCGCTAAAGATATCAAGTGCTACAAATCCACTTTTTGCAAGATTTAATATTTTCAGAAAGCTATAAAACAATATAAATATAGATAAATAATTGATTCATTATTAACAAATAAATACTAGATATGTCATATAATCACTCATAGTAACATAATAACAGTAAAGTTTTGTAATCATCACATATCATACTACTCACATCACAAAATTCATTTTCAAATCTTATACTAATAATTATGCATATTTTAAGAGACAAAAGAAAAAAAAACAATAATAAGGACGAGCAATATACATGCAACCTTTGGAAACCAAGTTTATTGCAAAGACAAACATTAATAATAGCTAACATAACATGTTATAATTAACAAATAGTTATAATTATAAAGAGTGAAATAAGAGAGCAATATATTATACAATAATTTTATTCATTTCAAGTGTGTATAAAAGTAAAGAGATGAGCTCTCTTTTTGTAGTTTTCTTTTCTTTTTTTTAAAAGGTAAAGGGGGGTGGGCAAGTCAAAATCAATTTTTACCCCCCTTACCACCCCCAAAAATTAAACCTGAGTCCACACAAGTGTGAAGGGTGATAGCTACACTGCCAACTAATTCGACTACGCCCTTAGGGGCAGCTCTCTTTTTATAGTTACATAATCACTAAATGAAATTAATGAAAATATTATAAATCATAATTTCTTATGAGATAGTGAAAGTTGTAGGGAAACAAAGTGTTGTTGGTGAAGAGATTAAGAGATTTATATTATATAAAAATATGTTGGCTAGTAACCAAAGATTAGAGTAGCCGGAATGGTCGCCGGTGACCGTTAGAATTTCTGACAACTTAAAAGATTGATTTACGAATAGTGAAACATATCATTAGATTCTATTTTTTAAGATCTACACAATGGTAGTGCAATTTTAGAAATGGAGCAAATTCAAACACTACTCCCACAATGGCCAAAACTCGCCTTCGTCTAATAGCGGCGACTTAGAGTGCCACGCTACCTCATTAGATTGTTAAAGGTTGTGTTGAATGGAGTTTACGTGGTACCATAAATTGTCATTTGTAGAAGACTAGGAGTTTGTGCTGCCATGGGTGACACCACATATGAAGGACTAAAGGTAGTTTTTTCCCCCTCTTATCCGAAGTAAATTTTCTCTATTTAGATAAGGTTTCCCATCATATTACTCATTTTTTAAATGATAATTTTTAAACTATCTCTTAAACTATTAGAAACTCAACTTATTCCTATTTTTATAAAGAAGATAAAATATTTTCATCAACATACCTCTATTTTTCTTTATCTTCTGATAAAAAATTATGATACATTGAAGTTTATAATAATTTAAAATATTTTAAAGATTGTCACTTCACGAGGTGATAATAAAAAATTTACTATGTTGAGTCACAATTGTATTTGCTATTTTATTTTATTTCTTTTGTTATGCGGTACAAGTTTATTTTAGATTTGAAGTTTGTAAGGTTCGCATATGTAATGATGTCATCTGGTAGAAGATCAATTTCTATCAAAATTCAGTATTATGATTCATGTTCTCATATCGTATCAAATTTAAATAACACAGGATTTAGTGGGCTTCCACCTATGGAAGGTCCCCAAGTTTTTCCGTCATCTGAAATAGCCATTGGAAGAATGGATATTTGGGTAGTTAATCCAATAAAAATAACTCCAGTTTTATAGCTTAAAATTTAACTTTAATTAGCGACTGCTTGATAGGTGAGTGTTTTGACAAAAATATTTGCAAAAAATTGGGCAGTAATAAAATTGAAAATGTTTACTGACTAGTGGAAGATCAAAGTCGGCCGTTGTGGTTTTAGTATTTGTGTGGCTGAAATATGAATTTTGTGAGCAATTGCATTGGATAAATTTTGGATTACTCTCCCCATTAATTGTTTATCTTTAAATCATTTCTCTACTTTTGAAAACTTCAAATTATTCTTATTTTTATTTAAAAGATAAGGAAAAATTAGAAGTGGGTTGATGGATTTTTTTTTATCTTCCAAAGAAAATTAGAGTAAATTGAAGCTTTTAAAAGTAAAGAAGAAATTTGTAAATAATCAATTCAGGAGAAGGAAACCCAAAATTAATCAAATTGCATTTGATGATCCTCTTGTCGCAAATTAATTCCTTCAACGTTTAGTTGCTACAACCAGCTACAACGAGCTAAGCTTTGGCTTAATCTTGAACTAATTTTAGGCACAGGTTCCAGTGAGTTAATTAAAGAAATTAGCCAAAATATCAGATTATTATTATTTCAATAATATGTACTTCACGCGGTATGAATTCCCAAGAACCAGAAATTCGAAAGCAAACGAAATTAAATAATTATTTGTTGTTTCGTTAATATATGATAAGAATACAATGCAAATACGTTTGTGGTAATAATTAGATTGACGTAAATACAAAACGATAATTAATTAATCATGTCAATTTCTATAAATTCAAATAAGGAAAATTCATATAATATCTATTTCAGGACCTACATTACCACCTAGTAAAAAGAACCAGTTACGATGACGGAGGGTGATATGAACGAGATAAGAAGACGTTTTCGGAAGGCTTGAATTTCTGTTGCATAAATTAACTTTGGACTGACTCTATAAAATTGTTAATTTAGCACCATATAAGAGCTAAACGTCCCTCTATAATGGTCAAAATTTCACATAAAAAATATTGATCATGAGGAACTAAATAATATTATTATATTATTAATTTTTTTTATCGATAATAAATTAGGTTACTTCATAAGTAAGTGCATTTGGAATATTATAATGTTTTTAGTCATCAGTTTGTTTTTTTTTTTTAAATCAAATTAAGGTATATATTTGCTCGCGTTCTCAAATTATAATATGGAGACTTATTACTCTCTCAATTAAGTGGGAGCAGTTTTTTCCTTACCAACATGATTGGAGTAGACGTTTTCCAAATATTAGTGAAGATAAAAATTTAGACAATGCTCAATAAGATTTAATGTAAACTATTCTCTGTATTTATCTAATTGTCAATTCAGTAATAATTTAATGTAATATGAGTTGCACTCTAATTATAAATTTGCAATATCAATGTAAAAAATAATAATAATAAAACACTAGATCTGTAGCTAGCTGAGATTATGATCACTTCACTTGTTTTCTCTTTTAGGCAGGTATGCGTGGATGTTAATTTGTTATCTGAAACCTGAAGAAACAATAGAAAGAAGAGAAATCCGACATTGTTTTGAAATAATTAATAGATCCACCATCAAAGTCTTGCTACTTAATTTAATGACAAATTATCTTAATTGCTGATGGCTATGCAGCCTTGTTTGAATAAAGCCCTTTTGCACGGTTCCAGTACGTGGAACCATGATTTTATGTGTCGGCACTCGGCAATAGTTATAACTTATAATCTAAGAATAATAAATTTAAGTGGGCTGAAACATAAATTATTTTATTTGAGGGGGTTAATCAGTAAATTTATACAAGATAAACTGAAATTAAGTTTTTTGGCTAGAGCCCAGAGGGTAGCCCTGCGCCAACATAATTCGTCCATATGCACTAGTTTAACATAAGAGTACAAGAATTTGTACATACAATTATCGCTTCAGAATACTGCATTTTAACTGAGAAAGCAGGGTAATTATCTTAATTAGTTAAAGATTAAGAAAGTTTGAGCAAAAGTGTTTGGCAACTGAGAAAGGCTGAGAAAAAGAAGGAAAATATTGAGAACAATACTAAGAAAAGCTTCTATGAATATGAATGCTTAATGAATCTCTTGATAGGATCGGTTACAGATGTATTTATACAAGACTCTTGAAAATTCCAGAATCAATCCACTCTAGCTTAGTATTTGTAAGCTTGATTAATAGTAATAACTAATCACTAACAGAGTACAAGCATTTGTAACAAACTAATACTAACTTAGCTCCAGCTCAGCGTACACGTCAGTAGCTATAACTAATCTTAACATAATTAAATTCTTTTAATTGTGAAGAATAAGACTCAAAGTTATTTTTTTGAGTTACATTAATTTTTAATTAATTAGTCAATGTTTTACATGATAGCTAAATTGTAAGTGATTTTCGAGACCATAACATTTTGAAATTATGATTATCTTATACAGTCATCTCAATAAAATTATTACAAGTTTTACATACTTTAAGAAAAATTCTATTATGCTGTGACTGAAGTTAGAATATTAATGACGTTACAAACATAAATTTTGTAAATTATACAAAAAACTAGCAAATTAATATAAGACTATTAATTATTAAAAAATTAGAATAGTTTCTGCAGAATTTTAGTAAAAATTATTTTATTGATATAATTTAATTAAGTAAAACATCACGCATCAATTGAAAATAAAAAATAAAAAATTATACTAAAACGAAGTTTGGAATAAGTTTTGTTGAATTAGTTTAATCATAAATTTTATATTCATTCTAGGATATTTATAAACCATTTTTTAATTTTCTATAATAGTATTTATTTACTACATAAGTAATTAAGTGAAATTATTTATCTTGATGCGGATCAAGATAAATAAAAAAGATATTTATAAAAAAAGATATTCATTCCAAGATATTTATAAACTATTTATTTCATTTTCTATAATAGTATTTATTTACTACACAAATAATTAAGTTAAATTATTTATCTTGATCTGAAAATTTATAATTATACTCAAATGTGCATTAGCTCGAAATTTTGTACTCTGTACCTGAACATGACTTATAAAACCTATTAACTATATTTTTTAAGTTATATTAATTATCGGATAATTATACACTGATTTGCATGGACACTCATGGATAAGTATCTCGTTAATGTGCTTTATAGTTGCACGAAAAATCCATTCAGAGCTCACAAAAACAATAATCATCAATTTCAAACGTCACAATGATCATCAACGGAACATAAAAAAATCAACGCTAAGACCATCCCGGGAAGTATATTTATTTTATTATACGAAAAAGCTCACGCATTTGCATCCATAAAGGTTGAATATTACAAAAGACACACCAAAGATTCGATTGACACGCGCCAAAAATCCATGATACATAAAAATGATAAAGCACTTTTTTGTTTCTACATGTAGCTGTTCATTCTTATTCAAAAACAAAGATAAAAGAGAACAAACACGGCAACTCAATCGATCTCTATCTTGCTCTCAGTATAGCTTTTCATCAGACCCTTTCTTTATTCGGATACCATTCAGCCTCTCCTACAAGAAAAAATTAATAAGTCTCTTTTATTTGTCACTTAATCACTAGGAAAACAATTAAACAGAACAGAGTGCTTAAAATTTAAGTGCTTAATGTAATTATGAACTACTAGTCTTTACATGAACAAATTTAGAAATAATTGAGATTACCAAAAACGCATGAGCTATTCAAGGCCCCTTAGTAGAGGTAAGGAGGAGGGGGAGATTCATAGATGTAAGGGGTATGTGGTGGTGTGTTCAAAGGTGGCGCTGGTGGTAGGGACTTGGGACCAGGAGGCGGCGGGGGAGGGAAAGATGGAGCCGGTGTCAGGGCAGGCCCGGGGACTGGTGGAGGATGTGGTGGGGACCTGGGACTGGGAGGGGGTGGCGGAGGGAAAGATGGAGCAGGTGTTGGGGTAGGCTCGGGGACTGGAGGAGGATGTGGTTGGGACTTGGGACTAGGAGGTGGCGGGGGAGGCAAAGTTGGAGCAGGTGTCGGGGCAGGCCCAGGGACTGGTGGAGGATGTGGTGGGGACTTGGGACCGGGAGGGGGCGGGGGAGGGAAAGATGGACCAGGTGTCGGGGTAGGCCCTGGGACTGGTAGAGGATGTGGTGGGGACTTGGGACCCGGAGGAGGCGGGGGAGGGAAAGTTGGGGCCGGTGTTGGGGCAAGCCCCGGGACTGGAGGAGGATGTGGTGGGGACTTGGGACCGGGAGGGGACGGGGGAGGGAAAGATGGAGCAGGTGTCGGGGCAGGCCCAGGGACTGGTGGAGGATGTGGTGGGGACTTGGGACCGGGAGGCGGTGGGGGAAGGAAAAACGGAGCTAGTGTTGGGGCAGGCCCGGGGACTGGAGGAGAAAGTGGTGGGGACTTGGGACCGGGAGGCGGCAGGGGAGGGAAAGATGGAGCTAGTGTTGGGGCGGGGGGAGGATGAAAAGTTGGAGTAGGTGTTTGGGGTAGGGAGGGGACCCGGAGTAGGTGTTGGGGTAGGCCCTGGTAGTGGTGGAGGATGTGGTGGGGACTTAGGACCGGGAGGAGGCGGGGGAGGGAAAGATGGAGCAAGTGTCGGGGTAGGCCCTGGCACTGGTGAAGGATGTGGTGGGGACTTAGGACCCGGAGGAGGCGGGGGAGGGAAAGTTGGAGCCGGTGTTGGGGCAGGCCCCGGGACTGGAGGAGGATGTGGTGGGGACTTGGGACTAGGAGGGGGCGGGGGAGGGAAAGATGGAGCAGGTGTCGGGGTAGGCCCTGGGATTGGTGGAGGATGTGGTGGGGACTTGGGACCCGGAGGCGGTGGGGGAGGGATAGTTCGAGTAGGTGTAGGGGCAGGTCCGGGGACCGGCGGAGGATGTGGTGGGGATTTGAGACCGGGAGGTGGCGGGGGAGGGAAAAATGGAGCAGGTGTCGGAGTAGGCCCTGGGACTGGTGGAGGATGTGGTGGGGACTTGGGACCCGGAGGAGGCGGGGGAGGGAAAGTTGGAGCCGATGTCGGGGTAGGCCCCAGGACTGGAGGAGGATGTGGTGGGGACTTGGGACCGGGAGGGGGCAGGGGAGGGAAAGATGGAGCAGGTGTCGGGGTAGGCCCAGCACTTTGTGGAAGAGATGTTGTGGGGACTTGGGACCTGGAGGCGGCGGGGGAGGGATAGTTCGAGTAGGTGTAGGGGCAGGTCCGGGGACCGGCGGAGGATGTGGTGGGGATTTGGGACCGGGAGGTGGCGGGGGAGGGAAAAATGGAGCAGGTGTCGGGGTAGGCCCATGGACTGGTGGAGGATGTGGTGGGGACTTGGGACCCGGAGGAGGCAGGGGAGGGAAAGTTGGAGCCGATGTCGGGGTAGGCCCCTGGACTGGAGGAGGATGTGGTGGGGACTTGGGACCGGGAGGGGGCAGGGGAGGGAAAGATGGAGCAGGTGTCGGGGTAGGCCCTGGCACTGGTGGAGGATGTGGTGGGGACTTGGGACCCGGAGGCGGCGGGGGAGGGATAGTTCGAGTAGGTGTAGGGGCAGGTCCGGGGACCGGCGGAGGATGTGGTGGGGATTTGGGACCGGGAGGTGGCGGGGGAGGGAAAAATGGAGCAGGTGTCGGGGTAGGCCCTGGGACTGGTGGAGGATGTTGTGGGGACTTGGGACCTGGAGGGGGAGGGATAGTTCGAGTAGGTGTAGGGGCAGGTCCAGGGACCGGCGGAGGATGTGGTGGGGATTTGGGACCGGGAGGTGGCGGGGGAGGGAAAAGTGGAGCAGGTGTCGGGGTAGGCCCTGGGACTGGTGGAGGATGTGGTGGGGACTTGGGACCCGGAGGAGGCGGGGGAGGGAAAGTTGGAGCCGATGTCGGGGTAGGCCCCGGGACTGGAGGAGGATGTGGTGGGGACTTGGGACCGGGAGGGGGCGGGGGTGGGAAAGATGGAGCAGGTGTCGGGGTAGGCCTTGGCACTGGTGGAGGATGTGGTGGGGACTTAAGACCCGGAGGCGGTGGGGGAGGGATAGTTCGAGTAGGTGTAGGGGCAGGTCCGGGGACCGGCGGAGGAGGTGGTGGGGATTTGGGACCGGGAGGTGGCGGGGGAGGGAAAAATGGAGCAGGTGTTGGGGTAGGCCCTGGGACTGGTGGAGGATGTGGTGGGGACTTGGGACCCGGAGGAGGCGGTGGAGGGAAAGTTGGAGCCGATGTCGGGGTAGGCCCCGGGACTGGAGGAGGATGTGGTGGGGACTTGGGACCGGGAGGGGACCGGGGAGGGAAAGATGGAGCAGGTGTCGGGGTAGGCGGAGGGACTGGCGGAGGATGTGGTGGGGACTTGGGACCGGGAGGGGACGGGGGAGGGAAAGATGGAGCAGGTGTCGGGGTAGGCGGAGGGACTGGCGGAGGATGTGGTGGGGACTTGGGACCGGGAGGTGGTGGGGGAGGAAAAGATGGAGTCGGTGTTGGGGTAGGCCCGGGGACCGATGGAGGAGGAGGAGGTGGTTGATATTTGTTTGGTGGGGGCGGGGATGTGTATTTGTAAATGATTGGTGAGGCTTCTAATGGCAAGTAGCTGAGGGAGATTAATATTGCCAAAAGAGTGGCGAAGAGAGAGCCCGTTTGAGACCCCATTGTCGAATACAAAGTGAAGTTCGCTTGTGCTATAAACCGAGCTCCTTCCCCTCCTTATATAGACTTGGCTTTTTACCTTCTCTGGCAAACTTGTCACATATAACCTTGAAGTTGAACTTGTCACATATAACCTTGACGTTGAACTTGTCACATATAACCTTGACGTTGAGCATTAGTAACTAAATGATTCTGGTTATTTATGAAAACGGTGTCATCAGGTTGGGAAAAGTTTGACTAAATATAAAATTTTATGATTTCGTTTAGTGGCCAGCTGTTGACCGAGGGGGAAATAAAGTAATTAACTGTCACGATCCTGTTAATGATATGACATTTTTTGCATCCATGTAATAATATTTTTTTTTTTGAAGAACATCAATGTAATAATTTGAAGAGGAAGTCATTGTGATTTATTTCAATATCATCATTCTTCACGAAGTGCGTGAAAACAATATCATTATTCTTCATGAAGAGCTTGAAAACGTGCAGCTTGAAAACGTGTACTTAATTACCTAACTCATCATGAATATTTTGGCCTTGGATCCAGGCGGCGAGACTTTTTTTCAACTTCATATTCATTTATTTATTTATTTTCCTTCACTTCGTAGTTAATTAATTGTTTAATTTCTCCAATGACAAGTAGCTGGCGATATATTTAACGTCGCTTTAATTGAAATTTGTTATGAATTTCTTGTAATGCTCTTATCTCATGTAAAATTAATTTTCTTGCAAGAATGTTAATCGATGGAGTGGTGTAGCGGAAGCGAAACACTAGATATCATTTTAATATTAAATCAAGCCAAAGCGATTAAATTACATTCTAATTGAAGTGTGATTAGATTTTATTCTAATCCAAATGACTCAATTAAAAGATTAAGACACTGACTTTAATTAAAAAAAAAAACCTAAAGAAATAAAATCCTAAAATCTTAAAATAACATCCTCCATCATTACAAGCAGTCGAAACAACCTAGTCATTATGTATTAACTAAATAATTTAATTTCATTCATTGTTGTTGATAGTTTGTGGATCTTTGAATATTCAACATCAATCAACACGTTAAGAACCCGTGCATATAGTTGAACAAAGTACGGAATTATAAAATTAACCCAAAATACCAAATCAAAATTCATATTCTAAAACACAAAATTCATAACATTTAAAAATCTAGTTTTAAAAATAGATGTAGAAGAAATGGAAGAAGAAATCATGCAGTCGTTCAAATTCATAAAGATCTATAAAATTTGAATATACTATAACACCAGCATTTATAATTTTTTTGTCTATCTTAAGACATAGACTAGAATTGTATATATGTCCAATCTATTTTCCCAACCAAGGTACATGCCATTAATGCTTTCACACAAATATTGCAATCTAAATTCAGCATTCTAAATCAAAAGCTCACATCATTATTATTTTTATTATCAATCAATAGACTTATTATGGACAGTTTAGAGTCTTGTTATTTGTTTTGCATCTATCTTGAATTGTTTTAAGATTTGTTAAAATAGATTCTATTAATGCTATCATATTTTCTTCTTCAAATGTGTCATATATTTCATTGTTACCTTCAAAGTTTATTCTCTTCATATCTTTATATAAGCTTGTGCTCGCAAGTAATCGAGTTTAAACAATTTCTGTTGTATAAATAACTTGGTATTCCAGACTGAAGTCCAGATTATCCATGGCATTTAGAAATTTGTCGACTGATCTTTCCATGTTTTATGAAAATTGAGTTACTATTATCACATTATAAGATCTAGAAAATAATAAAGGCCTAACATGTTTCTGTTTTTGCGACATATAATAAGATAATTCAAAATACTAACTAGTGTACTATTCCTCAAAATTCTGGAATAAATTTGCTAGTTCCCTAAGACCATAGATTCGCCCATGGTCAGCATCGCTACAACTCCACACATCATGTAAGATCACTCCCGTAATTGTTCCACACCGCCTAATGCAACCTACTGCAGACTAGCCTAATAGGATCTGTCTAAGTGAATCCTTTACAATTGTCTATGAGAAAGTGCTTAGTAATATGAAATCTTCTTCATTTAACACAAGTGTTGGCATGTAAGGTTATTGATTTTTTTTTTCTAAATCTAAATAAGATATATGAATATGATAATTTGACTTAAAAAGAGTTTTATTTATTTCATTTCTGAAGTTTAAGAGAGAGTACATATGAGAATAAGAGGCTGCTCGTGAGTGTTACCTCTCCTATCTTAAATGTATCAATTTACAGACTTAAATAGATAAGATAATTCCTTTTTAGATGATAGTATAGATTTTAGAGATAAGGTTATCTCTCTTTATATAACACTTGTTGCCTAGTAGATTTCCTAATGGTAAGGTGACCCCTCCTTGCATTATTGAGGACAGCTACTGTCTTCTTTTTCTAATGGCTGACAGCCTTTATATGGTTAAAGTAAGGATTCTGATATGCCTTATCCTTTCTCTTAGATTCTTTATGAATTATTGACGCTTTTAGCTAGAATCTTTTATCTTTTTAGCAGCCCTTCGTCATATGCCTATTATGAGCTCTTCATCTAACGACATGTCTTTCTTGTTGAATTCTTCTTTTGATTTTTTATAGTAACAACCACAATTTGATTGATGCTTAAGCACCTTGCATATCCCATGGTGTGTTAGTAGGCTGATTCCACAAGATTTTCATACATTATCTCTCCTTTCTTAAATATTGACTCTATGATTTTTCATAAGTTGGCATCTCCTTTCTAGTGTAAGAAGCTCTATTGCTAGATTCACCTTGTTCATAATTTTTGGGCTTTGCCTCATTCATCTTTAGATACTCTATTCTATTTTTGATATCTTGTAAATTAATAAATACATTTTCATTTTCATCTATTTCAGATTTTTCATGTCCATCAGCTAGCTCTTGTAATCAATTGTTTGGATTTTCACTGATCATTGTTAAGCTTATTAATTTTTTGTATCCTTCAATTTGTTAAATATTGGTCTTGATATAGGCTGCATTTCATTATTTTACTTTTCATTAAAGTAAATTATTGTATCTTGTAGGATTTTTATTTTGTTCTTGAATTTCAGTGAGTAATTCTTCCATATTATTGTTTATTTTCTTGAAGTTTTCCATGTATATTTATAGCAATCTTATTTCCTAGTTGCTCAACAATTTTTTCAATTTTATTTAATTGAATTTCAATCTTATTTAATCTTGTATTTATTGAATTTCTATTCATTGTATTTATGATTTCTTGTTTCAATATATCCTAATCTTCAATGTTGAAGTAATTTATTAATTGTTTAACTTGATCAAATTCTTTATTCATTTGATCTCCTAACCTTTTAATTTTGTTTTATATTTTAATCATTAAAATTTTTAATTTCTAGTACTTCATTTGCACTTTCTATATCTTTTGTAGATAAATTATGGTTTCCTAATTTATGTAATAAATATGGAGAAATCCAATTTAATTAATTATTTCCCCACATATCTAAATCATTGATTGGATTAAAGGGTTAAAATCTTCCATGCTTAAACCCTCTTTGTCTATAGCTAGAAACCTACTAGTTTCTATATTTTTTTAAATTACTAATGATTTGGGTAACTTATTTATTATACCATTTCCATAGTATTTCATTGCATTCTATTAAATATTTGTAGCATATGATATTTCTTTTGTCTTTGGGAATATCATTCTTCTCTAAACCTTTATGTATAAGGCAGAGTTTATGTATAAATAAATCTTTTTATCCCATTAGCATATTGCTAGAAGGATAATATTTACTTCTAATTGTTCTTCCAATTATATTCGTCTCTTTGCTTAACAGATAAAACTCTATTATAGTCAATTATGAGTTCATCAGTATGTTCATAAACAGAATTAATATTCCATTGTTTCCATTATTTCTACAAACTTCTCTTTTGATTCTAGTTAATAGAATAGGATCTATTTTTAAATTTTTATTTTTTATTATTATAAGTTCTCCAACCCTTAAATCATATGCATGTGATATATATAGTTGTACTAACTGTTTAATATATAAATCAAGTGATTCTAATGATAATATTGCTTATGTTTAGTTATATCATTCATTATCGCATATTCGCATCATAATCTAAAAACGATCATATCCTACATTGATTATTAAATCAAAGAATGTTATATTCATTTTTATTTTTGGTTTTGAAATAATCTAGTATATGACTTGCTGTACTTACAGTACAAATTAATATAATTCTAATTTGGGTTAACTACTAGGACATATGTTGTTGGCTTCCCATGGATATACCGAGATATTTCAAAATTTTTGAACCAAAACCTTGGCTCTGATACAATTTTTGGAGAAATAAATCCGAGGTTCACAAAGGGGTGTTGATGATCAATATTTTAATGTTAAGACGTTTTGCAATTCTATTTTATCAAGTACACCGTTCTGGACCATACGTGGTTCTCTTTGTCGTGCTATCCTCATTTCTTAATAATAGGATATAGTTTTAGTGGACTAATGCGAGAGTCTTATTGACCAACCAAAAGATTATCCAGGATACAAACCTTAAAAGGGAAATTATCACTTATTCCCCTGTATTCTTTTGAAATTTCACTAAAAGTGACGACTACCAATTAATGCGCACCGCCCCCCTGGTGTAGTATGAATCGATTTAATTAATTGATGCTGGTGGTCTCCCTCTACATTACTGTCCTCTCCTTCTGGTAAACTAGTAAAAAAAACAACTGTTTGTGTGGAAAGACTAATAAAAGAGAGGCTACCCCAGAAAGTGCGATCTTCAAAGCAATGATAATCATTAGTAATATTACACAATCTAATATTTCATATTAACAACTTGACAAATAATGAATTCATATCATGTTATCGCAACGTAATATAGATTATAAACAGCTTTATTATTGCAGGATCTGACCTCAGAAAGACAAACATGCATATGCCTGCTCAAATAAACAATTAAATACAATGCATACAAAATGTAGCATGTACAGTGCCCCTAAGGGCGTAGTCGATTTGGTTGGCAGTACAATCTATCGCCTCTCACTTGTGTAGACTCGGGTTTGAGCCTTGGGGATGGGGAGAAGGGATAAAAATTAATTTGGGCTTACCCACCCTCCTTTCCTTTTAAAAAAAAAAAAATGTGGCATGTACAGTTGACTCTATCTAACCTTGGCTCTTGTAGAAGCTTCAAACCTCCAAATTCTTTGCTTAATTACTACTCAAAGAAATCATTAAATAATTTTTAAGTTAATAATTTTTTCAAACTAATTTCAGTATGATCAATGGTAAATTTTGGTCTTCAAACTGAATAAACAAAAAAATTATTGTTTGTAAAAAAAGCATTTTAAACAAATGTGCATTTTCGAAAATAATAACGGAATTGAATCAGTTCCTAAATATAACGCGTTTTTCAGATCAAGTTGCATAAAAAATATACATTTCCATGCCGCTGGCTCACGAGTAAAATAAAACTTTCCAGTGAGCATGCAGAAACAAGTCAATGCGAAAATACGAAATCGTTTTGGCTGCGAGTATTGGATTGTTACCTTACGCTCCCACACCGAAACACGCATGTGGGTTTGGAGGGGCTGCTGAACTCAAAATGACAATTTACAATAGGCATTTTAATTGGCTTATTGATCCAATGAGCTAATGACAATAGGCATTTTAATTTCACTTTTGGAATATGTGCTTTGTGAGCTTCGTGGTCTCTCTTAAATCATTAGGCTATGGGTTTTAAATTTTTCCTTTTCAATTTTTCCTTTTGCCCATAAATTATTTCCCCAAGATCATGAAGCTGCATGCATTAACAAGATCTATGACTGAGAGCAATATGTTCTTACTACAGTCGTCAGAAGAGTAAACTACTGTGCCCGACCCAAACAGCTGGTTTTAGGGGGCAATAAATAAATAAAGAATTCGACCCGTACCGATAATAATAAGACAATGCAAACTATGATCAATTATTCTGTATTTAACTAACTTTAAACGCTTGACAATTAAAATTTCTCTTAATAATTATCTATCGATCCTATTTACATAAAATAAATACCAAGATGATGCTATGCTTTTTCAATTTTAGGTGTTAACTAAAAGAAAAAATTAGCATGAACCTATAACAATAATTATTAAAGTTTGTTTTGCTGTTTTAGACTGTTTGGTTACAGAGAAAAGTTGAGAGAAAGCAAGAGAAAATTTTGTTGAGAAAAGTTTTATCATTAATTGATTAATGAATGAGATTACAAGCTTATATACTAACATCCAGAACTTTCTACACACATACATCAAGTTCACATGTTTAGAAGCTCTCTGATGAATTGTATAATAGATTTCAAAACTGAAGCTAACAACCATTAACAACTTTTGCTGACTGGACTGCCACATCACTAATATGAATTATAGCAAACTTAACGAATTGACTAAACCACCATATATCCTTAACATCCCCCCTCAAGCTTAAGGTCTGGGAAGAACATTAAGCTTGCCACGAAGATAAGAAAATTGACCAAAAGAGAAAGGCTTGATGAGAATATTTACAAGTTGCTCAGAACTGGAAATATGACTGACAGTGAGTTGCTTCTGTGCAATGTGCTCTCGAACAAAATAAAGGTCTAATTCAATATGTTTTGTACAAGAGTGATACTTTGGATTGCTAGCTAAGGCCTTTGCACTCTAATTGTCACAATATAGAACAGGAGGTTGATAAAGAGAAATCCTTAGTTCTTGAAATAAGTAAGTGAGCCAAAGAACTTTTGAGGTTGTAGAATCTAGAGCTTGATATTAAGATTCTGCTGAGGAGCATAAATAATAGTCTGTTTTTTGGATGCCCAAGAAGTAAGATTGTTCCCTAAGAATACATAATACCCTCCAGTTGACCTTCGATCATCCGGATCAGATGCCCAATCGGCATTAGAAAATGCTATTAATGAAATTAAGCCTGACGAAAAAAATTGTATACCAAAGTGTGCAGCGCATTGCAGATATTTGAGGACTCTCTTGTAAGCTTGCTAGTGGGAAATTGTTGGAGTGGCCAAGAACTGACTAAGCATGTTCACAATATAAGCTATGTCAGGTCTGGTCAGCAACACATATTGAAGAGAACTTACAATACTTTTGTATAATGAAGGATTGTCAAAAACAACACCTTTGTCCTTTTTAAGCTTATCAATTGGACTCAAAGAAGTGTTATATCCTTTGCTATCAAGCATATTTGCCTTTCTAAGAATATCACCAATGTATTTAGTATGAGACAAATGCAATCCTTGAATAGAGGTTGTCACTTTAATTCCAATGAAGTAATTAAACTCCCTTAGATCTTCAAGCACAAATTCTGAATGTAGATATTGAATAACGATCTCAATATGCCTGGAATTGGAGCCATTTATCAATATATCATCAATATATATAAGAATGAGCAAAATATCTTGACTAATGTGTTGAATAAACATAGAGGTATTAGATTGATTGAAATCCCTTATTGATCAATGAACCTTTTAACTGTTATACCATGCTTTAGGAGCTTGTTTGAGACCATATAAAGCTTTGTTGAGTTTGCAAACATAAGATGGATATGTGGAATCTATGAATCCCTCAGGCTGGTGCATGAATACATCTTTTTGAAGCTCACCATTTAGGAATGCATTATTTACATCCAGCTGTCTAATCTACCAATGATGCATTACTGCTAAACTCAGCACTACTCTGATTATACAAGGTTTCACAACTGGACTAAAGGTTTCAAAGAAATCCGCTCTTTATGTTTGATGATACCCCTTGGCTAACAATCTAGCTTTGTATGTGGAGATGCTTCCATCAGGGTTTTACTTTACTTTGTAAATCCACTTATTACCAACTATTTTAATGGCATTTTCAAAAGGTATTAATGTCCAAGTTTGGTTTCTTTGCAATGCTTCAAATTCCTCTTTTATAGCTTGAAACGATTTGGAATCTTGTAAAGCACTTTTGACACTTGTTGGTTCAAGATCTTGCGTTGCTATTAGATGTTATTGGGGTTTAAAGATGCTAGCCTTGGCTCTAGCAATCATTGGGTAAGTTGATACTATGGATGGAGTAGGGTAATGAGGTTGTTGAGATGAATAGTTTGAGAAAGAAAAAGAAGATTGTGTTGATCCAGAACTTGATGAAGGAGATGATGCAAAATCAGGGTTAGTAGTTGGTAGCTTTGCATTGCTATTGTCATTAAGAATAGAATTTTGAAAGAAAAAGAATTGGATTGGTGATAAGGAGATGTCAATTTTAGAGGCATTTGAAGCAGATTGTTTAAGAAATACTTTTTTGTAAGGAAACTCAGATTCATTAAAGGAGACATGCTTAGCAACAAATACTTTACCAGAAGGATCTAAAAACTTATAGCCTTTATGAATTGGACTATAACCAATGAAGACACATTTTTTAGTATGAAAATCAAGTTTATGATGATTATAAGGTTTGAGTAAGGGAAAACAAGAGCAACCAAAAATCTTAGGAAACTAATAGTTAGGTAGTTGATTATGTAACTTTTGAAATTGAGACATGTTGTTTAGTACTGGTGTCGGTATTCTGTTAATTAGAAAGGAAGCTATATGAAAAGTTTCCCACCAAACGAAAAGAAGTAATTGAGATTGAGCAAAAAAAGTTAAACCTATCTCAACAATGTGTTTGTGTTTTCTTTCAATAACCCCATTTTGATGGTGAGTATGTGGACATCTATGCCTAAAACATATACCCTCTTGTTGAAGAAATGCTTTGAAGACTGTAAATTCTCCCCGTATATTTGACTGCAATGCTTTAATAACAAAGAGAATTGTTTTTTAACAAAAAATTTGAAGTGCTTAAAAGTTTCTAAGGCTTCTGATTTAAGTGTGAGAGGAAAAATCTAAGAATATCTTATGAAATCATCCACAAAAGAAATATAGTATCTATAACCATCCATGGAGTATTCAGGGGCTGGTCCCTATAAATTTGTATATAACAATTCAAGTGGTGATTTGGTTTTAATTTCAGTGATAGAAAAATGAAATTGATGCATTTTGCCACACATGACAAACATCACAGAACTCAATAGATTGATTTGAGATAGAATATCTAGGAAGACTTTTTATTATTGTTTGGCATGTTTATTTGGATGACCATATCTATTGAGCAACAATTGAACTGATATACTGCCTGTAGTCAGGAAACTTTCAGAGACAGAACAAGGATAAACTTCAGAAGCATGCTTATTTTGTAACAAAGACACACAAGACCTGTGTAGATAGCTTACAACTTTGTTATTAAGAAGAACTAACGACATAGAACTGAAATTCTATTTAGGCTACCCAAGAGGGTGAAATTCTATTTAGGCTACCCAAGAGGGGGGGTGAATTGGGTTTTAAAAACTAAGCCAATAAAAATGCACAATATTAAAACTAATGTCTTAATCAAAATCAAAAGCAATAAATTCAACAATGCTCAAATTAAAAAGGATAAGGAAAGAGAAATCAAACACTTGAATTTTTACGTGGTTCGGCCAACCGTGCCTACGTCCACGCCTCCAAGCACACCGGGCTTGAGGATTCCACTATGCAAGCCTCCAAGGCTTCAAACACTTACACTTGACTTCCAAGGTGTCAATGAACCTTTACAATAAGAGATTAAACCCAATCTCTCAACCCAAGTGTTTCCCAACACTTACAATCACTCAATGAAAGAGATTTAATAACAAATAATCTCTCACACACTCCAAATGATTACAATTGAAATTTTAATGTGTGAGGGAATGAAATGAAACACAATTGAAGCTCAAAGAAGATTGTTTCTCAGTAGTAAGCTCAAATATCAAATGTTGGATCTCTCTTGTTTGAATTTGATTGAGCCTTTTTATAGTTGGAGCTGAAAACTAGCCGTTATTGACTTTCTGAGAATAATCGGATCGCCGTTTGTCTCTATCGGTTAGCCGTTTTGAATTTCCAACTAGCCGTTATCCTTTGACTTCAAATAAACGGTTTGCCGTTAACTTTATCGGATCACCGCTTTCTTTCCAAGAACCTGCAAAATGAACTCGGCTCTCCGTTTTTGATAAACGGTTCAAGACTAGAGAACTTCTACTCACCGAAGTTATCGGTTAGCCGCTTTAAATAAACGGTTCAAGGCTAAAACATTTTTACTCACCGAATTGTTCGGTTAGCGTTTTAATTAACGGTTCACCGTTAATTTCCGTAAGCTTGACACAAAAACTTTGCTAACCGTTTGGGCTAATCGGTTCAAGGCTAAAACATTTTTTACTTACTCGGAATGTATCGGTTAGCCGTTTTAAATAAACGGTTCACCGTTATTTTCCGAAACATGTGAAATGTTCATCATCAGAAATTATCGGTTCACCGCTTTTCCAAGAAACGGTTCACCGTTAATTTCGATTTCATCATTTTTGAATTTAAAACAAGTGTATTGCTTTTAGAAAATTCTTTTAATAGCCAACACTTTAATCATGAACATATAATTTGTGTTATCATCAAAATTATTATTATAAGATTAACAATCTCCCCCTTTTTGATGATGACAAATTTTATATGTGAAGGACAAAAAAATATTTGTTTTAACTCCCCCTGAAAATAAGCTCCCTTGAAAAATAAACAAAATTTTTGTTAACTTCCTTTTTAAAATATAACTGAAAACTATTCTCCCCTTCAAAGATCAAAAAGAAAAAATAAAGGAAAACAGCCACGTTTTGACAAGTAAAAATTTAACAAAGATCTCCCCGTATTTTAATCATTCCCAAAAATATACACCAAACAAATCAAAAATAGGATACAACCAATTGAACCAAGCAATAAGATTAAGATCAAAATGAGAAAACAAGCATCCATATATAATAAAAGCATCCGATAAAGATACATAAATAATGCATAACACATGGAATGTTTGTGCGAAATATGTTCAAAACACTAAAAAGCTATTGCGGAGGAGGAGGTGGAGGAGTGGTAGAGGAGGAAGGAGGAATGGCGAGAGAGCGAGAAAAAATGCGTTGCTATCCATCCAAGATGTCTGCTTGGAAGCCGGAAGGATGCAACCGATCTGAAAACTGCTGCTGCCGCCGAAAAGTGTGCGAATATCGCTTAACGAGCCAAGAAGATGATCGATGCGGATGGAGCAGTGGTGAAGTAGATGGTCGGCGATCTCCGTCTCATGTGCCTCGAGAATCGATTCTGCGGGAGGCGAGAGGCGGCGATCCGCGACGAGGAGGCGGAGGACGAGCGCCGAGTCGAAAGTCGGCAAATCGAGGTAAAGATGTCGTTGAGGAACCGGCATCTTCCTGAGCTACGAGGTGTCTTGGTTTTTCGCATTAGGCGTTTTTATCCAATCCTCGACTCCTTCGAGAAAACCACCAATTTGAAATAGCCTCTTTCCCAATCTTCTTGGTCTCAACATACACGGAGTCTCGAAGAGGTACGCGAAAGTGTCGTAAAAGCTTAGAGATAATGTTACCGTATGCGGAAGTAGCCTATATGTAATAAATAGGGGGTATTCAACATATACGGGCGCAAAATAATATACCCAAGGTTAATACGGCGTCCACTAAGAAGACTATCAAGAATCCCTACATCCACTAGTAACCTCATCCGAGTGTCCCTTCCTTTGGGGTAATAATATCTTTGCAAAATGGTGTGTAGAATCCGAACTCGCAGCTGCAAAAGTTGGGCTCTAAATGGAAGGGTGCATATCTCATTAGTGAGATCCCGACGCTACAAATGTTCCTAACCCCTCGAATATGGTTAAAATCGGAAAGGATAATTCCTTCCTCGAAGTGTATATATTATGTCCAATAGTGGCGATCACTAAATGGTGTTTAAATCAAAAACATCAAAATCAATAGAACACCCCAACACTCGTAACTATTCGATCTACTCTTTCTGCGACAATTCCATGTTCGAATAAAAACACGAACTAGGTTAGGATAAATCCTCTCGTCTAAGTCTAATGCCGACTCCCATGGCAACAACATCTCGCTTAACACTTTTTCCACAAACAACCAACTCCTCAAAATCATCTAAATCCACAAAGTAAGAGTCGATTACCTTACGACCCATGAATCGGGTTTCAAATCGTTTTACCAAATGGAGTTGTTGGAAAATGGATTCTTTGGAACTCGGTTGTCTCTTTAGGAGGTATGGGGTTGCTTTTTTGGGGACAGACTTTCCTCTTCCTCGCCGGTTAGAGGATTCGGCCATTAATGGAGCTTTGAGAATGTGGGATTTTGTCAAAAAGATGAAAATGAAGCAAACTGGACCAATAAAGTGAATGAAAAAGAGTAGAGGAAGGTTTAGAGGCTCAATTTGGTAGGAAATTGTCAACAAACGAGTCAAAAATCGAGAAATTTGTTCGGTTCTTGAGGGTTTCAATTTGGGATTTCGGGATTTGGGCAGAAATTTTATGATTTGAATGGTTAAAACTGGTCTAATAATGATAAGGAATGTTTCTATGATCGTGTTTTGGCAAGAAATAGCAAGAGAAACCAGAAATTTTAGAGAGAGAGAGCTTAGGGTTTCTTTGGTAAGAGAAAAAACGGTGAGGGGTAACTAAACGCGAAGAAGAAGAAACACCCAATTTTATATCCCACTTAAACGGCGAGCCGTTTAAAAAATATCGGTTTCTGATAAGCGTCAGAGCTAGAAAACATAATCGGTTAACCGTTAGTAATAAACGGTTGGCCGCTAATATCCAAAAAAAATTAGTGTTTTTACGGAATTAAACGGTGACCGTTTGAACCATAAACGGTAATCCGTTTTCTTGACTTTGATTTCGCACATAAGTTTTATTCTACGGCCAACATTCAATACATTTCTAAATCATTTAATTGATCAAAATGTCTTGTAAGGCCAGTATAATGCATGAATACACAATTTTAAACACATCCAAAAACAATCATCATACTATAGAAAGGCAAAGAATCATTATGAGACATTTATCATTCCAAGCTCATGCCTAATCTTTGAAAAATGATCTTCGCTAAGAGGTTTAGTAAAGATATCAGCAAGTTGTTTTTCCGTAGAGATAAAATGTAATGAAATATCTCCCTTTTGAACATGATCTCTTAAGAAATGATGTCTTATCTCTATATCTTTGTCTAGAATGTTGAATGGGATTCTTTGAAAGGTTTATGGCACTTGTGTTGTCACACATGATAGGTATATGATCAAGATTAATACCAAAGTCTCTAGGGTTTGTTTCATCCAAGTGATTGCGCCGCACAACAACTACCTACGCAATATACTCGGCCTCGGTGGTTGAAAGAAGAACCGAGTTTTGTTTACTAAACCACGAGACAAGAGAGTGACTGAGAAAGAAACAAGTTCCACTAGTACTCTTCCTATCAATCTTATACCCAAGAAAATCGGCATCCGAATAACAAATCAAGTCTAAATGAGTTCCCCAGGATACCAAAGGCCAAGATCTACGGTTCGCCTTTCAAATATCGAAAAATTCTTTTGACAAAGAAAGCAAGTGAGATTCTTTAGGACATGATTGAAATCTTGCACACAAACATACACTCAATACAATATCGGTCTCCCACTGGCGGTTAAATAAAGTAAGGATCCGATCATACCTCGATATGTTTTGACATCAACATCTTTACCTTTTTCATCTTTGTCAAGCTTAATTGTTGAGCTCATTGGAGTACTTTTAATCTTGCCATCTTCAAGTCCGAATCGCTTTAGTAGATCTTTCAAATATTTGGCTTGATTGATGAAGATTCATTCTTCGTTTTGTCTTATTTGTAGTCCGAGGAAGTACTTCAATTCTCCCATCATACTCATCTCGAATTCTTTGCTCATACAAGATGAAAAATCCTTACAAAGAAACTCATTAGTAGAACCAAAAATGATATCATCAACATAGATTTGAACAATAAGTATATCTTGATTCTTATGCTTGATAAAAAGTGTAGTATCCGCTTTACCCATTGAAAAGCCATTTTCCAAAAGAAATTTACTAAGTCTATCATACCAAGCTCTGTGGTGCTTGTTTTAATCCATACAATGCTTTTGACAACTTGTAAACATGATTTGGAAATTTTTCATTTTCAAAACCAGGGGTTGTTTCACACTTCTTCCATAATGTAACCATTTAAAAATGCACTTTTGACATCCATTTGATACAAAATAAAATTCTTATAACATGCAAATGCTAAAAGCATTCTAATAGATTCTAATCTTGCTACGGGTGCAAAAGTTTCATCAAAATCGATTCCTTCTTCTTGATTGTAACCTTGAGCCACTAACCTAGCTTTATTCCTTACAACCACAACCGATTCATCCATTTTATTCCTAAATACCCATTTAGTGCCTATAATGGATTGATGTTCTGTTTAGGAACTAATTCCCATACATTGTTTCTCTCAAATTGATTTAACTCCTCTTGCATTGCCATAATCCAAGATTCATCGTTTTCCGCATCCGAAAGGATTTTGGTTCAATTTGAGATATAAATGCGGTATGTGCACATGTGTTTCTAAGTGATGATCTAGTAGTTATACCTCGTGAAGATTCTCCTAAAATCAAGTCTTTAGGGTGAGAAGATACATACCTCCACTCCTTGGGGAGTGTTTGAGAGTTACCTTCATTTTGCTCCACATTGTTTTGCTCTTCATGTTTCTTCTCTTGATTCTTGCTAGATGAAGAATCTTGTTTAGCATTCGAAGTTTCTCCTTGTGGTACTTCTTCATCTGCATCATTAAAAACTTTCTCCATCGAGGATGGGTTAGATTCATCAAATGTAACATGCATGGATTCTTCAACAACCAAGGTTCTTTTATTGTAAACTCTATAAGCTTTGCTTTAGAAGTTGAATATCCAAGAAAAATGCCAACATCCGATTTTGGATCAAATTTACCAAGATTGTCTTTTGTATTCAATATGAAACATTTGCATCCAAAAACCTTGAAATAACCAATGTTGGGTTTTCTATCTTTCCAAAGCTCATAGGAAGTTTTATTAAGAAGTGGTCTAATTAAAACACGGTTTAAAACATAGCATGCGGTATTTACGGCTTCGGCCCAAAAATATTTTGGTAATGCATTCTCATTTAACATGGTCCTAGCCATTTCTTGAATAGACCTATTCTCTTTCTCTCAACAACTCCATTTTGTTGAGGAGTCCTAGGTGATGAAAATTGATGTATAATACCGAAATCATTACAAAAACTTTCAAATGCATGATTTTCAAATTCTCCACCATGATCACTTCTAATGCAAGTAATGAAATAGCCTTTTTCATTTTGAACCTTTTTACAAAAGACTTTAAATGCATCAAATGCATCATCCTTATTAATAAGAATAATACCCATGTATACCTTGAATAATCATCCACAATTACAAATGCATAATATTTTCCATTTAAACTAGCATGTCTAAGGTCCAAATAAATCCAAGTGAAGAAGTTGAAGTGGTTTTGAAGTAGAAATATGATTTTTGTTTTTGAAAGAAGTTTTGATTTGTTTTCCAAATTGACATGCTTCACAAATTTTATCTTTTTCAAAACCAATTTTCGGAAGACCTTTAACTAAATCATTTTTGGAAATCTTTGAAATTAGATCCATGCTTGCATGTCCTAGTCTTCTATGCCATAACCAACTATCATTATGCAATGCGGAGAAACATTTATCAAAAGTAGATGCACAATCTATATCAATGGTATAAACATTAACACACCTCTTTCCAACAAAAACAATTTTACCATCACTTGCATTTTCAATAACACAATTTGTTTTATCAAAAATAACTTTATAACCTTTGTCACACAATTGACTTATACTAAGCATGTTATGTTTTAGATTTTCAACTAAACATACATTCTCAATGAGAGTTGAGGGAAATTTACCGACATTGCCAATACCAATTATTTTTCCTTTTGAATTATCTCCAAAAGATACATCCCCTCCATTTTCGATTTTGGTAAAGCTTGAGAACCATGAATAGTCACCCGGTCATATGTCTCGAGCATCCGCTTTGTCCAAATACCACTTATTTCTCTTTCCCTTCTTCTTTGATTCCCCGCAAGAATATCTTAAGTTTTAGGTACCCAAAACTTTTTGGGTCCTTGAGTGTTAGTAATGGTTCCTTTTGGAACCCAAATAAATTTAACTCCATAATAAGCATTTCTCTTAATAGGACATCGATTTTTCATGTGACCATCTCTATTGCAATAATGACAAACAATTTTATGATTATTAGTGGTAGTAGCCTTAACAAAGTAGCTTTTGTAGTATTTTTGTTTCAAATTAGGTTTATAACCAATCCCTCCTTTATCAAACACACATTTTTGGGCACCAAGTAATTTTTCTAAGTTCTTTTGCCCATTTGTGAATTTAGAAACAATCTCATTTAGTTCCTTGCTCTTCTTTTTAAGTTCTTCATTTTCTTTGATTAAGTTATCAACATGTAATTTTTCATGTTCATATGAAGAACTTTGTTTACCTTTTAAAGATGCAATTCTATCATGCAATCTTTCATTATCTAATTCTAACTCTTTAATCTTATCATTTAACACATCATTACATTTTTGCATAAAGATCCTTTTCATTTGAAAGTTCTAATATATTCTTTTTAAGACATGCATTTTTCTTTCCAATTTTCATCATATCACTATGCAACTCATTAAAAGCATCATATAATTCATTATAGGATGGAAGATCACTTACCTCATCAAGCTCATCCTCTCCTATTGCCATAAGTGCCAAGTTTGATATTTCTTGTGATTGTTCATCCTCACTTGACTCTTCATCGCTATCATCCCATGTTGCCAACATAGCTTTCTTCTTGAATTTGTTGAGAAGGGGACATTCCGATTTTATATGACCCGAACTTCTTTGCGTTCATAGCATATGATTGCTTCCTTCTTCTCCTTTTGATTCTTAAAGTTTCGAACTTTCTTCGATCACCGGTTTTCTTGAAGAACTTCCCAATTTTCTAGCTATCATGGCCATTTCTTCATCTTCAAGTTCGCTTCTCCTCATCACTTTCGATTTTGATGCTTTCAAAGCAATGCTTTTCTTTTTCTTATCTTCATCTCCTTTCTACCGCTAAATCTTCTTCATAAGAGATAAGTAGCCAATTAAATCATCAATAGACAAAATGTTTAAATCTTTGGCTTCCTCAATAGCATTCTCTTGGTCTCCATTCTTTTGGTAATGACCTAATGATTTTCTTTACCCTCTCGCTTATTTGAAAAGGTTTTACCAAGTGCCCCTAGAGTGTTTACAATGTCTCAGAAATCTAGTATACATAGAGTAGACACTTTCATTTTGTTCCATTTGAAACAATTCATATTGCCTAGTGTATCTACTTATTTTAGATTCTTTGACTTGGTTTGTTCCTTCATAAACAACTTCAAGTTTCTTCCAAATTTCATAAGCATTAGAACAACTTGAGACTCTATGAAATTCTTTCTTATCTAAGGCACAAAATAAGGCATTCATAGCTTTAGAATTGAGTGAAGCTTTTCTCTTTTCGAAATCATTCCATTCACGTGAAGGTTTAGGAATATCTTCTCCTTCTTCATTTTTAGTTATCGGCATGAATGGACCATCACATACAACTTCCCATATTTCGTAATCTAAAGCTTGCAAGTAAATTCTCATCCTAGTTTTCCAATAAGGATAATCATTACCATCAAAGAATGGTGGCCTAGTGGTAGATTGTCCTTCCCTATAGCTAGAATCATATTGGGTTGCCATGGATCGTTTACTCTAGACGATTAAGTCCTAACAAGAGAACCTTGCTCTGATACCAATTGAAATTCTATTTAGGCTACCCAAGAGGGTGAAATT
The DNA here is from genome assembly GCA_030449905.1 of Luvunga scandens. Classification (NCBI taxonomy): domain Eukaryota; kingdom Viridiplantae; phylum Streptophyta; class Magnoliopsida; order Sapindales; family Rutaceae; genus Luvunga; species Luvunga scandens. The sequence goes on along the minus strand of JASUUG010001019.1, from coordinate 1,249,137 downwards.
CTATTTAGGCTACCCAAGAGGGGGGGTGAATTGGGTTTTAAAAACTAAGCCAATAAAAATGCACAATATTAAAACTAATGTCTTAATCAAAATCAAAAGCAATAAATTCAACAATGCTCAAATTAAAAAGGATAAGGAAAGAGAAATCAAACACTTGAATTTTTACGTGGTTCGGCCAACCGTGCCTACGTCCACGCCTCCAAGCACACCGGGCTTGAGGATTCCACTATGCAAGCCTCCAAGGCTTCAAACACTTACACTTGACTTCCAAGGTGTCAATGAACCTTTACAATAAGAGATTAAACCCAATCTCTCAACCCAAGTGTTTCCCAACACTTACAATCACTCAATGAAAGAGATTTAATAACAAATAATCTCTCACACACTCCAAATGATTACAATTGAAATTTTAATGTGTGGGAAATGAAATGAAACACAATTGAAGCTCAAAGAAGATTGTTTCTCAAAGAGTAAGCTCAAATATCAAATGTTGGATCTCTCTTGTTTGAATTTGATTGAGCCTTTTTATAGTTGGAGCTGAAAACTAGCCGTTATTGACTTTCTGAGAATAATCGGATCGCCGTTTGTCTCTATCGGTTAGCCGTTTTGAATTTCCAACTAGCCGTTATCCTTTGACTTCAAATAAACGGTTTGCCGTTAACTTTATCGGATCACCGCTTTTTTCCAAGAACCTGCAAAACAGAACTCGGCTCTCCGTTTTTGATAAACGGTTCAAGACTAGAGAACTTCTACTCACTGGAAGTTATCGGTTAGCCGTTTTAAATAAACGGTTCAAGGCTAAAACATTTTTACTCACTGGAATTGTTCGGTTAGCCGTTTTAATTAACGGTTCACCGTTAATTTCCAGAAGCTGTGACACAAAACTTTGCTAACCGTTTGGGCTAATCGGTTCAAGGCTAAAACATGTTTTACTTACGAATGTATCGGTTAGCCGTTTTAAATAAACGGTTCACCGTTATTTTCCGAACATGTGAAATGTTCATCATCAGAAATTATCGGTTCACCGTTTTCCAGTAAACGGTTCACCGTTAATTTCCAGTTTCATCATTTTTGAATTTAAAACAAGTGTATTGCTTTTAGAAAATTCTTTTTAATAGCCCCAACACTTTAATCATGAACATATAATTTTTGTTATCATCAAAATTATTATTATAAGATTAACAAGAACTTGGTTTGAACAATTTTGAATTGCAATCTGCAGAGTGAAGAAATAAGTCATCATGTGATAGTAGCTTGTAAAGACCACCTTCAACAATCCCTTGAGCTAGCAAGATTCCCTCTATCTTGTCCTCGATAAAGCATATAGTGGGAGAAAATTCAATGATAATGTTATTATCTAATGATAATGTTATTATCCAAAAGAAGTTTAGATATACTATAAGGTTTTTGGTTATTTTAGGAACACATAGAGTATTGGTTAAAGACAAATGTGTACCTAAAGCGGTATAAAAGTAAGTGTAGCCAATGTGTGTAATAGCAAGACCTTGACCATTTCCAATCAACAACAATTGAGAGCCATGATAAGGCTTACCTTTAGCTAGATTCTGCACATTGTTGGTGATATAGTGAGTAGCTCCACTGTCAAGGTAACATCCTTGATTTGCAATCCCTTCTCAAGTAGCCATATATGTAGTTCTTGATCCTTGATTCTGAGTTGAAAAATGATTATATATTGGAGAATTTGGAATAAAATTCCTATTGAATCTATTTCTACAATCATCAGCAAACTGAATTGGCTTAAAACAAATTTGACAAATAATGTTTCCTCTGCATTTCCTTTGCCAAAGCCATTAAAGAATCCAACATTTCCATTGATACCACCATTTCCATTAAATCCACCAACATTACCATTAAAGCCACCAAGAAAAACACCTCTACCTTGATTTCCAACCAGCCTCTTCTTAAATTTTGTTCCATATAACCACCTCTACCAGATAAAAAAAATCCTTTGTCATTATAGTTACCATTTCCACTTTTATTCACAAAATTTCCATTCCAATTTCCTTGATTATTGTTTCCTAATTTCTTCTGATTATTTTCAGCTTGAGTTACATTAGCTACAAAGTTCAACCTAGCTAGCTTCTTTAGCAGCATTAGAGTGAGCACTCTCAAGTCTAGCTTCATGAGTTAACAACATAGAGTATGCCTCATTAATACTCATTTGAAGAACATTTGCCTCAACATACCCCACAACAAGATAGTAAGGTTGCCCTAGGCTAGAGATAAAATGTGTGATAAAGTCAAGAGAACTAACTGGACTACCAGTAACTGTTAATTCATCAGTCACTGATCTCAACTTACAAAAATATTCTATAATGGACATAGATCCTTTCTTAAAATTGTTCAACAACGTCTTCAAATGCACTTTCTTGGCTGTAGTTTCAAAACCAAACTGTTGTTCTAGACTAGTCCAAAGTTCATAGGAAGTTTTAGAATTTATAACAAGACTCGAGATCTCAACATTGATAGATGACAAGAGCCAGCTCAAGAGCATCTGATCTTGCCATTTCCAAGCAGCATACGCAGGATTTTCTGAGACAATAACATCAATACTTGCTGATTCACTGGATAGAAATTGATCTGGACAAGCACCTGATCCATCAAGAAAGCCTTCCAGCTCATTTGCTTGAACAGATGAAAGAATCTATGATTTCCATTTTCCATATGGTGTAATTAGATTTGTCAAGTTTAGTTGGTGTTGTGAATGTAAATGTTGAAATTGATGATGAAACATTTGTATTAAGACTTGAAGAAGCCATGAATGTATTGTGATACAAGGCTCTGATACCATATTAAAGTTTGTTTTGCTGTTTTAGACTATTTGGTTACAGACAAAAGTTGAGAGAGAAAATTTTTCTACGAAAAGTTTTATCATTAATTGATTAATGAATGCGATTACAAGCTTATGTACTAACATCCAGAACTTTCTACACATATACATCAAGTTCGCGTGTTTAGAAGCTCTCTGATGAATTGTATAACAAATTTCAAAACTGAAGCTAATAACCATTAACAACTTTTGCTGACTGGACTACCACGTCACTAATATGAATTATAACAAAATTAACGAACAGAATGAACCACCATATATCCTTAACAATAATAATGATAGCAATTTCCATAATTCTTTTTAAATAATCTCAAGTAAAATTATCTACTCTCTTTCCTTCAAAAATTAAAAAAAAAAGTAATAATCTTGATAATAAAAATAATAATAAACCAAAATGCAAACACCACACACCTGATGGTGGTGATCTTCTCGAGAATCCAAATCGCATAAGAGCTATTTGGAATGAGCTTAAAAATGCTGGCATCATCCAAGATATTATTTTGAAAATTCGACAAGAAATGAATTAGTGTTTTCTATTATCCGAAAGAAAGCGAAATTTATTACTTACCTTTTTTCTTTTAATCTATGCGTTTATTTGGAGGTGAGGTGCTGTGAGTTTTAATTCATAGTTGTAGCAAGTAGATGTTTATTAAACAATTCAACTAGAGTGCTTTCATTATTTAGTAAAAACGCAAAGATTTATGCACGTTTATTTGAATCTGATGCAAAATGGCCACCTAACCATCACACCATTATTGCATTCTTTTTCTCTTTTTTTTTACCTTATCTTTTATTTTTTAATTTTTTTACATCTCCTCAATAATGTATTTTAATGGCTCCAGCAATTCTTTTTTGTTCTCCCTTTCAGTTCCAATTCTTTCTTTATTCCTAAAATATTTACAATAAAAAAAATTAACCTACTATAAATTAATTTTAACATAAAAATTTATTGGGGAAGTGTTAAGATAATTTAGGAATAATGAGCGCATTAATCAACACTGTAAGTGAAAAACTAATAATTTTAAACTTATTAAATGTACTCTTTTTAGTATTAATTATTAAAGAGGTGATGTAACCCAAGTAATATGTATGAGCAGGCTCTTATGTATTTTTAAGTGGCTTGATAATTGTGACCTCTAATGTGAATTTTGAAATATTGTGATAAATGGTTTGTTTATTTTGTTAATTAAATGAATATGTTATAATCATATTTTACAGGCTTTTATAAAGACTGTTGCAAAGATCCTTCAAAATATTCAGGAAGAAGAACTTGATGCATTAAATGATGTAAGCCATTTTTATTCTTGTCGAATTGAATGAATCTCCAATTTTGGAATTATAATGATTTCAATGTGAATTGTGATTATCCTGTTGGCATGTATTTTAAAAGATAAAAAAGAAAGGACGACACACAATCTATTATGATGAATTATTAATAGCTGATAGTTACATTCCAACTAAGCTCTTCTTGTATGGATTGTTAATGTACCTAACACTTGGGCATTCTTGTTTAATTATCTTAAGTAGTCTGGAATTAAGGTTGGCTACGCAAACGGCCAAGGACCATCAGGTGCAAGAGATGGAACCGTTTTCACAAAGAGGTGGATGTTGCAGTTAAATTCATACAAATATGGATTCTGTATTTAATCCTTTTCAGCATTTATATAGGCCTTACCCACAACTTGGATATATCAATCAAGTAATGTCATGCAAAACTTGTGAAGGATATTGAATGTGTAGATCTATATCTCACTAGTTCTTTGAACTAAGTGATTCATCTCCTTTTAAGTGCTTGTTCCATATGATTGTTTCATTCTCCTAGTTATTAAGAGCTGTTATAATCTTTTATTCCATATATGTGACATTATTTTTTAAGATTGACAATATTAGTCTTGTGATTAAGAATTTAATGGAAAGAAAGCATACATTTAAGATGAATTAAATGAGGTTCCTTTGGGGCTAGCAAAATGATTAGTATAAATATAAAACTATAAATATTAGTTGTTATAATTTGTTGAAATTAAAGTTGTAGTGTGAAATTATAATGGTTGCAGTTAATGATTGTAGTATGCATTCGGTGGTATTTTGATTGATTATGAATAGATTGGTTTGTTAGATTTGGATTCGGATGTTGCTAGGTATATGGCTGGAGTTACACTGAATTTGGAAGATGGTGGGTTGCTGGGTATGTGTTATAGTATTGTTAGGTATGTGACTGTTGGATTATTGCCACTGGAAAAAGGCATTACTACTAGAAGTCTTACTGTTGGAATATTTCCATTAATCTTTGGAAGTTTTGTTGGGCAACTTGGCTTGGTGGCTAGAATTTGAATTGCTTTTCTTGAAGTTTAATTAGAATTTAAATATTATTTTATATTTTACTTTTTTTTTTAATTTTTGATGTTTTATCATGTATTGGTGGTGATGATATTGGATACTACATGTATTTATTTTGGAATTAATTTGTTGCATTGAATGGATGTTAATTAATATTAATTTTTTTTAGTTTTTTATGATATTCATTTTTGTTAATAAATTAAATTTGTAAACAAGATTTGACAAATAAATTATAACCATAATATATATATATTTTTAAAAATATAACTTTATGATGGGAATTTCCCATCATAAAGTCTATCATAAAAAATTTCTTGTCAAAATTGAATAATAAATTTACAAATAACAATTTAATTTCCCACTAAAAATTTAAGAAAATGGCTGAAAATTTAAATAAATTCAAATTTTACTTCAATTATTTTTTCACATTAAAATATTTTGTGCTGGATATGACTGTGAAATACCGTCGTGAATTCATGATGAAAAATATTATATTGTAAATTAATGACAGTGACATAGATGACGGATAAACTCTCTGTCATGCACCTTTTTTATGACAGTTATTTCTTGTCATCTATTGTCTATTTTTTTGTAATGTCAGTTTAGTTGTAACATAAATGTCCAGTATAGGACTTTTCCCTCAACTTCTTTAAAGCAGCTTGAAGATCTAAGTCCCCTTGCAAACTAACTTCACTTGTTTTTTACGGTAGCATGACTTCAAACTTGGCATCTTCAGCTTGTCTAATCGGACTGTCAAAACATATATCTTTGATATCTTCCCAAAGTCTTCTAAGGTTGTATTGTTTATTATTGAGCCTACTCTGAATACTTCTTCATCAACCACTACCCTATGTCCTTATAAATAAGGCTATAGAATGACAAACATAGCCATTATGTGAAAGCAAAAGGTAAGACACATCTTTGCTGTATAATTAATACTCACAACCACTAATAGATTGTGCATAAATTCAACACTCAGATCAAGTAGTGCACATATCCTCTATAGTTATAAATAACTATTCAATGCTCAGTCAACCTAACAACAACGAACACCATTTATAAATAATAGTTAACTGAAATCAAACATTAATAATAACAATGACATCTTTAAAATAAGTGTAAAATTCATTTAAGAGACAATGTATGCATTAGTTTTACTTCATTAAGTACATAAAAATGAAGCTCAATCTCTAAATTCTAGCAACAGATCAACATTTTCAACTCAGCACTCTGCACACAGACTAGTTACTCACAAAAATAGAACATTAGGTGCACAACTTATAAGCTGAAATAAATTCATAAAACCCTGGACTCAACAATGAACATACTCTTTACAGTAAGTACTTAGTCAATCTAACAATTGAAGTACCCTTTACAAACAAAACTTAACTGAAGTCAAACATTCATTAACAGCATTGTCATCTTTAAAATCAGTGCAAAAATCATTTTTGGAGACAATTTCAACATCAGTCTTACTGACTAAGTTTATAAAAACAAAGATCAAACTCCCAATTCTAGCCACAGATCAACACCATCATGCCCAACACTCTGTACACTAAGCAATTTCTCATAAAAATAAAACAGCGGGTGCACGCTTTATAAGTTTAAATAAACCATGCAATTTTTATATTATTGCTCTTACTCATGCCTCAAATATCCTTCTTCAAAAAAATGTTAACCAACCAAATAGTTGTTTATATCATGAATATTCATAATATAGAGAACAAATGAAAATAACCCATTTCAACACACTAGTGCCAAAAATTCATTCGAGTAGCAATCAGCCTGCAAAATCATTATCGAATGAAACAATAGCCAACTGAAACAACAATTACTCGTATGAATTTTAATGATTTGAAGAAAAGAAAGTATGTTCATCAACTCTATAGACCTATATCATTAGTATTATACCATCTCAGCTTCACTCTTAACTCATCTCAACACCGTAAAAAGGAAAAAAAGTACAGTAAACGTTTCAGTTACCTAGCATACGGCGAGTGGGTGGGTTCTTGGTCGTCACCTATATTCTTTGTTGGTCGTTGAATTTGTTCGATCTCTTACATCAATTCCCATCATGGTCGAAAATTACTTCTTTGATATCATTTTGTTGTTCACAACAATGAATTTCCTCAATTCATTTTTTATGAATTGTGATGGTGAGTTGAATTTGCAGGATTGATTTGCGAAGATGAAAGGTAAACCCTTTTTTTTTTGTGTAGCAACTGTTGTATAATAGCACGCTTCTGTTATTACCCAGCGGACATTACAATCTTTCAGACATGTTCCAATTTCCAAAGTGCAAAAATTCAAAACCGTTTTAATAGTTAATCAATTTAGTATGCAATTACTTACTTGCTAAGCTTTATACTAATGGTAAGGTTTGCAAAGCGGAGATGTCCTCATACAATCTATCTAACTAAAAGAACTCCAAACCTGAAGGGATGAAATAAAAAATTACCCATATATATATTAAACAAAAATACTCAATAAATTTAATATTATATAAAAATATGTTGTAAGCCGGAATGGTCGCCTATGACCTGTTGTTGTTAGAATTTTTGGCAACTATAACGATTAATCTACAAGGAATAAAATATATCATTACATTCTGTTTTTTGAGATCTCCATGATGGCAGGGATAGTTTTATAAATGAAGCAATGAAACACTGCTCACACGACGGCCAAAACTCCTCTTCATTTGGCAGCGGCGAGTTAGAGTGCCATGCTACCTCCATTAGATTGTTAAACGTTGAGTTGAATAGAGCTTATGTGCACCCTAAATCATCATTGATAGAAAGCAGAGATTTGAGCTGCCATGTGGTCACACCGCCATGTGTGAAGGACTAAGTAGTTTTCTTTTTATTTTTTTGGATCTGAAGTAAATTTTCTCCATTTAGATAAGGTTTAATTTTGGATTATCCTCTTATAAAATGACAATCTTTAAATTATTTGTTAAACTATTGTAAACTCAATTTATCCCTGTTAAAAATAGAAGATAAAAATATTTTCATCAATGCACCCTCATTTTTCCTTTTATTTTTTAAGCAAAAAATAAAATAATTTGAAGTTTACAATAATTTGAGGTGTTTATCATTTCATTTCATGAGGAATAATAAAAAATGTACTATGTGGTCACAATTGCATTTACTATTTCATTTTATTTCTTTTGTAATGCAGTACAAATTTATTTTAGATTAGAAGTTTCGAAAGTTCACATATGTAAAGATGTCATATGGTCGAAGATCAATTTATATTACAATTCATAACTGTATGAATCAAAAGTATGAGTTACAATTCATGTCCTCATGTTGTGTGAAATTTAAGTAATACATGATTTAGTTGGCTTTCACCTATGAAAGGTCCCTTAGTTTTGTCGTTATCTGAAATAGCCATTGGACATTTGGTTATTATTATTATTTTTTGGTACAGTGGAGCCTAGTAAGGATTAGGACGAAACAAACGGGGAACAGATGTCCCATACATGTCATTATATAGCCAATATCCAATTCCCTTAGGAGGGTTATAAAAAACATGGAAATCGAGAGGCAAAGATCTTGCAAACTTGGCCATGAAATCTGCAGCAAAATTGGCTTCCCGGTAATTAGGCTTTATGGTGATTTGCTAATCTCTATTCATCAATTCCTTTATGGCATTAATGAGAGAAAGATGGGCATTTGGCACCGATGTTTTGGAAGCGATAACTTGAGAGATCCATTTGCTATCCAGCTCTGCCACCAAGAATCGGAGACCACGACCCCAAGCAAGGCAAAGACCTTGAAATAGACCCCATACTTTAGCAGAAATCACCGAATAAAGACCAATGTTCATTCCAAAACCGAACTGCCACTTACCAGAGTAGTCTCTCTCCAAGCCTCCAGCACTAGCCAAGCCCTTCTTCAATCAGGAACCATCAGTATTCAATTTGAAAAAGGTTTTGGAGGGGGCTTGCCAGCCAATCTCTTTGTTTATTTTACAACAATGGACAGAATTAAGGTTTTTTTTTTGCATTAGTGATGTCATGAACCTAAGATCGAATTTCAATGACCATTTGAGTGCAACAAGGCATATTATTAGAGAAAATAAATTGGTTACGCTAGGACAAAATTTTCCAAAAAGCAACTCCAAACAAGCAGGCCCAATCCTCCACAACCGCATTGATACCAGCCTTCCTTAGGTTGAAGAAAAACCATCATGAATATTAAGAGAGAAAAAGACTTGCCTGAACATATTCGGAACCAAATAGTGCCATATTCTTTTAGCAACAACACAATCTCGAAGGGCATGAATCACATCTTCATTTTCTTTCCCACAACATTCACATTCCATGGAGCTCTGGATGTGCCTCTTAAATAACTCCTCTTTAGTTTTAATTCTTTCGTGCATTACCAACTACAAGAAGATACGAATTCTCTAGGGTCCTTTCCAATGCCAAATCAATTTCCAAATATGGGCATTATCTTTGTAGATTGGATTGTTAAGAGATAGATAGGCTGACTTAGAAGTGAACTTGCCTGACTTAGAGTGAGCCCAAAAAGGTTGGCCTTCGCAGCCGTCAACTGATGGGGGCTTGATTGCAGCAATTTGGAGGAGGATCTGATTGGGAATAAACTGACCAAACATGCTCCAGTTCCAATTACCCTCATCGTCCACAAAATCAGCCACACATTTATTCTTCAGCTCATTTGGTAATTGAATTGTGGAATGGTTGGCAATAATAAACTCTTCTGAAACCCAGCATTGATCCTAAAAATTAACCTTGGTCCCTGTAACAATAAACCATCTCGTGCCCTGCATCACATATTTCCATATTTTGCTTATGATTTTCCAGAGATAAGAGCTACGCTTATTCTCAATCGTAGAGGGAATAAAATCTGAAGCAAGCCCATATTTTGATCTTAAAACCCGAATCCATGAACTGTGAGGGGAGGTCAGTAAATTCCATTCGATTTTCATAAGGAGAGCATTATTCATGTGTGTGAGATTTTTAAAACCAAGACCACCTCCAACTTTTGGAGTACAAAGCATATTCTAATGAACCAAGCTGAGATTACGACTTTCATTCTTGCTCCCCTAAATAAATCTTCGAGAAATCAGATCGATTGTATCCAAGATTGCATGATGGATCCTTGTCGTTTGCATGGCAAAGATTGGGACTGCCTGAATTACAGATTGAGCTAGAGTAATTCTCCCAGCAAAGGAGAGGTGCATTGTGTTCCATCCGGACAGTCTTTTATCGGCATTATCCATAATTTCTTGATAAGTGGCTTTGGTCACTCTACTGTGAAGAAGGGGCATTCCAAGGTATTTACCAAGATTATTAGTGGAAGTGAATCCCAACGACACACTGATTTTTCTTGTTTTTTCCCCCGTAACATTCTTTGAGAAATAAACCCGAGTCTTCTGTTGCTAATCAGCTCTCCAGAGCAGCTACAAAACAAGTTCAACACCTTATTAATCAGGTGGGCTTGGTCACAAGAAGCCTCAGCGAGAAGGAGCAGGTCATCCGCCAAAAAGAGGTGAGATAGAGGGACCCCATTACGTGAAAGGCATGTGGGACACTAACTACCATCCCTTATTGACAAATTAATCACATGACTAAGGCGCTCAATACATAAAACAAAAATATAAGGAGAAAGAGGGTCACCTTGATGGATTCTTTTAGTGGGTGTGAAGTCCTTAGTGAGCTCACCTTCCCATAAAAATTTGCATTCTAGCCGTAGTAATGCACTCCATTGTAATTCGAATAAACTCTTTTGGCAGCCCAACAAACTTAAGGGTCTAATGGATGAAGTCCTATCTAAGCTTATCATAAACATTTTCAAGGTCCACTTTGATATCCATCTGCTCGATTTTTCCTCTTTTGTTTCTCATTGTGTGGATAATTTCTTGCGCCATTACAATATTCTCTGTAATTTGCCTTCAAAGGGCAAACCTTGTTTGGGTTGGTGGGATCAAGTCTGGTAGGATAACCTTCAGCCTACTAGCCAGAATTTTTGTAACAGTTTTGTACAACACTGTACAAAGGCTAATACGACGGAACATCTTCAAATTGGAGGGGTTATTGGCTTTAGGAATAAGGACAATGAGGGTGTTGTTAAGCTCTAGAGGGAGGAGATTGCCTTTAAAAATACTGCTTACAAGATCACAAACTGATGGGCCTACCACATCCTATTGCGATTGGTAGAATAGAGTATGAAGGCCATCAATTCCAAGAGCTTTTAAGGGGTTCATTCCGAAGACCATAACTTTAATTTCCTCGTTCTAGACAATTTTGCTAAGCTCAGTTAATTTATAGTCTTCAATTCCTGGGAAGGCATTAGCAATTGGGTAGTTAAAACTCACTTCATCATCACAAGTAAAAAGTTTAGAGAAAAACTCAATGGCAATGGATTTGATCTTATCTTTGTTATAAATCTACGTAACTTCACTATTTTGGATTACATCCACTCGATTTCTCCTTCTTCTCGTTATTCTTTTTCTATGGAAGAAAGCAGTGTTTCTATCGCCCCATGAAATCCATTCTCTCTTCGACTTTTGGTACCACAATAGCTCTTCTTGGGTTAGAATAACTTCAAGCTCCATTTTCAATTTGGCCTTAAGCTTAAAGAGCCAGTTTGAATCTAACCTCTCCAAGGCATGTTGAATGCCATTTAATCTTGCCAATAAATGTCTTTTCCTTTTAAAAATATTCCCAAAAATCTCTTTATTCCACACGCTAACTTTATCTACAAAGTGACGAGCAGCCTGAATATAACCCTCTGAATTGCACCATTCTTTAGCGATAAGAGATTGGAAAGACTGGTCCATCAGCCATGCCGCTAAGAAATGGAAAGGTTTACCAGCATTCATCCTCTTCGAAATAAGGCCAAAACTGACAAGAATAGGACGGTGGTCACAGTGAATTTTCAGAAGGTATAAAACTAAAGCTTCAGAAAAGGTAATATTCCACTGATCATTGCAGATGGCACGATCCAATCTTTTAAATAGAGAACTCGTTGACCAAGTAAAACAAGGCCCTTTGAAATGCATGTCCATAAGCTGATTATCATGAAAATTAAACAATTTACAAACTCCACTGCTTTTTCTTGATTTACCTTTTTTCTCTGAAGCATGAAGGATTGAGTTGAAGTCTTCTCTTAGTAACCATGGACCTGTATTCGATTTAGCCAGCGAATCGAGATCACTCCATAGTTTCCTCCTCAAATTTGGGTTGAGGCTAGCATAAACAGCAGTGACCCATGACCAGTTGTCAGAAAAATCAGTGACTTTAAAATGAATGTACTGCGTGTGGTTAAAAGCAAACTCCAACTTGATGCCGGCCTTCCATAAAATCCAAATACCCCTAGCAAAACCCTCAGCTTCCACTCGATGCGAGAATTTGAAGCCACTTCATTTAATAAAGTTATCAGCTTTAACACCGCTGATTTTAGGCTCCAAAATTTCAACAATATTAGGATTATAAATTTTATCCATTGTGATAAAGGTTCTTCTAAATCCCGGTGACGCCACTTCTTGGCAATTCCAGAATATTATAGATAAATTCATAGAGAAATAGCGAAAGAAAAGAAGGGAACTGTCCATATGGAACTTCATTCAAAACCATGTTGCCCTCATCTTCTAAGGAGGTTCCGTTATCATCAGATTCTGAGTCGCTTTCCTCGCCTTTATCTTTAAAGCTCTCATCATCTGGGTCATCTTTGTCATTGGCAACCATCTCCACCTCCTCATAAGGGGGTTTGTCTCGATCTTCAATAGGATTATTAAGATCAGCAAGCTCCATATATGGTGTAAACGGAACTAATCTAACCTTTTTAGTATTCGGGTGAGAATTTTGTGGGGAAAGAAATTTGATTGCTGTATGTTTTACAGGGTCCTGGCTAATGGGAACAACTGTAGGAACGAGTAAGTTGTTTGAGGGTGCAGGGTTTTTTGATTGTGCACGTGACACTACTTCTGCACAAATGGGAGTTAGTGAGGACTTTTTACTAACAGGGCTTTTGTTCAAACTTTGGTGTTGGGCATTTTTGTCCCTTGGAACTTGTATGGCTGGATAATTGACATTTTGCATGGCTATTGATGGTAGTAGGATTCTTCAGATTTTTTTTGGATTTGAATTTGAAATGAGTAGCCGGCTAATCCTTCTCGGTTCTGGGCCCACTATAGACACGAATATTAGAAAATACTCTATCATCATTATCCTCCTTCTCGAGCACCACAAAACGTGATCCCTCTTCCAAATTGGCGTCTTGAGGGCGATTGGAAAATTTATTATATCCTCCACCGTTGTTAACTCTTCCCTTTCCTTTTCGGTTGATAATTATCCAGGGCCTAAAACAGGGGTTCACTGGAATGACTGTAAAAGACGTCGGTTCATCACCACCACTGTTGGTACCATTCCCAGCCCCACTAATAATTGAGCTCTTTGTTGAATCGTTCCTTGTATTGAGCTGAAGACAATTTTCATTCTTATGGTCATAAATCCCATAATTGAAACATATAATCGGCAAATTTTCATACTCCACTTTCTGTATTTTGCCATCTAGAAACAATTGTGAGCAGAAGGGTTTATTAAGTGATACTTCAACCGCAATGCGCGCAAACTTCCCTCTTGTTACTGACTCAGTATTGTAAGCGATTCGAATCACTTCTCCAACGACAATCCCCAGCATCTGAAGAATCATTTTATGGTAATAGTGAAGAGGCATGCCTGGTAAACGAATCCAAGCAACAATGTTATCAATATTACCATTGGAGCCATCAAAGTGGCAGTGCCATTGTTGCACTGTGAGGTAATGACCGAGAATGGTCCAAGGACCTTGTGTTAGAGTATAATGTGCGTCATCTTCTCTTTTGAATTTAACCAGGAAGAAATCATTCTCCAGGTCAATAACAGAGAAACCTTGTGACATTTTCCAGAGATCATTCAGTCGATTACAGAGTGCCCTACAACCAATAGTTCTGCCGAGAAGCTTGACAACAACCATATTCATCCATGGCCTCACCAGTTGTGCAGGGATCTTGTTTGAGAAGGAAATTGAGGGGATGCTTTCCTTTTCACGAAGAATCACATCTTCAGGATCAAACTCCAAGTCTTCCTCTCTCCCCAAAACCTCTTCTTCAAGTTCCTTCTGGTTCTCCATTAGTTTCTCTTTAAAGGATATGGAAGTGGACTCTCCCCTTCATTTCCTTGGTCTCTAAATCTTGTCTTTTTCGTTGAACGGTCCTCCTCCAGTGGTGGTGGAGGAACCTTACTTAAGATGTCGCTACTCATGAGAAATCAAAGCTTTTTTTTTTTAGCACAAAAATTTAAATAAATGGTTATATAAAAAACATGTGTTTCCGAAAAAAGGGGACATTTGGTTAGTTAATGTAACAGCAACAGCTCCAATTTCATAACTTAAAATTCAACTTAAATTAGGGACAGCATAAGACGGGTTACTATGATGGGCGAGAGTTTAAAAAATGTTTGTGAAAAATTGGGACAGTAATAAAATTGAAAACGTTTATTGACTACATGGAAGATCAAAGTCGGCTATTGTGGTTTTAGTTCAAGTGTAGCTGACATGAATTTTGCGACTTGCGAGCAATTGCATTGGATAAATTTTAGATTATTTCTCTCGCAAATAGGTTATTTTTAAATCACTCACTTATTTTTAGAAATTTTTAATTATTCGTATTTTTATTTAAAAGATAAGTAAAAATTAGGAGTGGGTTGATAAATTTTTTTTTCTTTAACAAAATAAATTAAAATTTTAAAAAATAAAAGAATAATTTAAACATAATCAATACACAAGGAGAAAATCTAAAATTAACAAATTTGCATTTGATAATCCTCTTGTCGTGAATTAATTTCTTCAACGTTTAATTCTTAGAACCAGCTGCAACGAGGTAGGCATTGGTTTAATCTTGAATTAATTTTAGGTGCTGGTTCCAATCAGTTAATTAAAAAAATTAGTCAAAATTGGAAATTATTATTTCGAAAGTTTATATGTACTTCATGCGGTACGAATTCCCAAGAACCGGAAATTCGAAAGCAAGCGAAATTAATTGTTATTTCATTAATATATGATAAGAATACGATGCAGATACGTTTGTGATAATAAATAGATTGACGTAAATACAACATGATAATTAACTAATCATGTCAATTTCCATAACAAACATAAAAAATTCATAGAACATCTTTTATGACCTACATTACCACCTAGCCAAAAGAACCAGTTATGAACTTATGACATTGAATGAATTTTAAAATATATTAAAGATAATATAACTAATTAATATATGTATAGCATGTGTAATTAAATTTAATATAACAATCATTTGTATAGTAATTTTTTAAAATAAATGCACACATATCATAACATCAATTATTTATTGTATGATTGACATAATACTCCTAATGTATTCTATAATTTTTTCTTTTGATGAAGGTTAAAATTTCACATCAGAAAAAAACTGATCATGAAAAACTAAATAATATTAATAAATTATTAATAAATTAAGTTACTTCATGTTTTAAGTTATTAATTTATTTTGATTTTTTAAAAATCAAATTAACGTATCCGCAGGTGTTGGTTGAAACACTAGACCTATAGCTAATTGATGTTATGATTACTTCACTTATTTCCTCTTTTAGGTGTATATTTGTCGATATTAATTCGTTATCTGAAAGTTGAAGAAACAATAGAAAGAAGGCAAATCGGACATCTTTCGAAATAATTAATAGAATCCACCTTCAAA
Organism: Luvunga scandens; assembly: GCA_030449905.1. Lineage (NCBI taxonomy): Eukaryota > Viridiplantae > Streptophyta > Magnoliopsida > Sapindales > Rutaceae > Luvunga > Luvunga scandens. The sequence continues at coordinate 1,233,206 of JASUUG010001019.1, read as the reverse complement.
GTCTTAATTACTACTTAATTTAATTGACAAATTATCTTAATTGCTAATGGCTTGCAGCTTTGTTTGAATAAAGCCCTTCTATATGGTACTAGTACGTGGAACCATGATTTTATGGGCCGGCAGGGGTTAAAATCTAAGTATAATAATTTAACTGGGCTGAAACAAAAATTATTTAATTTGAAGGGGTTAATCGGAAAATTTACACGTAATAGATTAAAATTCAGTCTTTAGACCAGAGCCCAGAGGGAAGCCCGCCTCAACATAATTTGGCCATATGTACTTGCTTGGCACAAGAGTACAAGAATTTGCAAATACAATTATAGCTTCAGGAGACTGCATTTTAATTGAGAAGGCAGAGTAATTGTCTTAGTTAAATTCTTTTAATTGTGGAGAACAAAACTTATTAATTAATTTTTTGAGTTACGTTAATTTTAATTAATTAGTCAATGTCTTACATGACAGCTAAATTGTGAGTGATTTTTGAGACGGTAGCATTTTGAAATGACGGTTATCTCTTATAGTCATCTCAATAAAATTGTTACAAATTTTATATACATTAAGAAAAATTCTATAATGTTGTAACTAAAATTATGACATCAATGACATAATAAACGTAAATTTTATAATTTACATATATGACTACTAAATTAATAGAAGACTATTATTTATTAAAATAATTGGAACGGTTTCTACAAAATTTTAATGAAAAATATTTTATTCATTTACTTTTATTAAATAAAAAATACCCATCAATTGATATATATATATATATATATAATGAAAACAAGTGGAATAAGTTTTATTGAATTGGTTTAACGATTAATTCTTCTAGTATATTTATAAACCATTTTTTTTCATTTTCTATAATAGTATTTGTTTCTTACACAAGCAGTTAAGTGAAATCATTTATCTTGATGTGGATTTAGGCAAAATAAAATATAAAAAAATATTCTTATATTATTAGTCACATATATGATATATCAATAAAATTAGATTTTGCTTTAAGTCTTGTGCATACTTTTTATAGTTTTAAATGTTTTTCCTCACTTGTACCTAAGATCATTTCATATTGCCATTAAAGGTATAAAAGGATACAAAATTAGCTCATCTTACAGCAGCTTTAGAAAACATTAAAAGAATAGTATTTTTTAGAATAATTTTGAGAATAAATTTTATCCTTAATAAAATATCACATGTATTATATAAGCCAAAAACTATCATTATTCAATTTAAATACAAAAACAGTAAATATATAAGGTAATCAATATTATAACTTAATTGATGTGAAAATTTGTTTAATATTATCAATTGAATTATTAATAATGATTAAAACTTGATCATACTCAAGTATACATTAGCAAGAAATTTTGTGCGAACTTTTGCACTTTGGGCATGACTAATAAAAACTATTAACTGTATTTTTTTAAGTTATATTAATTATGGGTTAATTAGACACTGATGTGCGGGCACCCGCATGGATTAGTCTCTCGTTAATGCGCTTTATAGTTGCACGAAAAATCCATGGAGAGTTTACAAAAACAATAATCATCAATTTTAAACGTCACAATCATCACCAAAGGAACATAAAAAATCAACGCAAGACAAGACCATCTTGGGAAGTATATTAATTTTATTATACGAAAGAGGTCTCGCATTTGCATGCATAAAGGTTGAAAATTTCAAAAGACACGCCGGAGATTCGATTGACACACATAAGCAACAATCCACATGCATGAAAATGACAAGAACTTTTCTGTCTCATCAAACCCTTTCTTTATTCGGATACCATTTGCCTCTCCTACAAGAACAAATTAATCAGTCTCTTTTATTTGTCACTTAATCACTAGGAACGCAATTAAACAGAACACAGTGCTTAAAATTGAAGTGCTTAACGTAATTCTGAACTACTAGTCTTTACGTGTACAGTTTTAAAAATAATTGAGATTACCATAAAAGCATGAGCTATTCAAGGCCGCTTTCTAGTAGTAGTAAGGTGTAGGGGGAGATGCATAGACGTAAGGATGATGTAGTGGTTTGTGCACAGGTGGCGGTGGTGGTGAGGACTTGTAAAGAGGAGGTGGCGGGGAATAGTAAATTGGAGTTAGTGGCGGAGCAGACTAGTAGAATGGTGGAGGAAGTGGTGGGACTTGTATTTGTGGTGGTGGGGAATGGTGAACCGGCTTCGGTGTCGGGGGAGATTATATTTGTACGGTTTCTTTGGTGGTGGAGGAGGAGACTAGTAGACTGGCGGTGGAGACTTGTGAACTGATGGCGGCGGTGGTGGAGATTTGTACTGGGGAGGGGGAGATGGTGGTGGTGGATATTTCTTTGGTGGGGAAGGAGATGTGTACTAGTAATTGTTTGCAGAGGCTAAGAGAGACTGACATTACCAAAAGAGTGGCAAAGAGATAGCCCATTTGAGACCACGTTGTTCAATACAGAGTGGAGTTTCACTTGTGCTATAAAACAAGCTCCTTCCCTCCACATATAGACTTGGCTTTTTACCTTCTCTACCAAACTTGTCGTATTTAACCTTGACGTTAAACAATTTTACTGTACTGTAACTAAATGATTCAGGTTATGTACGAAAAAGGATGTCATCAAGTTGGGACAAATTTGACTAATTGTAAAATTTTTATGATTTTGTTTGGTGGCCAGCTGTTGGCCAGGTAGGGAATAAAGTAATTAACAGTCACCGAGTTACGACACTGTTAATGATATGGCATCTTTTTTATCAATGTAATAATTTGAACAGGACGTCTTTTGTAATTAATTTCAATATCATTATCCTTCATCAAAAGCTTGAAAACAAGTCATTACCTAACTTATCATGAGTGTTTTAGCCCTGGGTTGAGGCGGCGAGACTTATTTGCGATCATAATAGTAATATGAATGTTTTCTTTTGCTCAGAAATAATTTCTTCAAGATTATGAAGCAGCATTAATTAGATCTATGACCAAGAGTAAGGGTGTGCATTATTCGGTTTGGTTCAGCTTGGTTCAAGCCCAAAAACAAATTGAAACCAAATGGTTCAAGAATTTGTGAAACAAATATGAATCAAACTATAAAATTGAACCAAAATGAAACTAAATGGTTCATGAACTTGGGAAAAAAATATGAACCAAACTATAGAAACTGAACCAAATAGATTCGGTTTGATTCAGTTCTATAATTTCGTTTAGTTTGATTTGGTTTTATCTTATATATTCAATTTAAAATAATGATATAATATTAATATACACTACTACTACAATAATCTTGTGTCCGTAAATCATCAAAAAATAAACAACATAATAAAATCTAATAATAGTAAATTAATATAATAAAGTTCAACAATAAACTTGAAATTTATAAATAATAAACAACATAATAAAATATAGCAATAGTAAATTAAAATAATAATTAAGGCCCAAAATAATCTAGAAATCCACTGCATATTACAAAATAAATTTCAAACCTCTGATACCAATGAACACTCTCTCAATCATCACTTCTTCATCCTTTAACTTCTAAATCCAAAATGCTTAGATTATCTCTCAAAGACAAAGTAAGCTATTAGCCATACCAACAATTAAGAAAAGAATTAAGAAAAGAATAAAATAGAATGTATGTTATGACACAGATATAATTTAGGTTCATTCTTCGTTGGTTTGGATTGTTGCTTTTTTCTCCTTATTTTCTTTGCTTTCGTCCTATCCTTATCTTTTGCAAGTCCTCCTTTTTTCCCCATGTTTTCTCTCTCTCTCTCTCTCTCTGTCTTGGGTGCAGGTTGCCCCACTCCATGCTCGGATTACAAGTGAGATTTTGGAGCAAAATTCCTAGTTGTCATATGATGTGAAGAGTCTTCGCAAGGAGGTCGGTGGGCTTCTTCAGTGGTCACATGAGGAACAAGATTTCTTTAAGAGACAACTAGACCCTATTCGCGGTGAAATGAAGAGGGCCAAGGAGAAGGCCTAGGTGTTGGAAACACTTTGTCACCCAGGGGATCCCAGGACCGTCTGCGAAAGATGGGGGATAGTCCCTAGGTTCTCATGGGGATGATCCCAAAGGTGCTAAGCCTTCTTGCGATCCGAGTTCAACTCTTGGCAAACAACGTAGAATGGGAGATAGAGACATGGAGGATGACGCTGTGGGCTAAAATGTTAGAGATGAAAGGTAAGACGGGAGAGGAAAACCTTGAGGAGTAAACGAACGAGGGATTGTGCTGTGGCCAGTCTTGCTGTTGTGTATGTGTAGACTGTTGAAATTTGTAATTTACTTTTATGCTGTATTTTATTTCTAACTCTGATGTGCACTACTTCCGGTTTGCTTGACAGCGGCCCAAACTTTATCTGGCTCCGGATATCCGTCCTGTGTAGACAATGTAATGCTTTTAGTTTTTGAGTAATGAATGAAACATTCTTTTAAGGCATATTGAGTTTTAGTAAAACTGTTCACCCCACTGGCGGCACCCTCATAGTCAAAGTGGTCAATTTTGTACTTTATTTTTGCATCTAGTGCATTTACGTTTTGTCTGTGGTTTTATTTATTTACTTTTCGAAGAACTTTTTTGTGACAAAACGGCGTGGGGCAATTCTTGTCTGACGATTTCACGTTGGAGTCGCTTTTGATGTTGGAGGGCATGCTTCGTCGCTATGTGGGATGGTCCCTAACATACGTGGTTCATTAGTGATTATTCGAGCAAGTAAGCGGGATCATCTCCTCATTATGAAGGGTGTCCCCTTATGCGTGGGATCCTAATTACCTTTTTATAGTCATGTAGAGTTGTGCTCATCATGCGTGGGATCCTTATTTCTCATTATAAAGATTGTGGGATCGTCTCGTTGCTATGTGGGATTGTCTCCATCATGCATGAGATCCTTATTGCTTATCTAGAAGATAATGGGATCATCTCATCATTGTGCGGGCTTGTCCTTGTTTTAATTGAATTTTGATGAATTAGATTAAATAAATAAATTTGTTTAAAGGGGGGATAGGGTTGCCTTTCTACACTCGAGTGTGCTCTTGCAAGATGGTAGAGGATTTCTACACTCGAGTGTGCTCTTGCAAGATGGTAGAGGATAGCTAGGAGAGTTGGGTGTTTGATGAGGGGATAAAAATAGGATAAAAATGAAGATGAATCCATCAAACTTGAGCTATGTAAACTTACAAAATGGAGCAATAAAAACTTACAAAATTGAGCAATCTAAGGTTAGAGGTACAACGCGGTCACTCACACTCTAACACTCAAGTAAGATTTTGGATGATAAATTGACGGCCTCAATGTCCAAGGAACCTTGAAGCTTCAACAATAGCCTTTATGCTCTTACAAAAAAGAAGATAAGTCTATTTTTTAAATCATAAAGTTGTTACTGTTTTGGACAAACACTTGAGCTTTATTGGAGTGTGCCGAGGGTTATTTTGGTTTATTTGGACACGTGGTGTTTACTCAATGGTTGATCTTCCTTAAGTGAGGTTATATTACTAGCTTGCCTTCTTATGCATTAATGATAGCACCCGTAAGCTTAGGAGATAAAGAAACCTTCAATACATTTTTTCTTTCACAGTGGGCACATGGTAGCCTTTCAAGCTTGTGGTCCTGGTAATTTTCAGTAAGTAGCAAAGGACAATTGATATGGCTCTCCCTCATTGTGTAGATAAAGAATTTTCATTCTTATTGGCTCTTTATTCTTAGCCAAAAAGAAAATATTTTGATCTCTCTTATGATGGTGTGCACTGTTCATGTGTTGATCTTAATAATGAAAATCTAGGTTCTAATAATACAGCTTGATGTTGGACATATTTACCGAAGCTGACCTTTCTTCGGGTAGTTTATCGCCTAATCCTTTGTTAGTTATATTGAAACAATCTATTTCTTCCAGTTCTAAAAAAACCTCCCTTCATATTCTTTCTCAACAAGACATTAAAATATATAGGAATGAAGGTTATAAAGGATTACATCTTGGTGTCGTGAAGATCGAACTGCAGCCTTTGTTTCTTGGAGGCAAAAAATTTATACGTTTCCTGACAATCTTTGATATAAAAAGGTGGACTTTTAAAAAGGCTTTGATCTTAATAGTAAAAATGGGACTCAATCAAGGGCATACAATTATGCAGGTGGAATCAAATTTCACTTAGATCTACATAAACCTATTATCCTAGAAACTAACAAAAGTTTTAATCCAGCTAAATGGATTAACCATGAAACCAGATGAATTAGTCTTTTAGTTCATTATACTATGACTTATAAAGTTCAAACACATGTTTTTCATGAGTTATATAAATCTTCCAATAACAAGATATGCTGCTGGAGAAGGAATAATCATTCAAATAAAAACATTTAAACAAAACCAATTAGTCATTCCACCAAAATGAATAGATGAATATGAACAAAATAATATACCCTTACACCTTTACAGATCCATGAGACCCCACAAGTAGATAGACTAATAGATGGGAGGATATAGTCTCTTTTCCTAGAAAGACAAGGCCCTTATATTCACGTGAGAGTTGCCAAGTTGAAGGAAAGCATCCAGACTCATGTGCACATACGCCTCAAAGATTTTGTTCAACAAGATTTATAAGACCTATCAAAATGATCAATACTTTAGAAATCAATAAAGAATTCTTCATAAGAGTATCTAATGATTATGTAGTTGTCAGATGAACAATCCATAAAACCAATCCTGTAGATGTTAGACTAATTAAAAAGGTGATCGATTGGAATAATATAAATGCTTTGCAACAAAACAAAACTTTAGAAGAAATCATAGCCCAATAGCACCAGATTACAGGACAAATATAAGAATTGCAAAGATAAGTCAAGAAATCCCAGAAATCTCAAAAACTTATAACAAAGCAACTATCAAATCTGCTTTAACTTTCAAAAAGAATCATTATGTTTAAAAAGACAGGGGTAGATAGTGACAAAGAAAGGTTGAGGACATTAAGAGATCAAACAAGAGTACTTCAGAAGATAGAAGAAAATATCTTAGAAAAATGACAAGCCTTTTAAGCCAATACATGTTTAGGAAGAAAATTCTTTAGGCAATAAGTCTAAAGCATTCTTTGCCAATTTTGGGCTTTTTTGACTTGTCTTTGTAATTTCTGTACTTTGCAGTCTAGGGTTGTTGGGCTATGATTTCTTCTAATACTTTGTTTTGCTCTAAAGTATTTATAATGTTCTAATTGATAGCCTTTTTAATTGGTCCAAAATCGATATGATTTGTCATGTGGACTATCCATTTGAAAACTACAGAATCATCAAGTACTCTCTTAAAGAATTCTTCACTAATTTCTAGAACATTGATCATTCTGATACGTCTTATTAATCTTGTTGGACAAGATTTTCAAGGCAGATGTGGACAAGACTCTCGATGCCTTCCTTTAACTTTGCGATTCTCACATGGATATAAGGCCTTGTCTTTCTAGGAAAAAGAACTGATATCCTCCAATCTGTTAGTGTATCTCCCTTTGGGGTTTCATAGATTTACAAGGGTGGATTATTTTTTTCATATTCATCTATCTATTTTGTCAGAAAGACTAGTTGGTTTTAGCAGTAAATCTTGTTATGGGAAGATTTATACGGCTCATGGAAAACATTTAAGGTTGGACTTTATAAGTCATAGTATGGTGTACTACAAGGGCTGATTCATCTAGTTTTATAGTTAATCTATTTAGCTGGATTAAGACTTTTATGGCTTCTAAAAGAATAGATTTATGCATATTTAAGGTGAAATTGGATTCTTCTAGATAATTATATGCCCTTGATTGAGTCCCACTTCTACTATTGAGATTAAAACCTTTTAAAAAATTTGTAGTTCTATCCTAATGGCACCGAGATGTAGTATATTGTAACCTTCATTCCTATATCTTTAAATGCCTTGTTGAGGAAAAAAAAGGGAAGTTAGATTTCTTTAAAGGTATAAGAAATACATTGTAAAAGAATCTTAGAGGATTTGTACATAAATTTAAGTTTAGGTTGTCTAAAAAGAATGACAAATTTTATGGAAGAAAATGATTAAAAAAAGGGAAGATACAAGAGAGGATCTGACAAGACTTAAAAGTGATTTTCAACTCCCAAGTATATTGTATTATAGCTCGGTGAGTCCGAGGTTGATCCACCGAGAAAAGATTTAATTTGTTTATTTTATTTTTTTCTAAAAATAAAAATAAAACTTGAATATATGAAACTTAATTTAAGTGAAATTATGAAACTGAATTAGTTAAGGTTATGGATTCACTCTTAATAGTAAATAAAATTTAACAAATTTTTTTTGTCATTTTTATTTAGATTTATTATAAATTATATAAATTATTATTATTTTCCCATTAATTTTATTATGGATTAAGTATTTATTGTGCCAAATTTTAATTTGTCTACAATAAATCAAAATACCATGTTACCATATCTTATATTAAGATATTAAGAATTTATTATGCCAAAATCTATTTTTTTGTCTACAATAAATCAAAATTTTAAAATATAAAATATGTATAAAATTAATTAGAAAATAATTTAATTTATATAATTAAAAATAGAATTTGATTAAATCATATTTATTTTTCAAGAGTTTCACCTTACTCTAACTATTATTATTTAACTAAGCATGATTGAAATAAAAATAATTCTTGAAATTAAATTACTTATAATTAAAAGGAAATAAAACAACTAAAATTGAAAATAAAACTAATATTATTTATGAAAATAATTACACAAAATATTAAAACACACATGGCAAAGAGGATTACAAGGGGATTGAGAGAATGTGAGAAGAAGAGAGATGATTAAAAACAAAAAAATGAGGCTCTATTTATAGAGAAATAAATTTATAATCTAGTGCTTTGCGGTCTATAATAAGCTTGATGCATGCGCTCCACACAACCATTAGATCAAGATCCAATGGCTGGTTAAACTTTAAAAGTCAACCTTACACGTGGCATCATATGAAATGTCTGATTTGATCAAAGAACGGTTGAGATTTGATATGTTAATGGGTGGATCGGGTCAACCCAAATACAAAGATTCGAATCCTTCAACTTGCTTCACCAACCACTACCACGTGGCACAATCTTGGCCATTGAATAATGAACGGCTGAGATTTAGTCAAAATTTACAGTTATCCAGTGCATCCATATTTATTTTAAGTTCATTTTATCATCCAATCAATGCTTGGTCAATTGAAAAAGTCAAATTTTCTTCTAAAAGCTGAATTTTAAGCTGGCTTAACCCATCCTAAGGTTTCGGACCTCCGGAATCTAAATTTGATCTTCATTTTCCTATTTGGAGCCTCAAATTACGTGAAATCAATATTTTACCTAATAAATACACAAAAATACTCAAAATTAAATATAATTAAAATATAATTAATAATTCTTAATATATTACATAAATGCAAATATAAATTATAATATATACACAAAATAATATTTTTATCCCTTAATAAATATACAATTTTTAAGACTAATCAGGATCCAAGGAATTCCTATCTTGAGTAATATTAAAGAGTCCCTTTTATAAGCATCAAGAGAATCACCTTTTATAAAACACATCAAATCTTATCTCAAAGGAATTTTACTTTATAATTAATTATTACTTTATGTTACATGATGAATTTACAACTCATATAGATGACTGACTAAACATTACTTGTGACTTTTCACACTTGTCACTTATTTATTATTGTATATTCACCATTGATTTCATTATGGGGTCCATTATTGCTCCCGTTAGTTTGTGCTACTTTCTTCATTGTCCCATGTAGGATTTTTGTTGTGAGCATGTTCTTCTTTCCAATCTTGTAGTTGTTGTGCATATATTTAGTCTTCATCCATTAATTCTAGTAGAGGCATCACTTATACAGGCTAAGGGTCTTCATGAAGCCATTCTTTCCCTTGGTTGCCTTTTTAAACTATTTCGCTAACCCTTCTATGCTCTTATAGTTGATTATCATATAATAATCATCACTATAAATTTTTTCGTGTCATATTTCTTCTTTATAATAAAGATCTAGAGTTGTTTGGACATTTAAAGGTAAAATATACTTATGTTTCACACCATGCCATTATTTGTTCAAAATATAGAAGCTCATTTTTTTACTTGACATCATCAATGTTGCAAAATACTTCTATTACTAGAGCATATGGGATATGTACATCTGTTACCTATTCTTCGATCTAAGCATCTCATGGGTTTTGTTGTTCTAGCTATTAATAATACCCTTGAAACTTGGGCATTTAAATACTCACCTACGTCTGGTATAGATTGTCTAAATCTTCTTGTAGTATCTGCATATGTTGGTGTAATTGAAATATACGGCTGATTTTTCATCATGATTTTATTTGATGAAAAAGATAAAGATTCTATTATTTGGGTAGATTCAGAAGTGCTACTTGAATCTTCTATTTCCCAACCAGTTGCTATTTTAGGCCACGGTTATATTGGCAATACTTCATAGTTTCTCCAAAATGCCTAAAAATTATTGCCTGAAGAATTTTTTTCACAAACATGTATTGGCTTAGAAGGCTTGTCATTTTCCTAGGATATTTTCGTCTGTCTTCTAAAGTATATTGTTGATCTCTCACTGTCCCCAACCTTTCTTTGTCATTGTCTACCTCTGTCCTTTTAGGCATAGTGATTCTTTTAAGGATTTCATATAGATTTGATAGTTGCTTTGTTCTAAGTCTTTGAGATTTTTAGGCTTTCGTGATTGTTTTTGCCATTTCTATATTTGTCCTATAATCTGGTATTGTTGGGCTATAGTTTCTTCTAATGCTCTGTTTTACTCCAAAGCATTTATAATGTTCAAATTAATAGTCTTTTCAATTAGTCTGAAATTTGAATGATTTATTCTATGGACGATCTATTTGACAACTACATAATTATTAGACATCTCTAGAAGAATTCTTCACCAATTTCTAGAGTATTGAACATTCATATAGATCTTATAAATCTTGTTAAACAAGATTTTCAAGGAATTTGCAGACAAGACTCTGAATGCTTTCCTTTAACTTGGCTATTCTCATATAGATTCAAGGGCCTTAACTCTCTGAGAAAATAGACTGATATCCTCATATCTATTAGTCATCTAATTGTAGGGTCTCATGGATTTGCAAGGGTCTATTATTTTGTTCATATTCATTTATCCAATTTGCGGAAAAACTAGTTGGTTATGTTTGAAAGTTTTAGGTTAAATGATTCTTTCTTTTCTAGTAATAAATCTTGCTATGTGAAGATTTGTATGGCTCATGGAAAACATATGGGTCTGAACTTTATAAGTCATAGTATGGTGAACTGTAAGAGTTGATGCATCTGGTTTCATGGTTAATCTATTTAGACTTTTATGTTTTCTAGGAGAGTAGGTTTATGCAAATATAAAGAGAAATTTAGGTTTATTAAGATAATTATATGCTCGTGATTTTAGTCCTACTTCTACTATTAAGATTAAAGTCTTTTCAAAAGTTTGCCATCTTGTATTAAGGATTGCCAAGAAAAAGGTTTTTTTTTTGCCTCCGAGAAATTAAGGCAATTCTATATTTGTGGCATTGAGATGTAGTCCCTTATAATGTTCATTCCTATATCTTTTAATGCCTTGTTAAGAAAGAATAAGAAAGTTGATTTCTTTGAAACTGAAAGAAATAAATTGTACAAGGATCTCAAAAGATTTATGCACAAATTTAAGTTTGGCTTGTCAGAAATAGACAATAGATTTTATAGAGGTGATTGTGTTTTTACATCATAAAAGTTATAAGGATTTAATGGATCTAATCTAAAGGGTTGAATAGCTTTTTGGTTGTTTTCTTCTTAGGTTTCAAAGTGAAAGTTTATTATAGTGGAATGACTATTTGAAGAAGAAAAGAGAGAGGGAGCTTCTATACTAGAAGTATGTATTCTAGACTGAGTTATGTCTTAGTTATCCATAGTCCTAAACTACCCTAGTCATGAGTTTTATATCTATAACGATATATAGTAGAATTCTCTCTTGCATGTGATAAGCCCAAAATACATAGCTCTCCTTAGCTTAATAATTGGCGTTACACTTACTCAAAATAATTTTAATCATATGTTACTTGGCCAAAATAACCTGATCTTAGGAATACACCTTTTCTAGTTTTCTATAATGTTTTTTATATGAAATATCCGATTTGACGGCTACCACAGAGCATACTTTATTAAAAAAAATTATAAAAGACTCTTTATGGGATTACTAGCTCTAATACTAAAACATGTATATTTAAGACAAAAGGAAAACTATTAGAAGAAAAGAGGATACAAGAAAGAATCCAAGGAATTCCTATCGTTAGCAATACTAAAAGGTCCCTTTTATGGACATCAAAGGAATCTCCTTTTACAAGGCATATCATCATACCTTATCTTTAAGGAATCGTATTTTACAACTAATTATTACTTATATGTTACATTATGCATATAGATGGCTCACCAAATATTACATGTGACTTTTCACAATTGTCAAATATTTATTATTGTTTATTCACTATGCTTGCACTAGATATATAGACGGTCTATTATTTTGCATTTTTTTTATTTTTTATTTAAATATACTCAACTTCCACTTAACCTTTTTTTTTTTTTGCGTCATATCTTCCCACTTTTTTTTTTATTAGGGCTATGTTAAGACTATAACTCGGTGCATTTGTGTTAGACATAAAAAGGAAAGCCAGTGGCAAATTTTCCCGCTTTAAGAAAGCCTATAGGCATAAGGGTCATGAGGGTAAATCTTGGGAATTTACTAAGGGAAAGAAGAAGAAACAAAATCCAAGAATGATTTATAGGATGACTCTAAAGGTGATAATGAGAGTGGTATGGCTTCTAACCTACTTAGAAGTTTAACTTCCATGAAACTAGAAAGAAATGCAAAACTCCCAAGCGTGGTCATAACTTTAAAGGAAAGAGTAATAGCATTTTTGAAGCTTTAGCTCCCTTCCTAACTCAACTAGAAATTTCCTATCATCTGAGCCTTTGTTGTTAGAAAATACTATATCTCTTCTTTGTTTAGGCTCAGAGTTCTAAGTAAGAATAATAGATCCGATGCATTTGAATCTAGACTTTCCTTTCACATTGATCTCTTTCACTTCACCCTAAATTAGCTCTTCAGCCATTCGTCAAGAAATCGCTTATTTGCTTTAATCTTCCTCTCTAACTTACTTTCCGTGCATGAAAGAGTATTAACATGTACTTCGTGTATTGGTGGAGAATTATTTAAGGGAGAAGTTGCCTTAGGTGATATCAAGGGACTTCACAAGCTCAAAAAGCTACTCTTCTCTAGTTTAGTATGCCTCTTGTTGTTGTATATGTTTAATCTCTTATAATATAGGTGTTAGTGTGCAAGTGTACACAACAAGTAATATAATAATGAGTATTCGAGATCGTCTCCATAGGGATTAATGCTATCAGAGTTGCTACAACAATTAATATAGTACAAATTTAATCTAATTAAATTAAACTCTTTTATCAACTAATTAAACTAATTAGTCTAAATGATAGAAAATAAATGTAATAAATAAATTGACACGTCTCACACAATAATATAACCACTATGAATAATGTAGTTGAGTGAATTAACTCACTTAATGGCATAACTGTTTTTCTGTTACAGTACCGTTGTTACAACAATTATTACAACACTGGGCAGAACTTTAATGCATCATCAGTTATCGCTTGTTGGATATCTTATAACTATATGCAACCTAACAATGACTAGTTGTTATACCAACACAAGATATAACATTATATGCTAAATGTTCACAATACCCTAAAAGATGAATCTTTATGTCTAGTTCTTCATTAGTTTTAGATTAAGTACTACTTTATTCAAGTTAAGTTTAACCTAACTTGGGAAACCTAATCTAAATCAAGTATTTTTTTTGATATGTTCTATTAAAACATGTCTTTTTAGGCTTTCTCTTAGCTAGTATCACTAAATGGGTGGCTAGCTGAAATAGTAAATGGAAATAAGTATTATTAAAATAAAATGCCATAGCAATTATGCGACAACACATAAAATCAATCAATTAACCATTAAGCTTGCTTATCACTCAACCATAAATGAATTTAATACATGATTTGTGACAAAACAGATACAAAAACAGTTTTAGCGATCATATTCATCATCACAAATAAAAAAAAAAAAGTAGAATAAAGATATAAGTGAGTGGCCTTTCGAGATTTTTAATTTTTTCTTCTTCTCACCTGCAATCTTTTGTTCAGCCTTGGAATTTTCCTTTACTTCCTTGTTTTCTTTTCTTTTCTTGGTTATTGTTGAGTGCTAGAAAATATGTATTTATAATGGAGAAAATCGTCATTTTACACTTCAAGTCTCACTAACATCCTTACTTTTATGTCTTTAAGTCCCTTGTGATTTAATTATGTATGTTTTATTTTAATTAAGTATTTTATGTATTCTAGGGGACATCATAGTCATTTCACAATGAACGAGAGATCAGATAGCAAAATTGACAGCAATTTTGAATTCAGGACAGTCGACAACCTTAGGAGGAGCCTAAAAAGATAAATGGTACTGTTCACATATACGGTACTGTACATGACACTGTTCACGACATTGTTCGATGATGTGGCACCATACGATGACGCGGTAGCATTTGATTAGACGAATGATATGGCATTGATCTCTTATGTGGCATTGACTGATGATGTGATGTTGACCGATGAGTGTCATGATCCTATTAGACTAAAATGCTGATGTGGCGTTGACCGGCGATGTGGCAGTATGTTAGTAGACTGAAAAAACATATGTACGGTACATGCATATACACGGAATGACAACCCTGGTGATGTGTTCCATCCAATAAGAACTTGCCACGTGTCGCAATCCTAAGCATCCAAATTGTTTTAATTTGATGGCAATGATTTATTCATTATATCTATAAAAAGGGAGCTCCCTCCCTAATTTGACACCCCTGAATCCTTTTTTGAGCTCCGTTTTCTGTAATTCCATCTCCATCTTGTATTTTCTACATATTTAAATAAAATTTCTATTTTACCCTTAGTTCAATTATGAATATATAATTTTCTTTCAAACTTGGGTTGAAGGTGAAGTCTCAACATACTCCATGGGCTTAATTTGGTAAATTTACTTTTTCTTTCCCTTTAATTTATGTGGATGTTTTGACATTTCGTAGACAGATAGTAATAATCTTATCTAGATATGGGCTGGTATAGCCGTCTTCCTAGGTAAGGTTATTACTATTTGGCACGGGAAGCATTTAGCACCATATCTATTAGAGTGAGGTTCATGAGGAGTGGAAAATCCCCTTTCATGATTTAATTAGCACTAATAAAGAATATTAAGCCGATAGTGCATGTTGAGTACAGATCCGGAGATCGAAGCACCTCATTTTAATAGTTTATTCCCGCCGCTCTAATTTAAATCATAAGATAGCATACGTCACTTTCATTATAAATCCAACCACCAACTCAGAAAATTAATTCTACAAGTAATTAAAATCCACCGCCTCGTGGGATCAACACTTGTCACCGTTGATCTATTCTACAATAGATTCGTGCGCTTGCGAGTTCAATAAAATTTGCACAACAGTTATTTCTTGCGGTTGACGGCTCTCTTCTTTTCCCTTGTGTGCGTGCTTCTTTTATAGTTGAAAATTAGGGTAATCGGAAGTCTAGGGCGTATGTCTTCTAGATTTAGAAACTTCAGATCACATCTTTATTTTGAAATTCGCGTGAAATTTTCTCTTTTGATGCACTAGGATTTCTACAGCAACGACTGCTACAGCATCAGCTATAGCATTTGCATTGTTCTAAACTTGTTTCCACTCTTTTATAGCTAAGTTCTTTCCTCATTTTTGCAAGTATTTCTTCCTTGAAATTTGTGCTTCCGATTGCCTATAATTAAGCATATAGTCTAAGCATATAATTTATTCTAAAACAGCATAATTTATTAAAAATAACTAAAATAGGTAATTATGTAAAATATAACTAAAATACAATAAAAACATGTCATTGACTCTCTAAATAATCTTGATTTAAGTCTAAAAGTGCTATGATAACTCTCATTTCATAGAGTTATCACACTCTCAAACTTAAACCATTACTTGTTTTCAAGTAATGACAACAACACTAACACTTTAATCACACAATCATACAACACATAGGTTAGCTCTATCATCAAATTTGCAAAGATTCTTTAACCCTCAGATTACACTGTTAATCATGCAAGATTGCCATAGTAGTTTAGTTCTACATTTAGGGCTTATTCTATCTAAAATGAATGTGTGCCACTTTGACCAAGTCTAGAGGTACTGAAGCATTGCATATATACTACACCATACTCAGGGGTAGAACATAATACATTAATTTATAAGGCAAGAATCACAAACAAATTCCAACTATAGCAACAAAAAAAAATTTGTTTTTCATCTATGAAATTCTTTTTAATGTATCATTTATTTTTCATTTGAATGGCTATCACTTCTAATAATGACACCCAATTACTCGACTAATGCACAAATCAGAGTTGCTACAGTAATACTTACAACATAGTCTTATTTATAGACACATTTAACTCAAGGCTAAATATGCACTTATGAACAGACTTGGCTACTCATCCATAGTTACTTAGCAACTTAAGCCATTGAATAGAATTTATTTCATGACAAGCATAGTTCAACAAAAATTTTCCCCTAAACTTGAGATATTTTCTACCCTTTTTACAAACCTTGCTCTATTACAACATCCTCATAAAACTTAATCAAAGCCTAAGTGTTTAGATAAAATTTTATCCCTCATCTTAAAATATCTCTACTTGGCAATTACAAAACTTAACACTCAATTTATCCTCATAATGTATTTAAATTCATACACAAATTCACACATTCACACACATTCACACACATAACAAAAACACATCATACTCTAACACAACCCCTCCAAACTTGAGAGGTGTTCTGTCCTCACATGCACAAAAACATTTAAATACAGACGAGATGAATATGTAAGCAGAGAAATAAAAAGTCATAAACAACAAAAACAATAACATAAAGAAATAACAAAGTAAATTTTGAGAAAGTCTAAAAAATTAAGTTTAATAGGGGAATTTCCTATTGTTGCAGAGTGGCTGGAGTATGCTCAGCACAGGTTCACTTTTTCTTAGATCTGCTTCATAGCCGCTCTTTTGGGTGAACTTGTTGGTGCTGTTACGGCTAATGATTTCTTCTTACTGGTTGTGGTTGGACTAACTAGAGGGGTACTAATGGCCTTAAACACTTTGGGCTGATGAGATCTTGTACACTTTTGGTCTGGCTCTTCTCAAATCCACTTTATAGCCGCTCTTTAAGTGAACTTGTTGGTGCTGCTGCGGCTGATGATTTCTTTTTGCTAGTTGTAGTTGGACTAACTGAAGAGGTACCAATAGCCTCAGACACTTTGGGCTGATGGGATCTTGTACACTTTTGGTCTAGCTTTTTTGGTGTTGTAGCACCGCTGTGCCCTTTTATGCTTGCTAGACCCTTTTTTAGTTGGAGTTGTGGTTGAAAATATTGGTGGAGTTCGTTGTGAAACAACTGGAGTAGTGTCCTTAGTAGTGATTTCAGCAATTTTTTCTAGATTTCTATAGCTATTCAAGTAACCCTGGTACTTGTTGCTTCAACTTCGGCATCAATCTCATCTTAGTCATCTTATGAGTCTTCTTCACTCAAAAATTTTTCTTTGCCTTTGCTAAAGAGTACTTGTGGCTCATCCTCTTCCTCATTCTCTGTTTCATCATCGTCTTCTCTGATGATGTGCTTCTCTTTTTGCTTAGGAGGCGCCACTGGAGATACCTTATCCTACTTCTCTATTGACTCGTCGTCTGCACTCTGTTCCTCTTTCTCCTCTCCTTTTTTTTCTTTTTCCTTCCCCTCTCTCTGCTTCTTAGTTGGTGGTGGTATTTCTTCACATTCAAATTCTTTTTCACTGGTTGTTATTGCTTCAGTTGTTGGACCTTTCTCTTTTGCTGTTTTAAAATTTAACTGCTACAACAAGTCATTAGAAAAATCTTAGTTCCTACCTTTTATGTAGATAAAAAATTTATGTAGATAGGTTTCAAGGTGAATTAGGTAATTCCAAAATCGATTATTCACTCTTCTTTGTGCCTCTACACATTGAGTAATAATATCACTCAACTCTTGCAGCTTTCTTTCAATCCCAATAACCTTTCATGCTCCTATTACAGCAGTATGTTCTAGTGTTGCTACAACAACGAGTTCACCAACAATCCTTTCCATAGTCCGAGTAGTGAAAGCTCTTTCATTCTTAATTCTTTCATCCTTAGTAGAGATGTGCACTCCATACATGATACAAATACTTGTGATGAGTGAAGAAAACAGCAAAGCAGCAGTCTTGTGCTTTTTCATGGCATATTCTCTAATTTTTCTCTCGACAATTGTCCCAACATTAATTGGCAGACCCTTAAAGAGAACATATAAAAGGATAAATCTTTCCGGAGACACTATGGTGGTCTGTGTTGAGTACTAGAAAATGTGTATTTATAGTGGAGAAAATCATCATTTTACACTTCAAGTCTCACTAACATCCCTATTTTTATGTCTTTAAGTCCCTTATAATTTAATTATGTATGTTTTATTTTAATTAAGTATTTTATGTACTTTAGGGGATATCATGGTCATTTCACAATAAACGAGAGATCAGATGAAAAAACGGACAGCACTTTTGAACTCAGGACAGTCGAAAACCTTAGGAGGAGCATAAAAAGAAAAATGGTACTGTTCACATATACGGTACTGTACACGGCACTGTTCACCTATACTGTATGCTGACGTGGCACTGTACGATGACGTGGCACTATACGATGACGTGGCAGCATTGTTGGTGATTCATTTGATCAATGTTTACATCATCTAACACTAGTTCTGCAGAGATGCATAGAGAAGAATTTGATCCTAAATTTGGAGAAATGCCATTTTATAGTAAAACAAGGTATTGTTCTCGGTCACATCATTTCTAGCAAAGGTATTGAGGTTGATAAGGTCAAGGTGGATCTCATTTCCAATCTTCCTCCACCGAGGGGGCTCCCCCCCTTAATTGGACGACCCCTGAATCCATTTTTGAGCTCAAATTTCTGTAATTCCATCTCCATCTTGTATTTTATATGTATTTTAATAAAATTCCCATTTTACCCCTAGTTCAAATATGAGTGGCTAATTTCCTTTCAAGCTTGGGTTGAAGGTGAAGTCTCAACATGCTCTATGGGCTTAATGTGATAAATTTACTTTTCCTTCCCCTTTAATTTATGTGGTTGTTTTGACTTTTCGTAGACAGATAGTAATAATCTTGTCTGGATATCGGTTGGAATAACTGCCTCCCTAGGCAAGGTTATTACTATTTGGCACGGGAAGCCCTTAGCACCATATCTATTAGAGTGTGGTTCATGAGGAGTGGAAAATCCCCCTTCATGATTTAATTGGTACTAATAATGAATATTAAGCCGATGGTGCATGTTGAGTACAGATCCGGAGATCCAAGCATTTCATTTTAATAGTTTCTTCCAACAGCTTTAAGTTAAATATTGCCTACATCATTTTCATTATAAATCCAATCATCCACTAAGAAAATTAATTCTACAAGCAATTAAAATCACCTTCCTCGTGGGATCGACACTCGTCACCATTGATTTATTCTACAATAGATTCGTGCACTTGCGAGTTCAATAAAATTTGCACAACAGTCTGTGTGGTGGGCATTAATCTAGATTTTAAAAGCTTCACCCACACTTTAGCAATCGATTTCAAATTTATCCTATTTACTACTCTTGCTTCTTTATTTGCCCATGTACTGCCTTTTCCTGTAAGGGCCTTACGCATATCATTCCACTTTTTATTAGTCATATTCTCAACCATTTTGGAGTAATCATAGTCAATATCAGATGGAAAATTGTAAAGAGCATTGATTACCCTTGGTTCTAAAGGGACTTAAGTGTTCCTTACCTAGATTGTGTATTAGTCTTACCACAGCATATTGATATAAAATTCTTTAACGATTGGCAGCATAAAGTCCTTTAGGTGGGTGTAGAAGTCTAGCCAATCCCTCTTTGCTGTAGCAGCATATATAATCTTGCATGTTCTAAAAGGCTGCGGCGGGAACTAGAAACCCTTTTCCTTTACAATCTTCCTTGGCTTGATAAATTCTTCAAATTTATATTTGGCCTTATAACTATGAAAGCGCAAGGGGTCTTTTAATCGAGTTGCAATCTTCTTGTATTTTGTCATGATGAGAACACTAAAGACTGTGCTATAGGGTGTCAAGGGTACAGGTTGTCAACAAAGGTAGTGGTCCTTCGAAAGTTTTGATGAGGAAAGCAAAGATTGTAAGTGAGAATGCAAAAGGCATAGTAAAACCCTAATATAGAGTGATGGTAAAAAAAATAAGAAAATCATAAAAAGGAATTAATTAATTAATTAATGAGATAAATTTGGAAATAGAGATATTTTGAATTTAAAACAAAATCAACTTAAAAAGGAAAGAGGATCAAATCGAAAATCTAGGGATTATGTAATCCCTTGTTATCTTTATTTTGAATTGCTAGGCTAGCTGTCACATTTACTCCCAATCGTTAAAATTCTCTGTTTTTAGTCATTTCTGACTATATGAACTCCTTTTGCAACAAATAATCTGATGTTGTAGCAATCTACAATAAAGTTCCTTTTTTTTTTTTTATTATTATTGTAAAGACAAAAATCGAAGAAATCAAATACATCAAAATGACGTTGATAAAAATAAAATAAATAAAATTAATCAACTAGATTTTAAAAAAAATAACAAAAGCAATAATAAAAATTTAAAACACTTCCCTCATTGGGTTGCCACCCAATTAGCGCTTGATTTATGGTCTTTTATTCTAACCTTCCCTTATTTGCTTAAACTGGATCTTTGAGGAGTAAATCCTCTCTTGAGTCGTGCATGGCATTATCATTATAATGTTTAACTCGTTGCCTATTTATCATAAACTCCTGACCAGTTTTCTCATCCTTAAGATCGACAGCACTATGAGGATAGATTTTGATAAGTC
Source organism: Luvunga scandens (assembly GCA_030449905.1). NCBI lineage: Eukaryota > Viridiplantae > Streptophyta > Magnoliopsida > Sapindales > Rutaceae > Luvunga > Luvunga scandens. The sequence goes on along the minus strand of JASUUG010001019.1, from coordinate 1,212,168 downwards.
TAAAAGGACCTTGCTACCTCGATTTTAACTTTCCCAAAAAAAGCTTTAATCTCAAGTTGTAAAGCAAAACTTGCTGGCCAGGAATTAACTTTCTTTGCTAAATGTGTTTATCATGTTATTGTTTTGTTTTCTCTTTGTAAATTCTTGCATTTTTATAGAAGAATAACCTTAATTCTTCTAGTTCATATAGTTAAAGCTTCTGGTGCTCTGCTGCAACATACATGTCCATGTTAAGTTGTTTTAGTGCCCAATATGCTTTATTCTCCAACTCTAATGGTAGATGACAAGCTTTGTCATGGACGATTTTGTATGGAGACATGTCAAGTGGTGTCTTATAAGTTATACAGTAGGCCCATAAAGCATCTATAATCTAAGAGACCAATCATTTCTAGTAGGGTTCAACACTTTTTTCAAAATCCTTTTGATTTCTCAATTGGACACTTCTGTCTGACCATTTGACTGAGGATGGTATGTTGAAGCAATCTTGTGCTTGATTCCATATTTAGCCAATGCGGCAGCAAATATCCTATTTTAAAAGTTAGTGTCTTCATCACTAATGATGGCTCTAAGCGTCCCAAACCTTGAGAAAATATTCTTATAGAGGAATCTAATGACGGCTTTGGCATCAATTGTTAGCACGGTTGTGGCTTCCACTCATTTGGACACATAATCTATAGCCACCAAAATATATAAGTTGCCAAAAGAAGGTGGAAATGGTCCCATAAAATATATCCCCCATACATCAAAAAGCTCCACTTCAGGAATGTTGATCAATGGCATTTTATGTTTTTGAGAGATGTGTCCTATTTTTTGACATCTGTCACAATATTTAACCAATTCATAAGTATCTTTAAAGATAGAGGGCCAATAATAACCTACTTGCAACACTTTGGCTTCTGTTCTGTGGTCTCCAAAATGTCCTTTGTATGTTACAGGATGACATGCCTACAATATATTTGAAATTTCTTGATCAGGCACACATCTTCGAATGATATGATCTGAACACACCTTGTATAAGTAAGGGTCATTCCACTAATAGTTTCTAACATCATGGAGAAACCTCTTCTTCTACTGATAGGTAAAGTCAGATGGCAGCAGTCCACTTACTAAGTAGTTAGCAAAGTTTGCATACCATGGGAACTTTGACTGCTACAGCATTTGTGCATGCTGAAGCATCAATAATTGCTTATCAGGGAATGTTTTTGTGATGTCTTGCTTAGCTAAGGTGTTTTTATCTACCTCTAGTCTCGATAGATGCTGCCACTTGATTTTTAATCCTTTTCCTATCTTTAATCTCCAAGTCAAACTCTTGTAATAGAAGAATCTATCTAATCTGCCATGGTTTGGTATCTTTCTTGGAGATCAAGTATTTTATTGCTGAATGATCTGTATAGACAGTCACCCTGGTGCCAACTAGATATGTCCTGAATTTATCAAATGCAAACACAACAGCCAATGACTCTTCCTTTGTGATTGTGTAATTAAGATAAGCATCGGCTAGTGTCTTGCTGGCATAATAAATAGAGTTAAAAATTTTGTTCTTCTTTTTCCCTAGCAATGCTCCAACAGAATAATCACTAGCGTCACACATTAACTCAAATGGCATGCTCCAATCTAGTGCTACAATAATAGGTGCTGTAATAAGGGTTCTTTTTAATTCCTCAAAGGCCTTTAGACAATTGTCATTAAATTTAGATGGTCTGTCATGCTCAAGTAACATGAATAAAGGCTTAGCTATCTTTGAGAAATCATGACATGAATAAAGGCTTGGCTATCTTCGAGAAATCCTTAATCAATCTCCTATAGAATCCAACATGGCCTAAAAAACTCCTTACGCCCTTAACTGAGGTGGGTGGTTGAAGTTTATCAACAACCTCTATTTTGGTTTTATCTACCTCAATACCCTTTTTAGAGACTATGTGACCTAAAACTATCCCTTCTTGTACTATGAAATGACACTTTTCTCAATTAAGAACTAGATTTGTGTCCTAACATCTTTTAAGCGTATTCTCCAAATTATGGAAGCAATCATCATATGATTCTCTAAAGATTAAAAAATCATCCATGAATTGTAACACCTGTTCCATGTATGTTTGAAATTTAATTTTTTTTATCTATTCAATTATTTATCTTTTGTATGAGTGGTTTTATTTTAATTAGCATTATTTAGGTTAAGGTATGATTCTTTTTTATTTATTTAGTTTTCTAAATAAAATATAAAAGATTATAATCTTTTTATTTATTTATTTATTATATATAAAGGTAAGAATTTTTATAAAACCTAAACTCTTTTTATCTCCTTGCGATTAAAACTTTTAACCTAATAACTATATAAAAGCAAAGAAATCTAGGGTTTTATTTTATGCACATTTGAAAGAATTTCTAAGGTAATTATCCTTCCCTAATCCATGTTCTCTAATCTTATGTGTTTGATGATGAGTGCATGAATTATTCTTTTTATCATGAATGACTTGGTATGCATGTGTACTGTTATTTAATTACCAGTTTTCCTTTATTTTTATTCAATTTCTGCACTAAACTGTTCATAAAATTAAACTAGCTATCCTAACGTTCTCAATGATATAGTTTATGCAAAGAGATTCCAAGTAGCCAATTTGTGGTGAATTTTCGAAGTTGGAACAGTGGCGCTGGAAAATTCCAATTTCAGCAGCATGTCTGACTTCGCCAATTTTTCTGACTATCCAAATGGTCTCTGAAATTTTTTTTGATTTTTCTATCTAATCTTCGTTATGTCTAATTACAGTATGTTTAATTTCATAATTTTTGGTTGAGTATAAAAATTAATAAAAATCGTTATGTTAGGCTGCTGCAGTTCTGGAAACTGTTTTCCAGAGTTGAGATGGCTAGGGATAAGACTATTTTAGGCTGCTAAAAGGCTTTAAAATGACATATAAAAATAATATTCTTATAATAATATGAATCCTTTATGATTTTAAGTTTATTTCACTAATTTTCATTGAGGGAGCATTAATTATAAATTTTTGAAGTGCAAAATATAAACCTGAACTTTTCTAGACAGGTTTTCTAGTCTCTTATTGTAAATTCGTTTAAAATAGTTTTTCATTTTTAAAAATTCTAGAACGTTGATTTATTGTTTCTTACTGTCACTACTGTTTTTAAATTAAGTAATCTAATTTTTATGAGTTCTATTAAATATTTTACGAATTTTCTAAATCAACTATCTCTGTTTTTACCATTGCTGGACAGTGTGCATATGTTTCTGTTTGCAATATGTTTCTGACCTTCATTCATTTTTTTGAAGTTTTATATGAAATGCTACACATGTTTATGAATTTCTTTTGTAGTTTTTACAATTTTCTGACATATGATTAGCTTAGTAAAAATCAGCTTATATAGGATGGTCAGATTTAGATTAGCGTTAATGGTTTAGTGCTTAAAACTAGGTTTGATTATGTTGGAGTTATATCAAGGTCGGAATGAGTAGTGATATTGATAATGGTGTGTTTTGATGTTTAGGACGGGATTGAACTCGAGGTTGAGGTTATGGTTCTTTATTGTTGAAGATTGAGGTAACTAGATTCATGTATAGTATACGTATTTTACTATTAAAATATTTTTAAATCGAGGTATATATTATGTTGATTGAAAAGTATATGAAGTTGAAGTGTTTTAGTTTATTACAATATTTTTTTAAAGTAAAATCATTATTTAGAATTATTTATAACAAAACTTTATATATTAAAAACTTGTGTCATAAATTATTTTAAAAAATGAAAACTTTTATTAAATTGTTTTAAGTTAAATACTTTGAAATAATTATAAATTATTTAAATGTAATTTACGAAAGCTTACAAATGATTAAAAGTTCAAGGATGATTTTAAATGTTTTGGCTCATTGTCCGTAGTGATGTTATGTTATGTTACGGAAGGCTAATCGGATTATGTGCACATACGATGTTGATGTTGATGATTCCCACGGGGTACAGTACCCTGAATGATGTTATATGGCTAGGTCACCGGGTCTACAGGTGATACTAACTATGTTTCATGTATCTTGAAAGGTTAACTATTTTTCATATGTTTTGAAAGGTTAACTATATTTTATGTGTTTTAAAAAGTTAATTATGTTTTATGTATTACAAAAGCTAATGTTATGTTCAAATGATTTAAATGACTTTATGATACTTTGATTTGTTTTTTGTGAAATAATGGTTTACAAAGGTATATTCTCTTATTACTATTATTATGCATAAATAAGAAATTTTATTAAATTATATTTGTAACGATTTTTAATATTGTACATGAGTTTACTTATCGAGTTAACGGCTCACCCCTCATTATTACATTTTTTTTTCAGATAGAGTTAGATAATGTGAGCTCGGGGTCTTAAAAGGAAGAATAAGAGCGTGATGTTATTTTGGGGAATAATGTTACATTAATTAGCTACGGATATTAGTTTTTTTTAGGATGATATTTATTGGAGAGTTTTTCTTTTATTTCATTTTTATTTTTTTTAAGGTTTAGAACATTTATTATGGTTTTCAATTTGATGTTTTTAGATAAGAGAGTGATGAAATGCAATTTCACTCTGATTTCACTTTGGTGCATTGATAGTAGAATTCGGGTGTTACATGAATATCTCGAGTATTTGCTCACCATGTTTGAAAAAATTACCATCATGCACCTCTGAAATGTTACTGAAGCATTGTAAAAGCCAAATGGCATCTTTTTGAATACAAAGGTGCCATAAGGACAAATGAATGTTGTCTTCTCTTGGTCATTTGGTGCTATAGCAATCTGGTTGTAACATGAATACCCGTCCAAGAAGTAATAATACTCTTTTTCAACAAGTCAATCTAACATTTCATTTATGAATGGTAATGAAAAGTGATCCTTTCTAGTTGTTTTGTTTAGCTTCTTATAATCTATACAAACCCTCTAACCCGTTATTGTTCTTATGGGACTGAGCTCATTTTTCTCATTTGTTACAACAATTACTTCACCCTTCTTTAGAACACATTGTACTGGGCTTACCTATGAACTATCTGATATAGGGTATATGATTCCAACATCCAGCCATTTGATAATCTCCTTCTTCACAACCTCATTCATGATTGGATTTAAACTTCTCTGTTGCTCCACTGAGATGTTGTAGCATTCTTCCAGCAGAATCTTGTGCATGCAAACAGATCTCTGCCATAGTCCAACCAATTGTCTTCTTATGTTTCCCTAATACATCCACTAAGCTTTTCTCCTGACCTACATCCAAAGAATATGAAATAATTACTGGCAATGTGTCATTATCACCGAGATATGTATATTTTAAATGTGAAGGCAAGAATTTTAATTCTAATATTGATGGAGGCTCTACAGAAGGTACAATAAAAGATTTTACTTCCCTGTTTAATAGATCTAAAGATTCAAAATGCTATATGCTCTGAATTGTTACTTATGTTCTAGCCATGCTATGTCGATTGTGTCAGCATTTCCCTCATCAAATGCTACAGCATCGAATTGCATGTTACTGCAACAATTGTCAACCCGTTCAGCTATAGCAAGATCTACAACACTAATAAAATTGTAATCCTCAATCTTATTGAGACTTTTCATTGCATCTAACACATTGAATGTAAATTGCTACTCATTAACCCTTATTGTCAATTCTTCTTTTTGCATATCAATAAGAGTCATTCCGATGGCCAAGAAAGGTCTTCCTAAGATGATTGATACCTCTTTATCTGCCTTAAAGTCCAACACAATGCAATCCACTAAAAAAATAAATTTATCTACCTTCACCAATACATCTTCAATTTTCCATTCCAGATAAGCATGAAATCTGTTTGCAAGTTGTAAAGTCACTGTTGTCGATTTACGTTCAACAACTCCCAATTGCTAAAACATGAATAATGGCATAAGATTGATGCTAGCCCCTAGGTCACAAAGTATCTTTCCACTGTATTTTAATTCCTATCGAACAAGGAATTGTGAAGCATCCTATATCTTTTAGTTTTTGAGGTATTTTGTTCTGAAGCATGTGGCTGCACTCTTGTGTTAGAGTAACAGTTTTGAATTCTCCTACCCTCATTTTTCTTGCCAAAATGTCTTTCAAGAATTTCACATAATTAGGCATTGTTCCAGAGCTTCTATAAATGGTATAATGATATGAAGCTGCATCAACACCTCTAGAAATTTGCTGAATTGTTTGTCTTACTTTTACTTCTTCAATCTCTGCAGGAATGATGGTGGATGTCTAAACTACTGTGCTGTAATGGGCTATACAAATGGTTTTTCACTTACTTTTCTTTGTTCTATTGTAGATGATGCTGCAGCATCACTCCCAATAGGTGGTGAATGAACTATTGCTATTGCTGCTAGTACAGTGGCTTGGCTGCTTTCACTAGCGTGTTATAGATTAGAAGGTTATGGCTCTTCTTTATTTTGAACTTCTTTTTGAATTGGAAGAGGCTTACTTCTCTTCTTTGGCATGCTTACTAGAATGTGCACGTCCTTTATAGATCTCAAATTGATCACCTTGCATTGTTATTTTTCTTTTCTTTTTAGACCCTCTATGTTACTGGGTAGACTTCTCTGAGGTCTGTTGCTGAGTACTGTAACAAGTTGTCTACCTTGATTCTCCAAGTTTTTCAATAACACAACTTGGCTTTGGACAACTACTTCATTCTTCACAATATACTCCTTAATTAGGACTTCAAGATTGGTGTTTCTTTGACCTTGATTTTATTGGTGAAATCCAGGTGGTTGAGCAGGTCTGTTTTGTTTGCTGATTGTTACAGCATACTAGTTATGATTGCTCTATGAGAAATTTAGATGTTGCCTCTATCCGAGATTGTAAGTGTTCGAGTATGGGTTGCTCTGATTTTGTTTGCTGAAATTTCCCATATAATTTACTGAAGCTGGATTCCCGGAGAAATTATCAAATAAATGACCTTCTCCACAATCGACATATTATACTTTAGCAACTTGATTAATTGTTGCTGGAGTAATGGTCAGAGCATTCACCATATTTTCAAAGAGGTTACTTGTGGTGATAGGGTTGTTAGTGCATCTGCATTGTGCACTCCAGCTGCACCTCTTACTACAACTTGCTTAGTTGATGGCCACTGATAATTATTGTTGGCTATTTTCTCTAAATTCTCATAAGCTTTATTGTAGAATTTGAATAACAAAGCTCTATTTGCTGAAGTATCTACCATTAATCTTGTACTTTGGTTAAGACCATTGTAAAAAGTTTCTAGCTGCATACAACAAGGAATACCATGATGATGACATCATTTTAACAATTCTTTAAACCTGTCAAATGCATTATACAAGCTCTCATCTTCCAACTGATGGAAAGACGTGATCTCATTTCTCAATTTTGCATTCTTAGTGGGTGGGAAATATTTCATTAAGAACATATCAGCCAAATCATTTCATGTAGTGATGGAATTCTGGTGGTAAAGAATTTAGCTATGCTTGTGTTCGATCCCTTAATGAAAGTGGAAAAAGTCTGAGTCTCAATGCTTCATGTAATGCTCCAGTAATCTTAAAAGCAACATTCACCTCTAAAAACAACTTGAGATGAAGATGAGAATCTTCTAATAGTAGTCCATTAAACTGACCCACAGTTTGTAACATCTGAAACATCACTTTTTTAACTCAAAATTATATGCTTGGACTTCAGATCTAACTATGCCCGGATGTATGGCTTGAAGAGTTAACATGGCATAGTCTCGAATGGATCTATCTCTGTTGTTTGCTATATGAATGATATTATTTCCTGGTTGTCTATTAACATGCTGTCCATTCTGACTTTCTTATGCATTCACTAGTTTCTATTCTCCTTGGTTGTTCAAATCTCTCATATCTTGTAAATCATCCATTGCTACAGTAGCTTTTGAATTTCTTTGCTCTCTTCTCAATCTCCTTGCAATTCTTTCAATTTTTAAATCAAAGTAGAACTCAATCTGATTATCTTTGCACATACAATGGTTGCTAGAACACTCTATCATGACAGAAAAATAATTAAACAATAACTTAAATAAACACCACAAAAATTGATTTCACAAATCACAATAAATAATCAATCTTTATCATGGCGCCAAAAATTTGTTATTTTACATGTTTAATCTCTTATAATATGGGTATGAGTGCACAAGTGTACACAACAAGTAATATAATAATGAGTATTCGAGATCATCTTCATAGAGATTGATGCTATCAGAGTTGCTACAATAATTAATATGGTGCAAATTCAATCTAATTAAATTAAACTCTTTTTTCAACTAATTAAACTAATTAATCTAAATGACAAAAAAAATATAATAAAATAAATTGACACGTCTCACACGAGAACATAATCATTAGGAATAATGTAGTTGAGTGAATCAACTCATTTAGTGGCATTGACTGTTTTTCTGTTACAGTGCCATTGTTATAAAAATTACTACAGCATTGGGTAGAACTCTAATGTTTCCTCAGTTGTCGTCTGTTAGATATCTTCTATCTATATCCAACATAACAATGACTAGTTGTTATACCAACACAAGATATAACATTATATGATCAATGTTCTTAATACTTTACAAGGTAAATCCCTACGTATAGTTCTTCACTAGTTTTAGATTAAGCGCGGCTCTATTCAAGTTGAATTTAACCCAACTTGGAAAGCCAAGTCTAAAACCAAGTATTGTTCTGACATATTCCACTAAAACAGGCATTTTTTAGGCTCTCTCTTGGTTAGTATCACTAAATGGGTGGTCAGCCGAAATAGTAAATTGAAATAAGTATTATCAAAATGCAATGCTATAGCAATGATGCAGCAACATATAAAATCAGTTAATTAACCATCTAGCTTATTTATCACTCAATTACAAATGAATTTAATTCATGATTTGTGACAAAATAAAAAAAAAACAATTTTAGCTATCGTATTTATCATCATAAATAAATAAAAAAAGGTAGAACAGAGATAGAAGCGAGTGGCCCTTCTATATTCTTAGTTTTTTCTTCCTCTGGCCTGTAATCTTTTGTTTAGCCCTGGAATTTTTATTTTCTTCCCTATTTTCTTTTTCTTTTCTTTTTCTTTTCTTTTTTATTTCTTGCGGTTGACGGCTCTCTTCTCTTCCCTTATGTGTGTACTTCTTTTATATTTGAAAATTAAGGCAATAAGAAATCTAAGGCGTATATTTTCCATATTTGAAAACTGCGAATCGCGTCTTTTTTTTGAGATTCGCACGAAATTTTATCTTTTGATGCTCTAGGATTGCTATAGCAATGGTTGCTACAACGTCAACTACATCATCTGCACTGTTCCAAACTCATTTCCACTCTTCTATAGCCAAGTTCTTTTCTCATTTTGCAAGCCTATTGTACAACATTTCTTTATTGAAATTTGCGCTTTCGATTGCTTACAATTAAGTATATGATCTAACCACACAATTTATTCTAAAATAGCATAGTTTATTAAAAATAACTAGAATAGGTAATTATGCAAAATATAACTAAAATACAATAAAAATATGTCATTTACTCCATAAGTAATTTTGATTTAAGTCTAAAAGTGCTATGATAACTCTCATTTCGTAGAGTGATCACCTCTCTCCTTGAATAGCAAAAACAATCCAGTGCCTTTTATTCCTACCTTGAAAAAAAGTTTAAATATTAAAGGTTCATAGTAGAGGAAGATTGGGGCTCTGATAGAGCGTACCGGAAAAGAGTTATGTTAGGATTGCCTTTAACTCTAAAAATTGGTGTCTTACTGATAACTCTATAAAATGAGAATTATTATAGCACTTTTAGGCGTAAATCAAGATTACTTAGAGAGTAAATAATGTGTTTTTATTGCATTTTTGTTGCATTTGACATGAGTATTCAGTCTAGTTTTATTTTCTAATAATTTGAGTTATTTAAGAGTAATTAGTGCTTAGATTATACACTTAATTGTAAGTGACCGAAAGCTTAAGTTTTAGGGAAAGAATAGTACTACAACAGACTGGTGGAAATAATGAAAGAACTTGGCTACAAAAGAATTGAAACAAATCTAGAGCAGTGCAGATGCTATAGCTGTTGTTGTAGCAATCCTGAAGCATTGACAGAAAAGATTTTGCATGAAATAATAAAAAGATTGCAATATAAACGTTCCAAAAATAGAGGATGCACACTACACACTTTCGATTGTCCTAGCTTAACTTTATAAAAGGGAGCACACAAAGAAAAGAGAAGAGTTGTCACCTAAGGAAAAACATAAAGAAAAACAAAAGAAAAATAGAAAAAAGGAAAGATTTGAGGGTAGCAACAGAGGATTACAGTGAGCAAGAAGGAGTTATCATAAAATCAAGCGGACTTCCATTCTTTCTATTATTTTCTTGCTTTCTATTTATTCATGGGATTGTATTTGATGGATGAAATTTTTTTATTTACTACTTATTCATAAATTATGATCTGAATTCAATTGTAGTTAAGTGATAAACGATCTTAATAAATGTTTGACTGATATAAGTGTGTTGCTCTGTGTTTGTTATAGCATTTTGTCTTAATTGAATTTATTACAATTTCCTATTTTGGTTGACCACCTATTTAGTGGATAATAGCTAAAAAAGAACCCAAAAAATGTCTAACTTGGTGGAATCGATTAAGACAATACTTGGTTTTATATTAGGTTTCCTAAGTTGAGTAAATCTTAATTTGAAAAGGATCATGCTTGATCTAAAACATATGAAAATCTATATATAGGGATTTACCTTGTAAGGTAAATGGAACCTTGAACAGTAATGTTATATTTAATGTTGGCATGACAATTGGTCACTATTAGGTTGCATTAGATATAAGATATCCAATGGGCAATAGTTGAGAAGCATAAGTGATTATGCCCAGTGCTGTAGTAGATGCTGTAGCATCAGTATTAAAATTGAGAAATAAGTCAATGCCATTAAGAGAGTTTATCCACTCAACTACTCTATTCTCATTGATTTTATCCTTGTGTTTAACATGATAATTTTCTTTATTGTATTTTATTTATTGTCATTTTAGTTATTTAATTCATTAGGTTTATAAATTTCTTTGTTTCCATTAGAATAAAACTGCATTGTTAAGGTTGCTGAGCAAGTCTGGTAACATTAATCCTTGTGGAGACGTAAAGTTAACAACTAACAAGTTTTTGGTGTTGCTACCAGTGATTAATTGTTCATTTCAATTTGTTAATTTAATCTTAACAATGGAAATTTTTATTTTGTTTATTTTGTTTGACAAACGTGATCTAGCAATGCCTTGTATGCATAGAAATAAATCGATTGAATTACAATTTGATCTAAAAATTGAAAGAACTACAAGGAGACTGAGAAAAGAGTAAAGAAATTTAAAAGTTGCTGTAGCAATGAATGATTTGCAAGATATAGGGAATTTGAACCCAAAGAAAAATACAACTAGTGAATGCATAAGAAGGTCAGAATGGGTAACATGTTTATGGACAACCAGGGAATAATAATATTATGCAGATGGGAAACGATAGAGAAAGAGCCATCCGAGACTATGCATTTTTTACTCTTCAAGCCATACATCTAGGAATAGTTAGGCCTAAAGTCCAAGCTGACAATTTTGAGCTCAAACCAGTGATGTTTCAAATGTTACTAATAGTAAGGCAATTCAATGGATTACCATTACAAGACCCTCATCTTCACCTAAAATTATTTTTAGAAGTGATGCTCTCACTATTGCTGGAGCATCACAAGAAGCATTGAGGCTCAGATTTTTCCATTTTCTTTAGAGGATCAAGCATGAGCATGGCTGAATTCTTTACCACTAAACTCCATCACTATCTGGAATGACTTGGCTGACAAATTTTTGATGAAATATTTTCCACCCACTAAGAATGCAAAATTAAGGAATGAGATCACATCTTTCCATCAATTGGAAGATGAGTGCTTGTACGATGCATAGAAAAAAGTTCAAAGAGTCACTAAGGAGATGTCCTCATCACGATATTCCTTAATGTATATAGTTGAAACTTTTTACAATGGTCTTAACCTAAGTACAAGATTGATAGTAGATGCTTCAGCAAATAGAGCCTTGTTGCTCAAGTCTTACAATGAAGCTTATAAAATTTTAGAAAAGATAGCTAATAACAATTATCAATGGCCATCAACTTGACAAATTACAATAAGAAATATAGCTGGAGTGCACAATATAAATGCTCTAACGGCTTTATCAGCCTAATTAACTTTGTTGACAAACATGGTAAAAGCTTTGACTATTGCTCTAGCAATAATTAACCACGTTACAAAAGTGTTATGAGTCTATTGTGAAGAAAAGCATTTGTTTGATAATTGCCCCGGAAATCCAACTTCAGTCAATTATTTGCGTAGGTTCAACAGACAAAGCCATAACATCATAAAATCCAAGATAGAAGAAGCATCTAAATTTTTCATAGAGCAATTACAATGAGCCGGTTGCAGTAACCAATAGACATAATGCACTTGCTTAACCACCTGGATTTCACCTGCAAACTCAGGGGTAAAAAAACGGTAATAATGATCAACTCAGCTTTCTTAATGCACTGATTAAGGATATACATTGTGAAGAATGAAGTAGTTATCTAAAGTTAAGTCGAATCCTTAAAAAATTTAGAAAATCAGATTGGATAACTTGCTTTATCATTAAACAATAAAGCTCATGGGAGTTTACCCAGCAACTTAGAGGAAGAGATTTCTTCATGATGTCAAAAACTATTAGTGATATGAGCCTTACTTGTACAAGTTGTGTTCAAACCATGTAATTCGAAGATGTGTACCAAATGAAGAGATTTTAAGTATTTTACAATCCTGTCATGCTGCGGCATATGGCTGACACTTTGGTGGATACAAAATAGCAGCAAAAGTTATACAATCAAGTTACTTTTAGACCTATATTTTTAAATATGCTTATGAGTTTATTAAATGTTGTGACAGGTGTCAAAGGGTAAGGAACATCTCTTTAAAGCATGAGCTACCCCTCAACAACATTTTGGAAGTAGAGCTTTTTTATTTATAAGGGATAGATTTTATAGGACTGTTCCCACATTTGTTTAGTAATCTATACATCTTGGTGGCGTAGACTATGTCTCTAACTAGGTGGAAACTGTAGCATTACCAACTAACGATGCCAAGACAGTAGTTAAGTTCTTTAGAAAAAAACATCTCCTCAAGATTTGGCACTCCAAGAGCCATTATTAGTGATAAAAGAACATATTTTTGCAATAAAATGCTTGCTGCAGCATTGGCCAAATATGAGATCAAGCACATGGTTACTATAGGATATCATCCACAAACAAGTGGACAAACAGAAGTATCAACAGAGAGATAAAGAAGATTTTAGTGAAGGTTGTGAGTCCCAACAAAAAAGATTAGTCACTTAAATTATATGATTCTTTATGGGCTTATAGAACAACCTATAAAACTCCACTCAGCATGTCCCCATATAGAATTGTTTACGGCAAAACATGTCACTTGCCATTAGAACTAAAGCATAAAGCATATTGGGCAGTCAAGCAATTAAATAAGGATATAATTGCTATAGCAAAGTAAAGAAAGTTACAACTTTATGAGCTAGAGGAATTCAGAATATTCCCCTACGAAAATGTAAGAATTTATAAGGAAAAGAATAAACAATGGCATGACCAAAGAATCCAGCAAAAGGAACTCATCCAGGCAATCAAGTTTTGCTTTATAACTCAAGTTTAAAGCTCTTTCCAGGAAAATTGAAATCTAGATAGTAAAGACCTTTCAAGCTTGTTAAAGTGTATCCTCATAGGGTTATTAAGCTTTTAGATGAAAGAACAGGTCAAGTATTCAAGGTTAATGGTCACGGAGTGAAGCATTAAATGGGAGCTATTGTGACTCACCTAAGGGAAAACTTATTCATGAGGCATCTAACATGAGCAATCAAGAATGGTCAGGCTAAAGGACCTAAAATCAAGCACTAATTAAGAGGCAATCCAATGAAGGAAGTTGTTTTAAATTTTTAGTTTAGTTTTTCATGCTTTTAATTTATCGTGTTATTATGTTTAATTTGTGCATTTAATTTCTTTTCTTTTCTTCCTTTTATTTCTTTAAATTGCACAAAAAATGAACTAAAAAAAAAGGGAGTACATAGATGAGGAATTCCTACAGCATCAACTCAGCATGATGAAGCAAAAGCGGTTCTTAACTAAGGGACATGTTATTCTTTATTGTTGCAGCAACAGATCCAACAATGCAGCCTCAAATTTTTGCCGTTGCAAATACAACCCTTAATTTTTGCTCTTGAGTTGGCTAACATGCTGATATTAGTAAAATATCAATCATGATAAGGGAAATCTGCAATCGAGGAATTGCTACAGCATCAACTCAGCATGATGAAGCAAAAACGGTTCTTAACTAAGGGATGTGTTATTCTTTATTGTTGCAGCAACGGATCCAACAATGCAGCCTCAAAATTTTGCTGTTGCAAATACAGCCTTTAATTTTTACTGTTGAGTTGGCTAACATGCTGATATCAGTAAAATATCAATCATGATAAGGGAAATCTGCAATCCTTATATTACCGTGACACCTACCTTTTTCTTTTCAATTAAGATTTGCTTTTAAAATTTTTAAATTAATTTTGAGATTAATTCTTTGATTACTTTTCCCTTTTTACTCCTCACACTATAAATTAAGGATTTCCTTTTCTACAATTTTATTTTCAATGCAATTCTTTTCTTTTACTTAAAACACTCGACATCACTCATAACACTTTTCATAGTTTGTTTAACTCTTTCCAGTGATAATCATTCCCACGCGGTGCTGTAAAAATGGTAAAAATCAAGTCACATGCCATGAGATTGAAAGACCTAGCCCGTTTTCACAGTTATAGGGATAAAGATAAATTTGAAGAACTTATTGAACCATGTAAGCTTTTGAAAGAAAAGGGTTTATATTCCCAAATACAGCTAATGGGAGTGATAAGAACTATCGCTAATGCTACAACACGACGAGGTTAGGGCAAGTTTTGTTCCCACCCCCAGGACTTAATTGTTCTGGTTGTTAAAGAGTTTTATTCCAATATGCTGCAGCAAGAACAACGAAACATCTTTGTGAGGCACGTATAGATACCTCTAAACTTATGAGCTATTAACGCTTTTTATGATTTACCTGCTTCAATTGAATGCAAATATGCGAAGTTTGTTGAGAACATGACCATTAAAAAGTGGGGGAGGTCTTTAAAACAGTGACTGTACTAGGTAGTGAGTGGGCAAATGAAGAAGGGAGAGTAGTTAATAGATTTTACTTAAAACCCATAGCCCTAGTTTTGGTTAAATTTTAAAAATCTAGACTCATGCCTACCACTCACACTACCACAGTTCCCAAGACAAACTCATACTTCTATATGCTATTGTCAAAGGGTTAAAAATAAATGGAGGAAAAATCATCGAAAAAGAAATTCGAGAATGTGCCACCCGAAAATAAAAACCAGCAGCCTTGTTATTTCTATCTCCTTCATCACTGGTATAAATGAGGCTTCGGAGGTGAGGTTTGAACAAACTAATGAGTGAGTAAAAAATTAGGGAGCCATTACAGTGAGGACAGTAGATAGAATTATTGGAAAAGCTATTGCTGCAGTAACCTCAGAGCATCATGCTGCAACTAAAACAAGACAGCCTACAGGCCTTGACATTATGCTGCAAAAACTTAGTATGACTATTAAGGAATGTGTACGGGCACAAACATATGAGAATCAAAGATGGGCCTACTTACAGCATTTGGAAGCACAAAAGCATCAACTTGTTTTCTACTTGAGAAGTAAAGATGCTAACTTCCTTGAGTCATTGTTGCAGCAATTTAACTTTAGCATTGTTAAGAAAGCTACTCCAGCTGAAGGAATAGAATATGCAGAAGTTGAAGAAAAATCTAAAGAAGAACAGCATGAACAAAGAGAAGCAGAGAAAGAACAAGAAGAATGATCAAAAGAAGCGAAATAAGAAGCAGACGAAGAGCCAAAGAAAGAGGAAGAAAGAGAAAAAGAAAAAGAAAACAATGAGGAAGCACCATAGGTGACTCCAATAAGCAAAGGCAAGGAGAATGCGGTAGTTGAAGAAGAATCTGAGATTAAATCGAAATAGGATGTTGATACAGCAATTGAAGAAGCATTAGCAAAGTGGTTACAACAAAAAAAGCCTGATGCAATTTAAGAGAAATTATTGTCAGTATCACTGTTGAGAAACTAGTAATAGAACCTCCACCACCTTTTCTATAGCCAACACCAACTAAAACTCCTGCTCTCAAGGGCTCTAGCAAACGTAAAGGGGCAAAGTTGTCTGGAAGTGTTACAACACTAGAAGAGCAAGGTAGAAAGAAACCAAGACTAATTCAACTAAAAGCGAATAAACCTGCTGGAACCTTTCCTATCAGTCCAACATCCAACAGCAAGAAAAAGAAGCAACCAGCTGCTGCCTCAATAGGTTCACATAAGGAACACTTAAGGAGTGGTTCTAAATAGAAGTAAACGCTTCCAGCTTATGCTGTAGCAACAAAGCCAACAATAAGGGAGTACCCCCCGACAGCCAATTTCATTTGTCTGTTCTTAAAAAATTTTCTTTTATTTAGTTATATTATTTTGTTTAATTTGCATTTTTTTATTTAATATTGCCAGTTTAGTATTACATTATTTTGTGTGCATGTAAGGGCACATCACCTCTCAAGTTTGGGCGGGTTATGTATGATGTTTTAAGGTAGTGATTGAACTTGCGTGTATGTGTATAGCTCTGTCCTTCAAATGATAATAGTAGGATTAAGAAACCGAATGAGGACATAGAGAATGGATTAAGGCCAAATAGAACCAGTATATAGATGAAGGTTGAACTTCTGTCTGGACACTTAGGTTTTGATTGAGTTTTGTGAGTTTTCTGTAATAGAACTAGATGGAATACAGAAGAGAATAGTAACATTGAGAGGTTGGAAATTAACTCAAGTTTGGTGGGGAGGCTGTAAAATTTTTGTGATTGTTATAAACTGTGTTAGACGTTGAACAAAATTATGCTCCAATGACTTAGTGAAATACTAACTAGGCTACCTAAGGGGGGGTAAATTGGGTTCTTAAAAATTAAGCAAATAAAACCACACAATAATTAAAACTAATGTCTTCATAAAATTAAAAGCAATAAATTTAACAATGCTCAAAATTAAAAAGATAAGGAAAGAGAGATCAAACACGTGATTTTTACGTGGTTCGGCCAACCGTGCCTACGTCCACACCTCCAAGCTCATCGAGCTTGAGGATTCCACTAAGCAAGCCTCAAAGGCTTCAACAACGCTTACAATTGACTTCAAAGGTGTCAATGAACCTTTACAATAAGAGATTATCCCCAATCTCTTAACCCAAGTGTATCCCAACACTTACAATCACTCAAAAATAAAGATTTAAAATCAACCAATCTATCACACAATCTATATGATTACAATTGAAATCCTAAAGTGTGAATCAATGAAATAAAACAAGTTTAAGGCTCAAAATAGATTATTTTCTCAGTAGCAAGCCCAAAGATAATTGTTTTTATCTCTTTTTATTTGAATTTGATTGAGCTATTTTATAGTTGGAGCTAAAAACTAACCGTTGTTAACTTTCTGAGAATAATCGGATCACCGTTTGGTGCTATCGGTTAGCCGTTTTGACTTGTCAAAATAGCTGTTGTGCTTTTATTTTAAATAAACGGTTTACCGTTTACCATTATCGGATCACCATTTATTTCTACAAACTTGCAAAACAAACTTAGGTCTCCATTTTTGCTAAACGGCTCAAGATTAGAAAACTTTCTCTTTTCTGTAAATTATCAGTTAGCCGTTTTTAAATAAACGGTTCACCATTAATTTCTACAATCTTCTTAGATAAAACGGTACAAGATTACAAAGACAGTTTCCTCCCTGTAAATTATCGGTTTACCGTTTTCCAATAAACGGTTCACCGTTAATTCCCAGAATCTATATTTTTGGCAACTTTTGTTTAGAAAAAGGTTTTCCAACTCAAGTTAACAACCATTAAGCTTTCTTTAAACATGTCTATGGCTTTAAGAAATTAATTTTAATAGCCCCAACATTTTAATCAAGAACATATAAGTTTTGTTATCATCAAAATCAATATTATAAGATCAACAATCTCCCCTTTTTTTATGATGACAAACTTTATATGTAAAGGTAAAAAAATTTTGTTAACTACCCCTGAATATAAGCTCCCTTGAAAAATATATATAAAAAAAATTTGTTAACTCCCCTTTAGAAATATAACCTAACCTATTCTTCCCCTTCAGCATAAAAAGAGAAGAACAAAAATATAGTCGCTTTCGACAAGTGAAAATTTTGGCAGCATCTCTCCTGTACATTAAGTATCGCCCAGAAAATATTAAGAACAATTTACACCCAAGAAGCGAAAAATTAAAATAACTTCAACCAAGCAATAAAATCAATATCAAAATAACAAAACAAACATAAATATAACATAATCATCCATAATCATCATACATAAATGTATCAAAAACATGAAAATGTTGTTCGAAGTCAAAGCATCCGAAATACTAAGAAACTATTGGGAGGTGGAGGAGGAGGAGGAGAAGAGAATGAGAGGGGAATGCCGAGAGCAGAAAAGATACACTGTTGTCCATCCAGTATCTGCTACTGCTGAAGCTGAAAAGAAGCAAACTAATGCTGAAGCTGCTGCTGCTGCTGCTCGAAAAGTGCTCGAACATTGCTAACAAGCTGCTGAAGAAGACTATCATGAGCAGGTGGAGCATCTGAAGTCGGTGGCTGATCGGTCTCCATCTCATGCTCCTCAGAATCAGACTCTGTTGGAGGCTGTAAGACAGATCCGTGACGAGGGGGCAGAGGTCTAGCACCGAGCCTAAAATTCGATAGCTGGTTAGAAGTGAAAATGTCATTTAGAAATCGGTTATCCTCTGGAGCTACGAGGGTGTCTTGATTTTTCGCATTGGGTGTTTTGATCCAATCCCAACGCCTTCGAGAAAAAACCAATCGCCGAGATAGCCTCTTCTCCAATCTTCTTCATCTCAACATATACAGAGTCACGAAGGAGTACTCGAAAATGTCACAAAAACTTAGAAATAATGCTATCGTATGGAAGCAACCTATGATTAACCGCAAGAGTACTCAACATATGTTGAAAAATAATGTATCCTAGGTTAGTAGGGCGACCTTAGAGAAGACTATCAAGAATCCCAACATCCAATCTAGTTACCTCATCCGAGTGTCCTTTCCTAGGGGTGACAATATGCTGTAAAATGGTATGGAGAATTCTAACCTGCAGCGGTAAAAGTTGTGACCTAAAAGGGAGAGCACAGATCTCATCAGTGAGATCCCGACGCCTACAAATATTTCTAACCCCTTTGTGATGGGAAAAATCGGCAAATGATAATTCCTTCCTAGAAGTGTAAATATAATGTCCAGAATGCGGGATTCCTAAAATGTGGTTAAAATCATCAACATCAAAATCAATAGGAACACCCCTGACATTGGTAACTATTCTATCTACTCTTTCTACAGATAATTCTATGTTTGAGTAAAAAACACGGACTAAGTTAGGATATATCCTCTCCTCTAAGTCCAATGCAGACTCCCATAGCAACAACATCTCCTTGACACTTCTACTACAAACAACCAACTCTGCAAAATTATCTAAGTTCACAAAGTAAGAGTCGATTACCTTGTGACCCATAAATCGGGTTTCGAATCGTTTTGCCAGCGGAGCTGTTGGAAAATGAATTCTCTGAAACTCGGAGGGCTCCTTAGGTGGCATAGGGTTTATACTTGGGACTAATTTCCTCTTACGACCGGTTCTTGATGATTCAGCCATGGTTGGAGCTTGAGAATTTGGGTTCTTGACAAAATGATGAAAATGATGCAAACGAGACCAATTAGATGAACAAAGAAGGGTAGAGAAAGGGATTTGAAAGTTCAATTTGGTAGGAAAACGTCAAGAATTGAGCAAAAAATGGAGAAAATGGTTCGGCTAATCTTAGGGTTTCAAATTGGGATTTTTGGATTTGGGTTGCAATTTAATGTTTTGAATGATTAAAACTATTCTAAAGATGATGGGAAATGTTTATATAACCTTGATTTGGCAAGAAATAACAAGAAAAATTAAATATTTTAGAGAAAGAGAGCTTAGGGTTAGTTGGTTTGAGAGAAAATGGTGACGGGGTAAGTGGAGACGAGGAAGAAGAAATGAAACAGTTTATATCGCACGAAAACAGCGAGCCGTTTAACTCAATCGGTTCACCGATAACGTCCAGAGAGCTAGGAAAGAGTAATCGGTTAACCATTAATAATAAACGGTTAGCCGCTAATGTCCAAAAAAATTTTCTCGTATTTTTGTAATTAAACGATAAGCCGTTTAAGAGTAAACGGTAATTCGTTTTCTCGACTATGATTTCGCACATATGTTTTAATCTACGGCCAACACTCAATACATTTCTAAATCATTTTATTGATAAAAAATGTCTTGTAAGGCCAATATAATGCATGATTACAAAATTTAAACAGATCCAAAGCAAACAAATATCATATTATAGAAAAACAAATAAGATATTGTATAAATCACTATTATGCAACATTTATCATTCCAAGCTTATGCCTAATCTTAAAAAATTATTCTTTACCAAGAGGTTTTGTAAAGATATCAACGAGCTGTTTTTCAGTTGAAATACAATTCAATGAAATATCTCATTTTTGAACATGATCTCTTAAGAAATGATGTCTTATCTCTATATGGTTGGTCCAAGAATGTTGAATGGGATTCTTTGAAAGGTTTATGGCACTTGTATTATCACATAGGATAGGTATATGAGCAAGATTGATACCATAATCTCTAAGGGTTTGTTTCATCCAAAGTGCTTGTGCACAACAACTACCGGTTGTAATATATTTAGTCTCGGTGGTTGAAAGTGCAAATGAGTTTTGTTTCTTACTAAACCAAGAGACAGGTGAGTGACCTAGAAAGTAGCAAGTTCCACTAGTACTTTTCCTATTAATCTTATAACCAACAAAATCGACATTTGAATAACAAGTTAACTCTAAATGAGTTCTCCTAAGATACCAAAGGCCAAGATCTATGGTTTCTTTCAAATAACAGAAAATTCTCTTAACAACAAGTAAATGAGATTCTTTAGAACATGATTGAAATCTTGCACACAAACATACACTAAACATAATATCGGGTCTACTAGCAGTTAAATAAAGTAAAGATCCAATCATATCTCGATATGTTTTGACATCAACATCTTTACCTTTTTCATCTTTGTCAAGCTTGATTGTTGAGCTCATTGGAGTACTTTTGACCTTTCCATCTTCAAGTCCGAATCTTTTGAGTAAATCTCTCAAATATTTTGCTTGATTGATGAAGATTCCTTCTTCGTTTTGTCTTATTTGTAATCCGAGGAAGTACTTCAATTCTCCCATCATACTCATCTCAAATTCTTTTCTTATACAAGATGAAAAATCCTTACACAAAAACTCATTAGTAGAACAAAAAATGATATCATCAATATAAATTTGAACAACAAGTATATCTTGATTCTTATGCTTGATAAAAAGTGTAGTATCCACTCTACCCATTGAAAAACCGTTTTCCAAAAGAAATTTACTAAGCCTATCATACCAAGCTCTAAGTGCTTGTTTTAATCCATACAAAGCTTTTGACAACTTATAAACATGATTTTGAAATTTTTCATTTTCAAAATCAGGTGGTTGTTTCACATACACTTCTTCCTTGATGTACCCATTTAAAAATGCACTTTTGACATCCATTTGATACAAGACAATTCTTATGACATGCAAATGTTAAAAGCATCCTAATGGATTCTAATCTTGCTACGGGTGCAAAAGTTTCATCAAAATCAATTCCTTCTTTTTGGTTGTAACCTTGAGCTACTAATCTAGCTTTATTCCTTACAACTACACCGGATTCATCTATCTTATTCCTAAATACCCATTTAATATCTATGATGGATTGATGTTCTGGTTTAGGAACTAATTTCCACACATTGTTTCTCTCAAATTGATTTAACTTCTCTTGCATTGCCATAATCCAAGATTCATCGTTTTCCGCATCCGTAAATGATTTTGGTTCAATTTGAGATATGAATTCGTTATGTGCACATGTGTTCCTAAGTGATGATCTAGTGGTTACACCTCATGAAGGTTCTCCTAAAATTAAGTCTTTAGGGTGAGAAGAGACATACCTCCACACCTTGAGGAGTGTTTGAGAATTACCTTCATTTTGCTCCATATTATTTTGTTCTTCTTGTTGCTTTTCTTGATTCTTGCAAGATGAAGCATCGTGATTGACGTTTGAAGGTTTTTCTTTTTGCACTTCTTCATCTGCATCATTCACAATAACTTTCTCTATAGATGAGGGATTAGACTCATCAAACGTAACGTGCATGGATTCTTCAATAACCAATGTTCTTTTATTGTATACTCTATAAGCTTTGCTAGTAGTTGAATATCCAAGAAAAATACCAACATTCGATTTTAATTCAAATTTACCAATATTGTCTTTAGTATTCAATATAAAACAGTTGCAACCAAAAACTTTGAAATAACCAATGTTGGGTTTTCTATCTTTCCAAAACTTATAGGGAGTTTTATTAAGAAGTGGTTTAATCAAAACACGATTTAACACATAACGTGCGGTATTTACGGCTTCGGCCCAAAAATATTTTGGTAATGCATTCTCATTTAACATGGTCCTAGCCATTTCTTGAATAGACCTATTCTTTCTCTCAACAACTCCATTTTTTTGTGGAGTCCTAGGTGATGAAAATTGATGTATAATGCTGAAATCATTACAAAAACTCTCAAATGCATGATTTTCAAATTCTCCACCATAATCACTTCTAATGCAAGCAATGAAATAGCCTTTTTCATTTTGAACCTTTTACAGAAAACTTTAAGTGCATCAAATGCATCATCCTTATTAGCTAAGAATAATACCCATGTATATCTAGATTACCCACAATTACAAATGCATAATATTTACCATTTAAACTAGCATATCTAGAAGGTCTAAAAAAATCCAAGTGAAGAAGTTGAAGCGGTTTTGAAGTAGAAATATGATTTTTCTTTTTGAAAGAAGTTTTTATTTGTTTTCCAAATTGACATGCTTCACAAATTTTATCTTTTTCAAAACTGATTTTTGGAAGACCTTTAACTAAATCGTTTTTGGAAATCTTTGAAATTAAATTCATGCTTGTATGTCCTAGTCTTCTATACCATAACCAACTATCATCATGTAATGCGGAAAAATATTTATCAAAAGTAGATGCACAATCTATATCAATAGTATAAACGTTAACACACCTCTTTCCAACAAAGAAAATTTTACCATCACATGCATTTTCAATAAAACAATTTATTTTATCAAAAATAACTCTATATCTTTTGTCACACAATTGACTAATACTAAGCAAGTTGTGTTTTAGATTTTCAACTAAGCATACATTTTCAATGAGAGTTGAGGAAACTTTGCCGACATTACCAATACCAATGATTTTTCCTTTTGAATTATCTCCAAAGGATACATCCCAACCATTTTCGATCTTGGTAAAACTTGAGAACCATGAATAATTACCGGTCATATATCTTGAACATCCGCTGTCCAAATACCATTTATTTCTCTTTCCCTTCTTCTTTGATTCCTGCAGAGAAGATCTCAAGTTTCAGGTACCCAAAACTCTTTGGGTCCTTGAATGTTAGTAATGGTTCCTTTTGGAACCCAAACACATTTAACTTCATAATATTCATTTTTCTTAATAGGACATCTATAATTCATGTGATCATTTCCATTGCAATAATGACAAACAATTTTATAATTATTAGTAGAGGTAGCCTTAACAAAGTAGCTTTTGTAATATTTTTGTTTCAAGTTAGTCTTATATCCAATTCCTCCTTTATCAAACATACATTTTTCAGCACCAAGTAATTTTTCTAAGTTCTTTTGACTATTTGTGAATTTTGACACAATCTCATTGAGCTCATTGCTCTTCTTTTTAAGTTTTTCATTTTCTTTGATCAAGTCATCAACATGTAATTTTTCATGCTCATATGAAGTACTTTGTTTACCTTTTAAGGATGCAATCTTATCATGCAATCTTTGGTTATCTAATTCTAGTCCTTTAATCTTTTCATTTAGCAAATCATTGTATTTTTGCAAATCATCCTTTTCATTTGAAAGTTCTAACATTTTCTTTTTAAGACATGCATTTTTCTTTCCAATTTTCATCATATCACTATGCAACTCATTAAAAGCATCATATAATTCATTATAAGATGGCAGATCACTTACCTCATCAAGCTCATCTTCTCCTATTGCCATGAGTGCTAAGTTTGACATTTCTTGCGATTGTTCATCTTCACTTGATTCTTTATCACTATCATCCCATGTTGCCATCATGGCTTTCTTCTTGAATTTGTTGACAAGAGGGCATTCCGATTTTATATGGCCATGCTTCTTGCATTCATAGCATATGATAGCTTCCTTCTTCTCCTTTTGATTCTTGAAATTTCTGAACTTTCTTTGCTCACCGGTTTTCTTGAAAAACTTCTTAAATTTTCTGGCTATCATGGCCATTTCTTCATCTTCAAGTTCACTTTCCTCATCAGTTTCAGATTTTGATGCTTTCAAGGCGATACTTTTCTTCTTCTTATCTTCATCTCCTTTCTCGGCTGCTAAATCTTCTTCATAAGAAATAAGTGAGCCAATTAAATCATCAATAAATAAAATGTTTAAATCATTGGCTTCCTCAATGGCAGTTCTCTTAGGTCTCCACTCTTTTGGTAATGACCTAATGATTTTCTTTACCTTCTCGCTATTTGAAAAGGTCTTGCCAAGTGCTCCTAAAATGTTTACAATGCCCGTAAATCTAGTGTACATAGAGTAGACACTTTCATTTTGTTCCATTTGAAATAATTCTTATTGCCTAGTATATCTACTTATTTTAGATTCTTTGACTTGATTTGTACCTTCATAAACAACTTCAAGTTTCTTCCAAATTTCATAAGCATTAGAACAACTTGAAACTCTATGAAATTATTTCTTATCCAAAGCACAAAATAGGGCATTCATAGCTTTGGAATTTAGAGAAGCTTTTCTCTTTTCCAGCTCATTCCATTCACGTGAAGGTTTAGGAATATCTTCTCCTTCTTTATTTTTAGTTATAGGCATGAATGGACCATCACACACAACCTCCCATATTTCGCAATCTAAAGCTTGCAAATAAATTCTCATCCTAGTTTTCCAATAAAGATAATCATTACCATCAAAGAATGGTGACCTAATGGTGGATTGTCCTTCCCTAAAGCTAAAATCATTTTGGGTTGCCCTGGATCTTTTACTCTAGACGGTTAAGTCCTAACAAGAGAACCTTGCTCTAATACCAATTGAAATACTAACTAGGCTACCCAAGAAGGGGGGTGAATTGGGTTCTTAAAAATTAAGCAAATAAAATCACATAACAATTAAAACTAATGTCTTAATAAAATTAAAAGCAATAAATTTAACAATGCTCGAAATTAAAAAGATAAGGGAAGAGAGATAAAAAATGTGATTTTTATGTGGTTCGGCCAACCGTGCCTACGTCCACGCCTCCAAGCTCACCGAGCTTGAGGATTCCACTAAGCAAGTCTCAAAGGCTTCAACAACACTTACAATTGACTTCAAAGGTGTCAATAAACCTTGACAATAAGTGATTATCCCCAATCTCTTAACCCAAGTGTATCCCAACACTTACAATCACTCAAAAATAAAGATTTAAAATCAACCAATCTCTCACACAATCTATATGATTACAATTGAAATCCCAAAGTGTGAATCAATGAAATAAAAATGGTTTAAGGCTCAAAAGAGATTGTTTTCTCAGTAGCAAGCTCAAAGATAATTGTTTTTATCTCTTTTTATTTGAATTTGATTGAGTTATTTTATAGTTGGAGCTGAAAACTAGCCGTTGTTGAATTTCTGAGAATAATCGGATCGTCGTTTGGTGCTATCGGTTAGCTATTTTGACTTGTCCAAATAGCCGTTGTCCTTTGATTTTAAATAAACGATTTACCGTTTACCATTATCGGATCACCGTTTATTTCTACAAACCTGCAAAACAAACTTAGGTCTCCATTTTTGCTAAACGGCTCAAGATTAGAAAACTTTCTCCTTTCTGTAAATTATCAGTTATCCATTTTTAAATAAACGGTCTGCCATTAATTTCTACAATCTTCTCAGTTAAAACGGTGCAGGATTATAAAGACAGTTTCCTCTCTATAAATTATCAGTTTACCATTTTTCAATAAATGGTTCACCGTTAATTCCCAAAATCTATATTTTTGGCAACTTTTATTTAGAAAAAGGTTTTCCAACTCAAGTTAACAACCATTAAGCTTTCTTTAAACATGT
The DNA here is from genome assembly GCA_030449905.1 of Luvunga scandens. Lineage (NCBI taxonomy): Eukaryota > Viridiplantae > Streptophyta > Magnoliopsida > Sapindales > Rutaceae > Luvunga > Luvunga scandens. The sequence continues at coordinate 1,185,744 of JASUUG010001019.1, read as the reverse complement.
CTATGGCTTTAAGAAATTAATTTTAATAGCCCCAACATTTTAATCAAGAACATATAAGTTTTGTTATCATCAAAATCAATATTATAAGATCAACACTTATTTGTTGAGTAATTAGGGATGAGTATGTACCACATATGTAGACTTGTGTAAAACGACAACAAAAGTTATTAACACTACTGCAGCAAGTAAACAAAAAAAAAAAGTCTATGGCTTTAAGAAATTCATTTTAATAGCCCCAACATTTTAATCAAGAACATATAAGTTTTGATATCATCAAAATCAATATTATAAGATCAACACTTATTTGTTGAGTAATCAGGAATGAGTATGTACCATATATGTAGACTTGTGTAAAACGACAGCAAAAGTTATTAGCACTACTACAGCAAGTAAACCAAAAAAAAAAAATGTTGATGATATGAGAAGAGGATTGAAGGGGTCCGCTGTCTAGGATACTTAGTAACCAAGTCTATTCATGAGCCTCATGTTCAGCCTTAAGTTAAAGGTGTCCAAGGATAAGACTTAGATATGGCATTCTAGGTGTGTTTGCTGTAACAACTGTGATAGGTACTTTGAGTGTGTAACTAGGTGTCATCATTACAAGTGATAGTCATTCACATAAAAGCTCAATCTTACATTGAAGGGTGATTTGACTAAAAAAAAACTAAGGATAATTGTTATAGCACAGTTTAAGTCCATTTTTTTAGACCTTTGTCTCCCCCCTCAAGATAGAACTTTTTACAGTATTTTTATTTAGTACATTTGATGCTTGAGTGATACTGTAGCATCTCTAAGACTTGATCAAAAGTGTACACACACACTTTGGGCAAAGTGAGACTCAAATCTAAAACTAGAACTGCTATAGCAGTTTTGTATGTTTAAGAGTGTGATCTGAAGGTTGATAAATCCAAACAATGTTAAGGACAAAGTTAAGTCATTTATTGTATGATTGCATGACTAAAGTGGTTGTATTATGTCATTACTTGAGGACAAGTAATGATTTAAGTTTGGGGTTATGATAACTCTATGAAATGAGAGTTATCAAAGCATTTGTAGGCTTAAATCAAGATTACTGAGAAAATAAATTATGTGTTTTGTTGCATTTTAGTTGCATTTGCCATGAACATTCATTTTAGTTTAATTTTCTAATAATTTGAGTTTTTTTAGAGTAATTGGTGCTTAGATTATATGCTTAATTATATGTAACCGAAAGCTCAAGTTTTAGAGGAAGAATACTGCTACAACAGACTAGTAAAAAAATAAAAGAACTTAGCTGTAGAAGAATTGAAATAAATTTAGAGCAGTGCAGATGTTGTAGCAATCTTAGAACATTGACAGAGAAGATTTTGTGCAAAATAATTAAAAAATTACAATTTAGAGTTTTCAAAAATAAAGGATGAACACCGCATACTTTTAGTTACCCTAGTTTCACTTTATGAAAGAGAGCACACACACAAAGAAAAGAGATGATTGTCACTCAAGGAAAAACATAAAGAAAAAAAAAAGAGGAAAGATCTGAGGGTTGCAACAAAGGATTACAGTAGGCAAGAAAGAGTTATCATAAGATCAAACGGACTTCCACTCTTTATATTATTATCTTGTTTTCTATTTATTCATGGAATTGTATTTAATGATGAACTTTTTTTATTTATTGTTTATTCAGAAATCATGAACTAACTTCAATTGTAGTTGAATGATAAACAATCTTAATGGATGTTTGACAGATATAAGTGTGTTGCTCTTTGTTTGCTATAGCATTTTGTCTTAATTTCATTTATTATAATTTCCTATTTCAGCTAACTACTCATTTAGTAGATACTAACTAAGAAAGATCCTAAAAGGGGTTTGATTTAGTGGAATGATTAAGATAATACTTGGTTTTAGATTAAGTTTCCAAAGTTAGGTAAATCTCAATTTGAAAAGGGTCATGCTTGATCTAAAACTTGTGAAGAACTACATATAGGGATTCATCTTGTATGGTAAATAGAACCTAAAACGGTAATGTTATATTTATTGTTAGCATGAAAATTGGTCACTGTTAGGTTGCATTAGATATAAGATATCCAATAGGGGATAGCTGAGTATGCATAAGTGATTCTGCCCAGTGCTGTAGTAGATGTTGTAGCATTAGTATTAAAATTGAGAAACAAGTCAATGTCCTTAAGAGAGTTTATCCACTGAATTACTTTATTCCCATTGATTTTATCCCTGTGTTTGACGTGATAATTTTCTTTATTGCATTTTATTTATTGTCATTTTAGTTATTTAATTCATTAAGTTTATAAATTGCTTTGTTTCTATTAGAATAAAACTACATTGTTAAGGTTGCTGTAGCAAGTCTGGTAACATCAATCCCTGTAGAGACGATTTGAATATTCATCATTATATTACCTATTGTGTACACTTATGCATTGACATTCATAGCAGTAGAGTTAAGAACAAACACTTACCTCAACATTTTCTTTGTTGCTGTTTTGTTTATCTGAACCTGAAAGTTGATTTAAACTACCGTTGTGTTCTTATAAATGTTAGATGGAGTAGGAAGGACTACCTAGTGTAACAAATGTAAGATTTTATGACTTCTCCAAAACAAGGATTACTAATTTAGATAAAGAAAAAGATGTACTGAGTGAGGAAAGGTTTCTTAATTATGAGCTTATTGAGGATAGCCCCTTACCTAACGAGCGTATTAGATCTATGATAGGTGCTTCAATTATCTCTCTCAGCCTTTCATTTAGTTTATCTTTTTCTTTATCTCTCTCTTTTATTATTTTATTTGATTGTTAATTGTTGTCTTCACGCTTTATGGCCATAGATTTCTGTCTTGGGTTTAGTGAGAGGAAGCAAAAGGGTCTAAAAGGTCTAGGACAAGCAAACCTTTGCTAGTTTTATATTAAAGTTGGTTGAGAAAAAACCAAATGTGTGTTCTCTTAGGATTAGAGCTTTCCTCTCACCTTCTAGTAAGATAACTAGATCTCAGCGCTCCCTAATAATTAGCTTTAAAAAACCTTCTAAGATACTCTAATTTCTTTTAAGAAAAGGAAGTATCCTGAGCCATTTTCTTCTATGGGTATTTAAGAAGTCGTTGATTTTAATATAGCTTCGAGAAGTAAACCTCCTCGCCTTGGAAGGCTTTTTTAGTTGGCAAGCAAGCACCTTACTTCCAGTGTTGACATCACAATGAACAAATAGTCTTCTGGACAACATCATTAGAGCCGTCAAAGCTTGTTAGGAAATATGTTTTCCTCTACTGTAGAGCTTTGTTATTGGTATTCTTTTCTTCTTTTCTTCTTTTCTTCTTCCCTTTTTTTTCTTTTTTCTTATATGGATTGCTAATCTTCCTCATTCTTTTAAGCTATCTTTATATTGACCAAAAACTAAGATTTTGACAAAGAATCCATTGTTACTCATTTAGCCTATACCAAATATAAGAAGCAGGTAGCTAAACTTAGAAATGAATGTCAGCGTGCAGATAAATGATGGTAGAAGTTATTGGAGAAGTTGACCTCCTTGATGGAATCGCAAAAATAGAGGTGGCAAGTCGACAAGAAATAATTAAAAGGCAAGCTAAACTTGGAGATGAGGATTATTCAAGAAGCTTGGGAGCAAACTGATAAACAAGCTCAGATAACCATAAATTACATTATAGTTGACATTTAAAAGGCAAACCCCTTTCTTAAGGCCTCCTATTTAGAGCCATTCATGGTGAAAAATGATATATTGATTTTGATAAAAGACGAAAAGGCAAATAAGGAAGGCACTAGTGGAAGTTCTTATAACACTCTAAATTTGATGAAGAGATTTCCCAAAGCTCTGATCCTCCTACTCCATTAGAGCCAACCTCCCGTGCTGATAAAAACATTAATCCACTAGTTTAACTCTATTCTTTTATGCTTGTGCTGTAATTAATGCTCTCTAATACTATTTAAATGTTCATTCTTTCTTGTTTTTAAGTACTATGACTATCTTCCACATAAAGCCTTACTTGATGTTTATTCGGCTATGTTGTTTTTTTTATCTATTTTGGCATCTAAACTTTATGAGCTAATAAGGGACTTTGGCAAAAATTTAATTTCAGCTAAGGTGTTTGTATAAATAGCTGTGTTTGGCTATTTTGTTAGTAGCATTTGTGGTTTTCCTAAGTTCTGAAAACTTCTAGAGCTATCCTTCTAGGGTAATTAAGCCAAAATAAATCCTTTTTTCCACGTGCTCATGAGGACATGCATCTTGTTATAGTGCATCTATTCTTATGGAAGATAACAATTAATAAGGAAAAGTTCTTTACCCATTTTATGAACACTTAAATGAGCTCAACTTTCCTCATGATGCTTTGAATATATGTTTAAGTTGTTTACCCAACATGTCTGCCCACATATGTTCAAATTGAAATATATTCTCATGGATAAGAATTCTCAATCCATTTACTTAAGGTGAATTCTTTAATTTAATGAATAATAAAGGAACTTGGCTCCTGTATGTGATATCTAAGGGTGGGCAAATGATTCGGTTTTTACCGAATCAAATTAAACCAAACTGAACCAAAAAAATTATGTTCAATTTGGTTCGATAAAAACTGAATGGTTTGGAACCAATGGTTTGTATTTGGTTTAGCTCAAAAACAAACTGATTTCTTTTTAAGTCAAGTTGAATGCTTTTTGCTTTCTTACTCCTCTAAATTTTTTTTTAGGTAATTTAGTGACTTCCATAGGTGTGCCATGGGTGTGTCATTCCAAGCCCGTACCTCAACTATTCTTTAGTTTTCAAAAAGTTGTCCAGTATTCCAACCCAATTAGGTTAGCATTCCAACGGTCTATTTGAATTTAATTGAAAAATATATTTAATTTAAAATAAATAAAAAACTAAAATCCAAAACCATTTTTCAATCCTAATCATAACAACCTTAAATTCCTAAATCGGCATCCATTTGTCTCTCTCGCCTTACGGTTAGTAGCTACACATAAATATCTCCTTATTGCAGCCTCTCATAGTGACGGCATTAGGGACACAACCCCTCAGCACGGTCAAGTATTTACGGTCTCAAGTGAATTCAAATCAAGAATAAATTTATGATCAGTCGGCATAATTGTTCAAGTAGACTAAAATCATTGTTCAAGTTTTTTCATTGAAATTAATTATGATATGTTGGTATACTTTAATTTGTCTTGTGAAAATAAGTTAAATTTTAAGTGATTTTTTTATTTTAATAAATTGTTAAATAAATTAAGATTTCTTATTTATTTTTGTTTTATTCATTTTAAATGTCTAATTATTTAAGAGTTCAAGACAACATTGATTGTGAAGCCAACGATTTTGACCATGAAGTTGAAGTTGAAATTGTTGATAATGAAAATGATTCGCCAATAATTATCATAAGCGGAAATAAAGTCAAAAAAGACTTAGTCATTGAAACCATAACTAATTGAGTGTCATTCTTGACCATTAGCTTCTTAGCACTAATTATTCTTCCTATCTTTAGGTAGGCAGTGAGGGCATTATATTTAGGCTCGTTGTTTGAAATTTTGAAGTCAAACCTTAAGGTATAGCTAATCTCCACTCTATCCAGGCTCCGATTATAATCTTAGCTCTATTTTCACTAGTGTTAGAAGCTCTGTTAACGTACATAGTCCATGAAGGCATTTCTTAGAGAGTTCACTCTAATAGTGATCGCTCTTTATCCCTATTTTGTCACCTTAAGTCATCAAGGAATACGACCAAGAAATCAACAATGGCTTGTGCTTGTGTTGAAGGGCGAGGTCTATAGATGTTGTCAAATTTACTGAGCTCTAAAGACTATTTGATTATCCACCTTGATTTGTAAAAATGCAACAACATTTTTATCAAAGGTTGGTTTGTGAGAACGGTGATGATGTATGCCTAAAATATGGTCTAATTTTTCACGTGAATACAACCAAAGCTAAAACAAGTTTTTTAAAATTAAGTTACCTCTTTTCAACATTAACCATAACCTTTCTTGTGTAGCACATAGGTTGTTGTGCGCCGTCCTCTTCTTCTCGTATGAGCTTAAAAATAATGGATGTCTTAGAGATTGCCAAGCATAAAAGTAGTACATCCTAGGTTTGGATTCTATTAATAGGGGGAGTTGTTTAGATAACTTTTCAATAATTAAAAGGCATCTTTGTATTTGGATTCTACTTCATTTTCTACCTACGTTTTAAAGCTTTACAAAAATGTTAGCATTTGTCAATAGCTCATGAGATAAAATGGTTGATAACGACTATTTTCTCTACTAGGTTTTGAACTTCCTTGATGGTGTGTGAGGATCACATTTTTAAGAGGGCCCTGATTTGGTCAAGGTTCGCCTTAATGCCATGCTACTATACCATAAAACCCTAGAACTTCTTGACGACACACCAAAGGCACACTTTTCAGGTTCAACTTGATTTAGTTAGCAGTTAAGACTTAGAAGGTGGCTCAGATATCTACTACATGGTCTTTAGCTTAACAAACTTGGTTATTATTTAAACTACTTTTTGTAATTAGTTAAAAATCTAGCTAACTGATAACTCTATAAAATGAGATTTATCATAGCACTTTCAGACTTAAATCAAGATTACTTATAGAGTAAATAATGTGTTTTTATTGCATTTTAGTTGCATTTTGCATGAGCATTCAATTTAATTTAATTTTCTAATAATTTAAGTTGTTAGAGATTAAATGATGCTTAAATTATACGCTTAGTTGCAGGTGACAGAAAGCTCAAGTTTTAGGAGAGGAATGATACTTTAACTAACTGGCAAAAACAATGAAAAAATTAGGTTGCAAAAGAATTGAAAACAAATATGGAGCAGTGCTGATGCTGTAGCCATTACTGTAGCAATCTTGGAGCATTGACAGCAAAGATTTTACACGAAATAATTAAAAGATTGCAATTTAGAGCTTTAAAAAATTGAGGGTGGACGCCACACGCTTTTGGTTGCCCTACTTTCACTTTATAAAAAGGGAGCATGTACACAAAGAAAGGAGAGCTGTCATTCAAGGAAAAAATACAGAGGAAAAACACAAGAAAACTAGAAAAGATAAGAGATTGGAGGGCTGCAATTGAGAATTACAGTGAGTAAGAAGGAGTTATCACAAGATCAATCGAACTTCCACTCTTTCTTTTATTTTCTTACCTTTCTCTTTATTCATGGGGTTGTATTTGATGGCTAAACCTATTTTATTTACTGTTTATTCACAAATCATGAACTAAATTCGATTGTAGTTGAGTGATAAGCAATCTCAATGGATGTTTGACTGATATAAGTGTGTTGCTCTATGTTTGCTATAGCATTTTTTCGTAATTGTACTTGTTTTAATTCCCTATTTCAACTAATTACCTATTTAATAGATACTAATTAAGAATGTGCCTCAAAAGAACTAGTCTATTGGAACCGATTAAGACAATACTTAGTTTTATATTAGGTTTCCCAAGTTGAGTTACACTCAATTTGAAAAGAGCCAGGCCTGATCTAGAATTTGTAAAGAACTAGACATAGGGATTCACCTTGTAGGGTAAATAGAACTTAGAGCGGTAATATTATATTTAATGTAAACATAACAATTGGTCACTGTTAGGTTGCATTAGATATAAGATATCCAACATGTGAAAGCTGATGATGCATAAGAGATTTTGCCCAATGTTGTAGTAGATGTAGTAGCAGTAGTTTTGTAATTGTATAACAAGTCAATGCCATTAAGAGAGCTTATCCACTCGATTACTCTATTCCTATTGATTTTATCCTTGTGTTTTACGTGATAATTTTCTTTATTGCATTTTATTTATTGTCATTTAGTTATTTAATTCATTTGGTTTAAAAATTGCTTTGTTTCAATTAGAATAAAACTACATTGTTAAGGTTGTTGTAGCAAGTCTCATAACATCAATCCCTGTGAAGACGATCGGAATACTCATCATTATATTACTTGTTGTGTACACTTGTGCATTGACATTCATAGCTGTAGGGTAATCTAGGAACATCAACCACAATAAATTTTTATATAATGGGATATGATGACTAGCATAATCGAGGTGTGCTGCTTGTTCAGATCTTTTATAAACCTTGAGAAAGAACAGAAATGGTGAGTTCAATAGAAAGAGTATAGGGGAGAAGGGAGGTAAATTAGAGAGCTTGTTTGTCATGTGGAAATGAAGAAAAGATGGACAGAGGCATAGCCAATGGTGGTTGGCAACCGGACTCTAACGCTTAAATTAGTTTTCCAACCTTAACAATAGAGTGGCTCAAGGTTGAAGATGAGTTTTGGCCATTTTTGTATGTGTACTGCTTAGTTAGAAAGACAAAAATTGAGCATTTATATATAGCATGAGCATGGGGTATTCTTGTCACCATGCCATATGACGTTATTTCATTCATGCATTTCCTCTCCAAGTAGGGATATCCTTTTCCTTTTATGCTTAAGGTTGTTTGGGCCCTTGGAACATGCTTGGAGAACAAGTTTGCCCATTATTCATGTAATTTGTCCATATGTACATGTGATAAAATCTGGTAGGGTGGTCTAACTACTTTTATGTAAGCAACACTGTAGATGTTTACAAGTCAAATAAGGCTAAATGGTTCCGATTACTTTTTAGGGAGTTCTTTTGGCTCTTACAGTCTAGCAATTTATTGCTCCTTATTTATTGGCAGTTGCCTTCTCATTGACTTTGTACTTGCGGCTAAGGAAACAATATTTCTTAGGTTATACCAACTCTTATCATGCTTCTTGGTTTGAATAATTCTCCAACATTTTGTCCTAGATGAAGTGGAGATCGTTTTCTATATTAACCTCTAATATACTCAGTGTAAGCTAAATTCCTCTTTTCAAATCTTCTATTTCTAACCATCATTGACATGTTGCATTCTACTATTAACTTTCCATGTCTTCCCAAATAAGATTCCCATAGTTTCTTTATTGTGAAAGTATTGAGGTATGAGAAACTCTCAAAGGAGCTATAGATGACATATAGTGATACCTGATTTTTCTTTATTGATGGTTGATTAAAGAAAGTGCATCACTTGACATCTTTTAAGCTCAGCATCTAGGTTTTATTGTTTAGAAAAAAATTTCTTGAAGCTTAAACCTCCTTTTTATTTATCTCCATCATAAATAGTAATTGCCTTTTTTTTTCTAAGTAAGGGGCTTTAGGCAGCGGAGTACGTATGGGATGTTATTTAGCACATTTGTTTATCTTCTTTTTTTTTTAATTATCATTTCTTTCTTCCTCATGGTGTTTCTCTTACCCCCTTCATTCACGTGCCTTCGTTAGGACTGATCTCTAAAAGAGCTAAAAGGGACTTACGCGTTCTTTTTCTCTCTCTTTCCTTTTTATTTTGAATTTAAAAACCCAGGTTTCCCAACTATCAAATATATAGCCATTTCTCTCTTTCATTTTCTTTAGGATAGATGGCAACGCATGGCTTTACCCAATCTAATAGCACAATTCCCTTAAAAGTTTTACCTTTTCTTTTTCTTCTTCTTACTTTCTCTTTTCTCTACAATCGCTAAAATATCTTTTCATTATAAGCTTTGTTACAGGAGCCTTTGCTTTCATTTTTTGTGTTCACTAAGTATATTTGTTTCCTTTTGTCTTCTTGTTCCTTTCTTTTCTTGCATTTAGTTTCATTTCTAATTGTAACATTATTTTTCCCTTTTTCATGGCGATTGTCTCTAATCGCTTTTAGATCTAATAATGGCACACATATACCTTTGTCTAGAAGCTTTAGGTATTCTTTCTACACTTATTTTCCTCAAGTATGCATATATATGGTTGCTTGTGCATTCCCATTTCAAATCTTGAAAATTTTCATAACTTTATTCAACCTTGCTTTGTGAGTTTTGTAGTGTTTTTTATATTTGTTTAGACTTGATTCTGGTATGGTAGGTCTCTTTTCTTTTGAAGTGATAATTTAATGGGTAAAAATATAACAAGCAAGGTAGAGGGTGTAATATAACAGAGGATAGGAGTGAAGACAACCTCCTCTATGAATTTACTTTTCATATTGATATTAGTGAGAGTAAGGAGTCTTCCTCTACTGAGCAAAAGGGTGAAAGTTGCAAAACTAAGTAATTTTATTAAATAAATGTGAGCCAAAGTAGTCCCAGAGCTTCCAATATAGTCCCACACACTCTTGATGTTAAATCCAAAGCTAAACCTCCAGCCAATCAGCCTAAAGGGAAAGCTAAATCACAAACCCTTCTTCATATGTCCAAATCCCCATCTTCTTTTGTTTCAAAATCAACAAATCTCATTCTTTGGAGGGTAAGAAAGCTACCCAGGAAGACATTGAGAATATTAAGGTTAAATATGACACTCCTCTTTCCATTCGTCTTAGGGTATCCAACAAAAATAAAATCCAAAAAAAACTATATAAAGATGGTATAGCCCTTCATATTGACCTATTTGAACTTGGACTTCACCTATTCCTTTAACCATTCTTTAGAAGGATGTTTAACTATCTTTATATCGCCTTTAACCAATTGTCGGTCTTTGCTCAATTAGAAGGTTTTTATTGGCTTCAAGTGCAATCGTTGGAGCTTTTTATGAGAAATATTACTCTTTAAGAACTAAGAGGGCTTTACTAATTAAAAAAAGAAAAACCCAAGAGTTTATGTTTTGACTAGATTTTAGAGTGAATGATAAATCCAGCTACACACAATAAATTTATAAATGGAGTTGTGATGCCTAACATAATTAAAGTGTGTAGGCTATTTGGACCATCCATAAAGCTCTAGAAAGAAGAAAAGAAGTAAGGTTTCTAGGCAATGATTTCAAGAGCTTTGTTTATCATGCAAAAATGAAAAAAAGATGTTCAAGATGGAGCCAAGGGTTGCTAACTACCACACTCTAACATTCAAGTTAGGTTTTAGGTTATTTTGGGTGTTAGGGGCTTAAAAAGCCTTAATAATGGCATTGGCTCAAGGTTGAAGATGAGCCTTAGTCTTTTCTGTATGTATATTGCTTAATTAGAAAAAGAACCTAAGATTATATATGAAGTCCATCTGCAGCATTCTTGTCACCATGCCACCTGGCATAATTCCATTGGTGCTCTTTTCTGCCTTAGCAAGAACATTCGCATCTTTTTATACATATAGTTGATTTAGCCCTTACAGCATGCTTAGAGAACAAGCTGGCTCATTATTCACACAATTTGCCCACACATACACATGTTGTAATCTGGTATAATGGTCCAATTGCTCTTTAAAAATAGCCCTGTGATTGTTAACATGTCACATAAAGCAAAAATGGTCCCAACAGCTTTTAAGTGAGTCATTTTGGCTCCTGCAAGCATGGCAACTTGCTACCACCTTTTCTTTAATAAGTTGTCTCATTATTGGTTCTTTATTTTAAGCAAAAAAATCAATATTTCTTTTGGCAATAATTGTCGCTCACGTGCAAGCCATTTTGGACTATTTTTCTAACATTTTCTACCACTGATATAGTAGAATCCATATGCTATCTTAATCTCTAATGTCCCCGTATAAGCTAATTGTTGTCCAAATTTTATTGAACTAGCAAGCGCACGAATCTATTGTAGAATAAATCAACGGAGATGAGTGTCGATTCCACGAGGAGGTAGATTTTAATTGCTTGTAGAATTAATTTTCTAAGTGGGTGATTGGATTTATAATGACAATGATGTAGGCAATGTATTAATTTAAATTAAAGCTATGGGAATAAACTATTAAAATGAAGTGCTTGGATCTTCGTATCTGTACTCAACATGCACCATCGGCTTAACATTCATTATTAGTACCAATTAAATCATGAAGGGGGATTTTCCACTCCTCATGAACCACATTCTAATATATATGGTGCTAAGAGCTTCCCGTGCCAAATAGTAATAACATTGCCTAGGGAGGCGGTTATTCCAGCCGATATCCAGACAAGATTATTACTATCTGTCTACGAAAAGTCAAAACATTCACATAAATTAAAGGGGAAGGAAAATTAAATTTACCAAATTAAGCCCATGGAGCATGTTGAGACTTCACCTGCAACCCAAGCTTGAAAGGAAATTAGCTACTCATAATTGAACTGGGGGTAAATTAGAAATTTTATTAAAATACGTAGAAAATACAAGATGGAGATGGAATTACAGAAAATTGAGCTCAAAAATGGATTCAGGGGTGTCAAATTAGGGGGGGAGCCCCTTTTTTATAGATACACTGAGTAAATCATAGCCATCGGATTAAAATAATTTGGACGCTCAGGATTGCGCCACATGCCAAGTTCCTATTGGATGGAACACATCATCAGGGGCTGTCATTCCGTGTATATGCATGTACCGTACGCACGTTTTTTCAATCCATTAACATTCTGCCACGTCATCGGTCAGTATTTTGGTCCAATAAGATCGTGACACGTCATCAATCAACGCCACATCATCAGTCAATGCTACATAAGCGATCAATTCCACATCATTCGTTCAATCAAATGCCACCACGTCATCATATAGTTTCACGTCATCGTACAGTGCCACGTCAACGTATAGTATAGGTGACCAGTACCGTGAACAGTGTCGTATACATTACTGTATATGTGAACTGTACCATTTATCTTTTTATGCTCCTCCTAAGGTTTTCGACTGTCCTGAGTTTAAAATTGCTGTTCGTTTTTCCATCTGATTTCTCGTTCATTGTGAAATGACCATGATATCCCCTATAATACATAAAATACTTAATTAAAACAAAACATACATAATTAAATTATAAAGGACTTAAAGACATAAAAGTAAGGATGTTAGTGAGACTTAGAGTGTAAAATGATGATTTTCTCCATTATAAATATACACTTTCTAGTACTCAACACACCCATCAACCAGCTTATTGCTAGTCCCTAGCAAATTAAGCGAAAACAAAACTCAAACAAAAATGAATTTTTTTTTAAACAGTTTTATTTATTCAATCAGACTAATGATAACAATCAAACAAAAATATAATCATTTTTTTCTTTATTTTGTTTATTTATTTATTTATTTATATACATATATATTTTTTGTTTTTTTTTCTTTTTTTTATAGTACCTTTTTTGTGAATGCAAAATTATCTCTATTTTCAAACATAAATGGGTGGTGGGAAATACAAAATATAAGGTGATACTCCACATTGGAGTGGGACAAGATAATAGGTTACCAAAGAAAAAGTCTTTATTTTTATTTTTATTTTTTAAAGCTCAAAGGGGTTAACTATGGATATATATTAATAGGGTTGGCTGGAAAGGCTCAAACGGACCAAAAATGGCATTTCTGTCATCTTTTAAGGTTCTAAATAAGCTTCTACAAATACTAATTAGATGGACCTTCAAATGTGGTAGCACACACTTTTTTTTTTTTTAGGGAACGTTAATTCCAAGGAAATTTAAAGATAATGTATAAAACAATAAACTACTAAGCTGAATGAAGAATAGACAAAAATGGTTGCTCTCCAAGAAAAATGATAGGCTCAAAAACTCACTTGGAATTTATTATGACATGTGCATTCTTTCAAGCAACTTATATTTGTCCCCAACATCAACATGTAGAGTAACAAACATGGTGTAACATAACTAAACATCAAAGATAATACAAATACTAAAATTTGAAAGTTATCATGTCATTTAATTATGAAAAGATCACACAAATTTTTATTTTTTATTTTAATATTACCTCCAAACCTATTCTAGTCATGAAAATTATGCATGCAGAATGGTGAAAATGACATAGAAAAAATAATTGGTAAAAGAAGTTAGAAAAATCACACTTAAAATGACTGTCAAAGCAAGAAATGTCTGAATTTTTTTTTAATAATAAGAAGATGCGTTTCTAGAGTCACTACACTCCATATTCAGTCATCTTCGACTCAAAAATTTAGCCACAATTAGTTTCTACAAGAAAAATTAGTTAAAACTACACCAAGATTGAGATATTCCACAATTTTCAACTATTCCCTCCCCCCAACCTGAACGGAACATTGTCATCAATGTTTGAAAGAAAATAGAGTTTATAAGACATCACCTGAGTGTCACATCACAGAAGAAAATATTTACAAGCAGAGAGTTAAATCTAATTTGCACTTCTTACTACGGCTACTGTTACCATCATTAGTTGGCCATTCCAACACGAGGGTCTTGGGATCTGGCTCTGGTCTATAAGCTTGTAATAGATCAAGTAACTCATTAGTAGTATGAGCACAAATAAAGATTTTTTTCGCTGTGAAATGGATGAAATGGTTTTTTATTGCATGGTTAAGAAATGCGATAAAGCCATCATAAAAGTTATTGACATTTAACAAACCAATGGGTTTCTGATGAATGTTCAGATGGGCCCAAGATGCTAATATGATTAGTGTTTCTAGAGTTGCAAGATCTCCTGGTAGGAAAATAAAAGCATCAGCATGATTTAGCATTTCAGTTATTCTTTCTTGCATACCTGAGACGACTAACTCTTCTCCAGTTGGTGAGTTAGACACACAGCCCAACGGTTTGAGGCTTCTTGGGATGATGCCTAACACTTGGCTCCCTCTGAGATAAGCAGCTTCTGAGACTAGTTTTGATAACCCTCGGTCACCTCCTCCATAAACCAGATGTAAATTTCTTTTTGCTATGTGTTGACCAAGATCGATGGCTGCCTCAACCAACTCTTTATGTTTGCCATAGTTAAATCTAGAGAGCACACAAATGTTCTTGAATTGTTTATTAGGAGTAGCTGCCATTGGGATGCTTCTCAAAAATAATTTGTGAGTCTAAAAGAAAATGATCATATATCAAGGATCTTGGTGACAATGATTTACAGCTGTGTATGAATTAGCATGTCTGTGTCAATTAACGCGTAAAGCACATGCCTCGAGAGTTAAAAAGGAAATAGTAAAAGAAAAAGCACTCAATTATTAAAGACAATAATGCAATTAATAAAACAACAATGAAATAAAACAACAGTAAAATAAAACAATAGTAAAAGGATATTTACAGGTAGTTGTGATTGTGGCTCACATCTTCCTTTGGTTTTACGTCCAGAAATGGCTTGAACGCCCTCTATAGGTCGAGGATAGGCTTCCCATACAGTTTTCTTATAAACTGGCAAACAGGGTCGTTTATAGTCGGATTCCCAAGACTATATCGGACACGCGTTTTTTGAAATAATGGCCATAACTGGAGAATTGCTCTTTGTACGTATCCACTGGGATGCGTTTCAAGAGACAAAAGGACATCATCCAATGACTCTTTATTCAAGCCATCCCTAATGAATTGAATCTTATCTTTCCTGTTATCAGACATCATTCTAAAAGAACAAGGATTTTTATCAAATTTCATCCTGGCACACTTATGACAATCAACATGAAGTTTTTGAGCTCTTCGTTTTCTTGAGTAATTTCCTTTACCACAACCAGGCATGTATGCAATAAATTTAGAAGGCAACTCACTTGCCAAACGTACCTTGGCCTCGATTAACCAACGAATGTCAGCAGAGACGTTATTTCTCATAAGCAATCGCATGCGTTCGGACCGAGCTTTATAGATCGTAAGGAGGGCAATCTGAGGAAGTGAAGGAAATCGCTTGTGAAGCTTTGCTAGAATCATGTTTTTGTCCATACCGTCTTCTCAGAATATCAGTTATTATGGGAAACTGAAGTAACCAACTTTGATTGTCACGGAGTACCGTTATCCGCCACTTATACGGGAAAATAAATCAAAACACACTAAATAAAGAAAATCAAATCTGTAAAATCAAATCAAACATGAAAGTAAACAAAATAAGAAAACACACAATAAAAAGAAAAATGAACTTATATTCGTCCTCTTATTGAGTTAACCTCAAGCTCTAATTGGAAGTTATATATCCCATCTTCTATTCCTCTAAGTTGATTTTCCAAATCCTCAACATAAGACACAAATGTTGGTGGTCGTTGATCCCAAATCGGATGTGATTTACAATTTTGTATCATGCGTCTCAAGTGAAATTTCACTCGTAAAAATTCTCCAAGACGTTTTAAAAGATATTTTCTCATCAAGGTTGTCATGGTGTACAATGAAAAGAAAATACAATAATTCAACATTTAAGCATAATAACACGTAAATAAAAGTCAAACAATTCAATCGATAAAGTGAAAGCAAAAAGTTAAATTATTTTAAAAAAAAATAAAAAACAAAAACTTAATTAAAATTTTGTGGGTCACTCAAATTTATTTCGGTGCTGTCTTTACATGGTTGTTTTTCCAGATAATGTTTTAATCTTTATCCATTAACTTTACATGTGACACTATTATTTGGATTCTCAATTTCTACGACCCCATATAGATATATAATTTTTTTTTTTACAACAAATGGACCACTCGAAGTTCGAGACCAATGTCTCATGCAATGATGATGATGATTATGTGTGCGAAATTATAGTTTAAAACTAATATAAAAAATAAATATATAAATAAATGAAAATTACACAAAATAAAAGCAAACTGAAAATTAAATAAACAAGAAAAAAGAAAATATGAAATAAATAAAATAAAAATTAATTAACTGACATTAAATAGTCGGTTGAACCTGCCTTATAAATAAATAAAGAAGAAAAATAAATGCAAAAATTAAATTGCAAAAATTAAATTAAAAAGATTTAAAGTGCAAAGATTAAAAGAAGAAAAATAAATGCAAAAATTAAATTACAAAAATTAAAATGCAAAAATTAAATTGCGAAAATTAAATTACAAAAATTAAAGGAAGAGGGAAAAAAATTAATGCAAAAATAAATAAATGTGAAAATTAAATTACGAAAATTAAAATGCAAAAATTAAAAGAAGAAATAAGGAATACTTACCTCAATGTGTACACTTTTTTTTTATAATAAAAAAAATTACAAGGAAAAAAAAATAAATAAAGAAATTGAAAATTTATTCTACAAATAAAAATAACTTACCTCCCAGGCAACGGCGCCAAAAACTTATTGTGTAAATTTTATTGAACTCGCAAGCGCATAAATCTATTGTAGAATAGATCAACAGAGACGAGTGTCTATCCCACGAGGAGGTAGATTTTAATTACTTGTAGAATTAATTTTCTGAGTGGGTGATTGGATTTATAATGACAATGATGTAGGCAATGTATTAATTTAAATTAAAGCTGTGGGAATAAACTATTAAACTGAAGTGCTTGGATCTTCGTATTTGTACTCAACATGCACCATCGGCTTAACATTCATTATTAGTACCAATTAAATCATGAAGGGGGATTTTCCACTCCTCATGAACCACATTCTAATAAATATGGTGCTAAGTGCTTCCCGTGCCAAATAGTAATAACATTGCCTAGGGAGGCGGTTATTCCAGCCGATATCCAGACAAGATTATTACTATCTGTCTACGAAAAGTCAAAACATCCACATAAATTAAAGAGGAAGGAAAAGTAAATTTACCAAATTAAGCCCATGGAGCATGTTGAGACTTCACCTTCAACCCAAGCTTGAAAGGAAATTAGCCACTCATAATTGAACTAGGGGTAAAAAGGAAATTTTATTAAAATACATAGAAAATAAAATATAGAGATGGAAATGTTATGCAATGGGCTTGGAAAAATGAGGAAGGAAATTGGCTGCAGAAAAGTAAAAACTAGTCTAAAACAGTACATTGTTGTAGCACCATTGCTATAGCAATCCTGGAACAACAAAGGAGAAAAATTCATGCAAATCTCAGAAAAAATCTGTGATCTACGGTATCCAAATATGGAAGATGCATGCCCTAAGCGTCTAGTTGCCCTAATTTTCAATTATAAAAGGAAGCGTGAACAAAAGAAAAGGAAAGCCATTAACAACGAGAAAATAAAAAGAAAACAACAAAGAGAAGAGAAATTCAATGGCTGATCAGAAGTTGCAGGCGTGAAGAAGAAGAATTAAGAAGTCTAAAAAGATTACTCGCCTTTATCTATATTCTCTTTGTTTTCTTTGATTCATGATGATGTATATGATGGCTGAATTGGTTTTATTTTCTGTTTTGATTCAAATCATGAACTAAATCTATTTATGGTTGAGTGAATGATAAGCTTAATGGTTTATTGACTGAAATTGTTATATTGCTGCATGACTGCTATAGCATTTTGTTTTGATAATGCTTAATTTCATTCACTATTTCTGCTGACCACCCATTTAGTGATAAAAGCTAAGAGAGAGCCACAAAAGGGCATGTTTTAATGGAAAACATCATAGCAATACTTGGTTTTAGATTAGCTTTCCTAAGTTGGGTTAACTTAATTTGAATAGGGCTATACTTAATTTAAAATTAGTGATAAACTAGACATAGGGATTCACCTTATAAGATAGTTAGGAACATTGATCGCATAATGTTATATCTTGTGTGATTTATCAATTGTTCATTGTTAGGTTCCATATAGGTATAAGAAATCAAACAAACGATAGCTGAGGATGCATTAGGATTCTGCCTAGTGCTGTTGTAATTACTGTAGCAACGGTACTATAACAGAAAAAAAGTCAATACCATTAAGTGAGTTAATTTACTCAACTACATCATTTTTAATGATTATATCCTTTTGTGAGATGTGTTGATTTATTTTAGCGCACTTTATTCTCTGTCATTTAAATTTCTTAGTTTAATTTAGTTGTTAAAAAGAATTTGATTTATTTGAAATTGCACCATAATTACTTGTTGTAGCAATTCTTATAGCATCAGTCCCTGTAGAGACGATACTCGAATACTTATCACTTTATTACTTGTTGTGTACACTTATGCACTGACATCTATATATTAAGAAATCAACCAACTTTTTGAGGCCGTTGCAAGGGACTGATTGTTTATTTTGATTTGTGAAATCAATTTTTGTGGTGTTTTATTTAATTATTTGTTTAATCATTATTTCTTTGTGTTGACGGATTGTTCCAGCAACTGTTGCATGCACAAAGACAAACAAGTTGAGTTTCACTTTGATCCTGAAATTGAGAAAACTGTTATAAGATTAAGAAAGGAGCAAAGAAATTCAAAAGCCACTATAACAAAGGATGATTTACAAGACATGGGAGATTTGAACAACTGAGGAGAATTGCAACTATTAAATGGACAAGGAGGTCAGAATGGTCAGCATGTTTATGGGCAACAAGGAAACAATATCATTCATATGGCAGATGACAGAGAAAGATCCATTCGAGATTATGCTGTGTTAACTCCTCAAGCCATACATTCGAGCATAGTTAGACTTGAAGTTCAAGCAGATAGTTTAGAGTTGAGCCAATGATGTTTCAGATGTTACAAACTGTAGGTCAGTTTAATGGACTGCCATCAGAAGATCCTCATCATCATCTCAAGTTGTTTCTAGAGGTGAGTAATGCTTTTAAGATTGCTGGAGCATCACAAGAAGCACTAAAGCTCAGACTTTTCCCATTCTCTTTGAGGGACCGAGCGAGAGGATGGTTAAATTCCCTACCACCAGACTCCATCACAACATGGAATGACTTGGCTAACAAGTTTTTGATGAAGTATTTCCCTCCCACTAAGAATGTCAAGTTGAGAAATGAGATCACATCTTTCCGTTAATTGAAATATGAAAGCTTGTATAATGCATGGAAAAGATTTAAAGAGTTGTTGAGAATATGTCCACATCATGGTATTCGTTGCTGTATACAACTGGAAACCTTTTACAATGGTCTTAATCCAAATACAAGACTAATGGTGGATGCTTTAGCAAATGGAGCTTTGTTATCCAAATCCTACAATAAAGCTTACAAGATTTTAGAGAGAATATCTAACAACAACTATCAGTGGCCATTAACTAGGCAAGCTGCAGCAAGAGGAGCAGCAGGAGTGCACAATGTGGATGCCCTGACAATTTTATCAGCACAAGTAACTTCCTTGACAAACATGGTGAAGGCCTTAACCACAACTCCAACAACAGTAAACCAAGTGGCAAAAGTGTCGTGTCTTTATTGTGGAGAATGTCATTTATTTGACAACTGTCTAGGGAATCCAACTTCAGTGAAGTATATGGGCATCTTTAATAGACAGAATCAGAGCAACCCGTATTCAAACACATAAAACCTAGGATGAAGGCAGCACTTAAATTTCTCATGGAGCAATTAAAATCAGCATGCTGCAGTAACAAGTGGACAAAACAGACCAGTACAACCACCTGGATTTCACCAGTAAAACCAAAGTTCAAGAAACACCAGCAATGACCAGATCAGCTCTCTCGAAGCCTTAATTAAGGAATATATTATGAAAAATAAGCCAATTGTCCAAACCCAAGCTATTTCATTAAGAAACTTGAAGAATTAAGTTGGACAGCTTACCACAACACTCAGCAATAGACCTTAGAGAAGTTTACCCAACAATACAGAGGATCCAAAAAAAGAGGGTAAATAACAATGCAAAGTAATTAATTTGAGATCTAGAAAAGATGTGCATATCCCAGTAGGTGTGCTAGAGAAGAGAAATGAGCCTATTCAAACTCAAGAAGAAGTTCTGACTGAGGAAAAACCTCTTACTTCTACTAATCAACATACTAGTGAGAGCAGTAGAACTACAACACCTGCAGAAGCGGATGGGTTACTATCTATCAAAAAGGATACTGTAGAGTCATCAGCTACAGCTGAAAAAAAGAGAGCAAGTGAAACAAAACCTGTGCAGCCAACTACAGCACAGCCGTTTGGACATCCACCACCATTTCCATAGAGATTCTAGAAGCAAAAGCATGATAAACAATTCAGCAAATTCGCAAAGGTTTTGAAGTAGCTTCATATCAATATTTCATTTATGGAAGCTTTGGAACAAATGCTTAATTATGTGAAGTTCTTGAAAGACATTTTGGCAAGAAAAAAGAAGTTAGAAGAATTTAAAACTGTTGCTTTAACACAGGAGTGTAGTCACATGCTCAAAAGCAAAATACCTAAAAAACTAAAAGATCCATACAGTTTCACAATTCATTTTTCTATAGGAACCAAATATAGTAGAAAGGCACTCTGTGATCTAGAGTCTAACATCAATCTCATGCCTCTTTCAGTTTTTAAGCAATTAGGAGTTAGAGAATGCAGACCAACAACAATGACTTTACAATTAACAGACAAATCCCATGCTTATCCAGAAGGGAAGATTGAAGATGTATTGGTAAAGGTGGACAAATTTATTTTTCCAGTGGATTTCATTGTACTGGACTTTGAAGCAGATAAAAAGGTACCAATCATATTAAGAATACCTTTCTTAACCACGGGAAAGACTCTTATTGATGTGCAAATAGGAGAGTTAACAATGAAAATCAATGATCAGTAAGTTATATTCAATATGTTAGATGCAATAAAGAATCCTAATGAGATTGAAGACTGTAATTTTATCAGTGTTGTAGATCTTGTTGTAGCAGAGCAGATAGACAGTTATTACAGTAACATGCAACCTGATGTTGTAGTTTTTTATGATGAAGATGTTAAGACAGTTGATAAACATTTAGAATCTTTAGACTTATTACATAAGGAAGTAAAACCTCATGTACCTTCTGCGGAATCCCCACCAGCTTTGGAATTAAAACTCTTACCTGTACATTTAAAATATGCACATCTTGGTGACAATGACATATTACCAGTAATTATTTCATCTTTTTTTTATGCAGGTTAAGAGAAAAAACTAATGAATGTGTTAGAGAAACATAAGTAATCAATTGACTAGACTATGATAGACATAAAAATGATCAATCCATCTATTTGCATGCATAAAATTCTATTGGAAAAGAGTTATAGCAATTCAATACAGCAACAGAAAAGGTTAAATCCCATCATGAAAGAAGTAGTGAAGAAAAAGATCATCAAATGGCTGGATGCTGGAATCATATACCCTATATCAGATAGCTCATGGGTGAGTTCAGTGCAATGTATACCCAAGAAGGGAGGAGTGACTGTTCTAGCAAATAAGAAGAATGAACTCATACTCACCAGAACAGTCACAAGTTAGAGAGTTTTCATGGATTACAGGAAACTAAACAAGACTATAAGCAATGATTACTTTCCTCTACCCTTTATTGATCAGATACTGGACAGACTTATAGGAAATAAGTATTATTGCTTCTTGGATAGGTATTCAGGGTACAATCAGATTGCTATAGCACCAGAGGATTAGGAGAAGACAACATTTACATGTCTTTATAGAATCTTTGCATTTAGAAGGATGCCATTTAGCTTATGCAATGCTTCAGTAACATTTTAGAGGTACATAATCGTAATTTTTTCAAACATGGTGGAGAAAATACTAGAGATATTTATGGATGACTTTTCAGTCTTAGTAAATCATATGAGGATTGCCTGCACAACCTGGAGAATGTACTTTAAAGATGTGATGATACAAATCTAGTTCTTAACTGTGAAAAGTGTCACTTCATGATGCGAGAAGGGATAATATTAGGCCATAAAGTCTTGAGAAAGGGTATTGAAGTAGATAAGGGCAAAATAGAGGTTATTGAAAAACTTCCACCACCCACCTCAAGTAAGGGCATAAGAAGTTTTTTAGGTCATGTTGACTTCTATAGAAGATTCATTAAGGATTTCTCAAAAATAGCAAAGCCCTTATGCATGCTACTTGAGCATAACAGACCATTCAAATTTAATGACAATTGTTTAAAGGCCTTTGAACAATTAAAAAAAGCACATGTTTTTCTAGCACCAGATTGAAGCATTCCATTTGAGTTAACATGTGATGCCAATGACCATTCTGTTAGAGCAGTGTTAGGATACAAAAATAACAATATCTTTTATTCTATTTACTATACCACCAAAACACTAGCAGATGCTCAGCTCCACTATACCATCACTAAAAAAGAGCTGCTAGCTATTGTGTTTGCATTTGACAAATTCAGGTCATATTTAGTTGGCACTAAAGTGACAATCTATACCGACCATTCAGTAATAAAATACTTGATCTCCAAGAAAGATGTCAACCCGAGACTGATCAAATGGATTCTTTTGCTGCAAGAGTTTGATTTGGAGATTAAAGACAGAAAATAGATTAAAAACCAGGTAGCAAATCATCTATCAAGATTAAAAGCAGATGAAAGCACTTATTTGAGACAAACCATCATAGAAACCTTTCCTGATTAACAGTTGTTAATGCTTCAGCATGCACAAATACTGCAATAGTCAGGATTTCCATGATATATAGACTTTGCCAATTACCTATTGAGTGGATTGCTGCCACTTGACTTAACCTATCAGCAGAAGAAGAAGTTTCTCCATGACGTGCAAAAGCTATCAATGGGATAACCCTTACTTGTACAAGATGTGCTCAGATCAAATCATTCAAAGATGTATGCCTGATGAAAAAATTCCAAGCATACCACAGGCATGTCATGCTACAGCATATGAAGGAAATTTTAGAGGTCATAGAACAGCAGTAAAAGTGTTACAAGTAGGCTATTATTAGCCTTCTATCTTTAAATATGTTTATCAATCTGTTCAATGTTGTGACAAGTGTCAAAGAACATGAAACATCTCTCAGAAACATGAGATGCCACTCACTAATATTTTGGAGGTGGAGCTTTTTGATATATGTGGGATAGATTTCATGGGACCATTCCCACCTTCCTTTGGCAACTTATACATTTTAGTGGCTTTAGATTATGTGTCAAAATGGGTAAAGGTTGCAACCTTACCTACAAATGATGCCAAGGCACTGGTGAAATTCCTTCAAAGAAATATTTTCTCAAGGTTTAGGACGCTTAGGGCCATAATTAATGATAAAGGCACCCATTTTTATAACAGGGTATTTGATGCAGCATTGATGAAATATGAGATGCATCATAAGATTGTATAGCATATCATCATCAGTCCAATGGACAAGCAGAAGTATCCAATTGAGAGATAAAAAAGATTTCAAAAAATATGGTGAACCCTACTAGAAATGACTGGTGTCTTAAGCTACATGATGCTCTATGGGCTTACCGAACGGCATACAAGACACCACTTGGCATGTCTCCATACAAACTTGTCTATGGCAAAGCTTGTCATTTGCCATTAGAGATGGAGCATAAGGCATATTTTGCACTTAAACAACTTAACATGAACATGAATTCTGCAGCAGAGCATAGGAAGCTTCAATTATGTGAATTGGAAGAATTAAGGTTGTTTTTTTATGAGAATACAAGGATTTACAAGGAAAAAATAAAGCAATGACATGACAAGCAGATTCAGCAAAGGAATTTAGTTCTAGGCCAGTAAGTTTTGCTTTATAATTCAAGGTTGAAGCTATTCTTAGAAAAACTAAAATCAAGATGGTCATGTCATTTTACACTTCTTAAAGTCTACTCTTATGGTGTCGTGGACCTGAAAGATGAGAGAACTGGTCAAGAATTCATGGTAAATGGACATAGAGTTAAATATTATATGGATGATACCATGCATGACTCAAGATAGGATTTATTCCTCAAAGATCCAGCTTGAGTAATTCAAGAAAGGTCAGGCTGAAAGACCTTAAAATCAAGCGCTGATTGAGAGGCAACCCAATCAGGGAAGTGTTTTGAATGTTTATGATTATTTTTGTTATTTTATTTTTAGTAGCTAGTGTTTAATCTTAGTTTATTACTGTTGTCATTTTATTTTATATCAATGTTAATATTTCTATTTATTTGATTGTTAATTTTACAGTAAAGTAAAAATAAAAGGGGGGGCAGTACAATAGATAAGGAGTTGTTATAGCATAAGCTTAAGCTTCAGGCAAAACAAGTGAATATGCACATGAAGAGGAGTTTTGTCAAATTGCTGCAACATTAAAGCAAACAAGCAGCTTGCCAAAGACTTTACCATTGCACCTAGCTTCCCCTCGATTTTATAGCCAAGAATTAATTTAAATTTTCACTGACCTGCTGACGACAATAAAGAGATAAATTTGGATAAGGAGATTTGAAATCCCTATGAAATAGTAATAGCTTTCATTCCATTTTAATTTTTAATTACTGTCATATTTATCTTATATTTACTTTCTTCTTTATACTCTCCATACACTATAAATTAAGGATTCTATTCGACAATTTATATTCTCAAGACAACTCTTCTCTTAAGACTTTTAACGCTATCTTTGAAATTCTGTTCAGCTATTTTTCAGTGAACCAAAGTTTGGTGCATTGCTGCAATAATGGTAAAGATAAAATCTCACGCTATAAAACTCAAGGATCCCATGCGTTTCCACAGTTACAGAGTCGAGGACAAGTTTGAAGAATTTATAAAACCTCGAAAGCTGCTAGAAGAAAAAGGATTCATCTTCCCAGCACGACCAATCGAAGTGATGAGAACTGTACACGTCACTGTAGCACAAAGGGGATGGCTGCAGCTTTGCTCTCATCCTTAAGACCTTGTTGTTTCGGTTGTTAAAAAATTTTATGCTAATATGCTCCAGCAAGAACAACAAAACATCTTTGTCAGGAATGTTTAGGTACCATTAGATTCCCTTGTTATTAATGTGTTTTACAGTTTACCTGCTTCCATTGAGTGTGAATATACTGCCTTTGTTGAAAACATGACAAATAAGAAGTGAAGAGGGGTTTTTTAGAATAGTAGCTATACAGGGGAGTACGTGGGTGAATAAGGAGGGAAAAGTGATTAACAGAACTGACTTAAAACCCATTGCAAAAGTATGGGTCAAGTTTTTGAAATCCCTACTCATACCCATAACACAAACTACCACTGTACTCAGGAGAGTTAGTTCTACTTTATGCCATTCTCAAGGGATTGCAAATAGACATAGGAAAAATAATTAAAAAAAAATCAAAGAATGTGCAATCCACAAACAGAAATCAATAGCTTTGTTCTTTCTGTCCTTAATCACCAGAATATGTGGAGTTTCGAGCATGAGAATTGAACCACACGATGAGAGAATTAAGAATGAAGGGGCAATGATAGTAAGAACAGTGGACAGAGTTGCAGGAGAAGCAACTACTACAGCACCTGCTGAGCAACATGCTGATGTCGAGATAGAACCCTCTCCAAACCTGGGCACTAGGTTGAACTAACTCAGCACGATGATAAGCAACTATGTCCAGGCACAAATAGAGGAGAATCGACGATTCTGGGCTTACTTGTAACATTTGGATGCCCAAAAACATCAATTGGTATTGTATTTACAAAGTCGAGAGGCCAACATCCTAAGGTCATTGTTGTAGCAATTCACCTTTGAAACACGAGTAAAGAAGGCCACAGCAACAGTCGACAAGAAAGAATCTGGCTTTAAGATAGCTTCATCGCGAGCAGCAGGACAATGAACAGAGGAGGAAATAGACGAGCAAGCTGAAGAATGAGAGCAGCAAGAGATGAAGAAGACGACTATGAAACCAAATAAGAAAATGAGGACGAGCAAGAGGAAGCACCCTCAGTGGTACCCCCTAGGCGACCTGATAACAATCGAGTAGGAAGAAGACAAGCAAAGGGATGAGGAGGAGACCGACCAGGAAGAAGAAGATAAAAATGAGCAGGAGAATGAGCCACTAACTCCCTCCCAGAAAGGAAAGGAGAAATTTGTGAGTGATGAGGAATCCGAAGACAACCAGGCAGTGATTGACGCTGAATTGGAAGCAGTAGTTAGCAGGATTACAAGAACAACTACAGAAAAACAGAGTCTACTCGATATCATTGCTAAAATTACCACCAAGGAATCTGCTTCAGCCACTCCACAACCAACTCCAATGAAACATTTTGCTCCAACCCTAGTAACGAAGAGGTCTAGCAAGCAAAAAAAGGCACAGCAGTCTGGAGGTGCTGCAACACCAGAAGAGCCAGATTAAAAGCGTTCAAGAGCTCATCAGCCCAAGCTTTCTAAACCAACTGGTACCTCTTCCAACAGCCCAACACCCAGTAAAAAGAATAAGCCGTCCACTGCTACACCAATAAGTTTCAAAAACGAGGTCAACCAACACCGATGTCTACTGCAATGATTTTACACCAACAGAGGAGTGCCCCTACAATTTTTAACTTTTTCTATTTTTATCAAAAACTTATTCTATTTTCCTTTTTTTTTATTTTATTGCTTTATGACTTTTTATTTCTTTGTTGCATGTTTGGTTTGTTTGACTTGTTTGTCATCTGAATGTCTGTGTGCATATGAGAACAAAGCACCTCTCAAGTTTGAGGGGGTTGTGTTGGAAATAAAAATAAAACTTATGATGTGTGTGTAAGGCTCTGTTATATAAGTTTGTGTATGGATGGAATACCTAATAAAGATAAATTGAGTGTAAAAATTTTGTGATTGTCATGTAGGGATTGTTTAAATATAAGGGCTGAATTTTTGTCTTAACAATTAGGTTTTGACTGAGTTCTATACAATGTTATAGTAAAGCCTTGTGTATTCGAAGGGTAGAAAACATCTTCAGTTTGGGGGAAATTTTTTTAGGAAACTGTGTTGGTTATGAATAATTCTACTCTAATGACTACAATTGTTAAGTAACTAGTGCTGAGTATGCACCCTATATGCAGACTTGAGTCTAAAGGCAACAGATGCTAAGAGCATTATTGTAGCAATAAGTGAATAAAAAAAAAATTGATGTGTTTTTCGTCCTCTGTCTGAGATAATAAGTAACCAAGTCTGTTCATGAGCCCTATGTTCAGCATTGAGTAAAATGTGTATTTAGATAAGACCATGTTATGAGCATTGCTACAGTAACTTGGATTTGTGCATTGGGTAAGTAATTGGGTGTCATCACCACAAGTGATAGACATTCATATGAAAAACCAATTCCACATTGAAGGGAGTTATTGAAAAAAGAAAAAAAAAATTGCTATAACACAATTAAAGCATGTGGTGATTTTTACCCCTGTACACTATTGAATTGACTTTTTTCCTTGAGTACAGAATGATAATTGTGTAATGCTGCAATATCTCTGGACTTGGTCAAAATAGCACACACTCACTTTGGATAAAATGAAGCCTGAGTCTAGAGCTGAACTGCTATGGCAATTGTGCATGCTTTAAAATTTGATTTGAGGGTTAGGAAATCCTTGCAAACAATATAACAAAGCTAAGTATGGTGCATGATTATTTGTTTCAAATTTTAGTGTTATTGTTATTACTTGAGTACAAGTAATGGTTTAAGTTTGGGGGTGTGATAACTCTATAAAATTAGAGTTATCAATGGCACTTTTAGGCTTAAATCAAGATTATTTAGAGAGTAAATGATGAGTTTTAGTTGCATTTGAGCTTAATTTTGCATATTTATCTTTTTTTAGTTATTTGCAATAAATTAGGTGATTTTGGAATAAATTGTGTGTACTTAGATTATGTGTTTACATTGTAGGCAACTGGAAGTGCAAATCTTAGAAAAAATCTGCGATTTGCAGTTTCCAAATATGGAAGATTCGTGCTCTAGGCGTCCAGTTGCCCTAGTTTTCAATTATAAATGGAAGCACACACAAAAGAAAAGAAGAGCCGTCAACCACAAGAAAATAACGAAAAAATAAAAAGAAAATAGCAAAGAGAAGAGAAATTTAAGGGCTGATCAAAAGTTGCAAGTGTGAAGAAGAAAAATCAAGAAGTCTAAAAGGATCACTCGCCTCTATCTATATTTTCTTTGTTTTCTTTGATTCATGATGATGTATATGATGGCTGAATTGGTTTTATTTTCAATTTTGATACAAATCATGAAATAAATCTATTTATAGTTGAGTGAATGATAAGCTTGATGGTTTATTGATTGAAATTATTGTGTTGTTGCATGACTGCTATAGCATTTTGTTTTGATAGTGCTTAATTGCATTCATTATTTTGGCTGACCACCCATTTTGTGATACAAGCTAAGAGAGAACCACAAAAGGGCCTGTGGAGATGATACTCGAATACTTATCACTTTATTACTTGTTGTGTACACTTGCGCACTGACATCTATATATTAAGAAATCAACCAACAAATATCAAGCAACATTTTGCATTTTTGTTATTTGCAACTTAAACTAAAATAATCATTCTTAGCTGCGAGTGTCTTTATTTTTATTTTACTGCGAACATGCTATTAAACCGTGTGGTTTAATAGAGTTAGTTTTTAATGCATTATAAAACAGTATAATTTAATAATATATTGGCACTAACTATATTAAACCATATGATTTAACAGGATGTTTGAAAAAAAAAAATTGAGGGCGTACGTATGAGAAAAGAACTCTAAATTAAAATAGTTGGTAAATTTATCCATTTTTAAAAAATAATAATAATTGGTATATAGTCTTGTCCAATTACCCATAACCATTAAATTCTCTTAATTTACCCACTCTTTATTATAAAAATTAGGGTCATTTTATGATACTGTGATTAAAATTACGGCATCAATACCGTAATTAAACATAAATTATATAAATAAAAAATAAAATTTGTAAATTTAACATAAAACTTGTAAATTAACATTAATTATAAAATAAAATGTAAATTTTAGAAATTAAACATAAGAATTGTAAATGGAAGGTAAAATGAGTAAATTAATATAAAACTAACAAATCAACATTAACTGCAAAATAAAACATAATTTTTAGAAATTAAACATAAGATTTGTAAATAGAAGATAAAACAAGTAAATTAAAATAAAACTGGTAAATTGATGTATTACTAGTAAACAAAACAAAAACTTGCAGGTATAACTTAAAACTAGTAAATCAACATTAACTGTAAAATAAAACATAAATTTTGGAAATGAAACAAAAGACTTGTAAAGAAAAGGTAAAACAAGTAAATTACTATAAAATTGGTAATTTGGTGTATTACTAATAAATAAAAAAAAAATTTACAAATATACCATAAAATTAGTAAATCGACATTAAGCTCAAAATATAAATTTTGGAAATGGAATATAAAACTTTTAAATAAAATGTAAAATAAGTAAATTAATATAAAACTAGTAAATTAATGTATTAACGATAAACAAAACAAAAACTTGCAAATATAAAATAAAACTAGTAAATCAACACTAACTGTAAAATAAAATATAAATTTTGGAAATAGAACATAAGGCTTATAGAAGGAAGGCAAAACAAGTAAATTATTAGAAAGTTTGTAAATTGATATATTACTTGTAAATAAAACAAAAACTCACAAATATAACACAAAACAAGTAAAATACCATTAAGTGCAAAATAAAACATAAATTCTGTAGATTATGCCTAAAACTTATGAATAAAAGGCAAAAATAAGTAAATTACTATAATAGTTCTGCAAAAAAGAAAAAAAGTTCACAATTTTAAAATAAAAACTCAATATAATGTTTATTACCTTATATATTTATTGAATTTTTTATTTAAATTGAATAATGATAGTTTTACATTTATGTAATACATGTGATGTTTTATTAAGGATGAAATTTATTCTTACAATTAAATTTTGAAAAAAAAAATTATTTTAATATCTTTCATAATTCTTATAAGATAAGATTATTTTGCATCTTTCTACACTTCCTCTAAAACAACCCTAAATGACCTCTAAGTATAAGTGAGAAGTTTGAAACTACATGAAGTATTCATAAAATTTAAAATAAGATCTAATTTTGTTGATATATTATATATGTGTTTAATAATATAAGAATATTTTTTTATTTTATTTTTGCTTGATCCATATCAAGATAAATAATTGTGCTTAATTAAATTGTATAATAAATAGATATTATTATAGAAAATGGGGAAAAAAAGTATGCAAATAGCGTAGAATAAATATGGAATTTATGGTTAAACAAAGTCAATAAGACTTATTCTACCTTTTTTCAGTATAATTTTTTTGTTTAATTAATGAGTAATTTTTTCTTTTTTTAATTAAAGAAAATATTTTTTGTAAATGAATAAAATATTTTTCACTAAAACTCTATCAAAATAATCTTAATTTTTAAAAAAATTAATAATCTTGTACGAATTTATTGATTTTACTTTATATTTATTAATTCTATATATAATTTATAATATTTATATTTATTACAGTACTGATACCATAATTTTCATTATGGTATTATAAAATTTTCCAGTTAGGCATTGTGGATTGAAGACCGTAGCTTTATAACTGAAATAAGTATAAGCTAAGCAAGTTGGGTTATCAGGTTCTAATTCTATGAATTTATTGGAATTGTTCCAAATCAACCAACTTCTCTTCCCCATCTCATATCTTTGGCATCTCTTTCCTACTAATTATGAATTATGCTTTGAATTTCGAAATTATTGATTCATTAAACTGCAATTTGGTGGGTCAGCCGACAAACAGAAGCCAGAGCCAACTGTATTAATTCGTTCTGAAGGCAACCCATTTTACCCTTTATGACAATTATTGCCTTCATACTTGTTGATTCCATGTATTTGCACATACTCTCGTTTTATTAAATTATATACTTATAAGTTTGATTAATTAATGGAAGGGATCTAAGTTAATGATTATGTTCTTCTGAGAATAATTTATAAAATAGAACTTGACGCATGTGACGATGTGAAGTTAAAGAGGACGCTTTTGAATTTCGAAAAGATTGAATAAATTTGAATTAGAAAGCATAAGTATGAAGAGTGATTAATTTCATTAAATTAAGGTATCAATTAATATCTAAAAGAAATTGATTATGGATGGATACATTGCACCCTTAAAGGAGCAGGAGGAAAGAAGGATGTCTGCCTTGTATTCCGTTTTTCCTATTATTATTCTTGAGCTTGCAGGCAACTAAGTTTCAACTTTTGAGCTACTTAAAAGTCCATTACAGATCCGATTATAACATGTATTTATTATTTAATTTTCTGAATATATCGTTAATTATGCTTGATCAATCCTTGTATATGAAAGGACAAATCATCTATTTCATATTTTTATTTTGAATTACTGTTGATTGGTCATTCAACTAATTAAATCTTTTTAAGTGGTATAATAGGTTTGAGTTTGATCTTATTCATATCATAATTCAGAGAAATTTTATTTAAATTTTTGCATTCTAAATACTAACTTTTGTGACCATTAAGCAACTTAAAAGTTCATTACACAAATAAAAACTCATTATTTAAATGAAGAAGGAGATAAGATTCAATAATTATTTATCACATGACTTTATAAAAATAATGACACATCATCGTCACATTAATTACAATACAAACTTTATATCTCAATTTGTATATTATTCTTACTCTTTGTACGTATAGTTTCAAGAGTCAAGCTTGTATTAATGCATTTTCTCATCTTCTTGAGGATAATAAATTTCTCATGCAATCCTAACATTCAACGTGTTTATGATCTATGTCATAAATATAGGCTGTAACAAAAAGAAAATATAATTTCTAAATTAATTAAACAATGGTAAAGAATCAAAATCAAATGGGCCCAGTAAAAAAAGATGACAAAGTTACATGTGACGGAGGTGGGCCTCGAATTTAACGGGTCCCCTGAGGAATGGAACATCACACATGTCAAAGCAATATAATCCTCGGGCGCTCAATTGTGAACTTGTCTAATTCATCATTTAAGATTGCAATTAAAATGTGGATTTTTTATTAAACATATCCAGACTGGCAGCACATGTTTCTGCCATCTGTCCCCACCAATTGGCACCTTCAACTTTGGGGGAAAAAAAAAAGGAATTTATATCCCATACAAAAGTTGGAAAAATAACTTTTAGAAAAGATATCTTGGTTACTGAATTTGATTATTTGGGTGTGGTTACTGAATTTGATTATTTTGTGTGCCGATATCCTCAAAAGATTTTATTAATTGAATAAATAAAGACCACTCTAATAATAATTTTAAAAATGTTTTCTTATAAAATAAAAATAAAAAAAAGAAACAACAAGCGCTTGATCTCCCACTATATCTCTTTACTCTAAAAAGCATTATTTACTTATCTAATTTATGTAAGATAGAGCACTTAGAGGATAGAAAAAGTATGAATTAATTTTTTAAACCCTATCTATCACCTGTCTTTGAAATGGCCCGCCAAAGAAACATTTTCACACTATCTTTTTTCTTTTTCTTTTTCTTTTTCTTTTTTTCCATTTCATATGAACATGTAATCAAATACAATTAAAACAAATTAAACAAAAGCGCTTTTGGTTTCTACCCAAAAAAATAAAAAATAAAAAATAAAAAATAAAAGGTACTAGTAGTAGCTAGCGTTTTAAAGAACTCAACTCGTTTTGGCATATGCTAGTGGTACGCATGCGATGAATTATGCTAGTCAAACACTTACGAATATCTAATACCTATTAGACAGTTTATGATCTATCCAAGTTGAGCATATTCCATAGAAGCTAATGATATATATTTCTCTTAGAGCTTCTATGTAAACACAATCATGCATGCCTTGCACATGCTTAGAAGTTGAAGTGTTTGTGCTTGAATTGTTACTTAATTACATTAATAATTTATATTTGACGTGATGTTAAAGATTTTTGTTTAATTGTGTTGGGATCTTGAGAATTCAGATACTTATTATTGTCATTATAATATATGGCAATGTTTTAATTATTTAGATGATTTTTATGACAAACATAATGAGAATTAAAAAGATACCTTATAAGATTTCTTGAGACAATCTTCGTCATAATTAATTCTTTAATTCTTTCCTTCTAGCAATTTTAATTGGGATTTTGAAGCAAGTTGTTTCCGAATAATTGTAAAATAATGATATTTTGAAAACTTAAAAAAAGCCAAAAACAAAATGGCATGCATGTTATGTGATGTAGGACGTTATTTTAGGAATTTTAAGATTTTATAATTTTTATTATTTTATTATTTTTTATTTTAATTAGAATCAATTATGATATTTTATTATTTTAGGACTTTTTATTTTTATTAGAGTAAATTAGGTATGAAATTTAGTTAACTTAGGAAAGTATCTTTTATTTTCATTATAATTGTGATTTAGTTTCCTATTTTTAAGTTAACTTAGGGAAGTGGGTTTCCTATATTATAAATAGAGAGGTATTATAATTATTTTCATAACTTCAAATTCAATTATTCAATAAGACTCTTCTTTTATAATTTCCTTTGGGATTATCTATCAAAATCTCTCTTATAAAGTCGTTTGGATTAGAACGTGATCTAATTTTGCATTACGCGTTATTAAAAATTTCATCGAATCGTTTGGTTAGAATGAGATATAATTATTAAAAATTTCATCGAATCGTTTGGTTAGAATGAGATATAATCATGCTTCAATTAGAGCGTAAATTAATCGCGTTGGCTTGATCTAGTAGTAGAACGATATCTAATGTTATCTACCCAATCAATTCCGCTTTCACTACGGTTCGCTCCATCATTATGTTAGTATGAATTGTCCAATTGTCTTTAATATGAGTTGAAATTAGGACTTCAAATGAGAAATTAAGCCAAATAAGAAGCAAATGACATCTTAAGAACTCTATAAACAATCGGAGCTGAAATGTTTGAACGGAGAAATCCTCGGAGACGTAAGAATTTGCTAAGTTGATTAATTAATTAATGAAATTCTTCTTTGATAAAATTTTGTAGAAAAATCAAAACAAAAGAAACTATATGTAAAATTTCAATTCAAACGATACCCATGAGATTTTTTAGGCATTTTTTTCTTTTGGTTTTCTTAACGACTATAAAAAGTTCAATTAAAAAGGTATGTGTGTAGTACCGATATTATTGTTTTAATTTTTCTATCAATTTGCAAGGAATTTTTTTAACTATTCAACATAATTATCAAATAAAATTAAAAATTAAATAGTAAATTTTAGATGTCATGCTTACCAAATACTTATAAATTTTTAAGTAATAATTAGAGACATTTTATAGTGGCAGATTTAAAGCCACTTCAACAACACTGAGCGTAAAATTGTTTATAAACAAGTCTATTTTATGTGTTTAATTTAGAATACATTGATATATTTAGTGATTAAAGAAAAAGACTTCTAATATTTTGAAAAATATACCGTGTGTGCGCTTTCTTTAAGGTTGCACACTAGATCATAACATACGGAATAATGCCTTCTTTAGGGAGAAAGAATGATGGATGATTGTTTAAAGAATAATTTTTAATGATTTTATTCAAATACTTTTATTCAAAATGTTGTTTTACAAAAGCATTTTTTTAAAACACGCTCTCAAACATTATTATGGTTATAACGGTTATTAGCTGATTTAAATAGAAAGATAGTCTGGGGCTATATAAAAAGTTTGAACAAGTGTGGTGATAATGGTTATTAGTTGATTAGGCTAAATTCGTAATTTTATTTTGTTGTACTTCATTAAAGATTCAAATAATGCTTATTTTTAGGCATATATTTAAGTAGTAATGTTCCAATAACGGTTTGCTTACTTTATAACAATAAGAAATTTTTCTAAACAACAAGAAAAGCTCATATTTATTTTTAATATATTAAAATCTGTATTTTTGTGGTTTTTTTGCCAATCTCTTACTTTAACCCTTTCTAAATAATGACTTTATTTTTGAAGGTATTTGAGGTGAACGTGGTTTTGACTGTAATTTGACCAATATGATCATTTTAATAGAATTTATCACTCTCCAAAAAAAGTTTAGAAAGGGTTTTAACTTGTATTTACGTTTTTTCCCCAAAAAAAAGGAGAAAGATATCGTGTATTTTAATAATCTGCTTCATAATTTCATTGCTAGCATTATTAGCAGCATCACTTAACTACTAGGGAGTAGAAGCCATTATTGATAAATTATTTTACATTTATTTATTGTAATAATAATTTAATATTAGAAATTCAGTTAAGTCATTGAATGAATTTTGAAAACAAAATTAATTTATAAAAATTGTTGTAAGCGACATTGTAGGGCCAGTGTCGACCACGTGGCGGACAGATTCGTCTTCCACTTCCACGTGGGTCCCAAGTTTTTACCCAGAGGCGATCATAATGGGCAATCTCACATGGGGCCATCATCTCCATTTCTATATTAAGAAATTTAGTACTTCTTTTGTGTTAAAAAATTTGATTTATGCTAATATTTATAGAAGGTTCAATTTATATTATTAATGATTTACTGGCACCGCAAATAAAATGAAAAATGTTATTATATTTCAGTTCAGCAAAAGTCGGCTTCTGTGATGCTGCTACCTGCTATAATTTTAAGCGTTTTATTTAAAACAAAAAAAAGGTTCAATCGAAGGAATTTGATTTTTTTTTTAAGAAGAAGAGAAACTTTACTAATCGTATGTGCTTAATCGATTAAGATTACATAGTAAGTCACGTTGTGTCTAAATACAAAAACAAAGTTTTACAACTAATTGACTACTAAATTAGACGTACCCGAATATAAATAATTACACACTCCTCTAAAGTGTCCTCTTAGCTATAGAGAACTACTCTATTAATAAACTTTTTGAGTCCGGTTCAACTTTCATGCACTTCACAACTCATCTCAACTATGGTAGTTCATGTTGATGTAGAAATTTGATTGAGTTTGCGATAGCAACTAGGTTGCCTCGTCAATATTCAAATTTGTTTTGTTGGGAGCTGCTTGATGTTACCTTGATGGAGTGGATATTGTCGACCACGTTCGATCCATTCTATTATCTCCTGCAATCATAGAGAACTGTCAAGGGTGCTAGATGTTTTTCCAACAAAAACTCTTCAAATTTATTTTTTTGGGAATTGTCAGGGGGCGATAGATGTTTTTTCATTGAAAACCCTTCGAAGCTTAAGTTATCTTTTGGGATCTAGAAAAAAACTTGTGCCACCAATCCCCATGGCTCAATTACAACTAGTTAAAGTAAAGATTTTAATTATCACTGGAAAGTAAAATTTTAAGAAAAAGGTTCTAGAATTAAAAAGATAGAGTCTCCCATTTTTTTTTATATTTTTCAGGGCTTTTATAAGCACCCAAAATTATCGCACTATCTTCAATGCGTGGCTATTACGAGGTTGAATGCACCACTTGGACCATGAATTAATGCACCTATTACAGAGTAATTATTGAGCTGCAGTTATATTACTTGCGCGTACGTGTACATTATAACTGAATTTCTAAAAGGAGCTCATCAGTTTGAGCTTAGTTAAGACCTCAAGACCAACCAACCTAGTTCTGGTCTTCTCGTAAGATTTTGGTCGACCTAATGCATTCGAAGCCAACATCCTCCTCAGAACTTCATGTCACTTGCGATTTTGAGCTGAAGGGAGCAGATTACGCTCTGTTGATATCTGATAACGGTACCTCTTTATCCCAAGCACTACACTTGAAAACACCACAAACAGACATGGCCATTTAAGATCCAAATAAAGATCTCATGTGGAAAACCCGATGTCTCTTTTTGACAAAACAAAAACCCAGAGGCATATAATTACCAAATCAAAATAAAAATAAATAAATACAAAGAAAAAAAAAATGCACAACAAAAGGACCACATAGTAATTGTTACCCTGCAAAATTTTTTGCTTGAGAGACTACACGAAAGCTACCGCCACATGGTCATTAGAATCTCCATGCACTGCCACTGGAATATACTGGTGACTCAAACACAAGAGCGACAGCATCGACAGGTCACCGAAAAATACCTCGAGGGCCATAAAAAACACTAACCCTTATCTTTCATTCCTATTCAAACACTAACCGGCCAGTGCTTAGAAGTTTAACTTTCAATTATTCATGCATTTCATGAAAATCATTCTTTTTAATAAAATTTTGTGGCATATAGATTTATTCCGAAAGTATTAAATCATAGAAACAATGGGGGATAAAATCTCAAAAAAATCTTGGAGCAATTGTTATATAGTCCTGTGGCTAGATTAAGGTATTTGCACGTAATTGAGATTGAGGTTGGGCAGATGTAATTTAAAAATTACAGCACTAAAGTGTTTGGTAAACATTAGTTGTTATAACTTAGAGGTTATACTGATATGATTTTTTACTTTTGTAATGTAAAATCTATTATATCTTTAATAATTTTATTCAAATTATAATTTAAATTTATATTTACTATATATTATTAATTTTTATTTTATAATTATTATAAAAAATATATTTTTTTATAATAATTATAAATTAAAAGGTAAAGCTTATTAATTTCAAACGCATCCTTTATTGGTGACATTGTACTTCATAGTCTGAATACAGTTAAATGAGTACAAAGTCAATAACATTGTATTATTGGCCCGACAATACCATTTAAAAAAAATGGATAGTCACAGCCCTAATCTATAATGGTTACTGGAACCATTTTATTAACCATATTTCCTCGGAAATAATCAACTTTTTAGTTATGATATCGCTCAGCCATTAATGCGAGTAGCTGTAGAAAAATGGACTAGTCCATCCGTAAAAAGTCTATGAGCAATAAATCATGCTCGTAACTTCACTTGCCAACTTTCCTCAGCAGTATTGCGATCAGCTTTTTTCGAAGGTGATAAAATATCAATAATGAAAATGACACGTCAGGAAATTTGGTCAAAGGGATTGAACCTAGAAAAAGAAACAATAAGATCGCATTAAATGCTAGGGATTAAACCAAAAAAAAAAAAAGAGAGAAATGAAGAAAGGTGTTGCCGTCATCCATTCAAGCCACAAACTTGGTTCTGAAGTTACCTTCAATTACATTGTTAAATCTTACAATATATATAGATTGGACTAATGATCAGTTCTTATAAACAAATTTGATAAATTAAGGATTGTGTTCTGAACAATGTTAGTTTAGTTTATATTTCAAAGTCAATTCGAACAAACAGTCACAAAATAAAATTAGTAACATTGTTCACATTATTTCTTTTTGTTATATATACACATGCATGTTAACGTATATAATAATAATACAATAATATTAACAACGGTGAGAATAGTGGCTAGACTGACCACAAGATGGGCATGCACTAACATGGATTTTTCCAATGAAAATGTAAACGTAAAGGAAAAATGAAGACCATAATCAATCATAATTCATAAAACAATAGTATATAAGGTCAAGGTGGCTTCGTACATCCGGCTAGCCGTTGCCTCCTCTCAATCTTCATTTAATTAATCTTCATATTCACAGCTGCCAATAAATGGATCAACGCGGCTACGATTCCATTTGTTAGCTGCCTTCAATTCTGCGAAGTGCTGAACCATCACCTTTTGCCTTGTATTCCTTCCAAGTTCCAATTAAACTTTTCTTCATTAAAATAATACAATGATACCAGGTGGGTCAACCTAACATAACACCTTGGTTAATTTTAAGATATTTATCAATTTGAGTCCTTATAGTTTGTAAAACATAACCCAGAGACCATAGGTTGCAAAAATATCCTAATTAAGTCCATAGATTCATAGATTAAACATTATCTCTTAAATACTTGAAGCAATAAATACATTACATTAAATAACATTTTTGTCTATAAATCTCATCTTTGCTTAAACTCCATTTTACTAGTATCCCGTCATTATTATTTTTTTTAACCATTCCGGTCTAAAGTTAATTGCCACATTTAGAGTCCCATAGCAATTTTAAGTGGCCTCACATTATTAATAAGGGATTTGGTAATTGTTATGTATATTCTTAAACAAAAAGAGAGCTAACAAGTTCAAACATTTGTTATGAATTTCTTTTTATCATGGTTAATTAATGCTTACAAGTTGCTTAAACCTTAGATGCATCTCACTCATTTGTAAATTAAGAGATAATTACTTTCATTTGAATACAAGGCCCTTACATATTAATTCTCCCTTGTAGGTGCCCTGTTTTCAAAGGGCTCAAGCTAGGTGACATATCTACTAAAGCACGTGGTTTTGGAAGTGGAAGATCCAAAACATCAATTGCCTAATTAAGGAGAGCACATGATGTATATGACTCTAAATCACATGCTTCTTCAAAGATACATGACTTGAATGGAAGGCCAAGATTGATCCAATAAAATAGACAGATAAGATTAGATTAGGTCTAAGATAGATGTAATTCGAGACAAATGCCAATAAATAATAAGCACATGAGGTTGACTGATGAGAATGACTTTGTATGAGATAGTAAGCTTTCTTGAGGAAGTTCTCCACCGTCTATTCTTAGTTGTGAAGGTAAAAATCCCCTTCATTTCTAATAGTTCCTTACACCTTGGTAGCATTTTTTTATCTGAAATTTGAATAAACTTGAATTAATGTGAATTTTAAATAGAATTAAATGTTTGAATTTAAATAATATGTTTGCTATTTTTGTCTAAATTGCTAAAAATAAATATTAAGTTGTTTGTTTTTTAACTTTAAAAATCTGAAAACTAGTAATTTTATATTTGTACGGTTACAAATTATAAATGTTAAACAAGTAATTTATATCTCAAAGAATTCAAACAAGATAATAGATTATCATAATATAAATCATGTTTAATTGAATACAACCCTTTATATTCTAAAATAGTTTATATTAATCAATTTTATTGTAGTTTATAATGTTTTTTTTATGAAAAATATTAAAAAAAACTTATGAAGACAAAAAATACTAATTTGAGGAAAATAAATAATAATAATAATAATAGTCTTTCACTATATTATCACAAGTTATAGAGACAGGTAATAATTCTACTTGTTAAATTTTACTAGTTAAGAATGAAAATTAATTAATTAGATAAGGATATTTTAGAGAATATTTTTAATAATATCATTCAAACTTTTTTATCTAAATAAAAAAAAAATTAACTTAATAACTTAATGATGTAATGACTAAAAATTTTCACTATATTAAAAAAAAAATGTACTTAATGACTTAACTTATTGAAATTAAGTCAATTAATTCATTAAGTTAAGAAAACAAATAACCCCTTAGTCAAAGACTTGAGTAAAATGAGAAAAAATAATGTAAGACATGAGGACTCAAGTGATAAAACCTTTATACTTTTGATCGTTGAGTAGTTTTTCTACAAAGATTGAGGGATAAAATCCCTAGATAATTTTATCTCTCGGTTTCCACTCTACTACATGCGATTTGGTCAACGAAACATACTTATTTAAATCCCCTCAACCTCCCACCTTTTTATATCTGTCTCTTTCTTTCCGTAATTCTCTCTCTCTTTTCTTCATAAGCAAACACAGCTAAACAGAAAGCCTGCATCTTTTCATCACTCATTCAATCAATTGATCAATTTAAGTGATCATGGACGATGAAACTCTTTTTCCGGACACTGATCTCGAACTCAGCTTCACATCCACCACTACCGACCGAACCTTCACTTCCTCCAGCGCCCGCTCAAGTCTCGCTCGCTCTAGCCTCACACTCAGCTTCAACGAATCCCTTTTCTCCGGCTGCACCCCACATTCTTCAACAACAACAGCAACCCGTGCTACATCATCCACCTCATCACTCTACCACCATCGTAAATCAGACTTACAATGGTCGGCCATAAAAGCCGCGACGAATCTCTCCTCCGATGGCAGGCTCCACCTCCGCCACCTAAAACTCGTCCGCCATCTCGGCACTGGAAATCTCGGACGCGTCTTTCTTTGCCACCTCAGAGATTGCACCAGCGCCAGCTTCGCCCTCAAAGTCGTCGATAAAGATTTGCTCGGCGCCAAGAAACTCTCCCACGTGCAAATGGAGGCCGAGATTCTCTCCATGCTCGACCATCCTTATCTCCCTACGCTCTACGCCCACCTCGAAGTTTCTCATTACATCTGTTTCTTGATTGACTACTGTCCCAATGGAGACCTCCATTCTCTTCTCCGTAAGCAGCCCAATAACCGATTCTCCCTCCAAGCCGTTCGATTCTTCGCCGCTGAAGTGCTCATCGCTTTGGAGTATCTCCATGCACTCGGGATTATTTACCGTGATCTGAAACCGGAAAATATCTTGCTGCGTGAAGACGGACACATCATGCTGTCAGATTTCGATTTGTGCTTCAAATCAGACGTCGTTCCCACTTTAGTCGAAACTAACGTGGAGTCTGCGACGAGAAGAAGGAGGATGAGGAGGAGGAGGTGGAGGAGTTGTAATGGTTTTGGTTCGGCGAAAAAGAGGCAAGAGAATGTGATGGAGTTTGTAGCGGAGCCAGTGACGGCGTTTTCAAGGTCATGTGTTGGGACGCACGAGTACTTGGCGCCCGAGTTGGTTTCTGGTAACGGCCACGGTAACGGCGTTGACTGGTGGGCGTTTGGGATTCTTATTTACGAGTTGATGTACGGGTCGACACCGTTTAGAGGAGGGAGCAAAGAGAGCACCCTCCGCAATATAGCGTCGAGCAGGCGGGTGGTGTGCCACGTGGGTGATAAGGAAGAGGAAGGAACAGCGGAGGCGAGGGATTTGATCGACAAGTTGTTGGTTAAGGATCCACGGCAGAGGCTAGGGTGCGCAAGGGGTGCGCCGGTTATTAAACGGCACCCGTTTTTTGATGGGATCAAGTGGCCATTGATCAGAAACTACAAGGCCCCGGAGGTGCGTGGGCTCGTTAGGAGAACAAGGTCGCACGTGAGTCACGTGACTGGGATTGGTTCCCATAAGAACAGGCGTTGCTGGTGGAAGAAACTTGTCCTGCTTGCAAAGAGAAATAAGAAGGCATCTAGAAATTACCATAATTTAAGCTTAAATCGAAGTGATAGCAATTTCTATCAGTTTTATTATGTTAATAACAAGGCTACGAAATGTGCTTAGATTTTTTCTTTTGGGTGTAATTTTACTAGGATTGAAATTTAATGACGAGTTTTAGAGAGTAGAGAGAGGTGGTGATTTTTTATTTTGGGGGAGTTCATATTAATTTTTCTACACATGTGATTTACTATTGTAAATGAATCGAGATGATGAAATACCCTTTCGTTCAAGCATGCTACACCTTGATGCATAACTCTTTGTTTTTTTCCAAGAATATTTGATTCACTTTTTTTTTCTTTTTTTTTTAATTTTCATTTGATTATTAATATGAAAAAAAAGACAAAGTGGATCTTTTTTTTTTCCTTTTCCATTATTTTTTTCCCTTTTTCATTAAGAGGCCAAAATTTATAATTAAAAAAAAAAAGAAATGTTCCAATTACTTGCGAGAATTACAAATTCAGTATTTAGGAATATGCTACAGTTCTTACGCGAACAGATTTGCGAATCACACTAAGTGGCTCATCCCATTGTCTGAAAGAAACACACCGCTATAGTTTATAAGAAAAAATCTGGAGATTTTGTGTGCGCCGCAGTAGAATTTTTCTCTATCCTTAGCCAGTTTCAGCCTTTCTAATGAACAGTCTCGATATAAACAATGACCGAACTTAGATTTTAACATAGAAGGATGTAGGAATTCCAAGCGGCATTACAGCAGCAAACCATAAAAAGTTCCATTGAAACTCCGATATACTCCACATATGAAGACATTTTTGGGTTGCGCTTTACTATCTGTGTTAATATTAATTAGGGCTGTTGATGCAGAAATTTGGTTGAATTTGTGATGGCGACCAGATTACTTCATCGACATTTAAGTTGATCCTAATGAGAACCGTTCAATATTGCCTTGACGGAGTGGATATCGTTGATTGCATTCAATCTCGCTTAATTATCTCCTGCAATCACAAAAAACTGTCAGGGGGTGCCACATGTTTTTACTGTAAAAATCCTCCGACACTAAAGTCAGTAATCGGATAATGTGGGAAAAACTTGGTTTGTTCTTTTCTTAACCTAGATTTCTTTTTTTTTTCTTTTGGTTAAGTGTTTTCTTACTTTTTAGAAGATGATTCATTTTTAGGGAAAAAACCCCTTTTTTATGTTCTTCTAACTTTTTATAGACACGCAGGATTATCGCATTTTCTTTGATGCGTGGCCGTTTCTAAATTGAATATACCACTTAAATCATGAGTTAATGAGGTACTCGTTATGAGACAGTTATAGAGTTGCAGTTATAACGCTTGTTCATGCATAGGCATTAATTATGACTAATTTTCTAGGAAGAACTCAATGGTTCGAAGCTGGACAAGATTTACGCATCTTCTTTGATGCGTGGCTGTTTCTAAATTGAATACACCACTTAAATCATGAGTTAATGAAGTACTTGTTTTGAGACAATTATAGAATTGCAGTTATAACGCTGTTCGTGCATAGACATTAATTATGACTAATTTTCTGGGAAGAACTCAATGGTTCGAAGCTTGACAAGATTTACGAAATGCCTGACCTGGTTCTAGTCTCCTCGCAGAATTTGGTCAGTTTGCACATGTGACCGTATAACTTTCTCCTTAGTACTACAAATCATCATATAGTAGCTTGGAAGTGTGATGAGCAGGTTTCACTTTACTACTATCTAGTAGTGGTGTTTCCACTCCCCAAACACCAGTCCGCTAGTTTCTAGTGTTTGGAGTGAAATAAGATAAGACTAGAAACTATAGATGCTAGTAGGGATGGTGACTTTTCAATTTCGCAAATGTTCAATGATATGATCTTTTAACACCCCACCTTAAATGCGTGTGATGTGGTTAAATCTCAACCAAGTATTTGAATTTTAAAATGGTGGTTTTTGGATTTCCTAAGCACATCCTTTCAAATATCCACGACGTCACCGAAACATCCTCCATTTTCTCTTATAAATCCATAGTTTCCCTTTTCTTTTTCTTCTCCTTCCTTATTTCTCTGACTTCGATTAAGGCCCATCTTTCATTTTTAAATGAGAATCCTTCCCTCCGTTGCTACTATTGCGATACTCGTCTTCCCAGTTTCAAACGCTCTCTAGTACTTTTTCTTGAACTTGCTTCTTTAATTCTGCTTAATTGTTTTCATACCACTATTTTTGCTTGGTTTTCTAGTAGTTATTGCCACCTTGTCTAAGGAAAACCAAATAATAAATATTGATAACGGGGATGAATTGGGTATTTCAGCTGACCCGCGTAGAGTCAAATTCTAGCCCCCATATCCTTGTAGAAGCATCTAGGTTTAAAGATAACCCTAGGAAGATGTCCCCTGAGGTTTCCTCTTCATTTAAAGGAAGCGAATCCCGTGAGAGAAATGGTGAGGAAGGTACCAGTTCTAGCAGGAGTTCTAGTGTTAGAGTAATAGTGAGTGCTGGTGGGGATGAAAGTGG
Organism: Luvunga scandens; assembly: GCA_030449905.1. Classification (NCBI taxonomy): domain Eukaryota; kingdom Viridiplantae; phylum Streptophyta; class Magnoliopsida; order Sapindales; family Rutaceae; genus Luvunga; species Luvunga scandens. The sequence continues at coordinate 1,140,900 of JASUUG010001019.1, read as the reverse complement.
TGAAGAGAGTTCCCCCAAGGAATCTCGACCAACAAAAAGACTCAAGACAAACTATAAAGTTAAGGTAGATTCTTACCTAATTGATTTCATGAATTGTAGAACCACCCAAGAAGACTTAGATAGGCTTAAGGTGTTGTATAGTATCTTTTATGAGATCGAGCTGAAGATACCTAGTAAAGTTAACACCCTTGACTAACCTCAAAAATGATATGTAACCTTTTACTTAGAGTGTTTTAAGCTAGGTGTTAGGTTACCACTACAACCTTATTTTACTAAGATACTGGGGAGGTTGAATTTGTCTCCTGGCCAACTTAATCCTAATAGGAGGAGGGTCTTTTTTAGTTTGTATGTATTGTACCACATGTGTGAAATGAATTGGCCTACTGTGGAGGAGATAAAATACCTTTATCAGCTAAGTAGTAGTCCTAAAGATGTCGGTTAGTACTATTTCATAAGCAGCTCCAAAAACAAAAAAACTCATCGTAGATCTCCCCACCTTTGAGGGTAACTAAAAAGGTAAATTATTCTTTGTCAAGGGTAATTGGCGTCAGGTAGCCTCTACACTAAAAGAAGATATTTGTATTCCTACTCGATTTTATACCCCAGGTTGCTCACTAGCCACTGTATTTTTGCTTTACAACTCTTTGTTATCCTTTTCACTCACTTTTTGTGTTTCACTTTCTTAAAGTGTGGTCTATGATCTAAAGGAAAAAGCCAAGCTGTGAGTTGAAACTACCTTGGTCAACGCAAGCTCGTACGGAGATTTGCTATCTACTACCAGCTTAGTCAAATCTCGCCTGATATCCGAAGTAGAGAGGATAAACAGCATTCTTGATAGGATGAAGAAGCGATGAACAGCTCCCCCTAAAAAACCTGTTATTACCAAAGACGCTTCTCCTTTATAAATGCTTCCCCCTCGTCTTACGGAAAGCAAAAGCCTCGTCGAGATGGCTTTAGCTCAAGCTCCTATCGCCCCCACCTTTGCGAGGACTTGATCAAGATCTTGTCATTAAGGTGAAGAGGCTGACCCCCTAGATCATTTCTATAAGGATTTAGCAATGCATGTGAAACAAGAATATCTTTCAAACTTGAATGATCGAAATCTGGGTTAGCTGCTCAACAGCATCCAACAGAATGCTTACCAGCTTTCAGTTACCTCTTCTTTTTATAAATCTTGAGTTGCCAATTATGACAAAAAGCTTGTGGAGGAGACCTAGAGCTTAAAGAAGGAGTTGGAGCAAGAGAAAAAATGATCTATTAAGCTCAACTCTAATATCTTGGAGTTTAAGGAGAAGGTGGTCCTATCCGACTCTAAGGCAGAGTTGCTCGAGTGTGAATTAGCAAATGTAAAGGATAAGCTGATCAACGCCAGGAAGGATCTTAATACCCAAAGGTTTGCTTACAAGCAGTATTTGAAAGACAAAACATCTTACCTTAAAAGTCAAATTGATACTTTCGAGAAGCAGAGTGTTGATGAGTACAACTCGAGTCTATCCTTTTACTATGACTACATCATGTTCATGCTAAAAAAAAAATACCTAAAGTTGGATATGGGTAAGCTTGAGGTTAGTGGGGGTACCTACATGGACAAGAAGAACAAAGATGAAAAGAAACAAAAAAAGCACCCAAAAGCTACTGAAGATGCAACCCTAGCCTCCAAGGACATGGTTCCTCCTAGTGGTGGTGCACCTCAAGAGGCAATCCCACCTGGGCCAAGTATAAATCCCTCAGCTAAAGACCCCTAAAGTTGCTGACCAGGATTTATCTTGATGTTTTCTTATTATTATTATTATTATTATTTTTTGCATGTATAAATGTCAACGACTTTAATCTTTACTTGGTTCATGGCATTTCTTTTAATAACTGTATGTTGTTTCTTTATTAATTCACATTGATTCTTGCTATCCCGATTTATTTTAAAAAAGCTCTGAGACTTTGAGTCTCTTATTTGCCTTATAATTTTTAAGATCTAAGATCCGCCATATTTCGTCTAATCAATAAAACTTAAGCAGGACTTGGCTCTGTCTCGTCTTCGTGCAGATTTTGAGACTTGGAGCCTTGTCACTGACCCTTCCTAGAGTATCCCTTTGCTTGTCTTTATTTAGTTAAACAAGCATGAGTGAACCTAGATTCTGGTTTCACCTTGAGCATACTTTGAAAATTTAAGTCCATCCACAGACCTTTACGATATTATCTGTTCGATTTTTCCTACTCAAACTGAATTGAGCAAACTTCTGACTCTCACATTGAGTTGGCTTTAAGACTTTAAGTCATTTGTTTGCCTTAAGAATCTCTTAGATTACGCACAAATTGGAAACTTAAACTTTATGCGTGGATCTCAATTGTTGCAAGCAAATTATAAGCTAAGCGAAATTTTAAAAACAAACACTATTAAAGTAAATAATTAAGTTCATTCAACATGGCTTCCTAAAAGTACTTCTTCAAATGCTCGACCTTCCAATGCCTTTTGACTTCTCACCAATCTTTATAAGCCAGCTTGTATACACTTGGTCTAACTGCTCGTACGACTCTATATGGCCTTTCCCAGTTGAGACCAAACACACCATGATTTGGATTTCTAGTATTCTGATTTATCCTTCTGAGCACCCAATCTCTGCTTTTAAATTGCCGCAAAGGCATATTCTAATTGTAGTAACGAGCTACCTCCATTGATACTCAGCTGCTCTCCTAGAAGCTGACTCTCTTTTCTCAATCAACAAATCGAGGTTCAAGCACATCTACTTGTCATTTTGGTCTTCATTAAAATACTCTATGTGGTAAGTTCCCATCCCAATTTCTGCTGGGACTATTGCTTAATGCCTAAATGCTTAAAGGTTAAGGCAAAAGGTGTTTCTCTTGTGGTGGTTTTATGAGTGGTTCTATAAGCCCATAGCACACCAGGTAACCCGTCGACCCAAGTTTCCTTCTTCTCGCCCAACTTGGTCTTTAGAAGCTTCTTTATTGTTTTGTTTACCATATTTACCTACATGTTTTCCTGTGGATGTGCTAATGAGCAGAATTTCAGCTCTATTCCTAAATTCTTGCATAACTATCTAAAGTTATTATTGTCAGATTGCTTGCCATTGTCCGTCATGAGGGCATAAGGGATCCCATATCTATACATGATATTTCCCCAGATGAAATCATTCATCTTTTTCTTGATTATCTTATTCAAAGGCTTCAACTTCGACCCATTTCATAAAGTAGTCTACAACAACAATGGCATACGCTACTCCTTCTCGCCCTTTAAGAAACTTTCTAACCAAATCGACCATTTGTTAAGCAAATGGCCATGGGGATGATATTAAAGCCAGCTTCTCTAGTGGTTGTGCAGGTATATTGGTGAAATTCTAACAAGTCTTACAACTTCTTGTCTTCTCTTAAACATCTCGATGCATTGTTGATCAAAAATACCCTTATCTTAAAGCTTGGAAGGCCAATGATCTTGCTTTATAGTGATTTCCACACACTCCTTCGTGTATCTCCCTTAAGATATAATCTGCTTCCTCATCATTTAAGAATTGCATCGATATAGCACCCCATCGACTAATGTATGCCTAGCTACCTGACACCTACGTTTTCTCACTTTCCTTTTGTTTGCAGCAAAATTCCATCTCAGATGTATGAAATTACCAGATCCATCCATGACTTCCCCATGTCTAGACACATCAACTCCGCTTCCTGCTCAATACTTAGAAAAGCCTTAAATTATGATGGAACTAATTTCGGCATCTTCGCGTTTAATGTTGCTGCCATCCTTGCCAAGATATCAGCTCAAAAGTTCTCTTCCCTTGTTATCTGCTCAACCTCTACTCTTCTAAACTTGTCCATCATCTTTCTAACATACCTAAAATATCATTCCACATTTCATCTTTTATTTGGAAGCTCTCATTGAGATGGCTAGCTACAAGTTAGGATTTAATTCAGACTTTCACTCTTTCTATTCATAGTGTTAACGCCAACTTTAACCTCACAATGAAAACCTCATACTTTGCTTGATTATTGGTTAATTTAAACTCGAACTTCACTGCATAAAAGATCTCTAAGCCCTGAGGGTTTATAACGATTACACCTACTTCGACTCCTTGCTCCCCATTAGAACAATCTATTGACACTATCTAGACTTCATTAGTGTTTTCTCCACCTATTTCATCGCCACTACCGACGTCTTTATCTACCTCAATACACTCGATAACAAAGTCAACCAATGCTTGGGCTTTGATCGCTGCTAGAGGCTGATAATTGATGTAAAACTCATTTAATTCCATCGACCACTTCACGAGATGACCAGAAGCCTCTAGCTTGTGTAACACCTACTTCAAAGGCTGATATGTCATTATAATCACAGAATGTGCCTGAAAGTAACACTTCAGCTTTCAAGCTGTAACCACCAATGCTAAAGCCTATTTCTCCTTCTTCGGATACCTAATCTCTACTTCTAGCAGTACTCTACTGATATAATACATTGGGTGCTTAACTTCTTTTTCTTCTCTCACCATCAACGCGCTCGTGACCCACTGAGATACTACTAAATATAGATATAACTTATCACTTTTTCACGATATTACTAGTAATAGAGCTTTAAAAAAGTACTCATTCAGTTGTTGAAACGCCTGCTCGCACTTCACAATCCATTCCATTTACTTCCCCTTCTTCATCACTTGGAATAAGACATGACATTTGTCTATTGCTTGCAAAATAAACCTATTTAGAGTAGCCAATTTCTCGATGAGAATATGTGGCGCTTTAATTATGTGAGGAGACTTCATCTCTACAACCGTTCAGATCATTTTGGGGGTTCACCTTAATTCTTCTATGGCTAATCATAAATCCCAAGAACTTTTTCAAACCTACCACAAACACACATTTCTTGGGGTTGAGCTTCATTTCATACTTTCTGAGTAGCTCAAAAGTCTTTTTTAAGTGTTGTGTATGCTTGGCCGAGTCCTTAAATTTCATAATCATGTCATCCACATACATCTCCCTTGTACGCTCAATAAGCGATTTGAATATTTTATTCACAAGCCTGTGATATGTTCCACCCGTATTTTTTAAACCAAATGGCATCAGTTTATGGTAAAATATACCAATGTTAATGGCGAAGCAGTGTGCTCTTCATCCTGCTCATACATTGGTATTTGGTTGTAACCAGAGATGGTGTCTGTGACTAGCTGTCGAATCGACCAGTTAATTGATTTTAAACAACATGAAGCTATCATTTGGATATACTTTGTTAAGATCTGTGAAGTCTACACACATCCACCACTTCGCATTCGCCTTCATTACTAAAACCATGTTAGAGATCCACTCGGGATATTTTACTTCCTTGATAAAACCTACTCGTAATAACTTTTCTACCTCTATGTTTATGGCATCATACCTCTTCTAGTTGAAACACCTTCTCTTTTACTTCACAAGTCGAACATCCTTCTTTACTGCTAACCTATGGCAGGCTACTGCAGGATCTATCTCTGGTATGTCATCATGTGACCAAGTGAATACATCAGCGTACGTTCACAAGCACTCTACCAGTTTCTTGTTCAATCCCTCTTCCACCTTATGCCCAATCTTAACAACCTTTTTTAAGTCTTCCAGAGTTATGTCTACCATTTTGACTTCCTCCATCAGCTCTTACCTTCCCTTTTTATGGTCGCCTCGACTATCTAACAATATGATTTGCATTCTTTCCTTTGCTTCGGTTGCATAACACCCTCAAGAAATTCTCTAGTCATCTTTTACAACTCTTACAACTCTATTGACTCGGTATTTGAAAGCCAGATAATGATTAGACATCACCACCTTGCTGATTCTTAAGAAAGGTCTGCCAAAGATTATGTAATATGGGTTGTTCTCATTCACAACCACGAAATTTAAAATAATTATTTTCTAGAATAACATGAAACCTATAGTGATAAGCAGCTCGACTACTTCAAAGAGAGTCAACCTTCCTCCAATAAACACCTTTAGAGATGTGTTAATATTTTTTAACTTCAAGTTCGTGATCCCCATCTCGTCTAAGGTTGACTTGACTAAAAAGTCGATTGAGTTCCTAGAATCTACAAGTATCCAACCGAATTTTTTTCTCGCCACAGTTTCACTAATCACCAAGGCATCTTTATGTGGGTATAACACCCCCTCCTCATCGTCGTCTATCCACATTATGGGCACTTGCATGATCTTCTCTCACTTCACTGCTGACATACTGAAAACGATGTCTTTGCTGGTCATCCCATACCTCGAATAGTTCTTCTTGGATCTGTTCGAATCTTTGGCAAGCTTCGGGCCCCTAGTAATAACTTTGACCATAATATACTCACGCCTAGTATCCCCAACATCCTCTGTTCCATATTACAGGTCAACAGCAAGGTGTGCACTATCTGTAAAATGGTATAAGTAGCGATTCCTTACCAAATCCTCAACTTGGTTCTTAAAGTCTCGGCATTGAGCTATAATATGATCATGGGTGTTGTGAAATTCACAGAATTTGCTCATGCCTCGCTTATTAGCAACTTTTGCTATTAGGCTTGGGGGATTTAATAGGCCTCGATCTTTAATAGTGTGATACAATTCCTCTAAAGGGACTTTCAAAGATGTGTATTATTTGTAAGTTAGGCTTTGGTCAATCATCTACATTGCTCTATCCCTGGGGAATCCATTATGTTCGTGGCTAGTAGGTTGGGAATTTGGTCGAGACAGCCTAATTTCTGATGGGTAACAAGTTGTCGCGGCATCATATTGAGGGCAATTATATAGTTGGTGGGCTCTCTCCAGCAATCATCACTAGGAGAGTAAGTGGATAAAGCTCCTACCCGTTGAGATTAAGGTGGTCACGAACGCAACTGGTATGGGAGTAACTAACCACTTGCTCTTCTGCTCGATAATAGCTTGTTGCTTTGGCTGACGAGCCCTCCTACCCTCAAAGCTTTCTTCTCATTCTTTTTCAGTTCCTCAAGTTGCTCGGCTCTTATTCTCGTTGCCTTTTCTTCCTCAATCTCAACATCCCTTTTTGTCTGCTCATAGGGCATAGAATATGTTTGCACAGCCAGGCTCTTTAAGCTATACCAAAGCCCCTCTATTTTCACTCCCTCTTTAAGTCCTTTTAAAGCTTGTAGATGGTTAAAAGCTCTAATGTCAAGAACGACATGATGATACCCTTTTAAGTACTCCCTAAGAGTTTTATCTTCCCCTTACTTAATGCCCAATAGCTCCATCATATAATCCTCTCTGGAGCTATTGCCTTGCAGAATTGTCCTGTAAATTCTTAACACATTTGTTCAAAGCTTCAATGCTCTCTCGAGGCAGTTTTATATACTATTCATGTGCTCGTCCTTCCAAGGTCAATGGAAACGCTCTGCACCTTTGGGCTTGCGTCAAGCCTTACACTCCTATCATGTCATTAAAGCGCTCGATGTGAACTAAGAGGTTGCTCTTCTCGAAGTACTTGAGATCCAGAAACCAGAAATCCCATGAAATTACTACGCTCATGATCTCCTCTAAAAGAGGGGATTTGTTAACCAACATGATTCTCTAACTAGGTGTTTTCTTGCGCCTCTGAAGCTCACCGATTACATGAGCTAATTTGCGCACCTCTCGCCCTAACTTTATAGCATGACTGGGGTTTTGCACTGCGACCTGATCGTGTTTTTGTTCAACGCCATTTAGGTATTGTCTCAGTTTTCTTTCCACAGCACCTATTCCTCCTTCGCTATTTACTCGGCCTTGATTTTCCCCCAGCTGGTCTTCCCGTCGAAGGCTCTGTTTTCTATTGAATTCCTTGCGACCTCGTTCGACCCAGGTGACTTCGTTACTAGGCTTGGAAGCGCTTGGATTCTCCACTAGAGATTTCTCGTCAGCTCTCTTTTTTCATTCTCTTAATTCCTATAGAACAACAGTGAGAGCTTCCATTGTTTCTCCATGTGTTCCATTCATTTATACATTAACCTCTCTCTTTCCTCATTCGCCATTCCTTGCGAAACAGTAGGTTCATTCATTGCGGTGTCAATTCTTTGAACTCCATTTCCTCCTGTATTCATTTTGCTTATCCTTCATCAGCTTACTCGGTTAGCAACAGCTTTTTGGTTCCCTAAAAATAGTGCTAAAATGTTAATGTAGAAATTTGGTTGAATCTGTAACTAGATTACCTCGTCGGCACTTAAGTTGGTTCTAATGGGAACCGTTCGATATTGTTGACTGCGCTTGATCTCGCTCAATTATCTCCTACAATCACATAAAACTATTAGGGGACGCCGGATGTTTTTTGGGCAAAAATCTTCCGACGCTTAAATCAGTAATCGAGTAATGTAGGAAAAAATTGGTTTAGTCTTTTCTTGACCTAGATTTCTTTTTTTTTTTTTTTGTTAAGCTTTTTCTTGCTATTTAAAAGATGATTCTTTTTCAGGAAAAAAATCCCTTTCTTTGGTTTCCTCTGAGTTTTTATAAACATCCGAGATTATTGCGTCTTCTTCAATGAGTGGCTGTTTTTTAATTGAATGCACTGCTTAAATCATGAGTTAATGAGGTATCCGTTATAAGGCAATTATTGAGTTGCAATTATGTTGCTCGTTTGTGCATAGGTGTTATGACTAATTTTCTAGTCAAGATTTATGGAATGCCTAACCTGGTTCTATTCTCCTCGCAGAATTCTGGTCGGTTTTGTACATGTGACGAGATAACCTCCTCTTTAGTACTACAAATCATCATACGACAACGCGAAAGTATGATGAGCAGGTTTCAATTCACTAATATTTGGTAGTGGTGTTTCTACTCCCTAAACAAGGGCAATTTAAATATTTTAATATTGTATATTAAGTTATAATTGTCCAACTACAATAGTAAAGAGGACCTCAATATAACCAAAATGAATCTAAAAATTGCCTCCAATTTAACACTCCTTTGATTTTGAAATGGAAGCCCTTCTCATGAAAAAGAAAAAAAACATTAAAGAAATGTGAAGCCAAAAACTTTTAAAAATATGTTTGTAAAGTCATTACAACTTGTTTCAGTGCAGTTTTTGCCATAAGCCAAGGCTTCATGGCCCGTGGCCCATATTCAAACAGATCAGCTAATACTGCTGAATCTAGCTATGTTGACGTCCTCAAATTACCGGAGGTGTACTTTAAAAAAAATTTAATAAAATAAAAATTGTAGAGCACTTAGACATTGGACCGTATTACAAGGCCCAAAATAAACATTACTTGACCAGACAAAGTGCTGCTAGAAACGACGTTTCTCGGAGCAGAGCGTGAGTGATGCTACCAATGCATAGCCTTCATCTCATTAGTACCAAACTATAAGCCGGATTTAGATTCAATTTTCAGTTCATCTGTGCATAATTCTTTATAATCTTTTGCCAATGTACATGTATAATAATATATAATTAACATTTAATTAGTTTTATATTTTTATATAATAACTATCAATTCTATTTTTAATAAGAAGTTCATAAAAAGATTAGTTAAGTACTGAATCTAAACCTCAATTTATAAATACTAGTTAATTTCACATCAACATCTGATAGGACAATTATCTTAATTAACAAAGCCATTATTCTGTCCACAGTGCTTTAAATCCATCAATACATTGCACCAAAGTTTTTTTATTATATTTTTCAAGTTTTGTCGTTGAACATCTCAAATGTTTTACTACATTTCCAGCTTTGTCATTGCACATTTTAAATACTAATAGACTTAAGAAACGTAACCCATAACTTATACCCCAAAAAACATAAACAAAAAAAAAAATTGGTATTTGTATTGTCAAAGCTTAACCGATGAGTGGGAGCGCGGTTGTTCTGCCCTACTTCCACAACCCAGAATATTCAATCTCACTCGCGAACATGAACACAAGTTAAAATTCATTAATATCCTCTACATTTTCTTTTTTTTTTCATACAAAAATATAGTTTTTATTTTGTTTTCAATTCAGCTTTATTTTTTTCCATAACGAGAGTTAGAGACTTGTTTTATAACATGATTAAATTATATATTTATTGGATTAAATTATATATTTATTGTTTTAATAAGTTTCTTATTTCATAATTTTTTATAAAAATAATGTTTGGTAAATTTAGTAAAATTAGTTTATTTTATAATTTTCTTCACTTTATCAGTAGCTTTTAAAAACAGGTAGGAGGTTGTTTTTCATAAGAAGTTTATTCAATAGGCTACTACACTTTTTAAAAATTTCAATTATAACCTTAAATTTTAATAAAAAGATAATTATATCTTACTTATCTATAAACTATAATATATAAATCATACCTTTACTTTTATTATCTTAAAAGAATTTATTGTTCATGTTCATAACCGACGATGCGGGACAAAACCATACTAAAATCTTCACTTTGCGTGTGAAAATTACAATTTGAAACTATAATATATAAATCATACCTTTATTTTTATTATCTTAAAAGAATTAACTGTTCATGTTCATAACCGACTATGCGAGACAAAACCATACTAAAGTCTTCACTTTGCGTGTGAAAATTGCAATTTGAAATGTGCTTACGTGACAACATTGACAGCAAAGCCGAATTCAAATGGTCAGCAGCTGGTGCACACTGAACAGCAGCAATAACAGCATCAGTCGGCAAGAAGAGCCCACACAGAGAGAGAGAGACTCAATCCACTTGAGAAGCCGCACTGACTCCGATGACTACTAGAAAGAAAAAAAGAAAAAAAGAAAAAAAGTCCACAAGAAAATGATGAAATTCGAGACTCCTTTAATTCCCAAATTGTCAGACTCATCAACAACAATAGCAATAGCAGGGATCGGACCTCTGAATTCCAACGTCTCGTCTCTTTCACATCCATTTGCATTATCATAAACAAGAAAAGGAAAAAATCCCCACCACCAACATCAAATGGTGCATTGAAAATGGCCAAAATGCAATGCAAGTAGCATAACAAATAACAAGAAGAATGAAAAGAAAGAAAGAAATTCAAGAACCACTTTGCTATTGTGTTCTGTAAAGTGTAGAGTTGACTCGAAAAGTGCAAAGCATTTAAACACTGTTAAATGATCGTGACTCTCGTGGTCTTTCTTCAGTCTCTTGCCTTCATCAATCAATCAATCGATCAATGTGAAAATTTTGGCTGCTGTCTCTATCTATTCTATCTATATCTTCTTAGACTTTCATTAATGGTTTCGGTTCATTGGTTGTGTGATTTTTCTCTCCAGGTTTTTAGGCTTTATGACTGTTGGGTTACTTGGGCAACTGTCATTTTGTCTTTCATTTATTTTGCTTCGGCTTCATTCTTGTTCATTTATATCTCTCACTTGTGCAATCCACTTCACTTCACTTTCTTCTGAGGGCTTTGCTTGTTAAATTGCTTAGTTAGAATCTTTAGCTCATAGCTTGAGCTTTTGGGTTCAATTCAATGGTCACTTGACATGGAATTTAAACTTTCCTCGTGTGTCTGCATTATTAGTGTTGAAGTCTGTTTTTGGTATTACTAATCTTGTCATTCACACTTAGGAAGTTAGGAGTAATCTTTAATCTTCTAAAAAGTTTAATTTTTTTCTTCAAGATTTTATCCCATTTTATGATTTGTTGAGTCATAAATGGCTAGGCAGGGGATTTCATCACATATCGAGAAGCTGTTTTACTTGGCATTGATGTTTTGTTTTAGTAACGTCTCAGTAACATCTTTAACGGAAGAGGGTGTTTCCCTTTTGGAGTTTAAAGCTTCCCTCATCGACTCTAGCAACAATCTTGAAAGCTGGAATTCATCAGACATGACTCCATGCAATTGGATTGGTGTAGAGTGTACCGATTTTAAGGTAACTTCTGTTGATCTCCATGGCCTTAACTTGTCTGGTATTTTATCTCCTCGCATTTGTGATCTTCCTCGATTAGTTGAGTTCAATATTTCCATGAATTTTCTCACTGGTTCCATTCCTACAGCCCTTGTTAATTGTAGTAGTTTAGAGATTCTTGACCTTTGCACGAATAGGCTTCATGGGTTAATACCATTCCAGCTGTTCTTCATTAACACTCTTAGAAAACTTTATTTGTGTGAGAATTACATTTTTGGTCAAATTCCCGAGGAGATAGGAAATTTAACTTCACTAGAAGAACTAGTAATCTATAGTAATAATCTCACCGGTGCAATTCCTGCATCAATTAGTAAGTCGAGGCAGCTTAGGGTTATCAGGGCAGGTCATAATTCCCTTTCGGGTCCAATACCACCGGAAATCAGTGAGTGTGACAGCTTAGAGGTTTTGGGGTTGGCACAAAATAGTTTAGAAGGTTGTCTTCCAATTGAGCTTTGGAAACTTAAGAATCTTACTGATTTGATCCTTTGGCAAAACCATTTATCTGGTGACATACCTCCCACAATTGGAAATATCCAAAGTCTTGAGTTGCTTGCCTTGCATGAAAATTCTTTTAGTGGAGTGCTTCCGAAAGAACTTGGGAAGTTGTCCCGGCTAAAAAAGTTGTACATTTACACCAATGAGTTAAATGGTACCATTCCTCGCGAACTAGGGAACTGTACAAATGCTGTCGAGATAGATCTTTCTGAAAATCATTTGACTGGATTCATCCCGAGAGAGTTGGGTCTGATTCCTAATCTCTGCTTGCTTCAGCTATTTGAAAACATGCTTCAGGGAAGCATTCCTAGAGAGCTTGGTCACTTGACACAACTTCATAAATTGGACTTGTCCATAAATAATCTGACAGGTACAATTCCTTTGGAGTTTCAGAACCTTACATATCTGGTGGATTTGCAACTTTTTGATAATCATCTTGAGGGAACTATCCCACCTCACATTGGGGTCAACAGTCACCTCTCAATACTTGACATGTCTATGAATAATCTTGATGGTAGCATACCTCCACATCTTTGCATGTATCAGAAATTGATATTTTTGAGCCTTGGATCAAACAGATTGTCTGGAAACATTCCTCCTGGTCTAAAATCCTGCCAGTCTCTGATGCAGCTAATGCTAGGAGAAAACCAGTTGACGGGAAGTCTTCCTATTGAGTTCTATAATCTTCAAAACCTCTCTGCTCTAGAACTTTATCAGAACCGATTCTCTGGACTAATACCCTCAGAGATTGGCAAACTTCAGAATTTAGAGAGGTTGCATTTGTCAGAAAACTATTTCATTGGGCACATACCTTCTGAGGTCGGAATTCTGGAGCACCTCGTTACATTTAACATTTCTTCAAATAGCCTCTCTGGGACTATCCCCCGTGAATTGGGAAATTGTGTAAATCTCCAGAGGCTTGATCTCAGTAGAAACAAGTTCACTGGCACTGTTCCAGCAGAACTTGGGCAGCTAGTGAATCTGGAACTCCTGAAGCTTTCTGACAACAAATTAACAGGAGCAATTCCAAGTTCCCTAGGAGGTCTGGCCCGACTCACAGAGTTACAAATGGGGGGAAACATTTTTTCTGGCAGCATTCCTGTTGCCTTGGGCCAGCTTACAGCTCTCCAGATTGCACTCAACATTTCCCATAATAATCTATCTGGTGTGATTCCTTATGAGTTGGGGAACTTGCAGATGTTGGAAGCTCTCTACTTGGATGATAATCAGCTTATTGGTGAAATTCCTGCATCAATGGGTGAGCAGATGAGCCTACTGGTCTGCAACCTTTCGAACAACAACCTGGTGGGAACCGTACCAAATACTACTGTATTTCAAAGGATAGATTCCTCAAATTTTGCTGGAAATAGGGGCTTGTGCCTGCTAGGGTCAGATTGTCATCAATCGATGTCCCCTTCTCATACTCCTAAAGAGAACTGGATAAAAGAGGGTTCCACCAAGGAGAAATTAGTAAGCATCATTTCCGTCATTGTTGGGTTAATCTCTTTGTCTTTTATCATAGGCATTTGTTGGGCTATGAAGCGCCGCAAGCCTGCATTTTTTCCACTGGAAGAACAGAAAAATCCTGAAGTTATAGATAACTATTACTTCCCCAAGGAAGGCTTCAAATACCACAATCTTTTGGAAGCGACAGGCAATTTTTCAGAAAGTGCTGTTATAGGAAGGGGAGCTTGTGGCACTGTATACAAGGCTACTTTGGCTAATGGTGAGGTGATTGCCGTCAAGAAGATCAAGTTGCATGGTGAAGGAGCAACTGCTGACAACAGTTTCCTTGCGGAGATATCAACTCTCGGAAAGATTAAACACCGTAATATTGTGAAACTCTATGGCTTCTGCTACCACCAGGACTCTAATCTTCTCCTTTACGAGTACATGAAAAATGGAAGTCTCGGAGAACAGCTTCATGGTAATAAGCAAACATGTTTGCTGGACTGGGATGCTCGATACAGAATTGCTCTTGGAGCAGCAGAGGGTCTGTCCTATCTTCATAATGATTGTAGGCCTCACATCATTCACCGGGATATAAAGTCAAACAACATCTTATTGGATGAAGAATTTCAAGCTCATGTTGGAGACTTTGGCTTGGCCAAGTTAATTGACTTGCCCTACTCAAAATCCATGTCTGCAATTGCAGGTTCATATGGCTACATAGCCCCAGGTAATATCATCATCTTACCTCTCTCTCCCACTAATTTTCTCTCAAACTTAATTTCCCTGGTAATTCCTGCATGATGAATTCGCTTTTGTTGTGTAATTCTCTTAGTTAAAATGCTGTATACATCTTCAAATTTGTTGAACTTCATTTTCCTAATACTTGATTTATTTACATCTTTCATATAGAATTCAGACAAAGAACTGGGCCATACCTTAACTGGGTGCAAATGATATGTATTCTGTAACAAATTTCATGCGACAAAATTTATATGACTGCCTCAAATACAAAGATTATTGTCGAAACATACATACATTATTCACTATTTTCACCACTATTCGGCAGTTCTAACATGAAAATTGCTTGAACTTCATTGCAGAATATGCTTACACAATGAAAGTGACAGAGAAGTGTGACATCTACAGTTTTGGGGTTGTTCTGTTGGAACTAATAACTGGGAAGTCTCCTGTTCAATCTCTAGAGCTGGGAGGTGATCTTGTCACTTGGGTGAGGAGATCAATTCATGAAATGGTGCCCACCTCGGAATTATTTGACAAAAGGTTGGATCTGAGTGCAAAAAGGACAATTGAGGAGATGACATTATTTCTGAAGATTGCATTGTTCTGCAGCAACACTTCTCCGCTTAATAGGCCAACCATGAGAGAGGTCATTGCAATGATGATTGATGCTAGGCAGTCTGTGAGTGATTACCCGTCTTCGCCAACATCAGAAACTCCTTTAAAAACAGATGCTTCTTCCAGAGGTTAGAAAAAACGATTTCTTCGTCTAGTTACATCCTCTGATTTTGATTAGACATAGCAAACAGCATTCATATCATAACACAATCTGGAGTGCCTGTGCGTCGTTGATTAGTCATTTTGCTGTTGGTGGATGTAATATCAAACAAAGAACTAACAGCAATACAAATAATTTCAGATTCTATTGCACCGTGAGCTCCATTCTGTGGTCAAAAGAGAACGGCACGTAAAGCTCAGAGACCAGAATCATAGTTGCTGAGCTCTGCCAGATTCACTGAGGATTATGTAACTGTTCAAGACCATAAAAGATATACTCTCATCTTCTTCATACCGATTGCATCGTTCGGGATGTCTTGGTTTGATCTTGTAAGGTAGTAACTTATAGATTATGCGAAGGGAATTAATTGTTCTGATTTTATCTGGAATCTAGCTCAAGTCTCTTGTTGTACATCCCTAAGCTAATTTAAAAACAATATGAAAGTTCTATTTTCCAAATTATTGCTCGAATCCAAATTTTTTCCCACGGAGAAGTTTACGAAATGCTCCAATGCATTTAGCATTTTCTAGTTATAGATAAGGACATTAGCCCTCACAGCTGTATAAAATACACATTGATTTCACTTTATTATTGTTTCTTATGATAAATTCAGCAATGAAAACGTTTTGTTGAAGTTCTCTAGTCCACTGATTTCTTAAAATATGGAGATACAACTTATAAGCGTTGAAGTTTGATGATTGGTCACGGGATCACTTGTTTGAGAATTTTATTATTTATTTGTTATTTCAGTTTATGAAATTTATGAATATTTTTATTTTTTAATTTTTCTATGCGCGAGCGCGAGCAAAGCACAAATTAATTTTGAGTGAAGCTAATGGCACCCCTTCATTATTCTTAAAAAATCTCATTTTAGATAAAATTACAATTAAGGACGAAGAAGAATTAAACACACGTTATTTTTTTTTCTAACAAATTACTTACATTCATAATCAATTGTTTTTTTTTAATTTTGTACCTATTACTTCTTATCTAACTAAAATAATTTGTATACAAATTTAGAACCATCTATTTTTCTTTTCCTGTTTCTTATTGATTAATATTTTTGTACTTATTACTTTCAAACTACAATCTAAAAAATGTGTTATTTAAGCTAATGATTAACATACAAAACTTTATCTCCGAGAAAACTTTTTAATTTGTATGTATAAGAATAATAAGGTTGCAAAAGAAATGAAAAATAGCACAATACTACTTTGAGTTTTATTAATTAAAAAAATATATGAAAAACTAGAGAGTGTTTTTGAAAAAAAAAAAAGAAGATTTTCAGAAATAAAATAAATATAACTGAGTTTCATGAGGAGATTAGAAGGGTGTCCATAGTCCAACTCTTAATTTTTTTTCCTAATTTTCCCAATATTTAAATTCAAGTAGTCAACTAAATAAAGTTATTTAAAAACTATTCAGTTGACTTTGGTGATTTCAATAAAATATTACACCCTTATGAAAAGAGTGGTGGCAATGCTAGGAATGTAAATTTAATAAGTGATTTTAGGGAGGCTCTGAGAGACTGTGAACTAGTGGATGTGGGTTTTAAGGGATACCATTTCACTTGGAGTAATGGAAGATTTGAGCCTAGTTTTGTGGAAGAATAGATTTGTCTGTAATAGAGCTTAGAGAGATAGTTTTGTTGATTGTGTTGCACTGAACATTGACATATGGACCTCGGATCATTGTCCTGTGTTGATGGAAATTCAAAACAATGGTAGTGGAATGAATTATAGAAGCAAATGATGCTCACGGATCCATTATGAGGATACGTGGAGTCCGTATGATGCTTGTAAAGAAATAATTAAGGAGGAATGAAGTATGTTTGGTAGCTGGAACAGTGACAACCTTGTATAGCAGTTCTAAAAGGTTACTCAATAATCTATGGCTAGACTGATGTGTTGGAGTAAGGGGGAATTTAAGGGAAGAGATAAAAAGTTAAAGCATTTATTGAGATAGCTGCAGAACTTGGAACAGAGAAGGGTACAATATGAAAATGGGGATGAGATTAAAAGGGTAGAGAGACAAATCCAAAATATTCTCACTGATGAAGAAATTTATTGGAAGCAACGGTCAAGAGCGGATTGGCTTAAAGAAGGAGACAAGAACACAAAGTTTTTTCACCATAAGGCTTCATCCAGAAAGAAAAAGAACAGAATATGGGGGATTGAAATTGAAGCAGGAAGATGAGTTGAGAACTTAAAAGAAGTGGAGTATGAGTTTTGCAATTATTTCACACACTTATTTGCTACATCCAGGCCAAGTCAAGATCAAATGGCAGCAGCGCTTATGGGGATAACTCGGAAAGTCTCGGACGACATGAATGAGCAGTTGGAGCGGCCATTTACAGCAAAGGAAGTAGTTGACGCTCTAAACCAGATGTGTCCAACAGAGGCACCAGGGCCGGATGGACTTCCAGTAGTGTTTTATCAAAAGCACTGGCAAATGGTTAAAGCTGGGGTTATCACAACTTGCCTCCACATTCTTAACAAGCAAGGTACCTTAGACCCTATCAACCGTACTTACATTGCTTTGATTCCAAAGAATGGGAAACCTAGACAAGTCATAGATTATAGGCTTATTAGTCTTTGTAACGTCATCTACAGGATTATTGCTAAGACAATAGCAAATAGACTCAAACAAATCCTGAATAAAATAATATCTCCGATGCAGAGTGCTTTTATTCCTGACAGACTTATTACTGATAACATTATCCTAGGATATGAATGTCTTCACAAGATACGACACTGCAAAGGGAAGAGAAATGGTTCTGTAGCCTTGAAACTTGATGTTAGTAAAGCTTATGACCGGCTAGAATGGTACTTTCTAGAGTAAACTATGAAGTGCATTAGCTTCTCTCATAAGTGGATCAGTTTGATTATGAGGTGTATAAGTACAGTCTCCTTCGCTGTTATCATAAATGGCACGATCAGTGACCTAATTCAACCGCAAAGAGGATTGAGACAAGGTTAAATTCTCTTCGTACTTGTTTATTATATGTGCAAAGGCATTCTCCTCTCTGTTGTTGCAAGTAGAACAGCAGCAGCTTATCCATAGGCTGTCATTTGGAAAAGAATTGAAGATTTCCCACCTTTTATTTGCTGATGATAGCTTCGTTTTTTCTAAAGCTTCAATTGCTGATTGTCAAAACCTGAAAATGATCCTCGATTGTTACTCAATAGCCTCGGGTCAAGTTTTTAATTTTGAGAAACCCTCTATATTGCTAAGTGGCAATGTTCAGAATGAGCAAGTTTCAGCAATCAGGAATGTCTTTCAGCTCAAAATTGTCTCAAGGCATGAAAAATACTTAGGGCTGCCATCTATGATTGGAAGAAAGAGAAGCAGCTTTTTCCATGACATCAATATGAAGATTTATAATAAAGTATCAAGTTGGCAACATAAGTTTTTTTCATGCAGAGGTAAAGAAGTCTTAATCAAAGCAGCAGCTCAGGCAATCCCAACTTATGCCATGAGTGTATTTAAGATCCCTACGGGTATATGTGATGACATCCAAAGAGCTGTTGGAAAATTCTGATAGGGATCAAAGGGTGATAAAAGCAACATCTACTGGCTGAAATGGGAAAAGCTAAGTCAGGCCAAGTGTAGAGGAGGTATGGGGTTTTGAGACTTCTTTAGCTTTAATCAGGCGTTAGTAGCTAAGTAAAGATGGAGGATGCTGCAATTTTCAGATTCTTTAATGGCAAGAATTCTGCAAGCTAGATATTTCCAAAATAACGATTTTTTGAATGCAAAGCTCGGCTTAATTCCATCTTTCATTTGGAGAAGCATTCTTTGGGAGAGGCTGATTATATCAAAGGGGTCAAGGTGGAGGATTTGAAATGGCCTCAACATTCAGATTCATAAGGATAATTGGATCCCCAAACCTCTGACCTTTAAACTGATCAAAACTGAATGTTGATCAAATCAGCAACTTGAGCTTCAGATCCTGGCAGCTTTACAAGCCGCTAGTGCATGAAAGACATTTTCCAAGCCATTTACACACTCGACAAATAGGCTCCTGAGCTATTTTCCTCTTCCAAAGATTTTCTGCTGATGGGAGGAGATTCTTTCTTTCCAAGCAAAAATTCTGCCGCTAGTGCATGAAAATACATTTTTTCTAAGCCATTTACACAATTTGATAACCACTCTTAACAGTGTAAAAATGATCTCCAAGGAACTCCTAAACAAGCTATTTTCCTCTTTGAAAGATTTTATAAGCATTTGTCAGGGTTGGGAGTTGTCATTAAAGATGAATTTGGAAAATTTATAACAGCTGCAATTAAAACCTCAAAATTTTATGGAGATGTATCATTCGCAGAGGTAGAAGCAAAATGGAATGGGGTATGCAGGTTGCAAGAAGTGCTTGCTTAAGATTTTTGGAAGTTGAATCAAACTCACAAGCAAAAAAATTCAAAGTTCCATGGAAAACTTTGATCATGCTTATCTTCTTAGCTCTAGAGAGATGTGACACTGTTTTATGGATGGGTTGATACCCTTCACAATTGGGGTAAGCAATGCAAGGGCCCATAGTTAATAATTATAAAAAGTTAAAAAATTTTAAAATTTTATTTTAAACCCCACCGACTACACTACCATTTTTTTAAGTTTTTTATTTAAGATAATTTTAGTACTAAGTTTTTATTTTATGTAATTAAATCTCTAACTTATTTAATCTTATATTTATTGAGTTTTTATTCATTATATTAATAATTTTTTATTTTAATATATCATAATCTTTAATGTTGAAGTATTTTATTAATTGTTTAACTTTATTAAATTCTTTACTCATTTAATCTCTTAAGTTTTTAATTTGTTTTATGTTTTCTTCATTGAAATTATTAATTTCTAATATTTTGTTTGTATTTTCTATATCATTTATAGATAAAATTGGGTTTTCTAATTTATCTAATAAATATAGTGAAATTTAATTTAATTGATTATTTAACCGCAAGTGTGAATCATTGATCGATCAAGAGAATGAAATCTTTCATTAAAAAATTCTCTTTGCATATAGTCAAAATGTGGTCTTATTAATCTTTTAGAGGTTGTTTTATTCAAAAGTAATTCAAAGTTCCATGGAAAACTTTGATCATGTTTATTTTCAATATGCTCATAGGTCTTGTAATGCCATTGCCCACTAAAAAATTTAAAAATAAATGCTAAATTAGCTCTCAATGAGAAATGTGACTAAAAATAAAATTTCTGTAAATTTTATTACATGGATTTTAGGTTGAAACCCTTCACAATTGATGTATCTTTTTTCTTCTCTGAATTAATAGAATCTCCTCTTCAAAAAAAAAAAAAAAAATTATTCAGTAGAGAACATTCCGTTTTAAGAATTATATACAAACCATTTAGCTATAACCTGAGGGCATTCTATTTTAATAATTATATACACTTAAGCCAAACCTCATGGGAATTAATAATTTACAATCCCAAAATAATATTAAACCCCTTAAAAAGCACGTAATTTTATGGCCAAATTCTTCATGTTTTTGCTATTTTTAATTTATTTTTTCTTCATATAGACGTCGAATTTAAATATTTGTTTTTTTTTTGTTTTGGGTTTGTTTTGGTATGCAATTTTTATGAAGCATACCAGCCGCAGAACACACCATTCAAGTTGGTTCATTCGTTAAATATATTCTAAAATACCAAGTTGATTTTAGCGAAACATAGTTTAAGAATTTGTAGTTCTTATTGATTTAAGAAAGTAAATTAATAATATATTGGGGAAAATTTAATTTTCCTAAGATTATATTTAATTTGTTTGATCTTCCAAATGTTTTGTATTTCTGTATGTAAATGTGAAACTGAAGAAGTTCGTATTTTAGATATTTTCAATAAAATCCCTTATAATGTTGATCAAATTTACTCCATCTTTTGATTATCAAGATGTATCTAATGTTCAGAATGGGTGAAGCTTTTATATTTTAAAATATGCAATTTGGCATGGATTGCGAATAGGGAAATAAGGATGGTTTGATTGCTATTTGAACTAACTTTCACTGAGTTCGATATTTTATAATTTTTAATATCCAAATATTTGTTTGATATAAATTCCAAAATCTGTTTTCAAGTCAAACAATTTAAAATTATATTTGATGCAATATCCCAAATAAATTATTTAAAATTATGTTTGACACAGTATTTCAAATAAACAGAAAGCAAACAAAGAGTCAGCAGATTACAGGGCAAAATTAAAATTAGATAACACTAAATTATCACTTTTTCAAATTACGAATTTATATTTCCTAATATGCAACATAAGATTAAACAAGATTTTTTTCCTCATTAAATAAAAATTAATAAAATTTGTCCTAATTTTCTTAACTCTGATTTTCTTTCACTTCCTTGACAGCCAAACACAACCAAAAAGTCAAGTAATTGATTTCTGGCTATAACTACGCCTTAGAAAATTTCAAACTATTCATCAACCATTTTTATCCAGTCTTTTTAATTTATCAAAATTTCAGCATAGAGATATTGCAATGTGGTGATCACCACCATCATATCTAATCTTAACACTGAAATACCCAAAGAGGGGATCCAAAAAGAAAACAAACGAACGAAACAATTCACAAGTTTGTGATTGTGAACTAATGCAACAATCTTGTAATCTAAACTTCTTGGATTAAAAAATTGCAGAAAACAACAAAGACAAATAACCGCACAGGATTAAACTTTAAATCAAATATGAAAAGATTTGAAAGTCTTGAGATTGGAAAATTTTAAAATCCGCCAGTCCTTCCCAATAAAGTTGTTCATGAACATGGAAATATCTTTCATCCTTATGATCATTCGCATTGTGGATTTATTTTTTTTTTAAATATTTTTTAGCGTTTTGCAAGTACATTTATCAAAACATCATTCTCCGATGGGAAAAATAAAAAATAAAATTAAAGGTGCCGGGGTCTCTCCTAACATCTTAATTGACCAAGTGCATGTACATTCACTATTTGTAAATTTTATTTCATAGTTGTAAAATGATAATTTTCATAGCCGAACATGCTTAAACAATGCAAGTGACAGAAAAGTGTGACATCTACACTTTTGGGGTTGATCTGTTAGAACTAATAACCTAACCTGTTCAATCTTTACAGCAGAGAGGTGATCATGACACTTGGTTGAGAAGACATTCATGATATGGTATCGGTAAGAACTGGATCGGAGTGCAAAAGGCACAATTAAGGAGAGATGACATTCTTTCAGCTACACTTCATCAGTTCGGCAAAGCTTATGTTAAAAACAATGTAACACACAAACAACGAATTATAAGAGATACTATATCTTATGAATCTAATGAATTATTAGAAAGATGGTATAATGAATTAATTAACGAAACATCTAATAATTTCATAAAACATATAACCCAATAAGTTAATACCTTCTGGCTATCAACAAAGAGGATTTTTTCATGAAAGATTTCAACCCTATGATTTGATCAATGATAGAGAAATAATCAATTAAATTGAACGTCACTATATTTATTAAATAAATTAAGAACCCAAATTTATCTATAAATAATATAGAAAGTGTAAACAAAATATTAGAAATTAATAATTTCAATGAAGAAAATATAAAATAAATTAAAAAAGTTAAGAGATCCACTGAGTAAAGATTTAATAAAATTAAACAATTAATAAAAACTTTAATATTGAAGATTATGACATATTAAAGTACGAGATCATTAATATAATGAATAAAAACTCAATATATATAAGATTAAACAAGTTAGAGATTCAATTAAATAAAACAGAAAAAATTTATTGAGCAATTTAATAATAAATTTACTATAAATATAAATGGAGAACTTCAAAACAATTGAAGTACTAACAATACTGTTTGCCTGTCTGCAACCTGTGGTTTAAACTAAAACTTTAAAACTCATTAGCCTTTTTAATAATTATCTTTTCTAAGGATTCAAAAAATTATAGCTGTAATATACAGTTAACGTAAGATGAGCTTTGCCTGTCACTTAATAGGCGGACAATGAGATTTGCAATGATGATTAATGGCTGTCAAAGCAAAATCACCTCAAAGTACACATAAGATTTTCGTCGCTTAGACATTTACTTAAACAATCCTAAAATTGGTGGCACTATAAGTGCTACACCACCGCGCCCGCCCCCCCCAAAAAAAATGCAGGTAACTACATATATGTGTTGACACAAGGCTAATAAGAACTAGCTTTCATTTTTTTCCTTTTGGGAACAGTAATAAGGACTACTTAAAAGGAAAAGAAAATGTAGTTAAACATGAGTCCTAAAGAACACCAGAACAAACAACGATACCCTAATAGGTACGAAAAGTTAAAAATAGGACATAAGAAATAACATAATCCAGCCTCATATATATATATCTATATGTATATTTCAATTCCTATAAATAAACTGTCAAATAAGGCAGTTTGACAGTTACCGTGATAACAGAGAGTCATCCCAGTGCCTCCAGAAAATCAGAAGTTCAAAGTCGGCAACCCACAAATAAGAAAAGTTTTGAAGTTGTTGCAGAAGTCTTACGAGGAAAATCAAAGCTGTTTAACAAAAGAAATAATGAACCTTCAGATCTCAAGATTCAACAATTAGAGATGGCAACTGGTGGCGGAATGTTGAAATTTTGGCTGCCTCTACAGCCATGACTAATCCTGTTAACCGATAATTTTTTAGCTGCAAAATTAATTAAGACCATATATCATAAAGTTATGTTACAAAAGAGATTTAATAACAAGAATATTAAGGGAAAAATATTTCAGGCCATCCTCTAATAGAAATAGCAAAGTGAAATAATAGTGCATCAATGGGAATAAGAGTACAGTACAATCAGTAAAGAGGGCTTTAGGATGGGATGTGAAGGTGCTTAATGATGAGAGACATAACTTTTCACGACTTAAAAAGGTCAAAGCCACTACCAAATTGCATTTCTTGGAGCAATGGAATGTCAAGGTTGATTTAGTCATTTAGAAAACCAAAGGCAGAGATAGATTTTTTTTTTTTTTTTTTTTTTTAAAGGAAAGGGGGGTGGGCAAGCCCAAATAAATTTTTATCCCCCTCCCCACCCCCAAGGCTCGAACTCGAGTCCACACAAGTGAGGGGCGACAGATTGCACTGCCAACCAACTCGGCTACACCCTTGGAGGCACAAAGATAGATAGTTGGTGTTCTCTTTCAGTTAAGATTTTGGATGGTTTAGGACTTGGTGAACAGGGGCATTGCAAACACAAAGGGTATTGAAAAAGAACGAGGATAGTGGTTATTCAAAT
Source organism: Luvunga scandens (assembly GCA_030449905.1). NCBI lineage: Eukaryota > Viridiplantae > Streptophyta > Magnoliopsida > Sapindales > Rutaceae > Luvunga > Luvunga scandens. The sequence continues at coordinate 1,116,353 of JASUUG010001019.1, read as the reverse complement.
AAGAAAATGATTCCTAAAACCGAAAGACACAAACAACACAATTACTTGCCTCCTGAGTTTGAACCTGCTGGGTGTGCATAGGAAAACTAAAGGACCACAAGCTAAGCTGAAAAGCGTTAGAAAGAGCAATCAGTAATATGAGAGTTGGTAAAACCATAAAAGATACATTAATGGTACAACCATAAAAGATACATTAATCATTTGGGGCAAAATATTAGCAAATATAAAATATAAGCAGGAGATAATGAACATTACATGGGTAAAAAAAATTAATACCTTGTGAAAAATTTCATCTTCTACCTTGATGTATACTATTTCATCATCCCGGTCACTACCTGACCTCTTTTTCAGGTTTCCATTCTTTTTCTGGTTTGCATTCTTGAGCTTTAGTTTTGCATCCACAGAAGAGTCTCATACACATAATTACTAAAGATTTATTGAAGCCAATTGTCAATTAAAAGAAAGATAGTAAAAATATAAGGAGCAGTGATAAGATGCCAAGACAGGAAAACCTCGTAAATTTTACTGACTGGTACATACAACTTAAAGAGGAGGGAATTCCAGAGCTTCTTTTGGCTTCAAAAAGTGAAACAAGAAAATGTAGGTTCAGTTAAGAAACTAATTTTCAGCATGTAAGGAGTGATATCAAACAAGCTCACCATCCATTCTGTAATAGTCATCTAACCTCATCTTCTGTAGCCCACGAGACTTCATCAAAGAGCACATCATAAAGAGGTGGCAAAAGCTGAGGAAGATTGACCACACACTGGAAGACCAACAGACCCATGTCTTGTACTCGCTCTCCAGTAAGTGATCTCAAGTCTTTTATGGCATTGTTCTCCTGGCATGCTTTAAGGAGAAACTCCATGAGCTCTATGATACATTTATGATCCTGAGAAGAATAAATCTATGGCTCTTTAGCTGGTATAAATGTCAACATATACATACATTGCCTCACTACTCACACTTACCCACTGGTTATGAATCACATACGATCACTTACTCGCAGTAGAGAAAGGAACCACAACTAATTTGGCAGGAAATAACTGAGATGGATAAATTTGTAATTGCCTTGTGGAGCCCAAAACTTGACAGGACTAAAAAAAGATCAACTAAAAATGGGATGAGCTTATCCATGTACGCTACTCAAATACTGACGACGTTATTCAGGAATGCACATTAATGATGACGGCACACTTGTTAACTGTCATGTCCTATTAGAGATTACATGATAATAGAGATGTGATTTTGGCCATTAGAAACATATAGGAAAAAAGTATCACAAGCAAAAGTTGCTTGCCTTATATCCACTGAAATCAAGGGCAGACACAATGGAGAAAGGTGTATCTTCATCATCCTCTATTTTGACAATAGTACCTACAATAGTCTGCACGAATATCAAGTCTACAAAACCACTCAAATCCCATTGTGTATCATCAAGGTAAGTTTGTAGTAATATCTTCACTCCATGGGAGTCATCTGGTTTTGGATCAGAGAAGACAAAATCTGCTTGAACAAGTCCCTTCAGTAAACAGACCAAGCTCATATAAGCTACAGCAAAAATGGTATCATAAGGGACCAAAATCAAAATTATCACTTTGATAATAGTTTCAGTAAGTAAAAAAGAAAACAAATAGTTTCATACTTCAGAACCTTCTTCTTCAGAAGACTTGGACAGATCAGTCTTCTCTTCCAGACTGCATTTAGAAATTTCATTAACTAGAGAGCATTTAAAGCAGTAAGCTTTATTTACTAACATGCCTAGGATTTCAACTGCCAAGAACACAACAACAGGAAAGACAGAACAGATCTACCTTTCAATTAAAAAAAAATTATGGCATCGGTTAGATGATAATTATACCTTTGGAGTTCAGTGGAGTGCCTTTCTGGTCTTTTGACTTATGTATTTGACAACTGTCTATGTGAATGGAGACAATTTGAGCGACTGAACGAGCAAAACGAGAGAAAGTTAATGGCTGACGATTCAACAATCTTTCGACACATTGTAGGCCTTCGAGGCATCTTGTTCCGCTACCTAACCTATGGCAACCAGAAATGTAAGGCAGGTGTGACGCAAAGCAAAACTTAGGTAGCATTGGAACCTAGGGCTAAATTTAGTTCAAAAAAATACCCAAACAAATAAAACATACAGATTCGAAAAATTTTCCCTCTACCAAGCACCTGTTCATAACATGACAATAAGAGAAAAACCCAACAACAAGTGTCCATCTTTGTGATTATTGCTGTTGAAGACAACGAGTACCCCGCAAGAAGAAAACATACCAAGCAAGCTCGAAGTCGGCGGCGGAAGAAAGCTTACAGACGGCGGAGGAATCGTAGCGGGTGGTGGCAGGCGGCAGGCGGCTGGGAGCATCTGAGCTGAAGGCGGAGGAGCGGGCGAGCGGCAGCAGCGGATTTTTCGGGTTTTGAGTTTTGTGATTTTCGAAATTTCAGTTTGATTTTTTGTTTTTTAATTTATAGTTTCGCAATGATCGGGTGTAGGTGATTCTATTATAAGTTAATAAAACAAGCAACTACATTACGCCACGTGGCAATTAGTATTAAGTCTTCCGAGCTGGACCAGGTTCATTGGGTCTGGAAAATGGTAAGCCGATTCCAGACCGAAAAAGACCGGGTTTGATTCCAAAATTTGGCTCAACGATTTGATGGGGCTGAATGAAGATTGAGTTGTGAAACTTTCGTGAGGTAGTATTGTATGAATTCAGAATTTGGGTACCTTGATCTGTAAAACATGAAAATCATGAAGGGTATTGGAGTTAATACAAGCGAAGACCTCTGATAAATAAATCAAGAGTTTTATATATAAGAATCAAAAGAAAAGAGTTAAAAGGAGGAAAGGTTCTAGTTTGCTTTTTGACTTGAAAACTAGAAAACTTTATCTTGTGGGTGGGGATTCTTTTATTGAGGTGATTTATCTAATTTATATCATACTTGAAATATTTTATGAGATGATGTATAAATAAAGATTCGAGAATTTCTTCTCAGAGTCAAATATTACAATTACTATTTTATTTGGCTTTGATTTCTCATAGACATGCATTGGTAAGATGAAAAATAGGTTACAACACATTTTAGCTTAACATAATGAAAATACGTATTAAGATAACTTGAATTTTCAAATTTTATCATTCTTTTCTCTTTCTTCTCCCTCATATATCAACTTTTGATGATTAAAAATATAATGAAAGCTCTTCATCTTTTGATCTTATGGTATTCCTTTGATTCATCATGAATGATTTTGTGATTCCATAACACTGTAACTGTGCGCCTAAACTTTTTATCATATTCGTGTGTGGTCAAGCTTAAGCTCATCCTCATAATTGATTAGAGTCATTTATTAGGTGGACAGTAATTTCCTGGCTTAATTTAATGCTTAAGTGGATCGAGTTGGATGATCAATATCACATTCTTGAATTCCTCATATTAAAAACGTTGGAACCAATTTTATTCCTACACTAATTCTATCACGCAATAAGAAAACTATAGTATGCTGCCTGGCAATAAATTTCTAAATAAGGCCTATTGAAAAAAAAAGAGTTTGAAAAAAGATCAAGTTAATTAATAAATAGGGACATTAATGCGATAAATTATAGGGACAAAAAATTACCACTCTTAATTTTGAGAAGCTATTAGGCCACTTGAATTTGAGTGAAGTTGACCCCAATTGATCTAATTCAATCAGTTTGGATGTAACTGACTAGGTTCGATTTAAAATGATCTACCCTATATTAATAGAGGTTGAAACTAGAATGAAAGAAAAAGAAGATGAATAATTAACTTTAGAGACAATTAGAAGCTAAAGATAAAATAAAGTGTTTTTTTTTTGGCATTTAAAAATAAAGTGTTTTTTTTTTTGGCATTTTCACTTTCACTCCTCTTTTCAAATTGGGGTTGGCCAATCGTTAATTGATTTTATCAACTTTTATCTTTTTTGTATTATCTTTGAAAAAATTTCTAAAAAAAATTGCATGGGTTGCACGGCGTAATCATTGTTCTTTCTCTATATATATAAGATGACATTAATTGGTTTTATCAAATTGTATAGGTGCCATGACACCCTCTTCCCAGTTAGATTTTGAAGGTTTTATCAGAGAAGATGAAGAATATGATTCATTATCTCGAAAAAATCAAAATATAATGATTTGAGCTTTACTAATTTTATAGAAGCTCCTAGTTGCTCATAGCTCATTCACTAAGCATTATTTACAACCATGTCAGTACAACTAAAATAACGAACTTAAACAACTACTAGCAACCTAAATACAATGGATATAGACCGTTCATTAGTAACTAACTAGCTCATTCCTCAACGGCAGGGAAGCTCTGCATAATAGTTTTGCCAACTAGCACATTCTAAATTGTCACGTGCTGCATTCATCATAATTCCTAGGTGAGTAGCTGAATTTGTACTCAAATGCATTCTAGCCAATACTCCAATGTGAGTTGATCCATGTTCAGCTTCATCAGTGATTTCAACACCCCTTCTCAAACTTAAGTATTTCAAAAGATTTTAAGTTTGCCTTTAAAGAAGCTGAACTTAGGATAAGTAAGTGGCTTAGTTAAATATTAGCTGGTTTGTGTCAACGTAGAGTCAATGAGTGTATTTTTTAGTGGTATTGTATTGTAAGTAATCAGTTATAAAAAAAAATAAAAATTATACTATAAGGCTGAGAAAATCAGTTCCAAAGAAGACACCTTTTTAAGAATAATCGATGACAAGCTATACCTTATCTCAAAGGGTAAGACTTCTATTGGCCTTGTGTACTTATTGCTATAGAAGTTTTCTCCATTGGCTGTAGCAAAAGACACCTGAGTAGAAATATAGCAACTTCTCAATAAGCATGCTTCCTTTATTATTGAGCTAACTACACCAGTGTTGATCAATGTAGTAAGCGCCATTTATGCTTGGTACAAAGGCAATTTCAACTTCTTTCTTTTCAACTTTATCTCTGACAAAGTGAATATCAATTTCAATGTACTTAATTTTGGAGTGAAGCACAAGATTTGTTGCCGTACTTGTTGCACTACTAGTGTCACTTAATAGCAAAGGTGTATTTTGTAACTTTATGTTTAACTTGATAAGAACAAAAAAGACTCAAGTTATTTCTGCACAAGCTAAGGCCATGGCTCTATATTCAGATTCTGTTGATGACTTGGAAATTGTACTTTGCTTCTTTGAACTCTTGTTGATCAAATATACACAATAACCACTAGTTGATTGTCTATCATTAGGATCATTACCTAGTCAGCATCTGAGTAAATTATAACATTTAAAAATCTGAATTCTTGAACATCAGTCCGTAATCAACAGTTTCTTTGAAATACCTTAACACTCATTTACAAACTATCCAATGAGGCTGCAAGGGGTTAGCCATAAATTAACTAAGCTTGTTAACTACACAAGTAATTTTAGGTCTTGCTAGCATAGCATATTATAATCCACCAACTGCTCTTTTATATTGTGTTGTGTCAACAAAAATTTCTCCAATGTTCTTATTTAATTTTTCAGTGGTCGCTAGTGGTATATCAATTCTTCAAATCAAATTTGGCAAGTAAGTCTTTTATATACTTAGTATGAGATAAAACCAACGTATTATTGTTCTTGATGACTTCTATGCCAAAGAAAAGATCGAGTTCCCCCAAATCCTTAAAAGGGAGGTGTTACCTAAACTTTGAATAAGTTTTCAATCTCAACATTATTGTTTCCAGTAACTATAATGCCATCAACATAAATCGGCAAAAATTTTAAGTCATTACCACTTCTTTTGTAAAACAACAAAGTATCTGACTTTGCTTTAATAAATTCCCATTATTCAAGGACTGATCTAAGTTTTTCAAACCAAGCTCTTGAAGCTTGTTTCGGTCCATAAATGGTTTTTTGCAACCTATAAACATACCCTGGATGAGTAGGATCATCAAAACCTTTTAGTTGAGGAATGTTTACGATTTCAATTAGCTCCCTATTCAAAAATGCATTTTTGATTTCAACCTATTTTAGTCTCTAATTGTTCATAACTATAAGACTTAATACAATTCTAATGGTTGCTGCTTTTACAATAGAGCTAAAAGTTTCTTGATAATCCATGCTTTCAATTTGTAGAAAACCTTTTGCCATACGTCTAGCTTTATACTTGTTTGATAGATCAATCTAAATTATGCTTCACTTTATAGACACATTTGTTTCCCACAAGCTTCCTGTTCTGCTCTGGAGGAACTAGACACCAGATCTGATTTATCAGTAGGGCATTAAACTCTTCCTGAATTGTTTACTTCCATTTTTTATCATTCAAAACTTCAACAACATTTGAGGATGTTTCTAATGACAAGGCTTTTCCAGTGTTGAATATTTCAGGTTGATGTATACTAACTTTGGCTCTGGTTATCGTAGGATATGTAGATTTAGGTTAAAGTGTTAGTTAAGATGTTTCAGAAGCTTGATTTTGGGTTTCATGAATTGTGTTAGCAAGTTTGAGAGGATGATTTGATAAGGATTGAGGTGAAGTATGTGTAATGGAGGCACTGTCATCTGTGGAATTCATTTGACTAATATTGTCATTAGAAGTTTGATCATTAAAGGAGTAATTAGTCTATTTATGTCTTTAGATATTCTTGTATTAGCTTTTGTTGTCTTGTGGTCTTGACTCTCAAAAGGAAAAGTTACTATGATGAAATTTCTAAGAGTGTTTGTCAACTTTGGTAAGTGAATTGACTTTGGAACCGTGAAATTTGCATCGATTTCAAAAGAAAATGAATTTTCATTGAAATTGACTTTTGTAGTAATGTAAATTCTACCATTTAAGATCAAACATAGATAGTCTTTATGCATATTGCTAAAACCAAGGTGTACACATTTGGAAGTGTGAAAATCAAACTTATGACTATTATAGGTCTTAAAAAAGGGTAGTACTCATAGCCAAATATTCTAATTAGAGAGTAATTAGGTTTATTTAAATAAAGAGTTATAAAACGGGTTTTTTCATTTAGTGTAGGTGTGCTAGTTCTGTTTATGAGATAGGTTGCATAGCAAAATGCTTCCCACCAGAACTAGAGAGGTATTTCAGCTTAAGCAAGGAGTGTAAGATCAGTTTCAACAAGGTGTTTGTGTTTTCTTTTAACTTTTTCATTTTAAAGATGTGTATAAAGGTAGGAGTATCTCAGATTGATTTCTTCATTTTTAAGGTAAGCTGAAAGGCGTTATATTCTCCCTCCATATCATATTGTGTTAATCTTATAATAATGATTTTGATGATAACAAAAATTATATGTTCATGATTAAAATGTTGGGACTATTAAAATGAATTTCTTAAAGTAATACACATGTTTAAAGAAACAAATATTGTTAAAAAATGATGAAACTGGAAATTAACGGTGATCCGTTTATCGAAAAATAGTGAACCGATAATTTACAGTGATGAACAAGTTTTTTAGCCTTAAACCGTTTAGCACAAACGGTAAGCTAAGTTTGTGTCAAAGGTTTTGGAAATTAACGGTGAACCGTTTATTTAAAACGGCTAACCGATAAATTTTAGTAAAGAGAAAGTTTTTTTACTCTTGAACCGTTTAGCAAAAACGGAGAGCAGAGTTTTGTTTTGCTGGTTACTGGAAATAAACGGTGATCCGATAATTGTAAACGGCAAACCGTTTATTTGAAATCAAAGTATAACGGCTAGTTAAAAAGTCAAAACGACTAACCGATAGAGACAACCGGCGGATCGATTATTCTCAGAAAGTCAATAACAGCTAGTTTTCATTTCCAACTATAAGAAGGCTCAATCAAATTCAAACAAAAGAGATCCAACATTTGATATTTGAACTTCCTACTGAGAAACAATCTTCTTTGAGCTTCAATCTTGTTTCATTTCGTTTCCTTACACATTAAGATTTTAATTGTAATCATTTAGATTGTGTGAGAGATTGTTTGTTTTTAAATCTCTATCATTGAGTGATTATAAGTGTTGGGAAACACTTGGGTTAAGAGATTGGGTTAATCTCTTATTGTAAAGGTCCATTGACACCTTGGAAGTCAATTGTAAGTGCTTTGAAGCCGTGGAGGCTTGCATAGTAGAATTCTCAAGCCCAGTGAGCTTGGAGGCGTGGACGTAGACACGGTTGGCCAAACCACGTAAAAAATCACGCGTTTAATTTCTCTTCCCTTATCCTTTTTAATTTTAAGCATTGTTGAACTTATTGCTTTTAATTTTGATTAAGACATTAGTTTTAATATTGTGTAATTTTATTGGCTTATTTTTAAAGAACCTAATTCACTCCTCCCCTCTTAGGTAGCCTAGATAGAATTTTATATTGAAGTGTCTTAAATTTCAACTCTAGGCTCTTTTCAATTTGGTTTTTGAAAGAAACAGATGTTGAAAGTGCTTGTGACTTATGTGTTAATCCATAAATCTAAGAGTAATTGGTTTTGTCATCATTGAAGGCTATAATATTTGAAACCTTGGTTTGAGGCTATGGGAGCAGGACCCAAAAGGTCACTATGAATAATTTTAAGTGCAACCAATGCCTTTAAGTTACTATTGTTAAAAGATAACTTGTGATGTTTTCCAAATTAACATACTTTGTAAAAATAAAGTTTGGACAATTTATTACCAAAAGAAATATTATAGGCTGACAAAGTTTTTCTAAGAGCAACAAGATTTGAATGCCTAATCGCATATGCGACAAATGAAGTATTTTATTGACTTTTAAATTTTCATTACTTGTACAACTGAAACAGCAACTGACAGACACCATTGACTCAGTTTTATTTACATTGTAAATTGAAAGTGATTTAGGAAATGCAACAAGAGGCTACAAAGTTAACTTGACTTGATTATGATCATGAGGCAGGTTCAGCAACTTGCACAACCTTTCTTTAAGCATATGTTTTATAAGAATAGTCCATTTTCTCTTGTGTTTAACAACACAAGAAGTTTTATCAAATTTAATGCAAACATTATTATCATGCAAAATTTTTGATATACTTATCAAATTCTTAGTTATTTTAGGCACATAAAGTATATGACTAAGCTTAATGTACTGTAAGGTGCGTGGTCCAAGAGTGCTAAGCAATGTATGACTAATGAAAGCAATTTTTAGTTTAGAGCCATTATTTATTGCAAGCTAATTGTTGCCTTTGCATTTAATGCTTATACTAAGATTGCTGAAGTCATTAGAAACATGATCTGTTGTTTCATTATCAAAGTACCAAGCTTCATCTCTAAGTTCTCCACCTTAAGCAACATATCCACTTCTTCTATTTGGTGTAAGATTAGACACAAAATTCTTCTTAAACCTGTACCAGCAATTTGCAGTAATGTGATTTTTCCTTAAGCAAATCTAACAAGGTCCTGTTGGTTCCTCTTCATCAGCTAAAGCTTTGTCTTGAGCTTTATCTTAAAAATTTGGTATTTGGACAAGGCTGCTACCATCTAATTGTATTGCACCTAAATTATGCCCATTTGGATTTCCAAATTTTCTTCCATTATAACTAATTCCTCTTCCTATATGATTGAAGTTTGACTACCAATTTCTCTTTTGAATTCCTTTGTGATAAGCAATGTTAGCTTGGTAGTTCATATGACTAATGGAGTTTTAATGCTCAATCTTATTCTCTTAACTGAACAACATGCTATATACATCTGAGAGAGTTATGTTTTCAGCCTTTGCATTAATTATAGCAACAATTGAGTCGTATTTATATCTAAGACCAATAAGCAAGTATAACACAAAGCCATCATCACTCATGTTATTTCAAGCAGCTCTAAGAGAATCTAATACCATCTTAATCTTAGTATAGAATTAATGAGCATTCATTGATCCTTTTGTTATTGTTTAATAGTTACTATAACTTGAGACTTCCATAGCAAATAATTGTTATTTATAAGCTTGAGAGTTGTGTTAAAGGTTAAGGAGTTATGAATTGAATTTCTAGTGTTTGATTCAAGAGTTGGTTTTATAGTTAAGCTTGAAGCTCAGTTACTAGTCGCTTGATATTCATGGCTAGCCATTGTAACGGCAAGCTCTTATGCCAAGTTAGTTTTTGAAGGTTTTAAAAGAGAAAATGAAGAATATGATTCATTATCTCAACAAAATTAAAATACAATGATTTTAGGTTAGTGTTTTTATAGAAGCTCCTAGATGCTCATAGCTCATTCACTAAGCATTATTTACAATCATGCTAGTAAAACTCAAAATTGAATATAGACCATTTTTTAATAACTAACTAGCTTATTACTCAGCAGCTGAGGAAGCTCTGCATAACAGTTTCGCGAACAAGAACAATCTAAATTATCATATGCTACTTTCATCATAATTCCTAAGTGAGCAACTGAATTTGTACTCAAATGCATTCCAGTTGGTACTTCAATGTGAGTTGAATCATGCTTTGCTTGATCAGTGGTTTTAACATTCCTTATATCCTTAACAACTGTTCAAAACCAAAAAATATGTTCTTTAATACGCTCATCTTCTTTATATCGATTGCATTGTTAGCCATGTCTCTGTTTGATCATTCAAGGATAGTAATTAAGGTAGCTCAAGTGAATTATTGATTATACAAAGTAAATTGATTGACCAATTTTTTTGTGGAATTTAGTAGATGTCTCTTGTTGTTGTATGTCCAAATTCTTATTCTAAACCTATAAGTTTATGAAATGCTCTAATGCATTTAGCATTTTCTTACTATAGATGTGAATATTATTAGCCTCATCGCCTATAAATGAACATTTGTTTCACCTAATTATTGTTCTTGTGATAAATTAAAACAAATGAAACGGATTTGGCTATCTTCCAGTGTTTGTAAAGTATGCCAAGCTAAAATAAGTAATTGGGAGGTGAACCCAAGTGGGCTAGTTACTCCATTGTATTATAGGGTTGTGCCTTACATAAGATATGCCAAGTTAAAATGAGTGATTGGAAGGTGGACTCAAGTCAACCAGTCACTCCATGGTATCAGAGGATTGTACTTTACAAATGTTGTAAGGCAACAAGATATTGAAGTTGTCTCATTCATTAGTTTTAGCGATACCAAAATGTCGGGCTCAAACAAAGCCTAACAAAGTCTGAGTCTGATCCTAATATGTCCTTTTATTAGGTTGGACTCAGCTTGACTCATGTTAGACTTTTCTTGGGCTAGGCTAAAAAAATTGGATTTTGTAGTCTACATTTTTTAAAAAAATTTTATTTTGTTTTACAAATTTATAATTTATAAAATTTTATTTTTTGTTAGATTAGGCTTTAAAAGTTGGGCTTTCAAGATTTAAAATTATAAATATATGTTATAAGTGGATTAAATATATGTAAAAAAGAATGTGTATTTTTTAAAGTATTTCTTAGGCTTTCAGGTCAAGTTCAGGCTTTAGATGAAGCCTAAGCCAAGCTTGAAACACCTAAGCTTTGCACGGGCTCGAATTGGGCAGGTTTTTTCTATCATTCCTAATTTGTTTCTTAAAATGTAGAAATAATAAAATTAAAGCTGAATGAATCTAAAAAATATAATGTGAAAAATGCATTTTAAGAATTACATACATAGGAACCAAACTTTCTAGAAATTAAAAAGGGTAAAATTTGGAATATTCCCTCGTGTAATGCTTCAAAATACTCTTAAATTATTGTAAGTCTCAACTTATCTCCATTTTTATTCAAGAGATAAGAGAAAAATGAGGTGTATTGGTAAAAATATTTGTCTTATGAACAAAACAGGTAATTTTTAAGGACTTGCATTTAGGTTTGACGTACTTACACTAGATAGTGAATTTCTCTGTGTTATTACATGCCTCCTTTACAGTTAGCATTTCCATACATTGATCAATAGTGGACTACCAAAATGACAAAAATATCCATAACATAAAAAAAAAACTAATAGCAACCATTTGGGTGCGTTTGGCAACTTGCATTACACTATATTGTATTTCATTACAATATTTTTCTTGTACCAACGCATGCCTAGCTACAATTTCTATTACATTGAACTTATTAAAAAGGTGATTAATGCAATGAAAAGAGCATGAAATAATCTCATGGCGGCAAAAAAGAATACTAATAATAATCACATGGGATAGAGTATGCTATATTGCATTAAAATATTGTTCATATTTTAAATTTTAATCTCTTAACTTTTATTATTAAAAAATTTATATTTAAAATTATTGAATATTAATTTATATCATATTTAAATAAATATTTAATTTAAATACACTTTTATTTATATTTATTATAAATTAAATAAATATTATCAACAAAAATTAAAATTAAAATATTTAAGTACAAAAAAAGAAACAATATGTTTTCTTTTACTTTTTTTTATTTTTTAAACATTTTTCTTATAATAAATAAATATTTTATATTCTTAAGATAAATAAGCAAATGACCAATTTACTCATCTTTTCCTTCAAATTTTTTGTACCAAAAGAGCTTTTGGATATTATAAAAATTGTAGGGGGTAAGTAGTATATATTGATTTCGGTAAAAGAAAAATTGGCAATCTCTCTTATATATAGTATAATGTCACAGGCCACTCAAATTTGCCACCAATGGAGGCTAAATTGGCATGCCAAGGTGCACTTAGTAAAGGACCACTCAAGGGTGGGATGCGCTAAGTAGCAAGTTGCGCTTCGCAGTGGGCCACCTTATACATTAGTGAGCTATGGTGCACTCAGTAGCAACCAACCCAATATTAAGCCCAAATCCCTAAGCCAAAGTGAACAAGCTCACCCAATTCTAAAATTCTCTACAACACTCTACACTTGTAGTTATCTAGATAATTCCACACTTGTATATAGCTAGACTTCTCTATAACTTAGTAGATATTTATAGGCAAATGCTCGAGTGGCATGGAAGGCTCTGGACCAAGGCAAGCCTCCCTATAAATAGAGCATGGCACTTGCCATTTTTCTCAACACCACACCATATAACGCATACACAAGCAACTTAAGCATACTTGTAAAGCTCTCTTGTATTATCTCTTTTGAGCAATAAAATTTTCTTTGGTTATATTGCTCTCTTTTCTCTCCAACTTTCTCATAAGCATTCTTGCTCAGCTAGCTTGAGAAGTTCAATATGCTTACTTAGCAACTTTTATGCTAGACGTTATCTAAATATTGCACGGGTTGCTGCAAAACATACTCATCCCCTGACAATAGTCTATATGCACTACACTAAAAATAATATTGTGTTATAACTTAATGTAATACACCATAATGCAATACATCTAACACAAGGTAATGCAATATAGTGTATGAAACATACCCTTAGAGTATTGTTTGTTGATAGAATAAAATACATTATGCTCCCAATACACTGATAAAATGACAAAAATAAAGGTAAGTTGAAATTTTTCAATAATTTGGGTGTATTTTAAAGATTATCATTTTATAAGTGAGTAATCTAAAATAACCCAATTAATAATTTACCGCCCAAAATAATTTTAAGCATACCAAATGTATGAATTAAATTGCAGCGAAATTAATTTTTGCAGCCAAATTAATTTACACATTTGTGCTATTTCAATTTGTTTTTATACATAACTTCGCTTATAATGCTATTTTTGTTGATTTGTTTAGTAATGCAATTTTTAATTTGTTGATTATTTATAAATCTACCAAAAATGATAAAATTCATTATAAAGAATTCATATATGGTACTACGTTTGTTTGGATTTCTTTTCTTTTGCTTTTGTTTTATTGTTTAAGGAAAAAAAATTTCTACACATTGGAGGTATGTTCAAGTAGCCAATAGGATCATAACATGTATAAAGAAAAAGTACACGTCATTATTCTATTAGTTGGTTGTATGTACAATAAGGGTACAAACAATTTTTTTAAACAGAATGATGTTTTTTATTAAATAAAAAATATATGTGTTTTACAGAACTAAAAGCAGTTATTTTCTGTAATTATAAAATTTAAATTATTAACAGGGGTGGGCATAGTTCGATTCATTCTTTTACCAAACTAAGTTGAAATAAGTAAATATTAACTTAAATATGAATTGAACCAAATTGAACGACAGTTTTAGTTTGGTTCAATTTTTTTAGTTTTTTAATCTTTAAATTCTTAGTTTTCTCCAATTATTCGATTTGCAGTTTGGTTTTTTATAATTTCATAATCAATTCGAATCCAATGGTTCGGTTTGGTTTTGTTTATTCAGTGGTTCAGTTTTTCACGCCTAATTATTAAGTTACTACACAAAGAATAGGTTAATTGACGTAACCGTAGATAACAAATAAGAGATTAAGTATTGACTTGCCAACACACCAGTCTTAGAGAGATAATTATTTAGTTTTGAGTTTAAGCAGGGATTAAATTGGGGGAGTATGAAAATTAAAGCAAAAAGAATAATAACAAGAACACATTTTTAAGTGCATGCATGTTTGGTTGGTCTTACCTGTTACAAGAATGATGAATTCTCATATTTGTAAAATTTCAGCAAGTAAAAAGCCTAGAAATTAAATTCTCCTGCCACCAAGTTTTTGACTTTGTAAGGCAACAAAAATACAGAGAAGATTAGTGACCGTGACTTTTTAAGGAAGGCCCACCACTAATAAATTAAAAGCTAAATTGAACTAAAAAATTCAAGCCACCAAGTTTGACAATAATCTGCAACAAACCAAAATTTTCCAATTATCCAACAGCTTCACTTATTCTCAGTTTAACAAATCTTTAAATAATCTAACTAATAAATGTAGAAGCTACAAAACAATAATTAATAAGGGAAATTTACAAGATTAACAAAAAAAAATTTCCTAATTTCAACATTAACCCCTGTCAAAACATCCTATCAACATTAGCTAATCACATCCCTACTTTCCTAAATTACCCTTCTTATTTAAGATAAATTTCAAACTCACGAAACAGACGAAACAGAACAAACGTAATCTGACGAACTGACGAACTAAAATTATCTGAGGACGGCAATCGGCGAGGACGGGAATTAAAAAAACTGCCACGACAATCGGCAACCGCAGTCGGTGGCAACGACAAAACACGGAGGTTAGACATTTGATTTTTTCTGATGCAGTAATTATAAGAATTTGTCGCACCAAAATTGGTGCGACAGGCACCAAAACACACCTGTCGCACCAATTTGGTGCTACAGGCGCAGTCGCCCCGATTAAAATTTTTTTATTTTAAAAAAAATCATTTCATGTAATAATATTATATAAAATAATGATGTTTAGTTGGTTTTAATTCAATTAATTTTTATACTTTCAGGTTTAATGGATTCAGTCGTTCTTCAATTATGTTATGATGGTTCGTGGGAGACTTTGGTAGATGGTAGTATGGAATATGTTAATGCTAAGAATACAGCATTTTTGGTTTGGAAAAATTGTCTGTTTGATCAATTTTTGAGTAGAGTTTATGAAGTGTTGGAGATAAATCCTCATGAATATAGTATTATGATGAAGACAACTTTGAGGTCTAGTAACACAATATATCGTGCATGTTCACTACCTATGGATATATGTAATGATGAAATGGTGAAGGTTGTGTTACATATGGCTTTTGATGTAGCAAACTATGGATGCGTCCCTATATTTGTTACGAAATCTCTGCGAGTTTAGAGCGAAGATCTTGAGCCACCGGTCGAAACTGAAACTTCCTTCCGAGCAAATATATATGTCCCTGATATTGAAGAAGAGGTATTGCCAAGTACGATGTCGTTGCCACAACGTTACTCTCAACTCAATGAGAATAATGACAACATTGATGATAATGGTGTTACAATAGCGGATATTGAACAAGATGTGTTACCACTGACGGTGCCGCTAGAGCAACGATACTCTCCATTTCACAATAATGATTTCCGCGACAATTATGATCCTATTAATCACATTAGGAACACAGAAGCAGATAATTTTTATATAGAACCATCAACTAATACAAGAGATACTTATTTCAATAGTGCAGTTGATGACGGGGGTGCTGGTGATTGTAATATTCCTATTAATGATGATGACGAGCATGACGATGATATTCCTATCAATAATAGATCCAATCCATCTATTCCGTCTACTAGTAATTTGAGAAGGAGAATTGACCCCCTCACAAGTCTTGCTCCAATTTTGTCTTCAGACATGGTAGCTCCAAATTTTGTTAGCAATTGTGACTCAGATGATATTGGTGTGGGTAAGCTATTCATTGAGAAGGATGAATTAATATTAGAACTGTGGAAGGTTGCCTTAAGGGATAAGTTTGATTTTAAAATTGCACGATCCACAATGACACGGTTCGAGGCCCATTGTTCTTTGGAATCATGTAAATGGCGTCTTCGTGCAACGAGATGTTCGAACGAGCACAATGTTCCTTGGGTGGTAAGGAGAATCGATAATGTACACACTTGTCATAATGAGGTATTGTTTGATGGTCGTCATCAAGTAAGGTGCCGAGTTGTTGGTCACATTATCGTCAACAAATATATCCAAGAGAAAAAGATATACACTCCAAATGATATCAGAGCAGTTATGCAGCAAGAATACGGTGTTCACTTAACATACCAACAAGCATATCGAGCTAGAGAAGTTGGCCTTGAAATTGTTCGAGGAAATCCTGCAGATTTCTACAGCTTGCTTCCAAAGTATTCTCACGTTTTGACCGAAGCAAATGAGGGTACAGTTACCCACCTTGAACAGGATAAACATGGTCATTTCTTATACTACTTTGTAGCTCTTGGCTCTTCCATAAAAGGTTTCAACTAATTTATCAGGCCAGTAATTGCTGTTGATGGCACTCATTTGAAGGGGCTATATCGAGGAAGTATGTTTGTGGCAACATGTTTGAACGGAAACAATCAATTGTTTCTGTTAGCCATTGGGGTCCTGCATTCGGAAAACAATGAAGCTTATGAATGGTTTATGACAAAGTTACATGGAGTGATTGGTGATAGACCAGACTTAGTAATTATCTCAGACCGATGCACCGCTATAAAGAGAGCTGTTTTTAAAGTTTTTCGCGCTGCAGCCCATGGAGTTTGTTTCTACCATGTTAAAGGTAACGTGAAGTCAAAATTTAGGATGTCTAAAGCTGTGTGGGATGATTTTGAGCCTATCTTCATAAATGCAGCAAAAGCTTATGGGCACAAAGAATTTAAGAAGCAACTTGAGGGTTTGTGGATACTGCACTCAGGTGCCGCTGATTACTTAGATAATAACGTTGGTACATGTAATTGGGCAAGGTCTCAGTTCGAAGGTAGGAGATACAGTATTCTTACCACCAACATTGCGGAGAATGTGAATTCTTTTATGAGAGAACCATGAAAATTTCCGATTACTCATCTCATCAACCACTTTAGAAAAAGACTGCAACAATGGTTTTATAATAGAAAAGTTATGGCTGAATCAATGAGTACTTGTCTAACAACATGGGCGGATGAAATTGTTACCAATAGAAGAACTTTGGCTGAAAGAATGATCGTTCATCCAGTATCTCGACATCGATTCCAAGTATTAGTGGTGTTAAGGAAGGGTTAGTTGACATAGAAAAGAAGACATGCTCATGCAGAGTATTCCAACTTGATTAGATTGTTTGTGCTCATGCAATTGTTGCGTGTCTGAGTATCCGAGTGGATTACATAAGCCTTTGTTCTGATTTCTACACGAAGGAA
The DNA here is from genome assembly GCA_030449905.1 of Luvunga scandens. Classification (NCBI taxonomy): domain Eukaryota; kingdom Viridiplantae; phylum Streptophyta; class Magnoliopsida; order Sapindales; family Rutaceae; genus Luvunga; species Luvunga scandens. The sequence continues at coordinate 1,098,740 of JASUUG010001019.1, read as the reverse complement.
TCATTGGTTATGGCTTACGCACAACCAGTTGAGCCGATTAGTGATGTGGCGGATTGGGAAGTGCCAGTTGAAGTTAGGGAGACGAACGTTTATCCAACAGTTGAAGCACCACCGCCTGGACGTCGTAAGGAGCTAAGAATATCATCTGTGGGTGAGGATGTCAATCGGAGGACTGTGCGATGTGGTCAGTGTAATGAACTGGGACATAATCGTAAGCAATGTAAAAATCTCATTGCGTCGACCCGCAACTAGTTGTATGGGAGCATTTAAGTTAATATGCATGCACAATGATTTATTTATGCTTTTGTTGTATGTGAGCCATTTATATGTAACACAATTATATTAAAATAACAAATATTTTATAAAGTACGGACTTTAAATCTTGTGTCGCTTTTCATTTAATCCAACTGTCTGTTATGACTTGTCCAAATAGGCGTTGTGCCTAGCATTTAAATAAACGGTTAGCCGTTATCTGTTATGGGCTCGCCGTTTAATTCCAGAAACCTTCAAAACACACTTAGGTCTCCATTTAAACATGTTTATGGCTTTAAGAAATTCATTTTAATAACTCAAACATTTAATCAAGAAAATATAAGCTTTGTTATCATCAAAATCAATATTATAAGATTAACACCAATATCCAAACATCAACAACATGTCAATGGACCAACAAAGGCTTACAATCCAATATCGTCATTAAATATGTCAACTGTAATCTTCTTTCTAAAGTACTGTCCATAAGTAGCATCAAAATCAAATCTACGTCCAAACATTAAATACATTATAAACATCAATAAAAAAATACCACAATCGCCACTACTAGGATCTTGTTGTGGCACGCCCTTCGCTACTATTACCTTCCATGTCTCAGCACTCCACAGCTCAGGTCGAACGTTATAGAAGCCAATACATTCCAACCAGTGAGGGAAGATAACTTCAAATGGTCTGAATTGATGCTTGTATATTTTATTGTCGCGCAATGTCAGCAATGAGTCATAAATCCAGACTTTTTTTGTTCGAAAGTGCACTCGTGCTAGCACCCAGTGATTATTGCCTAGGTTAAGAGGGATGAATACCTACATGTAAAAGTTGCATAAACTTATATTTAGTACTAGTTTTTAGATAGCATAAGGTCACAAAAAACATACATATTAGTGAACCCAAAATAAAGTCTTACCATATCAACCGCTGGCAACGGCTTTGACTGGATGTGTTGACGATCGCGAATATAGCTATTAAAGCTATCATCATATGCTAAGGAATCGACCGCACAATCACTATTGTTCCACAACTGATTCAGGAACACCTAGTGCATAGATTACATAACAAGTTAAAAACAATTCAATACATTAGCATAAAATAAATAAAAAATTTATTAATAAGCCTACTTAAACACGTTACCCAGAAATATGTGTCCGTATGCGTAACCCGCTGAGGCAAAGCGTTTGGATATTGCTGTTGTTTTGTGCTAATCAAGCGAAGATACTCATGAATATGCTATGGAAGAACGTGAAAATGTCAAATGATTAGAGAGAAAAAATATTATTATCGAAATCAACATTACTGGGACAAACAAAAATAAATTACCTCATCACCTAGCCACCCGAACGAAGCATGTCCCAACAGAATTTGAAAGAAGGAATGCGTCTGCGGGATAATCCGATCAAATATAATTTCGCCAGCAAACCATCGGTCGATCTCAAAAAAAAGACTTGGATCATGCAATCCTTTCAGTGGATTAATTTCCACTGAAGGTGTTCTGGCGATGTCATTACCCATTATTTCTGGTGGAGGCAGAGGCATGACGTTCTTTCCTCGCTTAATTGGAGGAATCCAATACGGACTATTAAAAACGTACGACTGTCTGTACGGTCGTCCATATTGACTCATGCCTGGAGGTGCCGCTGTAAAGGCCTGCACGCTCTCCCCGCTTGCATCCTCAAAATAACTATACAATGAAACAGGAGTGCAGACATTTTGAGTGTGAACATCAGTACATACTCTATAGTCATCTGGGACCTAATAATTTAACAATATGAAATTAACGGATTAAACAAATATGAAAATAAAACACTAAAAAATACAATAGTATTCAACATATTTGCTAACTGTATCTGAGTGTCCACTAAGAGATCGACTGTATGAAGGTTTAATAAAAGAACCGATAAATTGCATCACCAAATTGCTAAATTCATCGTGTTTTTTCATCATCGATTCTCTAAACTCTTCTTGTTTTTGCCGCTCTTCATCAAAAGCCGATTTTATCTCGAAAATGTTACGATCAATCTTATCCAACCGGCGTCTGACGTAATCATTATTGTGTTTTGTCCGCGACTACAATAAAAAGATTTACACTTAATCAGAGACTGTTATATTCAAGTAAACTGAAGAAAATATAAGGAATGATAACCTCTAAATCTTGTGTGGCTGCGGACTCGGCCTCATGTTCATGCTCGGGACCATGTTCATCATCGGTACCTTGTTCCTGCTCGACACCCTGGTCTTGCTCAGCACCCTGATCCTGCTCCTCACCATGTGCTTGATAATCACATGCATCTGCAGGTATCTCCTCCTCAATATTTTGCTTCTCAAGTGTTAAGCTCGGTTTGGTGTGAGACTCCTTTGTATGGCTTATAACAGGCAAATGCGTTGATGGCGGTTGATCTTTGCGAAAAAGAAACAAATAAATTATGAAAGTAATACGTCAAACCTTTTCTGAGTTTGAAGAAACCAATAAAACACCGCAATTGTTTGATGCACCATATAGCTTACTCACATTACGGACCCATCTTAGAATATTTGGAACGTAATCATGCACAATCTGCCAATATTTTTTCCCTTTCTCGTTCTTGTTTGGCTCAATGGTTTGCAATACGTTCCACTGCTATAAAGGGCGGCCAGATATTTTAAGTTTCTTTAATAATAGTAAAAGTCATAATCAACATCAATCAAAATAGAATACTTACAAGACGAGAATTGTCATTAAAAAATGAATAAACTTCTTTAAAGTTTATTCTAGAAGAAGCGATTGGTTTCCATTGCATGATTCTCGGAATCTTTGTTTTCGTTTTCACGACCCATGCTGACGGAAGGCCTCCAATTGCTTCGAAAATCCAAGCCTGCAACAACCAAAGTGAGAAACTCATAAAGCTTATCGTTAAATATTCAATATAACAAAAGTAATTAATCAAAAAAAATTGACAAAACGAAAATTGACAACTCACTTGAACCCCAGATATAAAGCCATAAATGTTATACTTCTCAATATTGTGGCTTGGATATTTTTTGCGCTCATCCTTAAATTTATAGTCCTTGGCGTATAATGCATTATCAAGACTGTCGTATACCGTTTTCCATGACAAACGACCCCATGGACACTTTCGGAAGTAATCTAGGTCATCTACCTCATTAAGCCATGAGAAATTAATTTGACAGTGATCTTTTCGACCATTCAAAACTCTTTCTGCAAAATAAAAGAGCGCGATCTTTAATGCATCAATATCATCCATTGCCTCGAAGTCCAACTCTTCAAATCTTGTGTCGAATTCCTTAAGATTAAGTTTCTGAAACAATCTGTCAAAATACGTACTAAGTAGCCGATTGACAGTTTTAGAATTTTTTTGGGCAACATCTTCACCGTAGCAAAGTCCGGTAACTAAGCACCACTCTCCAACTAATAATGGTATCAAATGTTCACATATTTGAAACTATAATTGATTTTCCTCCTCGTGTTCCTTATCAATCACTTGCCTCAGCAACAAGTTGTGCAAAATTACCCCACTGAACAAAAAGCTTCGGCACTCTAGGAAATGCCCGAATATATCATTCTTAAATAGTTATAACTGCCGTTTTGTCAACTTTTTATATAGGACTTTTACTACTTTAACTAATTTACACATGCTAGATATCCGACCAGGAAAATGATCAGCATACGCTAACTTTATCGAACCTAAATTATTACTCGCCATGTATCTGTCATATTAATAACACAATTATATTTAATTTATAACAATTTTAAAAAAAAATCATTCTGGCAGTTAAAACAAGCATTCTGGAAGTTGGTGCGACGGACGCCTATCGCACCAAAATTGGTGCGACGGGCGCCCGTCACACCAACTTCCAGAATGCTTGTTTGGTGCGACAGGAGTCCGTCGCACGAACTTGGTGCGATGGGTGCGCCTGTCGCACCAAACCACGATTCTGAAAGCTGGTGCGACGGGCGCCCATTGTACCAATATTTGGTGCGACAGGCGCGCACCGCCCAGCGCACCGGATCTGGTGCGATGGTGCAATTACAAGGGTCGTTTTGTCGTACCACACAACACCCACTTCACCATTTCTTCTCCGTAACCACACAAACAACATCACCCAAATCACAAATCATCTTCTTCCCTCACCCAACACAAAATCTTAACAATATAATTTAAGTTTTAAAACTAACCTTTAATTTGTTGACTGCAGTGGATGGAGTGGAAAGCCGCTGGCGATGATAACCGTTGTTGATGGAAAGAACTCGAAGGGTTTGGGAGGAGAGGGATGCGTGAGCAAAAGGGTAAAAATGTCAATTAAATTTTTTTTTGCTAATGTTGATAGGAATTTTTGACGGAGGTTAATGTTGAAATTGGAAAAAAAAAATTGGTTAATCTTGTCAATTTCCCAATTAATAAACACAAACACATAAAGTGATAAAACTAAGAAGCCAAGCCATGCTGATGAAGCATTGTCCTTAAAGAATAGATTTTGCCCCTTCTTGGATAATTTTCGGGTGCGTAAAGGAATCAAAGATAGTCTGATCTTCTAGGATTCAATGACGTTCTAATAGTAATGGCACACTCCAAACTATAGCTGATTCAAACAACTAATTTAATTTGTTTTCCAGATAAAGTGTATAGCTTTAATGAAGATAAAGAAGAAGATTAAAAAAAACTTTTTCACACACAATCAGTCACTGTAGCTATCCATTTATAGCCTTGAATTACAACAGTCATCCCCTTGATTTTTGCCACGAATCAGTGCATGAAATTGATTTTAAAACCAAATATCAAGCAACTGCGCAGTGGTAAAAACAAGCTATAGCCTTTGACATGTAGTTATGCTCAGCTTAACCAATTGAAATCAATTTAAAATTGATTTTTCAATCCAGAATAATGAATATATTAGTTTTCATCAAGTGGCTAAGAAATGGGCCAAGCCAATGAGCTCATGTGTGAAGGCTATATGTGCATTATTAATTTGAGTATTTTGAAATATCTCACAATTTGCAACAATCCTCTACATATTTCAAAATACACATATGATGCTTATATACACTTTACTAGAATATTAGAATTTAATGCTCATGAGTTGGTGCCTTTCAAGCTATGAACCAATCATTGAACAACTAATCATATATGACAGAAACTTAGTGAAACCTATCGTTTCTATGAACCAAAATTCCTATTTTGTAAGTTAGAGGATTAGAAGCTCACATTAAATTCTCCCTAGGCATTGTTGTTTAGCAATTTGTCACTTTAATAACCCTATACCTTCCTAGTTTTCTTGAGTGCTCTAGAGATACTTGTCTAGTTCTCATAGGAATTGACATTCCACACTTATATATGTGAACCTCCATCAAGTTTGTCCTGTGGTTAGACACGTCACCATCAACTGTATATAAATTAACAGTGCCAGCAGACAGCAAGTGATTTGTTATTACCCTTAATTTATTTCATGGGATCTTCAATCACATATGTAAGGTTACGATCACTCTTGTCTTTTGTTCTAGATAAAAGTCCCTTCCCCCTCGATGTATTTACCACTAACCTCCTATTTAGTGGTTTTATTAGAGGATTGACCAAATTTGATTCCGACCTCACAAAATCTGGGCTCACTACCTCAGATTCTAACAGCTATTTTATAATATTGTGTTTTAAATGTATGTGTCTACTTTTGCTATTATAAATCTTCCTTTTTGCTTTATTTCAAAATAAGGCAAAAGAATCAATGCTAGTTCCTACTAGACAGGGTTAAAAAGGGCTACTTAATTATTTGTTTCTAAATGTGATGTCTGTTAACACAACAAGGCTAAAAATATGAATCCTTCAGGGTTGCTTCAACCTTTGCCCATCCCTGATAAATTTTGGGAAGATATCTCCATGGATTTTATTGATGGTCTTCCCTCTTTTAAAGGCAAAACATCATTCTTGTTGTGGACCTTGTGGTAGATCGTTTATCCAAGTAAGCCCATTTCAGTGCCTTGTCCCATCCTTAGACAACCGCTATTGTTGCTAAAATTTTTGCATAGGATATTGCTAAATTGCATGGAATGCCAAGCACCGTTGTTAGCGACCATGATCCTATATTTCTTAGTCAATTTTGGGAGGAATCTTTTCAATTACAAGGCAGTTCTTTATGCTGCAACTCTACTTATCATCCTCAAACGGATGGCCAAACCGAAGTAGTTAATCGCTCTTTGGAAGGATATTTGAGATGTTTTGCTAGTCACCAGCCTTCTACTTGAACTAACTGGTTGCCTTGGGCTGAATGGTGGTACAATACTACATTCCATTCTGCCATCAAATGACTCCATTTGAAGCAGTTTATGGTCGACCACCACCTCAAATAGAATCTCAATTGCCTAGCACGACTAGTGTACATGTTGTTGACGTGGCACTCCATGATAGGTATATGATTTTGTGTCTTCTTAAAGATAATTTGGAAGCTGCTCAGTCACGAATTAAGTGTTTTGCTAATAAAAACCATGCAAAACAAGTGTTTGCTGAAGGGCATTGGGTGTATCTTCATCTTTAACCTTATCGGCAGTCCACTCTGCATCCTAATGGCGCTCATAAGTTATCTTTAAGTTATTACAGGCCTTTTTCGGATTCTTTCTTGCATTGGAACTGTGCTTACAAATTGGATCTTCCAGCTACAAGCAAAGTTCATCTTGTTTTTCATGTTTCATGCTTAAAGTAGAAACTTGGGGTTTATACACCATCACAACTTCCTGATTCTCCTTATTTTGTTGCTTGGGAATGGCAGCCTTTGGCCGTTTTGGTCGTGGACTTTTCAAACGCCACAATCGCCCTGTTACTAAGCTTTTTGTTCAATGGTAGGGTCAGCCTATGGAGGAGGCAACTTGGGAGGATTATTATGAGTTTGTGGCCCGTTTTCCTTCTTTCCAACTTGCAGACAAGCTGTCTTCTTAAGGGGGGAGGATGTTAGGATCCTAGTCTTAGTTCTACATTATTTCCTTTTCTGTTAAGGATTAGTTACTATGTTATTATGTTAATAGGAATTATTATTTTAGTAGGATTTCTTTGACTCTATATAAGGAATTGTTGTTTGTTAATAAGGTAGAACGAGTACTTCAAAACTCTCATTTCCCTCTCTGTCTACCTATCCTTGCTATTCTTCTCTTCAATTCCTTGCTTCTAAATTGCTAAGCTGTGAGCAGCAACTTATCAAATTATTTTAACCATAATTTATTTATAAGACTCACTAATACAAACCTAATATTAACCAATAGTGTAAAATCAATTCTATTTCACAAAATTGCTCCAATAATTAAAGAATAAACTGACGTAAACTACAAAAAAAAATAGATATCTTATTGCCGCAAAGGAAAGACACACTGCCGCCAAAGATAAGCCGATGATTTGTTGTGCAATGTCGCTGTAGTGTTTCCGGTGTCAGATCTTGGCCGTTGCCATCATGGGTTATAGGTTTACGAATGAAAGTTGGTGTGTTAGGGATTTGAGAGAGAGCTGTGAGATCGTGATAAGGACAATTTGATCCAAAAAACTTGTATTTGGCTAACTATGGGGAAAAAAAATCGATGGCCAGTTTCTCAAAAATTCTAAAAACTGTTGGCCTAGTTGTGTAAATTTCCCAAGGAGAAGGAGCCGTATTCCACAATTACGTATATCACTCAAATTTTAACAGGCAGGTCAGTGCTATAATTTGATGGAATATTAATTGAGGTTCACACATATTGCGTGTCGAGTGTGGTACTTACTTTCTGGTCCCAAAAAATAAATAAATAAGAAAATAAAATGGGAAGATGACATTGAAATGAAATCGCGTCTCTTTCCATTGCTACATTTGTTGTCTTTAGAAATCAAATGATTAAACCAAAACATGCAAGTAGCTACACTTCAGTACTCTTTCAGTCCCGGTTTCCCCAAAGAATTTTCTACGTGAACATTATAACTCTAATTATTATCATAAACTTGACTGTCGTTTAGCTCTTCTAAGATTTAGCTCAAATATACATAAAATTGTTGTTTTCATTAAAAAAAAAAAAAAAAAAAAGAAGAAGAAAATCTTATTTCAAGAAAGGTTTCAAATACTGTATCTTCTTCTTGGTTTCGAGAAAAGAAAAAAGTGCTTGAAAGAGTTAAAATATCTTCTTATCACAAGGAAGATTCCTCCTCCCTACACCGCAATGCCATATTATTTTTATACAAAAATATTTATTGCATAATTAATTAATAAATCAAGTAAAAATAACAATAATTGCGGTTAAACTCAATTTGAATAGATATCATTTTGACTAAATTTTGAATAAATGTAAATGTGCAAATCTGCATATGATTTTTAATTTTATTTTTTCAATATCTAAATAAAATATCTCAAAAGTATTCTTTTTATGAATTTATCTTTCTAAGGCTCCATGTTGGATTTGCTGTGCTTTGGTAGCCCAACAATCCCAAATATTACCTAAATATTATTAATGAGAATAAGATTCAAATAAAATAAAAAAAAAAGTATCATCTATTATGATTATAAATTTAAATTTAGTGATGATAAATTAGAAAATAAATAAGTTAATATTTATTTATTTTTTGAATATGTTACAATTCTAATAATATATGTACAATTAAATTCTACTAAAACACACTTAAATCAATTTTATTAAGTTCCAAAGAAAAATCTACTCATATCCAATCAATAAATCAAACCTTGAGCATTTTAAATGGGTTCAGGAATATTTAAATAAAAAATATTCTGTGTGCGCGCGCGCGAAGGGGGACAACATTCTTACTAATTGTGACGGAAGCAACGACTATCGTGGAAAGAGCCAAGAATATTTTCTAATGTTACCAATTTATTTTTATTTAATATTCTTTTATGAGCAGTGCCAGACCTACAGTTGGGCTAGACTGAGCTACAGAAAAAATATTAAAAAATCGTTCATACCCCTTATGCTTTGATTGATTTTATGTATGGATAGAGTTCTTATTTTATTTTCATATATGTCCCTAATTCATGATTTATCAATTTCATATAACAACAGAGTTTTTATTTTATTTTCAAATATGTTCCTAATTCAATTATATTTTTTTTCTACTTGAAATTTTTGACTTATTTAATAAAATGATTAAATTATATATTTATTGAATAGATTGAAAACATTAGGGGTCTAAAATCTTATAACTACTTTAATTTATTTTTAAAAAATTTCTATTTGAAAAAAAAGTATGTCAATGTAATATAACATCGTCACTAGTATTAAAGCATTTAGAAAAACATATAGTAACAATCATCAGCATTTTCATTAAGTTTTTATGTGAATTTTGATATTTTATTTAGTAGTTACATTAACTAAGATGACAAGTTAAAAAATAAAATTTGATTATTTTGAGTATCTTTTGATAGAAGAATCATCAGCATTTTATTTCTCAAAGAGGGTCAAAATGCCTAACAAACAAATAATGGCACCCAAATATCTTTTTGCTCAGTTGAATTTAGTTTATCATCAAAACTTTTGACTAATAATATTTTTATAATTTAAAAAGAAAAATAAATTTTAATTTTTTAATTTATTTAAGCCTGGTAATTAAGTACTTTTCACACATAAACGTCCTACTTACAATTTTTAATTAATTGTAATTACATGTGTTAATTTATTTTAGCTTGAAATTCGTAATTGATTTATTAATTCTTATATAATTATATGTTATTAGAGGTTGCAATGTCAAATTCTGTAATTTAAAAATAGTATTTTTATATTTACATTATCTTTTATTTGTGCTCTTTTTCTATAATTACTTTTGTTGAAAGTACCTATTTATAGGATTTTTTTTAACTCCTTTATTAGATGTATTTTTTTTTTTTACTTATGAATGTTTATATTCATTTAAAAGTATAAAACTTTTAGTTTACTCTGGAGTAATACAAAGTTCTAGGTCCAGCCTGAACATGAGAAGAACAAGTGAGATGTGAAGCAAGTTAGTTATATTCTGTTGTGATATTGCTGACGTGGCTGGTGACCTGGCATGTGTGGGGCCCAAGTGGTTCAGCAGTTGATATCAACAGCTGATTTTTCCGTTAGAGGGAGCACATATAAAAAGGAAAAGCCGGCCTGTGATGCAGAGAGAGAGGTGAAGAAGGAAGTTCAAGATATACAAATAGATAACTCAGTATCCAGAGGTTGTAATCTGTGAATTTGATCAAGCCCTTGTATCATCAGCATTAATCAATAAATCTTAGTTCCTTATTGGGTTTTTCAGCCGTGGATGTAGGTTCAATTAGAACCGAACCACGTATCTCTGTTGTCTTGATATTCTCTATTTTTTTTCTTGATTGTTTCTTGATTGGTTTTATTGCTGAGTGTGTTAGCTTCTTAATCAATTTTCTTAAGTTTCAAGCGGGGTCAGAGTATTGGTTTAACATGAGAAGATTAGGTATTTCTGAAAAAAAAAAAAAACAGAAAACACAAAATCGACACCACATATTAGCACGTACGTTATCTCAAATATTTTTATGATCCTTTTTAAAATCAAAACCTACATAGCGCAAACTTTACGCTATAAATGCACGCTCTCATAACTTGACTTTCCGCAAATTCATCATGTCATTTCATTTATCCGCTATCGATTCCCAGTAAGCTTCTGTAACAATGGCGGACGAAGTGATGCTGTTGGATTTCTGCCCCAGCAAGTTTGGGTTAAGGGTCAGGATTGCTCTGGCATAGAAAGGCGCGAATTATGAGTACAAAGATGAGGACTTGTGGAATAAACGCCCCCTGCTTCTGCAGATGAACCCGGTTCATAAGATGATCCCGGTTCTCATTCACAACGGTAAACCGGTCTGTGAGTCATCCATCATTGTTCAGTGCATTGATGAAGTCTGGAGGGACAGGGCTCCATTGCTCCCCTCTGATCCTTACAACAGAGCTAGGTTCTGGGTCGATTTTATTGACAAGAAGGTAACCTAGTTGTTGATTTTCTGAAGTATGTACGAGGGATTTTTTTTTTTTGGAGTTTTAATTGTCATTAATAATTGGTCTCCTACCTAAGCAATAGTAATTAACTTACAGGAGCTGAAATTTTCTGATTAAAATTTATAATTTAAAGTAGATGTCACGGATATGTTTGAGTACAAATTAATAGTGTTTGCACCCGACAGTGTTGACGCAAGCTGTGGAATAACTAGAATTTTAATTTTACGGGACTATAATGCAAGTATCATAAACTTGAGCGCGCTATGATACAAACTCTGTAAAAATGTGAGGGCTAATGATGAGGAGCATAAGATCAAAATGGAGATGTCATAAACTTGAGTTTATGACAAAATGTGCATAATAGTCGGTAAAATTTTCAATTCAGTCCTCTATTTTTGGATCTGTGCGACTTTCATCCACCACCCACCGGCTGCTGACATTGTTGTCTTGAGATAGATGCTGAATGTACGGTGCTACGAGGAAGATATGGGCCACAAAGGGAGAAGAGTATGAGGCAGCAAAGGAGTTCGTTGAAGTTATGAAGACCCTGGAAAGATAATTTAGGTAGTGTTTATTTTTTTGTTTAAAATTTGAATGGATTTGAATTCTTTTAAAATTTGAACCGGACTTAATATAAAAATATGAATGATATGTTTTTTTTTTTAATATCTGAATATAAATGATATCTTGTTTGTTTTTACAATAAAAAATATCTTAAATTTGATTATTTAACATTTATATTTTTGTAAATTAAAACAAAAAAAGAGGATTATATTTTATTATTTAGGAAATAAGTTATTTTATAAAAATATTTTTAAAAAATAATATTTATTTATCATTTAGACCTTTTTTTCATTAAGATAAAAGCACAAAAATTTATTTTTTCTATTCAGATGTAAATATCTAAAAATTAGACATAAGTTTCAAAAAATAAATAAATATATTTTAGAAAAAATATGAAATTAATAAAATTTCAGACTTTAGACATTTAATAAAATAATCTCTTAGAGAAGAGTCTCATTTCGGAGGAGGCAATTTTGGGTATGTGGATTTGTGTTTGATCCCGTACTATAGCTGGTTTTACTCGTACGAGACATTTGGAAAGCTCAATGCTTGGGCCAAGATATGCTTGCAGAGAGAGACTGTTGCCAAGGCACTTCCTGTGAGAAGAAAGCGTTTGAATTTGCTTTAGTGTTGAGGGAAAAATTTGGAGTGGAGTAGAGGAAAGGAATATAGCCAGAAGATGAGAAAAATCAAGCAGCACAATCGTGCTGCCAGCTGTTCTTATGTGGTTTATATTGTTTTGCTTGTATTGATGTTGTGTAAGAGTGAGAGACGCTTTTGTCATTTTCCCTTCTCAATACACTACAACAAAGGACAATTAATTTTGTCCCCTATTATTTTATTCTCTACTGAGATTCTGAGAGATCTTCGGACAATCTGATAGCCATTTTGAGTTAAAATCTCTCCGGCAACTTTCATATAATAATGTGGCTCGATTATCAAATTCGAGGTATTACACTCCACAGTTTAGACACCATGATGAATAGAAAGTTAATAACATTTATGGTGCGTTTACTAAACCTAATCGGAATGGTGGAATGTCCCTTTGGGCTAATGGGAATAAGGAATGGGAATCGAGAATAAGTTGTTTACGAAATCGAAATGAAATTTGGATTATTAATGTGTTTCTTTATCTTGGAATCGGAATCGGAATGAATTTGATTGTAATAAATTACCAAAAAGTATCTTAATGAATTATTTTCATAATCATTATTTTATATTTTAATTATAGTGATTATTTATTCAAAAAATTTATTATTAATAATTATTGTCAATAATATATTGATATATTAATTAATTATAAAATTAATTAATTAATTATAATAATATACTAATTAATTATAATAATTATATTATTAATTATTGTGATTATTCATCTTGTAATAAATTTTTTATTTATAGTTATTGTTAATAATGTATTAATATAATAATTAATGGTAATTTTTATATTAATATATTATTAATAATAAATGAATTAATTATAATAATAGTAATATATTAATTATTGTGATTATTTAATAAAAAACTATAAATATTAATATATTATTGTTAATAATATATTTATAGATTAATTAATAGTAATGATTATATCAATTAATTGATGATAATATATGAATTAATTATATTAATTATATTAATAATTATTATAACAATAAATTAATTAATTATAATAATAATAACATATATAATTATTGTGATTATTTATTAAAAAACTATAATTATTAATAGTTCTTTTTAATAATATATTAATATATATCGGTAAGCCGTTAACCAAAACCGGTTCGCCGGTAATGCTCAGAAAATGATTCTCTGGAATTTATATTTTTGATTTAAATGAGGGCATTTTCGAAATATTGAAATTTCAGGATAAAAATGGAAGTTCGAGGGAATGGGAGATTGATTCCCACCTCCCCTCATCAATCTCCCATTCCCCATTCCCAAATTCACCCCACCATTCCGATTCCCATTCCACCATTTTTTTGAAAGTTAATAACATTTTCCTCAATCCGGGAAGTAAACACACCATTAAGCATTTGACGATGTTTAGGTTGTGAGTATAATAGTTTTATTAAGGTATCTTAATTAATCACAGTTTTGATAACGATATAAGAACAAGTATCTTTTACTATTAATTAAGTACAAATATTATGATATGAAAAGATTGGTTGCAAACGGATGTCTATGTTTGGCTGCATGAATAAATGTAATTTTCACCATAAGAATTTTTATTCTGTCCAAGGGTTCATTTGGAGTTGCTTTTTAAAAGTTTAAAAGTGATTTTAGTAAGTTAAAAATTAATTTTAATATCTAATAAATTTTTTAAAAAATCACCTATGACAAATTCTCCCCTTCCTACAGTAGATTTTGAAAAGTAAAACAGAGTAGCTTTTCAAAATCCAATTTTGAGAATTACTAATATAATTAGTACAATTTCATATATATCGATATATATATTATAAAAATATAAAATTATCTTTATTAATTAGGAAATAAAATCATTAACTTTAAAGAGATTATTCTTATTGATATTTATATTGAGATAACAACATCAAAAATAAAATTAATAGGATAAAGAATTTATTTTAGTTATCAATTATTATATATACACAATAAAAAAATATTTTATGTATATTTTTATAAATGTGTAAATAAATTTTATTTAATATTATATTCAATTCAGTCATTTATATTATTATAGCAGTTTAACAGTAAAATTTATTAAACGTATATGATTGTTTTTAAAACTCACAGGACTTATGAAAATAAATTTTATCAAACATTCAACTAATTCTCTTCACAGTTAATTATTTCTACAACTTAACTAATAGTAATTATTTTAAAAGTTACGGCATTACTAAACTAGCCCTAAGGCTAACAAATTAATCCAATTTTTTGTCCAAAAACTTTGAAACTATTAATCCCTTTTTCATGGGTTTAAGTATGATTAAATTTATATTTTATTTTAAGCCAAATTTGATATCAATAATAAAATTTATTGAAAATTTTCTTTTAACTTGTATTTAATATAAAATTAAATATCAAATCAAAATTATAAAAAGAGATTATTTTATAAGTTATAGTAATTGCAAAGTGACTCTAACAAGATGAAAACAACAATCACCCTATTTTAATCAATATTCAGCTACCAAGCATTTGAAAGTGAGGGTGGGCATAATTGACCCAAATTTTTTTCGGTTTAGTTCAATTTTGTAGCGTTTTGGTTCAATACTTTTTCTCAGAAAAAATTGAATATTTTCTTTTTGGTACAAAGTTGAATACTTCGTTTCAACTTTCGGTTCAAAATTTCAAATCCAAAAACCGAAGCAAAAAACTGAAAAAATAATTTTTAAATTAAAGTAATGACATGCGGCGTTTAGGATCGACTGGACTAAACCGAACATAAAAAAATCCGATTTAATTCGATTTTTTCAGTTTTGGTTCAATATTTTATAAGTAAAAAAAGAAAAAGAATTGATTAATACTGTAACAGAATCGAATAGAAATATCCAAACCAATTTTTTAAAATTTCCAAAACAAACCGAACTGAAAATGCACGGACCAAACCGAAACTGAACCAACCGAGCCGGTACCCGCACCCATGAAAGACAAGAATTTTTGTGTTTGGAAAGTTGGAAAATTATAGGACTATTAATAGAAACAGCAAGAATCCGTGGCGGAGTTCAAAGATGCTAAAAGCAACAGAGAAGATGTCATACTAGATTAACGGTAGGTTGCTTTCTGTAAACAAATCAAAGTTATTTGATGCACATTAAAAAAAGGGAAATTGACAAAAATAACCAAAAAAATTTTACAATTTTCAGATTTAGCCTATTGTAATTTTTTCTATCATAAATAGCCAACTACCATGTTATTAGACTAAAGTACCCTCATCACTTTCAACAAATTTTCAAACACATGCCATTCCAGCAAAAATTCCAGCAAAAATTCCAGCAAAATTCAAAGCTCCCAACCCTCAACAATTAACCAAAACTTTCATCACTCTCAACGAACTCAACCACTCTTCATAAATCAACAAATTTCATCAAACAAGCATTGTACAACTGAAGATATACATACTTGAAAAGCTTATTAAGGTTAGTATATGTTCTCATTAATATTTAATTTCAATATATTGAGAGTTGAACAAATAAGTTCGAAATTAAAGTATATTTTGTTAGGGTTGTTATTATTTTTCATTTATGAAAGAATGAGATTTGTTAAAGTTCCAATTTGAGTTGAGAAATGAAAGAAAAAATTAGAAACAATAAAAATTCGAGCAAAAAATAAAGCCCAGAAATTTAGTGAGACAGGCAGTGGGGGGGTGCAGTGCGCCTCACAAAAAATCGAAGCGATTATGTGAGGCGGGCACTGTCCCCACTGCGCATCTCACTAAATTTGGTGAGACAGGCAACTGTCTCACTTGTTGAAGACTCTGTCTCACCAAATTTAGTGAGACAGAGGCGGTGGGACAGTGCCGTCTCACATAATCGCTTCGATTTTTGTGAGGCAGACTGCCCCACCGCTGTCTCACTAAATTTGGTGAGACAGCGCCGTCCATTGTTGAAGATGCTGTCTCACCAAAGTTAGTGAGACAGCGGTGGGGCAGTGCTGCCTCACAAAAATCGGGACTGATTAGTGGGGCGACACTGCCCCACGCTGCTCTCACTAAACTTAAGAAATTTTCCTAAAGTTATATCTTGGGCTATATATGTGTCCGTTTTGAACATACAATATACCGTTTGAAGCTTGTGACAAGAAGAATGCAATCCTAAATTGTGTACTTCATTCTTTCACTTGGTCAAACTAAAATTTTTACTGAACTTATTAGTTATCATGTAGCATGTAATATAATTTCTTTTGTTTTTTTTATGATTTTTAGGTTTAATGGATTCAGTTGTGCTTCAATTGTGTTACGACGGTTGGTGGGAGACATTCATAGATGGTAGTGTGGAGTACATGAATGGCAAGAATCTTTTCTTTTTAGTTCGAAAAGATTGTACATTTGAGCAATTCCTGGCAAGAGTGTATGAAGTTTTGCAAATAAATCCTAATGAATATAGTATGACGATGAAAACAACTTTGAGGTCCAAAGAACACAAGCTATCGTGCATGTTCACAACCTATGGACATTTATAATGATGAAATGGTGAAGGTTGTGTTGCACATGGTCCGCGATATATGGTTAACTATGGATGCATCCCTATATTTGTCACCACATTTCCCATCGAGTTCGTACCAAGATCTGAACCATTTATAAACCGAAAGTTCATTTAGAAGCAAATGACTCTGTTCGAAATTGAAGAAGAGGTGGTACCTCGGTAGATGTCGTTCTGAACGTTGCTCTCCACTCCATGACAATAATGACACTTGTTGATGGTAGCGGCATAACGTTAACGAGATGTTGAAGAAGAAGTATTACCATTAACGCGGCGTCGTTGGGGCCCGCATACTCTCCATTCCTTAACAATGAATTCGCGACCATGATAGTCCTGGCGATGATGACGGCATCGGTCCGTCCGATATTCCTATCAATGATGAGGTGAAGCGGCAAGATGATATTCCTATTAATAACGAGAGAGAACGAACATGTTCCTCCAATGCCCGTTCGAGAAGGAGGACAACGATTGATCCTCTCGTCGATCTTGCTCGATTACGCCTTGAACTTGGTTGCCCCGCATTTAGTTCGAAGTCAGTAATTACTGGCGATATTGGTGTTGGTAAATTGTTCACCGAGAAAAAGAGTTAATCTGGAACTCCGCAAAGTTGCCTTGAGGGATAAATTTGACATCAAGATTGCACGGTCCACAACGACCCGCCGAGGCCCATTGTTCTTCTAATCATGTAAATGGCGTATTCGAGCAACACGAGGTTCAAATGAGCGAGAATGTTCCGTGGGTTGTGAAAAGAGTTGACAATGAACACACTTGCTCTAATGAGATAGTGCCTGGTGGTCTCCGTCAAGTCGAGTCGAGTTGTTGGTCATCGATCCGATAAATTTATCCAGGATAAACGAATATATACTCCAAATGACATTAGAAGCGGACTGCGGCAAGAATACGGTGTCGATTAACGTATCGTGAGGCATATCGGGCAAAAGAAGTTGGCCTTGAAATAGTTCGAGGAACCTGCGAGAATCATATAACCTACTTCCATCGTACTCTTATGTTCGACCAAAGCGAATGAAGGTCATTTACTCATCTTGAAATGGATGGAGATGACAATTTCTTATACTACTTTGTATCGCTTGGATCTTCCATCAAGGGTTTTATGCGATACATCGGGCTGTGATTCTTTGTAGAAGCAGTACTCATCTAAAGGGGCTATATCGTGGAAGCATGTTCGTCGCAACATGTTTGGACGGTAATAATCAACTGTATCCGTTAGCAATTGGGGTTATGGATTCGGAAAATAATGATGCTTGGGAATGGTTTATGACGAAGTTGCATGAAGTGATTGGCGATAGGTCAGAGTTAGTAATTATCTCTGATCGATGCACTGCCATCAAAAGAGCCGTTCTCAGAGTATTTCACACTGCTGCTCATGGTGTTTGTTTCTACCATGTCAAAGGTAACATTAAGGCAAAATTCAGGATGTCCAAAGCTCTTTGGGATGAATTTGAGCCTGCTTTTATTAATGCAGCAAAAGCATATGGACATGAAGAATTTAAACAACAACTTGAAGGGTTGTGGATGCTCCACTCTGGGGCAGCTGATTACTTGGAGAATAATGTGGGTACGTGTAATTGGGCAAGGTCTGAGTTTGAGGGTAGGAGATACAGTATACTTACTACCAATATCGCGGAGAGTGTGAATTCTTTTATGAGGGAACCTCGAAAATTTCCTGTTACTCATCTTGTCGATCACTTTAGGAAAACATTGCAAAGAATGGTTTTATGATAGGAAAATTGTGGCTGAATCAATGGCTACTCGACTAACAACATGGGCAGACGAGATAATCAGTGAGAGGAGAAATATGGCCGAAAGAATGACTGTTCGTCCTGTGTCTCAGTATCGATTCCATGTTTTGGGTGGTGGTCTAAAGGAAGGGATAGTTGACATACAGAATAAGACTTGCTCCTGTAGAGTTTTCCAACTCGATCAGCTTGTATGTGCACATGCAATTGCTGCTTGTTTGACAGTCCGAGTGGATTACGTAAGTCTTTGTTCTAATTATTACTTTAAAGAATCATTGGTCATGGCATATACACAACCAGTAGAGCCGGTTGGTGACATGGCTGATTGGGACATTCCAGCTGAAATTCATGGAATGAAGGTTCACCCACCGATCGAAACACCACCACCTGGCCGTCGTCGAGAGATCAGAATACCTTCTATCGGTGAGGACGTTGATCGGAGGACTGTGAGATGCAGCAGGTGCAACGAACCAGGCCATAATCGCAAGAGATGCAAGAATCCCATTGCGTCAAATCGAAACTAATTGTATCATTTCGTTTGAAGTATTTATGTTTTTTTAACTTTAATTTTTGGTGTGTTTAACAATTATATGTAATGGAAAGCTTTTTTGTGTACAATGACATATTAATAAATAAAATATAGTGTATTCATACATATGCTTACAATCCAATGTCGTCGTTAAATATATCTACAGCAATTTTCTTTCTAAAGTATTGGCCGTGGCTACTATGAAAATTAAGTTTGCGGCCAAACATCAAATACAATGTAAACATCAACATAAAAACTCCGCAATCACCAGTTCCAAGCTCTTGTTGTGGCACATCCTTAACAACTCTTACTTTCCAAGGGTTGTCGCTTCGTAGCTCCGGTCGGATGTTGTAGAATCCAACATCTTCAAGCCATTGAGGGAAGACGACATTAAGTGGCTTGAATTGACCCAAGTACGTTTTGTCGTTGCGACATGTCAGTAACGAGTCGTAAATCCGTACCCTCTTCGTGCAAAGGTCTGCTCGAGCTAGTACCCAATGATCACCGCCCAAAATCACGGGGATGAGTATCTGCAAACAAAAAGTCATAAATTAATCTAATGGTACGTCCTAAAATTGTTACCAAAATACAATGCACAAGAATTAGTAGTAAAACGAACCACATCGATGTCCGTGAACTGTTTAGACATGATCTCTTCTCGCCCGTCAATATAGCTGTTAAAGTTGTTGCTATAGTGTAATGAATGGACATCACAGTCTCCATTGTTCCATAACTGCTTTACGAACACCTAGTATAAAATATTACACAACGATTAACGAATTAAAAAGATTTCAACATTACAAAATATAAGAAATTTTAATAAGTAATTACCCAGAAATACGTGTCCGTATGTGTGATCCGCTGAGGTAAAGCATTTGGATATTGTCGTTGCTTCATACTAATCAAGCGGAAATATGCATGGATATGCTGTGTATGAATAGAAACATGTGAATTTGCATTGCTTTACGTACAGAAAGTAATATGAACATGATTTCGCCATTTTCACCACTAAGAACACATACCTCATCACCAAGCCACCCCATTGAAGCATTCCCCAAAAGTATTTCGAAAAATTGTTTGGATCGTTGGACAGGACGTGGCATACTTATCCTGCCAGCAAACCACTGATCAAACTGCTCAAATAACCTTGGATCTTCAAGGGCCCTTAGTGGATTTATGTCCACACTCTCATTTTCATCAATCTCACAATTCGTTATTTGCAGTGTAGGTAGAGGCCTAACGTTCCTAACTTTCTTGGAAGGAGGAACGAAGAAAGGACTGTTAAAGACATAGGATGGTATGTACGGACGTCCAAATTTGCTAACGCCCGCCCGCAGTGCCTCGTGAGGATTTGCAAACTGCCGCCACTTATATCCTCATAAACACTATACAATGACCTAGGCGTGTGATCATCACGGTTAGCACCATCGATTGTACGGACTATAGTCATCGGGGGCTGTCAATCGTCTATTTTAGAATTTTAAACTCACATAGAATTTAAAAGTAACAGTAACATTCTTGTACGTGTGAAACTTTCTTACCCCATTTAGCGTCCCATCGGAGAATCACCAGTACGTGCGCTTTGAAGAACCATCGATGAACGAAGCCATAAATTTCATGACAAAGATCTCGATATTGTTGTTGTTCTCTGCGTTACGCACAAATTCCGACTTGATTCATTAATGGAACATTCGATCCTGTCCATCCGTTGAATGAAATCATCATTGCGAACTTTGTCTTAATCGTTATCATGAAACATGAAAGTATTAAGAAAGCGCACAACTCAATTATGAATGCTGGGACAACATGATGTCTTAAATAAAAAAATAACCTCTGAATCATGTGTCTCAGCATCATCTTGGGCAGATTCGTAAGGCTCGTCGGTAGCAAAGTCATTCTCAACGGGATTGTCATGATCTTTTGGTAGGCTCGTAGTGTCATCATCCGCCTCGTTTGTCCCTCCAACATATGGTGCGTTGATTGAAGGTTGGTGCTACACAAAGTTAAACAGAGAATTAGTAAATACCACGGAAAATATTTTTGCGTTTTCATTATCTTTTAAACTACACAAAGTTAAAGGATACCCACATTACGAACCCAAGAAGGGATATATGGCACGTACTCCTCGACACTCTTCCAAAATTTTTTCCCTTTCTCCTTTGTATTAGGTTCGATGGTTTGTAAAATGTTTTCCTACCGTAAAAAATACCAAATATTCAATTAATATAATCATCTAGTATTTGATAACTATATATACACATAGATATATATTACTTACAATTTTAGAATCGTCATTGAGATATGAATACACTTCACCGTAGTTTATCTTGGAAGAAGACATGGGCTTCCACTGCACAATCCGAGGAATCTTCCTTTTAATTTTCACTACCCACTCTGATGGTAGTTCTCCAATCGCTTCAAAAATCCATGCCTTCAACAATGAGAGAAATAAGGTCATTAAATGTGTCATGGGCCTATTCATTATAATAAAACTAAGTTAAAAAAAAAAAAAAGGAATAACACACCTGCACTCCAGACGTAAAGCCATAAACATTGTATTTTTCAATTTTATGCTCAGGGTTTTTTGAGCATTCTTTCTTAAATTTGTGGCCTTTGCTGTTCAATGCATTATTAAGACTTTCATATATCGTTTCCCACGACAAACGACCCCACGGACGATTTCGAAAGTGATCTATGTCATCTACCTCGTTAAGCAAGTTGAAATTGATTTTACAATGATCCTTTCTTCCATTGAGTACTGTCATAAAGTAAAACAAGGCGATCTTTAGCGCATCATCATCATCCATTGCCTCGAATTCTAAGTCCATAAATCTTTCATCAAACTGGGCAAGATTAATCTTGCGGAACAATCCACCAAAATACTTCTTCAGTAACCGGTGCGTTGTTTTATGATTTCTCAGCACCACATCTTTACCATAGCAAAGACCCGTTACTAGGCACCACTCTCCAATAGACAAACGTATCAAGTTCTCACCAATTTGAAACCATAACTGATTATTGTGCTTACTTTCACCATGGGACACTTGCCTCAGCAAAAAGTTATGAACAATAACTCCACTGAATGGAAAGGTTCGGCACTCCAGGAAATGCCCAAATATATCATCCTTAAATAACTTCAACTGCCGCTTTGTTAATTTTTCTCGGATGGCATTTACAACCGTATCCAATTTACACATACTTGTGATACGGCCGGGAAAGTGATCGCCATAAGGTATCTTCATCATTCCCGGTTCTTTCGGAGGTCCGGGTGGATTATACATTGCTACTTTTGATTTTGCCATTTATCTGATATAAATTAAAAAATAAATTACATGTCAAACATTTTCCAACAACAAAAAAAAAAAAATACTTTGTGCGACGGGCACCAAGAGAGGTGCTGCCTCTTGGTGAGACGGGCGCCTGTCTCACCAGGAGACAGCACCTCTTCGTGCGACGTGCACCAATAGATCTGCCGCCTCCCGGTGAGACGGCGCCCGTCTCACTAGGAGACACCACCTCTTGGTGCCCGTGGCACGAAGAGATGCGCTGCCTCTTGATGAGACGGGCGCCCGGCTCACCAGGAGACACCACCTCTTGGTGCCCGTCGCGCCAATAGAGGGGCTGCCTCCGTGTGAGACGGGCGCCCGTCTCACCAGAGACCCCTCTTGGTGCGGCGGCCCAAGAGGGGCGCCCTCTTGGTGAGACGGCGCCCGTCTCACCAGAGACAGCCCTCTTGGTGCGCCGGGCCCAAGAGGGGCGCTGCCTCTTGGTGAGACGGGCGCCCGTCTCCCCAGGAGACAGCCCCTCTTGGTGCGACGGGCCCAAGAGGGGCGCTGCCTCTTGGTGCGACGGGCTTCACCCGTCGCGCTGGAATGGCGCGCGAGGAGCGCGCGAGGCGCGCATCTACCGCGCGCAGGGGAGCCTGTCGCACGCAAAGGGCGCGCGGGCTACCCGTCTCACGAGTCCCGGCTCGCGCGCGACGCGCTCTCGTCGCCCAGCGCATCAGGCTGGGGACTCGTGAGACGGGTAGCCCGCGCGCCCGCTGCGTGCGACAGCTCCTCCCCCTGCGCGGTAGACAGATGCGCGCCTCGCGCGCTCCTCGCGCGCCATTCCCGCGCGTCCCGTGCACAACTCAACCCCCTCTCGCCAACAAAACCCACACTTTAAATTTTTTCATGCCATCTCACATATAACAACCAACAAAACTTAAATAATTCCCTCATTCCACTTTTATTATACAACTTAATTCTTAGAGTAATTTTATCAAACATTTGATATGCGATATTTTAAAACTCATCACTCCAACAATATTTTTCCATTTCATCACTCCAACAACATACATTCTTCTACAACACCAATCAAACTCACTCAAGTTATTAGAAAATTGTGAAGTTTTCTTACCTAGGTTGTGGATTCTTTGTAATTGTTGGATTTGTTTCCGGTTCGTATGGATTTCTCTAGGTTCGGTTAGGTCGTTGTCTCACCGTCGTCGTCTCACCGTTGCTGTCGCCGATCAAGTTGCCGTTCACCGGTCGCCGGTCGCCGTTCCCCGTGTAGAACTATTGGAGGTGGCTAGATGCGATTTGGCTAGATGTGGAAGGAGAGGAAGGAGAGGGTAATTTTGGCCACAATTTTCCTTTTTGGCTAGTTTTGATAGGAAATATTTTAGTTGGCTAAATGGGAAAATGAAAAAAATTGTTAGGTTATTTTTGTCAATTCCCCTTAAAAAAAAGAAAATCATTTCATGGAATATTACTTCAGGTACCACTTCCGCGCATATGGCACACGGAATATGCTAATAGGCTACTATATTACGTATCTTCTGGATGATGATGACATTGGCATGAAATCAATTGACTCTCTTTCCATAGCTAAATTGGTGGTGTTTAAAAGTCCAATAATAAGAATTTTCCCGGTTTCCCCAAAGAATTTCTGCATGATCATTAGACCTCTAATCCTTATCATAAACTTGATTATCGTTTAGCTTTTTTAAGATTTAGCTTGCTTATACATAAAATTGTTCGTTCTGATTGAAAAATAATAATAACAAATAAAGCGAAGCAGGAGAAGAAATCCTATTATACGAAGGAGTTCCAACATCTTGCTTGGAGAGACAAAAAACAAAACCCAAAAACTAATAATAATAATAATAAATAAAATAAAACATAAAGAAGGAAGAAGAAGAAAATCTAAATTACAAGAAAGAGTTAAAATATCTTATTATCAGAAGAAAGATTCCTCCTCTTCCTCCTTATTTGAAAATAACATAACAATACCATATTATTGCAATATTTCTATACAAAAAATTATTTTGTAATTAAGTCTTAACTCTAACAAATACACTAATTATTGTAATTCAACTCAATTCAATTTGAAAGCACACAGTAAAAATGTTTGGTAAATTCCGAACCATCTAAGAGTTATTAATCATTCACAGTCAACCTAATTACACTTAACAGCTAAAAATTTTATTTCACAATTGATAAAAATGACAGTACATCAATCCCAAATCCAACCAAAGCTAGTATTTATCTGCATAATATTTGTAATTTTATTTTTCAATATCTAAATAAAGTATTTCATATATATATAAAAAAACTTGTTTAAGATTGCTGCACTGTGGTGGCTAGCCTGGCAGCCGTTCCAAAGGGGCTCTAAATATTATTGGAGAGAATATAGTTAAATAAAAAGAAATCGTATTGTTTATTATGATTATGTTGATTTAGATTCAATGCTACCAAATTAAAATATAAATAAACAAGTTAAATTATTTGAAACTAATTTTTGAATGTACTAATATTTTCGAAGCACCAATTTTATTTGCAACAATGATATATACAACTAGAAATTTACTAAGATTAACCTAAAGCTCTATTTGTTTAAAGTTCTATTTGGTACAATTTTTCAAATAAAACTTATTTAATTAGAGCTTTTACAAGTATTTGTTAGAAAAAGAAAAAAAAATTAGTTTTTCAATGAGAGCTTTTATTAAAAATTATAAAATCACTTTAATAGACAAGTTTTTAAATTTATGTTTTAAAAAGAATAAAATAAGATTGTGAAATAAATAATAGGCATTTTAGTCAATTTAATTTTTTAGAAAAGCTCTCCAACCTCTACTCCTAAAATGTCAAAATTTGTGTTTTTTCTAATAAAAATAAAATAGCTTACTTAATCTCTAAAAGCGTACTTGATTTAGATTCAACACTCAAAACACAACAAAAAATAAATAAAAATTTTGAAAAGAGCATTTAACATTAAACAAGTACTTATGGTGCATTTATCAATCAATAATTGATTGGGTCGGAACTTAAATGAACTGTAATCGAAATGAGTTAGAATCAGAACAAGAAATGAGAATTAAAATAAGATGTTTACTTATGTTGTGGGAATTAGAATCCAAATATGAACAAGCTCTATTACTATTGCTGTGTTTACTTTGTCTTAGAAGAAAAATGAACTAGTGTAAGATACTAAAATGCCCTTAATTAATTCTTATCATTATTATTTGTTATAATAATTGTTGATTGTGATTATCATTATTCAAAAATTTATAATTAAAAAAACTTATTGTTAACAAGATTAAAAATAATAACAACATTAATGTTAATAATTATAATAACAATAGCAGCAGTAGCAACAACAATAATAATAATAATAATTAACAAAAAAAATCGTACTCATTATTATTATTTTTATTATTTATCATCAACTAATAATAATAATAATAACATCCATATAGTAATAATAATAATCATCATTATCATCATCGGCAACAGCATACCAACTGTAGCAAGTAGCAACAACGGCAACAATGGTAGGAATTTTTTATTTACTTTTCAAATACAAAAAGAAGGACAAAATGAAAATTTTAAAAATTAAGTGGGGGTAGTATGGTCACTCAAGAGAATGGCATTCTCCTTCCCATCTCCTCTATAAGAGTGGAAGCTCGAGTAATCATTTTTTTATTTTGAGTGGGGGCCTGCCGCCTTTGATTCCGATTTCATTTCTCATTTAATTAAGTAAATACATCATTCATTATCATTCTCTAATTCCCATTTCGATTACTGGTTAGTAAGCACACCATTATAATTATTAAAAAAAAACTTTGTTTTTATAACTTTCTAACTAGAGCTTATTAAAATATTATTTTTATAATTAGGGCTTTTATTAAAATTATTTTGATTGTTTGGTCATTCATAAGAGCTTTTGTTAAAATCATAAAATTATTTAATAGACAAGTTTTTTAAAGTTATAATATAAAAGGGATGAAATAAGGTTATGAAATAAATAAATGCTGCGTTTAATAAACTGGAATCAGAATATGTTAGAATTAGAATATGTTAAAATCGAAATGGGCTGAAATCAAAATGGGCAATGAGAATTAAAATAAATTGTTTGCTTAAACTGTAAGAATCAAAATCAAAATCGAAATTGAAATCGAAATCAAAATGAGTTGGATTGCCATTAATGTGTTTACTTTGTCTTTGAATTAGAATAAGAATGAGTTATATTGTAACAAATTACTATAAAGTACTTAATAAACTATTATCATAATTATTATTTTATATTTTAATTATAGTGATTATTAATTCAAAAATTACTATTATTGTTAATAATGTATAATTAATTACATTAATAATTATGATAAAAATATATTAATTAATAATAATAGTTATATTAATTCTTCAATTATAATAATATACTATAATTATTATTAATTAAATATAATTATTTTTAATAATTATTGTTAATAATTTATTAATATATTAATTAATTGTAATAATCATTAATTAATTATAAATAGAGATAAAGTGGGCATTTTTAATTTTAAAGAGGGGTAAAATAGTAAATTCAAGGAATGAGACACTCATTCTCACCTCCTCCTTAAGAATGAGTCTCTCATTCTTCATTCCCAAATTGTGGTGAGCCCCACGATTCCAATTTTGATTCCCAACTTCAGTTTGCAAAGTAAATGTTGTCAATGATTTCAATTCCGGATTTTGATTTTCTAATTCAGAAAGTAAACGCTGGCGAAGGGTATTTTAGAGAGTTTAACTCTTTAAAAAAGCTTCACAACCTCTACTCCCAAAAACTAAAATTTTAGTTTTTTCTAATAGAGTCAAAATAGCTTATTTAATTTCCATAAGGTCTATTTAAAATACAACCAAACAATATTAAAAATTTTTAAAAAAATTTATAAAATTAAATAAACACTTTTGATCAATAGATAAGTTATACCAAATATACACTAAGTTGTACTAAACATACACTAAGTTATGTGGCAGTTAAGCGGCCAATTGTCAAAGTATTTGGTAACACCTAGAATTTAGCAATCAGTTATTTTTTAAGGGCACTACATTGGATGAAAATACTTATATTGACTTTCTTTATTAAAAATATAATTAGATCATTTTTATCTTTTGTTTGTTTATTTTAATATCTGAGTGATTTTACAGTGCAATTATGACTTTTAGTGGAAATTCTAATTTTCGCTGCTAAGCACTAAAAATGGAGCCCAAAATATTTAGGCTGTTTGCAATTACTTTTGAAAGGCTCAAATGCGATTTTGAAAAACTAAAAGATAATTCTGGTATTTTTCTCTATTAAAATCACTTTTGACAAAATCACCTATTTTACAACAGATTTTGAAAAACAAGGAAATAGTAGCTTTTGAAAGTCTAATTTTGAGAATTAGTTTTACAATTAATACAATTTCATATATATCCTCACATGTATTATAAAAATATAAAATTATTCTTATTAAATTAGGAAATAAAATTACTAAATTTAAAGAGATTATTATTATTACCAATCATATTAAGATAAAAAAATAAAATAAAATCACCAAATAAAAACTTGTTTTAGTTTTCAAGAATCATATTTACATAATAAAAAATATTATTTAATGTGTAAATAAATTTTGTTTGATATTATTTCTATTTTAATTATTTGTATTTTTAGAATAATTCAACAGTAAGATTTATCAAACATATACGTCTACTTTTAAAGCTCATAATATTTTTAAAAATAAATTTTATTGAACATTTTTTCGATTCTATTCATAAATGATTATTTTTATAATGCAACAAACAACAATTATTTTAAACACTACATTATTATCAAATTATCTCTTAAATTGCCACATGAATTTTATGAAATGAAACTTTAGTTAAGTGATGGTTATTGTCTCCTCTTAAAAAAAAAGCATGAAAAATGAGTAATACTAAATATTTTCAATTTTTTATTGGGTGGGGATATTTCCACTCCATTATTTGTGTAAATGAATAAATATTTTTTATAAATATAAATCAACATCAATAAATAATTAATCAATTAAATTTTAAACACTACATTATTTTAATCAAATTATTTACTTAACTAAAATTGCCAATACAAGTATTAATTTTATTATATAACTTTTTAAAAAGAATAATTTTCTATTTTACGTGTAAATGATATAAATTTAATAATTTAATAATTTATATGAGTATTGACTTAAAACATAATGTTTGTTAAAGGTTAATAATCATGTAATAAAGTAGAATTGGACCTTTAAAAAAATTTTGTATAAAATAAAAAATATTGAAGTTGAAGTAAATTTTTGTACTTTTACATTTTAAGGATAAAATAATCAATTTAAATTTAAAAAAACAATAAATATAAATTTTAAATTTAATTTTAATTCCTTAATTTTTTTTAAAAGTAAAAATTTTATAATTATTTTCTAAATGATTTAAAAATTATTTTAAATGATGCAATCATTATGTTTAATTAATTAAATTATATAATTAATTTATTGAAATATTAATATTTAATGAACGATACAACACTTAGAATAAAATTTGGAATGGCTTTCTTTTATCCAAAATTTTCGCGGGACGGTGCGCAAGATTATTAAGTGATTGTGACGGAAGCAATGACCTATGCTGGAGATGGAAGAGCCCAGAATTTGTTTTAATTTCACTTTATTTTTTTTAATTATTTTCAACACGAAGACTCGAAGATATTTCTGGACAAAACAAGAGCCACATATTGGCGAGGTACGCCCACATCTCAAACATTCGCTAAATCCAAACCGACTCAGCGCAAACTTTACGCTGTAAATATATACTCTTGTAACTTGACTCCCCGCATGTTCATCGCTTCGTTTCATTTCTTCCCTCTTTAATTCTCAGTAAGCTTCCGTGACAATGGCGGACGAAGTGATTCTGTTGGATTTCTGGCCCAGCATGTTCGGGTTAAGGGTCAGGATTGCTCTGTCGGAGAAAGGAGTCAAGTATGAGTACAAGGAAGAGGACTTGAAAAACAAGAGCCCCCTGCTCCTGCAGATGAATCCGGTTCACAAGAAGATCCCGGTTCTCATCCACAACGGCAAACCGGTCTGTGAGTCATCCATCATTGTTCAATATATTGACGAAGTGTGGAAGGACCAGGCTCCATTGCTTCCATCTGATCCTTATCAGAGAGCTCAAGCTAGGTTCTGGGTAGATTTCATTGACAAAAAGGTGACTTAGTTGTTGATTTTCTGCAGCATGTTTATGGTTATTTTTTTAATTTTAGATTTAATTGTAATCTTACTTCAATGAACGCCGGTATTTTGTTATTAAAATATTTCATTGTCGAGTAGATATCATGGATTTGTTGTTTGATTACAAATAAACGGTGTTTGCATTGAACTAAGGGGAAAAGGTGTCCCCTACAGAGTTGAAGATTTTGGTTTTTACAGGACTATGATGCAGATATTATAAACTGTATAGGTTGTAGCATAAAATCAGTAAATCTGAGAGGCCAACATGAGGATCATAGTGAGAATACTATAAACTAGAGTAGGCTGAATATTTGAAGTTAAAGTCTTGTTTCAATAGTAAGTGTATTAAGTAGTGGCCTTCTTAATGTTTAGCTCTTGGTTTCAGCTTTAGTGGGCGTGCGAGTTTATAGATTTTTTTTTTTTTTTTTAAGGAACAGCTGGATATCTGGTGGTTCTATATTTTTGAGATGGTAAAATCTTTTGTCTTGAAAATAATTAAATAGAACCAAACATTAAGCTGAATTTTTAGGTGAAAATCTTAAAATATGCTTGGAAGTTAGTGAAATTTCAATTCGGTCCTTTATTGTTTTGGATGTTCTTTTGGTCTCTACATAGTTTTGCAACTGGCTGTAAGACTGTAACCTACCTGTTGCTGATTTTGTTGTCTTGAGATGGATGCGGAACCTGAATGTGCTAAATTTTATATATTTCTAAGAAATTTTCTGATACAATATTGAAAGTAAATTGCAGATGTATGATACTTCTAGGAAGACATGGACCACAAAGGGAGAAGAGCAGGAGGCAGCTAAGAAGGAGTTTTTTGAAGTTCTGAAGACTTTGGAAGGGCAGCTTGGAGACAAGCCTTTCTTTGGAGGAGACAATTTTGGGTATGTGGATTTGAGTTTGATCCCATTCTACTCTTGGTTTTACACGTATGAAACAGTTGGAAAGTTCAGCGTTGAGGCTGAGTGTCCCAAGTTCATAGCTTGGGTGAAGAGATGCTTGCAGAGAGAGACTGTTGCCAAGGCACTTCCTGATGAGAAGAAAGTATTTGAATTTGTTCAGGGATGAAGAAAAATTTAGGATTGGAGTACAGGGGAAAAAGGACATACCTCCATGATGAGAATAAGTCAGAGCAGCGCAATCGTGCTGCCTGCATATTCTTTAGGCGGTGGATGTTGGTTTGGCTTATGATAGTTGTTTTCTTATTGTGTGTTTGTATTCAGATTAGTCGTATTTCCCTTCTAAAATAAACTACAATAAAGGACAATTAATTTTGCCCCCTACCGTTGTATCTTCTCTTAGGGTTAGAGGTGGCAAAACCTGGTTATCGGGTTATGTTCATGTTGTATTAATTTCATGTTGTGTTAAATTTAGGTTGAATCAAATCTGACTCATTTAATAATTGTGTTAAAATATTAAGACTCAAACGCGAAATGGAAAAATAATCGGTTTATTCAATAATTCGCTTAATATTTATATATTAAATAAAATTTACATTAAATATTTACACACCGTCAGTCATATATACATAAATACATACATGAATACATACATGTTTTATCGATATTATAAAATATATAAATCTATCGAAATATTATTCATTTACACTATTGAAGTTTTAATTATATATATGTAAATAATATTATATATTGATATTATAAAATATACATGTTTATCAATATTTTACACAGTTACACTATTGAAAATTTAAATGTATATAAAATTTTATAAAAAAATAATTTATTTATAATTATTCCTTCAAAAAATAAAAATAAAAGAGAGAATGATTTTTAATATTTGAGTTTTGATGGTAAGTATTTATAAATTATTTTAAAATAGAAAATATAATCGTGTCATTGGTTGGATAGATGAGTCATGAATTTTAATTTTAACCTGACACGAAAAAAAATCGTATCAATTTGGATTCAGTTCATTTAATAATCGTGTTAAATTTGATGATTTATATCCATTTATTCGTGATATTTTCATGTTGGGTAATCGAATTGTGTCAAAATTTACTAGCTCTACTTAGGGTATCATAATCACAAGTGCACAACATTGATAATGTTTATATAAAATGTTATAACGTATAGAAATTGATTGGATAAAATTATTTTTATGGTTCATATAATTATTTTCATTAACAGTTATTATTTTCCAACCAAACATTTTTATCACATTATTTTGCACAAATTTGTTTCTAGGAAATTTTTTGAGCTGTTTTAAGGTGGTTGATGTTTTTCGGCTTAGTTGTATTCGTATGATGTGATTTTCCCTTCTAAATAAACTACAATAAAGGACGATTTATGTCCCTACTATGGCATCCTGTTTTTCTTGATTTTGAGATCCTTTCGTGTTTGGTGAGCGGAAAGTTGTTGAGCTAAGAGAAAGAGCAAGAATCCCATGAAAAGCTCGAATATATTATGAATTTTGGAGAATAAAAGAAAGAGTTGATTCAGGTATGTTAATAATTTATGGTGCGTTTACTAAATTGGAATCGGAATGGGCAGGAATGAGAATGGGCTGGAATTGGAATGGATTGAAATGAGAATGGATTGGAATGGGAATAAGGAATGAGAATCAAAATAAGTTGTTTACTTGAACAATAAGAATCGAAATCGAAATGAATTGGATTGCCATTAATATGTTTACTTTGTCTTGGAATCGGAATCGGAATAAATTTGATTGTAATAAATTACCAAAAAGTACTTAATGAATTATTTTCATAGTCATTATTTTATATTTTAATTATAGTGATTATTTATTCAAAAAAATTTATTATTATTAATTATTGTCAATAACATATTGATATATTAATTAATTGTAAAATTAATTAATTAATTATAATAATATACTAATTAATTATAATAATTATATTATTAATTATTGTGATTATTTAGTCAAAATAATGTTTTTATTAATAGTTATTGTTAATAATGTATTAATATAATAATTAATAGTAATTTTTATATTAAATATTTATTATTAATAATAAATGAATTAATTATAATAATAGTAATATATTAATTATTGTGATTATTTAATCAAAAACTATAATTATTAATATATTATTGTTAATAATATATTTATATATTAATTAATAGTTATAATGATATGAATTAATTGATGATAATATACGAATTATATTATAATAATTACATTAATAATTATTATAATAGTAAATTAATTAATTATAATAATAACATACTAATTATTGTGATTAGTTAGTCAAAAACTATAATTATTAATAGTTATCATTAATAATGTTTTAATATAATAACTAGTAGTAATAATTATATTAATTAATTAATAATTGTATTAATAATTATTATAATAGTATATTAATTAATTAATTATAATAATAAAAATATATTAATTATTGTGATTATTTATTCAAAAACTAAAATTATTAACATATTATTGTTAATAATGTATTAATATAATAATTAATGGTACTTTTTATATTAATATATTATTAATAATAAATGAATTAATTATAATAATAGTAATATATTAATTATTGTGATTATTTAATCAAAAACTATAAATATTAATATATTATTGTTAATAATATATTTACATATTAATTAATAGTAATAATTATATCAATTAATTGATGATAATATATGAATTAATTATAATAATTATATTAATAATTATTATAGCAATAAATTAATTAATAATAATAATAATATATTAATTATTGTGATTATTTATTAAAAAACTATAATTATTAATAGTTATTGTTAATAATATATTAATATATTAATTAGTTATAATAATTATATTAATTAATTAACTATAATAATATTATATTAATTATAATAATAATATATTAATTATTGTGATTATTTATTCAAAAATTATAATTATTGATAATAATGTATCAATATATTAATTAATTATAATATATTAATTAATTAATTATAATAATATATTAATTAATTACAAATAAGGACAAAGTGGGTATTTTTAATTTTGGGAAGGGGCAAAATGGGAATTCCAGGGAATGGGAGATTGATTCTCACCTCCCCCATTGGAATCAATCTCCCATTCCTCATTCCCAAATAGTGGTGGACCCCACGATTCCGATTCCGATTCCTGCTCCATTTTTGCGAAGTAAACGCCATCAATTATTCCGATTCCGGATTCCGATTCCCCAATCTGGGAAGTAAACACACCATTAATGTATTGGTTGCCTCTTTTTTCCTTGATGCAATCGTCCAATTTCCCCGATATTAAAATGTACTTTTATTCTTTTTATATTTGTGGAAGACATATTTATTCTTTAATAATGTGGAATGAGGAGCCGAGTCCTACCAAAAGGTCGCGATTCAAACCTGTAAATTAAGCTGCGTGCCAATAGGTTTGATATTAAATTTTAAGTTATTTTTGGGCATTATCATTTTATTACTTAATATTTTTAGTTGAATTATTCTACCACAAACGCTTTTTGATAATTATTTTTTAATATTTAATGTTTTAATTTTTATTATTTTACAACCAAATCATTAATTGCATTAAGAAATTATGATGTCATAAGGATATTTTAAAAAAATTTCTAGTATTTAAGCCTCTTTATTTTGGGGGTGTGTATGATACCCGGGGGGGTTGGAGATGTAAGAAAAATTACCAACTTAGCCCTTAGCCTAAGTGTTATTTTTGATTATATACTAAAGGGTAATTCCGTCGTACTCCAAATGTTTGGACATTTTCCACCCTGCCTCCAAATATTTTGACAATTTTCATCACGCATGCAAATCTGTTAATTTTACTGTTTGTTCTAATAGTCAAAGGGCAAATTTGAAAATTCATGCCCTAAATATTATTTGATGATGATAAATTAAATTTATTTTCTAAGTTAATTGATGAAATTATTGTGTAATTACC
This sequence comes from Luvunga scandens, assembly GCA_030449905.1. NCBI lineage: Eukaryota > Viridiplantae > Streptophyta > Magnoliopsida > Sapindales > Rutaceae > Luvunga > Luvunga scandens. Next base: position 1,064,104 of record JASUUG010001019.1, on the reverse strand, counting down.
TTTAGTTAAGAGTTTTTAATGTAACTACCAATTATTGAATTAACATTGTATGTCATTTTTTTTCTTTTCCAATTCAAGATAACAAGCATTTCTGACATTTAACTAAATTTCAAACAGCCCTATTAAAAATAACAACCAATTAATAAAAATGGGTGTGTAATTAAAATTATCAAAACATTACTAAAATTCTTCTTTAGATGAGAGGGGTGGATTGTTAGCATGGATGGTTTGGAAGATATAATTGGAGGTCCTCTATAGTTAGGATCCATTTGTATATTTATTAGAATTTAACTTATCTTAACCAAACTTTTTGCATGGGCTCGCCATGCACTTGTATGGTCTAGGGAGGCTTACTTATCTTATAGTTTAGGTGCTTTATCTATTTTTGGTTTCATTGCTTGTTGTTTTGTTTGGTTTAATAATATTGCTTATCCTAGTATTTTAATTTATTTAAAAAAAATTTAATTAAAAAAAATGTCATAATATAACATCGTCACTAGTATTAAAAGTATTTAGAAAAACATATAATAACAATTATCAACATTTTCATAAAGTTTTTATGTGAATTTAGATATTTTATTTATTAGTTACAATAACTAAGAGGACAACTTAAAAATAAAATTTGACTATTTTGAGTAGCTTTTGATAGAAAAATCATGAGCATCTAATTTTTTAAAGAGAGTTAGAATGCCTGACAAAGAAATAATGGCACCTAAAAATCTTTTCGCTGGGTTGAATTTAGTTTATCATCAAAACATTTGACTAATAATATTTTTATAATTTAAAATAAAAATAAATTTTAATTGTTTAGTTTATTTAAGCCCGGTAAATAAGTACTTTTCACGCATAAACGTTCTGCTTTCAATTTTTAATTTATTGTAATTACATGTGTTGATTTATTTTAGCTTGAAATTCGTAATTGATTTATTAATTCTTATATAATTACATGTTATTAGAGGTTGTAATGTCAAATTTCGTAATTAAAAAATAATATTTTTATATTTGCATTGTCTTTTATTTTCTACTCTTTTTCTATAATTACTTTTGTTCAAAGTGCCTATTTATAAGAATTTTTTTTATCTCTTTTATTAGATGTACTCTTTTTTATTTATGAATGTTTATATTTATTTAAAAATATAAAATTTTTAATTTAGTATGGAGAAATACAAAATCCTAGGTCCGCGAAGACCAAGTGAGAAGATTAGATATTTCTGAAAAAAAAAAAACATAAAACACAAAATCGACACCACATAGTAGCACGTACGCTATCTCAAACATTTTTAAAATCAAAACCTACCGAGCGCAAACTTTACGCTATAAATGCACATTCTCATAACTTGACTTTCCGCAAATTCATCGTGTCATTTCATTTATCCCCTATCGATTCCCAGTAAGCTTCTGTAACAGTGGCGGACGAAGTGATGCTGTTGGATTTCTGCCCCAGCAAGTTCGGGTTAAGGGTCAGGATTGCTCTGGCATGGAAAGGCGCGAAGTATGAGTACAAAGATGAGGAAGTATGTGAGAGGGATTTTTTTTTTTGGAGTTTTAATTGTCATTAATAATTGGTCTCTTACCTAAGCAATAGTAATTAACTTACAGGAGCTGAAATTTTCTGATTAAAATTTATAATTTAAAGTAGATGTCACGGATATGTTTGAGTACAAATTAATAGTGTTTGGACCCGCCAGTGTTGATGCCAGCTGTGGAATAACTAGAATTTGACGGGACTACAATGCAAGTATCATAAACTTGAGTGCGCTATGATATGAACTCAGTAAAAATGTAAGGGCTAATGATGAGGTACGTAAGACAAAAAAGGAGACGTCATAAACTTGAGTTTATGACAAAATGTGCATAAGAGTCGGTAAAATTTCAATTCAGTCCTTTATTTTTGGATCTGTAAGAGTTTCATCGACCGCCCATCGGTTGCCGACATTGTTGTCTTGAGGTAGATGCTGAATGCACGGTGCTACGAGGAAGATATGGGCCATGTACCTATGAGTAATCGAAACGGGTTAGAACCGAAATGAATTACAATCAGAATGGGTTAAAATCAGAACGAGAAATGAGAATCAGAATATGTTTACTTATATTATGGGAATTAGAATCAAAATATGAACGAGTTTTATTACTATTAATGTGTTCACTTTATCTTAGAATAAGAATGAACTAGTATAAGATATTAAAATGCCCTTAATTAATTATTATCATTATTATTTGTTATAATAATTGTTAATTGTGATTATCATTATTCAAAAATTTTTAATTAAAAAAACTTATTGTTAACAAGATTAAAAATAATAACAACAATGTTAATAATTATAATACCAGCAATAACAACAACAACAACAACAACAACAACAACAATAATAATAATAATAATAATAATAATCAACAGAAAAAATTATAGCACTAATTATTATTATTATTATTATTATTATTATTATTATTATTATTATTATTTGTTGATATTTATTATTTATCATCAACTAATAATAATAATAATAATAATATCCATATAGTAATAATAATAATAATAATAATAATAATAATAATAATAATCATCATCATCATCGGCAACAGCATGCCAACAACTGTAGCAAGCAGCAACAACTGCAACAATGGTAGGAGTTTTTTATTTTTATTTTTCAAATATATAAAGAAGGATAAAATGAAAATTTTAAAAATTAAGTGGGGGTAGTATGGTCACTCAAGAGAATGGGGTTCTCCTTCCCATCTCTGCCATAAAAATGGAAGCTCGAGTAATTATTTTTAATTTTGAGTGGGGGCCTGACACTGTGATTCCAATTTCGATTCTCATTTAACAAGTAAAACACATCATTCATTATTATTTCCTAATTCCCATTCGGATTACTAGTTAGTAAGCATACTATTATAATTATTAAAAAAAAGCTCTTTTTTTTATAACTTTCTAAATAGAGCCTATTAAAATATTATTTTTATAATTAGGGCTTTTATTAAAATTATTTTGATTGTTTGGTCATTTATAAGAGATTTTATTAAAAATTATAAAATTATTTAATAGACAAGGTTTTTAAAGTTATAATATAAAAGGGATGAAATAAGGTTATAAAATAAATAAATGCTGCATTTACTAAACTGAAATTAGAATAGGCTACAATTAGAATAGACTCGAATCGGAATGAGTAATAAGAGTCATAATAAATTATTTGCTTAAACTGTAGGAATCAGAATTAGAATTGGAATTGAAATGAGCTGGATTGCCATTAATGTGTTTACTTTGTCTTTGAATCGGAATCAAAATGAGTTATATTGTAGCAAAATAACTATAAAGTACTTAATGAACTATTGTCATAATTATTATTTTATATTTTAATTATAGTGATTATTTATTCAAAAATTATTATTATTATTATTATTATTATTATTATTGTTAATAATATATAATTAATTATATTAATAATTATGATAAAAATATATTAATTAATAATAATAATAAATATATTAATTCTTCTATTATAATAATATACTATAATTATTATTAATTAAATATAATTAGTATTAGTAATTATTGTTAATAATTTAATAATATATTAATTAATTATACTAATATATTAATTAATTACAAATGAGGATAAAGTGGGCATTTTTAATTTGAGGAGTGGTAAATAATCAATCCAAGGAATGAGACACTCATTCCTACCTTCTCCTTTGGGAATGTGTCTCTCATTCCTTATTTCTAAATTGTGGCGAGTCTTACGATTCCGATTCTGATTCCCAACTCCATTTTGCAAAGTAAATGTTGTCAATGATTTCGATTCCTTAATCCAGAATGTAAACGCAGTTGAAGGGTATTTTAAAGAGTTTAAATCTTTAAAAAAAGCTTCCGAACCTCTATCCCCAAAACTAAAATTTTAGCTTCTGCTAATAAAGTCAAAATAATTTATTTAATCTTCACAAGGTTTATTTAAAATACAATCAAACAATATTAAAAATTTTAAAACAAATTTATAAAATTAAATAAACACTTTTGATTAATAGATAAGCTGTACCAAATATACACTAAGTTGTACTAAACATGCACTAAGTTATGTGGCAATTAACCGGCCAATTGCCAAAGTATTTGGTAACACCTAGAATTTAGCAGTCAGCTGAATTTTAAGGCCACTATGGTGGATGAAAATACTTATATTGACTTTCGTTATTAAAAATATAATTATATCATTTTTATCTTTTGTTTGTTTATTTTAATATCTTAGTGATTTTACGGTGCAATTATGACTTTTAGTGGCAATTCTAATTTTCGCTGCTAAGCACTAAAAATGGAGCCCAAAATATTTAGGCCGTTTGCAATTACTTTTGAAAGGCTCAAATGCGATTTTGAAAAACTAAAAGATAATTCTAGTATTTGGTATTTTTTTTTTATTAAAATCACTTTTGACAAAATCACCTATTTTACAACAAATTTTGAAAAATAAGGAAATAGTAGCTTTTGAAAGTCTAATTTTGAGAATTAGTTTTACAATTAATACAATTTCATATATATCCTCACATGTATTATAAAAATGTAAAATTATTCTTATTAAATTAGGAAATAAAATTACTAAATTTAAAGAGATATTACCAATCATATTAAGATAAAAAATAAAAAATAAAATCAACAAAATAAAAAACTTATTTTAGTTTTCAAGTATCATATATGCATAATAAAAAAAATATTTAATATGTAAATAAATTTTGTTTAATATTATTTCTATTTTAATTATTTGTATTCTTACAATAATTCAAAAGTAAAATTTATCAAACATATACGTCTGCTTTTAAAGCTTATAATATTTTTAAAAATAAATTTTATTCAATGTTTAATTAATTCTGTTCATAAATAATTATTTTTATAATACAAAAAATAACAATTATTTTAAAATTAGCTCTTAAATTGCCACCTAAATTTTATGAAATGAAACTTTGATTAAGTGATGGTTATTGTCTCCTCTTTAAAAAAAAAGTATGAAAAATGAGTAATACTACATATTTTTAATTTATTATTTTAAAAATTATTTCAATTGGTGTTATATTTATCATTTAATTAATTAAATAATATAATTAATTTATTAAAATATTAAAAAATATTAATATTTAATTAACGATACATCACTTAGAATAAATTTTGGGATGGCACTCTTTTATCCAAAACTAATGCGTGCGCGGGACGGTACGCAAGCTTATTAAGTGATTGTGACGGAAGCAATGACCTATGCTGGAGATGGAAGAGCCTTGAATATTTTATAATTTCACTTTATTTTTTATTTTTTATTTTCAACACGAACACAGGAACACTCGAAGAGACCTCGGGGAAGATTAGATATTTCTGGACAAGACAAGACGCCATATATTGGCCAGGTACGGCCATCTCAAACATTCGCTAAATCCAAACTAACTCAGCGCAAACTTCACGCTATAAATATATACTCTTGTAACTTTACTACCCGCGTGTTCATCGTTTCGTTTCATTTCTTCACTCTTTAATTCTCAGTAAGCTTCTGTAACGATGGCGGACGAAGTGATTCTGTTGGACTTCTGGCCCAGCATGTTCGGGATAAGGGTCAGGATTGCTCTGGCGGAGAAAGGAGTTAAGTATGAGTACAAGGAAGAGGACTTGAAAAACAAGAGCCCCCTGCTCCTGCAGATGAATCCGGTTCACAAGAAGATCCCGGTTCTCATCCACAACGGCAAACCGGTCTGTGAGTCATCCATCATTGTTCAATATATTGATGAAGTCTGGAAGTACAAGGCTCCATTGCTTCCCTCTGATCCTTATCAGAGAGCCCAAGCTAGGTTCTGGGTAGATTTCATTGACAAAAAGGTGACTTAGTTGTTGATTTTCTGAAGTATGTTTATGGGTATTTTTTTAATTTTAGATTTAATTGTAATTTTACTTCAATGAACGCCGGTATTTTGTTATTAAAATATTTCATTGTCGAGTAGATATCATGGATTTGTTGTTTAATTACAAATAAACAGTGTTTGCATTGAACTAAGGGGCAAAGGTGTCCCCTACAGAGTTGAAGATTGTGGTTTTTACAGGACTATGATGCAGATATTATAAACTTTATAGGTTGTAGCATAAAATCAGTAAATCTGAGAGGCCAACGATGAGGATCATAGTGAGAATACTATAAACTAGAGTAGGCTGAATATTTGAAGTTAAAGTCTAGTTTCAGTGGTAAGTGTATTAAGTAGTGGCCTTCTTAATGTTTAGCTCTTGGTTTCAGCTTTAGTGGGCGTGTGAGTTTATAGATTTTTTTTTTTTTAAGGAACAGCTGGATTTCTGTGGGTTCTATATTTTTTAGATGGTAAAATCTTTTGTCTTGAAAATAATTAAATAGAAACAAGCATTAAGCTGAATTTTTAGGTGAAAATCTTAAATTATGCTTAGAATTTAGTAAAATTTCAATTCGGTACTTCATTTTTTTGGAATTTTTTTGGACTGTACATAGTTTTGCAACTGGCTGTAAGACTGTAACCTACCTGTTGCTGATTTTGTTGCCTTGAGATGGATGCGGAACCTGAATGTGTTAAATTTTATCCATTTTCGGACAGATTTTCTGATACAAATATTGAAAGTAATTGCAGGTGGATCATGCTTCGAGGAAGACATGGACCACAAAGGGAGAAGAGCAGGAGGCAGCTAAGAAGGAGTTCTTTGAAGTTCTGAAGACTTTGGAAGGGCAGCTTGGAGACAAGCCTTTCTTTGGAGGAGACAATTTTGGGTATGTGGATTTGAGTTTGATCCCATTCTATTACACGTATGAAGCATTTGGAAAGTTCAGCGTTGAGGCTGAGTGCCCCAAGTTCATAGCTTGGGTGAAGAGATGCTTGCAGAGAGAGACTGTTGCCAAGGCACTTCCTGATGAGAAGAAAGTGTTTGAACATGTTTCAGCGTTGAGGAAAAATTTAGGATTGGAGTAGAGGGGAAAATGAACATACCTAGAAGATGAGAATAAGTCAAGCAGCGCAATCGTGCTGCCTGCTTATTCTTTAGGTGGTTGATGTTGGTTTGGCTTATGATGTTTTTCTATTGTGTTTGTATTCGGATTTGTTGTATTTCCCCTCTAAAATAAGCTGCAATAAAGGACAATTAATTTTGTACCCTGCTGTTGTATCTTAGGGTATTTTAATCACAAGTTCACAACGTTGATAATGGTTATATAAAATGTTATCGCGTATAGAAATTGATTGGATAAAATTATTTTTATGGTTCGTATAGTTATTTTCATTAACAGTTATTATTTTTCAGCCAATCCTTTTTATCAAATTATTTTGCACAAATTTGTTTCTAGGAAATTTTTTGGGCTGTTTTAAGGTGGTTGATGTTTTTAGGGTTAGTAGTATTCGTATGATGTGACTATTTGAATTGGGTTGGCTATCTTTCCCTCGGGAGATGCTTTTGTCATTTTCCCTTCTAAATAAACTACAATAAAGGACAATTGACGTCCCTACTATGGCATCCTGTTTGTCTTGGTCTTGAGATCCTTTCGTGTTTGGTAAGCGGACAGTTATTGAGCTAAGAGAAAGTGCAAGAATCCCATGAAAAGTTGTAATATATTAAGAATTTTGGAGACTAAAAGAAAAAAGTTGGTCGTGCTGATAATTTATGGTGCGCTCATTTTTCGGATGAGGAAATTAGAATTTGAAATCAGAATAATTGATGATGTTTATTTCGTAAAAATAAAATAAGAATCAGAATCGAAATCATGAGGTCTACCATTACTTGAGAATGAGGAATGAGAGATTAATTTTCATAGGAATGTGAGAATTAATCTCTCATTCTCTGAAATTCTCATTTTGTCCCTCCCTAAAATTAAAAATACCCACTTTATTCTCATTTATAATTAATTAATATATTATTATAATTAATTAATTAATATATTATAATTAATTAATATATTGATACATTATTAACAATAATTATCAATAATTATTGTTTTTGAATAAATAATCACTATAATTAATATATTATTATTATAATTAATTAATTTACTATTATAATAATTATTCATATAATTATTATAATTAATTCATATATTATCATCAATTAATTCATATAATTATTACTATTAATTAATATATAAATATATTATTAACAATAATATATTAATAATTATAGTTTTTTATTAAATCATCACAATAATTAATATATTACTATTATTATAATTAATTCATTTATTATTAATAATTAATAATTAATATAGCAATTACTATTAATTATTATATTAATACATTATTAACAACAATATGTTAATAATTGTAGTTTTTGAATAAATAATCGCAATAATTAATATGTTATTATTATTATAATTAATTAATTTAAAATTATAATAATTAATTCATATATTATCATCAAGTAATTCATATAATTATTACTATTAATTAATATATAAATATATTATTAACAATAATATATTAATAATTATAGTTTTTTATTAAATAATCACAATAATTAATATGTTATTATAATAATTAATTCATTTATTATTAATAATAAATAATTAATATAACAATTACTATTAATTATTATATTAATACATTATTAACAATAACTATTAATAAAAACATTATTTTGACTAAATAATCACAATAATTAATATGTTATTATAATAATTAATAATATAATTATTATAATTAATTAATTAATTTTACAATTAATTAATATATCAATATATTATTGACAATAATTACTAATAATAATAATTTTTTACTAAATAATCACTATAATTAAAATATAAAATAATGATTATGACAATAATTCATTAAGTACTTTTTAATAATTTGTTACAATCTAATTCATTTTGATTCCGACTCCAAGACAAAGTAAACACATCAATGGCAATCCAGCTTATTCCGATTTTGATTCCTACAGTTTAAGTAAACAACTTATTCTTATTCCCATTCCCTATTCCCATTCGAGTTCATTCCCATTCTTGCCCATTCCGATTCTAGTTTAGTAAACGCAGCATTAGTGTATTAGTTGTTTCTCTTTTTCCTTAATGTAATCATCCAATGTCCCCGATATTAAAATGTACTTATTCTTTTTATATTTGTGGAAGGCATATTTACTCTTTAATAATGTGGAATGGGAAGGCGAGTCCTTGCAAAAGGTTGGGATTCAAACCTGTGAATTAAGCTGTGTGCCAATAGGCTTGATATTGAATTATAAATTATTTTTGGACATTATCATTTTATTACTTGTTTTTTTGGTTGAATTATTCTACCACAAAAGTTTCTTGATAATTATTTTTTAATTTTTAATATTTTAATTTTTTATTAATTTACGATCAAATCATTAACGGTATTAAAAAATTACGATGTCATAAAGATATTTTAATTTTTTTTAGTACTTAAGACTCTTTATTTTGGGAGTGCGTATGATACTTTGGGTTGGGGGGGATATATAAGAAAAATTACCAACTTGACCCTTAAACCAAGCATTATTTTTTATTATTTACTAAAATCTTTCTTTGGAGTAGAGGGGTGGATTGTTACTTTGTTAGTATAAATGATTTGGAAGATGTAATTTGAGGTCATGTATAGCTAGGATCCATTAGTATATTTGTTGGAATTTGGCATATCTTAACCAAGCTTTTTGCATGCGCTCGCTATGCACTTAGGGGTGGGCATCGGATCGGATTCGGATAGATCCGATCCGAATTAATTCGGTTCGGATTTGGATTTAACATTAAATCCGAACGGATGAGATTTGTGTAATCCGATCAGATTTGATTCGGATCGGATCGGATTCAGGTTGATCTGAATCATTCGATCGGATCTGCAAATTCTGCACTTTTTTTTTTCAAGACTTAAATTAAAAAAAAAATTTGACTAAACCTTACCTAATTGGCTAATTCACCTTCACGCCTTCACCAGACCACTCACGAGTTCTGACTTCTGAGTTCATTCTCAATTTCTCACTGAGTCACTAACTTCACTTCATTCACAATTCAGTGAATTCACATAGCACAATTCACACAGCACAAGCTGCACAACCATAGAATTAGAGAATAGAAAATTAGAAACCAATCAAAGAGTCAAAGTCTCAACTCTCAACTCTCAAGTCTCAAACTAGCAAAGCAAACAAACTAACAAAGTAAAGCAACCCAGCCGAGCAGCCTCACGGCCCTCACCCGTTTAAAAACCCATCAATCCCTCAACCCACAACCGACCCGTGAGCCAACGACCGCACCACTGTCAATCTATCACCACCGCCTCATCCGTCTTGAAACCGAACTACCGCCTTCACCAATTGATCGAAACCTTGCTGAATCTAAGTAAAACTGAGGCAAACGAAACCCAGCTACGGCATTCACCAATCGATCGAAACCTAGCTGAATTTGAGCAAAAAAGAGGCAAACGTAACTCAGCTGCCGCCGATAGAAATCGGCCAAAACCCAGCCACGTCTTCAACTCTTGACCATGTCCAGCTAGCCAGTTGCACACCAGACACTGATTTTTCATGGTAGTCACTTAATCTCGAAGCATGACAGTTGCCTCAATTTGTGTTTGGAACTTTAAATTTGATACTTTTTTTAGTTGTCTGCAGTTTATACAGTTGCTGGAAATTGGAAAGGGGAAACTTTGAGCTTAAAAAATTTCATACTTGTGTAATCGTGTTATTGTTCTTGAATTGTTAATTTGTTATTGCCATATGATGTATGAACTATGAAGTATGAAGTGCATGGAGAAAGACAACAAAACTTGGATTTTTTGTTCATATATCCATTTTGTTCACAAATAGTTCATAGTTCATACCTTAAATAATGAATTTATCTGAATTTTATTAATTATTAATAAACTAATTTAACTAAGAAACATACATTATTTAATGTATGATTATTCATTTGTAATATTAGTTTATTAATTATTAATAAAGTAAGAAACAATATCAAATTCTGAATTTTTTGTGCATATATCCCTTTTGTTCATAAATAATTTATACCTTAAATAATGAATTTATCTGAATTTTATTAATTATTAATAAACTAATTTAACTAAGAATTAAGAAACATACATTATTTAATGTATGATTATTCATTTGTAATATTAGTTTATTAATTATTAATAAAGTAAGAAACAATATCAAATTATCAATTCCTCAAAACTAAAAATTGAACTTCATATCAAAATCATACATTGTGGTAGTACTTAGTAGGATTACTTTTTGATAAGTTAATGCCATTATTTGCTTTATTTCCAAATAATGATTTAATGAATGAATTTGTATAGCTAGTAAGCTAGGCTGAAGAGATTATATATAGTCAAAGGCCATATATATTTTTTAGTTGAAACTTGAAAATTCATAAATGGAACAATGATGATCGATATGTTTTTTGTATTTTTAGATGACTGGGCATTCAAGATCAAATTCCAATGACGATGATGAAGTTCAAAGTGTACAAATACCCATAGAAAAAGGAAAGACAAATACAAAACGAAAGCAGCCAACTCAGAGACGACCAATGAAGAAAAGAGCCGAGACATAGAATCATTTCACTCTACTCGAGGACAATCAACATAAAGCAAAGTGCAGCCACTGTGGCAAGATATATAAGTGCCATTCAAAGTATGATGGGATTAGCAATATGGGAACTCATTTAAAAGTATGTGAAGCATACTCGAAAGCGAAGCGAGACCAAGATGAAAGACAACAAAAGTTGGCAACCGAGAGTGGTGAAGGAAATGCAAGTAATATGGTTTTGGGCAAAGGATGGAATCAAGAAGCTTGTAAAAGGGCAGTCACTAAAATGATTATTTTGGGTGAATTGTCGTTTAATTTTGTTGATAACAAAGGGTTTAGACATTTTTGCAGTGTAGCTGTTCCTCAATTTATTATGCCATCACGAAGAACTATTAATAGAGATGTTATGGATATGTTCTTAGAAGAAAAGGGAATTTTGAAGAGTTTGATATGTAAGAATAGGCAAAGAGTGTCTCTTATAACCGACATATGGACTTCAATTCAGAACATGAGTTACATGGTAATCACAACCCATTTTATTGATTGTGATTGGTGTTTACATAGGAAGATTATCAGTTTCAGTGTGATTGAAGACCATAAGGGGAAGTCCATTGGCAAAAAGATTGAGGCTTGTTTGCTTGAATGGGGAATAGAAAGGGTGTGTGCAATAACTGTTGATAATGCCTTGGGCAATGATGTTGCTATTGATTATGTGAAGAATCAAATGCTTATATGGAAGAATGTTGATGCACTTGTGTTGCGGGGTGATTATATGCATGTGCGTTGTTGTGCACATATCTTAAATTTGATTGTTACTGGGGGTTTGAAAGATTTGCATGCCTCAGTTGCTGGTATTCGGAATGCTGTGAAGTATGTGAGGTCATCCACTTCGAGGTTGAAAACATTTAAACAGTGTGTGGATCATGTGAAAGGTCCTAATGGAACTGTTGTTTTGGACTGCATTACTCGGTGGAATTCCACCTATTTGATGTTGATGACTGCTTTGAAATTTCAGGTGGCATTTGAGAGGATGGCGGAAGTGGATAAACCATATGAAGCATACTTTAAAGAGGAAGAAAATGGGAAAAAAAGGGCGGGGCCGCCTGGGCATAAAGATTGGGAAAATGCTAAAAGAATTGTGAGGTTTTTAAAGATCTTTTATGATGCTACATTGACTTTTTCAGCCTCTTTGAGTGTCACTTCTAATCTTTGTTACGATACAATTGGATTAATTGAGAATTCATTGAATGCATTAGAAAAAAACAAAGATGTTTATGTGAATTTGATGGCTTTTAGTATGGGGGAAAAATATGACAAGTATTGGGAGTGCACGGAGAAAATAAACAAAATCTTGATTATTGCCTCAATACTCAATCCACGCTGCAAAATGGATTTTACTAAGCATATTTTTAGTATGATTTTTTTCGATAATAGTGCGAAGATTGAAGAAATGGTCGCAGTGATGAAAGGCTTGTTGAATTCACTTTTTGATGCATATAGTGGATGAAACGCCTCACCACTATTGCGTAGTGAGAGTTTTCCTAGTGGCAGTGCCAGTAGTGGTGGTGGTTCTAGTTCTTCTCCATATCTTGTAGATGACACGGATCGGCAACAAGCGTACATAATGGAACATGGTGATGAGACTCTACTGGTTGCTCGTCCTTTTCTTGGATATGCGAAGAAAGTTTCAATTCAAAACGAGGGCAAGCTTGTGATGACCGAGGTGGAAAGATACTTACTTGACCCGATTGAAGATCCTAGCAATGATAAAGTTAATGTTTTACTATGGTGGAAGGTGAATGGGTCGAAGTATCCGATATTGGAGAAAATAGCAAGGGATATCCTGGCAATTCCAGTATCCACTGTGGCGTCTGAGTCCGCCTTTAGCACTGGAGGTCGTATTATTGATAAATATAAGAGTTCTTTAACTCCCACTATGATTGAAGCGTTGATTTGTACTGAAAATTGGTTGCAATCTAAACTTTCTGCCACTCCCATCTACGACCTTAATCAAGAGTTGAAAGATCATATATATCAAATGGAGTTACAAGAAGGTAACATTTTTTATATTACATTTTATATATAATACGTTTTGAATTTATTATAACACATTTTTTATATTACTCATACACTAAGTATAAGTTATTATTTTTTTTATCTTAAAGAGTATGTACAATCACAAGCTTCAATAATTACAACGGTGGGTGCTAGTACTCGTCAATCGTCATGATACTTGAAGAGGTAACTCTTAAATTTAATAGATCCTTTAGTTTCAAGTTATCATATTTATAATTGTTTTACTTTTGGTTTTAAGTTAAGTTAATTGGAACATGATAATTGTTTGTGATCTTATGTTAGGAAAGTTGAAGTTGGTTGTTGGAGAGCAAAAGTTAAAGACTTATCAAAGTGTGTTGTGAGTTTAATTTGGTGTTGTTGTACTTTAGTTTGAAGAACCTGTAGTCAATTTAAATATTTTTGGATGATAATATTTATTTTGGTTTATTTTGTTGTTGGATGATATTTTGGTTTATTTTGATATGGTAATATTTATTTTGTGACTTTTTGTTGTTTATTGGAGACTTGGAGTAATGTTTAATTGTTTATTTTGTGCTATTTATTTGGAGACTTGGAGTTGGAACTTGGTGAAATACTATCTAAGCTACTCAAGAGGGGGGATGAATTGAGTTTTTAAAAATTAAGCAAATAAAATCACACAACAATTAAAACTAATGTCTTAATAAAATTAAAAGCAATAAATTTAACAATGCTCGAAATTAAAAGGGAAGAGAGATCAAACACGTGATTTTACGTGGTTCGGCCAACCGTGCCTATGTCCACGCCTCCAAGCTCACCAGGCTTGAGGATTCCACTAAGCAAGCCTCCAAGGCTTCAACAACACTTACAATTGACTTCTAAGGTGTCAATGTGTAAAAGAGATTGTAATATTTGTAAATATTGAAGTTTGGAATAATATCATTGTTGCTGTATGTTAACGGCGAACCGTTTTGTGTTAACGCCAAACCGTTTTGTGTTAATGGCTTACCGATAATTTCCAGAGAGCATGCTGTATGTTAACGGCGAACTGTTTTGTGTTAACGGTGTGCCGATAACTTCCAGAGAGCATGTTAAATGTTCTTAAAACTACAGAGGCAATGTTGAAGTCATTGGAAATTAACGGTGATCCGATACCTGAAATCGGCTAACCGTTTATTTCCAGAGGCGATGTTTGAAGTCACTGGAAACTAACGGTGAGCCGATAACTTAAATCGGCTAACCGTTTATTTCTAAACACAATTAAATTTCAAACCGAATTGTGTCAATGTCTTTAGCTTGTTTTCTTGGTAATTTGGTATATATCAATGTCATATTGTCCATGAAACAATATATTGTCAACTTGTTTTCATTTTCTTTTTCTTTTCATGGTTAGTAAGTTTTCATTAATTATATATTTCATAATTTTGTTGTGAGAATTGTCAAAAAGGTCCCAAATTTGAATTCAATCCGAATTAATCCAAATCCAAAATATAATCCGAATTCGAAATGTAATCCGAAATAAAAACTCATCCGATCCAATCCAAATCCGAAATTATCCGAAATATTCATCCAATCCGAATCTGATCTTAATTAATTCGGATCGGATTTAAATTCGGATTGAATTCAGATGAATTTTTTTCCAATCCGAATTATCCGAAATCCGATCGGATTCATCCGAATCCGATCCGAATCCGAAATTGCCCACCCCTATAAGCACCTGTATGGTTTAGGGAGGCTTACTTGTTTCATAGTTTAGGTGTTTTATATGTTTTTAGTTTCATTGCTTGTTGCTTTGTTTGTTTTAATAATATTCCTTATTCTAGTATTTTATGGTCTCACTGGTTAGAAGCTTTTCAAGCTCAAGCATTTACTTTTTTGGTTAGAGACTTAATGTCTTGGTGCTAATGTGGGATCCATGAATCAAAAGTATTATAATATTTATATTCAAAATAATCAATTGATAAAAGTGTTATCTATTTCTATGCAATTAATTTTAATTTTTTAAATTTAAAGGTTAAATTGTACTTACACATTTTAGGGAAAATAAACTTTTACTATAACTTTGGAAAAGGATATGTGCACTCTCAAAACAAGGGTCATTAACACCCCTAGGTCTTGAAAATGGGGTACTAAAATTCTCTTTTGACTATATAATATCCTTTATCTTTATTATCGCAAAATAATTGACTTTAATGTATTATAATAACATTAAATTGAATGTGATAATATATACATTTTAAAATAACTTCAATATTTAAGAAAATTTTAATATTTTACAATCTATTAGATATATTTTATTATATTAAAATAAATTTTATACTAAAGAGAATCATAATATTAGAATAAATGTATTAAAATTTAAATTATTTTGATATTATGTAAAATAATAATTTTAACATTATTAGTATATGACTTTCTTTTTAATTGCAAAATGTATTTAATGCAAATTTTTATTTAAAATCCTACAATAAATAGAAATATATTATTAAAATAAATATAATTATTTACATATCTAAATTTTTTAAAATATTAAAATATTTTAATATTGTTAGTCTTTAGTCTACTACATAGATTACGTTATTTATATGATATTTATACTTATAAAAAATTTTGAAGTCAATCTTTTTTATAATAAGGATAAAGGGTATAATGGTCAACTAGAGGTCTTAGTATTCCTTTTTAAAAACTTGGGACTGTTATTGACCATTTCCTCAAATCATGAGAGAGTAGATGTCTTTTTTCCTAATTTCTATTAAAAATCCTCTTATTTTTTAACGATTGATGGTAAAATGAAAATGTAAAATTAGACACATATTTGATGAAAGAAAAACCTCACCAAATTCTCTATAGATGGTAATTAACATTAATGATACTATTTATACAAAACAAACTCCTTGAGGAACAAGGAATATAAAAAAAAAAAGAAAAAAGTTATGCCTATTTATGTTTTCTATATTTACAAAGATACTGCCTATATTTATAAAGATACTACCTATTTATACTTTCTATATTTACAAAAATATGAAAAGCATATAATCATTAATAGAAAGAAATTAAAATTTTAAGTTAAAAAAAGGAAATGGCAACAAATTTTAGTGGTAAAGTGATATGTTAGGAAAAATTATATGTTAAAATATTCTTCTTACCTTCTTGTCCCAAAAAATTTAAGGGTATTTGATGAAATATTACTTGAGATTTCACACATATTGCTTATAAAATATTCTTCTTACCTTCTTGTCCCAAAAAAATAAATAAATAAGAAAATATAATGGGAATACGACATTGAAAATCTGAAATGAAATCAAATCTCTTTCCGTAGCTGATGGCTAAATTGGTAGTGTCTAAAAAGGTCCAATAACTAGATCAAATGAGCTATGGTTTCCCCAAAGAATTTTCTACATGATCGTTAGAACTCTAACCATTATCACAAAATTGATAATTATTTAGCCCTTTGAAGATTTAGCGCTTTTTTTTTCCCTCCTAAGGTCTAGCTCAACCAAACATAAAATTGTTGGTTTTGATTAAAAAAATGAAGATAATATTATTACAAGAAAGATTTCTAATATTTTCTTCTTGGTTTCGAGAACCACAAAAAAAAAAAAATGGTTCGAAAGAGTTAAAATATCTTCTTCTCACAAGGAAGATTCCTTCTCCCTCCACAACAATGCCATATTATTTTTATACAAAAAATATTTTTTAATTAATTAATTAATAAGGCTAGCAAAAACACTAATAATTGCACTTCAACTCAAGGTGTATTTGGGGCAGGCCCACCCAACATTTTAGGGAATATTCCCTTAAAATAAAAGGTTAATTTGGGAAGCAACTGTCCCAGACGCGTGCTCAATTTATCTAAGTTTTGAATAAATATGAATGTGAATTCTTTTTAACAGCAGAATAAAAAATCTCAAAAATATTCTTTTTATGCATTCATCTTTCTAAGGTCCCATTGAGGACTGTTGGCTTTGGCAACCCCGCAGTTTCAAATGAGCCTAAATATTATTTGTGGATATAAAGTTCAAGTAAAACAGAAAATGTATAATTTATTTTGATTATGTAGATTTAAATTCAGTGCTAATAAAGTAGAATATAAATAAATAAGGTAGATTATTTGAAACTAATTTTTAAACGTGCCAAAATTTTCAAATGCTAATTATTTTTATTATTGTTTTTTATAATAATATAATTATATAATTAGAAATCTACCTAGGTTAACGTAAGGCCTTATTTGTTTAAGCTGTGTAGCAGCTGGACTGCCGACTGCCAAGTATTTAATAAAACCTTGGATTTGGCGTGCATCTATTTTTCTCACATTAGCTAATTAAATTCTCATTAATTGTTTAAATTTATGGCATAGAAGCACATGTGTTGGACAATTTGACCTTTTTTTATAAGGAAAAATAATGAAATTAAAATTATGTGAAAATAACATTTCTTATTAGCTTTTGAGTCCAATTATCTTGCGTCATGGGTTTAGTACCTCAGTTGTTTGTTTTTTAGCGAATGACCCTTTGGATTGTGAATAAAGATAGTTAACTACTGAAATTTAACGGTTGAAAAATGGGTAACCGACTGAAACTACTCACACCACATTAAGCCCCACGCTAAGCCCCGAACACAGTGTTTGATAATACCATAGATTGTCACTGTTACGCATTGACTTCTCAACACAAGCGCCGTTTGCAAGCACCGTTCAAAGCATACGCTCTCTCTCTCCCTCTCTCCCTCACGACACATGGCCAAACGTTCTCTCGTTCTCTCCCTCATGGCTCACTGCCACAAATCTCACCAAACCACCAATCTCCCATTCATCCTCACGACGCTCCGTCGACGGCTCTCTCTCTCCTCCATCCAAATCCAGCAGCTAATTCACTTGTGGTGCTAATTTGCTTCATTAATTCCAAAATTAGTTGGTTGATTTTTTTATTCATGATGCTGAGGTCACTGGGCAAATTTCGTTGGCCATATTTATTGATTCTTTATGTTGAGTTTACTGGGCAAAATTGGTTGGCTTCATATTTATTTATTGATTCTTGTTTTAACCGGGCAGATTTGGCTTGACTAATTTTTTTGATTCGTGATGCTGAGCTTACTGGGCAAATTTCTTTGGCCATATTTATTGATTCCTGATGTTGAGCTTACTGGGCAAAATTGGTTGGCTTGATTTTTTGATTCTTGATGCTGAGAGAGAGAGAGGGAGCGTGTATTGTGAACGACTCTTACGAACAGTGCGTGTGTGTTGAGAAGTCAATGAGTAATAGTCATAATATATAGTATTGCAAAACGCTGCATTCGGGGCTTAGTGTGGGGCTTAATGTGGTGTGAATGTCATTTTCCAGATCTAAATTCACAACTCTCTCTCTTCGTGAATACTCTTCTTCATCCACCATTGACCGTCACAGCTTTCTCTCTCTCTCTCTCTCTCTCTCTCTCCCTCTCTCCATGAATACTTTTGCTCTTCATCCACAATTGACTGTCACAGCTCTCTTTCTGTCACAGTTCTTCAAGCAAAATCGCCTGTTGCGATGAAAGAGAAAGCTGCTGCTGCGTCTCTGCTTCATTGCTGCTGTAATTGAGGATCGACGGCTACTGTTGCGTTGAGAGGGAAAGCTACTGCTGTTGTGTCTCAGCTTCGCGTGGTGGTGGTGCTGTGTCTCTACTCTGATTCGGCTGGTGATGGTGGTGGTGGTGGTGCTGCGTCTATGTGGGAAAATTTTGCTGCATCTATTTTGTTCATATGATTGTTAATTGATTTTATTTTTTTGGGTTTTGTTTATATGATTGTTAATTGATTTTGTTTTCCTGGATTTTGTTCATATAATTATTAATTGATTTTGTTTGTTCCTTTCTTTATTTGCTGTGATTTCATTTCTTGTTGGGATAAATTCAGGAAGTATGATTCCAAATTGTTTTGAATGTATGATATGTGAAGGCTCTGCCTGCAATTACTTTGGGCTAGTGTGTTAACTACAGGCTCTGTGGAGGGTAAGGTAGAATAGTTTATGAATAAATTGAAGAAATGGTCATATAGGTGGTTAAGGCTGAAATTACAGAAGATTTTTCTTCAATTTCTACCCAGCGAGTAAATGTGATATTTACAATCTCAGCAGACAAGAGTGTTAACAATACAGCTTTGCTATTCTATATGTGTTTTATTAATTCACTTGGGTATTAAAATCCCAAAAATTTACTAGCACACAATTTAATTAATTGATAGAAGCTCTATTTTTTAATGTAATTCCTTTTGCCATCAACTTACATGACCATAACAAAAATCTTAAGTTAAGAGATAATACCCTGTAATATAGAATATGAACAATAAAACGTGCATGAAAATAGATGCAAGTGAATCAATATTATGAAAACGAGTGCCACAATGAATATCCAAAGCCACCAACAAATTTTAAAACAAAAGTAATTCATGTAAAATATTAATGGAGCCAAGCAAAGAAAACACAAGAAATAAGAGTATTGTTATTTTACTTGAAACACTAGGGCGCTAACTCCATTGGCTCCAACTAAAACAATGATACATTTACTAGTAAAATAGGCAAAATGTTCAAGACCTTTATAGGCAATTTCATTGGCAAGGAGAAGGTTTGCAGCCTTAACAAAACACATATTCTTAAGGTTTAAAGAAATAGATTCTCTTCAACTCAATAAAATATTATAACATAACTCATATTCAATTTTTCTATTTCGATAAAAATGTATTACAACTAAAAGCAATAACATGTAACTGTGATTTCATATCCTATTTTTTTTATTTTTTGTGATCCAATCATTAGATTCAACACAAGAGTTGCAAAAGATATTACAGCGACAATGATGTAATTACTTGGTTGCTAATGTTGCAGCCCTTCCTCTATATATATATATAAAAGGAAACATAAGATTTCAAAAATTTGACACATAAGTCCATCAAAATATTTTATTCTCTTTATATGGGTTTACACGACTCAAAATTGTTATTACTCTTAAATATAAAAGTGTTTAGTTATAATATAATCCGGTGAATCCGGGGTCAAACCACAAGGAATTTAAAATCTCGTAGCCAATTTATTGTAATAAAGAAAATTAATTGGGGGAAGAAAAATTGACAGGAATTAATTTAAAAATATGCTAAGATGACGGGATCCACTATCGGATTTCAAATTATAATTATAACAATTTTCTCAAATGTATATTTTGTATTTATCTTGCCAGTTAATTATTATATTATTTAATTCTCAACTAACCATTAATGTGATAAATATGAGACAAAGTATTTAATATGTCACAACTATATTAAAGTGTCGACATTGTGTCAAAATATTATATAAATAAAAAAAGATTCTAATCTATCAATTAATATGGCATAAAAAAACTGATAAGGAAGAAAATAAAACCAATAAAATAAACTTTAAGACTCACTTGAGAGAGTAATTAATCAATAACTTGAATTTAAGAGCTTTACATTTCACCTCAATTCAGAAAATTTAGATATTCATATTGAAAAATAAAACACTTATTTTATTTAATAAACTTTTAAAATATATTATAAGAAAATTGATAACACAAGAAAAACAAGAAAAAGAATTCCTCAGCTTCAGCCCCCTAGGTCTCTCTTCTCCCTTCTCCTTCGGCATCTGCTTGCCTTTTATAGGCAAGGATGCACTCTCTTTTTCTTTAATTTATTATTATTTCATTTTATTTTATTATTATATTATCCTTCATCTCAATATAAACTATAATTCATGGTTGATGATTTTATTATTATTATTATTATTATTATTATTATTATTATTATTATTATTATTATTATTATTCAAAATTGAGAATGACATGCCCTATTATTTAAACTACAAGACAAGGACAAAATTATTTATTATTTCAAACCTCGGGGTTAAAGGGGAATTTCCTTCTTTTTTTCCTACCAATTGCTTACGCAATGCTTCGAAATATTTCCGTCACCTATTTTGGGAAATTTCATTTCGATTTTACCCGAAACCATACTTGCACTTTGCCACCAACTTGTTTTCAATCAATAATTGCATCCACTTGTTTGCTGTTTGTTTCAATGCATTTCTTGTTAACTAACTTCCAACCCATTTCATGCTTTGTTTTATCAAAATCTTGTTTTCCTGTAAGTTACCGGCCCATTACCTTTCTATCTGGTTACACCCAATCGTCTCTGTGTCACTTTTGCAGCCGAGAGATGAAATCTAAAGGTCCATTCGCTAAAAGACAAAGGACTTGGGTACCAAACCTAAGGCGCAAATTAGCTATGCCCTTCTTATCAATCATGGTCATGGTCCAGATATTTATATAAATAAAGGATTAAATATTTCAAGAAAAATAAAAAACGACAACGCAAATTAGCTGTCACTGGGTTTTGTTCGTAGCGTGTACGACATCTCAAATATTATTCAAATCTGGAAACAAACTGGAGCAAACTTTATGCTATAAATACACATTCTCATAAAACCTGACTTTCCGATATTCATCGTTTCATTGATTCACTCGCTCACACTTAATTCTGAGTACGGTTCTGTAACAATGGCGGACGAAGTGATTCTATTGGATTTCTGGGCCAGTATGTTTGGGATAAGGGCCAGGATTGCTCTGGCAGAGAAAGGCGTCAAGTATGAGTACAAAGAACAGGACTTGTTCAACAAGAGCCCGCTCCTTCTGCAGATGAACCCGGTCCATAAGAAGATCCCGGTTCTTATCCATAATGGCAAATCGGTCTGTGAGTCATCCATCATTGTTCAGTACATTGATGAAGTCTGGAAGGACAAGGCTCCATTGCTCCCCTCTGATCCTTACCAGAGAGCTGAAGCTAGGTTCTGGGTTGATTTTATTGACAAGAAGGTAAGTTAGTTTTTTTTCTGAAGTATGTATAGTGGATTGTTTTTTTTTTGGGAGATTTAATTGTCATTAATAATTGGTCTCTTACCTAAGCAATAGTAATTAACTTACGCAAGCTGAAATTTTCTGATTAAAATAATTAGTTTGAAGTAGATTTTACGGATATGCTTGAGCACAAATTAATAGTGTTTGCATTCAATTGAGGGGAAAAAAATGCCCCCCAGAGTTGATGCAAGCTGCGGAATAACTAGAATTTAGGTTGACGGGACTATAATGCAAATATCGTAAACTTGGGCCCTCGATGATATAAATGTAGCAAAAATGTGAGGGCCGATGATGGGGAGCATACGATCAAAATGTTTTGTCATAAACTTGAGTTTATGACAAAACGTGCCTACTACTTGGTAAAATTTTAATCCAGTCCTTTATTTTTGGCTCTGTGAGACTTTCACCCGCAGCCTACTGGATGCTGACATTGTTGTCTTGAGATAGATGCTGTCTGTGTAAAATTTTTTATAATTCGTAGAAATTTTCTGATACAATATTGAGGGTATATAAACTTCCGATTGGAGAATCAGAATCCAAAATTGAAATTATGGACAACGCTTACTTTACAAAATAAAAGAGGGAATTGGAATCAGAACCGTGCATAATAGTTAATAAAACTTAAATTCAGTCCTTTATTTTTAGCTCTTTAAGACTTTCGCCCACCGGCTGCTGATATTGTTGTCTTGAGATGGATTCTGAATGTGCTAAATTTTGTCTATTTCACAGAAATTTTCTTATAGAATATTGAAAGTAAATTGCAGATGTACGATACTTCGAGGAAGACATGGGCCACAAAGGGAGAAGAGCAGGAGGCAGCAAAGAAGGAGTTCATTGAAGTACTAAAGACCTTGGAAGGGGAGCTTGGAGACAAGCCTTTTTTCGGAGGAGACAATTTTGGGTATGTGGATTTGTGTTTGATCCCGTACTATTGTTGGTTTTATTCGTATGAGACATTTGGAAAGTTCAGCGTTGAGGCTGAGTGCCCCAAGTTCATTGCTTGGGTGAAGAGATGCTTGCAGAGAGAGACTGTTGCCAAGGCACTTCCTGATGAGAAAAACGTGTATGAATTTGTTTCACTGTTGAGGAAAAAATATGGAGTGGAGTAGAGGAAAGGGATACAGCTAGAAGATGAGAAAAGTCAAGCAGCGCAATCGTGCTGCCTGCCATTCGGAGGTCGTTGGTGATTTAAATGTTGGGTCCCGCTTATAATCCTTTGTATTTGTATGGTGCAGGTTTGTTGTATCGAGTTTGGTTGTATCTCTCCTCGAGACAGATGCTTTTGTCATTTTCCCTTCAAAATAACTAGGGCAGTGAATTTTGTCGACTACTATTTTGTTTTTCTCTTGAGAAGATTGTGTGGTGTCAATCGACCAGGCTTTGAGTTAAAATAATTTCTCTTCTATTGTTTTTTATTCAATTGTGGAGTCTCAGGACTAATGTACCCTTCACAATGGACAGACCATTAATCTAAGGATCTCCCTAACTCACTGTTACGGTACACACAAAAAAGCTCGTGGACAGTAATTTTTAGTGGGTTTCATATATTTTTTTGTGTGTGCTGTAATTTACAGCAACTATAAGTTAGGAAAATTCTTAATATAATTAAAAAGCTACCAAAGATTATTAAAATTTAAGTATCGGGTGGCGCTCATGTTGTAGGACATATGGTCACAGCTTAAACAATGATATAACAAGAAGTAATTTGTACAGGTAAATGTGTATGAAGTATTGTGACATTATAATTCAACTAAAGTATTGTTTTGTATTGATTTATTTAGAAGTTTTTGTGGCCATATAATTAGATTCTTTTTTTTTTCTGATAGTCCTTGTTTTTGTGTTAGTTTATAAATATTATATAAGATTAATGTTATGGATCTCAACAATAGAGTTTCAAATTAAATAGTAAAATATTAGCATTATCAATTATAAAATTCATATTCAATAGATGAACGATACATAATAATTGAAATTCGCAGTTAGAATCCCAATCATTATTTGATTATATAATACATGACTTCAGAAGCTTAATAAGAATTTTTTTGAGGCTCTTATATTAAAGCATAGGGATGGCCAATGGTTTGGATTGGATTTGGGGTTTGATAAAACAAGAAATCCTTTGGTGAAATCTATCATTTATAGCTTAAAAATATTCTTGTTGTATGACTAAGAATCAATAACAAAATATGTGGAAGTATTTCTGAATACATAACGCTGAATTATTATTTAGAGTTGTGTGGTTGGTCTTCAAGATCAACACGTTTTCCTATAGAATCCTTTAGTTTTCTTTGGGCTCTCTTTCTCATTATAAGATGTCAGACAGAATAGAAAGATATGTGTAACTTGAAGACTATGACTACTTATATGGATAACTTTTTTTTATTGTCATTAGGTGTTCCTAATTCTGCCCATCATAGAATTAAAATATCATTGGGTCTCTATATATTAAAGACTAACACTCTATTAAATACCTTAAGCTATAATACCAAAAAAACCTTAATAGACAACTTTTAATTGGGCCTAACCTAATATAACAGTCTTTAACACATAATTATTCACATACAAGCCCAATGTTAGATTAAGAATCCAACAATCTTAGATTAAAAAATCTAGTAATCTCTTAGTTGGGCTATATATGTAACCTTATAATTATACTTTACAAAAATAAATGTATGAGCTTAACCTTACCGTCATTACCGAAATATATTTATAACCAATCTGGTCCATCAATCATATCAACATAAGATCAAAGTGACCTTCGTTACAGCTATTGTAACTCGACCCTTAATGGTCGTTATGCTAGTATAATTGAACGACATGGATCATGATGTGGATGTGTAGCATGAAAATTTCATGCAATGTGATCTTAACATGCCTATTTCCAACTAGTCCACCTTAAATCTTAGTGAGATCAAATTATACCAAAATTAAGGTGTAAATAAACCAAAATTTTATTTCTGTAAAAAATAATTCAAAATATCCATAAACAGAAATAACTAAAAATGTCTATATTATAAGAGCATTTAAAAATCACAAATTCCCACTAAACTGGATACCTTTAAATGACATGACACCTATACGAGCAATGTGCTCATGAAACATTTAGGGAGGCAATCCTTTAATAAGCATATTTGCAATTATGGAGTCTATGCCGATGTGCTCTATATATAATTGTCTACTCTAAACTCTTTCTTTAACAACTAAGAACTTAATGTCTATATACTTTGACTTTATCGAGTCCTATTGTTATTGGAATACAGTACTGCTAACATATTGTTACAAAATAACTTGAGTGGTCTATCAATACAATTTATAACACGCAACCCCATGACAAAATTCTGCAACCATATTCTATGATTGGATGCTTTGTAACATGCTTTGAACTTATATACCTCGTAACCATATTCCGTACTCTTCCACGGGACAACATCCCTAGCTAATAAATAAATGTAACCCGAAGTGAATTTCATACTATATTGGCATCCAGTAAAATCAGAGTTAGTATACCCAACGATCTCAAGATGAGCCGACCTCCGATATACGTGCATATAGTCTTTTGCTCTCTATAAGTACCGTAAGACTCGTTTGGCTACATTCCAATGGTGTACTCTTAGATTACTTAGATATCTGCCTAACATCCTGGTAACATACACAATATCTAGTTGCGTACAAACTTAGATATACATCAGACTTCCTACAACTGATGTATAAGGAATTTTTTGCATTTTCTTCTTCTCAAAATCATTCTTAAAACATTGAACGAGACTAAATTTGTCTCCCTTAACAATAAGAGTGTCACCTAGTTTGTAATCTTACCTGTCATATCTCTTGAGAACTGTTTCGATACAACTCTTTTGTGATAATCTAAGGATACCCCATAAGCAATCTCAGTGTATTTGTATGCCTAATACAAAAGAGGCATCACCAAGATCTTTCATCTCAAAGTTCTTAGCTAGAAATCTCTTAGTGTTATGCAATAAACCTATATCGCCACTGGCAAGCAAAATGTCATCAACATATAAAACTAGAAAAATATACTTGCTCCCACAGAACTCAAAATCAAATGAGATGATCACTTTATGAAACTTGAAATATCATTATCGAGTTGCTTGTTTAAGCCCATAGATGGATTTCTTAAGTTTGCAAACCATATTCTTTGGATCTCCTAACACAAAGTTTTCTATCTGCATTATATAGATCGTTTCATCAATGTCATCATTGAGAAACAATATCTTAACATTCATATGATGTAACTCAAGATTAAAATATGCCACTAATGCCAATATAATCCTAAAAGATTCTTAAAAAAAAAATCAGAGAGAAAGTCTCTTTATAGTCGATGTTTTCTTTTTATGTAAAGTTCTTTGTGACTAGATGTGCCTTGTACCTCTCTACATTACCTTTTGAATCCATCTTAATCTTAAATATCCATTTGTAATAAATAAGTTTCGCATCATCTGGCAATGAGACAAGATCCCAAATGTCATTGTCCTTCATGAACTTTATCTTATCATTCATGACATCTATCCACTTTTGAGAGTTAGAACTTTTTATGGCTTGACGAAAATTGATTAGATCATCTTCCATCATACCGATGTCTACTTCATTTTCTTGCAGAAATACAATATAGTCATCTGGCACTGCACTTCTCTTTTTTTTAATGGATCTCTTTAATGGCATAGACTCTTGAGCTTATAAAGTTTGTTCTTTTAAAACAACTTCTTGTATAGGTGGTTTTCTAACATTGTCTTGATTTCTTATGTCTTAAACAAAGTCAGGAATGATTCCTTAACCAATGCTAATCACACATATGGGAATATCAACTTATGCTTCTTCAAAGATAAAGTCATTAACTGTATTTCCCCTCACAAATTTGACATCCTCAAAGAACCATGCATTTCTTGACTCGAAAATCGATTTATTCGTAAGATTATAAAACTTGTACCCCCTGGATCATTCTAACTATCCAAAAAAATAGCAACTCACTGTCCTTGAGTCAATTTTCTCCTTATTAGGCCTATAAGGCCTTACCTCAACTTGACATCCTCAAACATGCAAGTGTTTTAGAATAGGCTTCTTACCCGTCTAAAGCTTGTAAGGGATTTTGACAGTCACTTGAATTGGAACACTATTAAAGATATACACTATAGTCTTAAATGCTTCTCTCCAAAATGATTTTGGTAAGGTAGAATGACAAATCATACTCCTCACTATGTCCTTAAGAGTCCTATTTCGTCTTTTAGCAACGCTATTCATAGTGGGTGAACCCGACACAATGTATTGTAGGATGATACTGCATTCCTCTAGGAATTTGATAAATGGTCTTAGATGTTGTTCACATGAACCATCATATTTGCCATAGTATTCACCACCATGGTTAGATCTGACGCTTTTAATTGTTTTGCTGAATTGGTTTTGAACTGTAGTCTTAAAAGTTTTAAATATATCCAAGGACTGTGACTTTTCATAAAGGAGATATTTGGAGCTATATCTAGAAAAATCCTATATGAACGTCATAAAATATTATTTTCTATTCTAAGTAGCCACAAGGAATGCCCCATAAATGTTTGTATGTATGAGTTTTAAGATGTCCAAAATGTTATTGGCTTCAAATCTCCTTTTGTTGGTTTGTTTCCCTTAATACAGTTAACACAAATATTAAAATCTGTGAAATTTAAAGAGTCGAGAATTTCATTTGACACAAGTCTATCTATTCTTCATCGGGAGATATGATCCAATCTTCTATACCATAACTCAGTTGAATTCTCATTGATTAATTTTCTCTTTAAACCTTGTGTACTTAATTGTAGGGATTCATTAAATGAAGTAATCATATCCATCAAATAGAGATTATCATTGCCTGACAAAGAATCAGAACCAACCAGTTTTGAATCATGAAACAAACTAAATTTTCCATTCCCAAATGAATAAAAAAAACCAAATCTCTCCAAAATAGAAATAGAAATCAAATTCTGTCCAAAAGACGGAACAAAAAATATTTCATAAAGATCCAAATAAAATTCAATCTTTAACAATAATATAAATTTCTTATTGTTTCAACTTCAACTGTCTTGCCATTACTCACATAAATATATCATTCACCATTATTAGGTTTTCAGCAACTCAGGCAACCCTATATAAACACATTGATGTGAGTGGTTGCACTAGAATTTATCAACATGTGTGTTTAGGTACTAAAGTTAAATTAACCTAAGAATAAACTAAACTAAGAAGCATACATTTCTTAGCACACCTTGCATGATAATCAGTGTAGTACTTTTTCTTATGCCATTCAACCCCACAAAAGAAGCAAGTAGTACATTTCAAATCACCTAGTTTCTTTTGTTATTTCTTTTGAGGTGCTATATTCGCATGTTCCTTATCCTTCCTCATTTTCTTGCCCTTGTTCTTGCCCTTAGAGATAAAAGCTAAGTGAGCACTTTCTGCTTTATCTTTCTTTAGCTTATCCTTTTTCTAAACACAGTGTGATATAAGCTCAGTTAGAGATCAAGTCTTTTTCTAAAAATTATAGACCGGCTTAAACTGGTTAAATTATATTGGTAAGGATATTAAAACTAAATGAACCGACAAGTCCTTGAAGAGTTTAAGTTTAAGTACTTTTAGTTTAGAAGCAAGATGAGACATCTCCATGATGTACTTCTTAATATTGCCTTTACCCATATACCTCATTGAAATTACGCTTGTCAAGAGCGTAGCTATTTCAGCCCTTTTATTCTTGACGAATCTCTGTTCAATTAGTGTAAGAGACTCTTTAATCGTAGTTGTTTTTTCAGTCATTGAGCCCTTGAATACTTCTAGAATTGTCTTTTTCATGATCATAATGCACATGCAATTTGATCTCTCCTACCATTCTATTTCATTTTTATCTTAAGGGGTACTCTTATCCGTAAAAAGTGGGAGATAATCAACCCTTAAAATCTATGACTACCAAAACTGTTAAGAGGTTCTCTTGCCATAATTTGAAGTTAGAGCCATTTAGTATAGGAATAGAATTGATGTTGGCAGTAATGTTTGCAGCAGAGATAACTGAATAAAGAACAAAAAAGAAGAAGAAGCTCAAATTAGTCTTAAAATAAAAATAAATTCAAATGAAGGTAAACCCTATCTCAAGATATCATACGTTCAATTAATATTTCAAACAATTGACTTGTTGTAGTAATTAAATACTAATAATAAGAACATGTCAAACAATAAATCTTCCTTTGGGCTAATTTATTATTGACATGTAAAACTAAATAATCATCACGTGTTTGTTACCACAAGTGCACATGTAATTGTATTATATATGAACCTTCTTTTGGGTTAATTGATATTTATATAGATTACATGCACAAAACCTTTTATATTTCAAAACAAGTTAATTTCCACAAGAGAGATCACTTTGGCACCATGTTGCTTCAATTAATTCATCTCAAAATATATATAAACATACCAATATTTGAATTTAAAATTGCACCAAAATTACCCAAAAAATTCAAGTAAAAGTCAAAATTTGACAGTCAACAGTTAATGGTCAATTATTCTAACAAGTGGTATTAGAGTCTTTTCATCTAGAATAATTGAGAATCGAGTTTATTTTCAATTACTAATTAACTTTTGGGGTTTTCTTGAATTTGGTATCATTAAATTTCAAAAAATTGTGGTTTTTTTTAAAGGATTAATGAAAAAAACAAAGTCGTTTTTTTTAAAGGATTACAACTGGTAGTAACAAAAGCCACCATTGACCTTCCAGCAAGGCGTGCCCTATCAAGGCCATAGCTACTCAAGTTAAAGCAGTGGCCACTTTTGCCGTATCAAGAAACAAAAAAATTTAGATTCGATTTAAACTTATGGCAGACAACAAAGTAGTCGTCGGCGTTGGCATTGTTGGCTTGGAAAGCCGTGAGGGAAGCCGCGGCCACAAGTTGCGACAACTTAAAGAAAAGTGGCAGCTATAAGGAAAATGAAAAAAAAGAGTGGCAGACGCTTTCCAGCAAGGCAAGGTGTGGTCTTTGGGCTACGCTTGCAAATTAGTTGTGGCTTGAAGAGAAGTTGCAGGAAGGAGATAAAAAAAAAATTTAGGGTTAGGTCCAATTCGAGTCAACCTGAACCGGTTTAGCACTGAATTGGTCAACAATTGATCGATCAATGGTCAACCTTGGACCGTTGATTAGACTTTGAGCTTCAATTTTTATTTTTTTACAGTAATTTTTGTGTAATTTTTAAATTCAAATACTGATATATTTATATATAGTTTTAGATGAATTAATTGATGAAATATGTTGCCAAAGTGACCTCATTTGTGAAAATTAATTTATTTTGGAATATAAACAATTGTTTACATACAATTTCTTTGAATATCGATTGACCTAAAAGAAGATCCATATTTGACAGAATTGTATGTGCACCTGTGGTAATAAATGCGTGATAATTATTTAGTTTTACATGTGAATTATAAATTGGTCCAAAGGAAGATTTATTGTTTGAAATGTTCTTATTATTAGTGTCTAATTACTACACCAAAATATCACTTACAAGTTAATATTTTGTCCAAATATGAAATATTAATGAAGTATCTGGTATCTTGAGATAGTGTTTACATTTATTTGAATTTATTTTGGTTTTAAGAATAACATGAGCTTGTTTTGTTTGTTTGTTTGTTCTCTGTTCAATTATGACTTCTGATAATACTATTGCCAACATTAATTCTATTCCTATATTGAATGACTTTTACTTCAAGTCATGACAAGAGAAACTTTTAATAGCTCTTGTAGTCATGAATCTCGACCTTACTTTAAAGATTGATTCTTCTCTACCTCTTACGGATGAGATTACCTTTAATGACAAGAGGGATATAGAAAGGTCTGAAAAATCAAACCACATGTGTATCATAACCATAAATAAGACTATTCTGAAACCATTTAGGGGTTCTATGTCTGAAAAGTTAATTACAACTAAAGAATTTTTTGCAAAAATTGAAAAGATGTTTGTCAAGAATGAAATGGCAGAATTGGTACGCTCTTGACAAATCTAATTTCAATAAGGTATAAGGGTAAGAAAAAGGAACAAGAATAAGAAAGCTGTAGATATAGGATCTAAAAGAAATAATAAAAGAAATTGAATGATTTAGAAGGCACTAGCTGTTTCTTTTAAGAAATTGAAAAGCATAGTTTGGTTTGTTATGAGGTTGATTTAACTTTGATACCTAAACACACATGGTAGATAGATTTTGGCATAACAACTCGCATTAGTGTGTTTATTTAGAGTTGCTTGAATTATTAAAAGTCCAATAATAGTGAAAAATATATCTATGTTGGTAATAGAAAAAAGGTTGAAGTTAAAGCAATTAGAAAATTTAAATTCTTATTAAAGACTGAATTTTATTTGGATCTTGATGAAACATTTGTTGTTCAGTCTTTTAGATGAAATGTGATTTACGTTTCTGCTTTTGAAAAATCTAGTTATTCTTGTTCATTTAGAAATGAAAAATTTAGTGTGTTTCATGATTAATAATTGGTTGGTTTTGTTTTTTGTCAGATGATGATAATTTTTATATGCTTGATACTATTGCTTTATTTAATGAATCTTTTCAATTCAGCACACGCGGTTTGAAGAAAAAATTAATCAATGAGAATTCAACTACGTTATGGCACAAAAGATTGGGTCATATCTCCAGACAGAGAATAGAGAGACTTCTGTCAAATGAAATTCTCAACCTTTTTAATTTCATAGATTTTGATATTTGTGTTAACTGTATTAAAGTAAAATAAACTAATAAAAAGAGATTTGAAGTCAATAGGATTTTGGACGTCTTAAAACTTATAGATAAAGACATTTATAAGCCATTCCTATGGCTACTTGGAATAGTCAATAATATTTTATAATGTTTATAAACGATTTTTCTAGATATGGTTATTTATATCTCCTCTATAAAAAGTCATTGTCCTTTGATATGATTAAAAATTTTAAGGCTAAAGTTGAGAGCCAACTCGACAAAAGAATTAAGAGTATTATATCTAACTGTAGTGGTGAATACTATAGTAAATATGATGGTTTAGGTGAACAACATCTAGGACCGCTTACTAAATTCCTAGGAGAATGCGGTATCGTCCTACAATACACTATGCTGAGCTCGCCCACTATGAATGGTGTTGTCAAAAGATAAAATAGGACGTTTAAGGACATAATAAGGAGTATGATTTGTCATTTTACCTGAAAAAATCACTCTGAAAAGAAGTACTTAAGACTGCAGTGTATATCCTTAACAAGGTTTTAATTAAAGTGATTGTCACAAACCTTGACGAGCTTTGGACAAGCAAGAAGACAAGTCTAAAATACTGGAATGTTTGGGGATGTCCAGCTTAGACAAGGCTTTATAGGCGTAATGAGATGAAACTAGACTCAAGAATGGTGAGTTATTATTTTATTGCATACTCAAAACGATCTAAGGGTTGCAAATTTTATGATCACACGACTAAGTCAATTTTCGAGTTAGGAAATGCTTGGCTCTTTAAGTATATTGAGTGTACGGGGGAAGATGCGATTAGGGACTTTATCTTTGAAGAGTAATATATGGATGTTCCCATAAGTGTTATTGGTATTAATCAAGGTCTCATTCCTGACTTTATTCAAGACATAACAAATTAAGACAATATTGGAAAACCCTTTATATAGGAAGTTGTCTCAAAAGAACAAAGTCTATCACCTTAAGAATTTATGCCATTAAGGAGATCCACTAGAGAAAAGAAAATGCAGTGCCAGATGATTACATTGTATTTCTCCAAGAACATGAGGTAAAGATTGGCATGATAGAAGATGATACGATTAATTTTTATGAAGACATGAAAAGTTTTAACTCTCAAAAGTATATTGATGCTATAAATGTGAAGATAAAGAACACGAAGAACAATGATATATGAGATCTTATCTTATTATTAGAATGCACGAAACCTATTGATTGCAATTGAATATTTAAGACTAAGAGAGATTCAAAAGGCAATGCAGAGAGGTATAGGCACGTCTTGTCAGAAAAAGGGTTTATACAGAAAGAAGACATTGATAATAAAGAGACTTTTTCTTTGATTTATCTAAAAAACTCTTTCAGGATCATAATGCATTAGTGGCGCATTTCAATCTTAAGTTACATCAGATGGATGTGAAGACAACATTTTTCAATGGTGACATTCATGAGACAATCTATGTAGTGTAGCAAAAAAATTTTGTGTCAGGAGACCCAAGGAATCTAATTTGTAAACTTAAAAAATTCATATATGGGTTTAATCAAGCATCTTGATAGTGGTATTTCAAGTTTCATCAAATTATCATCTCATTGGATTTTGAAATAAATGTGGTTGATGATTGCATATACTATAAGTTCTATGGAAACAAGTATATTTTTTTTCAGTTTTATATGTCAATAACATTTTGCTTGCTAGTAACGATATAGGCTTATTGCGCGACATCAAGAGATTTCTAGTTAAGAATTTTAAGATGAAAGATCTTGGTAACCCCTTTTTTGTATTAAGCATTCAAACACACCAAGATCTCTCTTGGCATATTCTTGGATTAACACAAAAGAGTTATATCGAAAAGATTCTTAAGAGATATGGCATGCAAAATTGTAAACCAGGTGATATCTCTCTGGCTAAGGGAAATAAGTTTAGTCTCAGTTAATGACCTAAAAATAACCTTGAGGAAAAAAATAGAGAAAACTCCTTATATGTCAGCAGTAAGAAGTCTAATGTATGCTCAGGTTTGTATGCGATTAGATATTGTGTACATTATTAGGTTGTTAGATAGATAATTGAATAATTTAAAAGTAGACTATTAGAGAGCAACTAAACGGGTCTTATGGTACTTATAGAGAACAAAAGACTATACATTCACATATCAAAGGTCAGATGAGCTTAAGATCGTTAAGTATATTGACTCTGATTTAACTAGATACTAAAACAGTATGGAGTCCACGATGAGCTATATCTATCTACTAGCTGAGGGTGCTTTCTCCTAGAAGAGTGCTAAACAGTTTTTTATAGCCTCTTTTTATAATGGCAATAGAGTTCATGGAATGTTATGAGACATTTAATCACGGAATATGGCTATGAAATTTTGTTAGAAGACTACATAAAGTAGATGGTGTTGATAGACCACTTAAGTTATTTTCTAACAACAAGTTAGTCGTGCTATATTCCAATAATAATAAGAACTCACTAAGGTCGAAGTATATATATATTAAGTTTATAGTTGTTAAAGAAAGAGTTTAAATTGGACAGTTGTCTATAGAGGACATCGACATGAACTCAATAATTGCAGATCCACTTATTAAGGGATTGCCACCTAAAATTGTTTCATGACTATGTTGCTTGTATGGGTGTCATGTCATTAACAGATATTCATTTCTAGTGAGAGTTGGTGATTTTACATGCTTTTATAATATATACATTTTCAGTTATTTAAGTTTATGGATATTCAAGGTATTTTCTTCAGAAGTAAAGTTTTAGTTTATTTGCACTTTGATTTTAGTATCGCTTGATCTCACCAAAGTGTAAGGTGGACCAATTGAAAATAGACATGTTAAGATCACATTGCATGAATTTTGTGTGCTACATATCCACATTATGATCTATCTCATTCAGTTGTACTAATATAGTGACTATTGATGGGTCGAGTTAAAATAATTGTAACGAAGGCCGCTTTGATTTTATATTGATATGATTGATGGACTAAATTAGTTATAAATACATTTTGGTAATGACAGTAAGGTTGAGCTCATACTTTTATTTTTTCAAAGTATAATTATAAAGTTACATATATAGCCCAAGTAGGATATTGTTGGATTTTTAATGTAGCATTATTAGATCTTTAATCTAACGTTGGGCTTATATGCGAATAATTATGTTTTGCGGACTGTTATCAGGGTCAAACCCAATTAAAAATGACCTATTAAAGTTTTTGGTAATTTGAGCTTTAATGTATTTAATAAGAAGTGTATTTTTAACGTGTAGAGACTTAAAGGGTAACTTTTATTTTTATGATATGCAAAAATAGGAATATCTAAGGACAATAGGAAAAGTTATCTATATAAGTGGTTATGATCTCTAAGTCACATGTATCTTTCTATTCTCTACTGATATCCCATCATTAGAGAAAGCACAAAGAAAATCAAAGAATTCTCTAAGAGAATGTGTTGATCTAGAAGACTAAACACACAACTTTAGAGAGCAATTCAGAATTATTAATTCAAGTACGCTTATGCATAATTTGTTATTGATTTTTGGTGATACAACATGAATGTTTTTGAATTATAGATCATGATTTTCACCAAACGAATTTCTTGTTCTAACATATTTAACCGCACTTCAGCACATTAATTATTGGTTGAAATAAGATTTCTGAGAGTTACCTATAAAATTTGAAATTTAATTGATATTTTTCTCTATGTTAATACATTGAGTTGCAATTTTGAAACATAAATTCACTATTATGGTGGACAAAATTATATATGTAGAATATTATGAATGCTTTTCTTTTATTTTTCTTTTTGCTATTTCGTAATCTATCGTTGCTTGACGGTCGGATTAAGCTAAATCCAGCATGCCTAATTGCCCATGTCCTTATTTTCTCAAAATTTTGTGTTCTTTTCCAATAAACTTTCCCAATGTTTTTGACTTTGCTTATAGTTGATATCGAATATTATTATTTAGAAACTGTGAAGAACTTAAACC
Source organism: Luvunga scandens (assembly GCA_030449905.1). NCBI lineage: Eukaryota > Viridiplantae > Streptophyta > Magnoliopsida > Sapindales > Rutaceae > Luvunga > Luvunga scandens. The sequence goes on along the minus strand of JASUUG010001019.1, from coordinate 1,027,957 downwards.
AATTGTGAATCATTGAATAATGTATTTACATAGGTGGCATTTATTGTTTTATCTAAAATCTAAATATACTTTAATTAGTCTGAATTTTAAATAAAGTTGAATGTCTAAATCTGAATTGCATGTTTGTTTCTTTTGTCTGAATCACTAAAAATAAATCTTAAGTTGTTTGTTTTGTTACCTTAAAAAATCTAAAAACTAATATTTTTACATTATGCCCTCACAAATTATAAATGTTAAACAAATAATAAACATCTCAAAGAATACAAATAAAATAATAAACTATCATAACATAAATTATATTCAATTGAATACAACTCTTTAATATTCTATATAATATATGTTAATCAATTTCATTATAGTTTATGATGTTTTTATATGAAAAATTTCATAAAAACTTAAGAAGATAAATAATGCTGATTTGAAGAAATAAAAAAGATAAAAATAATAATTGTCTAGTACTATATATTATCACAAGTTATATAAAGATGAATAATAATGCTAATTATTAAATTTTATATAGGTAAATATGAAAATTGATTATTTAGATAAAGATATTTTAGAGAATATTTTTTAATTATATTATTTAGACTTTTTAGATTAAGCAAAAAGTTAAAAAATTAACTTAATAACTTAATTACTTAATGATTGAAATTTTTCATTAAATTGAAAAAATAAATAGACCTAATAACTTAACTAATTAAAACTAAGTTAATTAAGTCATTAAGTAAAAAACAAATAGTTCTTTAGTACGTATTTGCTTGGATCATTCAAGTATTGACTTTGTAACTTGGAATTTTATTAGGCTAAATTTGTTTGTTGCATTTTCTTTATGATTTACTAATTTAGAATCTAGGATCAATTTAAAATTGAATGTGGAAGTTTTGGTTGCAACTTAAATTAGCACCCAATCTGAATGAATAACCCGAATTTTCAATTCCAACCGAACTGACTTTTTTTTGGACTAGTTTGATTTGAGTTTATTATTTAAATCCAAATAAATTAACTTCTCTAAAATCCGAATAAGCGGAATCGAACTTCCATTCGCCTACCTTAAAGAAATAAATAAACTTCTTTGTTTATTTACTGTAACTATTGACTCCATGTTGGCTTTTCCTTCTATTATTAAAGTGGCTTCCTTCCCGAAATTTGCTAGTGGCCACAGATGGATTTGTTTGGTAGGAAGATATCGGATGCCAAACGCGCTCGGGATTATTTTGTGGTGGTTGTGGTAAGAAGTAAATTAAAAAGTCAATAAAGAATCACCATGTTAACATAATTACCGAAAGAAAAATAATTTTGTTAAAGAAAACTTAAATAATATGTGTATGGAGTTAGGGTAGGGATGGCAATGGATGGAATCGGATCTGATTCAAGATTCACTTAATTCAAATCCATTTTGATTGGATTTTGGTCGGTTTAAAATGGATTTGGATTAGATTTAGATATAAATGTATGAATCTATGACAGATTTAGAGCAAGTATGGACTTATCTTAATATTTAGATCTAGATCCATATCCACCTATCTTTTAATTTTATTTTATTTTAAAAATTTCTTAACAACTGTATAATTATAAATGATAATATATTTCATTCATAGTATATTAGTGGTATTTATCATGCATTTAAAAATCTTAAAATTTAAATATTAGTTTTGTAAATTTAAATGATAATAGGATAAAAATAATTAGAGTTACCCAGCCCTAAAGCATACACATGTAATATTTAAATTGCAAGCTAAGTAATAAAACTTGACAATTTATTTTATTACATTAGTCAAATAATTTTTAAGGAATATAGTTATTTCTCTCATAGATTAGCACAAATGGTACAAAATTTTGATGGTACAAAATTATCTCAAAATTAACTTTTGAATGATATTTTATTATTTTTCTTATTTGCTTGTTTTGCTATAAAAGCATAACTGCAATATTTATTAGATTTTTGAGACAAATTATATAATTTAGTTTTTATCAATATATTTTAATCTTTAATTTTTATTTTAAAAAATTATTACTCTTTTATTGTTGAATTTTAGAATTCATGACAGATCAAGAACATATTTGACTTTTAATTTTTTTTTAGATTTGGAGCAGATATAGATATTTATTTCTTTATTGGATTCGGATATGAATTAAAACACATGGATCCATAATAGATTTGGAGCAGATAAGGATCTTAATTTTTCTTATACATCTGGATCTGGAGCAAAGTAGATCCAACCTATGTTTGACCCATTGACATCCCTAAGTTAGGGACGGCAATAAAATTTGAATTCCGTAAGGATCCAAAAAAATCTAGATTTGTATATTAAAAAATGTGGATTTGGATGTGAAAAGTTGAGATCCACAAATCCTGATCTGGATTCAAATGCACTTGCATCCGAAAAAACAGATATTTGAATTTGGTTAAATTTTATTTAAATTAAAAATATATATTAAAAATTAAATTTTATTAGTGTATTTATGATGTTGTTGCATGTTATTTATGTTAAATTATGATTGAATTTTATTTGATATTATTTGGTAAATTATTGAATTTTATTTTAAATTAAAATTAAATAATATATATATTAAAAATTAATTAAAAATTAAATTTTATTTGTGGATTAATGATGTTTTTGTATGTTATTCATGTTGAATTATTAATTGTTGAATTATGATTGAATTTTATTTGATATTATTAAGCAAATTATTGAATTTTTAAATTATATATTAAATTATTGAGTTTTGAATTTTGCAGATTCGGATATCCAGATTATTCGACTATATCCGTTGCAAATATTATCTGTATCTGGATCCATATATTTTTTTTGGGATTTGAATGTGAATTTGGATATAAAAATGTAAATGTCAATTCAAATTTAAATGTATCTACATCCGGATCTAGATTTTGCCAACCGTACATAGAGTGATTTATTTTATTATTATTTTTTAAGGGGATTGATTAGGCTGTTATTTATTTTAGGCCTAGCTTGTTCAAAAATTGAGCTTCCTCCTAAGATCACTCTAAGTAATTTGTCAAGCAACAAATCAATAGAAAAATTAATAACACAAGATTTATGTAGAAAACTCTAAATTTCAAAAAACCACGGCTGTTGTCAAAAGATGAGAAAATATTCACTATGTAGAACATTATTACAACCACACTCTTAAAAATAATTTTCTCTCACCCAAACCACAAATACATCCAAAAAAACCTCTCAAATCACTAAACAAGAATTTAAACTCTCAACACACTCATTCTTGGCTCTTTCAAAATAAAATTGAAGAAGAGAAGAATAAGATGGATTTGGATGATTAAAGCCTATGGGGAACTCCCCCTTTTATAACCAAACATTAACTATTAAAATATTTATTTTTTTCTTCATTCTTTGTTCAACCATGGCTGCTGTCGTGGTTGTCAGGGATGGGGGCTGAAGCCTCCATCTTTACTGAAACTCTTTGGAAGCTAACCACATGATGGGCGGTTTAACCAGTAAGCCACAAAAATCGAATCACAATCTAGTAAATGGTCGATGTTATAGCCATGAAATTGGCAGTTATTAACTAGCAATGATATTCAGATAAAATAATGCGACAGAATGGTGACGGAAACATTGACAAAATGCTGGTTTACTCAATTGGTAAATCACTGTTTTTGCCCCGCTACAAACGCAGGAAAAAGGGGTACTTTCCTATGAGCTTGCCAAAGATTTAAATAATAATTTTAACGTGACCAAGACTAAAACAATTTAAATAACCCTTCCATTAGTAAACACTTGGAAGATTCAGTCCAGCCTTGGACGACAAGGAACTTCTTGCTTAAAAGAATTCTAATCTATTTTTTCTTAAAGACTAAAATGAATTAAAATATTTAATTAGCGTAAGATACGTTTTATTTATTTTCTATTTCACTATGAAAGACCAAATGAAGTGAACCCAAAATATTTATACATAATAAAAGACCAAGACTAAAACAAAACCTCACTATAAATAGACTATTTACCCTTAATTCACCTTTCATGAACTTCATGGTCTCCTAAATTTGATATTTTCAGATTAATTAATTAAGCTGCAAGCTTTTGCGACGATGGCGGATGAGGTGATTCTGCTGGATTCTTGGCCCAGCATGTTTGGGATTAGAGTCAGGATTGCATTAGCAGAGAAAGGGGTCGAGTATGAGTTTAGAGATGAGGACCTGTTTAATAAGACCTATGCTTCTTCAGATGAACCCGATTCACAAGAAGATTCCGGTCCTCATCCATAATGGCAAGCCGGTTTGTGAGTCATCCATTATTATGCAGTACGTTGATGAGGTCTGGAGTGACAAAAATCCATTGCTACCTTCAGATTCTTACCAGAGAGCTCATGCTAGGTTCTGGGTTGACTATATTGATAAGAATGTAAGTTTTTTTTTTTTTAATTTATTCGAACATGGTTTGATCTCAGTTATGTTTATAAAAATTATGCTCTTGTTATTTATTTAAGGTTTCGGAGGATCGAAAGTCCTTCATTGTTTTCTTCAGATATTCTATTGGTGTTTGGTTAGTGAGAAAAAAATTAATAATAGTAAATCAGTGAAAGTAAAAGAGAGCAAGTAATTTTTTTTTTAAAATTAACTCGATTTCTTTAACAAGTGAATTGTGTCTACCTTAGTACGTAAATGATTATGCGTTCTATTTCCAGATATGGACTTGTTGATTCATCATGACATAATAAAGATTATAGATATTACAAGGACGTCCTAAGTGAGTTTTATATCATTGGTTGTTTTATGTTGTTTTATTTTCTTTTGATGGTCATTGTTTAAAAAGGAAAAATTTCAGGTGGGTTGAAAATGAATCTTAATCTATATATATATATATATAGTTTGAGATAACTTCAACATTTGAGTTAGTTTTTAATTATCAATTCAGCTCGTACATTTCTATATTGTATTGAAACTGAGTCCACTTTAAAGGGAGCCTTCATTATTTTTTCACGTGACAAGACCATACTAAAAAATTAATTTACACGCGATGGGGTATTAAAAAGAAAAAATCTCATATCCGTTGAAAATGAATGTTGGGCTATCTATATAAAATTGAGGAAACTCTGTCCCTTAAGCTAGCTGCTATAGTCAATCACCTGTTGTCAGATCCGTTTGTGATGGGTTAACAGTTGTGGCTATTGTTTCAGTAGCTGACTGTGAAAAAGTCCTTTTTAATTTTAGCTCGGCAGTTTTGATTGTGGTTTGTTGCTTTCTAATAAATAATAGATATAGCAAGACAAAACAGATTTAATTTGTCTCTCAAAGCCTGGCCATGCATCTTATGATTTTTCAGTATTTTAAATTTAATTGTGAAAAACAAATTTGTAGGTGTATAATGCTGGGACAAAGATATGGTCCTTAAAAGGGGAGGAGCTCGAGACAGCAAAAAAGGAGTTCATTGAAATTATGAAGACACTGGAAGCGGAGCTTGGAGACAAGTCTTACTTCGGCGGCGACAATTTTGGGTTTGTGGATGCGTCTTTGATTCCCTTCTATTGCTGGTTTTACTCATATGAAACCTTGGGAAATTTCAGCTTGGAGACCGAGTGCCCCAAAATTATTGCATGGGCCAAAAGATGCATGCACAAAGAAACTGTTTCCAAGTCTCTTAAGGATGAAAAGAAAGTGTTTGAATTCGTTTTAATGTTGAGGAAAAGGGGTGGTGTGGAGTAAAAGGAAGAGAAATCGCTAGAATATTAAAAAAAAAAAGAAAAACACAAACACATTGTTATGCAGCAGGTATTTGATGTGCTATAGATTATAGTTTTGTATTTGGTTGTTATACTTCAATTGTAACTTTCCTTTATTAAAATAAGAAGCAATAAAAAACGTTTGAGCCTGTATAGTAATATCTGAGTAATGGTATAAATTCTTGCTTTGATTATACAAATTGATGTGGAAGTGTTATATAATCAACGCAGATCAGACATTTCTTTTTCTTTTTTTAGAAAAATAGAAAATAGATCTTACATAATGTGGTAACTATATAAACATACCACTTTTTGTTTTTGCACCAAAGTTTATATCTCAAACTAGTATTAGTTGGTACTATTCAATTTGTTTGTTCTTGAAATCTCTTTTGCTGTTAATATTTCTTCCTAAACAAATATAATCTAAATTATAGTTAGGGTCTATGTTATCTTGAAAACATTACCAAGACTTTTTATAATGAGCAAGTTATGTTTATGAGATTTTTATTATAGAGAAAGTTTTGGGTAATCTCGTTGTAAACATCACACAATTACACCACACTCATCGTATTCTTATCAGTATTTTGAAATAATTGTTCTTGTCTCTTTATAGATAGCATTTTTCTTTTATAAGGAATTTCATATGCTTTTTTTGGGGAGGGGTGGCACAATTTTTTTAGAAGTTATCTCATAACTTAAAAAACAGAAAGATGGACAAATCCCAAATTAAATCAATTTTTTAATCCTTTATTTATCCTAACATTCAAACTCAGCCGATCAATTAAATAAAACTGTTTAAATACTAATGGTAAGAAATAAATGATGTTAGTATACCTATTTGTCGGGTGCATTCATGTATTGGACTTACGGCACACCTTAGTAGTTGCCTACACATTTTAGGCAGTAGATGATTATGGCTATGCCTGTACATTTCAGATAGTAGATGATTATGGCTATGGTGCTACTATCTAATATCTTTTCCTTCTTCACTGTGGGGAGTAGGGGTGGGCAAATTTGGATTCGAATCAGGTTCGGATTAATCCGATCGGGTTTCGGGTTGAGAAAAAAATCATCCGAATATAATCCGAATTTATAATCCGATTCAATCTGACTCAAATATTATTCGGGTAAAAAATTCAGATCGAGTTTGGATAGGATCAGGTAAAGAGTATATATACATCAGGTCGGGTTCGGGTAATAAATAATCAAAAATTAAAGTGAGTTGCTTTTCTTACTTTTGTTCCTTAAGGATAAACACCAGCAGAAGATTGCACTCCAAAAAAATAAAAAAAGCATGAAACGAATATTCACTGTTGGGGCTAAGGGGCTATCGGTTAGACTTGGATCTAAGATGGTGGTGGTCGGTCAACTTCAAGACTGCACAATTGAGGTCAAATAAGATGCAGTAATGGTTGTAGTGGAGCAGATTCCAACGAGGTTGCAGCGAAGCAGAGGTTGTGTAGTGGTGGAGAAAAGGTTGGGTCGTGGTGGCCTGGCTTCACGGTGGTGAGATGGCTGGGCTGCGCCGACCTCCTGACCGGCTGTGTGTGACTGTGTTTGATTGTTTTTTACTTTTTTGATATTTTCTTGTGTGTTAGTTTAGATTAGATTGGTGAGTTTGTGTGTGTGTGTTGTGTGTTTGCAGTCGAGTAGATTAGATATTTAGGTTAAAACCATTTTTTTTTTTAATATTCTTAAACCCGATCGAATTTTCGGATTAGATCAAGTTTAATCCGATCTGATCGTAATTCGATCGGGTTGAGCAAAACTCATCCGATCGGGTTACAACTTTTATTCGCATCCGATCTGAATCCGAAAACTTCGGATCGGGTCGGATCGGTTAGGATTGGGTGAGGTTATTTGCCCAGCCCTAGCGGGGAGGGCATTGACAGTGGTCCTAGTATAGAGACAGGGGGTTATTCCACAACTATAGGGGAGGCGTCAACTTATCATTGGTGATTGGCCTGCTAATGGAACCGGTACATCTTCTTGGTGTTGGCTGAGGCCGGGTTTATCTGGCTTGGGCTTGATTCTTGGGTTGGACTTAGGCTTTGCTGATTTCGGGCAAAAAAGAAGAAAATTGCAGACACAATTTTTTTCTTTTTAATTTCAATATAACTAACTAACAAATCATCTCCTACCATACGAGCAGTTATTTTTCATCACATATTTATTATCTTTTCAAATGTACATATCATCGAAGGTAAAACCTTCGTTTATAAGCTAACTGTGATGAAGAGAAAGCAAGTAGATACTAATAACTATGTGTCAACTTATACGCCAAACATTGTTGCAAACTATGTCTTTATTTAAGGGGGAAGAAAAGGACAAACCGTATAAACTCAAATGTTATTAACCCAATCAGTCGCAATAATAATGTGAAAATGAGAGAGATTTAAAATTAAAAAATTTGTGGGCTGCATTATGGGACCCATAAACTTGTCAAATGACAAGTTTTTTGAAATCTGGAGATAGCTCAACATGTTGAGGTAGTGCATCTGTCTCACAAAATTTTTTTTCTTGCGACATTATTTAGTGGCACACGTAATTGATAGAATGCTTTTCAAAACAAAAACAACAACAACAATAATAACAATAATAATAATTCATCTTTTTTTTTTTCTCATTACTAAAAGAACAAGATCTTGTTATCGATCATTAAGCTAATTATGTACTTATGGTCATTTTCTATTAATTTATACCATCATAGTAATGTTGTTACATCACTACATGTTAATTTGTGTAACTCTATTCAGTAAATTTATAATTGAGTTAGGGATGGCAAATGCTTGGGTCAGGTCTGGGGTTAGGTTAAGCCCAAGTCTAGTCCAATAGGGATTTTGCCTGACACAATTGGGTTAGAATTGACCCAGTATTAAGTGAAAAAAATAAAATAACGAAATGATTGGAACTGTAATATTAAAATTTCTATAAGTTAATACTTAATAATATCGCAACAATAGAAAATTTATTAATTTAAAGAGATATTAATTAATTGATAAATTAATAATTCATTAATTTATAGAGATTATATATAATTCAATGAACAAACATTTAATCAACCAAAAATTCATTGTATTTTACTAATCTAATCAATTAAAAATCAGTTAGTCCAATAAATATAGATTAAATTAACCAAAAAAAACTCAAAATTTTGGTAATTTGAGAGTTCAAGCCCCAAACTACTAATAGTAAATAAAGTTAGAGATGAGATCCAATTATATTTAATAAAATATCATAATAGTTATATTTGTAATTTTAATAATATGAATGGTGCCATGGAGTTGTATATGGGTTTTGAAAAAAAATTATTATTTTATTAATTTATTAAAATTATTAAATTAACCTATTAGCATAAATTAGGACCGCAAAAAAATTATTATATAATAGAATTAAAGGTTATTGTCTTATCAAGTATTAGAGCGAGTTTGGAAATGTTGTAGTTTTTAAAATAATTATTGTTAGTTGTAGTAAGAGACAATTAGCTATGAAGAAAATCAGATAAACATTTAATAAAATTTATTTTCAAAAGCATTGTGCCTCTTAAAAGTAGTCATATGTGTTTAATAAATCTTATTATTAATCTATTGTAAGAATATAAATAACTAAATTAGATATAATGTTAAATAAAATTTATTTATACATTTATAAACATGAATAAGAAATTTTTTTTATTTTATGTATATAATAATTGATAATTAAAATAAATATTTTATATTATTAAATTTATTTATTTTTTGTTTTGTTATCTAATATAATTGGTAATAATAATAATCTATTTAAATTTAATGATTTTATTTTCTAATTAATAAATATAATTTTGAATTTTTTATAACATATATGAGAATATATATGGAATTGTATTAAGTATAAAATTGATTTTAAAAAACCAAATTTTGAAAAAGCTACTTCTTCTCTACTTTTCAAATTTTACTGTATAATTAGTTGAATTTACTAAAGTGATCTTTAAGAAAATTTATGAAATACAAAATTATTTTTTTTAATCCAAACGAACACTTTAATTTATGGAAATATACTGTATTTAGAATTCACAAAAAAAACAGGCAGTCTCCAACTTGAAAATAAATATAGCTGTCCAAAGCTAATAATTATCATTGTCTTCGAAAAACATAAATAAAGAACCACCATTTTGATATAACTCCTTAAAATATATATATATATAGTTCTAGCAAAACTTAAATGATATGTTTACTTTACATATAATTTATTTCTTTTTTCATGACTGGTGAGAAATGTGAAATTCCATGGAAATAAAGCTCACCATACGAAGGCAGTTTACCTAGCAAATTGTTGGAGGAATGTACTCTTCTGGAGAATTACAAATGTAAAGAATTATAGTAATAATGGTAGAACTTTATTGTGTAACGTAAAATGTGTTTACAACTCTTTATGTAGAAAGAAAATAAGTAACCTGCAGAAAAATAATGTGTATTTCAAGACACGTTACAAATATCGTTTTTCTTAAGATGTTATTTGCCCCCACCAATTAAGTGATGCACATGGGTTAAGCAAATACGCCTCTCGGATACAATAAAGCACTTAATTGTTTGCTTGCATTGTGCATTGACAAAAGCAAACTATAATACGCTTGAATATTGTAAGCCTGCCAAGAAACAATATATTGTTCATTCAGAAACACTAAGTGCTTTATGATAAAATTCGTTTTAGAAAAGAGGGGTGAGAAAAGGGTGGTGTGGGATCATTATTTTTCATATTTAAATGGCCTAAACATGGCCTCTATTTATAGATGTACTTGTACCTCTCCACTTGGGTTGTCATTTTTCATGATACCCCTTCATTTATGGCCATTAGATTAAGATTTAATTTTAATCAATGGTCCAAATTGAATTATCACCATTTCAAATGAAATGTCACTATGAAATGATGTATCTTGAAATGAAAAGATATCTCTTCTAGAAGGCACAATTAAATCGACATGTCTTTATAAGAGGATACAATTTATTTTGAAAATTGTTCCAATACAAATGACAATCAATTGTGTTGGAGATGAAGGTGTATCACAGAAGTAGTAATCCACGATAACCGAATCACACTTCAACGATATTATGGGCCCAAAAATTGGCATTTTTAATGAATAGTGATTTTCAAATAGAAAAGTATGACATAAATGTGGCAAACACTATTTTTCAATTTTAATAATAACTGCTTTAAACTCAGGGAAAAGATAAATATGAAAAGTGAAAAAACTTTCCTATGAGCCTATCAAAATTTAAATAATATTTATCATGAAGAAATCAGTGACCTTGCATGCAAAGATTTATCTCTGTACTTAAAATTAACATAAAGAAGCATGGCTAAAACAATTTATGGTGCATTTATTAAACAAGAATCGGAATAGTTTGAAATTAGAATGAGCTAGTTAGAATCGAAGTGAGAAATTAAAATAAAAATAAATTGTTTACTTGAGTTATGGGAATCAGAATCGAAATGAGTTAGATTGTTATAAATTACTTAAAAGTCATTAATTAACTATTGTCATAATTATTATTTTGTATTTTAATTAATTTGACTATTATTGTTCAAAAATTATTATTATTAACATTAATATATTAATCAATTATAATACTTTTATCACTAATACAATAATAATAGTAATAATAAATTTTAATGTTTACTTTATCGTTGAATCGAAATAGATTATTGCAAGTCACTTAAATAACCTTAATTGATTATTGTCATTATTTATTACAATAATTGTGATTATAATTATTACTATTCAAAATAATTATAATTAATAATAATAAAATTAATAAATTTTAATAATAATAATAATGATGGCGACGATGAAGACGATATTAATGACAATAATAAATAATAATAATAATTAAAAATTAATAAATTTTATTATAAATGTAATAATAATGACATTAATAAATAACAATGATGATGATGATAATATTGTTATTATTACTATTATATTACTAATAATAAATAGTGAAGGACCTATTTGTAAATATTATGAAATTTCTATAGGGACCAAAATGTAAAAGTGACAAAACTTAATTGAGTACAACTTGAGAATTATGAAAATTTAATAGAGTAAAATGAAGAATTCAAAGAATGAAAACTTGATTCCCTATCCCTTTCGTAGGCATTAATTCCCTATTCCTTAATCCCAAAATCATGTGGGCCTTATATGTTACATTCTCATTTTCCCTTTTATTTTAACAAATAAACATCACCAATCAATCGTATTATGAATTTTGATTTCCTAATCCTTCAAGTTAACACACCCTTAAATTACACTCTAATTACTAAAACTTGACTTTTGGATATTCATTGAATCCTTTGGAAGACAAGGAACCTTTTATAGAAAGCAAATCTTATCTTTCTGAAAAAATGAAATAAAATATTTAATGGGTCAAAAAAATTACCTTTATGTTTAATAAACCCCCTTCGCTTTTGCTGATGATCCCGAAATCACAAAAAGATCTCGGTTCTCATCAACAATGGCAAACTAATTTGTGAGTCATCCATCATTGTTTAGTACATTGATGAAGTTTGGAAGGACATGGCTCTATTACTTTCCTATGATCCTTACTAAAGAGTTGAAGTTAAGGTCCTATTTGGGATTAAAATATTGTAGTTTTTAAGTTAAAACTGTTATAGAAAAAAATTGTTGTAAAAAAAAACTATAATTATGAAATAAAAATTAATAATTTGTAGTAAATATAAATTTTAAATAATAGTTTTGACAAAATTATTAAATATATAATAGATTTTTCATGATACAAGTGAAAAACCATATCAACATATCTTCTAAGCTACAACAATTAGTATTTACTAAACACTTTATTGCTGTAACTTTTAAATTACAACTGTCTAACTTCAATTTCAAATGCACCCAAAGTTCTGGATCAATTTTATTGACAAAATGGTAACCTAGCTTAGGGATGGCAACAAACTTCGGATCCAGCCCAGATCTGTAAAGATTCGAAAGATCCAGATATGGAAAAATTCGGATCTGCATATTAAAAAATATGGATCCGAATCTTAAAAGTTAAGATCCATGCGAATATGAAAAACCAGATATCTAGATCTTCATTATTATATAATTAAATTATTTATTTAATTAAATTTTCATTGAAAAATATATAAATTAAAATATTTATTTAATATTTATAAGCATAATTAATTCTATAACCTTCATTGATTATGAAAAGTATGTTAAAAAACTAAATAATAATAATAATAATAATAATAATAATAATAATAATAATAATAATAATAATAAGAGAATATTGTAATGAATCGGTTTATGGTTATTTTATTTGTTTGAGATTTAATTGTGATTTGCTTAAATAGAAGCTGAAATTTTATGAACGAAATATTTAATTTCAAGTAGATGTCACGGATTTGTTGTTCGATTAGAAATAAGAATTGTTTGCTATCAACTAAGGGGGAAAAATGCCCCCACAGAGTTGAAGATTTTGGTTCGATTGGACTACAATTCAAATACTATAAACTTTAGTAGGCTGCAGCATAAAATCAGTAAAACTGACAGCCCAACTATGAGGGATTATAACGGGAATACTGAAAAGTAGTGTGGTTTGAATATTTGAAGTTAACATAGCTTCAATTGAAAGTAGCAGCCATTTTAGGGATCGAGTACTCTCAAACTTTAGTGGTTGGATGAGTTTATTAATAAGGGGAAAAAAAAAGAATAGCCTGAATAACTATGGGTGCTATCAAAGTAAAATTTCTTGTTTTAAAAACAAAAGGCTTGAAGAAATAATAATAATAAAGTAGGCCGAATATTGTAAAATTTCAATTGAATCCTTTATTTTTCCTAGACGTTTTTGGGCCTGTACATAGTTCCGGCATTGGCTGTAAGCCTGCAACGAACTTGTCGCTGGTTTTGTTTTCTTCAGATAGATAATGAAACTGAATGTGTTAAATTTTGTCTATTTGGAAGAAATTTTTTGACATAAATACTGAAAGTAAATTGCAAATGCCCGTTACTTCGAGGGACCACTAAGGAAGATGAGCTGCAGGTTCAAAGGAGTTCTTTGAAGTTTTGAAGACCTTCATAGGGAAGCTCGGAGACGATCCTCATTTCGGAGGAGACAAATTTGGGTATGCGGATTTGTGTTTGATCTCGTTCTATTGTCGGTTTTATTCGTATGAGATATTTGGAAAGTTCAGCATTGAGCCCGACTGCCCAACTTCATTTCCTGGGCGAAGAGATGTGAGCAGAGAGAGACTGTTGCCAAGGCACTTCCTGATGAGAAGGAAGTGTATGAATTTGTTTTAGTGTCGAGGGAAAGGTTTGGAGTGCCTTAGAGGAAAGGGACATTGCTAGTAAATAAGAAAAGTCAAGTAGCACAATCGTGTATTAGGTTTGGTTGTACTTATGCCTCTCTCTCATAGATGCTTTCGTAATTTTCCTTTCTAAAAAAAAATATCTACGATATTATTATTATTATTTTCTTAAAAGAAAAAGGGATGGACAAGCTCAAATCAATTTTAACCCCCCTCCTCGCCCTCAAGGCTCGTACTTAAATTTATATAAGTGAAGGATGACAGATCGCACTGCCAACTAACTCGGCTACGCTCCTGGAGGCAATATCTACGATAAAGTTCAATCAATTTTGTCCCCTACTAGTAGTACTGTCTTTTTTTTTTTTTTCTTGAGATCCTTTTATGGTCAAATAATCTAACAGCCATTATCAACTAAAATCTCTCGTGCTTTCTTTTTTAAGTGTTATTAAATGGCGAGAGAGATGAAAGAGGGACCATAAAAACCGCAGCAGGTGTTGTCATTTTGTGTTCACTCTCTCTCTTCATTTTATTATTTAAAAAGTTTAAAAAATTAAGAGGAAAATCTAAACAAAATCCAAGAAGCAGCTTACCAGCTTATCGTCATCCTCGTCACTGCATAGCATTTTCCCTTTCTGGAATGACAAACTCGCAAATGACAGACAGTGGAACAAATCACACCACAAAAGTAGCCGCACCTTATCACCAACGTTGCTCTGAACATGTTGTCATCCCGAAGACGACTCTTACAAATGAACAGGGCTGCCGACGATGACACAATTACTGCCACCATGTCAACACGATCATCACCAAAAGTCCCATTTAACAATCTCACTTTCTCACTCATACATAATCCAAGTTGTGCAAAATAATTGAAAATAAAAAATTTCAATTTTATAAGTGTCATTATTGATAAATGATAATTCTGTACAAAATTTTCAATTTTGTGATTTATGATAAGTTTTTCTATGACAACTTGATTTAGGAAAAATTAATATTGTATACTGAAACAACAATTTGATTCTTTCAACATATTATTTGTGCACTTGAGGTTGCTTTTTTAGTGAATATTGCTTTGATCTTGGATAATTCTGATTTTGGTTGATCTAATTTTTTTTATTTAAATTGTTAGAAACATAATGGATTAAATTTTTACTGGAAAATTTTTTTATAAAAATTTATAATAACTTGTTGTTAATACAAAAGTTAATTATTTTTAAAAATAAAAAATTTAGAAAATGAGTGCACAATTGAAGATGAGCAATCGAAAAAATATAAGCCAAGTCATGAGAAAATGTTTACGTTTTACAAACCCTATGGTAGACTTCCTGCGAAAATTTTGATTAGTAACAAAAGGAGTGATGGGTTTTAAAATACGTGACATTTGCATGTGGCCATAGCAGCAAGTCGCAAAGTAAATCTACTAAATGTGTTGAAGCAGAAACCTATTATGAAAAGTGATTGTGATGCTAAAATTGGAGGTTGTCTAATGAAGATGAAAAATGGATTCTTCGAGTTTTAAACCTTCAACATAATCATGGATTCAGTTCAAACAAAGCTAGGTATTTCTTTTGCAATTGAAGAATTAGTGCAAGTGCAAAAAAAAGTATTGGAAAAAATGATTGTGCGAGAATTAATAATGCCTAAAATTTTAATTCTATTATTGTTGAAGTTGGTGGGCAAGAAAATATCTCATTCTTAGAAAAACTTTATAAGAATCTTGTTTACAAAGCAAGGCGATTACAGTTTAGTGGAAGAGATGACATGGCAATTCTTAAGTACTTCCAGAAAAAGCAAGCAAAATGCAAGTTTTTTTTTTCTTTGCATTGATTTGGATGAGTTTAAGAATGTATTTTGGGTAGATCCAAGGAGTATGTCAACTTAAAAATATTTTGGAGACATCATCATATTTGACACCATATATCTTACTAACAAGTATGCATGTCAGTCACTCCTTTTGTCAGAGTTAATCATCATGGCTAGTTTATTTTGTTAGGATGCAGATTGATTTCATAAGAGGATATGAAGACATTTACGTAGTTATTTGAGGCTTATCTATCATGCATGTCTGGCTCTCTTCCCACTATTATTATTACAGACCAAGACAAAGCAATGAAAAATACAATTGAGAATTTTTTTCCTACAATTAGTAATCGATGGTGCTTATGACATATAATAAAGAAGGTGCTTGAGAAATTAAAGGCTTTTAAAGAATGTAAAGGTATCATTTCGTTGTTGCTTTCTACTATTTATGATTCGTTAAGCTTGGCTATATTTGAGGAAGCTTGGCATGACATGATTATGAAATATGATTTATGAGATAATGATTGGTTAAATAGTTTATATGATGAGAGGCATCACTGTTAGCCTAAAGGGCTATACAAATTGTAATTTTGATGATAACAAACATGCTTATTATATTTCACAATTTCACTAGTTTTTTTAAGGGCAAAATTTATTCAAGTGAATCAAGTGAAATCGAGCTCAAGCTTGGTTTGCTTGGAGGCATGGACTAGGCTGATTCTACCGAACCACTTAAAAACTCCTATTTTTTTTTTTTATCTCTCTTCTCTTATCCTTTTGATTTTGAGTATTGTTAAATTTTTTTTTTATTTTATTAAGGCATTAGTTTAAGTTTTTATATGGTTTTATTTGCTTAAGTTTTAAAAACCCAATTCACCCCCACTCTTAAGTGGCTTAGCTAGAATTTCAATCACTGGGTCTATGTTATTTGAGAGATTATTTTTAGACAGGAATGTCAGTAACTCAGCAAAATGAAAGTCTGAATGCATTTTTTGAAGGTTCGTTAACTCAAAAACAAATTTAAAGCAGTTTATGAAGCAATATGAAAATGCATTGAGAAGAAAAGGTAAATTAGAATAGCAAGCAAATGCCAAGCGTCTTAGCAAAAAGACTCCATGTGTAACAAAATATGAGATGGAGAAGCAAGTTGAAGAGGTGTACACTATTTCTAAGTTTAAAGAATTTCAAAAAGAATTAACCACACTAATGTATTATGATATATTGGACTTTGTAGTATTAGTATATAAAACCAATGAATCATATGGGCAAGGTAAGAAAAGAATATTTGAGGTTGTTTTTGAAAAAGCTGAGTGTAAAGTTAGTTATATCTGTTCAAAGTTTCAGTTTAAGGGGATTTTTTTTAGACGTGACCTTGCAATGTTGATACATAAGAATGTTAAATTACTTGTAGAAATATACATTTTTATCAAGGTCGAGGAAATGTGTGAGGAGATGTTATAGTAGCGTGAAAGTTAGTTATGGTGTGCAGAATTTATCCATTCGGCATGAGAGATATGACAAAATGTATACTACTTTCATTGAGGTTGCAGACATAGTTGTTGATGATGAATGTAGTTACAAATTCGTATTAGATTGGATTGATAAAGTAATGAAAGATCCGTCTAAACAAATTTGTTGTGGAAGTGTGGAAACAATTGTTATTGGTTAAGTATGTTGTAATAGCAACAATGTTGGATATGTAATGAATGATCCAGTAGTAGTATGTCATAAAGGCGGTCCTTATTGTCTGAGGAAAAAAATTTCAATTTGTAAGAAACCTACACAAAAGAGCAAGACTGCACAAAAAGACTACGTTTTTTCAAATACAAATATATGTTTTCTAATTTCATTTGGTTTTTGTTCAATTGCCTATCATAATTTTACAAGATTTCTAAGAAAATGCTCCATCGTCTTATGAAGTGCCTAATGAAATCTCCGCACATGAGAGTAATATGGCCATAGTAAGTTTATGAATTTTTATTTTACACTTTTCGTTTATTTTGAAGTATACGTAATTAAGTATATTATTAAGTAGATGTTACCAAAAGGAAATACTGTTAATATAAATATCAACCAACACAGGACATTAAGGTTCTATAATATAAGAATTAAATCTTTTAAATTTTGTTTTTAAATTTTTAATATGGATTTTACATATATTTTTTTATTTGCTTAAATACCAACATACCTATCCTAAATTGGTGGAAATAATATTTATCAATCATTTCTTTATAGTTGGTACACGGTAAGTTGTCATCTTAAAATCACAATTTCTTAATGTGTACTTATATTTTTAAATTTTTAAAATGTAATAGATGTACTTTTTTGTGTATTATAGCAACCAATCACATTTTATGCTTTATAGTCGCATTATTCTTCTCCTTCGATGACCTATGAAGGATTTGAAAATAGGAATTTCCAAAAATTTCTACATCAACATTTTAATAAAGATAACATTACCGTAATTGATGTTTGACTTGTATCCTGTTTAGTTTTTTTTTTTCCTTTATCATTTTTGTTATATTTAGCTTAAAATGACAAATTGTAGTGATGAATTAATGATATATGAATATTATGCTTCTCTTGACATCAATCATTGCACTATTATTGTTTTTATTTTGATAATTTTCATTGGTCTAGTGATGTTTTTTGATAATCTTGGTGACATTTTTTAATAATTTTCGACAACATCAATAATTGCAATTTGAATGTGCTTGTACTTAGTGTGTTTTGTTTCAGCATTTAACAAAAAATTATAAGATTGTCTTAATTCTTTTAGCATTAAAACAACAATTTGAATCTAACTTCAAATTTAATAAAGTGAAAAAAAACTTAGAAACTTATATTTCAAAGGAAAATGCAATCATATATGTCTACTAGTTATTTTTCAGTACATAGTACAAATTAAAACAACTTAGAAATTGTAACACTTTAATACAAAATATAGTATAACAATAAAAAATATTCTAATGAAATCATATCTTAGTGTCTATCTCTTTTGAAGTTCGTCATCAAACAATTACCTTTGCACTTCACATTCTTGCATATGCTCAAGTTTTTTATGAAACAACTGAAATTTAACAGATAAACACTCAATCTCCAATGACATCTTTCTAACTTGCTCTACTAGCACGTCAATTCTCTCTTCGCTAGTTTTACAATCTTCTGCCCATTAAAAGTTTTTACATCCTCTACATGTCCAAAACTTATGATTTGGATTCTTTGCTATATGTGACGTTAACAACTCTATTTGATCACGACATTCGTGCATATTTGTAGTGAGTTTTGCTAGGTTTACGGTCTTTTACCCATTGAAAGTTCTTTCATTCTCTACATGTCCCAAATTTGCGATTCAGATTCTTTGTTATACATGACGTTAACAACTTCATTTGATCATGACATTCATACATATTTATAGTGAGTTTTGAATTTTACTTACACTATATGACATTGTAATTAGTAGACTACTGAAACTGTTAGAAAAACATAGTATTCAAACACATAACACTCTACAATAACTCAAACAAAGCTCTCTCCACTTTATTTTTCATTAAAATCTAGCACAAAAACTACAAGCACCATGCAAGCTTCTATCCTAGCACAGGAACAATTATATAAAATGACAGATGATAAAAAAAGCAAGTGAATTTGCAAATAAACGACAACAAATATAAGAGAGACAAATGAATATTTACATGAACACAAAATTTTTGAATGAAATATATGTAATTGAATCTCTTCATAGCCTTCTATAAGCAATCGAATCATGTTGCTATAAAGGTTCTTAAGTGAGAACATTTTGGTCATCTTTAATTGATAGAGAGTCATTATCTACCCTATCAACAATAGTTGCATTAGCTTTAATCTTTTCAAACTCCAGCTACTATGAATTACTTTAATCTTGTCATCTTCATGAGAATCGTTTTGTTTCAACATGGCAGACTCATCAAAAGTTATGTTATTGCTGAAAATTATCATCATCATAATTAGACATCACAGAGGATATTATTTTGCCTTAGCAATTATACCCATGTACAATGATTTCTTTGCTTTTAGGTCTAGCTTAGATTCTTTTGCATGATAATAAGTAGCGGATCTAAAGAGATTCTTTTGTATGATAATAAGTAGTGGAACTAAAGACATGTAAAAAATCATAATCTTTAACCGATTTGCCAGTCCACATCTCTATAAGTGCTTTGCCTCCAATCGCAGTTGATGACAAATGGCTAGTCAAATGGCATGCATATATAATTGCCTTAGCCTAAAACTCATTGCCCAATTAAGCATTGAACATACACCAAACTTTCTCCAGTATAGTCTACTTTATGTGTTTTGCCACACCATTCTACTGTAATATGAATAATAAAGTGTTGCACTATAACTTCATCTTGGCAAACTTATAGAAATAAAATACTTTTGTACTCACCACCCTTATTAATTCGAAGTTATTTAACCTTTTGACCAGTCTGAATCTCTACCATATTCTTTCATTCAAAAAAATTGCTCAAAAATTCACTTTTATTCTTCATCAAATATGCTCATATTTTTCTTGAATAATCATTAATAAAGCTAACAAAATAATGCACACTGCCGAAAGAAGTTACTTTGGTAGGTCCCCAACATATCACTATAAATATAATCTAGAGTGGCTTTTGTATTGTGGATTATTGAATCTAACTTTACTGTAGTCTGCTTGCTTAAAATTCAATGTTCATAAAAGTCCAATTTGTAAGAATCGACACCTTTTAACAAGCCTTGTGTCTCTAAACTTTATAAATCTTTTACACTAGCATGTCCTAATAGCATATACTATAACTTGGTTACCTCTAAATTTGTTTATTTTTTAGAAGCTATTGATGTTGATCCAATAGCTAAACTTCCTTGAAAATAGTATAACTAATTTCTTATTGTGCCTTTTATCACCATCAGTGCCTTTTTTACTATTTTCAAAAATCTATTTTTTAGAGTGATTATGAGTTCTTTAGAATGTAAGGCTTTAATGAAATGGGATTTTTTTTTTTTAAATTTGGCATGTAGCGAACATTTGTTAGGACTTAGATTGATCTATCATGATTCCGTAATCAAATTTGGTATGTCCCTGTTGTTTTACAAGCATTATCATTGCCCATAAAAGTAACTCCATTGTCCAGTACTTTAAGCTAGAAAACCATTCCTTGTTAGGACACACAAGATAAGTGTTGAGTGCTAGAAAGTGTGTATTTATAATAGAGAAAATCATCATTTTACACTTCAAGTCTCACTAACATTCCTGCTTTTATGTTTTTAAGTCCCTTGTGATTTAATTATATATGTTTTTTTTAATTAATTATTTTATGTATTTTAGGGGACATCATGGTCATTTCATAATGAGCGAGAGATCAGATAGAAAACTGGACAGCAATTTTGAACTCAGGACAGTCGAAAACCTTAGAAGGAGCATAAAAAGATAAATAATACTGTTCACATATGCGGTACTGTTTACGGCACTGTTCACCTATACTGTTCGATGACGTGGCATTGTAAGATGATGTGGCACTATACGATGACGTGACAATATTTGATTGAATGAATGATGTGGCACTGATCGCTTATGTGGCATTGACTGATGATGTGGTGTTGACTGATGACGTATCACGATCCTATTGGACTAAAATGCTGATGTGGCGTTGACTGGCGACATGGCAGTATATTAGTGGACCGAAAAAACATGGATACGGTACATGCATATACACGAAATGATAACCCTGATGATGTGTTTCGTCCAATAAGAACTTGCCATGTGGCGCAATCCTGAGCGTTCAAATTGTTTTAATCCGATGGTTATGATTTACTCATTGTATCTATAAAAAGGGTGCTTCCCCTCCTCGACCCTAATTTGACATCCCTAAATCCATTTTCGAGCTCTATTTTCTGTAATTCCATCTCCATCTTGTATTTTCTACGTATTTTAATAAAATTCTCATTTTACCCCTAGTAGTTAGTTTGGTAAATTTACTTTTTCTTAACCTCTAATTTATGTGGATGCCTTGACTTTTCGTAAACAGATAGTAATAATTTTGTCTAGATATCAGCTGGTATTACCATCTCCCTAGGCAAGGTTATTACTATTTGGCGCGGGAAGCACTTAGAACCATATCTATTAGAGTGAGGTTCATGAGGAGTGAAAAATTTCCTTTCATGATTTAATTAGTACTAATAATAAATGTTAAGCTGATAGTGCATATTGAGTACAGATCCAGAGATCAAAGCACTTCAATAGTTTATTCCCACCGCTTTAATTTAAATTAATAGATAGCCTACACCATTTTCATTTTAAATCCAATCACCCACTTAGAAAATTAATTATACAAGCAATTAAAATCCACCTCCTCGTGGGATCGACACTCGTCACCGTTGATCTATTCTACAATAGATTCGTGCGCTTGCGAGTTCAATAAAATTTGCACAATATGTTTTTAGCGCTGATGCCGGGGAGGTAAGTTATTTTAATTTGTAGAATAAATTTTTAATTTCTTTATTTATTTATTTTTCCTTGTAATTTTTTTATTATTAAAAAACAGAAAAAAAAATAAGTGAATCTGTATTTTGAAGTAGGTATTTTTTTTTCTTTTCTTCTTTAAATTTCTGTAATTTAATTTTCATGTTATTTTTTTTATTTTGTTAAATTGGTAGGTTCAACCGCCTATTAATTCATTTTAATTTGTTTCACGTATTTTCTTTTCTATATGTAACACTTGAGTTTGTTTTTATAGCAAGATTGTAAAAGTGTGATAAGGTTAGTATCATAATTTCTCTTTCTTCTTTATTTTTATTAATTTTGTTACCATTTTTTTTTTGCATGCATGGTCGTAGGTTACAATTACCTAATCTTGAGCCGATAGATTTTGAACTGGAAAAAACACTTTGCACACACAAACACGTTGCAATTAAAAATAAAATTAAAATGGATTTGCAACCAACACCATAAGAGAGGCCATTTAAGGACTACTTCAGTCCCTTAGCTAACTTGAGCACATCATGCATACGATACCCAAATGTAGCTGCTATGAGTTTTGTATTAAAATCTAGTGTGCTAAATTATCTCCCAACATTTTATGGCCTAGAAAATGAAGATCCATATAATCACTTGAATGATTTCCATGCTATATGTCAAACTTTTAAATATGAGAATTTTTCAGATGATGATGTTAAACTTAAATTATTCTCATTTTTTTAAAGGATAGAGCTTGTTCATCGTTTAATACATTGCTTGCTAATAGCATTACATTATAGGAACAAATGGTAACAAAATATTTGAATAAATATTTCCGAGTGCATAAAACCAATGCTATTCGTAGGGAAATTTCAGAGTTTACCCAAAGAGAAGACGAGTAGTTTTTCGAAGCATATGAGCGATTCAATGGGCTACTCCTAAAGTGTCCACATCATGGGTATGAGAAATGACACCAATGCCAATACTTTTTGGAGGGATTATTGCATCATGTGCAAGAATTGCTAATGGTAACAAGTGGAGGAGAACTAATGTCAACAAGTGCATAAAAAATTTGGGATTTCTTCTAGCGACAAGCGAATAATTCCCAACAACGGAGTTGTTCACTCAGAAATACTAGAAGAGTTAAGGGAGTGAATAAGGTTCACATTGGCGAGTCAAGTTTGAAAATTAAAGAAGTCAAAGAGATAGTTGAAGGTTTTTCCCGACAAATAGCATCATTAACAGCTAATAAATTGACAGAGCCACATGACTAGGACTCATACTCAGATCAAGCCAATGCAATAGATGTAATGAGAAGGCTATCAAACTACAACCCTTACTCCAACACGTACAATCCCGGATGAAGAGACCACCCCAATTTTTCATGGTCTCAAGGATTTCAATAGAATGGACCAGCAGCTCCAGCTCTACCAATGTAACTAATTCCTCAAAATCCTCAAAATCCTCAAGCCTCTCAACCACCATTTAGACAATATAATCAGAACCAAATTATTCTTAACCTAGACCATGGGAAGATGCATTTCAGAATTTCAAGAATCTTATTCACTCCATAATTGAGCAACAAAATCGCACCATTAATGAACTGCGAAATGAGATAAGAGCAGGATTCAACTCACAAACTCAATCAGTTTCAAACCTTGAAAAAAATGGTGGGACAACTTGCTTCTTCAGTTCAGACCTTGGCAATGACTGTTGAGAAAGGTAAATTCCCAAGTCAACAAGTGCCTAATCCTAAAGGAGTGCATGAAGTAAGCATCAGTTCACCTCAGCAGTATAGAGAGGTCAAAGTCGTCATGACCTTGCGAAAAGGAAAAGAAGTCGACAACAGAGTGGAGATGCCGGTGATAAAAATAACTCAAATTGTACTGGTAAATGCAGAAGACTCATCATCAGAGGAAAAAGAAGAAACCAACCTATAAGAATACATTCCCAAAGCTCCATTTCCTCAAAGGTTAGCTAAAGCGAAGAAGGAAAAATTCACGTATGAGATTTTTGAAATCTTTAAATAGGTAAGTGTTAACATCCCTTTGCTTGATGCTATAAAATAAGTGTCATCTTATGCCAAGTTTCTTAAAGATCTTTGTACTAAAAAGAGAAACATTCATGTTCAAAAGAAGACATTTTTAACAGAAAATGTGAGCTCTATACTCCAACACAAAATTTCTCTAAAATACAAAGACTCAGGCTCCCCCACTATCTCATATAGTATAGGGAACCATACAATTGAGAATGCTTTGTTGGACTTAGGAGCTAGTGTAAATCTGTTGCCTTACTTAATATTTGTGAAACTTGGAATGAGAGAATTACACCCAACTCTAGTGGTGTTGCAGCTTGCAGATCGGTCCATGAAAAAACCTTATGGTATTGTGGAGGACGTGCTTATACATGTAGATAAGTTTTATTTTCCTATTGATTTCATTGTAATTGACACTCAACCAGTCCAGGATTCAAGGAAGCACATCCCCATTATCCTAGGACGACCTTTCTTGGCAACTGCCGATGCTCACATTCAATGCAGGACTGGAAATATGCAGATGTCCTTGGGCAATATAACGATGGAGCTAAATATCTTCAACATTGCCAAACAACCTCACAATGCAGATGATGAAATTGTTGATGTGGATTTAATAGAAGAATTAGTTGATAATGCTTTTCTTTCAAACCTTAGTGATGATCATTTACAATCATGTTTAACTTACTTTGGTTTGAATTTTGATATTGGCAAATCAATAGATGAGGTTAACGCCCTACTTGATTCAGTACTATCCATGGATATTAACAAATAAAATTTAATAGTGGAACAACTAGCACCATCAGAGAAGAAACTGAAATTCTATTTAGGCTACCTAAGAGGGGGGTGAATTGGGTATTTAAAAACTAAGTCAGTAAAATTGCACAATATTAAAACTAATGCCTTAATCAAAATTAAAAACAATAAATTCAACAATGCTCAAAATTAAAAAAGATAAGGGAAGAGAAATCAAACACTTGATTTTTACGTTGTTATGCCAACCATGCCTACGTCCACGCCTCCAAGCTCACCGGGCTTGAGAATTCCACTATGTAAGCCTCCAAGGCTTCAAAACACTTACACTTGACTTTCAAGGTGTCAATGGACCTTTACAATAAGAGATTAACCCCAATCTCTTAACCTAAGTGTTTCCCAACACTTTCAATCACTCAATAATAGAGATTTATAAACAAACAATCTCTCACACAATCTAGATGATTACAATTGAAATCTTAATGTGTGAGTAAATGAAATGAAACAAGATTGAAGCTCAAAGAAGATTGTTTCTCAGTAGGAAGCTCAAATATCAAATGTTGGATCTACTTTTGTTTGAATTTGATTGAGCCTTCTTATAGTTGGAGCTGAAAACTAGCCGTTATTGACTTTTTGAGAATAATCGGTTCACCGGTTGTCTCTATCAGTTAGCCATTTTGACTTTTCAAATAGCCGTTGTCCTTTGATTTTAAATAAACGGTTTACCATTTACAATTATCGGATCACTGTTTATTTCCAGTAACCTGCAAAACAAAACTCAGCTCTTCGTTTTTGCTAAATAGTTCAAGAGTAGAAAACTTTCTCTTTGCTGGAATTTATCGGTTAGCCGTTTTAAATAAACGGTTCACCGTTAATTTCCAGAACCTTTGAAACAAACTCAGCTCTCTGTTTTAGCTAAACGGATGAAGACTAGAAAACTTTTCCTTACTGGATTTTATCGGTTAACCGTTATAAATAAACGGTTCACCGTTAATTTTCAGAACCTGTGACACAAACTTAGCTTACCGTTTGTGCTAATCGGTTCAAGGCTAAAAAACTTATCATCACTGTAAATTATCGGTTAGCCGTTTTCCATAAACGGTTCACCGTTAATTTCCAGAAACTTTGTTAAGGAATGATGCAGGATATTAAATATAATTTTTCTCTCTCTAAATTATCGGTTCACCGTTTTCTACTAAACGGATCACCGTTAATTTCCAATTTCATCATTTTGAAAAATGTTTTGTTTCTTTAAACAAATGTATGACTTTAAGAAGTTCATTTTAATAGCTCCAACATTTTAATCATGAACATATAATTTTTGTTATCATCAAAATCATTATTATAAGATTAACAATCTCCCCCTTTTTGATGATGACAAATTTTATATGTGAAGGACAAAAAATTTTATTTTAACTCCTCTTGAAAATAAGCTCTCTTGAAAAATAAATAAAAATTTTTGTTTTCCCTTTTGAAATTATTCTCCCCCTTCAGCATTAAAAAGAAAAGAATTTAAAAAAATAGCTTCGTTTTGACAAGTAAAAATTTCGGCAGCATCTCCCCTGTATTTTGAACATCCCCAAAAATATACACCCAACAAAAACAATAAGAAACCAAGATACAGCCAATTGCACCCAATCAATAAGATCAATATCAAAATGAGAAAATAATCATAGATATATAACAAAATCATCCATAAGCATCATATATAAATAATCAAAGTCATGAAATGTTTGTGTGAAATCAATAAGTTCGAAACACTAAGAAACTACTGCGGAGGAAGAGGAGGAGGAGTAGAGGAAGAAGGAGGAATGCCGAGAGCGAGAAAGATGCGTTCTTTGTCCCAAGATCTGCTGTTTTCTGCTTGAAGGCGGATGCAAATTAATCCTCGGTTACTTCGCCTCGAAAAGTGTGCGAATATCGCTAACGAGCTGCTGAAGATGATGATCAGGAGCAGATGGAGCAGCTGCAGTAGATGGTCGATTGGTCTTCGTCTCATGCGCCATAGAATCAGATTCTGTCGGAAACTGTGAGGTAGATCCGCGACCAGGGGGCGGAGGGCGAGCACCGAGTCGAAAGTCAGGCAGCTGATCAGAAGTAAAGATGTCGTAGAGGAACCGGTCATCTTCTGGAACTACAAGGGTGTCTCGATTTTTGGCATTGGGTGTTTTAATCCACTCCCGACCCCGTCAAGAGAAACCAATCGCCGAGATAGCCTCTTCCCCGATCTTCTTGGTCTCAACATACATGGAGTCTCGAAGAGGTACGCGAAAATATTGCAGAAGCTTAGAAATAATGCTACCGTATGGAAGCAACCTATGGTTAATTGCAGGAGTACTCAACATGTCGCAAAATAATATACCCAAGATTAATATGGCGTCTACTAAAAAGACTATTAAGAATCCCTACATCCAGCCTAGTGACCTCATCCGAGTGACCCTTCCTAGGGGTGACAATATGCTGCAAAATGATATGGAGAGAGATCCTGACGCCTACAGATGTTTCTAACCACTTTGTGATGAACAAAATCGGCAAATGATAATTCCTTCCTAGAAGTGTAGATATCATGTCCAGAAAGTAGGAGTCCTAAAATGTTGTTTAAATCCATAACATTAAAATCAATAGGAACACCCCCGACATTGGTAACTATTCTATCTACTCTTTCCGCCGACAATTCCATGTTCGAATAAAAAACACGAACTGGGTTATGATATATCCTCTCCTCTAAGTCCAAAGCAGACTCTCATGGCAACAACATCTGCTTAACACTTTTACCACAAACAACCAACTCCTCAAAATTATCTAAATCCACAAAGTAAGAGTCGATTACCTTACGACCTATGAATCGAGTTTCAAATCGTCTTGCTAGCGGAGTGGTTGGAAAATGGATTCTCTGGAACTCGGTTGTCTCTCTAGGAGGTATGGGGTTGCTCCTTGGGACAGATTTTCTCTTTCTGCCAGTTCTTGAAGATTCGACCATTGATGGAGCTTGAAAATTTTGGGATTTTGGCAAAAAGATGAAAATGATGCAAACGGGACCAATAAGATGAATGAAAACGAGTAGAGAAAGGTTTTTTGGAGGCTCAATTTGGTGGGAAATCGTCAAAAAATGAGTCAAAAATCAAAAAATTTGTTCGACTGCGCTTAGGGTTTCAAATTGGGATTTCGAGATTTGGGCAGCAATTTGATGTTTTGAATGGTTAAAACTGGTCTAAAGATGATGAGGAATGTTTCTATGATCGTGTTTTGGCAAGAAATGGCAAGAGAAACGAGAAATTTGAGAGAGAGAAAGCTTCGAGTTTGCTGGTAAGAGAAGACGATGAGGGAGTAACTGGAAATGAAGAAGAAGAACAGACCTAATTTTATATCGCACGAAAACGGTGAGCTGTTTAAATAAATCGGTTCACCGATAGCGTCCAGAGAGCTAGAAAACGTAATCAGTTAACCGTTAGTAATAAACGGTTAGCCGCTAATATCCAAAAAAAATTTTAGTGTTTCTGGAATTAAACGGCAGGCCGTTTTAACCATAAACGGTAATCCGTTTTCTTGACTTAGATTTCGCACATATGTTTTTATCTACGGCCAACATTTAATACATTTTTAAATCATTTTATTGATAAAAAAATGTCTTGAGAAGCCAATACAATGCATGATTACAAAATTTAAAAACACATCCAAAGACAAACAAACATCATACTATAGAAAGGGAAAGAAGATATTGAATAAAACATTATGAGACATTTATCATTCCAAGCTCATGCCTAATCTTTGAAAATTGTTCTTCGCCAAGAGGTTTTGTAAAGATATCAGCGAGCTGCTTTTCAGTTGAAATAAAATGTAATGAAATATCTCCTTTTTGAACATGATCTCTTAAGAAATGATGTCTTATCTCTATATGCTTGGTCCTAGAATGTTGAATGGGATTCTTTGAAAGGTTTATGGCACTTGTGTTGTCACACATGATAGGTATATGATCAAGATTAATACCAAAGTCTCTAAGGGTTTGTTTCATCCAAAGTGATTGCGCCTAACAACTACCGGCTGCAATATACTCAGCCTCAGTGGTTGAAAGGGCAACCGAGTTTTGGTTCTTACTAAACCAAAAGACAAGAGAGTGACCTAGAAAGAAACAAGTTCCACTAGTACTCTTCCTATCAATCTTATACCCAGCAAAATCGTCATCCGAATAATAAATTAAATCTAAATGAGTTCCCCTAGGATACCAAAGGCCAAGATCTACAGTTCTTTTCAAATATCGAAAAATTCTTTTAACAGCAAGCAAGTGAGATTCTTTAGGACATGATTGAAATTTTGCACACAAACATACACTGAATACAATATCGGGTTTACTAGCAGTTAAATAAAGTAAGGATCCGATCATACCTCGATATGCTTTGACATTAACATCTTTACCTTTTTCATCTTTGTCAAGCTTAATTGTTGAGCTCATTCAAGTCCGAATAGCTTGAGTAAATCTTTCAAATATTTGGCTTGATTGATGAAGATTCCTTCTTCGTTTTGTCTTATTTGTAATCCGAGGAAGTACTTCAATTCTCCCATCATACTCATCTCGAATTAATCCTTACACAAAAACTCATTAGTAGAACCAAAAATGATATCATCAACATAAATTTGAACAATAAGTATATCTTGATTCTTATGCTTGATAAAAAGTGTAGTATCCGCTCTACCCATTGAAAAACCGTTTTCCAAAAGAAATTTACTAAGTCTATCATACCAAGCTCTAGGTGCTTGTTTTAATCCATACAAAGCTTTTGACAACTTGTAAACATAATTTGGAAATTTTTCATTTTCAAAACCAGGGGGTTGTTTCACATACACTTCTTCCATGATGTAACCATTTAGAAACACACTTTTGACATCCATTTGATACAAAATAAAATTCTTATAACATGCAAATGCTAAAAGCATTCTAATGGATTCTAATCTTGCTACGAGTGCAAAAGTTTCATCAAAATCAATTCCTTCTTCTTGATTGTAACCTTGAGCCACTAACCTAGCTTTATTCCTTACAACCACACCCGATTCATCCATTTTATTTCTAAATACCCATTTAGTGCCTATAATTGATTGATGTTCTGGTTTAGGAACTAATTCCCATACATTGTTTCTCTCAAATTGATTTAACTCCTCTTGCGTTAACATAATCCAAGATTCATCGTTTTCCGCATCCGCAAAGGATTTTGGTTCAATTTGAGATATAAATGCAGTATGTGCACATGTGTTCCTAAGTGATGATCTAGTAGTTATACCTCGTGAAGGTTCTCCTAAAATCAAGTCTTTAGGGTGAGAAGATACATACCTCCATTCCTTAGAGAGTGTTTGAGAGTTACCTTCATTTTGCTCCACATTGTTTTGTTCTTCACGTTGCTTCTCTTGATTCTCGCAAGATGAAGAATCTTGTTTAGCATTTGAAGTTTCTCCTTGTGGTACTTCTTCATTTGCATCATTAAAAACTTTCTCCATCGAGGAGGGGTTAGTCTCATCAAACGTAACATGCATAGATTCTTCAACAACTAAGGTTTTTTTATTATAGACTCTACAAGCTTTGATAGTAGTTGAATATCCAAGAAAAATATCAACATCCGATTTTGGATCAAATTTACCGAGATTGTCTTTAGTATTCAATATAAAACATTTGCATCCAAAAACTTTAAAATAACCAATGTTGAGCTTTCTATCATTCCAAAGCTCATAAGGAGTTTTATTAAGAAGTGGCCTAATCAAAACACGATTTAACACATAACATACGGTGTTTACCGCTTCGGCCCAAAAATATTTTGGTAGTGCATTCTCATTTAGCATGGTCCTAGCCATTTCTTGAATAGACTTATTTTTTCTCTCAACAACTCCATTTTGTTGAGGAGTCCTAGGTGATGAAAATTGATGTATAATCCCGAAATCATTACAAAAGCTTTCAAATGCATGATTTTCAAATTCTCCACCATGATCACTTCTAATGCAAGTAATGAAATAACCTTTTTCATTTTGAACCTTTTTACAAAAGACTTTAAATGCATCAAATGCATCATCCTTATTAGCTAAGAATAATACCCGTGTATACCTTGAATAATCATCCACAATTACAAATACATAATATTTTCCATTTAAACTAGCATGTCCAGAAGGTTCAAACAAATCCAAGTGAAAAAGTTGAAGCGGTTTTGAAGTAGAAATATGATTTTTGTTTTTGAAAGAAGTTTTGATTTGTTTTCCAAATTGACATGCTTAACAAATTTTATCTTTTTCAAAACCAATTTTTGGAAGACCTTTAACTAAGTCGTTTTTGGAAATCTTTGAAATTAAATCCATGCTTACATGTCCTAGTCTTCTATGCCATAACCAACTATCATCATGTAATACGGAAAAACATTTATCAAGGGTTAATGCACAATCTATATCAATGATATAAACGTTAACACACCTCTTTCCAACAAAAACAATTTTACCATCATATGCATTTTCAATAACACAATTTGTTTTATCAAAAATAACTTTATATCCTTTGTCACACAATTGACTAATACTAAGCAAGTTATGTTTTAGATTTTTAACTAAACATACATTCTCAATGAGAGTTGAGGAAACTTTACAGACATTGCCAATACCAATGATTTTTCCTTTTGAATTATCTCCAAAAGATATATCCCCTCCATTTTCGATTTTGGTAAAACTTAAGAACCATGAATAGTCACCGGTCATATGTCTTGAGCATCCGCTGTCTAAATGCCACTTATTTCTCTTTCCCTTCTTTAATTCCTGCAGTGAATATCTCAAGTTTTAGGTACCCAAAACGTTTTGGGTCCTTGAGTGTTAGTAATGGTTCCTTTTGGAACCCAAACACATTTAACTTCATAATATGCATTTTTCTTAATAGGACATCTATATTTCATGTGACCATCTCCATTGCAATAATGACAAACAATTTTATGATTTTTAGTGGAAGTAACCTTAACAAAGTAGCTTTTGTAGTATTTTTATTTCAAGTTAGGTTTATAACCAATCCCTCATTTATCAAACACACATTTTTTAGCACCAAGTAATTTTTCTAAGTTCTTTTGCCCATTTGCGAATTTTGACACAATTTCATTTAGTTCATTGCTTTTCTTTTTAAGTTCTTCATTTTCTTTGATCAAGTTATCAACATGTAATTTTTCATATTCATATGAAGTACTTTGTTTACCTTTTAAAGATGCAATTCTATCTTGCAATCTTTCATTATCTAATTCTAGCTCTTTAATCTTATCATTTAACAAATCATTACATTTTTACATAGCATCCTTTTCATTTGAAAGTTCTAATATGTTCTTCTTAAGACATGCATTTTTCTTTCCAATTTTCATCATATCACTATGCAATTCATTAAAAGCATCATATAATTCATTATAAGATGGAAGATCACTTACCTCATCAAGCTCATCTTCTCCTATTGCCATGAGTGCCAAGTTTGATATTTCTTGTGATTGTTCATCCTCACTTGACTCTTCATCGCTATCATCCCATGTTGCCAACATAGCTTTCTTCTTGAATTTGTTGAGGAGGGGACATTCCGATTTTATATGACCTGGCTTCTTGCATTCATAGCATATGATTGCTTCCTTCTTCTCCTTTTGATTCTTGAAGTTTCTGAACTTTCTTCGATCACCGGTTTTCTTAAAGAACTTCCTGAATTTTCTAGCTATCATGGCCATTTCTTCATCTTCAAGTTCGTTCTCCTCATCACTTTCAGATTTTGATGCTTTCAAATCAATGCTTTTCTTCTTCTTATCTTCATCTCCTCTCTCGGCTGCTAAATCTTCTTCATAAGAGATAAGTGAGCCAATTAAATCATCAATAGACAAAATGTTTAAATCTTTGGCTTCCTCAATAGCAGTTCTCTTAGGTCTCCATTCTTTTGGTAATGACCTAATGATTTTCTTTACCTTCTCACTATTTGAAAAGGTCTTACCAGGTGCCCCTAGAGTGTTTACAATATTTGTAAATCTAGTATACATAGAGTAGACACTTTCATTTTGTTCCATTTGAAACAATTTATATTGCCTAGTGTATCTACTTATTTTAGATTCTTTGACTTGGTTTGTACCTTCATAAACAACTTCAAGTTTCTTTCAAATTTCATAAGCATTAGAACAACTTGAAAATCTATGAAATTCTTTCTTATCTAAGGCACAAAATAAGGCATTCATAGCTTTAGAATTTAGTGAAGCTTTTCTCTTTTCTAAATCATTCCATTCATGTGAAAGTTTAGGAATATCTTCTCCTTCTTCATTTTTAGTTATCGGCATGAATGGACCATCACATACAACTTCTCATATTTCATAATCTAAAGCTTGCAAGTAAATTCTCATCCTAGTTTTCCAATAAGGATAATCATTATCATCAAAGAATGGTGGCCTAGTAGTGGATTGTCCTTCCCTATAGCTAGAATCATTTTGGGTTGCCATGGATCTTTTACTCTAGACAATTAAATCCTAACAAGAGAACCTTGCTCTGATACCAATTGAAATTCTATTTAGGCTATCCAAGAGGGGGGGTGAATTGGGTATTTCAAAACTAAGCCAATAAAATTGCACAATATTAAAACTAATGTCTTAATCAAAATTAAAAACAAGAAATTCAACAATGCTCAAAATTAAAAAGGATAAGGGAAGAGAAATCAAACACTTGATTTTTACGTGGTTCGGCCAACCATGCCTATGTCTACGCCTCCAAGCTCACCAGGCTTGAGGATTCCACTATGCAAGCCACCAAGGCTTCAAAACACTTACACTTGACTTTCAAGGTGTCAATGGACCTTTACAATAAGAGATTAACCCCAATCTCTTAACATAAGTGTTTCCCAACACTTTCAATCACTCAATAATAGAGATTTATAAACAAACAATCTCTCACACAATCTAGATGATTACAATTGAAATCTTAATGTGTGAGTAAATGAAATGAAACAAGATTGAAGCTCAAAGAAGATTGTTTCTCAGTAGGAAGCTCAAATATCAAATGTTGGATTTGCTTTTGTTTGAATTTGATTGAGCCTTCTTATAGTTGGAGCTGAAAACTAGCCGTTATTGACTTTCTGAGAATAATCGATTTTCCGGTTGTCTCTATCGTTTAGCCGTTTTGACTTTTCAAATAGCCATTGTCCTTTGATTTTAAATAAACAGTTTACCGTTTACAATTATTGAATCACCATTTATTTCCAGTAACCTGCAAAACAAAACTCAGCTCTTTGTTTTTGCCAAACGGTTCAAGAGTAGAAAACTTTCTCTTTGCTGGAATTTATCGGTTAGCCGTTTTAAATAAACGGTTCACCGTTGATTTTCAAAACCTTTGAAACAAACTCAGTTCTCCGTTTTAGCTAAACGGTTGAAGACTAGAAAACTTTTCCTTACTGAATTTTATCGATTAACCATTATAAATAAACGGTTCACCGTTAATTTCCAGAACCTGTGACACAAACTTAGCTTATCGTTTGTGCTAATCGATTCAAGGCTAAAAAACTTCCCATCACTGTAAATTATCGGTTAGCCGTTATCCATAAACGGTTCACCGTTAATTTCCAGAAACTTTGTTAAGGAATGATGCAGGATATTAAATATAATTTTTCTCTCTCTAAATTATCGGTTCACCGTTTTCTACTAAACGGATCACCGTTAATTTCCAGTTTCATCATTTTGAAAAATATTTTGTTTCTTTAAACAAATGTATGACTTTAAGAAATTCATTTTAATAGCCCCAACATTTTAATCATGAACATATAATTTTTGTTATCATCAAAATCATTATTATAAGATTAACAGAAACTGAGTCCATCACCAGAATTACCACTAGAACTCGAGCATCGTGCACACTGGGCCAACAAGAAATTCAAATTTGACATGCAGCAAGCTAGCTTAGAAAGAAAATTATAGCTGGCAGAACTTGAAGAAATTTGTAATGATGCATACGAAAATGCCAAGATTTACAAGCAGCGAATGAAAGTCTTTCATGACAAGTAAATTATGAGAAAATATTTCACACCAGGTCAGAAAATGCTTTTATTCAATTCTCGCTTGCATCTATTCCCAGGTAAGTTATGCTCTAGATGGACTGGTCCCTTTATAGTCCACACTGTTTTTCCACATGGAGCAATTAAAATTAAGGATCTAAAAATGGTGTAACTTTTAAAGCTAATGGTCAAAGATTAAAGTCATATATAGAGTACAAACCACATGAAAAAGGATACCGAAATCGATTTGAGTGACCCACCAAACTTGAACTGAGATTTTTTCTTATTTTTTTCTTCTTTTTAGTGATTTAAATTTTTATGAAAGTGTGTTTATTTAATCATTCAGTTTTCTTTTATCATGTCTAATCATGTTTGCCTCGACTAGACAGATCCTCTTGAACCTTCTCAAACAACTTCAACGTGTACAATCTCATCTGAGAAGCCAGATACGATTTTGTAAAACATATCGTATTTGGAAGCTACAACCTCCAGAGTTGGTATCCCACGTTGAAGATCTAAAAAGACAACTCAGAGAAATTGAGGGAGGTATCAACGACACCCAATAAAACTTGAGGCAAACTCAATAAGAAGACGATTGTGAAATTATTATTATTATTATTATTATTATTATTCTTTGTGTTCTTTAGTTTGTTACCCCAGTTAAGTGGCAGATAACGGTACTCCGTGACAATCAAAGTTGGTTACTTCAGCTTCTCATAATAATTGATATTCTAAAAAGAAGGTATGGACAGAAACACAATTCTAGCAAAGCTTCACAAGCGATTTCCTTCACTTCCTTAAAATGCCCTCCTTACAATCTATAAAGCTCGGTCCGACCGCATGCGATTGCTTATGAGAAATAACATCCCTGCTGACATCCGTTGGTTAATCGAGGCCAAAGAACGTTTGGCAGGTGAGTTGCCTCCTAAATTTATTGTATACATTCCTGGTTGTGGTAAAGAAAATTACTCAAGAAAACGAAGAGCTCAAAAACTTCATGTTGATTGTCATAAGTGTGCCATGATGAAATGCGATAAAAATCCTTGTTCTTTCAGAATAATGTCTGATAATAGGAAAGATAAGATTCAATGCATTAGGGATGACTTGAATAAAGAGTCGTTGGATGATGTCCTTTTGTCTCTTAAAACGCATCCCAGTGGATACGTACAAAGAGCAATTCTCCAATTATGGCCATTATTTCAGAAAGAGCGTGTCTGATATAGTCTTAAAAATCTGACTATAAACGACCCTGTTTGCCAATTTATAAAAAACCTAGATGGGAAACTTATCCTCGACCCATAGAAGGCGTTCAAGCCGTTTTTGGACGTAAAACAAGAGGAAGATGTGAGCTACAATCACAACTACTTGTAAATATCATTTTACTGTTATTTTACTGCTGTTTTATTTCGCTGTTGCTTCATTAATTGCATTCTTGTCTTTAATAATTGTTTTCTTTTTCTTTTTACTATTTTCTTTTTGACTCTCGATCCATGTGCTTTACGCGTTAATTGACACAGACATTCTACTTCATATACAACTGTAAACCATTGTCACCAAGATCCTTGATATATGATCATTTTCTTTTAAGCTCACAAATTATTCTTGAGAAGCATCCCAATGGAAGCTATTCTCAATAAACAATCCAAAAACATTTGTGTGCTCTTTGGATTTAACTATAGCAAATATAAAGAGTTCGTTGAGATAGCCATAGATCTTGGTCAACGCATAGCAGAAAGAAATTTACGTTTGGTATATGGAGGAGGTGACCGAGGGTTATCAAAACTGGTCTCAAAAACTGCTTATCTCAGAGGGAGCCAAGTGTTAGGCATCATCCCAAGAAGCCTAAAACCGTTGGGCTGTGTGTCTGACTCACCAACTAGAGAAGAGTTAGTCGTCTTGGGTATGCAAGAAAGAATAATTGAAATGCTAAATCATGCTGATGCTTTTATTTTCCTACCAGGAGATCTTGCAACTCTAGAAACACTAATCACATTATCATCTTGGGCCTATCTGAACATTCATCAGAAACCCATCGGTTTGAAGCTTCTTAGGATGATGCCTAACAATTGGCTCCCTCTAGGATAAGCAGCTTCTGAGACTAGTTTTGATAACCCTCGGTCACCTCTTTCATAAAACAGATGCAAATTTCGTTCTGCTATGCGTTGACCAAGATCTATGGCTGCCTCAACGAACTCTTTATGTTTTACATAGTTAAATCCAGAGAGCACACAAATGTTCTTGAATTATTTATTGGGAGTAGCTGCCATTGGGATACTTCTCAAAAACAATTTGTGACTAAAAAGAAAAGATCATATATCAAGGATCTTGGTGACAATGATTCACAGCTGTATATGAGGTAGCATGTCTGTGTCAAGTAACGAGTAAAGCACATGGCTCGAGAGTAAAAAAGGAAATAGTAAAAGAAAAAGCACTAAATTATTAAAGACAATAATGCAATTGATAAAACAACAGTAAAATAAAACAATAGTAAAAGGATATTTATAGGTAGTTGTGATTTTACCTCATATCTTCCTTTGATTTTACGTCCAGAAACGGCTTGAACGCCCTCTATGGGTCGAGGATAGGCTTCCCATCCAGTTTTCTTATAAACTAGCAAATAAGGTCGTTTATAGTCAGATTCCAGAGACTATATCGGACACGCTCTTTCTGAAATAATGGCCATAATTGGAGAATTGCTCTTTTTACGTATCCACTTGGATACGTTTCAAGAGACAAAAGAACATTATCCAATGACTCTTTATTCAAGCCATCCCTAATGAATTGAATCTTATCTTCCCTGTTATCAGAAATCATTCTGAAAGAACAAGAATTTTTATCGCATTTCATCCTGGCACACTTATGACAATCAACATGAAGGCAACTCATTTTCTTGAGCTCTTCATTTTCTTGAGTAATTTCCTTTACCACAACTAGGCATGTATGCAATAAATTTAGAAGGCAACTCACCTGCCAAATGTACCTTGGCCTCGATTAACCAACGGATGTCAACAGGGACGTTATTTCTCATAAGTAATCGCATGCGTTCGGACTGAGCTTTATAGATCGTAAGGAGGGCATTCCGAGGAAGTGAAGGAAATCGCTTGTGAAGCTTTGTTAAATAATGTTTTTGTCCATACCGTCTTCTCAGAATATCAGTTATTATGGGAAACTGAAGTAACTGACTTTGATTGTCACGGAGTACCGTTATCTGTCACTTAACCGGGGTAACAAACTAAAGAACACAAAGAAGAATAAAAAAGAAAAGAAAAGAAAAATAACAATCTCACAATCGTCCTCTTATTGAGTTTACCTCAAGTTCGATTTAGGTGTTGTTGATAGCTCCCTTAATTTCTTTGAGTTGTAATTTGGTGGGTCACTCAAATCGATTTCGGTGTCTTTTTTCATGTGGTTGGTACTCTAGATATGGCTTCAATCTTTGACCATTAACTTTAAAAATTACACCGTTTTTGGATCCTTAATTTTAATTGCTCCATGTGGAAAAACAGTGTGGACTATAAAGGGACCAGTCCATCGAGAGCGTAACTTACCTGGGAATAGATGCAAGCGAGAATTGAATAAAAGCACTTTCTGACCTAGTGTTAAATATTTTCTCATAATTTGCTTGTCATGAAAGACTTTCATTCGCTGCTTGTAAATCTTGGCATTTTCGTATGCATCATTATGACTTTCTTCAAGTTCTGCCAGTTGTAATTTTCTTTCTGAGTTAGCTTGCTGCATGTCAAAGTTGAATTTCTTGATGGCCCAGTATGCACGATGTTCAAGTTCTGGTGGTGATTCTGATGATAGACTCAGTTTCTTCTCTGATGGTGGTAGTTGTTCCACTCTTGACTTCCATTTGTTAATGTCCATGGATGGTGCTGAATCAAGTAGGGCGTTAACCTCATCTATTGATTTGTCAATATCAAAATTCAAACCAAAGTGAGTTAAACATGATTGTAAAGGGTCATCACTAAGGTTTGAAAGAAAAACATTATCAACTAATTCTTCTATTAAATCCACATCAACAATTTTATCATCTGCATCATGAGGTTGTTTGGCAATGTTGAAGATATTTAGCTCCATCGTCATATTACCAAAGGACAACTGCATATTTCCAGTCCTGCATTGAATGTGAGCATCGACAGTTGCCAAGAAAGGTCGTCTTAGGATAATGGGGATGTGCTTCCTTGAATCCTGGACTGATTGAGTGTCAATTACAATGAAATCAACAGGAAAATAAAATTTATCTACCTGTATAAGCACGTCCTCCAGAATACCACGAGATTTTTTCATGGACCGATCAGCAAACTGTAACACCGCTGGAGTTGGGTGTAATTCTCTCAATCCAAGTTTCACAAATACTGAGTAAGGCAATAGATTTACACTAGCTCCTAAGTCCAACAAAACATTCTCAATTATATGGTTCCCTATACTACATGAGATAGTGGGGGAGCCTAGGTCTTTGAATTTTAGAGGAATTTTGTATTGTTGGAGTATAAAGCTCACGTTTTCTGTTAAAAATGCCTTCTTTTGAACATGAATGTTTCTCTTTTTAGTACAAAGGTCTTTAAGAAACTTGGCATAAGATGACACTTGTTTTATAGCGTCAAGCAAAGGGATGTTAACACTTACCTGTTTAAAGATTTCAAAAATCTCACTTATGGATTTTCTCTTCTTTACTTTAGCTAACCTCTGGTGAAATAGAGCTTTGGGAACGTATTCTCGTGGGTTGGTTTCTTCTTTCTCCTCTGAAGATAAGTCTTCTGCATTTATCGGTACAATTTGAGTTATTTTTATCACCGACATCTCCACTTTGTTGTCAACTTCTTTTCCTTTTCGCATGGTCATAACAGCTTTGACCTCTCTATGCTGTTGAGGTGAACTGGTGCTTACTTCATGCACTCCTTTAGGATTAGCGACTGGTTGACTTGGGAATTTTCCTTTCTCAATAATCATTGCCAAGGTTTGAACTGAAGAAGCAAGTTGTCCCACCATTTTTTTAAGGTTTAAAACTGATTGGGTTTGTGAGTTGAAACCCACTCTCATCTCATTTCGCAGTTCATCAATGGTGCAGTTTTGTTGCTCGATTTTGGAGTGAATAAGATTCTTGAAATTCTGGAATGCATCTTCCCATGGTCTAGGCTGAGAATAGTTTGGATTTTGATTGTATAGTCTAAATGGTGGTTGAGAGGCTTGAGGATTTTGAGGAATTGGTTGCATTGGTGGAGCTGGAGCTGGAGCTGCTGGTCCATTCTATTGGAATCCTTGAGACCATGAAAAATTGTGGTGGTCTCTCTATTCAGGATTATACATGTTGGAGTAAGGGTTGTAGTTTGATGGCTTTCTCATTACATCTATGGCATTAGCTTGATCTGAGTATGAGTCCTGGTCAAGTGGCTCCATCAATTTAGCAGCTGTTAACGATGCTATTTGTCGGGAAAGACCTTCAACTATGTCTTTGACTTCTTTAATTTCTGAGCTTGACCCACCAATGTGAACCTCATTTACTTCCTTAACTCTTCTAGTATGTCTGAGTGAACAACTCCGTTGTTGGGAATTATCCGCTTGTCGCTGGAAGAAATCCCAAATTTCTAATGCACTTTTTTACATTAGCTCTCCTCCACTTGTTGCCATTAGCCATTCTTGCACATGCAACAATAATCCCTTCAAAACGTATTGGCATTGGTGCCATTTCTCGTACCCATTATGTGGACACTTTAGGAATAGCCCATTGAATCGCTCCCATGCTTCGAAAAACTACTTGTCTTCTCTTTGGGTAAACTCTGAAATTTTCCGGCGAATAGCATTGGTTTTATGCACTGGGAAATATTTATTCAAAAATTTTATTACCATTTATTCCCATGATGTAATGTTATTAGCAGGCAATGTATTGAACCATGAACGAGCTCTATCCTTTAAAGAAAATGGGAATAATCTAAGTTTAACATCATCATCTGAAAAATTTTCATATTTAAAAGTTTGACATATAGCATGAAAATCATTCAGATGATTATATGGATCTTCATTTTCTAGGACATAGAATGTTGAGAGACAATTTAGCACACTAGGTTTTAATTCAAAACTCCTAGCAGCTACATTTAGGTATCGTATGCATGATGTGCTCAAGTTAGCTAAGGGACTGAAGTAGTCCTTAAATGGCCTCTCTTGTGGTGCTGGTTGCAAATCCATTTCAATTTTATTTTAATTACAACGTGTTTGTGTGTGCGAAGTATTTTTTCTAATTCAAAGTCTATAGTTTCAAGATTAGGTAATTGTGACCTACGACCATGCATGCAAAAAAAAAAGATAACAAAATTAATAAATATAAAGAAGAAGGAATAAATTACGATACTAACCTTATCACACTGTTACAATTTTGCTATGAAAACAACTCAAGTGCTATATATAGAAAAGAAAACACGTGAAACAAATTAAAATAAATTAATAGGCTGTTGAACCTGCCAATTTAACAAAATAAAAAAAATAACATGAAAATTAAATTACAGAAATTTAAAGAAGAGAAGAAAAGAAAATAAAATAATAACTACTTCAAAATGCATATTCACTTCTTCTTTTTTTCTTAATAATAATAAAAAACATTACAAGAAAATAAATAAATAAATTGAAAATTTATTGTACAAATTAAAATAACTTATCTCCCCGGCATCAGCGCCAAAAACATATTGTGTAAATTTTATTGAACTCGCAAGCGCACGAATCTATTGTAGAATAGATCAACGATAACGAGTGTTGATCCCACGAGGAGGTGGATTTTAATTGCTTGTAGAATTAATTTTCTAAGTGGGTGATTGGATTTATAATAACAATGATGTAGGCAATTTATTAATTTAAATTAAAGCTGTGGGAATAAACTATTAAAATGAAGTACTTGGATCTCCGGATCTGTACTCAACATGTACCATCGGCTTAACATTCATTATTAGTACCAATTAAATCATGAAGGGAGATTTTTCACTCCTCATGAACCACACTCTAATAGATATGGTATTAAGGGCTTCCCGTGCAAATAGTAATAACCTTGCCTAGGGAGGCGGTTATTCCATCCGATATCCAGAAAAGATTATTATTATCTGTCTACGAAAAGTCAAAACATCCACATAAATTAAAGGGAAAGGAAAAGTAAATTTACCAAATTAAGCCCATGGAGCATGTTGAGACTTCACCTTCAACCCAAGCTTCAAAGGAAATTAGCCACTCATAATTGAACTAGGGGTAAAATGAAAATTTTATTAAAATACGTAGAAAATACAAGATGGAGGTGGAATTACAGAAAATTGAGCTCAAAAATAGATTCAGGGGTGTCAAATTAAGTGGGGGAGCCCCTTTTTATAGATAAACTGAGTAAATCATGGCTATCGGATTAAAACAATTTGGACGTTCAGGATTGCGCCACGTGGCAAGCTTTTATTGGATGGAACACATCATCAGGGCTGTCATTCCGTGTATATGCATGTACCGTACACACGTTTTTTTGGTCCACTAACATTCTGCCACGTCGCCGGTCAACATTTTGGTCCAATATGATCGTGACACGTCATAAGTCAACGCCACATCATCAGTTAATGCCACATAAGCTGTCAATGCCACATCATTCGTCCAATCAAATACCGCCACATCATCATATAGTACCACGTCATCGTACAGTACCAGGTGAACAATGTCATGTACAATCACATATATATGAACAGTACCGTATACGTGAACAATACTATTTTTCTTTTTGTATTCCTCCTAAGGTTTTCGACTGTCCTGAGTTCAAAATTGTTGTTCATTTTTCTATCTGATCTCTCATTCATTTTGAAATGACTATGACATTTCCTAAAATACATAAAATACTTAATTAAAATAAAACATACATAATTAAATTACAAGGGACTTAAAGACATAAAAGTAGGGATGTTAGTGAGATTTTGAGTGTAAAATAATGATTTTCTCCATTATAAATACACACTTTTTAGTACTCAACAGGCTTAATTTGGTAAATTTACTTTTTCTACCACTCTAATTTATATGGATGTTTTGACTTTTCGTAGACAGATAGTAATAATCTTGTCTAGGTATCGGTTGGTATTACCGTCTCCTTAGGTAATGTTATTACTATTTGGCATGGGAAGCACTTAGCACCATATCTATTAGAGTGAGGTTCATGAGGAGTGAAAAATTCTCCTTTATGATTTAATTAGTACTAATAAGGAATGTTAAGCCGATAATGCATGTTGAGTATAGATTCGGAGATCCAAGCACTTCATTCTAATAGTTTATTCCCACCACTTTAATTTAAATTAATAGATAGTCTGCATCATTTTCATTATAAATCCAATCACCCACTTAGAAAGTTAATTCTACAAGCAATTAAAATCAACCTCCTACACTCGTCAACGTTGATCTATTCTACAATAGATTCGTGCGCTTGCGAGTTCAATAAAATTTGCACAATAATAAGTACAACTCAAATCCAAAATTCACTTATTTGAGTGACATGTCAATGTCATAATAACCAAACTAAAATCTTACTCCTCAGTGTCATGCTTATCTATGCATGCATAAGAAACAGTCTTGCCCTTATTATTCTTCTGTAGTTTAGGACAAGTCTTTCTCCAATACTCTTTCTCTTAAAAAGAAACATATTCATCTTTGGGAGGCCTTTCTTTAGACTTACCTTTTTTTCCAAGTTTATGGCTCTATGAACGACATTTTACTCTCAATGCTTTTGCTATTATATCCTAGTGATCCTTTCTATCTTTCTTTCTAGATTCACAATTATACAAAGCATTGTATACAATATTAAATAGGACTTTATCCTTCCCATGAAGTAAAGTGGTAGTGAGATGGTTATATTCATCATGAAGGAATTCAATAACAACAATGCCTTGTCTTCATAATGTCTCGTCCAAATTAAAAAATAAGCTAATATCTTATCGAATGAGTTGCATGGTCATTCATCGACATGCTAATGCATACATGAATCTATAAAGTTTTCTTTTTTAAATAAGGCTTATATTTAGGGCAGTTCTTTATTTACTTATCCTCAAGAATCTTCTATAATTTCTTTGCTTATGATTCTTTTATAACAGAGTACTTGTAATCTTTTGCTGAATATAAGTGAATAGTACTATATGTCTGTCTATTGATATTGGTTCATTTCATATCTTCTATCTTATCAGGTTTTTCTTTAAGAGTAAGCTCAACTCTTACTGATATAAGATATCTAATACATTACATGCTACATTCCAAAGTTATTGGTACA
The DNA here is from genome assembly GCA_030449905.1 of Luvunga scandens. NCBI lineage: Eukaryota > Viridiplantae > Streptophyta > Magnoliopsida > Sapindales > Rutaceae > Luvunga > Luvunga scandens. Next base: position 983,622 of record JASUUG010001019.1, on the reverse strand, counting down.
ATCAAATTTCTTAAATTCAAACTTCGCATGAGCTATAATAGTCCTTACTAACAAAGAAAAAGATGCCTCTTTTACTATTCTTTTTTAATCATTTAACCCAAATGACTAGTGTCTATATGCTTATTTACATAGATAATGCACTAGAACTTTTTAGGATAGACTAAAGGAGTCACAACAATCCCATTTAAACCTAAATTTCTTAGGTAATTTTAGCCTTGTTGACAGAACTTTTCTAGACATGCACTTATCCACACAACTATATAGCAGGCTTTGATATTAATTGTTGTGAAGATTCAAGTTGAGTAATTATCAATATTACAATGATTGTAACTTTTGGAGAAACATAAATGCGGTGATAAAAAAACGTAAAAAAAAAAGATAACACAATAATTTATATTGTTCAGCTTAAAGTCTACGTCCACGGGCAATGACTAGAAGATAATCATACTAATAAGTATAGTTATAAAACTAGGAAATACTTTAAAAATTCAAAAACCCAACACACCCAAATGGATCCCTTTAGCACCCAAGGGAATGCTCTCTCTATAATCTTAAACAGCTCAATTGGAAATACTCTTAACTCTTATAATTTGGGATGCCAAAGCCCCCTGGAAAAAAGCTTTCTTTTGTGGGCATTAATGCCTTTGAGCTTTAACAATTTTGATACAAAATATGCTAATACAAACTATTAGTTTTCCATCCTTCAAATTTGACATCACGTGGAGATAACAACTTGCATTACATGCACTAAAGCCACATACAATTGTCAACAATTTGCATGTGCAATTTGTTACCACCTTTAATTTTCAACAACATCACCTTATAGCATTTAATTACATGAACAAAATTGTCAAACAATTTCACTATTTCATTTTCATACTTTTACCACTCAATTACTTGGTAGTTTGTGTTTAATAATTTTCCATACTCAAGTCAATACTTCAACATTATTTTCCTATGTTGGAGAGTCTAAAAGCAAAAATCATGACCATAATTAGATTACAAGTATGCAATAACACAAAAAAAACAAACACTTCAATGGAGTAACATTAAGTAAACACAATAATGCATCAAACTAAGGTGATAATCATCAGTCATGAAGAGTAGCAACCTCAACATTCTTAGGTGATAGGTGTATCATATTTACTAAAGCGTTTATAAGAGGAGATGAGTGAAAGCACAACATAGCAAGCCATAACAACAAATGTAATTGTCACTGATGATGTAGCTTTGTAATAGAATACACCAAATAAACCATAAACTACACTCCAAGTGATGGTTAAATCGCCCTTGCATTCTAGCTACAACACCTTTCTTGACACACCTCCAACTGCTAGAATCAAATAAGTCAACACCTAGGTTCATGAATTTAAGAGAAGCTTTTGATTCTTAATTTTGGAAAAAGTTATATAATTAAAGTATAAGGTTTTGATAATTCTCACTGAGGGACTATTCATAAATATTGTTATTTAACTTTATTTTTAAAACTTAACAATCTAAGAATTTGATAAATAGATTTTTTTAATAGAATTTAACATGACCCATACGGATTTGTTTCATTGTTTTTGTGAACAATAGTTCATTTATTTTTTGTTCATTAAGAAAAGAACAAGATTAAGATACCAATCTTTGACCTAAAAGAAAATTGAAGATCATGATAAAAGAACTGGTCAGCCTACACATGTTAAGTTTAGCGTAAACTTAACTGGGAGTTCAAGCTAGGTTCTAGATTTATTAGCACAATGACTCAGGCAACTGAACTTGACGTAAATGTAGCTACTAAAGACATTTTAAAAAATGAGAAATTAGCACTACTCAGTGAAATAGTTGTTTTAAAATCAATTTCGAACAGTTCATGCATTGTTTTTCTTATATATCATAACAAATCAATTGATTTAATGTAGGCATCTATTTAGGTTAGATTTCTTTGACAACATTAAGGGAATATTGCTAACATGGGCTCCCTCGGAACCTATCACCATAGGGCTGATTGTACGTATAACTTAAAGCATATTTTGGCAACTTGGTCAATAAGTACAACTACAAGCCTATTTTGGCAACTTGGTCAATAAGTAAAACTCAAACCTATGCTAGGGACCTGATTTATAGATACAACCTCGAGCTTATGCCGACGACCTATTCTATAAGCACAACCTGAAGCCTATGTTAGCAATAAGCTTGTGGTGGCAATCTGTTCTATAAGTACAACCTGGAGCCTATGTTGGCGATAAGCTTGTGTTGGCAACCTAATTTATAAGTATAATCTTGAGTTACGAAATCATTTATATGTACAACCTCGAGCCTATTTTAGCGAGATGTTCTATAAACAACCTGAAACCTATACGGATGACTTTGTTTATAAATACAACTTAAAGTAGTTCGATCTAAAAATCTGTTTGATAAATGTGGCTTACTTCTTAAAGAAGTTTTGTGTCACTACCTTTTCAACCACCCTCAACTGATAGATAACTACGAGTAACTATTGGAAGGTTTGCTAAAATAAGAATGAAACCACCTACAATTAGGGACTAATTTAAGCTCAAGAGAGCTTCAAATGATTGGGTTTGTAAAATTTAACTAACTATACAAGTTATCAACCATCCAATCATTTTACCTTTTACACGATCTTCAACAACATTGAAAATCCATGAAATTCTAACATTATTTTAATTCTTCCAGCTATTTTTCCTCATTATATACCAAATATCTAACTTAGGCATTAAAGGATCTATGCTAGAATCCTTTTTAACATATCTTAACCATACTTTATGGTTGGTACATTTGGAATATTGCAGTTAGATTAGCGTTTAAGCTTGAGTTCTCATTATCATCCTTCAAACAAAATTTAGTTGTTGAGGTCGTTTTTTTGGCATTAAAATCTTGGCAATGTCATTGTAAATTAGAAATTTTAGGGAAGAGGTAGATAGTGAAATACGTAGGGGGTACGTGCCACTAGCTCTAACATTTTTGTTTTGAGGTAGTGTACTACAGACCGTAGCCACGGGTTGTTTCTCTCTTTTTTTATTAGCCTTGTTTTTGGCTTTGTGCACTTGTCGACGTGATTTTTGGTTATACAGTTCACCCTTGTCTGATATCTCATTAGTGAAAGCCTTCGTAATCTCTATAGAGATGAGTTTGCTAGCTAACATATTCCCTACAAAAATGGCAAAAGAAAGACTAAAGTTATTGAACGATTGTGTAATGAAACAAAGATAACAACTTAAGGTCAGAAAAATTTTCACCTTTTATTTCTTTTTTCTCTTTGTTTTGGGGGAAATTGAAAATGAGACTAGTGCTAAGCAATCCCTCAGGTCCTAACAAAAGCCTTCAGTCTTCTATATTTAACAATCATTTCTTTAACTCTTGCATTTAATTTGTCAATTATGCTAAAGTTCTTCTTCCAAGTCACTATAACAAAACACAAAAGTTAGTTTACAACCCTATTTTAACCTCAACCTGAATAAAATTTTTTTTACGTGATCTATTAAATTAAGTAAGAACTTTAAACCAACCTTTTTTTAATTCTGTGTCCTTACCCTAACTTCCACCCCACCACAAAGTATTTACATTTCCAACGCCTATATGAGCCCAAAAGTCAAGCATTACTCTTTTACCTTTTGACTTGGACATAAAATAGTACTATTTTTTATGACCTACCCCATGTTCATTATATAGATACAATGTGTGAGTTCTTTAAAACAAGGTTTAGTATTGTTCTACTTCGCCCATAAAACGTGCATATCACCTAAAACCCTCAAGCTATTTGGATTAAGTTGACCAGAACTTAAATTCGTCCTCACCAAAATTCGAGCAAAATAAGGTTGAATTAGCAACATAAAACAAGTTTCCACACCTCTATGTATATCGCAGTTTTTCCATCACCAAATCTATTGGCTATCTCATCTTTCTTTAATAACCTAAGTGTAATATCATTTGGAATCTAGGCTCGTCTTTTAATTCCTCAGTTCTTCAATTGTTGTATTAAATTTCCATTGTTCACACTGTCTTACTTAGGTTTATCTCTATCATTTTCAAGCGATGTACCATCAAATTCATCACCAGCCTACCTATGTAGATAATTCCCATAATTTCATTTTTACTTACTGTTTTCATTAACTCACTCTCCATCCCACTGTAATTTAATTCTACTTCATTATCTCCTCTAATTTCATCATTACCATTCATACTCGATTCAACATGACTGAAACCAATTAACAAACTTCTAACTTTATTTTACAAATCACTTGAAGCAAATTATTGTTGCCCCTAAACTCCATTATTGCCTAATCAGCACACTAAAACCCTAAATTTCCATCAATACCAATACACTATACATTAGCAAAGCAAAATGATAGCGACCTCTAACTGGACACCACATTACTTTGTTCATCAGAGGTTGAATACAAAACAAAACAAGACAAAGTACTACAATTCTGAAACCCAACAAAATTTATATTAAAAAAATGCAAGAACGTAACAAGCAGATGCTACTCCAGACAACTTACTAGATTTTCATAGACCTAAGCTGATTCAAGCTTTATTTTTAAAAAAAAGGAAAGCTTTTAATATTGTTGAGAAGTAGTAAACGTAGGCAGTGCTATATTGATTTTACATCAAAAAAATAATAAAATACAATTGAAAGAATATTAAAAAAAAGTTATGATTGGAAAAAAAAAAGAAAAAAGAAGCAGATCGACTTAAAAAAGAAAAAGAGAAAGGACGGGCTTCAAACAAAAAAATAGAAAAATAGAGGTGAAAAGAGAGCTCACGAAGAGCCCAAGTTAGGGCCACCTCTTATTGAAGAAAATATTTACAAAACAAAGTGTGATGATAATAAGGAACTCGTCAAAACCAGCCACGCAAGTTGAAGATGAAAAGAAAACCTAAGAGAAAAATGAAAGAGAAGAGCATAAAACATGAAAAGAAAACAAAAGACAAAAAAAAGTTACATCATGGCCATTGAAAATGGACGGCTAAGATTCTGTAGAAGGTAGCCTGTTTGTTTAAATAAGTGAAGCTAAGTACAATAATTTGCCATTGAAATTTCAAATTCTCCTTAGCTTATTTTACTTATTCAAAAGACAAAACCTAAAGTGTAGAATACATAATGCCTTCCACTTTCTTTATTTTGTCAATGCTTTAACTTTCTACCTATTATTTTAATTACCATAAGCATGTTCATTGACTTTATAATACAAAGCTTGACTTGCATGATTACTGCTTATTTTCATTATTTTTCTATCATTATCTTAGCTCAACTAGACATTATCTTTATCTAGCTCGAGGCTGTATATTGTCTACTGTTCAAGCATCCAACATTGAACATACCTTCTCAGTGTTGAAAACTGGGGGACTGGTGTTGGGTTTAAGGAGGATTTTTTACTTTCGACAATTAGTTTACCACAATGGTAACAATTTCTCGATATTGAAAAACTAAAAGACTGGTGTTTAGGCTGGATTTTTTTGATGGCATAATGGGAATATTGCTGATTGAAGCACACTCAAAACCTGTCGCCATTAGGTCAACTATAAATACAACCCGAGGTCTATGTTAACAATCGAGTCTATAGTACAATGTCAAGCCTATATTGGTAACTTACTTTATAAGTGCAACCTGAATCCTATGTTGGCGATCTGATTTATAAGTACAACGTCAAACCTATATTAGTGACCTGGTCTATAAATACAACTTGAAGTTTATGTTGCCAACCTAATTTATAGGTACAACTTGAAGCCTATGCGGACAACCTAATTTATAAGTACAACTTGAAGTAGTTGGATATGAAAATTTGTTTGATAAATATGGCCTATGTTTTAGGGAAGTTATGTGCCACTACCTTTTCAAGCACCCTCAACTGATAGATAACTACTTGTAATTATTAAAGAGTGTACTAAAATTGAGGAGGTAACTACATACAATTAGGGGCCTATGTAAGCTAAAGAGAGCATTAGATGAAAATCCAACTAACTTTACAAGTTATCAACCTTTCAACTATTCTACCTTCTACATGATGTTCAAAACATCAAAAAATCTATGGAATTCCAACATTATTTCTAATTTTTTAGCCCATTTTCCCTTCTTATATAGTAAATATCTAACTTAAATGTTAGAAGATGTACGCCAAAATCCCCTCTTGTGCATCATAAGCATGCTTTGTGCTATTGGCAAGTTTGGAACATTGTGATCAAATCGATGTTTGAGTTTGGGTTTGTATGGTTATCCCTTAGAAAATAAATTCAACTGTTAAGGTCATTTTTTTGACATCAACAACATTGCTCTTTCCTTTATCCTTCCCCTTGATTTTTGCCCTTTTATTAGTGACTGCTCATAATCCAAAGCATCATTTTCCTTTCAAATAAATTGTGATGAAATTAAATCACCAAGTGCGAACGCTCTTTGATCGAAGATTGTTGCAGTTCTTCTTTTTGCCAAAACTACGGCCTCAACTTCGAGAGAGGTGTGGCTATGTGCCTAAGGATTCTTTCTCATCTATTGGTATCATCGCAAAGTCTAGAGAACTGTTCTTATAGGACCAAATTAGGGAAAATTAGGGAAAAATTTTCCCACAACAGAGGAACAACAACACCCTTTTAACAAGAAAGCTACACACCCTTGAGTTCCTCGAGTGAGGTGCAAAGCTAGTCCCCGGTTATATTGAAAAGATATACTTTCTTTATGATTGATAAAGTTAATATTTTATGGCAATTTTGGTTTTCTATCTTTCTTTCTTTTTGAAATTTTTCATTTTTAAAGTTTTGATTATAGTAATCTAATTTAGGTATAGTTTTTTTTTCATATGGAATTTAAATTTGATTAAAATATACATAGATATTGTTGCACCTTGATTTTTATTCAACCAATCAAGAACACCCGAAGACCTTGTTGAACTCTCTGATGATTGATTCAAAACAAAAATTAAAACCACCAATGCAAATTCAAAACAGAAAGAAACAATCAAAGAGCCACAAAATTATAGTGGTTTAGCCTAGAGATAGCCTAAGTCCACTAAAAAATATAGCAGTAGCCTTTATTCATTCACAGACATCAAGATACAAGCTTAAAGAAGATGTTACAAGCTTTCTACAACTCGTTTTAGATTCTCATAAGGCTATATATACAAGCTTAGAGAACTTTAGAAAGGTCTTTTACTAGCCAGCTGTATTCTAATTTTTGTTGTAACAAAAACCTAGAATTTTCCCACTCTCTCAACTGAAAATAACAACTTTCAAGACACGTGTTGTCCTCGTAACTATATTAAGCTCAAAATGACTGCCAACGATGCCATATGAGATAAGTCAAAGCATGTGACAACTGTATGCTTACTTATTTGAATGTGACCAACAGAAACGAAACATCATACAGGCTTATATGATTTCCAGTTGATATGTCATATACTGCCATTTTCTCAAACTGACATTTCAGTTGATCTTCTGAAACCAGTTTCAAAGCTCACACTTCAACATTCTCCACATGGAGCTTCAAACTCTCTTACACTTGTTGCTTTTTTCTTCAACCATCTGTCAGTTACTTTGGACAGTTCCTTGCTAATTTTAAGCAAAGCTTGAACTTAGCAGTTATAACAAACTCAGTGAACATATTAGCAATATTTTTGTCTGTATGAATCTTTTGCATCTTCACAGTTGCCTTTGATACTTCCAATCTTATGAAGTGTAGCCTAATGTCAACATGTTTAGTCCTCTCATGATGTGTTGGATTTTTGGTTAAGCATATTGCACTCTAACTATCACAATTTATCACCACAGACTTTTGATCAACAAAAAGCTCCTTTATTATGAGTTTCAGCCAAATTGCTTCTTTGATTGCCTCTACAGCAGTTATGTATTCAGCTTCTGTAGCTGATAATACAACTATACTCTGTAGTTGAGCCTTCCAACTAATAGTACAATTGTTGAAAATGAAAAGATATCATATAAGAGACCTTCTCCTATCTAGATCCCCTATATAATCAACGTCCACGTATCTAACAATCTGATTATTATCTTTCCTATGCTTTCCATAGACCAAACCATATGTTGATGTTCCACTTAGATACCTGAGTATCGATTTAATAGCCTTCCAGTGTTCCTTACCAGGGTTTGCCATATACTTGCTAACAACACTCACAGCATAGACAAATCAGGTCTAATCAAAACCATAACATATATCAAGCAACCTATAGCACTTGCATAGGGTATTCTCAACATCTCAGACTTATCATCTTCTGTTTTAGGGCACTATTATTGTTGTGCAAATTTTATTGAACTCGCAAGCACACGAATCTATTGTAGAATAGGTCAATGGTGACGAGTGTCGATCCCATGAGGAGGTGGATTTTAATTGCTTGTAGAATTAATTTTCTGAGTTGGTGGTTGGATTTATAATAAAAATGATATAGGCTATCTATTAATATAAATTAAAGCAGCAGGAATAAACTATTAAAATGAAATGCTTGGATCTCCGGATCTGTACTCAACATGCAACATCGGCTTAACATTCATTATTAGTACCAATTAAATAATGAAGGGGGATTTTCCACTCCTCATGAACCACAATCTAATAGATATGGTGCTAAGTGCTTCCCGTGCCAAATAATAATAACTTTGCCTAGGGAGGCAGTTATTCCAGCTGATATCCAGACAAGATTATTACTATCTATCTACGAAAAGTCAAAGCATCTACATAAATTAAAGGGAAAGAAAAAGTAAATTTATCAAATTAAGCCCATGGAGCATGTTGAGACTTCACCTTCAACCCAAGCTTGAAAGGAAATTAGCTACTCATAATTGAACTAGGGGTAAAATGGAAATTTTATTAAAATACGTAGAAAATACAAGATGGAGATGGAATTACAAAAAATGGAGCTCAAAAATGGATTCAGGGGTGTCAAATTAGGGGGGAAGCCCCCTTTTTATAGATACAATGAGTAAATCATTGCCATCGGATCAAAACAATTTGCACACTCAGGATTGCGCCACGTGGCAAGTTCTTATTAGATGGAAAACATCATCAAGGCCGTTATTCTGTGTATATGCATGTACCGTACGCACATTTTTTCGGCCCACTAATATACTGCCACATTGCCGGTCAACGCCACATCATCATTTTAGTCCAATAAGATCGTGACACGTCAGCAGTCAACACCACATAATCAGTCAATGCCACATAAGCGATCAATGCCACATCATTCGTCTAATCAAATGCTGCCACGTCATCATATAGTATGGGTGAACAGCGATTACGTGAACGATGTCATGAAACGATTAATGTCGTATATGTGAAACGATCAGATATATGTGAAGATCATTTATCTTTTTATGCTTCTCCTAAGGTTTTCGACTGTTCTAAGTTTAAAATTACTGTCCGTTTTTCTATCTAATCTCTCGTTCATTGTGAAATATCCATGATGTCCCCTAAAATACATAAAATAATTAATTAAAATAAAACATATATAATTAAATCACAAGGGACTTAAAGACATAAAAGAAGGAATGTTAGAAAGACTTGAAGCGTAAAATTATGATTTTCTCCATTATAAATACACATTTTCTAGCACTCAACAATTGTTTTGATAATTTGAAGTGAGTTGCTAAAGCTGTTTAAACAGGTTTTGAATTTGCCATTCCAAATTTTGCAAGTACCTTTTTTATGTATTCTTCCTAACTAAGAAACAAATATACCATATTTTCTATCCCTATGTAATTGCATCCCTAGAATTTTCTTGGCAGGACCAGTTTCTTTCATCTCAAAAGACTAAAGAAGAACGATTGTTAACTAACCACCAAACTTTGTTTTTGTTTCTTTTTTTAATTTCTTTTCCTTGTTTTTATTTTGTTTTCTTGTGGTTAGATTTTTTGTGCCATTCCATCATTCTTATCAATAAATTAAATTCATAAAATTGATTTTTTTTTAAAAAAAGGAAAGGTTGAGTAAAATTTTAAATTTATTTTTTGGTGCTCGATCTTTTCCAAAATTCAAATTTGATTGGTCAGTTAAATAAATTTTTTTTCAATCTTTGTTTGTGTATACAAAGATTACTAATGAGTAAAGTTCTCAATTTACTAAAAATTGGGTAAATTTTAAGTAGTTATTTTAATAAAAAATATGAGAATAGTACAACAAATATTTAAAAGTAAACATGAATGTTATTATATATTTAATTTAAAAGATTAATGAGGAAAAACGAGTAAAATAGATTGGGGCTCAACAAAGATTAGCATTCTCATCCAATTCAAAGGTTTAAAAACTCTTTCAATGGGGGCTTAAATGATTTTTGACTGGGGAATTAAGTGATATTATATAAGATTATATAATGACATGCGGTGATTGATATGTCTGAATTATGATACGTGGAAATGAATTCTCTACTGCTACATCTCAATTATGATATATGAAAATGAATTCTCTACTGATCATCATCTTGACTATGCGTGTCTTTCAAGACTAGCGGACGAGTACATTAATTATGATAGTTTGAAGGACCCTCTAAGTTACTCATTAATTAATGATAGTTTGAATATATCTACTCATTCGTTTTATCTTCTCAACCACCAATCAATAGATCTAAAAACGAGGCTAAGAATAGAAAAAGTAAAAGATCTGAATCCCTAATAAATATACGTACAATATAAAATCTATTGTGTTAAATTATTGGAGCTACAATGGTAGATAAAAACTCTGTCAGGGTCGGTCGACAAATAATTTCTGTAGGTTATTCAAATTAACTCTTAGTTGCTGCATTGATTAAAAAATGAAATGATTGAGCAGAGCATTTTATCTAATTTCAACTTACAGGTCCTCTTCTGTACTCAATTTTTTCCACTCAGTGCCTTTTATCCACGCTAGAATTTGAAAAACAAAGGATGTTTATTTTATTATTTTCTCCATGCCAGAACTTCGATAGCCCAGAACTCGCAAAGATCATTTATTTTCTCGTGTTGGAGAGACTAAAAGACAAGATCATGACCATAATTACATTACGATTATGCAATAACACAAAGAAACACTTGCATGGAGTAACTTGAGCAAACGCAATATCGCATCAAACTAAGTGATCATCATCAGCCATGGAAGGCAGCAACCTCAATATTCTTGCCCGAGCAGGCGATAGGCGCATCGTACTTGCTGAAGAGCTTATAAGAGGAGATGAGTGAAAGAATAACATAGCAAGCCACTGCAACAAATGTAATTATCACTGATGCTGCAGCTTTATGACAGAATCCATCAAATGAACCACAAACTGCACTCCAAGTGATGGCTAAATCTCCCTGGCGTTCCAAGTACAGCACCTCCGTCGACACGGCTCCAGCCGCCAGAATCAAGTAAGTCAGCAACTGGGTTCATGAATTTAGCAGAGGCTTTTGATTCTTGTTTTGACAAAAGTAAAATTAGGGTTTGATAATTGTCACTAAGGTAGTTTTTGCAGTCGTTTTTAACTTAACTTTTAAAACTCAAAAATTTAAGTATTTGATCAACAAATTGTATAATAGAATTTGACACGTCCTATATGGATCTGTTTCTCGTTATTGAGAGCTGTGATGGAAGAAGATTCCCTGATTTGGGATTCTTACTTGAAAAATACATATGTGTGATTGTTGGTAATAGATAAGAAGAAGATTTAGTGAGTACTAGTACTTATGGGAACTCAAATTTCCTCTCTCAATTAAAAATAATTACCGTGAAGCATATATCTTAAATGTTACTAACAGTGAAGATTTAGAATATTATTTATAAATTTAATGTAGAATAATCTAAAGAATTGACTGATTATAAATATTAATAATTATCTTATATATAATCTCAATAATAAAAAAATTATAAAAATATTAAAATGTTGTTTTATCATATTAAAGCATGGGAGCTTGCTATGTTACATATTCTGTATGTAACATAGCAAATCAGCAGCTTCCACGCATTACACGAGAGAGGAAAAGCTGATGGAGTTCAGCTGATGCAAGGCCAATTTGGACGCAGCTGTGAGTTACAGAATGTGCAACTTAGTTAAGTCCTAAAGCAGGACAACGTTTTTCCATTCGAAAATCAAAAGTCAAAACCCTAAAATGCCCACAAAAAGTAACGAAGCAACTTGTAAACAATGGACAGTTTTTGGTCCAAATTACGTCAAATTTTGTCAATAAATTTTAAGTCTAACTAGCGTTTTCACGTGAGCATTCGAATTCCAATCATGCACTACCCTTGATGTGATGTACACTTTACACAAGATGATTAAAAGCTCAACAGAAGAGCTAATTAAGATAAGGAAAAGAATCATGTAGAAATTATTTCAATTCAAGCTGAATATCATCACAAGCAAGTAAAAAACGAGCCCTATTTACCTGATCAAGGAAAAAGAAAGTCCAAGCTTGAGGCATGGCGGAGGGACGAGGCATGGCTGCAATAATTGCTGAAAGAAGAGAATAGCCTGCACAAATGCCATTGGCATGCACTAAATACCTACATATTTGAGGCAATTTTTAAACAATTATAATGGATCAATATCAGTGGAGTCTCTTGAAATCCTCGGAAAGAATAAAATTTACTTGAAAAAAAAAAATGAATCTACAAACCTGAAGGCTCCAAGGTCGGAGTAAGAAAGCGAGCCAAAGTCATTAGTCTCAGAGTTCTTAAGCATGAGCACAAGTGCAGCAACACAGAGAGCCATTGCCAACAAACGCGCAATGGGCTCAGCTGTACGCAAGGCAACGTTGCCATCCTTATTGATCTCTTGATGAGCCCTCGATCCCATCATCGGCAGAGGAGTGTTTGCAGCAACTGCACCACCAATATTATTACTCTTCTCCATGTGCACCAACTACTTCTGTTTGTTGTTGTTATTGTTGCCTCAATCGAGCTAGCTAGGCCTATTGGGAAAGTTGATGGGAAGTTCTGTTTGTGGAGTTTCAGAGTGTGAGGAGAAGCTGCTGCTCAGAGGTATTAATGCCGTTTAGGCGAGGTAGTTGAGGATGCCTTCAATGTCATTCATGGCATGCCACACTTTCCGAAATGACTTGGTCAACATCACTGTAAGCCCAGAATCATCATCTATCGTGTACATTATTGGAATTTTATTATCAACGCAGTCAAATCACATGGAATTTTATATCTATAAATTTTCCATTTTTCTACATTGTTGGGAATTTTTTTTGGGGGGAAATTTGCATTATTAGAATTGGAATTTTGGAATTTCATCTATACAGAAATTTAGGTTTCGAGAAATTTGAATCGATTTGAACCCTTGAATCAAATAGTTTTGGTTCAGTTTGGGTTTGATTTTTTTTTTAATTTTAGTTTCCTTTATTTTTAGATAATTCAAACCAAAATAGATTTTTAAATTCAATGAACCAAATTGATTTGTTTGACTTTAAATGGCTTGGTTTATTTGGTTTAGATAATTTTACCCACCCTAATTAGAAGTATTTTATCACCTAAAAAACAATTCAATAACATTTTATTAATAATATTTTTTCGGGAATGTAAACTATATTTATATTGAAAAGTTCCAAAAAAATTAGTAGTTCTGTAAATAAAACTTTTTTTAAGATGGAATAAAAAAAATTTATTAGTTGGATACGTACGTCAAAAAATTTCTCAAAAATCATAGATTATTGTTTCTAAAAAAATTGAATATGTTTTATTTTATTTTCATAAATATTTCAAAAAATATTATTGATTCCTCAATATTTTATTGAAGACATCCATGGTTTTAGAGATTGAGAACCTCATTGTTTGAGGCTTTTTTTATTTTTTTATTTTTTATTTTTGAGAAATCATTCTTTGAGTCTGAGCTTTCATAAATGTTTAGAATCCATAAATAATACAAAATAAGACAGATGTACGTGCATCTATGGTCAGATGCCTCATAGTTAAAATTCCTTCTAAAAGAGGGAAAAAAATGTTAGTTGTGCAAAAGTACATTTTCAAAAGGTCGATTCATAATTAAATAGCAGGTACGTCGTCACAGCACAGCCACAAGTCTGAAAATTCTATCAATCATCACTTGTTAGAGCGTTCAAAAAACTCTGATATAATTATTTCTTTTATCGTAAGAGAAAATAACTATTATTATTTGTCACGTTTCACTTTTATAAATAAAATAATTATTTAAAAAATAAATTATATATAGGTAGTTTGTTAGTAAACTTATAAAAAGGCAATTCTTATTATTTTCAAAATAATTACATGCATCACACATATGTACAGTCATTGGAAGCCATGGGGATGTTACATTTTCTTATGGGATTCGCGCTTTACAAAAGTGATGAGCCACTTCACAATACCCTCTCTTGGATCACCATATTAATCAAATTTCATTGATGTTATTATGTGATTAATACTGTATTGTTAAAATTCAGTAAAACAAAACTTAGTTGAAGAAAAACGGGTACAATGTACATTTAGGTATGATCATATTATTCAATATTAATCACCTTATGGTTCTCTAATTTGGTCCAGCTTTTGTTCTTAGAACAGTTGTACATTAAATAAAAAAAAATTCATTACCAATTAGAATTTTTTAATTAGATTTTTTTTGGGGTTATAATTTTTGAACTTATTCATTAAACTTTAATATACAATTGCGGTATTGTGGTAAAATAGCTTTCCGCTAACAAAAGAGCATGGGTATCTGGAGAGGATAGGTACGCGCCACAGCACATCCAATTCATTGATGTTTGTTGTCCTCCATGGCTAAAAAGACAGTGCCGTCATGACCACTCAATTTCCCAGTTACCTAGAGAAAAAGAAAGTTAAATCTCGAAATCTTTTGCAAAAGTCGGGAAACATCTCAGTAAAGTCTTTGTCCGGACGATAAAAGACAGACATGACATTAAAATCGGGTTCTATGGACGATAGATGGTCAATAGCATCAAACAAAAATGAATAAATAGATAACGCATTAAAATGGGAAACGTGTACGGGTTAATGGTATGGGATTTGACCATTTCGGTCTCATTCTAAATAATAAAATAAAATTTTAATAAGGACCTAATTTTATCCCGAATAGTTAAATAATAAAAAAAATTAGACCAATCTCAGACCGCTCAAAATTTCATCCCGAACCAAATAGTCCGAATATCTCAAATGTCCTATTTAATAAATACTATAAATTTCATTAAAATATTAAAAAAAATATTTAATTCAATGATTCTATAAAATTGTTAACATCTCAATAGACATTATAATCATAAGATGTGCAATTAAACCAAAAATAACATCAAAAAATAAATTAACTAATTGTAAAGCATCCAAAAATAAATCAACATATAATAATCAACAAAAGCATCCAACTTCTCAAAAAAGAAAAAACAAAAACAAAAATAATACAATAAATGGACTTATATTTGTTACTTAGGCTTAGAGTATATTGTTATAATACTATTTGAATCACTATTCATTAATCATTATTTTAATTTTGCTTACTTTTAATTTTATTAATATAGCATTTTTTTCAAAAATTACATGGGACAATCAGGATCCCACGGCATCCCGACTTAGATCCCAATCCCATCCAACACTGTAAATTGTGACTTTTTCAGTCTCAAACTCCGTCCGCTTATAAAATTCAGTCATAAAATATGGATTAATACTGTCCCAAAGAGTTCATGATCCCAAATCCCATTCGGGATTTGGGATTTTTTGTCTTCTCTACTTACAGTTAGCAAAAATACTATAAAAATTAGTAATATATAAGTGAAATACATGAGATCAATATTTTATTTTTACTTTATTTTTAATGACTATAAGTTATATTAAATATAACTTAAAAAGACCCTAATTTTAAGCATGGTGGATAGTACAAGTCAATACAGAATAACAACAGCTTACATGACATGAAAAGATTTATTGACAAATTAATACAGATAATGAAAATAATTGTGTCTTGTGATTAGAGATGGTAATGAGAAGGAAAGGCAAGGGGATCGACACTCCAAACCCATCCACAATGCTTTACTTAAAGCCCTATACCCTCCCTATCTATGTTATAATTACTTGAGAGGAGGGGATGGGGACTGCAATTGATAAAAGGAGATCTCAAGAGTACCCGGTCTTTAAATAATTAATTATTTTATTTTTAGAACATGATATAATCATATTATAGTACAAGTATAAAATCATATTACCAACAAAAAAGTATCAAAATTAATGTCAATTAAAACATTTTCGTCAAACCAAATTAATGATTTATGATGGTTGCGTAGGATGAGTAAGATACATTTCGAAGGGCATAACTTGGGTTATAGGTATCAATGTTGGGTGTATAATATATTATTTCAAATCAAACTCAAAAACGTTATACCGTTTTGTCTCACGGTCAAACTAGAAATTCTATTTCTTTCCTAATCGTTTTATAATTTTTAATTATTTTCTTATTTTTCCTATAATCTTCATGATTTTTTTTTCTAAATATCATATTTAGGTGTTGTTCATTTTGTTTTCCTTATTTAGATTACAAGAATTTTATTATAAAAGAAATGTTTCAAATTTGCCTATTTTGGTAAATTTTGTAATATTTAGCTTAGTATAAATGGGGCCTAAAACTCTAGTTTTACTAGCTCAAAGTTTTCTAATAAAAATGTTCATTATTCAGAAACTTAGTTTCTTTTATCTATTAATCTTTTACATTTCTACATTGTCAATTGGTACCAGAGCTAAGTTTGTCTGTCACTATGGTAAAACTGAACGATAAAAGGAACAACTACCTCAAAGGTGATGGTCAAGGAATACATGCACAGACTATAGAAGCTATCAAACAGATAGCAAGAGAAGCATCCTTGCAAGTAATTAAGGAAGCTTGTAACCCAAGAATGGAGGCAATAGAATGAGTAATCAAGGGTCTTAGGCTTTCTATTGACGATATGAACAGAGTGAGAGATCAAAGTCTAACAGTTAAGCGTGAGGAAGTACCTCAAAGAGTCAATTGTGAAGAACAACTTCAAGATTATAACCATGTGAAGATATTTCACGAAGATAATCGTGAAGTATTGAAGTAGTGGCTCAAGGTGCCAATTGCAATGTAGTACCTCAGTATCCAGGGGCTACGAGATGAATGCGAACACACATGTAAGGCCTTAGTAAATGATTCAAAAGAGAATGAATTTACAGATTATGAAAGAAAATGTGGAAAGTATTTAGATTACAAGATTAATGTAGATCTTCTAGGTTTCTATGGTGGGATGCATATTGAAGAATTTTTAGATAAGATAACATAAGCAAATAATTTCTTTAAATATATGGAGATTCCTTAAGAGAAGTGGGTTAAGCTAGTGGTATTTAAATTGAAGGGTAAGCCATTCACATGGTGACAACACATACAAAATCAAAGAAGAATTTTGAAAGAGCCAATAATCAGATCCTTGGCTATAATCTAGAGGAAAATGAAAGAGCCAATAGATCACAAACAACAATTATATTTGAAATATCAAAACTACAGGCAAGCAAATTGTAGCATTGATAACTATGTAAGAGAATTTTATTGACTACAAATGAGAAATAATTTGGATGAGCCGAAATTTAGAATAGTCACAAAGTATATTGACAGATTAAAATAAGAGCTTCAAGATGAGATCATAGAGTTACTCTGGAATATGGGCACGACAATCACGATGGAGAAGTAGTTGGAAGAACTGAAGTTGGTTGCTATTTCTAAAACTCAACAGCATCAATTCACTGATCTGCAGTCATGGGTTGGAAGTAGTTAGTCACAACAACTATTAAAGCAACAAACAAGGTAGCATCCACCAAGACAGCAGTAGTACCAACAACAGTTGCAAAATAATCCATATGCAAAGCTTATACTAAATAAGTATTTAAGATGTGGGAAACCAAGGCATTGATCAAATGAATGTCGTGGTAAAGATTTGAATTTAGTAGAAGATGAAATAGATGAGACAAAGGCAAACGTTGTTAAGGATAGAGATGAGAAGAAGCATTGAAGATGGGTGCAGATGAAAGAGAGATCTTGAGTTGTATCATATAAAAGATTTTGCTAGAGCCGAAGTTTAAAGATGATAACCAACACAATAAGATTTTTAGAATGTGGCACCATCAATTATAAGGTTTGATTCGATTTCTAAAAATATCACTATTCTTAACTTCTTTCCTCTACCCAAAAAAAAAAAAAAGAATTTGTAATACCAACCGAATTCATAATTCCACCAATTATTCAATTTAAATGAAAGCCAAGTATATATTGTAATTTGAAATATTAATTGCAATGTGATAATTGATAGAGGCAATAGCAAGAACATAATTCCAAAGGTAGTAGTTGACATGATGGGATTATAAAAAAAAATCCAGCACCTTGCAAGATAAGGTAGATAAAGAAAGGACAGAGACGTAAGTTACAAAAGTTTTTCATGTTCCTTTCTTTATTGGGAAGATTTATAAGAGTAATGTGGTTTCTAACTTGGTGGATATGGATGCTTGTCATCTTTTACTTGGTAGACCATGGCAGTTTATTGTTAATATAGTTCATAAAGGAAAGGATATTGTATATGAATTTTGGTAGAATAACAAGAAAGTTCATTTGGTGCTTTTAACGAACAAGAGGAAGAATTTTTAAAACTAAAAGGAAGAGTTTTCTAACCATTTTCAAGAGTCATATGAAGAAAGATTGTTATGACTGCAAGAAGTTAAAAAATGAGAAGGAACTCAAGGTGAAAACTACTCTTGATGAAATGCAGTTATTGTTAGCTGAGTTTGCTAATGTTAAACCCTCTAAAATGCTAGATGGGCTACCACCTTTGGGAGATATGCAACATTATATTGACTGGTTTTAGGTGTGAGATTATCTAACTTACCTTACTATTGAATTACTCTTCAAGAGCATGCAATCTTACAAGAGTAGGTTGATGAATTGTTGTGAAAAAGGTTCATTCTTGAGAGCATGAGTCGATGTACTGTACTAGCTTTATTGATACTAAAGAACAATGGGGGCTGGCCTATGTATGTGGACAACAGGTAAACTAACCACATTAACGTGAAATATCAATTTTCTACTTCGACATTTTGGGATTTGTTAGATTAGTTCGAAGGTGCTCATATTTTCTCAAAAATAGACTTGCGTAATAGGTATCATCAAATCATAATTAGGCCTAGAGATGAGTGCAAGACAATGTTCAAGGCAAAGGTAGGGCTGTACGATTAGTTTATGATGAGATTTAGGTTATCAAATGCACCAAGTAATTTTATGCATTTAATGAATCACATTCATCAACCTTTTTCTTGTAAATTTGTTATGGTGTATTTTAATGATATTTTGATTTATTATGTTGACAAATCTAGAGCATTTGACAATGATTATAAAGGTGTTGCAATAAACTTTACATTAATGTGAAGAAAGGTAGTTTTCTCTACGGTAATGTGGAGATTTTGGGTTTTATGGTTGGGTTAGATGGAATTTGATATATTGAAATGAAAATACAAACCATTATAGAATGCCTTATGCCCAAGATTATGGGTCAAGTTAAAAGTTCGCATAGGCTGGTGACATTTTATATGAGATTCATTCGTAGTTTTAGCACCATAAACACACCAATTATGGAATATTTGAAGAAAGAAAGTTCGTATATGGAGAAGAGCAAGAGGCGAGTTTTGATTTATTAAAAGGAGAAGTTTATTCCCTCGCTTTATTCCAAATATGTATGTGCATATTAGCAGGGGGGTGGGCAAATTGGACTTTGGTTTAGGTTGTTTGGGTTTCAATTTAGGTTACAATCCATTGGGGTCGGAAAATTCGATCCGATTGGATTCAAAACCCAAACCCAAACTGAGCTTAATCGAATTTAACTCGGTTTGAATTCAAGTTTCAAATTGAAAATCCGGGTCTTTACATCAGTGTAGGTTACAATTAGGGTTACATCCTAAAGTCTCATAATCACTTTTAAATGAATCAAATCCCAACCAACTTAATTGCAAATTCAGCTTCATATGAATCAAATTCCAAACCAGATCAATTGCAAAGGTTGTTGCTTGTCAATAGAAGAAATTAGAAAGGTAAATAAATAAGAGTTGCTATTTTTTACTTATTATCGATGATGGTGAACACCTTCCGAGGCAACCCAATTCAGTAATAATGCCACGACACAAATTATGGAATCAAGAAAGTAAACAACCAAATTACAGTATTTAAGAACCCTAAACCCAAATTATAATATTTAAATAACCATCACCCAAACTACAGTAAACAACGATCAATAATAGCACCCAAAGTCCCAAATCACATACAGTAATTTACCGTGTGCGGTTGACGACGGCGAATGAAGATAGAGGCAGTGACAAGCGATGGTAGAGACGACGACAGCTGCACCAAGGAAGCAAATCAACTCAAGAACTGAAGCGACATAGACAATGGTTGCAGCTTCAGTTGACCAACGTCTGAGGTAGCACTGACACACCTAAAACAGTTGACAGTGGCGGTTGTGTAACAAGCAGCAATTAGAGTGTGTGTGTTATAATAGGGAGAAGGAAATTAAGGATTGCGTGTTTTTTATTTTGCCTTTTATGCCCTATTGTTTTTATTTTTTATTTTTAAGGGCAAACCCGATCAAATTTTTAATTTAGTTCGAGTGGAATTCAAACCAAAACAAAAATCAGTTGGATTCCAAATTTGAATCCGTTCAGCTTCTAATGGCTAATCCGAACTAAACCGAACCCGAAATAATTCCGGGTTTGGAACGCCCACCTTAACATATTAGTGTGTGCGTGCAAATAATAAAGAAAATAATTTATTTGTTTAATGCAGCCTGCCTCTTCATATTTATTAAAAAGAAAATTAAATAGAAGTTTCTAGATATAAGGAGGTTGCATCTCTCAACAGTAGAATGAATCTCGTAAAATTTATAAGACTACCCTAGAGTAATGAAAATTTATGTTCCCCTACGTGCCTGCTCTGGATTGGTTAATGTTACAAATTTTAACCTCCCTGCCAACAGATGAAATTATATAACCCAACATGCATCTACAGAAAATAAATAGAGTAATATGTTCTCAGAACATCTATGGCAGAAAGAATAAACAGAATCCTTTTCGGCCTTTGCCAGGACATAACTAGCAATATATTAAATAATTACGACTACGCCCCATAGACATCATTCAGTGGGTTTTACTCCATCTCGATAAAGGACCCACACATAAATTCCATAAACTTAGGTCTGCTACTCAGCTCATGATTTTCCTTCTCCAAAGGCCATAGACATCATCCAATGCGTATTAGTTATATACTTTGCGATAAAAAATATTAACATTCTGTCATAGAAGTGCAGTTCACAGAAAAAAAAATTGATTAACTAGTATAAACAGTAGAAGTTCATTTACATGTAAGCTCATTCTGGTATTCTGGCTTGATATTCAAACCTATTTTGGCTTCAGTTTTAAGGAAGCACTGCAAAATAGCATAAATAAGATGTTAAGCATAACAATACATATTTCGGGCAAAAATTTAAAGGCCACCAATTGATGGGAAGAATTTACCTGTTGATACAATAGCGCTTTCCTGTGGGTGGTGGGCCATCATCAAAGACATGGCCAAGATGAGCATGACATACAGCACAAAGGACCTCCTGGCGAGGCATAAAAATAATTGACAAATCCAACTTTGACTTCACATTGCTTCCTATGGGCTGATAATATGACGGCCAACCGGTACCACTGTCAAATTTGGTTGATGATCTAGAGGAAGAATAGCAGTTGATCAAGGTTATAGAAGATCTAATGAAGATTTCTTATGAAAAATTCCAAAACAAAATACAAACTCTTACTCGAATAAAGGTTTGTCACAACAAATGCAATGGTAGGTACCAGGGGTCTTGGTGTTCCAATATTCCCTGAACAAGAAGAAGAAATACAGCATATTATTAGTGTACATCAGTTAGTAAAAATAGCACTCTATGCTGCCAGTCACTCCCAGCTGGTCCTTTTATCAAAATTAAAACTGTAAATGCCATATCTAGGAAACTAACAGTGAAAATTCTATGGTCTGACCCAACTGAGTAAAGCTTTGGAGGGGCAAACGTAAAGAGCAGGTCAGTGTCTCACAAGGCTAGCACAGAACTCACATGCAAACTGACACCTGCCTACTACAGGTAAAAGTAATGTAAATGGTTTATGGTAACATAGTACATCATACCCGGTAAAAGCCCTCTCAGTCCCTTTTTGTCGAGTTATGTAATATTGCTTCCCTGTGAGCCGTCTTTTCCATTCTTCATCACTTATAGAAGCATACTCAACCTTGTTGGCCTCTGCAGAAGACAACAGATGAATTCCCGTCAGATAAGAATGATAAAAAATGCACCTATTACAGATCATAAGGTCTTTTAAGACACATTCCAACCAATCTCATCACTTATTTATGGAGAATAAGCTAAGGGAAATGAATTTCTCTTTTTTCTTTTTCCCCGCGGGAAGTGGGTGTGTGGCTGAAAAACCATGGAATGCAGCTAACATGTAACAAAAAAACAACTAGACTCATTATTAACAAAATCCAGAAGTACTTTGTCCCCATTAATATCCCTCTAGAATTAACTGTTCCATTGCAATTGAATCGTGAAGTCAGCAAAATAACGTATAGTAGCAGCGCTTATCTCATAAAAAAGAAAGAAGAGAAAATTCTCACAAGTTCCTGAGCATACACTACAACAACGAATGAATAAGTTTATTGTTTAATGTATCAAAGTAGTTTACAAATTTTGATCTTTGGAGCACCTCTGCTTCACAATACAATTTAGGGGAATGCCTATACTTATCCATGGACATAAATGCTGACTCCCCCAAAGAATTATTTCGTGGTGATCGTCGATTCCCTGGACATCCTAACCAAATACAAGTGATATTATCAGCAGGGTATCACAGAAGATATTTTTTGAATAAAATTCTTAGCTCTATGGAAATGAGGCATCACTTTTTGCAATTGCTTTTGACTGTTATCAATCCCAATCGGTCCATAAAATAATACTAAATAATACTAAATGGTATGTCGAGGATTAATGTGGCCTGGCTTTTAGCGCAGCATGGAATGGAATCACTGGCTATCAAGTATGCATAGCTGGCTGGGAAACAACAATCCCAAACATTGCTTAATTAAAATCTGTAATTACAATTCCACCTAGCCAACTGATTAATACTAAACCAAGAACACAAATTCCAGAATTCTAGTTCCCGTTAATCCAAAATGACACTATTCATAATAAAATGAAAGGTAAAAACCAGAGACATATGATGAAGAACAAAAATCCAAACAACTAGAATAGAAACAGAAAGAGAGACCTTGAATGTTGTCAGGTTTCTGGGAAGAAGCAGAGGGGCCCATGGCGCGAACTACTGACAAGGAAACTCTTTTGGGCCTTCTTAAAGAAGGAGAGGCTGAAATGAATAGCTTGGACTTGACGCGGGATTCGAATTGGCTGAGAGAAGAAATGTGCCTC
The DNA here is from genome assembly GCA_030449905.1 of Luvunga scandens. Classification (NCBI taxonomy): domain Eukaryota; kingdom Viridiplantae; phylum Streptophyta; class Magnoliopsida; order Sapindales; family Rutaceae; genus Luvunga; species Luvunga scandens. Next base: position 960,207 of record JASUUG010001019.1, on the reverse strand, counting down.
GTTGTTGGGATGCTCATTAAACTATTTGAAATCGCCATTATCATCAATTGCTGACCATTTCCATCTGTGACTAAAACGTAAAATAATTTTAAAATTTTGCGGAAAAGTTAAAAAAAATTAAAGAAATACGAAGTGGTACACGTGGCCTTGTGTGGAGATGGACTGAGAAGAGGCTCAGTGTTGCCCACGTACACAAGCAGAATTCTCTAGTCCCACGACTTGGGTCTACCGCCAAGACTGCGGAATCATTTGTGTGTGTATTTTTTCTTTTTTTTCCTTTCTTCCCTTCCGAAATTTAAATAGAATTCCATTTAACTGAAGTTAAAATAATTTTAATGCATAAACTTAAATAATATATTTATTTTTTAAAAATTTAAATATAATATTAAATTATTTATTTTTAAAAATAAAATTATTTAAAATATAATATTTTGACATATATAATTTCATAAATATCAACAATACTTATTTTTATTTATTAAACACATGACAAGTTATAATAAATTATTTGATTAGTTAAAAAAAATTTGATAATGTGTATCTTTACAAGGCATGAAAAAAATTCTAACACATACATTTTTTGACATTAATATATGATATTTATAATGTTATTTTTAGTATATTATATGATTTTTTCTTGTTAATTACGTAAGCCAATCAAGATTTGTTTAACCATTTGAATTAAAATTAATGTGTTAAATAATATTTAAAATCTATTAGAAAAATAGTAATCATAAGTACAAAGAGATTGAACTATTATAAAACACACTTACAATCCTATTATGTTTAAAATTCTCATTCATAATTGAAAAAAAAAATTGATAGTTGAATACGCACATAATAAAGAAAATTGATAAATAAAAAATAATAAAAGAATAATTTATAAAGTATGACATAAATATATTTAATAAGGATATTAATGAAAGAGAATATCAAAGAATCATTCAAATGCTTTACTATTTAGATAAAAGTTAGAATATTTAACTTTTTCTACTTAGGTCTAAATATTTTATAATCAAACATAAGTTATAAAAATAAACAGACTAAAAACTCTAAATGTCTTAAAATAATTAAAATTCAAAATTCAAACAAAAAACAAACAACTCTTGTTATTCTTTTTAAAAATTTGGGTGAAATTGACTAAGATATTGTAGCCTTCTAATTTTGAGAATTAAAAAAATATGAAACTAAGGGTTTATTTGTTAAATGTCTAAAGTATAAAATTTTATAAATTTCAATTTTTTTAATTAATTTTTTTGTTTTCAAATTTATGTTTAATTTTTAGATATTTATATTTGAATAGAAAAAATGGACTTTTATAACTTTTATCAAAATAGAAAAAGATCTTAATAAGAAGTAAACATTATGTTTTAAGAAATCTCTATTACTTATGCATATTTCCTGAACTATGAAGCTTAATCTTTTTTATTTTGATTTACAAGGACATAAATGTCATATGACCTATTTAATATTTTTTTATTTATAAAACAAAGAAAATACCACTTATATTTAGATAAAAAAAAATAAATATGTTATTCAAATATTTATATTCAGATCTATTCAGGCTTTAAAAAAATTTAGACTTCATTTAGATTTTAGACAAAAAAACAAATATTACTTAGGAAAGGGTTAACTAAAAATAATGGTAAAATAAATCATTTAGCATTCATTTGACATACTTTATTATATTATATTTATTAACTATATTATATTATAATATGTTGCATGATGATGCATTGCATTAAATTGTAATGTAATATTATATTAAATTGTTTGGTATGGTATAGACTATATTATATAATAATTTATAATATTATTTTTATGTTAATATTAAAAATTAAATTAACAGTGTTTAAATTGTTTAATATTTTATTTTTTTATTAATAATTTTTGCAAATAACTACTAAATAATTTTTTATATATTATATTATTAAATAATATAATATTATAAAAATTTTGTTTGTAAAATATAATATTAAATATTCTACATTAATAAATAAAATAAATTATAATTTAATATTTTTCGTATCATTATAGACTACAATTTACATTATATTATATTTTACTATAATACAACAAAACATTAAATTTTGATTTATTTTTATTTATAACATATTACTAAGGGGATCATTTTAACAATCTTGCAATCTTGAAAAAAGGGATAATAAATTTATTTACTTTTATAGTTTTCTACCTTACTTATACTCCCTATTTTATAGTAAAAATTTAGGAAGAAGCCTATTATGACAACCAATATTATAGCCATTTAGATGAGGTGTACATGTTGCCTATTTCTCAACCATTCAGATAAGGCACGCATGCCACCTCTTTCTCAACTATTCAGATGAGTTATACATGTTGCCTTTTTCTCAACCAATTAGATGAGGTACCCATGCCATTTTTTTCTTAACAAAGAAGTATTATTCATCAGATATATATGTTAAACTGTTAATTTTATCTCCTGTTGTGGCTACAACATTTGAAAAAAGAGCATTATTTATAAGCCTTTGAAATCTTTGCAAGCTATGAAGAAAGTATCGTATATAGAGGGTAAAATCTTCACATCATAGAGGAGGGTTTTTTTAATCTCTGGTATCTTTATAGCGAGGGCCACACATGATAAAATAAACTCCACATGGCAATAAAAGGACCCAATGATCTCTATTATAAGAGCCCACTCATTATGGGATCAACCCCACATGGTGGTGAAGGGATCTAAAGTGATCTCATTATAAGGACCCACGTATAATAAGATTAACCCCCAAATGGTAGAGAATGAACTCATTGATCTGTAGCATAAGGGCCTGAATATGATGGGAACACCTTCCATGGTATTCATGGGACCCTGCAATCTCGACAAAATTAATATGGATCCTGCACATGAGTAGGAAGCCTTTCAGGATAATAAGGCAATTACCTCTGGGCGAAGCTATCTTTGAGCGAAGTTACCCCTGTGCAAAAACGCATTTAGACAAAGTTTTATGTCTCTCTTGACAAAATCACATCTAGAGGAAGTCTCATCGAGTTCGTCACCTCAAACTGTGATCGTATTTAGGTGAAAAAAGAAAAATGCCTTTGGCTATAACCATTTTTAGGCAAAGTCACCTGGTTCACCACATATATGTGAGACCACGTTCGGATGAAGACACCTCCGGACAAAAAATGTTGACTGTGTCTTCGAGCAAAGTTTCCTTCGTTCGCCGCCTCCCTTGACCACATTTCATGAAGACACCTTTGTTTTAATCACGAGCACGATTGTCCCCCAATAAAAAGCCATTTTCAAGCAAAGTCGCCTTAGTTCACCACCTCGGGGCATAATTGAGTTCAGGCGAAGATGCCTCTAGGCACAATTGCCTTCGAGAGAAATTGGTTCAGTTCATTCCTTATGGGCGCGGCCGTGTTTGGTCGAAGACACCTCCAGGCACAACCACCTCCGCCAAAGTTGCCTTGGTTCGCCACCATTAATCTCTACGTGTGACCGTATTCGAGTGAAGATGCCTCCCGGTAAAGTCACATTTAGGTGAAACAACCACCAAGCAAAGCTTTCTTTAAGTGAAAATACTTCCAAGCATAACCATCTCTAGGCGAAGTCACCTCAGTTTACTTCTTCTGAGCATGACCATGTCTAAGCGAAGACCTTTTTAAGCAAAGTTGCCTTCGGGTGAAACCACCTCTAGGCAAAGTCGCCCTCGGGCAAAACTACCTTTAGGCACAACAAATAAAGCAAACCCCCATGTACAATGATAAAATGCAAAATCAACCCCTTTAACTGTAAGGGTGCCACTCGAGACCTACTACTAGCGACTTTTCTCTCACATCTCATGTTCCCCATTGCCAATATTTTTACTTGTAGGAAAGTCTTTCGCGACTACATCTCCTATAAATGGCTAATTGGCAAAAGTTGACCTTGGATCACAAAGAGGGTCAGCACATATAAGATCATCCCCCTGGGAATTTAGAAAAGATCCCCTTCCCTTACGAATGATTCAAGGATTCTCCATAGATTGCGAAGTGTTCATGCCACTCAGGTAGTAAGAAAAATACGAGAGGTACTTCTCCACAGCTACATTAAGATAGTCCATCCTAATAGTATAGAGATAAGTCAGCACCATGCTTTGAGCTTACTACTTCGAATTGAATGCCTCTACTTCAACCTTCTCTTTGGTCTTATTTACTTCACCATAAATAGAATCCAGCTACTTCTTAAAGGGATCCCTTTCTTTATAGAACCTCAATCAAGGATTGACTATCTCTTTGTAAAGCTTTGCCATGACATGATCTCATATGTGACGTGGGCATCAAACCCAATAATCTATAGGAGAAAAAAAATGAGAAAGGTTTCATATAAGATATTAGCATGCCAAAAACACTATCAAAAGCATAAGATATTACCGAGGACAACTGACAACCAACTTGGTGAACACCTCTTAAGGCATAATCTTTTGCGTATTCTAAGGAGAATCCATGGACCGAACCTATGGCCCTCTTTATAAAGCTTGATGCTCTTTTTGGCCGACTTAAAGAAAATCTTTAACATATAAAAGAGAGATAGGTCAGAAGATTATTGAAAGTGGCCCAAAAAGTAATAAAGATACAGTCAATCGATACAAAAGACGCTCACTAAAACAAAATAGATAGCTTTAAAATGGAAAAGGACATACCTCAAATCATTAGAAATGAACCCTAAACCAACTTGGGTTGATCCCCAAGGAAGAAGGATAACCCAGAGGCTATGATAGCTGGTCCCTCAAAGATTGAAGATGGTCCTCTGAACAAAATATTCAAATAAATTAGAAGATGAAGGCCCCATCACTTTTTGCTTCAAGATCCTCCCCGATCTAATTTCTAGATCTTACATTAGGCTGTGAGGTTGCCCATGGTCATCCTGTCAACTCTCGCCCTTTAGATTCCTAACAAGTTTAATGGCCAAATCCTTGTTTTATGGGCTTGCCTCCTACGCTTTTGCCTCTGTAAAATAGAGGATTCACGTGAGGAAAAAGAGTCAAATCCATTAAAAGAATGATTAAGCTCATAAAGGGAAAGTAATGAGCCTCTCTTTCCACAGCATAAATAGGAGAATTTCGCTAATGATCCTAATTAAGACTACTTTTGAAGGAGATCTTCCTATATGTCATGATCCCTCAAGCAAAAGTTTAGTCTCCTTCACCTCATTCTTTACTAAAGAAGACCGGGGGGGATCTTGGTGGTCATAAAATATAGGTTAAAGGTATTAAGGGTATGGCACATGGGGAACGTCATTTGAGACTATGATAAAGAATGAAAAGGAAGTCAAGAAGGGATAATGAAATGAAAAGATCTCAAAGAATTAGCCTTAACCACCTAAATTGCTTGAGAGTGATAGATTGTTACCTCTTATAAAACAATGACAACCATGCCAACGCCACTAGGCCATGCAACTATCATATAGTCTCCACTTGAACTATCTTCAAAGTATATCCTTGTGAGCCACCAAAGTCAGGACTAAAAAAAGGGGGCCATAGACAAACCATTTACACCATCCTCGATAAACATTGTAAGCATAGATTGTCCCCAAATGGATAGTTATCCGACCTAAGCAGCTTAAATGCCTCCATAAAAGAAGGCAAATTACTTTTAAGACCCTACTTGAAGAGAGGAATCACCAATAACAGCCCACTACGTGTCTAAAAGGACATAAAGATGTCCTCAGAGGCACTCTACTTGGAGTGTTGTCGCCAGCCACCAATGGTGCTACCTCTAATGGTTGTCTCTTGTGATTTCAGGTTTGTCTCAACTGTCACTAGCCCTTGAAAATTGTCTTCAGACATCCCATCTTCTTTTTCACCAGAAAATCACCCTCTCTAGAGAAGTTGTCATATTGTTTTGAGCTGAACCAAAATCAGGCCAAAACAAGTTTATACGTAATATAATTCCATATATATCCTCATACATATTATTAAAATCTAAAATTATCATTATTTATTAAAAAATAAAATTATTAACTTTAAATAGATTACTAATCTTAACAATTATATTAAGATAATAAAATAAAAAAATAAAATTAATAATATAAAATATTTATTTTAGTTATCAATTATTATATAAACATAATAAAAAATATTTTTCTATATATGTTTATAAATGTATAAATAAATTTTATTCAACATTATATCAAATTTAGTCATTTACATTCTTACAGCAGTTTAATAATAAGATTAACAAAATGCATATGGCTATCTTTAAAACTCACATCACTTTTAAGAATAAAATTTATTAAATATTCAATTGATTCTCTTTACAGTTAGTTATTTTTACAGTACAGCTAATAACAATTTTTTAAAAAACTATAGCATTTACAAAACTCACCCTTAGAATGCGTCATGTGATGGATAATAAAAAAAGGAGAGATTTAGGGCTCAGGAAATAATTAGTGAGGCACCCAACATCATGTTAAAAGAGTCAAGTGACAAATGTTGAACTCCATGTATAACCATCATATAATCAAAATATAGACAAAAGAATGAATGAACAAGAATTTTTTTTTCTTAGATAGTGGTATAGTACAATTATAATTCTACCCTCACATAAACTGAAATGATATCTATTCTACTTTTATTAATGAAGAGACAATTTTACTCTACTCAATTTAATTAAGAGAGAAATCGAGTTCCAACAATGGCTAATACTCGAACCCATTTACTCAAGCTAGCTTAAATGCATGAGTTCATGGGTTCTGCCCATTGGCATGAGTCGACAAGATTAATCTTGCCCTAATATTTGAAAGCACAATATAGATAATAGATCAAGAGAGTGAAAAGGATCGATCTTTGGATCATTTTCCTTTTAGCATCTCTTCAGGAACAAAAGGAAAGGATACTCAACCTATTAACATTCTTGAGTTTCTCAAGTTTTTGAAATTATATTTCTCGAATTGGAATTTACTTTCTTTTTTCACTTCTATTAAATAAATGATGACTTAATTATATATATTACCTCTGGACGATTATTTGTGTAAACAATTAAAATGAAATTTAACTGGACCTTAAGAAAATATTTATACTTGAGATGAAACAAAAGAGGTGAAATTAAAGGGTTGTTAATGAGTTGCTAATCTCGAAATCAATAGACAACATTCAAAATTTTTATTTATTTAATAGAAAATGAACATTTAGACTTAGAAATAACAATTACTAAACAAAGCTTTTGACTTCATAACTCAGAGCATTGGACTTCGGTTAAAAAATGTCGGTCACGTTTAACATAAAATATATATGGATTAATTTTGAATTATCTTTTCATGAATTAATTATTTTAAATTCGTTTCCTTTATTTTTAAAAATTTAAATTTATTTTTAATTTTTGTTAAAAAGATATAATAAATTAACTCATTATTTTTTAATTTTTTTATTAAAATAAAAATAAATAAAAATTTTAAAAAATAATAAGATAATTTAAATATATTCGAATTCACGAGAGATAATCCAAAATTTATCCCGTATGTATACTTTTTTAAAGGGGTTGATGTGAGGCACTTTGATGACTGATCAGATAAGAATACGAGAGTGTGTCGTTATATGTCATATATGAGAGAAAAACAATACTGACTATCAAGAGCGTGACGCTCGTGTGCACACCAAAGGCCGTGCCTCCACTTTACTTGCTTTTCTTAGGAGTCGTCAATATCCCAGGAGAAAGAAAACGATCAATCCACTCCTTGTCTCAGATCAAAGTCTCAAAATTTTCGGTATTGCAAAAGCTAATAACAGTAATAATAATAATCATGAAAGGAATATCGCTTTCACCATCAAACAATTGTCAACTCAAATTCCAAAACATCCTCACAAAGCAACTCAACAAACCCATCAACACAACCCGATTTCAGTTCACCACCTCAAATCGCCAATTCCCCGCACATGGCATTAAATGCCAATGTCAGCGAAGTGACCAAAACCCAGTACCCAAAAACCCCAGTGACATGCCATCACCACTGGTAGTAGTTGGCTCAGCCAATTTTGATATCTTTGTGGAAATCGACAGGCTTCCTAAAGTAGGTGAGACAGTTTCAGCCAAGACTGGCCAGACTCTTGCTGGGGGCAAGGGGGCCAATCAGGCTGCCTGTGGGGCGAAACTCTCCCATCCAACATACTTTGTGGGTCAGGTGGGTGAAGATGCAAATGGGAAATTGATCACTGATGCTTTGAGCGGATGTGGGGTGAGATTGGATTATGTGAATGTTGTTAAAGATGGTGATGTCCCAACTGGACATGCTGTGGTGATGCTGCAGCCTGATGGGCAGAACTCTATTATTATTGTTGGTGGGGCTAATATGAGTTGTTGGCCTGAGGAGTTTGGTGGTGAGGATTTGGAGGTCTTGAAGAAGGCTGGGATTGTTTTGCTTCAGAGGGAGATTCCTGATTCTGTCAACATTCAAGTTGCAAAGGTCAGGCTTTTTTAACCTTGTCTTATTGTTGATTGAAATTAATCCATATATTTGTTATGTCTTAAGTTTATTCTTTGGCATTATATTCATTTGAGTATTGTGATTTGTACAAGCTATGGAATTATGGTTTAGATTTAAAGAATTTGAATCAATCTAATAATTCAGTTTCAAGTGTCTGTTGGAATTTGTTTTGGGTATTTGAAACTTTGATAGTACTAGCTGTTCTGCCATCAGAAGCTTTCATGTTTTCATTTCTCTTTGATCGGCAATGGCGGTCAGACCAAAGAGTGGTAGATTGTGAGTCAGATTGTGGGTTTTGAAAATTTTATGGGCTGTCTGGATACATTAATTTCGAAAAGAGTTTGAGTTTTATTGACTAGATTATACATATATAGAAGACACAGGAGGATATTCTAACTACAAGAAATGGGCTTTTTTGCAGATTTTTTATGCACCCCAATCATCTGGTTTTTTCTTGGCTGTTGTGAATCACCTTTTGACCATTTTCTGGGAAGTTTAATAATTCTAATTGAGAAAATGACATTAAGGGGATCTACAAAATTGTTTGCTGCAAGTGGGTTGCAATAAATAGAGGATCAATGAGTTGATACCTTTAATTTGTGCTATATTGCACAGAAGTTATTAGTCTACGTTGATGTCTTTCCATGCTCATCATCATTAAGCATCTGTCCAACTTGACTTCTTCAATTCATTGGCTGTAATTAAGCTAATACTCTGCTATTATGATGGATTGGCTGGGATAGGTCCAGATGCATGATAACTAAAAAAGTATTACCTATATAGTCATTTAGGAGATGCTTATATGAGATTTTGGAGCAACCACAGAATGCCAAATTGTGATTATCATCTCCTGCTTTAAAGGTCAGAATTTCAAGATCTAGACGTATATTTCTTTAATTTCAAGGTCTATTAAGTACAAGATGAATTCTTGGTCCATATGCATCTGGACCTTTAATTTCTTTCAGTAAACAGTTAGGATTGTTCTGTAGTCCTGAAGTCTGCAAAAGATGAGAGAAATATTGATAGGAGTGTAAAGAGGCAGCTTAAAAGATCACATGGAATTGGACCATAAATAGGGGAAATTTATTCAAATCTATTATTTCTTTCCTAGTGTATACCCTAAGTAAGAAGACCATTATTGTGAACATGAGAGTGGTGAATTTATATCACTTTCTTGAATGAGGATTGCGGTGCGGCGTTAATATCTTATATCAGGAGAAACATCCATTGGGAGATTAGGTGCAAGTCTGTGCGAGATGATTGATAAATTGATAGCATGGACTTAAGATATAAAGATAAAACAGAAGTAACCAAAGTCCTAGGAAGACATAGTTTGAAATTTCATTTTGGTCTTGAATTGCAAGCCTGACTGTATAGTTTGGATGTTCAACTGTGGCTTTTTTACATTGTTAAGTCAACAGAAACATTGTTTTTTTATTCAAACAAAATTCCACTCCAACATTCAAATTTGAAATTTTGCATTACTCATTGAAAGTTCCTCAGGTCTCAACAGGGTATGTGGATATGCTGTTGTTTTATATTCAGCTGGTAATTTGTAATTCGTACGTCCTTTTCACTAGCATAACACCATATTTCATGAAAAAAGTTTTTAGCTACGAATACTTTTAATCTCTTTCTCTCACTCAAGTGCAAGTAGTGTGGGCTACATATTGGCATTTCTGATCCCTGAATTCCCCTTAACCCATCATAGTGGTATGAACCCTATAATTTCTCATCTGAAAAAGTTAGATGCCACTAACCAAAGCTTAATGGTATTTTGGAGCCCACAAAACATTATTCTTTGACTCCATTAAAATCTTTATATGGAAAATGATGTGAAAAACACAAATAGTCTACTGTTATGCGATCAATTATACTCTGCAATGTGGATATGATTGTCACCGGGGTCTTCATATGGAATTATACATTTTTTCTAGGGAAAGATTCACATTTTGTTTACTATTTTCGGCACATTCTGTTTCTTTTGTATCCCGAGCAGATTTTTGTGGTCGTAAAGTATGATTATACTTTTTTTTAAGGTGAATTAATTATATAGGTTTTGAAGAACTGTAGTATTAATTGGGAAAAATGAATTTAATTGCTACAATTAACATAGCCAATATTATCAATGTGATTGTAATAGAAATTAAAGCATAGTCCTTAACAGATGAAGTCAACAAAAGTGCTGATACATTTATTAACTAATGTCGGATATAGTTGGAATGTTATTTTGTCAATTTGGGATCATTTTTAATCTTATTTTGTTTACTTTGGAATGTTTCTGGTTTAGGGTTACCTGTTTCTCTTTCTGAGATTTTTATAAAGTTTATGGAGTCATGGGAAAATCAATAATTCTGGGAAGTTTATTATCCCTGCTTCTTATTTTGGGTATTAATTGCTGTAGGAGTCTGTTTCTGTTAGTTTCTTGGGTCTTTGCTAGTTCAAATCTGGTTTGAATTCTGAAATTATATTTTACAACATTTATTTTTACAAATACAATCTGAAAAAGCATTTTATTATGTTTTTCCTAGTTCAAGCATACAATCTTTCTGTTGAACTGGAGGGAGAAAAAGAATAATAAAGAATTTTCATAAGCTTTTAAGATTAATTTGCTGGAGCGATTCTAGTGTTTGTCTATATTATTTTTCTTTACTATATGTTTCTACAGTATTCATTATTACTTCTAGCAACCGTATGTCCCTAAACATCCAACAGTTTTCCCTTAAATCAAGCCTCAATTCTTCTTAAACCTTTCCACCTCAATGCAAAGATAGTTCTTCAGTTAGAGCTGTGAATTTAAGATCTTGTGCAGCTGAATGTTCTTGTTCTGCATGCACCAAATGTTTGAAACTATAAAGTATTGTTAAGGGAAAAAGAAAAAAGTTAATGGTGCCAAAATCTTCTTCCTTTAGTTTGCCAGTAATCATTTTTCCTCTCGATCGACTCATAATCTGGTGATTTTGATTGAATCTTATGCAAGTATTGAACTTTGAAAATATTGTGATTAAGGAGTTTTTTTGTTTCATTGTCTTCCACCTCTCTTGGAATTTGTCACTTTGAATTGCATTGAGGCTTTTTATGTTTTCAATTTGTTTGGTCTGCTTTCTTTTAATATTTATATTCCATATCTCTAGGCTGCAAGAAGTGCAGGTGTTCGGTCATTTTGGATGCTGGGGGAATGGATGCTCCAATCCCTCGAGAACTGTTGAATTTTATTGATATCTTGAGCCCGAATGAATCTGAACTTGGTCGTTTGAGTGGAATGCCAACTGACAGTTATGAACAGATTAGTGAAGCTGTGGTGGAGTGTCATAAAATGGTGAGTGTTGGCTCATGAAAATTACTTATTTTTGGAGGCTGCATAACTCAGAACATATTTCATCTTTAGAGCAATAGATTTGTTAAAGAAAAAGAGAGCAGATGTTCCAGAAATTGATTTGTTACATTGTGAAATATACAAGTTTAATGAATGTGAGATCCCAGCGATCATCTTTTACCCATATGGTTCATTCTTAGCTTTTAAATTCATCAAGTGCCAAGGAATATAAATTGTTTGAGTATTTATTTGAATGTTGGAAGTGTCTGTTTTCAGGGTGTTAAGCAAGTCCTAGTGAAACTTGGGGCCAAGGGATCGGCTCTATTTGTAGAAGGGGAGAAACCAATTAAACAATCAATTATACCAGCTGCAAGAGTCATAGATACAACTGGAGCTGGTGACACTTTCACTGCCTCTTTTGCCGTGGCTTTTGTGGAGGGCAAGTCAAAAGAGGAATGTTTGAGATTTGCTGGTACGTTGGTGGAGAAAGATGGTAATATGTGTAGTAGTGATATTCACTCCCCAAAAGCACTGACCAAAAAAAAAAAAACACGCACCCAAAACAAACAAGTATTTATTATCCCAGAATTAATATTGGGTAACAACAAATTTTTTATTTTTACTTTTTGCAACTTTTTACAGCTGCAGCTGCTTCTCTTTGTGTCCAAGTGAAGGGAGCCATTCCTAGCATGCCTGATAGGAAATCTGTTTTGAATCTACTTCAGTATGCTTGAAAATATTCTTGTTCTTCCAATAGCAAAGAGCTATGAACTTTCATTTTGCATATAAACAAAATGAAGAGGTAACTCTATTTTTTTTTTTGCGAAAAACTGGTAATTCTTTAATTTTGTTTTTCTCTGCAAATGGTCATTAAAATAGATTTTATTGTTTCTCACATTAAAATTTTAAGAATCTGAAGTTGAAAAGTGTCTATGAGGTATAGGAAATTTCAGCAGAGTTCTTCTCTGAAATGTTTGGGCTCAGCAGTATGAGACAGTTCCACTACTCCCACTGGTATAAATTTTCTGCCTTAAATCTGAGCCTCCAACACTGCATGCCAATGTTATTTACTTTAACAAGACATTTCAGTCAACTTAGCAGAAAGAATTTCTATTTGTAGGGGTTGATTATCATTTGGAACCTGAAGATTTTACTTGCTACAACACTAGGACTTAAGCTTATTGCTTTCTCATACATACATACCCTTCTTGTTTTATCCCTTTAACTGCAAGACTTAGAGGGCCTAATTTGGGATTGTTCAATCTAGGGGCTTATTTGATATCTCAGTTTTTGTATTACACGTCCCTTTTTAGTTGATATTTTCTATATACCAGCCTTTTTCCTTGGGTAGCAAGGTATTATCGCTAAATTTATGAGAAACAAATGTCACAATTATAAGGTTTGGATGCAACTGGGACCTATCAATAGTGTTTGTGTTGCATTGTTTGCAAGTAATTATGTTAGCTTTGCTGAATATTTGCCAAATCACATGAAAAACTGGTATTTGTCTAGACATTATGCAGCTTGGGAATGTAGTTCTGAAATTTGTGTTCTGCAGTTGCCAATTTCATGTGATAAGAAACTAGATAGGTATTTTAATTCAATTAGATATACTGAACACTCTCTAGTAATGGAATTAGATACCTTTAAGGCAGGGAAACCTTCCAAAGCCACCTTATGAATTGTAGAAAAGTCTATAATACTAGGCTGGCATATATCTTCCTGTAAATCTGTACTAATCCAATGAAATGGACATTTTCCAAAATGTTGAATTCACTCAAGCTTCAGCTCAGGCTCTTGACCAATTTGTTCATTGAAGTGACAATTGAAATTTGAAATAAGCAAATGTAATTGATCATAATTTTATGGGAGGTAACAGGGGTAATTTTATGAGACCCATAGACCTGTATGGCAGGTTCTTTATGATCAGGCGGTGCTTCAGTATGTTGAGTTGGTGCGTCTGTTCTACATAAATTTATTCATGTGGCGTAATTGATAGAATACTTTCTTTGAAATTAATAGTAATAATTCAACTACTTTTATGTTCATTATGAGGAAAACAGGCTAATGATATTGATCTTTGACTAAACAAAAAAAAAAAACGAGAGAAAGAAGATGAGATCGATCATTAAGGTAATTAAGTATAAATAAGAACACTAACACACTTGCCAACTTCATCGATCGATCATTCAATATGATATCTTCAACATATCTAATTAAGCTTAAGGGATGATGGTGGACGAGCTCATACTATTAGATTTCTAGGTCAGCATGTATGGGATGAGGGTCAGGATTGCATTAGCAGAGAAGGGCATCGAGTATGAGTACAGAGAGCAGGACTTGTTGAACCCCATGCTTCTGTAGATGAACCCGGTTGACTAGAAAGTGCAGGTTCTCATCCATAATGGCAAACCAATATGTGAACTATTGTGCAGTACATTGATGAAGTCTGGAGTGATAAAGCTCCTTTGCTTCCCTCTGATCTTAATTTGAAAGCTCAAGCTAGATTCTGGATTGATTATATTGACATGGATGTGATTCCATTATAAACGATAGGGTTATTTATTATATATGGCAATATTTGTTCTCTCTATCCATTTTTTTTTTTGATATATATATATATATATATATATATATATATATATATATAATTTGTAGGCTTTGATTGTGGTATGTTGGTACCAAAACAATCTAAGTTTAGAAAACATTTATTTATTTAATTTTTATAAAAAATCTAAATAGATCTGAATTTAAATAAATGACAATGAATTCATTGCAATTTTGAAAACATTGGAAGAAGAGCGTCGAGGCAAGCCTTATTTTGGAGGCGAAAATTTTGGGTTCATGGATGTGGCTTTATATTGTTCGTTTCACTCGTATGAAACATTGGGTAAATTCATGTTAGAGACTGAGTGCCCCAAAATTATTGCATGGGCAAAAAGATGCACGCAGAGAGAGTCCGTTCCCAAGTCTCTTCAAGGTGAGAAGAAAGTACTCGGATTTGTTCTAGAGGTGAGGAAAATGTTTGGTGTGGATTAAAGAAATATCACAAATGGGTTTGAGCAGGGAAATAACAAACTGGAAAAGAAAAAAAGAAAAAAACAATACAAGACTAGAAGCACAATCATGCTACTACTGTTCTCTTGGATCATAATGATATTTTGTGGGCTTTGTATTTGTTTGTTGTATGGTGCTGTATTAGCAGCACTTTGATGAACAATTAAACATGATAACCTGCTAACTTGCTCTTGCATTGAAATTAATTGCTAATTATACTCTTCAATTACATATTTAGGGACAAATGTTTTTATTCTAAAATTTGAGAGAGAGAGACTGAGAGAGTGAGAGAAAGACCAAAACTCGGGCCTGGTTTGATATCGTTTTGAAACCGACATTTTTTGTTTCTCAAAAACTGAAAAAAAGCAGAACTTTATGGTGCAACTGTTTTTGAATAGTGTGTAAATTTCAGTGAGAACAAATCATTCTCATTTTCCGTCTCCCTTTTATAAAAATAGAAAATATTGTGGTTGATATTTTAATTTCATTACATATACTGAACACTCCTATGCTAGAATTACATATTTTTAAGGCAGGGAAAGAGTTCTGCTATTTAGCCAAATTGAAGAAAAAATCACGAGCTGTCGTTTCTGTCCTTCTCTCTCTCCTATTTATGGCCCATAATGATTTTAAAGAAATAAATAAAAAAATAAGAGTTTTATTTTAAGAAAATTATCTACCGACCATTTGATTTTTTTTACTTTTTAAAAAATAAAAAATTATTTTTTTTTATCTGAATTACACCTGAAGTTATAATTTTTTTTACTTTTCTACTTCCGTCGGTTGACCGTTAAGATTCTGTTAGTTTTTTTAATAAAATGATGATTTTGCCCCTCAAATGTAAAATTAAAATTTCATCCTATAGCATTAATTTGGGGGGCAAAACAGTCATTTTGTTAAAAAAACTAACGGAATCTTAACGGTCAACCGACGGAAGTGGAGAAGTGAAAAAAAATTATAACTTCAGGTGTAATTCAGACAAAAAAAAAGAATTGTGTATTTTTAAAAAAGTGAAAAAAATCAGATGGTCGGTGGATAATTTCCCTTTATTTTAATGATAAAAGTGGGGGGCAAAAACTTTTGTGAGGAGGCAAAACTGTCTTCATTTTTACTAAATAGCAAAACTCATATATGCATTTTCAGAGCAGTCGATGCTCCAGCTCTGCCATTTGCTTGATTTCAATAACACAAAAAAACAAAAGGCCATAAGGAAGAATGGAGGGAAGTCGGATATGAATTTGTTTTGATAGCAGAAAAAAAAGTGAAACAAAACCAGTGACAATAGATATGCAAATAGAGGAAGCTTGATAAAACTATTGCTGATTAATTGGTAAGTTGGTGTCACCCATTACTTACAAATAAAATTAGTTTTTGGTTGTGTTCTATATATTTTAATTGATAATATTTTTAATTTAAATTGGTGGAAATAATGGAATAAATTATAAAAATTTGTGCATGTGTTTTATATATTTAAATTTTTTTAATTTAAATTGCTGAAAATAATGGAATAAATATATACAAATTTGTGGATGTGTTTTATATATTTAAATTGTTAGGATTTTTTGTTCCTGGACAAAAATGTTATAAAAGTTTTTAATTACTTATTCTTAATACAAATGTTAATTATTTTGTAGAAATGAAGAATTTGGAAAATGATTATGGATTTGAAGAGTTACAAGAAACAGGAGCCAACAATGTAGTTGAAATTGTGCAACCGAAAAAATATGATCCAACTCTTAGAATGTTATTTGATAGTCATGAAGAAATGTTTGCATTTTACAAAGGTTATTGTAAACAAGAGGGGTTTCTTGTTAAGGTTCGAACTACTAAAAAAAGGATTGATGGGATTGTGAAATATATAACATTTGCATGTGCCCGCAGTGGCAAATCAAAAAGCAAATCTGCTAATGTATTGAAGGCGCAACCTAATGTGAAAATGGTTGTGATGCAAAAATGGGAGGTTGTCTAAATGAAGATGGAAAATGGGTTGTTAAATTTTAAATCTTCAACACAACCATGGATTGAGTCCAGAAAAAGTTAGGTATTCCTATTGCAATCGCAAAATTAGTGCAAGTGCAAGAATGGGAGGTTGTCTAAATGAAGATGGAAAATGGGTTGTTCGAATTTTAAATCTTCAACATAACCATGGATTGAGTCCAGACAAAGCTAGGTATTTCCCTTGTAATGCAAAATTAGTGCAAGTGTAAAAAAATGAATTGAAATGAATGCCCAAAATTTTAATTCTATTGTTGTTGAAGCCGATGGGCATGAAAATGTCTCATTCTTGGAAAAAGATTGCAGAAATTTTGTTGACACTACAAGGGAAGGAGATGCTTGGCGCTTTGAAATTACTTTAAAAAAAACAAGCAGAATGTAAGGAGTTTCTTTTTAGCATTGATTTGGATGAGTAGGATCGATTAAAGAATGTATTTTGTGCAGATTCGGGGAGTAGGGCAGCCTACAACTATTTTGGAGATGTCATCACATTTGACACTACATATCTAACCAACAAGTATGACATGTCATTTGCTCCCTTTGTCGGAGTTAATCACCATGGCCAATCTATTTTGTTTGGATCGGATTGATTTCCCATGAGGATATGGAGACATTTACGTGGTTATTTGCGGCATGGCTATCATGTATGTTCGATTCTCCTCCCCTCGGTATCATTACAGACCAAGACAAGGCAATGCAAAAGGCAATTGAAAATGTTTTCCTTACTACTAGGTATCGATGGTGTTTATGACATATAATGAAAAAGGTATTTGAAAAGTTAAGAGGTTTTAAAGAACGTGAAGGTATTATTTCTTGACTCGCTTTATGTTGTTTATGATTTGTTGAGTTTTGTTGCGTTCGAAAATTCCATTTTAGGGGATTCTTTGCAGACAAGCCCTTGGAATGCTGATATGTAGCTTAGTTGAATTACTTTTGAAATATACATTTTATCAAGGCGGAGGAAAGATGTGAGGAGATGTTATAGTAAGGTAAAAGTTAGTTATAGTGTGCGAGAATTTGTCCATTCAAGAAGAAAGATATGAAAAAATGTGTAGCACTTTCAAATGAGGTTGCACAGACATAGCCTCCGATAATGAAAATAGTTACAAAAATGGTATTAGACTAGATTGAGAAAGCAATGCAAGATCTACCTAAGCAAATTCACAAAGGTGAAAGTATGAAAAAACTAATACTCGGTGGAGCAAGTTTAGGCAAAGAACAAGATGGAGATAGAATTACGTAAAAATAGAGCTCAAAAATGGATTCAGGGGTGTCAAATTTGGGGGGGAGTCCCCTTTTTATAGATACAATGAGTAAATCATGGCCATCGGATTAAAACAATTTGGATGCTCAGAATTGCGACACGTGGCAAATTTTTATTGAATGGAACACATCATCAGGGCTGTCATTCCGTGTATATACATGTACCGTATGTACATTTTTTTTGGTCCACTAATATACTGTCACGTCGCCGATCAACGCCACATAAGCATTTTAGTCCAATAGAATCGTGACACATCATCAGTCAACATCACATAAGCAGTCAATGCCACATCATTCGTCCAATCGAATGCTGCCACATCATCGTACAGTGCCATGTCATTATACAGTGCTACATCATCTTACAGTATATGTGAATAGTGCATGAACAGTATCGTAAAGAGTACCGTATATATGTACGACGAATGTGATCATCGTATATATGTACAATGTCATGAATAAGACCGCATGCGTGTGTGAACAATGTCATTTATCTTTTTTAGTCTCCTCATAAGGTTTTCGACAGTCCTGAATTCAAAATTGCTATCTATTTTGCTATCTGATCTCTCGTTCATTGTGAAATGACCATGATGCCCCCTAGAATAAATAAAATACTTAATTAAAATAAAACATATATAATTAAATCACAAGGAACTTAAAAACATAAAAGTAGGGATGTTAGTGAGACTTGGAGCGTAAACTGATGATTTTCTCCTTTATAAATACACACTTTCTAGCGCTTAACACACCCTCCAACCAGCTTGTTGCTAATCCCTCTCAAATTAAGTGAAAATAAAATTCAAACCAAAATGATTTTTTTTTTGAAACAGTCATATTTATTCAATCAGACTAAACGATAACAATCAAATAAAAGTATAAGATTGTCTCCAGTCTAATAAAATATCATCCCCACATCAACTTTCCACATGAATCAGTCCAGAAAATTTTGTTGCAGCTACAGTAATCGAGTCACTTTAAAGAATGACTTGTCAAACCCCAAAATCTCACTAGTAGTAGTAATACACTCACAAAGAAATTAAACCTAAAAATAATCACTCCAATGAATGATAAATTGAATGAAAATAATAAAAAAGTAATATCACACACTCTTACCAAGATAACAGAAATATGCCCTCAGCTTAGAAGTAGTACGATCTTAATTCAATCAAAATGATAATCAAACTAATGTATTCATCATTCTTTTTTTAAATTTTTTTTAATATGCACTACCACATCTTTTCAGCCCATATAACTAGTTTCTATTTCAAACTATAATTCCCTAAAATCAAGAAGGACTTTTATTATGGCGTAACATATGCTAGGGACATAACTAACAAAGAAGTGATAATAGGAAAACTAAAATATATGTATGAAAAATAAAGGATTTTAGAGATCTTTAGGTGCTTTTCAATTAATTCTCTTTTCTTTTTTTTTATTTATTATTTTTATATATATTTTTTTGTTTTGCTTTCTTTTAGCACCTTTTTTTTCATGAATGCAAAATTATCTTTATTTTCAAACATAAATGAGTGATGGGAAATATAAAATACAAGGTGATACTCCACATCGAATGGGACAAGATAATATGTTACCAAAGAAAAGTTTTTTTTTTTAAGACTAAAAGGGGTTAACTATGGATACATATTAATAGGGTTGGCTGGAAAGGCTTAAACGGACCAAAGATGGCTTTTTTGTCATCTTTTAGGTTTTTAAATAATCTTCCATATCTACTAGTTAGATGAACCTTCAGATGTAGCAACATACATTTTTTTTTTAGAGAACGTTAACTCCAAAGAAATCTAGAGATAGTGCATAAAACAATAAACTGCTAAGCTGAATGAAGAATTGGAAAAAAGGGTTGCTTTCTAAGAAAAATGACAGGCTCAAAAACTCACTTGGAATTTATTATAACATGTGCATTCTTTCGAGCAACTTATATTTATCTCCAACATCAACATGTAGAGTAACAAACATGGTGTAACATAACTCAAGACCAAAGATAATATAAATACTAAAATTTAAAAGTTATCATGTCATCTAATGTGAAAAGATCACACAAAATATTTTTTTTAAAATTCTACCCCCAAACCTATTTTAGTCATGAAAATTATGCAAATGTAAATCGGTAAAAAGTGACATAGAAAAACTAATTGGTAAAAGAAGTTAGAAAGATCACACTTAAAATGGTTGTCAAAGCTTTTAAAAACTAATTGGGTAAAAGACGTCATGAAAATTATATATGCAGAATCGGTAAAAGTGACATAGAAAAACTAATTAGTAAAAAAGTTAGAAAGATCACACTTAAAATGGTTGTCAAAGCTTTTAAAAAATCTGAATTTTTTTTTAAGATGCGTTTAAGTAGTCACTACATTCCATATTCAGCCATCTTCGACTCAAAAATTTATCCACAGCTAGTTTCTACAAAAATAAGTAAAAACTACACCAAGATTGAGATATTCCAAAATTGTCAACTATTCCCTCCCCCAAATAGAATAAAACATTGTCCTCAATGTTTGAAAGAATAAAAAAGGTTTAAAGATATCATCCTGTCGCATCATAGAAGAAAATATTTATGGAGAGTTAAATATAATTTACACCTCTTACTACAGCTACTTTTACCATCATTAGTTGACCATTTCAACACAAAGGTCTTGGATCCGCTTTGGTATATAAGAGAATGCATCAAATAACTCATTAGTTGTATGAGCACAAATAATTTTTTTTTTTCACTGTGAAAGGGATGAAATGGCCTTTATCGCATGGTTAAGAAATGCAAAAGAAAGCCATCATAAAAGTTATTGACATTTAACAAATCAATGGATTTCTTATGAATGTTCGGGATGGGTCCAATATGCTAACGTGATTAATGCCTCTTGAGTTGCAAGATCTCATAGTAGGAAAATAAAAGATCAAGATGATTTAGCATTTCGCTTATTCTCTCTTGTATACTGAGACGACTAACTTTTCTCCGCTTGGTGAGTTAGACGAACAAAGACAATGGTTTTAGGCTTCGGGATAATGCCTAACACTTGTTCCCTCCCAAGATAAGCAACTTTTGAGACCGCTTGATAATCCCGCCACCTCCTCCATATACCAAATGTAAATTTCTTTCTCGCATGCGCTCGACCAAGATCTATGGTTGCACTCAACCGAACTCTTTTATGTTTGCTATAATTAAACCCAGAGAGCACACAAATATTTTTGAATTATTTGTTTGGAGTAATTGCTATTGGGATGCTTCTAAAAAATAATTTGTGAGTCTAAAAAAAATCATATCTCAAGGATCTTGGTGACAATAGTTCACAGCTGTATATGAGGTAGCATGTCTGTGTCAATTAACGCATAAAGCACATGGCTCGAGAGTCAAAAAAAATAAGAAAGAAAAAGCAAACAATTATTAAAGACAAGAATGCAATTGATAAAACAACAGTAAAAGGATATTTACAGGTAGTTGTGATTATGGCTCACATCTTCCTCTGATTTTACGTCCAAAAATGGCTTGAATACCCTCTATGGGTCGAGGATATGTTTCCCATCCAGTTTTCTTATAAACTAGCAAACAGGGTCGTTTATAGTCAGATTCCCAAGACTATATCGTACACGCTCTTTCTGAAATAATGGCCATAACTGGAGAATTGCTTTTTGTACGTATCCACCAGGATGCGTTTTTAAAAGACAAAAAAGACATCATCTAATGACTCTTTATTCAAGTCATCCCTAATGAATTGAATATTATCTTCCCCGTTATCAAACATCATTCCTAAAAATAAGGATTTTTATCGCATTTCATCCTCGCACACTTATGATAATCAACATGAAGTTTTTTTGAGCTTTTCGTTTCTTGAGTAATTCCTTTACCACAACCAGGCATGTATGTAATAAATTTGAAGGCAACTCACCTGCCAAACTTACTTTGGCCTCGACAACCAACTAATGTCAAGAGTGATGTTATTTATCATAAGCAATTACATGCGTTTGACCGAGCCTTATAGATCAGAACGGGCATTCTCGAAGTGAAGGAAATTGCTTGTGAAGCTTTGCTAGAATCGTTTTTCGTCCATACCTTTTTCTCGCAATATCGTTATTACGGGAAATTGAAGAGCTAACTTTGATTGTCACGAGTCCGATTATCCCGCCACCTAACCGAGGTAACAAATTATAGAACACAAAGAAAAAAGAAAATAATAATTTTACAATCGTCCTCTTATTAAATTTACCTCAAGTTCTATTTGAGTGTCGCTGATACCTCCCTCAATTTCTCCGAAAGTTGTCTTTCTCAATCTTTAATGTGGGATACCAACTCTAGAGGTTAAGCCCCAAATACGATGTGTTTTACAAAATCGTATTTGGCTTCTCAAATGAGATTGCACTCCGCAGCTTGAAGTTTAATGGGTTCAAAAGGATCTGTCTAGTTGAGGCACACATGATTAAAAGTGATAAAAGAAAACCAAATGATTAAATAAACACACTTTCACAAAATTTAAATCAAGTAAAGAAAAAAAGAAAAAAATCTCGATTCAAGTTTTGGAGGTCACTCAAATTGATTTAAATCATGTCTTTTCATATTTTGTACTCTATATATGTCTTTAATCTTGACCATTAACTTTAAAAGTGACAATTTTTTTTAGATCCTTAATTTTAATTGCTCCATGTGGAAAAACAGTGTAAACTGTAAATGGACAAGTCCATCGAGAGCGTAACTTACCTAGGAATAGGTGAAGCGAGAATTGAATAAAAACACTTTCTGACCTGAGGTAAAAGATTTTCTCATAATTTGCTTGTCATGAAAGACTTTTATTTATCATTAGCTTATAAATCTTGGCATTTTCGTGTGCATCATTACAATTTCTTCAAGTTTTACCAGTATAATCTTCTTTTTGAGCTAGCTTCTTTGTGTCAAGTTGAATTTCTTGATGGCCCAAAGATGCTTTCGGTTAAGCGAGTTCCATGGTAGGTGGCAAGATTTTCCATGTACTAGCATATAGGGTGACATCCTAATCGGGGTCTTGAAAGCCGTTCTATATGCCCACAATGCATCATCCAGTTTTAATGACCAATCTTTTCTGTCTAGTCTCACTATCTTTTCAAATATGTGCTTTATTTCTAGATTGGAGATCTTAATTTAGCACGGTTTGCGAATGATATGGGTCGCCACTTTATGAGTAATGGAATACTTTGTCAAAAGAGTTTTGAATGATTTATTACAAAAGTAGGCTCCACCATCACCGATTATTGCTCGAGGGAATCCAAAGCGTGAAACAATATTGCTTTTCAAAAATTCGATCACCACCTTGTGATCATTGGTTCTACATGGAACTGCTTTTACCTATTTCGATACGTAGTCAACAACGACCAATATGTTTTGATGGCCAAAAGAAGGGGGAAAAGGTCCCATGAAGTTGATACCCCATATATAAAAAATGTCAACCACTAAAATTGGGTTTAGTGGCATCATGTTCCTTCGTAATGCTCCCATTCGTTGACACCTATCACATGAAGAGCAAAAAATGTAAGCATCTCGAAATATAGTTGGCCAATAAAAACCACATTGTAAGATTTTAGTTGTTTTTTTCTTAACGCTGAAATGGCCTTCACAAGCTTGTTCATGGCAGAATGAAAAGATATTTTGAAATTCACTTTCTGGAACACATCATCTGACAATTTGATCTGCACAATACTTGAACAGATAAGGGTCATCCCAGAATAAATTCTTTATTTCTATAAAAAATTTGGTATTGTCCTGCTTAGTCCAATGCTCCGAAAGTTTACCTATAATAAGATAGTTAACTATATCAGCATACCATGGTAATATTATACTCATCAATTGTTCATCTAGAAATAATTCATTTAAATGTAATGGTTTTGTAATTGTATCAAAATTGAGATTTGAGAGAGATGGCCCTATAACATTTTTATGACTTTTCTTATCTTTGATTTCAAAGTTAAATTCTTGTAAAGTAACACCCAACGAATTAGTCTAACTTTTTGTTTCTTTTTTTGTGAGAAGATATTTAAGAACAAAGATGATCTATAAAAACAATTATTTTACAACCAATAAGATAAGATCGAAATTTCTCTAGTGCAAACACTCTCGCTAGCATTTCCTTTTCATGGTTAAATAGTTCAATTGTGGCATCATTCAATGTCATACTAGCATAGTAAATGACACGGGGAATTCGATCAACTTTTTGTTCCAATACAAGCGTTACTCGCGATAATCAAATGCATCACACATGAGCTCAAATGATAAGTTCCACGATTTGGGGCTAAATGATGAGTGATGATGTCAACAACTTATTTAGTTTTTCAAAAGCCACAAGACATGAATCATCAAAGACAAAGGTACATCCTTGCAAGTAACTTACATAAAGTGCAGAAACTTTGCTAAAATCTTTAATGAAACGTCTATAAAAACCCGTATGCCCAAGGAAATATCTTACTTGATTTGTTTTTCGATGGAGGAAGATTAGAAATGAGATCCACCTTGACCTTATCAATCTCAATACCTTTGCTCGAAATGATGTGACCAGAACAATACCTTATTTTACCATGAAATGGCACTTACTCCCAATTTAAGACCAAATTCTTCTCTATACATCTCTCGCAGAACTAATGTTAGATGATGTAAACATTGATCAATGAATCACCAAAAATAGAAAAGTCATTCATAAAGACTTGAGAATTGTTCAACCATATCGGAAAAATACTTAACATCCATCGTTGAAATGTAGCGGGTCATTATATAATCCAAATGACATCCTCCTATATGTAAAAGTACTAAAAGGGCAAGTAAAAGTGGTCTTCTGATCTTTTGGTGTTATGAGAATCGATCATATCCTCGATTAGCCATCTGGAAGCAATAAAATTCATGACTATAATCTATCAAGCATTTAATCGATAAATGGTAAAGGAAAATGGTCTTTACGTGTGATGCACTTAACTTTCTATAATCAATACATACGCGTCATCTTGAGTCACTCTAGTGAGTATTAATTCATTTTCCATATTGGTAACTCATGACTTTTGATATTTTGGGACAACTTGTACAGACTGACTCAGTGAACTATAAAAAAGGGCAAATGATACCTACATCTCACGCTTTAAGGACTTGATTCTAACAACTTTTTCATGTTAGGGTTCAACTAACATTGCATTTCTCCCGTAGGTTTAGCATTTTCATCTAGGTGAATGTAATACATACAGTCCGGTTTTATACCATTTTTTTTTACCTTTTATGTCATCTACGGTCCATCATAATACTCCTTTCAGGCACTTTTAAAACTTCCAACAACTTACCTTTTGTTCGTCGTTTAAGGATGATGAAATAATTCTTCGCAAAATGCTTTCTTCTCTCAAGAACGATATTCTAAAGTGTCGAAAATGGTTTGAGCTCAAGTTTTGGTGGTGATTCTAATGATGCACGCGCTTTTTCTCTAATGGTGCTAGTTGTTCCACTCTTGACTTCCATCCTGTCGGTGTCCGTGGATGGTGCTTAATCAAGTAAGGTGTTAACTTCATCTACTAATCATTAATATTAAAATCTAAACCAAAGTGAGTTAAACATGTTTGTAGGTCACCAAGGTTTGAAAGAAAAGTATTATCAACTAATTCTTCTATTAAATCCACATTAACAATTCTATCATCTGCATTGTGAGGTTGTTTGGCAATGTCAAGATATTTAACTCCATCGTCATATTGCCAAATGACAACTACATATTTCTAGTCCTACATTGAATATGAAAGCATCGGATTCTTAAGAAAGGTCAGCTCTAGGATAATAAAGATGTGGTTCCTTGAATCTTGGACTGGTTGAGTATCAATTACAACGAAATCTACAAGAAAATAAAACTTATCTACCTGTATAAAGACGTCCTCCACAATACCACGAGATTTTTTCATGGACCATCTGCAAGCTGTAACACCACTGAGTTGAGTATAATTTTCTCAGTCCAAGTTTCACAAATACTGAGTAAGATTTACACTATCGCATAAGTCCAACAAAGCATTCTCAATCGTGGTTCCTATACTACACGATAAATGGGGAGCCTGTGGTCTTTATATTTGAGAGGAATTTTTATGTGTCGGAAATAGAGATAATATTTTTCGTTAAATGGATTTCTTTTAACATGAATGTTTCTCTTTTAGTACAAGGTCTTTGAGAAATTTGACATAAGATACACTTGTTTTATAAATACAAGGGGATGTTAACACTTACCTCGCTTTAAAGATTTCAAAAATCTCACTTGTGATTTAACCTTTTGCTTTAGCTAACCCCAGGAAAACGGAGCTTTGGGAACATATTCGTGGGTTGGTTTCTTCTTTCTCTCGATGATGAGTCTTACGCATTTACCTGGTACAATTTGAGTTGTTTTTTACACTGCATCTTTACTTTGTTGTCAACTTATTTTCATTTTCGCAAGATTTACATATTTTATCTTTCATTAATGAAAATTTTTTTATGCAAAGATTAGTAATAGCTGCGTGGAGCTATTCAAGAATTTTGTTTAAGCATTCATACCGTCTATACATAGTATTTTGATCTAAGATTTCAATTCTTCTATGTTTCAAGAATAAGATATTGTTCCATGGAGCTAAGGTCCAAAATATGGAAGAAACAGTGTTTCCACAACTCTACCACCCAAATTCTCTTCCACTTAATCCCCATTTCATGGCCACATATCTTTCTAGCTCAAGAATGGGAAACCTTTCTCCTTGTTACATGAATCCAATTTTCATTTTATCCTAAAAAAAGCCATCTTTTTCTCAACAATGTCTTTGTTTTGATCCAATAGTGTTCCATTACATAGGAACAAATTTGATAAATACTGATAACTCTCGGATGGAGTATTAGAATGAAAAAATCCATTAGATTTTTAATTTATTAAAATTATATATCCATATGTATTATAAAATAAGTAAATGTGGAATGGGGTAGAGATGCGGAAATCATTTCCCATGTAGGGATTCTTATCCCCACCTCACTAAATTTATTAGGAGACGGAATGAGAATGTAAACAAAAATTTTTAGCGAGGTGGGGAATGGGATAGCCTCCCACCCCTACCCCTACCCTATTGTCATCCCTATTTCAGCCACAATCAATTGTCCCCGCAAACACATGGCTCGTGTCCCATTTTTGAGCCACATTTAATCTACTTTTTCCAAGCACTAAATGGTACTTAGGTCCATTCAGCTTTTTATTTTTTATTATTTATTTTTCAATTTAGATTCTTAATGTTATACATATACAATTATTCTTATGTGTGGACATCCTCATTTTTTTAATCCGGATATAATGTGTGAAGCCATTTGGCTTAATAAATTTATTTTTTAATAAAGATTATAAAGTCATGTGGTTTAATAGCATTAAAATCTAACTCTATTAAACTACATGACTTAAAAATGTGTTTACATGAAAAAAAGAAGGAAAAATACGGGCACAAGAGAATGAACATATAAAGTGCGTGCGCCGCAGGAAGCTCATTATATAAAGGAGAAAAAGAAGAAGCTTAAGCTAAGAAAGAGTAACAAGCACATGATGTCAGATGATAGTAAGTAAAGTGACAAATTAGTTGCCAGCTCAGCTTAAGTTGTTGAAATCTATTACAAACATTATGTGTATAATTAGCTCGTGTTAACGATTTTAGTTAGTTATGAATTAGTTGTAATTGTAATGCTTAAGTAGTGTGTATAAATTGAATGTCACCGTAACATTTTTCATGAGCTTAAATAATAAGAATTTAGAAAGTTTTTGAGATATTTTCTTAGTAAACCAAACAGCTCCATCTCTATTTTTTCATGGTATTGAGAGCATAAACCATAGATAGTCAAGCAGTGCAACATTAAATCTAAATTCAACAATTGTAAATCAAACTACAAAAATTTCCTTTTCATTCAGCACTCCAATTTAGCTCAATCAAATCTTTTACTCCTATTCAAACTCAACCATTAATTTCTAATAATTCATCCTCACCTCAACTTATATCTCAAATACATTTTAGTATTCATATTATAACAATGAGAAGCAAAATAGATTTTTTAAAACCTAAATTTTATACTATTTTAACTCAAAAGAACCAAAAACAATTTAGGAACTTTGAATGATTCTAGATAGGTGCAAGTAATGCAAGATGAGTATAATGCTTTAATCAATAATGGCACCTGGTGTTTGGTTCTAAAAGACCGACTATAAGTTTGTTGGGCAATAAGTGGGAATGTAGAGTTCGATAACACTAATGAAAGTGTAGCCAAGCATAAAGTTACACTATTTGCTAAAGCTTTTAATAAATAGTAGAAGTGAACTAGTTTGAAACTTTTGGTCAAGTGGTAAAACTAGCCACTGTTTGGGTGGTTTTAAGCCTGGATATGATAAATAAGTGGAGTTTAAGGTAAGTTAATGTCAACAATGCATTTTTCAATGGGGAATTAATAAAGAGGTCTATTTGTCTCAAATAGAAGGTTTTGTTGATAGAAGAAGCCCTGATTATGTGTGTAAAGTGCACAAACCTTTGGCATGGCCTTAAGCAAGGTCCTAAAGCTTGGTATGATAAGCTGAAAAGTTACTTGCTACATTAGGGATTCATTAATACTAGTTTGGACATATCTCTAATTCTGAAAAGAAGCAAACTTCTATGATTCTCGGCTTAGCTATGTTCATAATATCTTGATAACAAGATCAAGTACTACAAAATTAAAAAGTTTTATAGCTAAATTCAAGATAGCATTTTGCTTTCAAGGATCTTAGGATATTATCTTACTTTCTTTAGATCAAGTTTTGTATGATACAGATTACATATACATATCACAAAGAAAGTACATTAGAGACTTATTAGGTAAGGTTGATATGCTTGACTCGAAGGCATTGAAACTCTTATGAGCATAGTTTGAAGTTCATAAAGTTAAATAGGGTGAACTTAGTTATTTTCTTGAAGATCTAACCAACTATAGTAGTATTGTTAGGAATACAATATTTGATTATGGTAAAGCTTGAAATTGCATTTGTTATGAATAAATTAGCTAATATGTCTCTCGCACATACAAAGACAAAATCTCATGGCTTGTAACGCTGACATAAATAATCCTATAATATTGATTTGGATGATAATAAACCTTATATGTTCTTGATTAAAAATGCTTTGAGCTATCAATATGAAACAAAAATCTTAAAGCCGTATTATTTTTAGACATGTTTAAGAATCTAGATAATTGTTAACTTGAGTTAAAAAAATTATTTTCTACAAAAAAGGTGTCCAAATACAAATTTTGGAAGTTAACAAGAAATTGTTTATAATATAACTATAATCGATAATTTATAGATAGAATTGGTCCTTTTAATAATGATCTGTTTATCTAAAATGGTTAGCTAGACTTGTTTTGATAAGAATTTGAAAATTAACGGTGAACAATTTATTACAAAATGATGAACCGATAATTTATAGAAAAGAGATAGTTTTTAATCTTGAACCGTTCAACAAAAACAAAGACTTAAGTCTATTTTGCAAGATTCTGGAAAAAAATGGTGATTCGATAATTTCAAACGGTAAACTCAAGCTTATTTAAAATCTAAGACAACAATCATTTAGACAAGTCAAACGGTCAACCGACAAAAGAAGAAACAATCCAATTTTTTTCAAAAAGTTAACAATGTCTAATTTTCAGCTCCAACTATAAAATGGCTCAATCAAATTAAAATTTTAAGAGATCCAATAGCTATCATTGAACTTGCTACTGAGTATACAATCATTGTTGAGCTTTAAACTTATTTTTGTTTCATTGATTCATACATTAAGGATTCATTGGTAACCATATACATTGTGTGAGAGGCATTTCATTTGTACTCTTTATTTTTGAAGGATTGTAAAATTGGATACATTTGGGGTTAAGGATTGAGATAATCTCTTGTCAAGGTCTATTGACACCTTTGAAGTCAATTGTAAGGGTTGTTGAAGCCTTGAGGCTCACTTAGTGAAATCATCAAGCCTGGTAAGCTTGGAGGCGTAGACATAGGCACGGTTGGCTGAACTATGTAAAAATCACATGTTTACTCTCTTTTACTCTATCTATTTATTATTCATTACAAATTACTTTGTTTATTTTTAAATTTGGTTAATTTATTTTATTTTCTTTAAGTTTTAGTTTTAAATTTGTTGAAAACCAAATTCACCCCCTTCTGGGTAGCCTAATTAGTATTTCATGTAAAAGAGTTTTGAGATGCTTGAAAGCTACTTAAGACTATGGTTCAAGTTCATCAAAAGAAGGTTTTAAATCTTACTAGCTTTACAAAATACAGATTGAAAGCATGTGATTTGGATGATAGGAAATTTGTTGCTGAATATCGCATCTATCTAGTTAATAATCTGATATCTTGGTCGCCTAATTAGTAGTCTATCATAACTAAATCAATTGTAAAAAGTGAGTATTACGCCTTTGGCATCGCCTAGTGAAGAATCAATACGGCTACAATTTATTCACTGAAATTGAAATAGATTTCATAAAAAGGCCTAAAATTTGGTGTGATAATGTTAATGCAACTTAATTACGCATTTACCCTATTTACCATTCAATGACAAAGTATGTTGAAATAGATATGCATTTTATCCACAATATAGTCCTTACAAGAGAGCTCAGCGTTCACCATATAACCAAGCATAGAACAAGTTATAGACATAATGACCAAGCTTCATTAATCCATGCAATTCAACTACTTAAAAGCCAAACTTAATGTTCATTTTTGTCCCTTAAGTTTGAGGGGGACTGTTAAGAAAGCTCATTGTATAGAGAAGAAGAAGAAGAAGCTTAAGCTAAGAAAGAGTAACAAGAACATGATATCATATGATAGTAAGCAAAGTGATAGCGCAATTGCCATCTCAGCTTAAGTTGTTGAAATTTGTGACAAATATTGTGTGCATACTTAGCTTATGTTATACATTTTAGTTAGCTATGAATTAGTTACAATTATAATGCTTAAGCAGTATGTATAAATTAAATGTAATCATAAAATTTTGTTATGAGCTCAAATAATAAGAATTTTGGAGAGTTCTGAGATATTTTCTTAGTAACCAAACAACTCCATCTCTATTTCTTTCAAAGTGACCGTTCCTGTAGTAATTTACTCACCTTGGAAAGACAAAATGGAAAGGGAAAGTCTATGTGATAAGTAATAAAGGCTTCAGATAAATCAGTTAAAATCAAGGTCACCATTTGAGACAAACATGGCAAGTTAAGGCAAATACGGCGGTATACTTGCCTTACCTAAGGGTTTACAAAGGATAAATCAAGGAAAGGACTAAAGCAAAATCAATGTGCATGATTTAAGGAGTCCAATTCACAAGCTAATATTGTCATCGAGCACTCAACATTATGAGTTTATAAAGTTATTGTAATTGATACAATTTTAATAACTTTCCATTTGTATTCCACATAATCTGTTTATATAAAAAATAAGTTTGTTTTAGATCAATCCTTATGTATTTTTACTTTGCTCTATCTAGTTCTTCCAAGAATGAACAATTTTCAAAAATAATTTTCTTATATTATTTTTAGATAGATAGAGAACATGCTATATTGTTTATTATTACTATATTAATTAATAGTACCCTATAATTAATGTTCTTTCATTTTAACAAAGTGTGAAAACTTGCATTGGAATATATACGTATACATACATATAGATTGATAGATAATCATTCTCTAGTGAGGACATCTCACTTTGTTAAAGTGAGGATGCCAAGAAAAAATAAAAAAACAGTTTCCAATGTATTGAAAATATTTTTTTTTTTGTATTTTAGTGATATCCTCGCTTTAAAAAAGAGAGGATCCCGTAACTTCTTAAATTTTATATATAATTTTTAATGTATGACATTATTTAGGATTTTAGAATTTAGTTATTTTAGGTTTTTTGATTTTTTTATTTTTAAATAAAATCAACTATGGTATGTGCCTTTTATATTTCATTTCCATTGTAATTTTGATTTAATTTCCCTTTCAAGTTATCTTGAGGAAGTAGCTTTACCTTATTATAAATAGTAAGGTCTTATTATTATTTTTATAACTCCAATTATTCAATAAAAACCGTTTTGTATAATTCCCTTTGGGATTATCTTTCAAATCTATCTTATATAGTCATTTAGTACAAAGCATCATTGATAACTTTATGAAATAATAGTTATCATGGCACTTTTGACTTAAACCAATATTACTTAGAGAGTGAATGATGTGTTTTTATTGCATTTTTAGTACATTTTGTATTAACATCTAGTTTAGTTCAATTTTTAATAAATTGATTGAATTTAGATCACTTTGTACTCTGATTATATGTGTGATCAAAAAGCTAAAGTTTTAAGGATGAAATGTTGCAGCAGTAGACTTGCAGAGATGAAAAAAGAACATTTTCATAGATGAACATAAACAACTCGAATTAGAAGAAATGTTGTAGCCGTTGTTGTAAATAATCCTAGAGCAACTCGTAGATAAGGCTACATATGTGTTAACTAACAAAGCATGTTGTAGCATGCTGGCAGCACGTACAAATCAAAAATAATGATAGATGGCACAAAAAGATATGCAATCCGAGGTTGCTTAAGAGAAACACATGGCTACATGCTTTTGGTTACCCTAGTTTCAAATTATAAAAAGATCACGCATGAAAGAAAAGGGGAAAGCCATCACTCAAGGAAAATAATAAAGAATAAGAGAGAGAATTAAGGGCTACAAATGAAGAATAAGAAGGAGAGATCGCAAGGACTTAACAAAACTCAATTGCTTATCTTTATTTTCTTGTTCTTATTTCTTTATGGGAATGTACTTGATAGTAAAATTAGGTTTCGTTATTGTTTTATCGCATATCATGAACTAAATTTAGATGTAGTTAGGTGTTAACTAATTTTAATGGTTATTTGACTAATATATATGTGTTACTCAGAATCTCATCAGAGCATTTTGTCTTGATTTACTCATTGTAATTCCCTATTTTAGCTAACCACCTATTTAGTTGATATTATCTAAGAAGGTGCCGCAAAAAGGACTGACTTAATGGAACAAGTTAAGACAATACATCGTTTTAGATTAAAATTTCCAAGTTGAGTTAATCTTGATTTGAATATGGTCATGCTTAATCTAAGATTAGTAAAGAACTAGACATGAGAATTCACCTTGTAAAGCAATTAGAACCTAAAACGCATAATGTTATATCATATGTTAGCATAACAATTTGTTACTATTAGGTTACTATTAGGTAACATATAGATATAAGATATCTAACAGGCGACAATTAAGGATGCATGAGAGATTCTACCTAGTGCTGTAGTAGATGTTGTAGCAACGGTAATGTAATTGAAAAAAAAAAAAGTCAATACTATTAAGTGAGTTTAAGCATTCAACTACTTTCCATCATTAAAGTCTTTTATTGAATTTACCATTAGATTCCCTTATTGCATTTTATTTAATGCATTTATTTTTATTTCTATTCTTATTGTAATTACACTAAAATTTCACTACTAGGATTGCTATAGCAAACCTGATAGCATCAATCTCTGTAGAGATGATTTGAATTTTCATCATTATATTCCTTATTGTGTACACTTGTACATTGACACACATAACAGTAAAAAGCACATCAGTCATCTAATCTTACTTAAGGCATTATCAAAATTACATTGAGTCGTATGGATTAGAACGAGACGTAATCAAACTTTGATTAGAGCGTAGTCTAATCGCGTTGACTTGGTCTAATGCTAAAACAATATCTAATGCTTATCTATCCTATCAATCTACTTCTACTAACTTGCTCTGTCAATTTTACTATTTAATCATTAAACTATTGAACAATAAAAAGTGACGTTTTAACATACAAAGGCCTTTTAAGTGGCAAAAGTGGAAAAACATTAGTAACCCAAAAGTTTCAATGCATTCTCGCTATCGAATGTGGATATATGCGTTGTTATGAAACTTCATTGATCAAAGCATATGATTGACTAGTTGTTGTTACATCAACAATCCAATTTCATTAATTTATCAAACTAACTAGCTAATTCTTTCTTATACTTATAGTAAATATTTTTGTTTCCTTTTTTTTTTTTGGTACATAAAATGTGGCAAAAGCTTAAACTAAGGCAAAATTGAACGAGGGTATGACACCCAAATAGAATCATGAGTGAGCCATAATTCAGCCCTTTTAAGAAGTGAAATTGAAGATATGTAACCCAATAGGTAAGGAAAGTGCAGAATTTGCAAGAAAATCCGCTGCGAAATTGGTTTCTCTGTAAGCATGCCTGATAAAAACTT
This sequence comes from Luvunga scandens, assembly GCA_030449905.1. Lineage (NCBI taxonomy): Eukaryota > Viridiplantae > Streptophyta > Magnoliopsida > Sapindales > Rutaceae > Luvunga > Luvunga scandens. The sequence continues at coordinate 925,860 of JASUUG010001019.1, read as the reverse complement.
GCCAGCTCCTATTCAACAAGTCTTTGATCCTCCTTATGATAGAGGCATAAGCATTTGGCAGAACCTTGTCTTTGGCCACCAATTGAGTAATAGAGAGCCTGTCTGTGTCAACCAAGAGCTATCGAATTTCCGTATCCCAAGCCAACCGTAACCCCTGATATAAACCACATAGTTCTGCTTCAGTGATTGAACCTACTCTGATATTCATGCTGAAACTAATCATCCACTCCCCCATAATAATTTCTTATTAGCCCACCTGCACTACATAGCCCTGAACGCTTCCAGGTACCATCTGTGTTGAGTTTGAACCAAGGCCAGTTTGGTGCTACCCATCTAAGATATTGATCAATCTTCATGGCCCGAGGATTAAAACAACTCTTGTTAAAATTTTGAATCTCCTCTACGCAAGTCTTAATATCTAATACAATATTTTTAGTTCTACTAGATACGCTAGCATGGGCAAAATGATTGCGCCAAAACTAAATCCTCCAAATTGAAATTGCAAAAAGACGTGGCCATTCGATCATACCATCGCACTTCCACAAATTCTTCAAATTAATTAGCAGCCAATCTTGTAAGTTCAGATGAAAAAATTGATGTCTAATCTCGCAAGGGATAAACGAGAGCCAAACTTGTTTGGCACTAGGGTAGTCTCTCAGCACATGGAGAGAGTCTTCAAGGGCACATCCATACCTAGCACAACTCATATCAGTTAGGACGTGTCTTCTGAAATGTTCAGCATTAGTTTTAAGCTTGTTATGTATAGCTAACCACAAAAAGATCCGTATACTTTGGGGTCCTTTCCACTGCCAAACAACGTGCCAAAATAAGTCTTTCTGGTGTAGCTTATTTCATGACAAGGCTTGGTATGCAAACTTAACTGTGAGAGCACTTGACCTGGAGTAAGCCCAAAACATGCGATCATCCTCGTCATTTTCATTCAGTGGCTTGATTGCTGCAATTCTAAGTAGTAAATGATGAGGCAACAAATCCTCGAAAAGGCTCCAGTTCCATGCACCCTCATCTGTGACAAAATTTGCTAAACAAACATCAAGTTGTTCCAAAGGTACTGGCTACCGAGCATACACACACAAAGGATACTCCTTAGTTGCCCGATTATCACACTAAAACCGAACCTGCTTGCCATTACCAATATCCCACTTAGTGCCTTTTACCAGCTCATGGTAGATTCCACCTAAATAATTACTAATTCTTTTTGCCTTAAATAGTTTCACATTGTGTGAGAAGTAAACTTGGGTCTTAGCTTTGTTACTTTCTCCCTTGAGCTTGTACAAAACACGTTCAAGACTTCATTTATAACCCTTGCCTATGCACAGGAAGCCTCTGCAAGCAAAATAAGGTTATCCGCAAAAAGTAAATGAGTTAAAGGGTTACCTCTACCTGCAAGTCTTATAGGCTTCCAATGCCCTGTCTTCACAGCTTCATGTATCCCATGGCTCAATCTCTCTACGCATAAAACAAAGATGTATGAGGATATGGGGTCCCCCTGTCATATACCCCCAGATGGGGAAAAACTCTCTGTAGTTTCTCCAATCCAGAGGATCTGTATAGACACCATCGTGATGCATTCCATAATTAGCCGAATAAGATCATAAGGCAGCTCAATCTCCCTCAAAGTTTCATAAATAAAATCCCAACTTAGACGATCATATGCTTTCTCCAAATTCACCTTTATAGCCATATGCCCAATCCTCCCTTTCTTGTATCTCATTGAATGAATAATTTCATGGGCAATCACAATATTTTCCGTAATGTGACACCCTGGAACAAAGCTAGTTTGCATTGGTCCAATAAGGTCTGGCATAATAGTTCTTAGCCCGTTGGCAATCAACTTGGTGATAGTCTTATAAACAACGGGGCACAAACTAATGGGTCGAAAACGTTTAAGGGAGTTGGATTGTTCGATTTAGGGATCAGAAAATCAAGGTTTTATTAAACTCTTTAGGATTTCCATAAAAAATAAGCAATAGATGATAAGAAATAACAATCATAAAAAGAGGTGTATGACAACATTTTTTCCGCCATCTATATCATTATCACTAATTTATAACAAAATATTTTCTGTTATGAATCCATAATAGTTTTTTATAATCATATATCCATCACATAATATTTTAATGTAAAAAATAATTTAAATTAATATTTAAATTTATTTAAATTTTCAAGCCTTTTTTAACTTTTAAGGAAATTCAATTATCATTTGCAAATTTATTATTCAATTTTGGCGATAAATTATTTATGATAGAATTTATGATGGATATTTTTCGTCATAAATTAATATAATTTAAAACAAATTATATTATAATTATAATTTGTTGGTAAATTCTTGTTTATTAATAAAACGAATATCATAAAAAAAAAGAACCAGAAAACAATTAATATTACTTAACATTCATTCAATCCAACAAATTAATTTCAAAAGAAATACATAAAATGTCCAATATGATACATAAAAAAACATCCCAAATTGAAAAAAACCATCTCAAAATATAAAACAATTGTTAAATCCCAATGAAACTACAACAAAAGCAACTAAAATTCCAGCCACCAAGCCAAGTTTCTCAGCAAAACTTCCAAAAATTAATGCAAGATTTCCAACATTCTACTTTCAGCCACCAAGCCAAGTCTCTCAACAAAACTTCCAAATATTAATGCAAGACTTCCACTCTGATTCTGGCAAGCCAAGTTTCTCAACTCTCTAATTCCAGCCATGTACCCAACAACACTCTAATTCCAGTCATATACCTAGCAACAATCCAACCCAAACCTAGCAAATCAATCTATGCGTAATCAATCAATATACCCAATGTTATCAAATGCACAACATCTACACTACAATCCTTAATAGCAGCCATTATAGTTTTATACTCATACTAAACATTTTGTTGATGCGACGAGGATGTCGTAAAAATAGTTAGCCATTCCAAACGAACCTTATCTAATTTGTCCTGAGTGTATGCTTTCTTTCGGTTAAAGTGTTAATCACAAGATCAATATTATCAAACTTAAAAATAATATGACATATATGAAATAAAAGAAAGTTAAGATATTCCATCATCAACTTACATAGTTCATCAGTCTACTATTAAAGATGTATATACTCAACAAGAAGCTCAAAAATAAACTTGCTTTCACGCTTTTATTCTTGAGGATCAAATTGTATAGAATCCTACAGAACTCCTTCCAATTTCTTAGTTTTTATCCCGAAAGCAAGCAAAACATCCATTTGCTCACTTAAACTTTTAGCCTCAACATAAACTTCTTTCCCTTTAGTCCACTAACACTTGTCAAATTTATCAAACTCATCATCAAGCCTTCTAAACTACTACTCTCATTCCACTCTTTCCTCAACAATCTTCAAAAATATTTTCAACACAAAATAGCCCAAAAAAATTTCTAGGGGCTGTTTTGAAATTAGAATAGCAACAAAACAACCCAAGAAAATTTCTAAGGGCTATTTTGAAATTAGAATAGCAACAAAACAGCTCAAGAAAATCTGCAGGCGGCTATCTTGCTATTGTTTTGCAGTGAAAACAGCCCCTGCAATTAATGAAGGGCTGTTCTAATTGTAGAAAAGTAGAGAAACTGCCACTATATACTTCCAGTAGCTATGGAGAACCACTGGAAAACAGCTAAAGTTTGTAGTAAGTTTTCAAATGATACTTGTAGAAGAATTAGAAAGGAAAACAATGTTACCTGTGAAATAATAATTAGGCTACCCAAGAGGGGGGTGAATTGGATTCTTTAAAAATTAAGCAAATAAAACCACACAACAATTAAAACTAATATCTTAATAAACTCAAAAACAATAATTTTAACAATGCTTGAAATTAAAAAGATAAGGAAAGAGAGATCAAACACGTGATTTTTACGTGGTTCGGACAACCGTGCCTACGTCCACACCTCCAAGCTCACCGGGCTTGAGGATTCCACTAAGCAAGCCTCCAAGGCTTCAACAACACTTACAATTGACTTCAAATATGCCAATGAACTTTTACAACAAGAGATTATCCCCAATCTCTTAACTCAAGTGTATCAAAACACTTACAATCACTCAAAAATAATGATTTAAACTCAACTAATCTCTCACACAATCTATATGATTACAATTGAAATCCCAAAGTGTGAATCAATGAAATAAAACAAGTTTAAAGCTCAAAAGAGATTGTTGGATCTCATTTTATTTGAATTTGATTGAGCTATTTTATAGTTGGAGCTGAAAACTAGCCGTTGTTGACTTTCTGAGAATAATCGGATCGCTGCCACGTTTCTTTCTTATCGGTTAACCGTCTTGATTTGTCCAAATAGCCGTTATGCTTAGACTTTAAATAAACGGTTTACCGTTTACAGTTATCGGATCGCCGATTATTTTTAGAAATCCGCAAAACAAACTTAGCTTTCCGTTTTTACTAAACGGCTCAAGGTTAAAAAATTTCTCATTTCTGTAAAGTATCGATTCGTCGTTTTACAATAAACGGTTCACCGTTAATTTTCAGAATCTTGCCAAAGCAAATTTAGTTGAGATTAGAAAAACTCCCTTTCTATAAAATATCGGTTAGTCGTTTGTAATAAACGATTCATCGTTAATTTTCAAAATCTTCTCAGATAAACGATGCAGAATTTACAAAAGTAACTTCCTCTCTGTAAATTATCGGTTCACCGTTTTCTAGTAAACGGTTTACCGTTAACTTCTAAAATCTATATTTTGACAACTTTTATTTAAAAAAGGTTTTTCTGTTCAAGTTAACAGCCATAAAGCTTTCTTTAAACATATTTATGGCTTTAAGAAATTCATTTTAATATCCCAAATATTTTAATCAAGAATATATAAGTTTTGTTATCATCAAAATCAATATTATAAGATCAGCAACCTGCGATGAACAAAGATTGTCAAAGTCATAGCAAATAGCCTACAAATTAACAATAATAATAGCATTTACATTAGTTTATAAAACTACTTTTATTATTTTTTTGCATGGATATGTAAATGAACAATAGAGTATGGGATATATAAATGAACAATAGAGTATTTTAAGTTTTATATATATATGCTGTACCTTGAGACCAGCCATTGATGTGCCATAGTTTTTGTAAAGTACCCTATTTACTTCAGAAACTTCACTTTCCACTGTGCCAAACTTTTAAATTGTATATATTACATGAACTTGTAGAAACTAGCTGTACATTTATTAAATTACCTCAGTTAATGATTTCCAGAAAGTAACATCATTGTGGTAGCGGGATGTGCATAGAATCTTGATCCAAACCTCCCAAGCTTTAAGTGGATCCATTTCAATTTCCTTCATCACTAGCGGCTTCCCTATGATTCTAGAGATTGCAGCCATATACACACACATGACCCAACAATCAAGTGATCAACATAAAAAATAATAAAATGAATAATTATGAAATAGCTAGTATTTACTTACAGAAAAATATAAGAACCTTGCATCTTATAACATTTCTAGCCTTTGGCGGTGCAGATTTGTTATCCATGATAATTAGTGAAAAACATCCATGATTAATTAGGAGTAGCACCTGATATTGAACTTAAAAATCTCTTCATCTTCTTTTTCGTTCAAAATCAAAGGTGCCATATTCACGAACAAAGATATTCGTAGAATTTTTTAAAAAAATTAAATTTTTTGTTCTTTTATTTCCTTTTTCAAAATCGAAACACAAAATTGAAAACAGAGATGAATATATAGCTAACTAATGAAATCAAAATTATTGATTCAAACCTAAAACATAATAAAATGGAAATAAAAAAGTGAAGAAATTTTACCTAGGCTCAAAACTCTAGCTCTTGTTCTAACCATCGCATAATAGCCACTGCCACTATTACTTTTAATACTTTCCATCGATCTCCACCACCATTAGAACTATAAAAAGCCACCCATCAAATCCCAGCCGTCATACCACTAATTTGCTGCAAGAATCACCAAACAGAACTACCAAACAGCAGCGAAACCTCCACCATCGCTCACTATCATCCAGCATGCATCACCAGCCACCACCCCAACCACATTACTCATCCTTAATTGTATCTATCTGGCTACCTCCCTCTTGCAGCCGCTTCACCTTTCGCTGGAATTGAAGCCAAGAATCACCACTGGCTCTTTCATAATTTTTTATCAAACGCTCGTGAATAGAAGAGAACCACTAGCAGGACGTTGACTTTGTGGGGGATTTGAAAGGCAAATCTTTTACTTAGGTTAATTGGCTCTGAATGTAGGAAGTTTGCTCGATCATGAGTGGAGGCTTGAGCTTCTAAGGTTTCAATTTCTTGGGTTGGGAGAGTGACCGATGAATGTGCTGACTGCTGAGTGAGGTTTTTTAACTTAGAATATTTTGTAGTATTTTGCCAAAACTCACCGTTTCAATTCCTTCATTTATCTTTTATATAATTTAAATTATCAATTAACTTATAACACACTTGTATTTCCCTTTTCTTTTAATAAAATATTAAATCAAAATTTTAGTCAAAAGAGGTCAAATTAATATTTCTATCACAATTTCTTGATAGAAAAAATTTCTATCACAATTATATCACAAATTCTTGATAGACAATATAAAATAACCTCTATAAATTAATACTCAATAAATTAATAATTTCTATAATATAATAATTTTTTTCGGTCCCGACTTAGGCCCCGAAGCTAAATTAATAATTTTGATGAATTAATAAAATAATAATTTTTCTAAGAACTCCTATATAACTCTGTGGTCCCATTTATATCATAAATTAATAATTGTAGAAATTATAAATACTGTGAAATTACAAATGTAACTGACTATGTCAATTTATTAAAATATGAGTCTATTGTAACTTGTTTTTTTTTGGAAGTTTAAATCTAGTTGAATCTTGTCTCTAATTTTTCTTATTGCATCTAAAAATTCTGGAGTTGAATTCTTGTACTGCAATAAAAAATTATGAATTGTTGTTGATGACTTGAGTGCTTTAGTGCGCAAAATAGGCTCTAAAGGTACTGTGTCATCCTCAACTTCATCTTCAGCATGCATGATCTTCAGTGATGTTAGCAACAATTTCTTCTAAACTTTGGATCACTGAATTTTCATTATTTTCATTAGGGTAATCCAAGAGGTAATTGACATCCATTCCATTACGGAAGCCCAGATTGTTGATTATTGTTTGTACCTCATGAATGCCTTCTTCATCTAAAATTCCATGAAAGTCCTCTGAACTCATTTCTTCCACTAAATGAATTTTGCAATGTCGAAACAATTTGCTATTGTCTTTGCCTCAACATTTGTTGACCAAGCTAAGATTGCAAGATTAATTGCATCGAAAACATTTATTTTCTCCGGATTGGTTTGCCTCAGCTCATAGCCCTCTAAAATTTTCTGGTAAAATCGTCTACGATAATGCATCTTGAATGCGCCCTCTAAAATTTTCTGGTAAAATCGTCTATGATAATGCATCTTGAATGCTCTTATTATCCCCACATCACATGGTTGAATTTTTTATGTCATGTTGGGTGGTAAAAAATACAGCTCAACATTTTGTAATCTTTTAATATTTTTTGGATGTGCTGGACAATTATCCACCACCACGAGAATTTTTCTCCCATGCATTTTTTTTATCAAGCCATAGAACTTATTCCTCAAAAAGCACCGCAGTCATCCATGATCTTTTGTTGGCACGATATTCACAATTCAAGCTATTCATGCTTACATTCTTGAAGCAACGTGGTTTTGCATACTTTTCAATGATCCACAGAGGAATTTTTTCTGAGCCATCCTCGTTGCAACAAACAACAACCATAAGCCTTTCTTTGTCTTTCTTTTTCCTTTCAAGTTGCTTTGTGCAAGAGAGTGATCAGGTTGTAGCTTATAAAACAATCCAGCCATCCATGTTGAAAACATCATTCATGGCAAATTGATCTATTTTTTCCCTTATGGACTCTAATTTTTCTCCATGTCTTGTGTATCAATTGATCCACTTTCTCCAAAATGACGAAATGACTTGATACCATGTCTTAACTTGAACTTCTCAAGCCAACCTAAGGAAAAGTTGAATTAAAGCCTCTTGAGGATTTAACAGTTTTATAATCTCCTTTGCCTTTTCTACGATTAGTTCTCCTGGATATATTGACATGATCTTGGTATTGAAGAACCAACTCAAAAAGTGCTTTTTCCATTTTTAAAAATTTTTATGATTTGTGTCGCTTAACATGACCACCCTTTTCTATGTTAATCAAAAGATACTTTGATGACCGTTTCAAAGTGTATTTGATATTGTAGCTTTACCAACTTTCAAGTCAAACTTTTCGTAAATCCATCGCTGCAATTCTTTTTGAGTGCTAGTCGGATTCTCTTTACCATATTGGCATAATACTTTGCGCATTTCATCTGTCATGGTTGATTTTTTAACACCCTTTAAATAAGAAGCCATTGTAATTTAACAAGTTACTATGAAATAAAAGAATACTTTGTGTTTGTTTATATAGACTATAATTAACTTAATTCATTGAATACATTTAATTTCTAATTTAGTTCATTGGATATATGACTTAGCTAAATTATGTAAATACATGAATACTCTTTAATTAAGTAGATAAGTAGTCAAATTCAGTTGATACAATTTAATGAAATTACATTTATATTAGTTCATTGAATACACTTAGATAAATTTATGTAAATACATGAATTTAGTTAATCAAGTAGATAGGTACATTAGATGAATTTTTTTTTTCTTTAAAGAAAGGTATTTTGGAATACCTCAAATTATTTTGGCATCAATGCGTCTGAAGTTGATGATTGTTGTATATGTGTCTGTGGATGTAATGTTCTGGTACTAGCTCGACGCTGACCGGTGATATGGCTAATGATTAAGCACCATACACCACCAAGTACACAACGAGAGCCGGTAGTACATTAGATGAATTAGTTCAAATTCAATTAATACAATTTAATAACTAACATTTAGTTTAGTTCATTGAATACAATTAGATAAATTTATGTAAATACATGAATTTAGTTAATTAAGTAGATAGGTACATTAGATTAGTGCTAATTTAATTTATACAATTTAATAACTAACATTTAGTTTAGTTCATTGAATACATTTACTAAAATTCATGACTTTATTTAATCAAGTATACATTATTTATTTGATGAATTTATTTAAATTCTATTGATTATATTTGTAAAATACAATGAATTTTCAATCAATTAAATATTAGTTCTTTGTACTGTGAACACACTCTATAAATTAATAAATTATTAATTTATCGATTAATTAATATCTCTCTAAATTAATAAATTTCTATGGTCCCGACATTATTAATTTATAGATGTTATACTGTAGTTCTATCACAAAGTCATTATTAATTCATGATAGACCAAAATTCTATCATGATTCGGTCATACTAAATTTTTTTTTCTTTTTTAAAAAGAAAAGGGGGGTGGGTAAGCCCAAATTAATTTTTATCCCCTTCACACAATTAATTTTTATCCCCTCCACACAATTAATTTTTACCCCCTCCACATCTCCAAGGCTCGAACCCGAGCCCACATAAGTAAGGGGCGATAAATTACACTGCCAACCAACTCGACTACACCTTTAAGGGCTGATTTAATCATACTAAAATAATATAAGTGAATTTACTAAGAATCCATCACAAACTATCTGTCACCCCACCATGTGCCATGGAGATTTGTAAAAAAGAGTATGAACACCATCTACCTCGAGTGCTTTCAATGCCTGCATGCTAAAAATAACATTTTTTATTTCTTCATCATTTACTGCTAAACTCAAAGCCTGCATTTTATTCTCTTCAATCCCAGGAAAAATGGTGGAGATAGTATACGGCATATAAGCTCCATCCTCGTTTGTATAAAGGTTTGAAAAGAAATACATAACATAATTCTTAACCTCATTTTCATCGAGCACCCAGCGGCCCATATCATCCTTGATCATCTCAATTCTATTCTTCCGCCGCCGCTGGATTGTTTCGCAATCGAAATAGGATGTGTTACGATCACCACATTGGATCCATTCCCTCCTAGATTTTTGATACAGTAAATTTTCCTTTTGGGTTAATACTGCCTCTAGCTCCTTTTTAAGATTTAGTTCTAGTTGGATGAGGTTATTAGAATGGTGGTTTTCCAGAGCTCGCTGTATACCTCCAATTCTAGCTAATAATCGATTTTTACATCTAAAAATGTTGCCAAAAATTTCTCTGCTCTATTGTGATACCGCTTCGACAAAATGAGTGGCCGAATGCATATGCTCCCCATCTTTCTGCCATACACGTGATACAAAACTGCCAAATCTCTTATTAGTAAGCTAAGACGCAAGGAAACAGAAAGGCTTAGGGCTAGTGTGAGTGGATCTAAACACCCCAAAGCGAACAAGAATTGGCCGGTGATCAAAGCCAACCTTAGAAAGATGGAGAACTGAAGCAGCAGGAAACTTTTCGATCCAATTATCATTACAAATAGCTCTATCAAGTCTTTTATACAATAGGCCCTGAGCCCAAGTGAAAGAAGGCCCTTGAACCCCGAATCCCAAAGCTAATTATGCTGATACCAATTATTAAAATTCTAACACACACCATTAATTCTCAAACATCCTCCTATTTTTTCTGATGCACAAAAAATAGCATTGAAATCTCCTCCAAGAAGCCAGCGACCCTATACAACACTAGTAAGCTTATCAAGCTCACTCCAAAGTTGCTTCTGCGTGGAATGGACAGGACTAGCATAAATGGCGGCTATAGAGGAAATAAATCCAGCATTGTTAGAAACCCGGAAGTGAATAAACTGTCAACGATTAACCACAACATCAATAGCTAAATTTTCCCTCCAAAAGAGCCAAATTCCACCTTCAACCCATTGCTTCCACTCTATGGGATCTATCAAAACCACTTTTTTTAACAAAGTTATTTGCCTTGACTCCACTTATTCTGGGCTCAAACACAGCCACCATAGCAGGCTTATAGTTGCTGATAAAAGCATTAAAACATCTACGAAAACGTAGGGACGAAACGCCCTGGCAATTCCAAAACATGATGGAAAAAACATTAAAAAAATTAAAATAGAAAATAAAAGGAGAACCCCTTGCACCTCAAGTTCAAAGGCCTGGTGTTCTAAATCCATCTGGTTTTTGTCATCCAGCGAGCCAGCTGATTCCAACTTCGTGTAAGCCTCATTTCCACTATCTCCTACGTAATCACTATCCTCTGGATCATCAGCTAAATTATCCATACCCCAATCTCTCATGTCCGGTGGCTCCCCGATAAGTTGATCACCCTGCACCTTATCTTTTCTACCGTCGCGTATATATAGAGGGTTGGGTGTGGTTGCAAACTTATTAATGCTTTTGTTTCCAGGTATTTGGTCCAGTATTACAATCATATGCTTCTTAGGGTCTATATTTGTGAAGGAGTTAGTTTGATTAAACTGTCTGGCAAGGGGTCCTGTAGGTTTACGTAGAGGATGGTAGTTTTGCATGGAGGCTGACATGGAAGGTTCAGTAATATTAGTTTGGGGTTATTTGGGCTTGGTTTTCTTTTCTTCGCATGGTGCAGGTTTATTTCTAGGTGCAACTGATAAATTTTTATTTGAAGGGTTTGCTGGTTTCTTAATTTGAGGCTTTCTAGTTGTTTTAGTATAAAGGTTAACTTGCCTAGCTGGCACATCATTGTCTATCGTGATATCAGGGATTTCATTGGATGACTTTAGGCCCCCTTCAAGATCAATTCCATTGGCCAGTAAAGTAAAAACGGATCCTCCTCTAAAATTTCCGTCCTATTCCTGAGTTGCAAAGTTAATGGCCTCTCTTGCCTCATTTATTTGAGCCTTGCCTTTTCAGGAAACAATCATCCATGGCCCGAATCTAGAGTTCCCCGAAGCACCTGCAGATGGTGGTGGCTCCGCCTTATTACCAGTCATATTCTGAGGTTCTAGTCCATTGAGCCCACTAGTTTTATCCTCATTGTTATTCCTTTCAGGGCAAGCTGCACTTAAGTGACCATATTTTCCACACTCAAAACAAATCGTTGGAAGATTTTCATATTCAACCCTTTGAACCCCTCAATCAAGAAGAAATTGGGAGCAAAGTGGTTTATCCATAAGCAACTCCACCGTATACGAGCAAATTTACCTCTTGACGCCGACTTGGTGTTATAGTCAATCCTAATAACCTTTCCAATTACTTACCCCAACATTCTAAGAATTCTTTTGTGGTAATAATGTAGAGGCATTCCCGGAAGACGAATCCATGCAACAATAGAGTTGATTGTCTCCGTAGAGCTATCAATTCCAGGGAACCATTATTGAACCGTTAAGTAATGCACCAATATGGTCCATGGCTCTTGAGTGAGAGCATATTGGGCATCAACCTCCGTTTTAAACTTAACTAGGAAAAATCATTTTCGAGGTCAGTCATTGTAAATCCTTGGGACATGCTCCATAAGGTCTCTAGTCAATTGCAAAACACTTTGTAGCCAATAGATCTTCCAAGCAACTTGACAAACACCGTTGCCTTCCATGGTTTAACGAGTTGAGCATGCACCCTTTGTGAGAAAGAGACCGAAGGCATATGTCCTTTTGTTTCGATCACTACGTCCTCCAAGTCAAATTCCAAATCATCATCCTTTCCCATATGATCATCCTCAAAAGCAACATGAGTTTCCATCAATTTATCTTTGAAGGATACAATTGAAGGGTTATCCCCATCATTACCTTCAGCTCTGAACTTTGCTTTTTTTTTTCTTTTTTGTAGATCGATCCTCCTTCATTGGCGAGGGAAGGTTCTTCGATAACTTAGAGGGACTCTCCATTTTCCCTAATTTCCAAAAGCAGGACTTTTATATTACTTGGTCTCCTTATTTGCTTTCTTTCTTTCTCTTGTTACATAGTTTTACTTTTAATTGATAAATAATTTAACACGTTATCAGCATGACACTCTAACTGCATGGGGAAGTATATAATATTTTTGTTTCTTTAATTCAAGCTCTCATGATAAATATCGTAATTGTAATAATGCATGCAAAGTAATAGCTATAAATGCAATAGAATCGATGGTGATACTGTGATAGAAAATTTATGGGGCTGAGTTGAAGTTGAGATCATGCATATCCATGACCCATCTAAGCTCATAAATATTCACTGGATGATGATTTGGATCACAATGCAAAAGAATCTGTAAGAGGCCGGGCCGACTTTAACCAATTGGGGGTTTTAGGTCAAATTTTATTTTAGGCCTTCTGATGTCAAAATATCAACTTTTACAAGAACATTAAATAGCTCAAAAAACCCTCACAACAACATCAAGTAGCTCAAAATTCAATCATATTAAATAATATCTTGAATTACAATAATCATTAATAAGATCCCAAAAATAATAATAATAATAGTAGGAAAGATATATATTTATTACTAGTTATGATAAATTTATCAAGAGTTCCCTTTTGAGATTCGACTAACTTTTCTATTCTCCTTTTCTTCTTTTTTTAGTTTTTCATATTCTGATGCATATTTTCTAGTTGTCATGCTTTCAAATTTGAAAAACAAACACAATTTTTTTCTAGATTATTGAAGCCAAAATCAATACAAAAAATAAAAAATAAATTAAATTTAAAAAAAGATAAGAACAGTAATAATAAAAAATAGAAGAAATATAATGATAGCACTTGAAATTAAGTCAATTGACTAGTTGAGATGAAGATGACGATGTCAATATATTTTGTAGAGAAAGAGAAGAGAGCACGAAAGCTTTTTGTTGAAAATATCTTTAATTCAATGTGTATTGGTTTATAGATAATGAGTTTTTAATTATATTTTAATAGAATGCTAAAAATTAGTTTTAAAAATCTAACGTTACTAATTTTAATGAGAGTTATTTTTAGAAAAGGAAAGCATTGATTTTTTTGTTTGGGAAATAGTAAAAAAAATAAAGAAGTATCATCCAAAATAATTATTACACCACAAAAATATATCTTATATTTAAGATAAAGATTATCAAATAAAATAGATAATTATGACTGAGAGTAATAATAGAGTAAAGTTTAAAAATTAGGTTTTTTATTATAATATATATATATAGACACACATAAGTAACTTAATTATTTTGAATCTCAAAAAAATTAATTATATTAATTAATAAATAAATATTAAAAAATGAGGGCCTTCTTAATACTGAATTCAAGACAAATTCTTAATTCATTTAGTACTAAAGTCGTCGTTGGTAAGAGGTTGATGTGCCCTTTCTTGGTTTAAAAGGTACGGCATGGCGGCTTTCAGCTTTTTCATTTGCAGGATAAACCGACGATCTGAAACATTGCCATTGCTGCTACATCGCTTTCATCCAATTACTACTGAAAAGATGACAGTTGGGTTTCTGTTCAATCCTTCATGCTTGCTGATAAGGAAACTTTTAGGGCTGAGCTAATAAGCAGCCCTTAAGCTTTATGAGGGGACATTTTCTTCTTTTGCTCTTATCAGGCTTTTTCACGCGTACAGATCAACTTGTCCTCCGTAATAAAATGCTAAGAAAAAATATTCAATATAACAAAATATAAAGATTAGCAATAGTTCGTTTCTCGTGTTACGTTCCTCTAATTAGCTTTCTTGAGATAGCTGAGATTTAATTGTTCTTATATAGTTTATCTAGCAACAACCAATTGCCTACTTAAATTTTACTTGGCTCGAGTTTATATTAGAAGGGAATCGTAATCCTCCTTTAAGATAAACCATCTCAAGCATGCAATAGAAACTAAAAACAATACATCAGGCGCTAATAGCTTCAAATACAGCACTTGAATTTTCTGTAAGAGAAGCCAAGACTCAAGTCTCAGATAGCAGAATACCTAACAATAAAGAAGTAGTATAAAAAGTTTCTTAACACCACGGAAATGAAAAAACTAAACACGCTAGAAACAAAAATTAATGCTATAGGATAACCTATCCTAGCTAAGAGATAATAAATCTCAACCGTATAATTTGTTGAGATAAAGCATCGTGACTCCTTCCTTCTTTCGTGTTGTAACACATCAACAAAAAGAAGAAAGCTGACAAAAGAAGACGAAACCCTTTATTCGTGAATGGGAAAGGGTGATTTGATCGTTTATATTTACTCGCGCGTCTTTGTTTTATTACACTTAAATACGCGATAAAGGCTTAGCTCCAACAATTAATTTCATCTTTTTCAAGTTACATTTTCAATCCGCATAAAAAAAAAAAAAAGGTTACATTTTCAATCCAAAATAAATTTCCAGATCGAGTTGGCACTATTAAGATCGTCGACGTACCCAACTCATCCCATCATTTTCTCAACAGTACAAAATCAATTATCACATCCTTTTAGCATGGAAATTTTGAAATTTCAACTTGAGTAAATCATCGATCATTCGTCTTTCATATCAAGTATATATTGACATGTTGGAATTATTAGATTAGTCTCAATCTTTGACTGTGATGATTTTTCTCTTGGAAAATGTATAATGAGCTCAGAAAGAACTGAGGAAAAAAAAAATCATCGATTTGAAGTTTGACACGCATGCAACGCATGATAGCATATTATATTGGTTGCCTCAAAGACAAGAAATCAAATGGGTAGCTAGGCTAGCCATCACATGCTTGATGGGTTGCATGAAAGCTACTAAACTTTTGGAGTGAGCCCACAGGGAGCCGACCACATAAATGCTGCAACCTCACTCTTTAACTTTACCTTCGATTTGAAACACTATATAAATTCATTGACTTTGTAGTCATATAGCCATAGCAAGCATCTGAATCTTTTCTTCATTTATACTCTGCTTCACACTTCATCTCCAGTAACTCTATTCTTTCATTTCTTTGTCACATCTATCAATGGCAAAGATTCAGGTTTCAAGGATTACAACAGAAGTGGCGCCGCCGCAGTTGATCTCGGTAGCAAAGCGCCGGCCATTGCCAAAAATGTTGGCCACAATTTTTGAAGAAGAAAAAGAATTTCGAGTTTGCAATGAAAGTGCTTTATCATCACCATCAACTTGTGGGTGTGGCTCCCCTCATCATGCTGCATTGCATCTTACAAGACAGATAGAAAAATCGTTCTTGTTGAGAAGCGCTTAAAGGTCAAAAAAAACTCGCATATATGGCAGCAGCAATATTTGTTGATTAAATTCAATTTAATTTGATTTATTACTTATAGAAATAAAAGAGCCATGGCCTATATACGTACATCTCGTACGTATTAATTCATGGCTTTGCGGCAGAATTTAATAATTAGAGCATAGGGGAGGAACAACAATTTTGCTGTAGCATTGTGTTGTTTTTGTCTTACCTCTTATGTTTTTGTTTTTGTAGAATTTTTAGACCTTTAATCTGGTTCATATTCGGTAGTTAAATTTTCTCAGCTGCCCAGGAACTTCAAATAAAATTCTTAAGGAACTTCAAATAAAATTGTTATAACAATTTTGAAAAAAATTAATATAACAATTTTGAAAAAAATTAATATAACAATTTTGAAAAAAATTAATGCAAAAATGGTTATTTTACAAAGTTATGATATAGAGTTTACACCTCAAGTGACGTGATGACATATGACAAAATTATTTTAAATTTTGAAGTGTTAAATTACTGCTTATCTTATCA
The DNA here is from genome assembly GCA_030449905.1 of Luvunga scandens. Lineage (NCBI taxonomy): Eukaryota > Viridiplantae > Streptophyta > Magnoliopsida > Sapindales > Rutaceae > Luvunga > Luvunga scandens. The sequence continues at coordinate 909,234 of JASUUG010001019.1, read as the reverse complement.
TTTTATTGTCACACAATGAATGGTATAATATATGTGAACGATTACTTATTTGATCATTAAAAAATACTTTTTATTTTTTTTAATTACACGAGACTAATGCCTAAATTATAACTCATATTCCATACGACTATTACTGATATATTTACAATAATCAGACAATTCTTGGGACTAGAGTCTAGATATTTATCTCTACTTCACTCTCATTTCCAGAGGGAGAAAATTATCTTTACTCAATTATTATCATAATTAAGAAGGAATTTTAACCCCCACAATGCTTTGTCGGGACTCGAACCCTGCGAGGGCAGTAGCTCTACCACTCGACCTTTGGCCGAGTAGCCATTGTTCTTTTATTTAACTACATTACAATTTGTTGTTATGTATCAAACCTGTTTTGAAATATTTAGAAAAAATTGATCTAAAAAGAAGGGATAATTCCAAGATCATATAATCAAAGTATTAATATTTACTGCTAATACTAATGCACTTACAGCAAAGAAGTTTATTATCTGATACAAATTTACCCAAACTTTAGTTATTTAATTATTTGAAGGACAGAATCACACACTTAAGATGACATAGAAACAAAAGTAATTAAAGAATACATTGAAAAAATATAGAAAGAAAGAAATAAAAGCATACCAAACAAATGCTAAAATAACAAAAGAATTGTAATATGAATTTGCTGTAACCCAAAATTACAACCCGACCCGATATTGTAACCCAAATCATAATTGTACCCAATATTATCTCCCTAACTAGAACTGTAATATGAAACTGATCCGAATGGAGCCACAATAGCTTTTCAACTCTTTTGCTTTGAACTCCAAACCCATACAGATTGCAACGCAAATCGAAAACCAAAACTTATACATTATTGACAAACCATGTTTTCAACTTTATGTACTCTAGTTTACTTATATACCAAACAACTCTTAATAACGACAATCTATTTTTATTTGTTGAAGCATCATAATCAATCCATTTGTTCAACTTTATGCATTATCATTTTACACATACTAAATGGAATCATACTAAACAACTCTGATGTAACCACTGTACACATTTCTCCGCCATTAAGGCACATTTGGTGACACCATTAGTAAAGGAGAGATTCTATCGTACCTTTATTGTACTACACCCACTTAATATATATATGACATGAGTGCATTTATTTTAAAAACTCATCACATAATTGGTAGATATATACATACTTACATATATACATACATACATATATACATACATACATATATACAAATCGTGGAGTGTGTGAACTTTGGGGGATTATGAATCCCAGACTTTAAAAGTTATTGATTTTGAGGAAGTGATTACGGTTGATGAAATAATATTAACTTTATTGTTGTAAATTTTAGTAGGTTGCTTTTAGGTACGTGGCGTTGTTAAACCAGATCGACGCCTTGAGCGATTAAAATGCTTTATTGGACCCAGATCTGACTTAGAACAGATCAATAGTCCGCACGTTCGGGTGTCCAGCCGATATACCAGAAAGTTACCGTCTTTAAGTTTTTAGTCAGGATTATTAGCAAACCTAACCGCAGGGCTTTGCAAAATTAAACATACATTAAGGTTGGGCTCTAAATCATACACAGTACCAGATCTGGTTCCCAGAAATGGTGCTCTGAGTGAAGGGGAAGAAGAGAAATACAACTGAGAGAGAGATCAGGTCTCTATGTCTCAGAGGAACGTAACAGGTTTTATGGCAGATCTGATATAGATCAGTCTGCAGTTCATACAAGAAAGCTTTAAAAATTTAAAGTGCAGAAATTTAAATTGCAGAAAGCATAAAATTAATTACAAACTTTGCTTTAAATAAATTACACATAAACTTTAAATTAAAATAATTAAAAGCTTACATGAATCTGATTCTTGAATCCAGAAATGAGAGAAGAAGAAAATTGAAGAAGGGAAATTGATCTTCAGACGAGTAAATTACTCTCAGATCCCAGATTCCCAAATCTTCAGAGAGAGAGAGAGAGAGAGAGAGAGCTTTAGATTGAAGATAGAATGAAAAACTAGATGGATCTCTCAACTAGAGGTGAATGGGAACTATATACCCAAAATCCAAAATGTCAACATAAACAGTCTCGCTACAGTAGTTGCTACAGCTCCGCTACAGTTGGTTTGCTACAGCTCCGCTACAGTAACAAGTGGAAAGTGCTACAGTTTGCCTGCTCGTGTGCTTTGTAAAAGCCGGTAAACACGGGAGACAAGTGCTTTGAATAAAGATAAGAGAATCTTATCCCCTCAGCTTTTTTCTCGTGATGAGAATAGTGAGTGAAGGGGGATAAAGACAAAGAACGTCAAATGACAAGATAAGGGAATGTACAAGAAAGTAAAATATTCTTTTTTTTTTTTTTTTTTTTTTTTAGTTACAAGACTTTAAATATCTACAAGACTTTAGTGCTTGGTTGGTGAGAAAATGCCAAAGCAGTCATCCTCATTTTCATCACCGAGAGAGATAAAAGGTTCTTCATCTTCAGGATCAGATGATTCTGCAACAGACGGCTCTGATCTTGAATCTAGAAGCTGCTTCATAAGCTTGAAATACTCCTCTTCAGATTTGGCCCCAGCCAACATGGATTGGGCTTTTGATTTCTGCGTGAGGAATGTGCTTTGGGTTCTAACTGTCTCAATATTGGGCTTTACGTGGCCTTTTGCAGCAAGCCATCCTTGGACAAGGTGAGGGGTTAACTTGGTGCTTTCGTTAAATTTATTCCACCACTTGACTTTAAATTGCGTTTGTAAAATCAATTGAGAGTCTTGAGTGTGGTAGTTAAGTTGCCACATCCAAACCCAAGGTAAGAAGAAGTTTGTACAGAAGCAAAGGAAAGGAGAGAATCTTGCTTCTGAGGCAGAAGGAATATAATGGGCTTTAAAATAATCTAAATAGTTGGTGGCGTTTGTAGTTAATATTTCTGGACAAGGCCCAAAGAAGGTCCACCAGTGTTTAAACCAGTTTGGAAGGCTTTGGATAGTTATATTCGAATTGAAGAAAAATAACCATGAGTGGGCCTTTTTAGGGTTTTGAATAAAGAATGTATTATACCACGCCTGCTGATAATCCCAGTAGGAGAAAGACAGACAATGGTTGGGATTATTATGGAAATTTAGGGGGAAGGCTTTAGACTTATGGAGTGAATCACCCCATTGGTTTGGGCTAATAACTTTAAGAATTGTTGCCGTGGAGTAGGCCGGTTCTTTATGGGTTTCACTAAGAAAGAAGTGTTTGAATTTAACAGACTCAGTGAACTCCAGAATATCATGGTAATAGGACTGGGGTTTTGTTAAATCCCATGGTTTGAAATACCAGCCCTGAGGAAAAATCTTTGAAAGTGCTTGAAATGGGTCAGCATTATAAAACCCATCTTCAATAGTGAAAATGTTTTGGTGATAGGTTTTAAAATACCAATCCGACCTTGGCGAATTCTTTGGTTGGGAAACCACAACCTGGGAAGATGAACTTCCACTTGAAATAATATCTTTAGAAACAGGGGCTTTAGAAATTTGTTTTTCTTCTTTCTCTGGAATAGGAGAAAGAGTTTGAGAAAAGCTTTGTAATGCGAACATGAGTTCAGTGGATTTAGAAATGGATTTCATCCATTCATTTACCTGATCCGGAGATGCAACAGCTTTAGAATGGGCCTCTGGGGCCTCTTGGCTTTCAACTATGTCGATCCATGACTTTATAGGCTTTATGGATGAGATTGCTGAAGACAACAATTTCTCTTTAGGAGGAGTGGAGACTTTAGGTTGGGATACAGGGTCTTTCATGATCCTTTTCCCTTTGTCTGGTTTCTTTTTGGGCGGCATTTATCTGTTTTGCAAAAATTCTCTCGTTAGAAAATCTGGAACAGAATTTCTAACGAGAGAATATAAATTCAATATCAAAATAAAAAATGCTTAAAATTGCTTGCCATCGTGCAAAAATTTGTTTAGATGCAATGTTTTGAACATCCTTTTCTAAAACATGTTTTGCAGCTTTACAATCAATTCTAAGTAAAAATATTTGATTTAATAGATCACTTTGGAATTTAGAAATGCATAAAACTATAGATAAAATTTCTTTTTTAATGGTTGAATAATTTTTCTGACATTCATTCCAATGTGCAGATGCATATTGAACTATTTGTTCTTTACCATTATCAATTTGTTTTAAAATACCTCCATAACCTAAGTCTGATGCATCAGTTTCAACAACCTTAGGTAAAGTAGGATTAGCCAAAAATAAACATGGAATTTCTTTAACAATGCTCTTTATTTGTTTTATGATTTTTGTATGTTCCTCTGTCCATGAATGGTTTTTTCTTTAATCGGTCATGCAAAGGTTTTGCAATTCTATTTATATTTGGACAAAAATCAAGAACATAATTTAAACTTCCAAGAAATCTTTGTAGTTGGGTTTTATCCAAAATTTTATCGAAAACTTGTCGAGAAATGCAAGTGACCTTTCAATGGGAGTTATGGTTCCTTTGAAAATATAGTGACCTAGGAACCGATTTTTGTTTGAAATAAAGAAATCTTTGAACTAAAACCGCTAAACCAAACTTTTCTAGTGGCAAAATAAAAAGTCTTTAAATGTTTGAAATCTTTGATCAATTGATTGAGAAAAAATCAATACGTCATCAATGTAGACAATACAAAATTCAGAATAAGGGTTATAAATATCATTCATAACTCTTTGAAATTCTGAAGGGGCATTCTTTAAACCAAAAGGCATAACTGTCCATTCATACTGTCCAAATGGAACAAGATAAAAGCGATTTTAATGTAACTCTTTAGGGTGAATTTGTATTTGCCAAAATCCGGACTTCATGTCAAATTTTGAAAATATGAATGCGAGAATGGAGTTTTGGAGTAAATCTTTTTATTAGGTATCGGATACCTAATCCATTTTAGCTTTATTCAAGGGTTTGTAATTGATCACTAATCTTGGTGTCCCTCTTTCTATCTCAGAATTTTTATTGACATAGAAAGCAGCACAAGACCAGGGAGACCTTGATTTCACAATTAGACCTTTAGACTCTAAATCTTTGATCTCATTCCTACAATGCTGTTCTAATTCCATATTCATCTGAATAGGTCGGGCTTTTGTAGGAATTTGTTTTTCATCAAAGGAATTTTCATATGGTAAATCAACCATGTGCTGTTTTCTTTCCCAAAAGGCCGAAGGTAAGTCAGCACAAATTTCCTTTTCAATTAGGGCTTTTAGACCAGAAATTTTTCTTTTTAGAAAATCACTGTTAAGCTGATTTTCAATTCTTTGTAGATTCAAGTCTTTCTTTAAACAGGTTAAATCATTTTGTTTTGTTTTAAGCAAAACATTGATTTGGTTTTTATAAACAGAACAAGCTTTTACAATATTCAAATTTCTTGTTTTAGGTTTCTCAATGAAAGGGAAAACAAGTTTTTTATCTTTTGCTTTAAAGGATATGCTGTCATAATTGACCTTATAAGGGGTAATGAGGTTTATGAAAGGAGTTCCTAAGATGACTGCATGATGAATGTCATTTGTCAAAATAAAGGTAGTCCTAAACTCAAAACCATCATTATAAACAGAGGCATCAACTTTAAAATTGACTTTTAATTTTGAATTATTGGCGGCAGAAAGTCTTTCTTTTGTCTTCTCATGAAACTTTTTGGGGACAATGTCTTCTCTAATGCAGTTTAAATCTGCACCAGTGTCAAAAAGAAGCGATGTGTCAAATTCAAATTCTTTAGAAAACACCAGAGTGACTTTAATCAAGTATTTTCTTGTGGTAATTTGTTTTAAAACAAAAAGAAAATCATTGGGTAAAGACTTAATGTTTTCAAGATTTGGATTATCACCATCTTCAGACTCTGATTCTTTATCAGAATGTTCTTCCAACTGTTTTTGTAAAAGGAGTTGGATTGTATCAGAATCAGTTTTTTGTTTTTCTTTAAGTTCTTTAATCTCAGATTTGATTTCTTTGATATCTTTTTGAAGATCTTGAATAGAAGGACTCAAATTCTTGATTTTTCTTTTATCCAAAATTGTAGTAAGATCATATGCATTTTTCTTGACAACAGGGACTTTAGAAGACTCAGGCTTTAGCTCAAGAGTTTTTAGAAGCTTGTCTAAATACTCTTTTTAAAGGATAGGGTCAGAAATGTGTTTGACTCATTCTAGAAATGTTTCTTGTTCTTTAGTCAAAACATTGATTTTTTTTAGATAGGATTCTGAATTAGAATCACTACTTTCATAGGAAGAGGTGTCAGAGTCAATTAACTCATCAACCTGTAGGGGTTCACTATCTCCAGTCATGGAGGACTCAGAACCAGAAGACTCCACAAGAAGAGATGCTATTTTAGAAAGGATTTCTTCCTCGAGCCCAAGCTCGTGAAGTTTTTTGCTCATCCTACAATACTTTGCAGTATGTCCTTTCTTTCCACATCTGTGGCAAATAAATTTCTTTGTAGTTAAAAGGGGTCTTTGGTTTTGTTTGAAAATCCTTTTTCTGAGAGGTATGGGGTTTCTGAAAAGATTTTGAATGTCTTTTATAAGGTCTTGAGGGTTTTTTGTAGTAGGCTTCCTTTGGCTCAGGAAGGAATTTTCTATGTCTTTTGGACTTGTAATGTTTTCTGTAAGGCCTTGTAGAGCACTTACCATTACAATCTTTAGAGGTAGAGGTTTTAAAAGGGTCATAATTAAACTGTTTACAAAAACTGCCTAATTCTTGCTTAGACTTTCTAAGCTCCCATTTTAGACGTTTTTGTAATTTCAAATCTTGACAAATCTTTAAGCCTTCCTTATTAATGAAATTGACAAGTTCACCATAGGTGAGTTCATCATAAGGAATACGGTTGTCATATAAGGCTTTAATAGTGTTTCTTACCTTTTCACCTAAAAGAGTAGGTAAACCGGCAAGAAATTTTCTTTCCAGGTGGAATGGTTTGCATCATCCCTTAGGAAAACTCTGGTAAAGAAAGTGGTTCTATAAGCAGGGAAATCACTAAGTTTCCTACATCTTAAATTATGTAGTAACTCAGCATTTTTATCTCTCAAGTGAGAAGGGTCTCCGATAAAATGGAGGGAAATGGTCAAAATTAAAGAAGAATCGCATCTTGAATGGGGTTAGTAAATTCATTGAGGTTGGGAGTTCCATCCTCATTTACTTGAATGGCATTCAAAATATCTGACTGTTGCTGTTTGGTGAGGAAATGATCCCACCAACCTTTAAGTTGACCTGTAAATCCTGCAATAAGGATTTCTGCTATAGCTTTATCAGAAGTTCCTGATTGGGTTTTATAAGCATTGGCTGCCATGGTCATTTGTTGTAATAGGCCAAGTATATTATACTCAGACATTCCATCTATGTTCCACTCATAGACAGAAGATGCATTAAACCGAGATTGGTTTAGTGCACTGGGCCTATTATCAATTGCAAGATCAGGAGGAGAATGAGAACTAGCAGGAAGTGCTAATTCCCAATGAATTTTATTAGCTTTTGGAATTGGTTCTTCTTTAAAGGCTTCTATATCAGAAGAGGCAATAGAAGATTGATCCTGATCCAACACTCCAATAGACTTGGATTGAGTATCAGGAGCAATTTGATTTTTAGAAGTAGAAGCAGAGGAAGAAGATGCTTCTATTCTGTCAAGTTGTTCTTTAATAGCTTTAGCAAAATCTGATTTGGAATCTTGAACAAGCTTTTGACTATGTTTCGAAACCTGAAATGGTTTGAAAATAGGTTCCTTAAGCTTTTTCAAGGAATCAGGTTTTGTTGGAATAGGTCTTTGAATAGGAGAAACAGAAATGGTTGACTGTTGGATTTGGTTCTCAATCCTTGTCAATTGTTTTCCTATTGTACTTAGATTAGTATTACAGAAGTTATTCTGTTGGATAATACTATCTAAATTTGACTCTATATTGGCTTTGGCAATTTTATAAGGAGATGCTTTTATCTGAGTTGGAGGTTCACCATGATCTATGGTTAAACTCCTTAGAGGGGGATGTTCAGACTCAATAGTTCTGTCACTATCAGAAAGGTTCCATTCAGGGATTTTCTTTCTAACAGTGATTGGGTTTGACTCTTTAAAAGGGTACAAAATGTTGTTGTCAAATGCATACATTTCGAACCAATCAAAAAATAAAATATGGACTTTATGTAAATTGACAAATTCATAATAAAATTCTTGAATTTGCTTTCTTTGATTTAAAAAATGTTTAAAAAACCAAAGTCTTTTTTCTTTATTATTATCAGAATAGAAATCATTATGCAAAAGGGTTTTATCAAGTTCAAAAACCTTTTCAATGACTCCTATGACATTTTCGGTGACTGCCGAGAATGTGGGGGATGTTGGAGGAGAAGGTTCTTTCTCTTCCTGGCTTTGTTCTTGTGGACGGCTAGTGTATATAGGGTGAGGTACACTAGTTGAATAGTCTACAGAACGGATTGAAGAACTAGGTATATCTGAAGTAGAAAACCTAGGTTGGTCTTTAGTAGTTTGGAAAGGAAGATTTATGACAGATGGGACTTTAGAAAATCTTCTTTCCGTGGAATGATTAGAAACAGAGTTTTTATCAGAATATCTGGAAGAAGTAGATCTTCTGAAGGATAGTTTAACTCTGCCATCAGAATACTGAGTTACATTTTGCAACTCTGTATTAGGCTCAAGTTGTTTTGGAATCACTGGTTCAGTGGCTCCATCCAGAATCCATTCTTCTGGAAGGTGAATGTCTTTCCATTGTATGGGTTTTGGAATGACAATATTGGCTTTGGACAAGTCAGTCTGCAAGAGAAGAGTTTCATCTCTTTTCGACTGGAATCTGTGTTGCGTATTGAACGCCGAATGCATTGCTTTATAGGAGATTTTGTAGATTAGGGCTACTGGAATTGATCCTTCAATCATGTGGTAATTATGGGTTTTGATTTGAAGAATCATGCTTTTAATAATATTTTTGTCTTTAAGAGAGACTGTTATGTTTGGATAAGAACATAAAAAATATACATTAATTTTAAGAACAGAAAAAAGATGACAAAAAAATATACATTAATTTTCTTATAAAGTGGGTTCTTATAGATTCAGAATCTTCAACCCTAACAGAGAAGGAATACAATAATTAATTAAATAATAAAAAATGGCATAGTCATTGAAGGTTTATGTTGTGGTGGCTCTAATCTGCTTCTCCTTCCTCACTAGCATCACCTCTGCTATGAACTTAACAATGTCACAATTATAGGCATGTTGGCTTGTAGCTATTAAGGAAGCTCATAATGCATCTAAGCAAGTCACACACTCAGCATGTGTGAATGAAGGACAAGTCAATAAAGTTACTTAAGGGCTATGCCAGCTCAACAATTGTGCTAAGCAAGCTTTGCATTTTGTTTTAATCATTAAGCTAGATATGGTCTGTTTTTAGTGATATTAAGTTTAGTATAAATACAAGTGTAATCATCATTTGTAATATGATTTAAAGAATAAAAAGAAATTCCAAAACATTTATCTTCACTTTCCTAGCTTCCAAACAAATTTTATAGTTTATTTAAGCTTTTCAAACATGGTATCAAAGTAGTCAAATAGAGCAAGTTCTAGTAACCAACAAGCAAATTCCAGAAACTTAACAACTATAAGTACAAATCAAATTCATAATCAACAAACTCAAATCAATTTCTCTTTCAATACTCCAATCAAGCTAGATGATCTAACTATCTGTTATGGCATTCACAAGTCTTAGCCTCTATTAGAGGCAATCGTTTGGAAGGTTTCATTGATGGAACAAATCCAGCACCTGATGAACATCTTGTTATTACTGAAGCTAATGGATCTACTCAAGAAATTGCCAATCCAACATATTAGAATTGGAGATTTGATAACTCTATGAAATGAGAGTTATCTATAGCACTTTTAGATTTAAATCAAAATTACTCAGAGAGTAAATAACATGCTTTAATTATATTTTATTTATATTTTGCATACTTATCTATTTTTAGTTTATTCTTAACAAATTAAGTTGTTTTAGAATAAATTTTGTGCTTAAATCATGTGCTTAATTGTAGGCATCTGGAAGTGCAATTATCAAGGAAAGAATGTTATGCAATAGGCTTACAAAAATGAGGAAAGAGAATGGCTGCAAAAAAGTAGAAATGAGTCTGAAACAATGCAAATGTTGTAGCTAGTGCTGTAACAACCATTGGTGTAGCAATCATGAAGCAACAAAAGAGAAATTTTCGAGAGAATCTCAGGAAAAAAAGGATGCGATCTGCAGTTTCCAAATCTAGAAAAATACACGTCCTGAACTTCCATTTGCCCTAGTTTTCAATTATAAAAAGAAGCACGCACATAAGGAATGGGGGAGAGACTTTAATCACAAGAAATAACCAAGAGAGAAAAAGAAAAAAACATAGAAAATGAAAATTCCGAGGCTGAACAAGAGAAATTACAGGCGTGAGGAAAAAGAAATCAAGAATTTAGAAGGGCTAGTCGCTTATATTTTTATTCTACTTGTTTTCTTTGATTTATAATGATATTTATGATGGCTAAAACTATTTTTGGTTTTATTTTATCACAAATCATGAACTAACTTTATTTTTGGTTCAGTGATAAACAAGCTTGATAGTGAATTGACTGAATTTTATATGTTGCTGTATAATTGTTATAGCATTTTATTTTGATAAAGCTTAATTTAATTCACTATTTCGGCTAACCACTCATTTAGTGATACTAGCTAAAAGAGAGCCACAAAAGGGTTTGCCTTAATAGAACATATCAAAACAATACTTAGTTTTAGATTAGGTTTCCCAAGTTGGGTTAACTTAATTTGAATAGGATCATGCTTAATCTAAAACTAGTGATGAACTAGACATAGGAATTCATCTTATAGGATATCAGGAACCTTGATCGCATAATACTATATCTTGTGATGGCATAACAACTGGTCATTGTTGGTTACATATAAATATAAGAATTTAAACAGACGACAGCTAAAGATATATGAGAGTTCTACAAAATACAGTAGTAATTACTGTAGCAACAATACTGTAATAGAAAACAGTCAATGCCATTAAGTGAGTTGATTCAATCAACCATATTATATCTTGTGATAACATAACAACTGGTCATTGTTAGTTACATATAGTATAAGAATTTCAACAGACGACAACTGAGGATGCAGGAGAGTTCTACTTAGAGCTGGCAAAATTTGACACTACTCAATTACCCGACACGAACACGACACGAATAAATGAGTATGGGTCGTCGAATTTAACACGATTATTAAATAAGTCGGGTCCCGGGTCGACACGATTTTTTCCGTGTCGGATTAGAGTTATAGTTCTTGACCCATTTACACAATCAATGACACGATTATATTTTCTATTTTAAAATAATTTGTAAGTTTTTGTCATCAAAACTCAAATATTGAAATGATTTTCTCTTTTATTTTTATTTTTTGAAAGGATGAATATAAACACATTATTTTATTTACAAAATTTTATATACATTTATTGGTTCAATAGTGTAAATATTTAAAATATTTTTATAATAGAATATGTATATTTTATAATATAATATATATATATATATATATATAGATATATCTATATATATATATATATATATATATAGATATAAAATTAAAAATTCAATAGTGTAAATGTATAATATTTTGGTAGATATGTATATTTTATAATATCGATAAAGTATGTATGTATGTATGTATGACAATGTGTAAATATTTGATGTAAATTTTATTTAATATATAGATATTAAGCGGGTTATTGGGTAACCCGATTATTTTTCTGTGTCGGGTTTGGGTCTCAATATTTTGACACTATTATTAAATGGGTCGGGTTTGGGTCGACCTAAATTTGACACGACACGAAACTGACACGACACGAACACGACCCGATGACCCATTTTGCCACCTCTAGTTCTACCTAGTACTGTAGTAATTGTTGTAGCAATAATACTGTAACAGAAAACAGTCAATAGTCAATGCCTTAAGTGAGTTGATTCACTTAACCATATTATTCCTAGTGGTTACATCCTTGTAAGAGACGTGCAATTTACTTTATTTCAATTTATTTTCTGTCATTTAAATTACTTATTTTAATTTAGTTGATAAAAGATTTTAATTTAATTGGATTGAATTTGCACCATATTAATTGTTGTAGAAATTCTGATAGCATCAATCCTTGTAGAGACGATACTCGAATACTCAACACTTTATTACTTGTTGTGTACACTTGCGCACTAACACTCATATCATATCTTGAGATTCACCCTAACAAGATCACAGGATCAAACTTTGCTTGGATGGCTATTGTCTTCAATAAGTACAGGTGCTTTAAGTCTTGTTATAAATTGTGTTAGCTTTTTTTATGTTTTGGTGAACTCTAGAAAGAATATTTGGTGTGCAATCTGAAACTAGGGTTTTTCAACTAAAATATGAGTTGAATACACTTAAGAAAGAGTCATTGAGCATTGAAGATTATTGTATCAAGATGAAATCAATAGCTAATAAACTCGCAAGTGCTGGCAGTCCCAAAACTAAAAAGACCTAATACTAACAATCTTGAACGGATTAGGACCAGGCTATCATGATGTTGTTACTTTTATAACTCATTATAAAATGGAATATGGCATATGCACTGCTACTGACACAAAAAAACTAGATTGGAACGAGAGTAGAATGATAAGAGTGTGTTTAATGCAAATTATGCATACACTAATGCAAATTATCCTAAGGCTTTCTATGCTCAGCCTAGAGGAAATTTTAAGAAAGAGGATACACTAATAATCTTGATGGCAAAAACTATAATTTTAAAAGAGAAATTGTAAGTCCTTGTCAGAGAATGATCAATGGCAGTTTTAGAGGTAAATATGGTAGAGATCAACCTTTTAGTCAAAATAATTCTCATTTTTCAATCACCTAGAAATCTATCTCCACTTGCTAGGGTGGATTTACTGGAGTAAATAGACCTCAAGGAAACTCAGGCATTGCAGAAGACTTAGTCAGTCAAATCTACTTCAAATTTGATCATATTGCTGACATTTGCTGATATAGATTTGTTGAAAATTATGTTCTTACTACAAGAGGCCTTGATAGAGACAAAAAGACCAAGATTAGCTTACATTGCTAACTTTGATGGTTTTGTTCTTTCATATCAAAGTGTTGAAGATTGTGACAACTTCAGTTACGTACCACAAAGTTTGTATCATGCTTCTGGAGCTCATTGTTACTCTGGAGTTGATGCTTGTACTTTTGGAGCAGCCTATATGGCTAACATTAAAGGAGTTGCAAATGATGGATAGTATTTGGAGAGTGGAGCAAAGCAACTCATCATTTAACCAACAACATAGAGAATCTATAACACAGAGACGAATACAAAGGTATTGATCAACTCATTATTGGAAATGGTAAAGGCTTATCTATTTCTTATATTGGACATGTTTTTCTATCATTTAGAGCTTTAAACTATCCACCTACACACGCTACCATAACACTTAAAGGTATGTTACTTGTTCCTTCAATAACTAAAAACTTATTAAGCATTTCTAAACTCACCTTTGATAACCCTTTCTCTATTGAATTCTGTGGAAACATATATTTTGTAAAGGACATGAAAGGGCAAATTCTTCTGCAGGGCCTTGTGAGAAAAGTCTTTATAAATTGCGATTCAAATCTCTGTTATCATTAACCTTATCACTTACATTTCATCTATCACAATGTTAATGGAATAAGCCAGTCTCTATGTTGTCTTCTACAAATGTGTCAACTTGTTTTCAAAACTGCAATGTCCTTACTAAGGCTTGTTATCATTCTATCTTAATTGATTACAACCATAAGCGTGATGAAATAATCCTATTGCATAGGAGGTTTGGACATCCAAACTTATAAATATTGAGGCACTTGCTTAAAACCTGTAATCAGCTTAAAGTCTCTTATAAAAATCTTTTGTTTTCGATGAATTCTATATGTGAAGCTTGTCAGTTAGGAAAGGTTTGTAGACAACATTTTTCAACAACTAAAACCAAAACTACAAAGGTGTTATAATTGATTTATACTTATCTATGAGGGCCTTCACCTACTGTGTCCAGAAATGGTTACCAATATTACATCAAATTTATTAATGACTATAGTAGATACACTTGGATATACCTACTTAAACTCAAATCTTAAGTCTTTGAAGTCTTTAAACTGGTCAAGCTTCAGGTAAAAAATTAATTTAACACATCAATCAAAATACTGCAATCTGATTAGAAAGAGAGTATAGAATGTTTACTGATTTCTTAAATTAAAATAAAATTATCTTCGAGCATTTATATCCATACACTCATCATCAAAATGGCTTAGTTGAAAGGAAACATAAGCGTATAGTTGAACTATGGTTGACATTATTAGTTTAAACTAATCTTCCTTTCAAGTTCTAGTAGGATGTTGTTCATACAATAGTCTATTACACAAATAGACTTCTGACACCTATACTTAAACTTCTTTCTCCTTATGAGAAGTTGTTTAAACATAAACCAGACTATAACTTTCTCAAATGTTTTGGTTGTCTTCACTATCTTTTACTTGAGAGACTTTAACAAACAAAATTTGATTTTCATATAAGTAAGTGTATCTTTATTGGATATAGCCCTTCTCACAAAGGGTACAAATCTTTAACATGTTTAGGACAAGTCTATATTCTTAAACATGTCATCTTTGATGAGAACACATTTCATACCCTATAGACAATGACCTTTTTTCATTTAGAGATATCACAGAACCTGAAAGTCCAGAATCAAACTTCTCTTAATAGCAAATCATTATCTGTCAACCTTATTCTTACCTAATTGTAACTTTGAAGACACTTGCTCAATAGGTTTAGCAAAATATGAACAAATAGCTCCATCTTCTGCATATATAGATACTCTACATCAACAAGAATAACCTAATCAAGCTTCATCTTCCGTACATATAGATATTCTATATCAACAAGAACAACCTAATCACTCACTATCAGAATCCTCACTTTTGTATACACCTTCTCAACTTCCTAAACCTCCCCTAATACAACCTAAACCACAAACATCCTCTCAACAACAACAAAACATAAAACTTAACCCAAATAAGAGCTTCACTTCACAACCTTGTCACTAGATGATTACTAGATCAAAATATGAAATCTTTAAACCAAAGTTATACACAACCATCCGCCCTCAAAGGTGTAGCCGAGTTGGTTGGTAGTGCAATCTGTCACCTCTCACTTGTGTGGACTGGGGTTCGAGCCTTGGGGGTAGGGAGAGGGTAAAAATTGATTTAGGTTTGCCCACCCCCCTTTCCTTTAAAAAAAAAAAAAAGAAGTTATACACAACCATCCTAACTAACAAAGAACCTAATACAGTCCAAAAAGCTCTTGATGATCAGAACTGGCATCAAGCCATAAGAAATGAGTATGAAGCCTTAATTAGAAATGAAACATAGTCTTTAGTACCATCTTCACTTGAGTATAAAATTATTGGTAACAAGTGGGTATTTAGAGTTAAACAAAACATTGATCGAAGCATAGCCAAATATAAAAAAAGGCTTTCAATAAACTAAAGGTGTTGATTATTTTAAAACTTTCAGTCTAGTAGTAAAGTCTTCTACAATAAGGGTTATGTTATGTTTGGTCATGATGCATAAATGGATGATCAGGCAAGTTGATGTGAACAATGCTTTCTTAAATGGAGAGTTGACTGAAGATGTTTATATATGTCAACGTGACGAATTTGTTGATTTGTATAGGCCTAATTATGTGTGTAAACTAAAGAAAGCATTGTATGGCTTAAAACAAGCCCCTAGAGCTTGGTGTAATAAATTAAAGAATTGTTTAGTTACAAATTGAGGATTCCAGAACTCTTAATCTATATTGATGATATACTGATCTTTGGTCCTAATAATGATGAATTAGAAAAGTTTATTTTAGATTTTTAGCAAAGTGTTTGGATTAAAGGATTTAGGAGAACTATCATACTTACTTGGCATTAAGGTTTCTTATGCTAAAGATAGTGTTTATCTATCTAAAAAAAATATATATTAGAGATTTGTTGAAGAAATCTAATATGTTAGAGTGTTGGGGATGTGACACTCTAATGGCTATAGGATCAAAACTTCAAAAGGAGTTTAAAGGTTATCTAGGACAATGTGTTAAAGATGCAAGTGATTACAGGAGCTTAGTCGGGGGCTTGCAGTACTTGATTTTAACTAGACCAGAGATTACCTTTGTTGTATATAAACTAAGTCAGTATGTAATAGCTCTTACACTGCAACATGTCATAGCTTGCAAGAGAGTCTTAGATACTTAAAAGAAACGAAAGATTATATATTAAAGTTCTCAGTCGTAGGTGAAATGAAGCTTACATGCTATACTGATATAGATTAAGCCTATGACATTGATGATAGAAAGTCAATAGGAGCTTATTATATCTATTAAGGATAGAATTTGATATCTTGGTCATCAAAGAATCAATCAATAGTTAAAAGGTCAAGCGTAGAAAGTGAATACAGGGCTCTTACATATGTAAGTGCAGTAATCACATGGATTCAATCATTGTTCAAAGAACTTCAAATTGAATATACTTCATTACCCACAATCTAGTGTGATAATATCAGTGAATAGAGTAGGCTAAGAATCCTATTTATCACTCAAAGACAAAGTATATTGAATTTAATATGCACTTAATCAGAGATAAAGTGTTAGCAAAAGAGTTGGAAATCAACTACATTCTTAGTGAAGGGCAACTTGCAAACATTTTAATAAAAGCTCTCACATTTATTCACTTCAACTACTTTCGAGCCAAACTCAATGTGCATCAATGCCCTTTGAATTTGAGGGGGCTATTAAAGAAGCTCATAATGCATCTAAGGAAGTCACACACTCAACATTGTGAATGAAGGACAAGTCAACAAAGTTAGTTAAGGGCTATGCCAACTCAGCAAGTTTGTTCAGCAAGGTTTGTATGTTGTTTTGAATGTTAAGTTAGTTATATTCTGTTTTTAGTGACATCAATTTTAGTATAAATACAAGTGTAATCATCATTTGTAATATGATTTGAAGAATAAAAAGAAATTCCAAAACATTCATATTCATTTTCTTAGCTACCAAACAAATTTTACAATTCCTTTAAGGTTTTCAAACAGCAGCCAAACCACAAATGGTGACTTTAAGTTTTATCCAGTTGAAGATAATTATTAATGAGAACAAAAATAAAGATGCGGATGTATATATATTAGGAAGAAAACAAAATCATAATGAATCTTGTTCTTGTTTTTTTCTCCTTTTTTACTTTATAATTATTACATACATACATACATACATACATACATACATACATACATATATATATATATATATATATATATATATATATATATATATATATATATGCATGCATGTATGCATGTATATATTGTGGCGTCATATTTTAACATTGTTTGTGCTTCTTCTTGTTGTTGTTGTATAATATATAATATATAATTCAGAGGGTATCGTAGGTTTAGTTTGCAAAGCAGCTACGGATGGAAGCATCATAAACTACAGATACCACAGCTCTGACAAGGAAGGCAATTATAAAATAAAAATGGTGGGTGTTCATGATAGAGATAATGCCAAGTTAGTTTGGCAGAGTGCCCTCGCTGCATAGAACTGAAGGATCCCAAGACAACTGAGTTTGTTTACGACATTAACAAGCGTGGCGATGCCGTCAATATTAAAACTCTCCTTCTGAAGAAACCATTAATTAATTACAAGATTCATTAATATTGATTTATTAATTCATTCATTCATTTCTTGATGATTACAGTTAATATTCTTTTTATTCCTAGGGTTTCGTTGCCTATAATCGGGCCAAAATAATTTTTAACAAGAGAAAAAGAGAAAATGTGATTCGCTTTGATTTTTTTTTCAATCTTTCTTTCTTTTTCATTGTTTTGATCACTCATTTATTTCCACCACTTTTTGGAGGGTTTTTTTGGAGGGGGAAGGGAGCATAAATTAAAGCTCTCGATCGTTATAACAATATGATGTTAGTGAAAAATTACTCTCCAACATGGTAAATGCATTACAGAACCAACCACAAACAAACAGAGTAAAGGAATGAAAGAAATTAAAAAAAAAAAAAAAAAAGGAGATGGAACTTATCATTTCACTCTATAACATAAGAACAAATAAGTAGGCATTGCAAGGTTATTAATAAATAAGGCGCATTTAATTATTTATGAATTTGGTTGAAAAACTTGTAATCTAGTGACTGAGCTTATCGCCAATGATCAACCCTATGATGATTATTCTCTTTAATCAAGAGATTAATGTACCAAGAGCAGGAGATTAAAGCTAACTTTAATATTATAAAAGGGAAAGAAATTCTAGATATCACTTTAAAATATAGGAAAACTTAGCTTTAGGAATTATAAATTAAAGTAATAAACATGAAAAAACACACATTGTTGCATAAATTAGCAAGCATACTAGTCGGCATAAGTAATATAATGAAGAGTAGAGTATCATTCCACAAAGATTGTATATCTTAGTAGCTACTGAAATTGTTCTAACCCTAATTTATTTGAATAACCGAATAAGTGAATTTAGATTAAAAACAAAAATGAAATAGTGTAACTAAAACTTAAATAAAGATGCAAGCAATTATGAAGTTACCAATAGATTAAGACACTAGGACATCCAACTTCACCATAACCAATCTAATTTAATCCTCTATCTATGCTATTAAAGTTTATTACTCATGTTGACAGTGAATTTCCTTAATCTATTCTATATCCTCTCTCCAGTAATATCAAAAATACCTTCACATATTAACCCACTATATCTCTATGTAAATTTAAATATGCAAAGATCCATTAAGCTCTATGGAAATTCTTAGATAAAATACACTAATCACATTGGCACATCTATGTCTTTCATTCAATTCATGACATGCATTACATAGAGCAAAAACACATAAATCTCCTCTCGGTCTCATTATGTATCCTCAAATCATTTAAATATTGGCTAGATATTTAAAAGCATTAAGCACAATAATAAACACTCAATCATGGAATAAAAACTAAAAATAACATAAATTTATAGAATTAAATTTTCATAATTAGGCTACATCGTAGCCCTAGCAAAATAAATTAGTTCATGAAAATATAAAGAGAATGCATAAATATTATAGAGAACATTCAAGCGAGATAATAGAGAAAAGGTAAGAGAAAGAATAAACTAAGGAAGCTATCCCTCTCTCTCTTGGTTTGCTGCTCTCCGCTTATATCAATTCTTACGGTTTCTTCTTTTTCTTTTTTGCTTTTTCCTTTCTCTTATTCCACTCTTCTTTTCCTCTTGGCTGCTAATTAGTGCTGCCGTTCTTGTCTTCTTATCCTTTTTATATTGTTGCGCGACATCAAAATCCTTAAATCAAAAGGATTTATAACAAGCCAAGCCAAACCGACTTTGAGCGCATGCACGTGAAGCCCACTTGAATCAAAGGTTATTCGCGTGACTTGTACATAGCCAATAAATTTATTAAATTATTTGGTAAAAAATCTAATAATTCTCCTTTAAGCATTAGTCATCCCTCTTTTCTCTCACAGTTGGTAATTATTTGCATTAAGCTCCAATTTGTTTCTTCTTTAAGCTCCTTCTCACTAGAATATTCCCAATATTCCTAGAATAATAAAATATGAAAATAAAAATAAAAATTAATATAATAAAATAAATTTAACATAAAATTAAGTTAAAGAAGTATTAAAATAATATGTAAATTATAAGCACATCACACATCATGGTGATTGTGGAATTGTGATTTTATCAATTGTAATTAAAGACCATGGTTGTTTGAATTGACGCCCATGATTGGCTAGATCAACCCAACATAAAGAATTTCTAGAAGTTTCTTTTAGATAGAGTTCAATAAGGATATAGAAATTCTAATTGAATTATAAAATTTTTGTAGAGTCTTTTTGTTGGCTTCCACAACTCTTGATTATTTAATTTTTTATTGAATGAGAGAAAAACCAAAAAAAAAAAATGTATAACCAAAAGAAACCCTAAAAGGTATGGGTGTGAGAAAACTAGAGAAAAGAGGCACTAGGTTCTTACAATATGACTTGGGATGGAATTTAACAGTCATGATATCTTATTACAAAGCCTATGGTAAATAAGAAGAGATTTAAGTGAAGGTGTGGAGTAGTGGAAAGAAGGTTGAAGGGATTTCAAGATATATAATACTTGCTTGTGGGCACAGGGGCAAGTCCTAAAGTAAATCTACTAATGTCTTAAAGTCGCAATCTAAAGTGAAAAATAGTTGTAATGTAAAAATTAGAGGATGTCTAAATGAAGACGGAAAATTGGTTATTCGAACTATAGTTGTTGAACTTAACCATGAATTGAGCCTTGAAAAGCTAAGTTCCCATGTAATCAAAATATCGGTGTAGCTATAAAAAATTGACATGACATTTATGATCGTGTAAGAATTAGACTTGCCCAGAATTACAATTTTGTAGTTGTTGAAGTTGACGTGTACAATAATGTCTCTTTCATGAAAAGAAATTATAAAAAATCTAGTTGACAAAGTAAGCAACTATAGCTTGGAGATGAAGATGCTTTGTCAATTCAGAATTATGTTTAAAAAATAGAATGTGATGGATTTTCCTTTAGCGTGGATTTAGATAAGCGGAGTCAATTAATGAATGTATTTTGGACATATCCTACAAGTATGGCAGCTTTCAAATATTTTGGGGACATTAATATGTTTGACACCACATATTTTACAAATAAGTATGACATGAAAACTTATCATTTCACTCTAAATAACATAAGAACAAATGAGTGGCCATTGCAAGGTTATTAAGTGATAGAAAGTGTGTATTTATAATGGAGAAAATCATCATTTTACACTCCAAGTCTCACTAACATCTATACTTTTATGTTTTTAAATCCCTTGTGATTTAATTATGTATGTTTTATTTTAATTAAGTATTTTATGTATTCTAGGAGACATGATGGTCATTTCACAATGAACGAGAATCAAATAAAAACACGGACAGCAATTTTAAACTCAGTACAGTCGAAAACTTTAGGAGGAGCTTAAAAAGATAAATGATATTACTCACATATACAGTATTGTTCATATATACGATCATCGTACGATCTTCGCTCACGATCGCTCAATTCACCTGTCATCGCGATAATATGGCACTGTATGATGATGTGGCACTGTACGATGATGTGGCAGCATTCGATTGAATGAATGATGTGGCATTGACTGCTTATGTGGCATTGACTGATGATGTGATGTTGACTGATGATGTGTCACGATCCTATTGGACTAAAATGCTTATATGTCGTTGACCGATGATGTGGTAGTATGTTAGTGGACTGAAAAAACGTGCGTACGGTACATGCATATACAAGGAATGACAGCCCTGATGATGTGTTCCATCCAATAAGAACTTGCCATGTGGTGCAATCATGAGCGTCCAAATTGTTTTAATTTGATGGCCATGATTTACTCATTGTATCTATAAAAAGGGGGCTCCCCCCCTAATTTGACACCCCTGAATCCATTTTTGAGCTCTATTTTCTATAATTCCATCTCCATCTTGTATTTTCTGTTTATTTTAATAAAATTTTCATTTTACCCCTAGCTCAATTATGAGTAGCTAATTTTCTTTCAAGCTTGGGTTGAAGGTGAAGTCTCAACATGCTCCATGGGCTTAATTTGGTAAATTTACTTTTTCTTCCCCTCTAATTTATGTGGATGTTTTGAATTTTCGTATACAGATAGTAATAATCTTGTCTAGATATCGGCTGGTATAACCGTCTCCCTAGGTAAGGTTATTACTATTTGGCACGGGAAGTACTTAGCACCATATCTATTAGAGTGGGGTTCATAAGGAGTGGAAAATCTCCCTTCATGATTTAATTTGTACTAATAATAAATGTTAAGCCGATAGTGCATGTTGAGTACAGATCCAGAGATCCAAGCACTTCATTTTAATAGTTTATTCTCATCGCTCTAATTTAAATCATAAGATAGCCTACATCACTTCCATTATAAATCTAACCATTAACTCAGAAAATAAATTCTACATACAATTAAAATTCACCTCCTCGTGGGATCGACACTCGTCACCGTTAATCTATTTTACAATAGATTCATGCGCTTGCGAGTTCAATAAAATTTACACAACACAAGACACATTTAATTATTTATCAATTTGATTGACAGATTGTCATCTTGTGACTGAGCTTATCACAATGATCAACTTTATAATGATGATTTTCTTTAATCAAGAGGCTAATTTGAGCAAGAGTTTAAAGCTAACTTTAATATTATAAAAGGGAAATAGATTCTAGATATCACTTTAAAATATTGGACAACTTAACTTTTATATAGGAATTATAAATTAAAGTAATAACCATGAAAAAATATAGATCATGGTGATTGTGGAATTGTGATTTTATCAATTGTAATTAAAGAAAATGGTTGTTTGAATTGGCGCCCATGATGAGTTGGGTCAACCTAACATGAAGAATGTCTATAAGTTTCTTTTATATAGAGTTCAATAAGGACAAAAATTCTAGTTGAATCTAAGAGTTTTGTTAAGTCTTTTTGTTGGCTTCTGCAACTCCTGATTATGTAATTGTTTATTGGACAAGAGAAAAACCAAAAAAAAAAATGTATAACCAAAAGAAACCCTAAAAGGTATGAGTGTGAGTAGAGGTGGAAAAATGGGTCATCGGGTCGTGTTCGTGTCGTGTCAGCTTCGTGTCGTGTCAAATTTAGGTCGACCCAAACCCGACCTATTTAATAATCGTGTCAAAATATTGAGACTCAAACACGACACAGAAAAATAATCGGGTTACCCAATAACCCGCTTAATATCTATATATTAAATAAAATTTACATCAAATATTTACACACTGTCATACATACACATACATACTTTATCGATATTATAAAATATACATATCTACCAAAATATTATACATTTACACTATTGAATTTTTAATTATATATATATATATATATATATATATATATTATTAAATTATATATTGATATTATAAAATATACATGTCTACTAATATTTTACACATTTACACTATTGAACCAATAAATGTATATAAAATTTTGTAAATAAAATAATGTGTTTATATTCATCCTTTCAAAAAATAAAAATAAAAGAGAAAATCATTTCAATATTTGAGTTTTGATGACAAAAACTTACAAATTATTTTAAAATAGAAAATATAATCGTGTAATTGATCGGGTAAATAGGTCAAGAACTATAACTCTAATCCTACGCGGAAAAAATCGTGTCGACCCGGGACCCGACTTATTTAATAATCGTGTTAAATTTGATGACCCATACCCATTTATTCGTGTCTTGTTCGTGTCTGGTAATCGGGTCGTGTCAAATTTTGCAAGCTCTAGGTGTGAGAGAACTGGAGAAAAAAGACAGTGAATTATTACAATATGACTTGGGATAGAATTTGACAGCCATGATATCTTATTACAAAGCCTATGGTAAAGAATAGGGGATTCAAGTGAAGGTGTGAAGTAGTGGAAAGAAGGTTAGAGGGATTTTGAGATTATGATACTTGCTTATGGGCAAAAGGGCAATTCCTAAAGTAAATCTACTAATGTCTTAAAGTCGTAATTCAATGTGAAAAATGGTTGTAATGTAAAAAATAAAGGATGTCTAAATGAAGAGGGAAATTTGGTTATTTGAACTATAATTGCTGAACTTAACCATGAATTGAATCCTGTAAAAGCTAAGTATTTCCAATTTAATCAGAATATCAATGTAGCTATAAAGAATCAATGTGACCTTTATGATCGTGAAGGAACCATACTTGCCCAAAATTGCAATTTTGTAGTTGTTGAAGTTGGTGGGTACAATAATGTCTCTTTCATGAAAAAAAATTATAAAAATTATGTTGAAAAAATAAGAGGATTATAGCTTGGAGATGGAGATGCTTTGGCAATTCAAAATTATTTTTAAAAAAGGCAAGTAAAATGTGATGGGTTTTCCTTTAGTGTGGATTTAGATAAGCAGAGTTGATTAAGGAATGTATTTTCAATGGATCCTATAAGTATGGCAAATTTCAAATATTTTAGGGACACTAGTATGTTTGACACCACATGTCTTATAAATAAGTATGACATGTCATTTGTTCTCCTTCTCTGAATTAACCATTATGGATTGTTTATTTTGTTATTATGTGAGCTGATTCATGTGAGGATATTAATTTACGTGGTTATTTCAAACATGGCTATCATGCATCTTTGATTCTCCTCCCATTGGAATCATTATATATCAACACAAAGCAATGAAAAGGCCAATTGAGATTATTTTCCCTGACACTAAGCATCTATGGTGTTGGTGGCGATAAGTGTTAGAAAATACAGCGATAATGCCAACTGTCCCAAGAAATATTCAAAATTGGTTTAAGTATAAAATAAAAAGGATCCAAACTTAAGTTAAGACATAGAGAATATGGATAACATTATAATATCGCATGGAAGGCAGGTGATTACTTACGTAACCTCAGATAATCTTAACAAATATGATAATAAAACTAAACAAATGAATGGCACATGAATACTAACAAAATCACATTTCAAAAGGGCAAAGTAGTTATACATCTAACAATCTGAAATTTAAGATAAAAAATGATGGTGAATATTTAGATCTAAAATAATATCTTTGCCAACATTGCACTCTTCGGTCTATAAACAATAACCATATGGACTGAAAAAGGACTTTTGCCTAATTTTCTTTTAAAACCTAAAAAAAAAATCAAAAGCCTAATTCCAAATTCTATTTCGAACTATTTGACTTGAGCGTTGGATTGCCTTTCAGCACATTTGGACCTCGCTTTACATGTTGATTATAATGCTTTACTCAAACTCTAAAATTAATTTAATTTTAGTTGTTGAAGGATTTTAACACTTTTATGTTGCATTTACTAAATGGGAATCGAAATGAGCTGCAATGGAAATGAGTTGGAATCAGAATGAGAAAATATAATCAAAATAAGTTATTTACTTGAAGTATAGGAATCAAAATAAGTTATTTACTTGAACTATAGGAATCAAAATAAGAATGAACTCGATTCTTATTAATGTGTTTACTTTGTTTTGAAATCTAAATGAGTTAGATTGTATCAAATTATTAAAAAGTCCTTAATTAGCTATTGTTATAATTATTATTTTATGTTTTAATTATTTTGATTTTTATTATTCAAAAAATTATTATTATTCTTAATTATTGTTAATAATAACTATTATTATTAACATTAATGTACTAATTAAGTAATAATTCTTTTTATCATTATAACAACAATAACAATAATAATAATAATAATAATAATAATAATAACAACAATAAACCATTTCAAAAATTAATTCAAAATTGGAATCACAACGACAGTCACGATCGCGAAGGCTGACAAATGACAACCAAAACCCAAGCAATAGATGGACAAGCAGCGATTGGTGGTGATGATGAACATGAAACACAAGGTGGCGAAGCAACGACAAGCGAGGACAATAATTTGATGAAGAGAAAAGCATAAGAGAGAGGAAAAGAATGGCTTTGCTTTGGCTAGGGTGGCTGTGAAAATGTAAGGATGACAAAGATTCGATGAAAAGGAAGAGTTAAAGAAAGGAAAAGAATGGCCTTGGTTTGGTAGCTGCTGCTGTGGAAGTGTAAATGAGGGCATGGGCTGATTTTTTTTCCCTCTTATATTATAAAAAAAATAAAAAATAATATTAAGATAAAGATATCTAGGTGGGGATTTCAAATTTTCGTATTTACCCAAATTTGAATTTGGGTTGATAAAATTGAATCCAGATACCGAATTTATTTTACTCCTTCACAAGTTGAACTTGACTCAGATTATCCAAGTTTGTCCAGGTCCAACTTGAATCGAGTCCAGTTTAAATTGCCATCCCTAGTATGAATGCATTCTCAGATAAGTAGTTTAACTCAAAGATAGCATTGAAACAATTGGACCAATTTCAAAATGCATTGCAATGTAAAGTTGAAAAAGAATGGCAAGCATACGTTGAGTATTTCAGCAAAAAGGTTTCGTGAGTTACAAGATTTGAGATAGAGGAGCAAGTTCAAGGGTTGTACACTAATCTCAAGTTTCAAGAATTTCAAAAGGAATTAACTAGATTATGCATTGTGACATACTTAAGTTCATGGGATCAATATATGACATCAGTGAAGCATATGCAAACAGTGTGAAAAGAAATTTTGAGGTGATATTTGAAGAAGATAAGAATGAAGTTAGTTGTACCTATTCAAATTGTTAAT
The DNA here is from genome assembly GCA_030449905.1 of Luvunga scandens. Taxonomy (NCBI): domain Eukaryota; kingdom Viridiplantae; phylum Streptophyta; class Magnoliopsida; order Sapindales; family Rutaceae; genus Luvunga; species Luvunga scandens. The sequence continues at coordinate 882,896 of JASUUG010001019.1, read as the reverse complement.
TTAAGTTTTGAGGTGGTTTGATGTAATTGATGTACCGATGAATGGCATATGTTTTATCTACACTAAGCTTAATGAACGACATTGTTTTACTATTAATTCTAATTTATTTATGGTAGTTTTTTTTTTCAATCACTGTAGTTTTGATGTATTTCCATGTTCAATGTTATAATACATTGAAGGTGGTTTATGTAAAGCTTTATGGGTTCAAAATGTGAAAATTATAGACGACATTCTGTCAAATATTCAGTAAGATCATGTCGAATTTTAATAAGATCCTTAGTATCGTAACACTAGTTTATTTCAATTGAAAAAAAACCTTGTACACATTGTTCTGCTTACAACAAGACAAAATGCGTTCATTTATATCAACTACGTAGTGCAATTATTATTCCCAAAATACAACATACAATGCTAAAAACAACTAAAATATTACAATCATTCCTAACTTCATCGGTTTTCATTCCCTCATTAGCATTCACAGCTTGCCATTTAGGCCAAGAATCGTTGTTAGTGGGTAAATTGGTGGGGGCCAAATGATATGTTGCTCTATGGAAACTCATTTGGTTCATAAACCAAAGGTTAAATAACCACCAAGTCATTCTAAAATGTCTTAAGCACTAATGAAATAACACAAAAATAAGTTAAAAATATGAGAGGACCAGCAGTAGTTAGGGTACCTAATCAGAGATTGTCCCTCGAGTTGTTTTTAGACGAGACCATGCGAGAAGGGCATGAGTGTCCAATGAAGTCTTGCCAACAGGAAAAGAGAAATGTCCTGACTAGTCTAACTCAACAATAGGCCAAGAAGACAACTTAATAGCCATGAGAAGTTAAAAGAAATGCGATGGCAACCTTGTAAGAAGTGAGGACCACATAGAACAAAATGTATGCACTTGTTAATAATATCAATTCGTCCACTATTAAATTACATGAAATTCATACCTTAAAATTTTGGAAATTTACAAAATTAACCATAAAAGTTTATCAAATTTCAAAACTAACCCCAAAACTTTATTTCTATCAACATTAGCCAAAGGATGGTCCAAGTGACATTTTTACCCCTCTCATTCTCAATAATTTCCCTCTTTATTTAACTCAAATTTTGAACTTTCCTGACCAAACCAAACTATAAGTTGAACTCTCTTGACCAAACCAAACCAAATCATAAGTAGCTTTCTCTCTGAACTCATCTCTAGAACCAAAATACAGTTTCATTTTTTTTTAATTTTTTAAAATATTATGTCATGTAATATAATAATATTTTATAAAATGTGTCTCATATTCTCTTTATGATGCTTTATAGTTTGTAATTATATTTGTTTTTATAATTTCAGGCTTAATGGATTCAGTTGTGCTTCAATTGTGTTATGATGGTTAGTGAGAGACATTAGTCGATGGCAGTATGGAGTATGTGAATGCTAAGAATATAGCTTTTTTTGTTCAAAAAAATTATTTGTTTTATCAGGTTTTGGCAAGAGTATATAAGGTGATGCAGATAAATCCTCATGAATATAGTATCACAATAAAGACAACTTTGAGGTCTGGTAACGCAATGTATCATGCATGTTCACTACCCATGGACATTTTTAATGATAAAATGGTGAAAGTTATGTTACATATGGCCTCTGATGTGGTCAACGATGGATGCGTCCCTATATGTTTTACCAAATCTCCTCAAGTACCGAGTGAAGATCTTGAGCTACCGATCGAAACTAAAACTTCCTTCCGAGCAAACATGTATGTCCCTGATATCGAAAAAAAGGTGTTACGAAGAACGATGTCGTTACAACAACGTTACTCTTCACTCAATGACAATGATGACAACATTGATGATAGCGGCATTATGTTAGTTAATGTTGGACAAGAGGTTTTACCACTAATGACGTCATTAGAGCAACGCTACTCTTCATTTCACAATAATAATTTCTGCAACAATTATAATCTTATTAATCACATTAGCAACACAAAAGTTGATAATATTTGTGCAGAACCATCTAGTAGTACGAGGGGCACTCACTTCAATAGTGCAATTGATGACAGGGACGTTGGTCATTCTAATATTCCTATTAATAATGATGACGAGCGTGAAAATGATATTCTTATCAATAATAGAGATAACCAACCTATTCCTACAATGGCTCATTTGAGAAGGAGAATTGACCCCCTCACAAGTCTTACTCTAATTTTGCCTTTAGGCATGGTTGCTCCAAACTTTGTTAGCAATTGTGACTCAGATGATATTGGTATGGGTAAGCTATTCGTTGAGAAGAATAAGTTAATATTAGAACTGGGTAAGGTTGTCTTAAGAGATAAGTTTGATTTCAAAATTGCACAATCCACAACGACACGTTTTGAGGCCCACTATTCTTCGGAATCATGTAAATGGCAACTTCGAGCAACGAGATGTTCAAACGAGCAGAATGTTCCTTAGGTGGTAAGGTGAATCGACAATGTACACACTTATCATAATGAGGTATTGTTTGATGGTTATCGTTAAGTAAGGAGTTAAATTGTTAGTCACATTATCGCAGACAAATATATTCAAGAGAAAAGGATATATACTCCGAATGACATCAAAGTAGATATGCAGTAGGAATACGGTGTTCACTTAACATACCAGCACGCATATAGAGCCAGAGAAGTTGGTCTTGAAATTGTTTGAGGGAATCATGCAGAATCATACAGCTTACTTCCAAAATACTCTCACGTTTTGACCAAAGCAAATGAGGTACAGTTACCCACCTTGAACTGGATGGAAATGATAATTTTTTATACTACTTTATAGCTCTTGGATCTTCCATCAAGGGTTTCAACCAGTTCTTCAAGCCAGTGATTGCTGTTAATGGCACTCATCTAAAGGGACTATATCGGGGAAGCATGTTTGTGGCAACATGTTTAGACGGAAACAATCAATTGTATTCATTAGCCATTAGAGTTGTAGATTCAGAAAACAATGAAGCTTGAAAATGGTTTATGACGAAGTTACATGGAGTGATTGGTGATAGACTAGACTTAGTAATTATCTCCGACCAATGCACCACTATTAAGAGACTGTTTTTAAAGTGTTTCGTAATACAGCCCATGGCGTTTGTTTTTACCATGTCAAAAGTAACGTCAAGTCAAAATTTAAGATGTCCAAAGCTGTTTGGGATGATTTTGAGTCTATCTTCATAAACGAAACGAAACAAAAGCATATGGGCACGAAGAATTTAAAAAATAACTTGAGGGGTTATGGATGATGTACTCAAGTGCAGCTAATTACTTAGAGAATTATGTTGGTACGTGTAATTGGGTAAGGTCTGAGTTCGAAGGTATGAGATATAATATTCTTACCACCAACATCGTGGAGAGCGTGAAATTTTTTATGAGGGAACCACAAAAATTTTCAATTACTCATTTTGTGGATCACTTTCGAAAAACACTGCAACAATAGTTTTATGATAGAAAAATTGTAGTTGAATCGATGAGTACTCGTCTAACAACAAGAGTATATGAAATAGTCACCAAGAGGAGAACTTTGGCTGAAAGAATGATCGTTCATCCTGTGTCTCGGCATCGATTCCAAGTTTTAGATGATGGTATTAAGGAAGGGTTAGTTGACATAGACAACAAGACTTGTTCTTACAGAGTATTCCAACTTGATCAGCTTGTTTATGCTCATGAAATTACTATTTGTCTAACTGTCCGAGTGGATTACATAAGCCTCTGTTCTTATTTCTACACCAAGGAATCATTGCTGAGGACTTATGCACAACCAATGGAGCCAGTTGGCGATGTAGCCGATTGGGAAGTTCCAGTTGAAATTTGAGAGATGAACATTTATCCACCAATAAAAGCACCACCACTTGGTCATCATAAAGAGCTCAGAATATCATTTGCTGATGAGGATGTCAATCGGAGGACTATGCGATGCAGGCAGTGTAATGAACTGGGATATAACCATAAGCGATGTAAAAATCTCATCGCATCGAACTGAAGCTAGTTATATATGAGCGTTAAAGTTATTATATATAATGAATCATTATTTTTTGTTGTGTTAGATAATTATATATAATGAAGTTATATTTAATTTTATTTCATATTATAAAGTGAGTGGTAAAATTGTACGCCCAAGACAAAAAATATCCATACATCGACATTCGAACGGCTACAAAGGCTTACAATCTAATATCAGCACTACAATCGTCTTCCTAAAGTATTCCCCATGCTTACTATCAAAATCAAATTTACCTCCAAACATTAAATACATTATAAACATAAAAAAAAAACATCGCAATCGCCATTACCAGGATCTTATTGTGGCACGCACGTAACTGCAATGACTTTCAATTGCTCAGCATTCCGCAGCTCATGTCGAATGTTATAGAATCTAACATATTCTAGCTAACGAGGGAAGATAACTTCAAATGGTCTGAATTGATGTTTGTACATTTTATTGTCATGCTAGAACCCAGTGATTGTTGCCCAAGTTAACGATGATGAATACCTACATATAAAAATTTCCTCAAATTTATCATCAGTATTGTGTTTAAGATTGTAAAAAATTACCAAAAAAAATATATTTTTAAACCACAAAAAAGCGCACACCATATCGACATCCGTCAACGGCTTTGACTGGATGTGCTTCCGCCCACCAATATAACTATTCAAGCTATCGCTATATTCTAAAGAATCGACCGTACAATCTCTATTGTTCCACAATTGATTCAAGAACACCTAGTACATAAATTACATAAGAATAAGAAATTAAAAATGATTGAATACATTAGCAGAAAATAAATAAAAATAATGATTATAAATCCTTTAAACACGTTACCCAAAAAAAGTGTCTGTATGCGTGACCCACTGAGGTAAAGCATTAGGATACTGCCATTGTTTTTCGCTAATCAAGCGAAGATACTCATGAATATGTTGTGCAAAAACATAAACATGTCAATTGATAACAAATTAAAAATTAATACCGAAATCAACAACACTACAACAAAGCATGACCCAAAAGTATTTGAAAGAATGAATGTGACTGTCGAACAATCCAATCCACTATGATTTCACCAGCAAACCATCGGTCAAACTCCTCAAATACACTTGGATCATTCAATCTTCTAAGTGGATTTATATCTACACTCGGTGTTCTGTCAATGTCATGATCCATTATTTCTAGTGGAGGCGGAGGCATGATGTTCTTTCCTCGCTTGAATGGAGGAATCAAGTACAGACTATTCAAAACATATGACTGTCTGTACGGTTGTCCAAACTTACTAATGCTCAGAGGTTCCTCTGTGAAGACTTGCACGCTCTCTGCGCTTGCATCCCCATAAAAACTATATAATGAAATAGGAGTAGAAATATTTTGATTGCCAATATCAATATATACTCCATAGTCATCTGGGACCTATCAATTTAACAGGATGAATATATTAAACAAATATCAGAATAAAAAAATAAAAAATGCAATTGTTAAATTTTATATTTGCTTATCTTTTATGAGCGTCCACTCGGAGAATTGCCCTACGAGCATTTAGTAAATGAACCGATAAATCTCATTACTGTTTCTTTAAATTCTTTGTGTTTTTTCCACTCTGCCTCAAAAGCGGACTTCAGTTCAAAAATGTTACAATTAATCTTATCCATCTGTCATCTGATGTAATCATTATGATGCTTTGTCCTTGACTATTACCAAAAAAAAAAATTCACTACCTAATGAGAGACTGTTATAATGATTCATATACGAGGAAATTAAATCATTTATAACCTCTGAATCATGTGTGTCAACAACTCGGCTGTCTGTTCCTGATAGTTATCTGCAGGTATCTCATCCTTAACATTTTGCTGCTCAGGTGTTGGGCTCGGTGTGTTGTGAGACTCCTCTGTTTGCCTTGTAACGGGCGACGTGTTGATTGAAGGTTGATACTGCAAAAAGTAATAAAAAAAAATGAGAAAATAATAAACCAAAACATTTCAAAGTTTCGAGTAACCAATAAATAATAGTGGCTTGATGCACTATAGGATACTCACGTTACGGACTCATCTTGAAATATGTGGCATGTAATCCTTCACAATCTACCAATATTTTTTGCCTTTCTCGATATTGTCTGGCTCAATGGTTTGTAAAATGTTTCCCTGCTATAAATTTTAAGTTAATCTGATGTAGTATTTAATAATACGGAAAGTAATACTATACTTCCATCAATATATAATACTTACAAAACGAAAATTATTATTAAAAAATGAATAACTTTAGCAAAGTTTATTTTAAAAGAAGCGATGGGTTTCTATTGCACGATTCAAGGAATCTTCTTTTTCATTTTGACGACCCACGCTGACGGAAGGCCTCTAATCGCTTCAAAAATCCAAGCCTACAACAACCAAAGTAAGAAAGTCATAAAATTTATCGTTAAATATTCAATATTACAAAACTAATTAATCCAAAAAAAATTATCAACTCACTTGAACCCCAAACATAAAGCCATAAATATTGTATTTTTCAATATTGTGGCTTGGATTTTTCATGCGAGCCTCTTTAAATTTATTCTCCTTGCTGTCTAATGCATTGTCAAGACTGTCGTATATCGTTTTCTATGACAAATGACCCCATGGACACTTTTGGAAGTGATCTATGTCATCTACTTCATTAAGCAATGAGAAATTTATTTGACAGTGGTCTTTTCGATTATTTAGAACTCTGTCTACAAAATAAAAGAGCACAATCTATACTGCATCAATGTCGTCCATTGCCTCGAAGTCCAACTTTTCAAATCTTGCGTTGAATTGCTTAAAATTAATGTTGCGAAACAAACTGTCAAAATACGTAATAAGTAGCCAATGCACTGTTTTTTGTTGTTTTAGTACGGCATCTTCACCATAGAAAAGTCCAGTAACTAAGCACCACTCTCCAACTAATTATCATATCAAATATTCACTAATTTGAAACCATAATTGATCTTTCTCATTTCGTTCCTCATCAGCCACTTGCCTAAGGAACACGTTGTATAAAATTACGCCACTAAATAAAAAGCTTTGAAACTCCAAGAAATACCCAAATATGTCATTCTTAAATAGTTGCAACAGTCATTTTGTCAACTTTTTGTGGATGGCTTTTACCACTTTAGCTAATTTACACATACTAGAGATACAATCGAGAAAGTGATCGATATAAGCTAACTTCATCATGCCCGGTTCATTTCTCAATCCTACTGACTCGTGATTTGTTATTTTGTCTATCACCATGTATCTATTACATTTATAATACTATCATATTAAATTTATAACAATTTAATAATATCAAAGTAAAAAGAAATTGAATCTGTACGCATGTATGTCGCACCACAATTCATACGATAGGAGTGGGCCTGTTGCACAAAATGTGAGCGTCGAGCGCGCGCCCGTCATGCCTAATTTGTGCTACTGGCGTGCACCTATTGCGTGTAATGGGAGCTACAGGCCATCACTCGACACTCACGTAATGGGCGTGCCTGTCACGCCCATTCTTCAAGTGCGACAGGTATCCATTCAACCCTCACCATGCCCTAACCCCAACTAACAACATCACCGACACTACAAACATTACAACCACTTCTATCTTCCATCACCAACACAAAAACACAACAACATAACCCACAACAATTTTTGGTAATAATTTAGGGTTTTGGAACTAACATTTGATTTGTTGATTTTAATCGTAATCTTGGTGATGTTGGCTGCCGTGGATGGACTTCGACGTGGTGTGAAGCCGCCAGCGATGAGAAGCTCACTTAGAGGAGAGAATCCAATCGGTTTGGGAGGAGAGAAAGTTGGTGAGAATGAGGGGTAAAAATATCACTTGGGCCATCCTTTGGCTAATATTGATAGAAATAAAGTTTAGAGCTTAGTTTTAAAATTTAATAAAATTTTGTGGTTAATTTTATAAATTTCCCATGTCGGGGTCAAGCCGACTACACATGTGGGTAGTGACACAGCCTTTTAGATACCTTTACTCCAAAACCTACCACTAGTAAGGATCAAAAGGCACCAAAGGAGACTTATGATTCCAAACTTCATTGACATATTAGGACTATTGACACCCCTTAGTTAGGGCCAGTTTGGGATTGCGGAGGCTGATGGAATAAGCTGCTTGTGCTGTGCAGATGAAATAAGCTACTGATTAAAAAAGTAGCTTGGTGTTTGATAAAATGTGTTATTACAGTTGCGGTGGGTTTGAAAAGTAGAGTATATACGTTTGGTAAATTTTATTACGAAGTTGCTGTTTTATTATATAATGACCAAAATAGACATAAATTTTAATTATTTTTATTTTTAGAGTATGTTTAATAAATTATTTAAACATATTTTTTTCTTAAATATGTAAAATTATATTAAAAGAACTCAATTAAAAAAATTTAAAGAACTTCATAATTTGTTATATAAAACATGATAGAAATAAATGTATGATTTATATATTAAGGTTTATGGATAAGTATGATATACTTGTCTTTTTATTAAAATCCAAGGTTATAATAGAGATTTTAAAAAGGTGTGACAGCTTATTGAATAAGCTGGTTATGAGAAACAACTCTTTACCTGATTTTAAAAGCTGCTGACGAAATGGAGAAAATTATGAAATAAGCTGCTTTTACAAAATTTATCAAACAATATTTTAATTAAAAATTATGAAATAAGCAGCTTATTGAATTTCAACCGCAATCCCAAACTGGCCCTTAATCTCATAAATTTATATGATATATAATTATATTCAAGGATAAATACGAATAGAATTAATACCATTTTTTTTTCTCTTTTTGAGTTATTTTACTTCTATAAAATGATTTTTTTTTTGTATTAATACAACACAATGGAAGAATAAATCAAATAAAATTTTATCCCACTACAACTAATTTTTTAATAATTTTCAAACTAATTGTTGCACCCAAAGTTTATAGGTGTAATAAAATTGTATTACACTCTAAAATATTCATTATTTTCTCAGTATAATGTTTTTCTTAATTTTTCTTTTATTTTTATTTTTTTAAGAAATTAAACAATAAAACAAGTTTGAAAAGGAGGATATAGATTTTAAAATTGTAGGAGTGAGAAAGTTATTGGATATTGAAAGATTTACAAATGAGAATAGAATATAATTTTAAAAAAGCAGGTTTCAAGAGAGTTTTGGAGAGCTGCCAATAGTCCGGTATAGTTGAAAAAGGAGGTTTCAAGAAGGTTTTCGTGGGCCACCAATAGTCCGATTCACATGCCAAACCATAAAATGCTTAAGTCACATCGTCGCCTGCCTATTTGAATTAGCTCAGTTTTTTTAAGGGGATCCGTCCCTATTCTTTAAAATCAAATTGCTATTCGTATCCAAAAGGGAAAAAATTCAAACCGGTGTTGTTGCTCGAACCCTCTTCCTTGACTCACACCCAACCCCCTTTTCTGCCAAGGCTATTCTAATCCCCGTTGCAAATGGACTTCTAAACTAATCCAGTAAAACATCTTCATTCTCCACAATTGTGTGCACAAATCAACGATTGTTACAAGATTACAGGTAAATAGACTTGCGACCACAATCTAATTCTAGTTGTTGAATAAAACCAAACAACTCTGATGGTGACATCATTAGTCCACAAAAGACCATTAAAATGATTTAGAAACAACAGCTCAAATCAGCCTGCACTTGCTTTAAGTGAAGTCACTTAACAAAGATGGTTCCGAATTTACCTTTGTCATACTGAAGTGTAAATGTCACTTATGGTACATAACTACATATCCAAAAAGTACTATCCCGCTGCATTTAGATGGAAAAATTGTAGGCATCCATTAAATGAGGATTGCTATATGAAAATCATCATACAAAAAGCAAAAGAATCCTGCTACTTGGTTCTCTGACAAAACCAACTTCACAGCCTCAAGGGAAGAAGATTTTCCAACAATATTTCAGCTCATCTCATTATCTCAACAGCATCTAAACTGTCTTGCTCAAAGCAGAACGATTATACGACAGTATAACAATCTCTGGTCACTGTCAGCACTTGCTAGGATAGACAGAACATCACATACCCCACAACTATGGTCTCAAGAAGATATCTCAGTTGCTACAACTTTTTTCTCCCGACCAACAACAATTAGTAAGACAGTCTGTACATCACGTATTTTTTACTCTAAGCCCTGCCGGCAACAATCTCAGGTAACTGCAAAATCACCAATAACCAAAGAAAAAATATATTAAGGTAATGCAACCAGAAAACTCTGAATTATCACCAAAATCCCATTGGAAAATAAGAATATTATAAGTTTCACTACTACCGTATATAACAATGGAGTAAATCATGGACCAGGAAATTCTTGCTTTCCATCGCTAAATAATCTGAGATGTTTGACAAGGTCATCTTTCAACGAATTAGGTATTTGTGAAAGAAAGGTTGACTTTGCATCTCTGATCAACAATTTCCTGCATTAAAAAAAGGCTCAACTGAGTTTCTGATTGGTGCAGGTAAAAGATTACAACAATTGTCTCGTAATAAATAAATAAATAAAGGACTAGATGCTAGATAAATCAGGGGACTGTGTGTAAATTTAGCAAAACACAGGCTCATAAATCTTATTAGAAGTTCTCAAGATATGCATACATACATACATACATACATACACACGCACACACACACACACATATATATATGTACATATATCGAACTTAACGATTAGTTTAAAATATTTTATTTGAATCAAAAGGGACATACTTTTTGCCTTCAATCTAAAGCCAGAATATTTTACTCGAAATGTTGCCCTTCAATAATTCTTCAGTCTACAAGTACTACTATGGAGTATTGCCCACTATCTTCTCAAAGTATCCAAGACCAAAAACCTAATATCTTCTCTTCGAAATCAACCCCAATAGACTTCATCTCTACTCTATTTTTACTTGTTGACTCTCTCTATTCCAAATCTTCCCATATGGGACAAGAGGCCACTGAGAATGGAAGGCACAGAAAACTTAATAATATTCACCAAAAACCTAACATACTTCAATGGAAGGCAGAGAAAACTTCATGAAATTCACCAAACTGCTAACATACTTCAATGAATTATCTTATGCTGGAATTCTCTGTTTTTATGTTGCATTTTTCCAGGAGGGGATCATGTACTGAGAATATTTTTTCCCCCTTATTCCCCTCCCCCAAACAACCCCTCTCTGATGATAAGTACAGATGTAGACATCGCTTTAGATTGATAAAGATAACTAACAGAAATAGAGATAAAAAGCATGAATTTGGTTGTATCAAAAAGTGACACCAGAAACGTTTAGTTGAAAAGTAATAAATAAACTGAAATAAAAGAAGTTCAAAGAAAGAAACTAAGAAATATAATAAAGAAGATATAATAAAAAAATCGGTGGAAAAGGCAACCACATACCTAATTGAAAATAGAGAAGTGGGAACGGCCACAAATATTCAAAACATCAGAATACGAAATGTGAGTTTTTAGAATTTTTTGGTTTGTCAAAGATTTAGACAAATAAATAAATTTCATTGAAGCAAACTCTGATTTTAAGAGGATTCAATCTTTACAAATTTACTACAAAATAGTAATATTAAAATTAATTAATTTATTAACAAATAGAATAATTAAAAATAAAATTAAAAAAATAACAATTATAAGAGCAAGATATTTTCTACGGTTCAAGTTGTATTCGAGATTCAGACTGCAACGAGTCAAGATAAAACATTGAACAAAATAAATTAACATCTAATGCAAACCTTCAAAACAAAAGCAATGCATTCCTCTTAAAAAGCTATAATAAGGAAGGAAAACAAAGGAAACAGGAATAAAATTATAGAGCAATAAAAAATGTAAGACAAAAGATAAGACAAGTAACATAGATAAATAAATAAGGAAAACAAATTGTAGTTCTACTTCGTTCATACCCACTTATAGGCAATCAGTATGATCTAAAGAAACTAAACTCACTGCCGATAAATGCACTGTCGTTTTCTACTCTATTCAAATTCCGATCACATCCTATAAATGCAGGATATGACTGGTGGGCACCACTCCAGTCAGCAGTCAGAACACAAAGAAGACATTCAAGCTCATTCAGTACAACAAAAGGAAGAAGACAGAATATACATACATGCAATTCCAGTAGTAAGAAGATGCCAACATAAAACCAACTCTGAAAATAGAAAGGGTATACTTTCCAGAATATTTTCTTCAACTACTCCCTTTTGCATTGGTTAAGGAAAAAAGGCATTTGTAGCCCCAATAAAAAGAAAGCTAAGATAATTCATCGAAGCTATTTTACACCGTCAAAATCTAATCTATGCTAAGATGAAAGCTATTTGACACCACCAAAATCAACATAGGAATTTAGAGGAACTGTTTTACTAATTGTTGAGATTCAGGGATTTATGACAATAACAGGTTAGAACATCATTTTTCTCATTTAGCTCATTCATACTATCTGTTCATAACCGAACCCGCATTGCAAAACAAAATATCTCTCTGTGGAACCATGGTTTTCAACTTTTGCCAGTTAAAGATGATTACATATAACAAAATAAAAAAAAACAAGAGCCATACCATGATTGTCAAAACCAATTTCAAAATCATATTGAACTCATTGTTTGATTAAGTCTTAACCAATATTTGAAAGGTTTTTCGCTAAAAATAAAAAATAGAAAACCACTGACATATCATTTGCTAGATATAAACATCTTAGATCATGAGTACCCAATAACTAAGCTTATCAATAATTTTCCCATTAAACTAGTGAGCCTGGATGAAAACACCATCAAAACCAGAAGAGGGGTTTCCAAGAAAGAAGAGAGGATTTGTGTCCATAAACTAGGTAAAAGCCATCAGCCAGATCTTTAACCAAATTGCAGCCAAAATGTCAATTACTATCATATCCAGACTACTCATCAACTATTTATATAATGAGAATTTAAAATCTCAACAGCTAGGATAAAGTCAATCAATGTACTCAAAAAAGTTAGTTGAATAAATATTGAAAGAAAAATTTTAAACAGATTAAAAGTCAAAACTTTAGGTTCATATTCTGCATAATATCATATGTTGAAAGCTTAACTGATTAGTTTGTATGAGAACTAATATCTTCGGTGAAACAGCACTCCAGCACAAAACTACAATGCCCACAATGACATGAATTCACTTTTAAACTGAGCCACAGCAGGATGGGAAGCATATGATCATAACCATGCCCATCTCAGCCAAACACAAAGCAAATAACCCAGTTTTCAGCCATAACACTCCAGCATGAAGAAATATCAAAAATTGGTATAAACAGAAAGAAAAAGAATAAGGCTTAACAGGAGCAACAATCACTCAATTATTACAGTTGCAGCAACAAGATTCACAAGGATTTAAGTGCCTCCTTGTTGGCTCTAACTGTATGATCCCCTCCCACAGGGGTAAAACATCTCAGCCTTTAGAATCAACCTATGTTGTAAGTGCTGACACAATAACCTCCTTAGACTATCCTTTTCAAATCTCAAGACTGCTCCCCCACCCCCACCCCCCCCAAAAAAAAAAGATTAGCCCCCAGGTAATAAAAGTTAACCTTTCTGGTCTAAATAAATCTAATCAAGCACTAAAGCAGAAGCCTTCAAAGGGAACTTATCCCTTTGAACCTTTTAACACAATAAAAATATCAAGAAAACAACTTACTTTACATCAATATCTCCTGGAGTGATTCCCACCTCATGCGCACATTGCCTCTTTCTTGAACGCATATAACTGAGAACCTTTTCAGACCAACCACATGATCGCAAGACTGAAGAAGCCTCTTTCTTCAAACTGAAATTCCAGAATGAACAAACAAACAGAAGCATTAAAACCAGCAAGACAACAAAACGACTAACTTAAAACGTAAGTTATCTATGTATAATTATATCTCATGCCGAAGGAGAAACATCGGACCCCACAAACAAGGGAGGTACGCATAAGAAAAAAATGAACAGCAATAATTTTATTAAGGAAATGGAAAAAGATCTTGGATTGGGTTCACAGGTAGCACTATAAGAGAACTAAATGAAATCCTAGTGTAATGAATATGCAAATATTACCATTAAATCATTTCTAGCTAGAGTAGCAAACATGTATTATCTTAGATAAAACACTTATCAAAACATGTGATCATATAAAACAATTTTTCCACAATAAGTGGACTTATCAGGATTTCAAAATATATGTTTTTTGGGACAGAAATGATATTCATCATGAACAATGATTAAGCTGACTCAAAACACCCACCCACTATATCCAGCCTTAAATACACTGAGATAAAAGTTTCACAAGATTCAAATCCCACAGTTCTTGTTAAAGAAACAGAATCTGTATACAGATTAAAAAGAAAAAAAATTACAAGTGTGGACCAGATATTCACACAGGTGATGAAAACAAACTCAAGCTAGCCAATTCATGATCCTAACTGGTAGGGATCACATTGCAAGTGGTGGGATGCATGTAACTGATAGAATCGGAAGCAGAGAATTTCATGGACAGAAATCAACCAAGAGAAAACAAAATGCAGAATCAAGGATAGCAGAAAGAAATCTAATCAGTATAAATTTACATTAAACAGAAAAGTGTAGAATAATTTAAGTGACAGCACATACACTTCTTCCAGTTCTTGAAGCTTTGCAAGAGATTCAGAATCCTGCGTCAACAAAATGCAAGACTCCTCCTGTGATTTTCTCTTGGACCCAGAGATATCAGTGTCAAATTTAACACTACCATTAAGCATTTTGGTAGGATCTGGCACTATTCCAGCTGTTGTCCTGCTGCTCGTGCAATTACCTTCATGGGGATCTGGTTTTACTGAATTCAAACCAACACTTTGCGTATCCCCATTTTCACTTGAAACTGATGCAAGGCCATTCCCTCCACCAACAGCATCAACTCTTTTACTCTTGTAAGAACCATTCGTGTTTATAAATGCATCTTTTCCACTTTTCTCCTTAGGAGCTGAGTCTTTCACAACTCCATTCATTTTCACACTCTGACTCTTATGAACATTGACCTTTCCATTACTAGTTGAAGGAACGCCCTTGCAACCAGAGCTTCCAGAAATGCTGAATTTCAGACGTGGGTTAGAAGGCACTTTCTCAACCTTAGAGATGGTAGAGAGAGTCTTCTGAGACGATTGTTCAGCACTAGGCTTCGTAGCCACTGCTTTCAATGGAACAGTACCCTTCACACCTTTATAAGCCTCCTTTCCATTTTCATAAGATTTAACACCATTGGAAGCAAAAGTGCCATTGGCTGATACTGGTCTTTGGTTAGCACGAATGAAAAAGAGTATATATACCTTCTCCGACAGAACCTCTTGCAGAGTTGAGACAGAAACATATGAATCATTACAGCAATACCATCGGCCAATAGCATCCTGTATGCAAACAGAGAACCAATATCAACAAAATGATGAGCTAGTTGCAGTCCTGAAACTCACTAATGAAAAAAAAGAGCAGTACATGAAGTTTAACCTTGATATAGGCATAATAATGCCCAGAATCAGGAGAAAAGCCCGAATGCACAATCGTACCAAAAAGTTTATACTCTGGCTGAGGATCCTGCATTGCAAATAGATGGGGGAAATAACAATTCTACATGGAAAGGAAACAACTCATAATATGGTACAACGAGAACAAAGAGCCCTTCCAATGGTTCCAACGCAGATAATTCATCTTCACAGGCAAATGAAAGTGAGTGAAAAAGCACAATCACTACAGACAAAATTAGAGAAATTGGAAACAAACTCAGAGTACATAACCACCCACTGTCCATCTGATTTTGAAACTTGGTAAATACTTTGACATGTAAGCATCCTATCATTTCTTCATGCCTAATCAATCATTCAAAAATCTGTTGACCATCTCTATCTTGACTTCCCATACAAGTTTAAATTACCTGACAAATATGAGGCTAAGGAAGTAATAAATTTGTAGTCTACATAATATGTTACTTGAATTATTGAGCAAATTACTCACTTCACAACTATGACTATAAAAGGAAAAACGTACATAGAAGTCTATCATAATTCTATTGAACTAAACTTCCTAAATGAGGCAGTCCCATCTTAATCCAAAACTATAAACATCTGTGTGTACACATCACTAAACTGTGTTACTGAAAATTCATTCCATTGTGTAGGCACTTATTTAATCAATCCTTTCAAGACCACTATATGAATAACTTCACAGTGTCGAGCTCAACTCACCTGGCTTGCTTTGCACATGAAGCTTGAAAGAACCAAAACTTCTTCAAAAGCAATGGCCTTATCAATTTTCCCACCAAATATTCCCTCAAATCTCTGCCAGCACAAAATAACCCATCACTCAAAATGCAAAAACAAGAATGTAAATGACCAACTAAAATCATTAACAACTAATCCGCAGCAAAATATATGTACACGCACCTTGAGCTGGATTACAAGTATATTTGGTGACTGCAGGAACGACATTTGCTTCCTTGCTGCCACCAATTTCTTACAACTAAACAAGCATAAGTCTTTTCATTCAAATGGCACCAAAATAAAATAAAAATAAGTATCACAATGGAATTAGTGAACTTACTTGTCACATCTGTACTTATTATTGCCATCCAAAACCTCAGGTTGAAAAAACTTTTGCATAGCTTCTTTAAGCGAACAACTATTCAAAATATCAAGACTAACATCCATAATCTCATCGACCTTATTCGACTCAGCACCACAAGCCAAACACTTAACCTGACTCTGCAACGTGCCTCCAAAGATCTCCTTAACTACAGAACTACCACCATTAATGATCTCTCCACCTCCACTGCAGCCTCCTTTCCTCCTCAGCTTCTTGAGCCGCAAACACGTGTTGTGGCAAGCATCAATCACATACCGCAAGAACTCGTGCGCATCCTCCTGACGTCCACACTTAAAATGGTCGGAGAAAATCCTCAAACAGCTCTGGATCTTCGCCGGCGCATCAAGCGTGAGGTCCACGCTCAGCGACCGCACAATTCTCTTCTCCAGGATACAAAACGGACACTCGCGCTTTCTCTCCGCGTCCAAAGCCGAATCACCTGTGATAATTTCATATTTGTCAAAAATTAGGTCTAAAAAATTACAAAGCAAAAAAATAAAAGAGAAATTAAATAGCAAAAAGAAAATTAATCTAACCTGTAAGCTGTTTGCAGAGAGAGGAGTGTTGGAGCTTGAGGCAGAAATTGGCGAGGGGAGGAGTGTAGGTGAGGCACTGAAGGACGCTGTTGAGATAACAAGAGTTGCCGAGATTACGTAAGCCTAAAGGAGGGCCGCCGCGTTTGCGTTTCTCACTGAGTAGACTCGGCTGCCAACTCATTTGCAATTCGTGAGCAAGTCCCATCAACGGAGACGACCGAGGCTTGCCCCTTCAAATTCATCGGTGAGAAGAATATGATGAAGATGAAGAAGATCGCATCGCTCTCTCGAATTCTAGCTAACTAACTCGAGATGAATTGGACTTGAATTGATAATATTGACAAAAAAAATAATACTAATAATAATGAATTTAATTCATTATTTTAAAAAAAGAAATTAGGGAAATTTTAATTCATTAGGGTGGAAAAGAAGAAGAAGGAGGAGGTAGCAAAGCAAACCCCCAATTCCCTTCTCTTGAATTTGTGAAGGTTCATTTTTTATTTTATTTTTGATTTTTTTCCCCCCTTTCCTTTCATCTTCTGCCTGTTCGACTTATTTTTTCCTTTTTATTCAATTTTAATTTTTTAATTTTATAAAATTTAAAAATAATAATATTATTATAATTATTATAATTATAATAATAATAAGTATTATTATTAAGATAAAACCATAAACAAATTAATTATTATTATTAAATGCTTAATAAAATAGTAGTCAAGAGTCTTGAGAGTTCGACAATTATATACGGGGTACTCTACCTTGCATGATTAAATGGTCAAAACAAAATCTCATCATGTTGAGGCTATTTTTTGTCTAGGCCATAGTATTCTCTGCTCAAAGTCAGTGTTGTCAAAGTCTTAATATAAATTTATTTTAAAAAAATATTGTCAAATACTTAGCTAAAATGGTAATTTTATCCTTTTAAACAAAATCACATTTTAGGATATCTTTCTGGAAAAGGATTTGAAGGGCTGTATGGATAAAAGAAGACATAACTTTGTCATGTCTTAAAAATATATTTTTTAAATTTTTAAATTTTTAAATTTTTATTTTAATATAAACACGCTTCGGTCCCAATTGATTTCTGTAAAGAAAGGTTTGAAATTATACAGTGAAAAAATGCAAATCTTGTCCTAATTTTTATCAACAAACATAGATGATGCAAGACAAATTTCAAGAATTCTTAAGTGAGTCTATTTCGTATTTCTAATTAGAGAGAATAACAATTTTGTCACATATAATTTTCTTTTATCATTTAGGTCCCTCGTAAATTTTGGATATACCCCAATGTTAATCGAAAAAGTGCACTTTAATAATTTTTATTCATACGTTAAGTTTTATTAAATATCAATGTCAAAAGATCACATTTAGGGATGCAAAATTACTTATAAATTAGTAAATCGATCAAAACCTACTTGTAAAATCTTGTCCACTATAAGTTTGTAAGTTACAGGTGAGTTTAATGTTTCAAATTAAAACCTATTATAGGTTGTTAGTAAATTTGGTATTCAGAAAAAATCCGCTATCTATATTATTTTTTTTAATTATTTATGTTTTTAATTTTAATTATAAAAACCATATTAAAAAAATCAATCATAAATTTATAATTTTTAAATATAACCTATCTAACTGCAGCATGTGTGGGGGGGAATTGCTAACTTACAACTGCTATAACTTACAGTCCCCTTAAAAATTATATGAGTCCCACCATTTGTTATACTGTTCACATATTTTTGAGGGGGCTGTAAGTTACAGCAGTTGTTACTTAACAACCCTTACATATATATATATATACACACACAATATTACTGATATTTTATTTTAATTGATTTTGTTTATTTTGCTTTAATAACTTGAACCTAATGATTACTTATCAAAATTAAGTTTTTATTCCCTTAATCTATAATTAATAGTAATTGTACAAAATTTACTTGCTAATATTGTTGACAATACTTGTATATCGATTAAAAAAATGAAACAAGACATTGACATTAGTGATAATAATTTACCTACAACAAAAATATTTTTTATTAAATTAATATATTTTGTGTATTTATTTTAATGTCGAAATTTTTAAGTTCTTATTTCCATAGATAAAATCTAGAATTGGGTATATATGCGGATTTTTTAGATTATTGTTATAAATTTATAGTTTAAATTATATAATTTAAGTTTTTATATATTGTTAAATGTATTTTTTAATAGTTATAATTTTAAATGAAATGACCCGTAAAAAATCTACCATAAATTGCAGATGCTTTTGGTAATTGTGGGTTGCAAGTGCATTTAATAATTGTTAAAACCTTACCATGGGCAAATTTTTTTTTTTTTGGGAAAAATAGAAACCCACATGTAAGTGGATTTAGTTATTTAAATTTTTTGGGGGTTCGGATTTTATAATGGGAAATCGGCAAACTGTTTCTGCATTAAACCAGGTGATTTTGAAAATAAGCAAAATCCAAAATTTGCCTAGTGTCTAGCCTAATTTCTGCTTACGAAAGACCAAGGTATTGCAGTCGTCAGGTAACCTTCGTAATTAAAATGAATTTATCTAATCAATTCAACCATTTTATAAAAACTAGCAATGAAATTTGGAGGCATTGTTGTATCCATTGTCAATTTCTTCGTCAACCTCACAAGATAAAATTGGGATATATGGTCACCAACTTCCCTCTTTTGCATGTAATTTAAGCCGTGTGATTAACATAAATTAAAGACAGTTAAAATCAGCTCCTTGCTCAGAGCTTCAACATCGATTCTGACTCAAAATTTTTCAACTGAGCTTCAACAGGCAAAAAAGGTTAGTAAACTGCAGTGCAGGCTTTCCCAAAGTATACAGAATTCGAACTACAAAACTTGGTGTATTGTCATAGTCTTATATACCAAGCATATGGTACTGATCATTTTCAAGAAAATTGTTAAAAGGGAAAATGAGAGTATGAAATACCCATCAATCTTTTCAGAAAAATAGCTTTCAACATGTGTTGCAAGTGTTTCTTTTCATGGTGATACAGTGGTCGAGTTTTACATCTTTACAGACCACTTTCTCATCTGCAGCAGTTCATTCAGCTCCAAACCGGCAATACTTAAAAAAAAAAAAACCATAATGAAGGAGCAGCCGCAACCATCAATAGAAACACACATTACAAATTGATGCTTCACCAAAAGAGTTATCAAGAACTAAAAACACATCGAGGTTTCCTGCAATAAAGGAAGAACAGAATAAAAACAGTTCTACACAAAGAGATAGCTAATATTTCAAATAGAAGTTCAGTTGCAAGAAATTATTACCTCCAACAAGTCTTCACAGATTACTGTTGGCTGAAAACTATCTTTCAGAAGTAGATGATGTAGTTGTTGCTGTCAGTTGTGTTTGTTGTGAGTCATCAGAAATAGCTCGAGAAGCTTCCTTTGTTAACTTGTGATTATTATAAGCGGCCACACCAGCAATAGCTGCATATGGAACAAATAAGAAAACAGATAGAATAGAAAAAAGCAGAAACATTTGCCGAGATTTTAGAATTGCTTTTCCAGAAAGCAGCCCTTAACTTGCTCAACATTTTCTTTACATCTCATTCAAATAGTCCTGGAATGAAGGACAAAAGTTTGGGTGTGTCTGACTACCCAAAGCATAAGATTGCAATTCACAGACAGAAACCAACTCCACAGAAACCCTCAACACTCCTCCCCCAGGGCCAGCACCACACTCCTTTCGAACTAATACTACATTGTCAACTACTTAGCATTATTACCCAGAACAAATAATTTTCAAGCATCTAACCAAAAATGAATATTCAAAACAGTCCTGATCTTAATGTTACAAACAATTTCAACAATAGAAAATTTACTTTGCAGGATCCACTCTCCTAAAAATTGGTCTAATGTTTAGACAATCTAAAGCATAGACATACAGTTTTACCACACGCAAGAATTTCTGATCTAGGCAGTGGTGCACAGCGGATGCTACAAATATAACTAGCAGGGCCAATGTCCTCACAAACAAGTCAACACGTCCCATTTTATTGTCTATCTCCAAGGTCTAATTTAAAAGTTGATAACTGTCCCCTCCCAAGATTATATATGAATCCACCACAAAACCAGATCCCAAATTGCAAGCAGATACTGACTATCATCTTATATATTATATTCTCTACCATAGGAAAATTGATGCCTCTGCTGCTGGAGCCATCAAACAAAGGTATGAAGGTTGCAATAAGATGAAAACTCATATACAGACTCGAAAACACAGATGCTCATGCACTTACCAATGCCATAGCCAAAAAGATTAATAATTGTCAGCTTTGTATCCGCAAAAAGAAGGGCAGAAAATAAGACAACCACCCAATCCTTAACTACTCCAGCAACACGGATAGTCAGAGCACTTGTATGTGAGATCACAAGGAAAACTGATAAGTTGAGAGCAAATGTGCAGAGTGAGTTCAGTGTTAGCATAAGCAGTGGAAAGTGCCATGTTTCCAATGCATCCATCTTTGGTTTCTCCAGAAAGATCCATGGTATAAAGAGACAAAGAGCACTGCAAAATGAATTAATATATGGTTGCCACATGCATAAGTTTTCTGGATGCATAAGAAAACAAATATTTAACTAAGGAATGGCCTGAAGCAGAAGTAATTAATCAAATTATATAAATTGAAACGTGCCTGCAGGGACTAATGTAATACATGACAGAAATAGGGTTTAATTTGAGACCCTTCCTCTTAACCAGAATCTCCATGAATATAAGTCTTAAAGCTTCACCAACAACGCCACCCATTTGGTAAACAACTCCAATCCAGTTTATATTTATTTCCCCATAAGAAGCAACGAGAACTCCAAAACTTATCACTGACATTATCAATAGCATTCTGCAGCTCATGACCTCCAGTCCAGCAGCTACTCCAAGAATGAAAACAGCTACTGGCACTGCAAATATCATTCAAGAAATTGGATGACAACAATAATTCTCTCATTAGAATGCCTGGAAAAGATTATGCTACCTAGAACTTCACAACAAATTTAAGATCAGCATGAACATCCCAATCCCAATAACTTGATTTCTAATGGCGATGGATCGCAGGCCCATATATATATCGTCCGCTAATATCTTGATTTCTAATAGTGATGAGAGGAGCAAGAAACAGGAACTGTAACTATCATTCAATAAATTGGGGGACAACAAAATCTCTCGTTAGACTGCATGGATATAATTTATGCTACCTAGAACTTCACAACAAATCTAAGATCATCATGGATATCCATGAGAGGAACAAGAAACAAGAACGGTAACTACTTACTGATTGCCTTCAACATTTGTGCAAATGCAACTGAAATATACAGGTAGGCAGTGTTTCCAAGCCATAGAGTCATTGCAAACATTGCACCAATAGGGAAAACTGATGTTGTGTATCTGCATATATAAAGTTTAATTAAAGTTAGGCCAGCTCTTCATCTTGATTGTTTCAATGTGAAATCAAACTAACGTCTGCTGGTTAACCCTACATTCATACGCATTCAAATTTACAATTATATTTATAGAACTAATAAAGACCTGAATCAGTGGACACCACTGGGGAACATTATCTAACTTCATTTCCGGAAAGAATCATATGATCGTATCTTCTAAGTTTCCATTACAACATTTGTAGCATTTAACATAAAAAAAGACTCATAAATCAGCCATCAAGAGTTTTCAGTAACCACAACTTTGCAAATTCAAACATCATGCTTACATTTCCATTGTCATTCCGTCCTCAACCTTCATGACCTATTAGGAAAAACAAATAACATACATTCAAGAGTTGCACAAAATAGTTGACTACTAAAAACTCAGACGCTAGCATAATATATAGCAATCTAGATACCTTGAAAACTTTGGTGAGCACAAAACATAATACAGAGGAAAACACCATGTGAAGCAGCGTCAATCCAAGAGGATAAGGAAAGTTTATTTCCTTTGATGACAATACCCACTGCATTTTGGAAGAGGATGGGACCAATGCCATCAAATTGTACATACACCCATAAAATATGTGAATAGGCAGGAAACAAATCACTCAAAGTTAACTCTAACAAGATGGACATCAACTAAAGTGTAACAAAAAGGTCTTACTTATTTCAGGAGATAACAAAAAAAAAAGGTTGACCTTGCCGCTAATATTTTAAGCTTTGCAACCCATCAGTTCCAATTAAGAGTATTTGAAAACGTTTTCCCCCATTATTACATTTTTTGTGTTAGTAGCAAGCTATCAAGAAAAAAATGGTTCAAGACTTGTCAGTGATGGACCCCGATGTCACAAATGTTACGCACTAAGACTTCCATTCAGTATTATTTCCTAGCAGCTGTAGCATTTTAAGCCATACTTGATAGCCATTAAGTGTTTAGTAAACACTTGCAGCTGAGGTTTAGAAGCTAATGCAATTTACCTCAACAGTTTATTGCTGAAAAACCTATAGAACTCCGACTATTTAATCAAAATTATTAGTATTTACCAAATGTTATCAACTTTCGTTTCTCAGCACCTACAGCTTAAAATTCACAGCATTGCAATAACAAACCAAGCTTAAGGCTCTATTTAGTATTGAGATGCTATAGATTACAGCTCCTACAAAATAAAAATTAATGCTGCATAGTAAATATGACTTTTAAATATAATTTTAATGGAAATAGTAAAGATATTATAGAGCTTTCATTATACAAGTAGTAGATCAAATCATCTTAACTTCCAAACCACAGCAGCTAGTGTTTATTAAACACTTTAGTGTTATCGTTTTTCAGCTATAGCTACGCAATTCTAATACAAAACAGGCCTCAATCACAGTCAAACTAGCCAAATAAATTGCAGTGACTTGAACACTCTAACTAAAATATGGTTGTTCAACTAGAAAGGACAGTAGCACTAGAACAAAAGTCAGTTTTCAATTTAGTCCAGAATCTAAAATGACATTAATAAAAGCAATCACAGACAAACAAACAAACAAAATAATGATGAACATTTCGATTTCAAATCAATATATAGTTAAAAGTTGAAAAAATCAATGAATTAACAGATAATGCAGGAATTGACCTTGTTGAAGAAGATCTGACCACTAGAGAGAGCGATGTAGAGGAGAATGTATGCGTAAGTTAACACTTGTTCTTTAAACATTCTTCTCTCCCGATCCACCATTGCCGCTCCCGCTTCCGCTTTACTTAACTCTAATCCCTCGCAATTCTTTGATTAATTCCTGTCTTAATATATAATTATTTTTTATTCTTTTTTCTAATTGCAGCCCCCTGCTGTAGTGCTGTCTGCTCTTTAGTCTTTACACACTTTACTTGCTCGTTCTCAGTCTCGCTGTTATCTTCGCTGTCTCGTCGAAGTATTAAAGATTTTAATAAAAAATCTGAACAGCCTTTTTAACCGAAATGCATAAGCCGAGTTTCCTTTTCGGCCAACGGGCCATAATGGATGTAAATGCCTTTTCATCTTGGGCCTACGCACCAGAGAGAGAACAAAGGATCAAGAGAAAAGCTGTTCGTAAGATCTGCCCAGGTGGTATGCTTAGCCACTCCTACAGTAGGACCATCAATTTTATAAAATTTCGTAGGCCCAACAAATGTAGTCGTACCATGAGGACCCGAGGACATGGGTGGTGAAAATACCCGACTGGCCGGACCCGACCCGTATCCTTGAGATGTGGGTCTAATAATATATGAAGGCGGGTCGGGTATGGACATCACTTAATAAACTTGGGCCCCGACCCAGAACCCGAATTTTATTAAAAAAATATTATAAAATATATATTATTTTAAATATTTATATTTATTTGACTTATTTATTACACAAATATGAATTTTTAAACATTTAAAATTTATAATTTCATGTCAAATTTTATTAAAATAAATTTAAAACTTATAAAATCACAAATAAAATTATAAAAAAATAAACAATATATTTATTTTAATATTAAAAAATACAAAATCAGCGTACCCGAATAAAAACCTGGCCCGAGTAAAAAAAATTTGCATCCAGGTTGGGTCCGGGCATTGCGATACCCGGACCCGGACTAGGACCCAAATTTTACCAACCCTACCTGAAGATTTCTTTGTTAGTAGAACATAATTTCTTTATTAGTAGAGCAGAGCGAAGTTAACATGGTCTCATATATACAAGTTCTAATTCAAGACTCGTTAAAGTTCCGAAAATATATTAAATCATGTGTTTTAATATAGTAATAATTATGAAAATTATTAAATTATATAATTTAATAGTTTTTTGAATTTTAATAAAATCCAAAATTCTAGGCCAAGTCAGCACTATATATATATAAAGGATATTGAAATATCAATTTAAATACATCTCTATTTATTACTACTAATTTTATTTCATTTTTTTCTAACATTACCTTAAACAACTTGTATATTAGAAAGAGAAAAGTTACAGTTAAAACAGTTTACCCAAAAATTGTACTCCTAAAAGCTTTATAAACAAGATCTATTTAAATAAATTTTATTTGAAAAGTTATACATACAAGCAATGGTAATGTCCAAATATTTAAGTCTCAATTTAAGTCAAAGATAACCTCCTAACCATCCCATTAACTAAGTGGAAGATTCATCAAACTATGAAAATGTTACTCTGTTATATTGTGATGTGTTTCTAATGCTAATAAAAGGTAAATCACCCAATGATATTTAACATCCGGAAGATCATTAAATAAAATGTGTCCCAAGTTGAAATATCACAATCTACCGCTTGTTTCGGATCATAACATGGAAAATTATAACCAAAATCCTTTTTATTGGACACCTTCCTCAAAAAGGTATAATGAGTAAGCTATATAACATACATATTGATTCTCTTCTCCAGCAAACAGTTCAATGTTATAAAATCGCCTTTTGTAACGATCAAGGCTAGTAAGCCAATCGGTTTACATAATTGTTCAAGTACTAGTAGAAGATTTTGTAGCTACCGCGACCCCCGCTTCCTCGGGTGGAACTCCGGACTAAGAAGTTACTTGGAATAATTTGCCAAGATATCAATATCTATGGTTAAATAGTCAAGAGTATAATAAGTCAATCTACAAACTTTAACACTAGCCTTAAATCCAATACTCGCTTTAGTTAGTGTTTGTGATGACATAAACCCCTCAATATTACATTCATACATTAGATGGTAGTTAAATAATTTTATAAATTATAAAACTTATTATCCAATAGATGAATATCACATGGCATTAATACTTAATTATTAAGATCCCTAACATTTATATATACTAAATGGATCCTAAATGCTATAAGAAAAATATTTATTTTCACCCATTTTATCGATAAGACCTACTATGTATGCGCTATGTTTTAAATTTTAATAAAAGTCCTAAGTTTCATATAACAAAAATATATTATATTAACGAGAGTTATTAGATTAGAACCCGCTCTTGCCGTTGGGATATAACTGAAAAAGGAAAAAGTAAAGTGAAAAGACAAAACAAACAACATAAACGGATAAGCCATCGTAATTGGCTAACAAATGGAGTTGCGGACGGGCCAACCCGAGTGCCCGACCCACAAAGTTATCATGATACTAAACTTCATACAATTTAACTGACAGGTAGAGGGAAAGCAACGGCCCTTGTCTTGTCTGTTTCTTTCACATGATTTATCCAGATTTATGTGCAAGTCTTAAAATTCCATCTTATTTTTTCTTTAAATTTGATAACAAGAGAGATAATGATAATGAAGAAGAAAAATTATGAAACACACACACCATATGCAGATGATAGCCACCCATTTTCCCTGATAAGATTTGTTCTCAATTTCTCACCTCCAAATGCTCATCCACTCAACTTGCATTTTCTTGCTTAATTTTTTTTCTTGTCTTATAATTCAATCAGGCTCCTTTTTTTGTCTCCATGCAAAAACTTATATTTATTTTATTTTCTCTTTGCTTTCTATTTCTTAAATCTTTCTCTATAACTCAGTCTTTGTTCATCATAGTCTTCTCTCCACTGATTTCTCTGCATGCACTTTGCCGCCTGGTCTTTGTAAACCTTAGGTGTGTATGTACATATGCTTCACTTTACTTCTTTATTATGAATGAGCTTATTTCATTGGATTGACATAATAATTAAGTTGAGCAAGAACAATTTTTTTTTCTTGTTTTCTTTAATTTGAATGCGTAAATTTAATTTGGCCTGTTTCAATGCCCACAGATTAATATCAGTAGAAAACAGTCAACTATCAAGATGGGAGAGATCACAAATGTGATGGAGTATGAGGCCATTGCCAAAGCAAAGTTGCCAAAGATGGTGTTTGATTACTATGCTTCAGGTGCAGAGGACCAGTGGACTTTGCAAGAGAACAGGAATGCTTTCTCAAGAATCCTGTGAGCTCTCTGTCACCTCATCATATATATATATCACTTGAAAATAAAATCTTTAATGTGTTCAAGTTCTTTGGATACGTAGATTGGCTGTGGTTTTTTCTGATTAAGATCTATTATTATTGATAGGTTTCGACCTCGCATTCTGATTGATGTAAGCAAAATAGACATGAGTACCACTGTCTTGGGCTTCAAGATATCGATGCCAATCATGATTGCCCCCACAGCCATGCAGAAGATGGCTCATCCTGAAGGTAATCATTGTTTCCTTGTAAGCATATCCGCTTTGTATCAAGACGTCTGTGATGAGTATTGATTGAGTAATTGAAAATGCTGTTTCGGTATACAATTTAGTGGGTTAGTAAATGGTATAGCAGTACAGGGATAAATTATAATCGGCGCTCGGCTAGGTCTAATGTCTTGACTTGACTAAAATTTTGTGGTCGGTATTGGGAGCTTATAGTGGGTTCCTGAATCATTTGAATTAAAATTGGTCTGAATGATCTGAGTCTTCAAGTGTACAAGTGATAGCCATATGCCTGCACTTCATCTTGAAGCTGGTTTATACACGGATTTTGGTACTAAAATCGATTGACAGTGATTGTCATCCTGACAAACACCATATGCCTTTGACTCATGCAGGGGAGTATGCTACAGCTAGAGCTGCCTCAGCTGCTGGAACAATTATGGTTTGGCTTCCGCCCTTTTTTGAAGTCTAAATTAAGATATACACCTTTAATATAATTCCACAGGTTTTGTTTGTACAATTTTTGTTTTTCCTTTTGAAGGGTGATATCACCAGTTTTAAAGGTGGATACCTTATAGCAATTGCATAGATTGTGTCAATGTTGATTTAGTTTCTTGTGATGCTTCTAATCACGGATTAATCTTTCCTGCTAGCTTCTGAAAGAGACTTAGCAGCCAGACTCAAGTAGGTAGATACTGATAGCTTAAGTAAGGGAAATGTATGAACTAGAATTGTAGTTGATGCCAGAATCCACGAAGCCACAGAATTGTAGATTAATGATTATTAAACCAGAGGTGTTGGTGTGTAGCACTCTCTTGTCTGCAATTGCATCATTTGGACACCATGTTTAGGAATTTCAGTATGACTGCTTCATGCACAAATGTTTTCCGTAGTCACCATATGAACACTTCCGAGTTTCAAGTTTTACCTTACCCAGGGCTTATCACACATAGTTTCTGATTTGGGATGAAACTTTAGGTCCTTTGAACCAGCACCCCCCCCCCCCAAAAAAAAACCAAAATTTGTGGCTGTAATAATGGTTTGTTCAACGGTTTAATGTGAAAACTTCCACTCTTTGATTCAATTTTCAGACATTGTCTTCGTGGGCTACTTCCAGCGTTGAAGAGGTTGCTTCAACAGGACCTGGCATCCGCTTTTTCCAGCTCTATGTAAGTCAATTACCATGTTTGATGTCCTTCATTAGGTCTACTCACTTAAACAGCTAACATATTTTTTCATCTGAGAATAAATGCTATGCTTTATCTGATTGATAATTTTGCTATTTAAATTATTCAGGTGTACAAGAACAGGAACGTGGTTGCTCAGCTTGTAAGAAGGGCTGAAAGAGCTGGATTCAAGGCTATTGCTCTAACAGTTGATACCCCAAGGCTGGGTCGCAGAGAAGCTGACATCAAGAACAGGTTACACTTCTAAAGCTTAAAATTGAATCCAAATGATTCGGTTAATATGCCTTTTGACTTACCTAAATCAATTTACATTTCTGATCTGCTGCTGACATGTGTTTGTTTCACAGATTCACTCTGCCACCATTTTTGACATTGAAGAATTTTGAGGGTTTGGACCTTGGCAAGATGGACATGGTAAATGGGAATTACAGCAATTTGAGAACTATTACGTTTGAACAATGAGTTTTATTCTCCATAATTCTTATTTTATTTTATGATGTCGAGCAGGCAAATGACTCTGGGCTTGCTGCCTATGTTGCCGGTCAAATTGATCGTTCTCTGAGCTGGAAGGTATATCAAATGATACCCAATGGCTAGGACTTGCATTGAATTTTTTCTGCAAAAGGTTTTTAGCCTGTGTCTTTAAAATTAGGTGGTAATAGAGAAATACAATAGATACTTCTTAACAATGTTATGAATTTTCAATGAATAAATGCGTAGTAAAATATTGTGATGCAGAACATTCTGTGCCTGTATCTAGACTTTCCATTTGAATGCTATGGTGATGTTATATGTATAGGACGTGAAGTGGCTTCAAACGATCACCAAATTGCCAATTCTGGTTAAGGGTGTACTCACAGCAGAGGATGGTAAGCAAAATAACTCTCCACGCTTTTATTATTACTACTACTTTCAATTTCCAGCCCTCCAGTAAGTCTATGAGTGCTCATACAACTCTGTTGCATGTGGTGTGCAGCGCGGATTGCAATTCAAGCTGGAGCAGCTGGGATTATTGTATCCAATCATGGAGCTCGTCAACTCGACTACGTCCCTGCCACTATCATGGCCCTGGAAGAGGTAAGTCAAAGCGATTCATAGCTGATTTTTTCTTTTTTCTTTTTTTGTCATTTCCCTTTTCATTTGCCCGAAACTTCTACTGAGGTTGAATTAAGATTATACTTTTCTCAAAATGTTCTTATGCTTTATCTTCGTCTACACAAATTCAGGTTGTGAAAGCTACACAGGGGCGTCTTCCTGTGTTCTTGGATGGTGGGGTTAGGCGTGGAACAGATGTCTTCAAAGCCTTGGCTCTTGGAGCCTCTGGTATATTTGTAAGTATCATGCCGGGCCATTGTCCCTCGACGAAACATATATAATCAAGAATTCTTAAATTAAAAGATAAAAAATATAGATTTTAACGTAATGTATTTTATCTTGTAATACATATTAAAATCTGCATTTTTTTTATCTTTTATCTTATTCTTAATTTTGATATGATTATAAATATTTTAATCTAAGATCTTAGACTTTTTTAGAGTCCAAAAAAATTATTAAAGCACAAGATTTAATAGTGTAATGACATTTAAATTGTATGGTTTAATGAGGACACCCGCATCGAAGAATCTATATGTATAAACAAATGGAGACTCAAGGCTTTTATATTTATGTTCTTAATTTCAGATTGGACGACCAGTGGTGTACTCATTGGCAGCTGAGGGAGAGAAAGGCGTTAAAAGAGTACTCGACATGCTGCGTGAAGAATTCGAGCTAACAATGGCACTAAGTGGTTGCCGCTCACTCAAAGAGATTACTCGTGATCACATCGTCACCGAATGGGATGCTCCTTTCCCTCGTCCGCTTCCCAGGTTATAGATGCGTGCATGCAAAATAGAAGAAAGAGCAATAATTTGGTTACTTTCTATTAATTTTTTTTCTTGGAGAACTTGTTTATGTTTAAATGAGTCTGAATTATTTTAAGCTTCTGTTATGATGATTATGGCTACTTCTGCCCTTTCCTGTATATTCTTTCTGTAGAAATCTATATAGTTTTTGCTCGAATATAGAACCGATGGGGGCATCCATTGAAGTTTAATCGAAAAAATTCTTAGTGTGGCATCAATAATATCAATAATAGAATTTGTGCTAATTTAGTTGCCTAATAGAAGAAGGGAGGCTAAAAAATTGTTAAAATAAGTGTGGTTTATAAATTTGAGTATTGGTATAATGTAGAGATTATATAACTCAGCATAAATATAATTCAAGTTGAAAAAAGATTTTAAAGAGAGAAAAATTTAGATACAAAAGGGTTTTCTATAAAACAATTTGTATTATATTAAAAGATAAGGGTCTTGCAAGCTCACCAGCAATAAATATTTACAAGGTCATGCTGTGCAATAAGAAATGGGAAACGCAAAAGGTGTATTTTTAATTTTTCTTTGCTCATTATGGAAAACAAAAACTTTTTTTTTTTAAAAAACAAAAATGCAACAGGAATGATGCTAGCAAACATGTTTTATTATTTTTTATTTTTTAAAAACGAAAAATAATAGTCCAAAGACCGAAAGATGTTACCTAACGCACCCTAAGTTCCACTATTCTAACTTGTAAAATATCCTAAAAAAATGCTGTTTAATTTCTGATGCTATGGATTGACCATAACTAGAAACAATTTAACATCATGATAAAAAAAAATGATTTTATGCCTTGGTCATTCTTGGAAAAAATATAAAAGTATTACTTTTGAATATTAAAGGTATATTTGGTAATGGTATTTTAGTAGTGATTTTGCCCATGGTTTTAGAGATGGAAAATGATATTTTTGATGTGATAATTTTAAAAAATGAAAATGTATTTAGTAGTGTCAAGTGTGTTTTCAAAATAATATGTGAAAATGAAAACAATAAAAATGTATTTAGTTGTTTGTTTGAAAATATGAAAAAGAATAAAAACACATTGAGTTGTATGTCTGAAAAAATGAAAAACTATCAAAATGTGTTTGGTAGAATTCTTTATAAAATAGATTTGTTCAATTAATTATGTAGTACATATATGTGTTATTTTTACATTTATTTTTTTGTTATCATAATTTTAATCAAAATTAAAGGCGACCAACGGGCTGGGCGGCATGTGTCCATATAGTACGACACGGCACGAGCATGTTTTAGTAGGGCACGTGGCACAGCACGGTATGCACGTGGGCCGAGCTAGGTTCAGAATTTTAGGCATGTGAGACGGGTTGGGCTCAGAATTTTAGGTAGGTAGACCTTAAAAGCATCACACGATTAACGGTAGACCAAAGCATGACACGCAAAAAGGCACGTAATAAGTACTCTTTATTGGTGGGCTAGCATGCAGCCTATGGGCTATCAATAGCACGTGGTCAAAAGTATACCAAAGTAAATTTTTTAATAAAAAGTAAAAATGAAATGTTATGATTTTACAAATATTTTGAAATTAAATTTTTTTAATATATTTTTTTAAATTAATTTAAGTCTTAGTTTTTAAAAAAATTTAATTGTTTTATATTTATCATTTAGTAAATGAACAAATAAATATAATGATTGCAATAAATAAAATTATAAATATCATGTTTTTATAAATGATATATCAAAATTTTATAACATTATTATTTCATTTATGAAATCGTAACTTAGTTAACGGAAATATGTTTAATTTGTGATTTGTAATTATTAAATTTATGTATTGTTGTGTTATAATTGGTAATTGTGAAATTAAATATTTAAATATATAGTTGTGAAATTGTAATAAACCGATAATTAAATGTTAATTGTTCTCTTAATAGTTAATAAAAATTATTATTATTGTTATTGTTGTTGTTATTATTATTATTATTATTACATGGGCTGATATGCTTGAAAAAGCACATTAGACACGTGGGCTTAAACAAAGCACATTAGACACGTGGGCTTAAACAAAGCACGTTAGGCACATGAGCTTAAAAGAAAAAAAAAGTTTATGGGTCCTTTTTGGGTACGGCCCAAGCACGGTATGCGTGGGCTTGTGCCGTGGGCCGTGCTACGCTTTAAAAAAAAAGTTGGGCACGGATTGGTGGGCCATGCCATGCCGTCCTGTAGGCCATCTTTAATTAAAATAAGATCAAATTCACATAGAAATAATATATTTTTATTGTGAAAAGCCTCTTATAATTTATTATGTTCTAAAAAATACAAAATAAAATGCAAATAATAATAATAATATTAATAAAAGCAGCATTAATCAACATATAACAAAAGTAAAAATTCAAAATACCACTACATTTATCATAGACATTTAAGTAGTTCATTTGTGCATAATTATAATTTAAAAACCAAAATATAAAATAAAAGAGTCAAGTACAAAATATTTGCATCCCCAACAACACCTGTATAACCATTTCAACTAGAAAGATCATATGTGCATCAATGACCGTCACCTACAAAATAAAAGTTAATATTAGCTATATCTATTCAATAATAATAATAAGAGAAACTCAAATATATACAATAATACAATTGACAAACACATTTCGCTCTTTATGTTGTATATAATCACGCTAAATACTCTTGCAATTATATCTTTAGTGGGCTAGGCACCATATGATTTGGTCCAAAACCGTACCAAACTAAAACCAATTAGTCACCATTTTGTGAATTGAATACGAATCAAACACTAGAACCAAACTGAAATGAACCAAATTAATTCAATTTAATCTATATTTTGGTTTGGTTTGGTTTACTTGGTTGACTTTGTTTAATTCCAACAATTTTACTTGTACATTTATTCAATGAAAATGTAGAAGCGATATAGGCTTATTTTTCTAGTTTTATATGTCGATGACATTTTGCTTGCTAGTAGCGATATAGGCTTATTGCACGACACCAAAAGATTTCTAACTAAGAATTTTGAGATGAAAGATCTTGGTGACGCCTCTTTTGTATTAGGCATACAGATACACTGAGATCGCTCTCAGGGTATTCTGGGATTGTCACAAAAGAGCTATATCGAAACAGTTCTCAAGAGATATGGCGTGCAAGACTATAAACTAGGTTATACTCCTGTGGTTAAAGGAGACAAGTTTAGTCTCAATCAATATCCTAGGAATGACTTTGAACAAACGGAAATGTAGAAGATTCCTTATGCGTCAGCAGTAGGAAGTCTGATGTATGCTTAGGTTTGTACGCGACCGGATATAGCGTACGTTACTGGGATGTTGGGGAGATATTTAAGTAATCCAGGAGTAGACCATTGGAAAGCAGCCAAACGGGTCTTACGATATTTGCAAAGAACAAAAGACTACATGCTCACATATCGAAGGTCAGATAAGCTTGAGATCGTGGGGTATACTGACTCTGATTTTGCTGGATGCCAAGATAGTATGAAATCCACTTCGGGTTACATCTATCTCATTAGCGAGGTCTTTGTTTCTTGGAAGAGTGCTAAACAGTCTCTTATAGCCTCTTCCACGATGGCAGCAGAGTTCATAGCATGTTATGAGGCATCCAATCATGGGATATGGTTACAAAATTTTGTCACGGGGCTGCGTATAGTAAATGGTGTTAATAGACCACTCAGGTTATTTTGTGATAATAAGTCAGCAATGCTGTATTCTAATAACAACAAGAGCTTGACGAAGTCGAAGCATATAGACATCAAGTTCCTAGTTGTCAAAGAGAGAGTTCAGAGTGGACAGTTGTCTATAGAGCATATTGGCACAAACTTCATGATTGCGGATCTGTTTACTAAGGGATTGCCACCCAAGATATTCCATGAGAACACTGCTCGTATGGGTGTTATGTTATTTAAGGATATTCGGTTTTAGTGGGAATTTGTGATTTTAGATGCTCTTATAATATAGACATTCTCAAGTTATTTCAGTTTTTGGGTATTTAAGATTATTTTCTACAGAAATAAAGTTTTGGTTCGTTCATACTTTGATGTTAGTATAGTTTGATCTCAATAAGGTTTAAGGTGGACTAGTTGGAAATAGGCATGTTAAGATCACATTGCATGACATTTCCATACTACACATCCACATCATGATCCATGTCATTCAGTTGTATTGGCATAGTGACTATTAAGGGTCAAGTTACGATAGATGTAACGAAGGTCGCTTTGATCCTATGTTGGTATGATTGATGCACCGGATTGGTTATAAATACATTTCGGTAATGACAGTAAGGTTGAGCTCATATGATTATTTTTACAAAACATAATTATGAGGTTACACATATATCCCAAGTGGGAGATTGTTGGATTTTTTAATTCAGCATTGTTAGATCTTTAATCCAACATTGGGCTTATATGTGAATAATTATGTGTTGCAGATTGTCATATAAAGTTAAGCCCAATTAAAAGTGATCTGTTAAGGTTTACGGTATTATAGGCTTTAATATATTTAAAAGATGTGGGCTTTTAATGTGTAGAGACCCAATAGTATTCTAATTTTATGATAGACAAAATTAGGAATACCCAGTGATAACAGGAAACTGTTGTCTATATAAGTGGTCATGGTCCCCAGGTCACACGTGACGAAGAAATCTTTCCATTCTTTTTGATATCTCATCATCAGAGAGAAAGTGCAGAGAGAACTAAAGGACTCTCTAGGAGAACGTGTAGATCTGGAAGGCTAACCACACAACTCTAGAGATGAATTAAGCGTTATGGATTCAGGTACGCTTCCGCATAATTTATTATTGATCCTTGGTGATATAACATAAATATTCCTGGGTTATAAGTGATAGTTTTCACTAAAGGTTTTATTATCCCAACTTGACATTGTTACATTCGTTGTTTATTTAAGAGCTATTTATGATTTATTTTTCTTGAATTTTTTGCTTAGGAGAGTTAGGATGGGCTATATTTTGCACAAGTGATTTATCATAATATTTTTTTGGTGTAATTGATAATTTTTATTATTGCTTTTAAAAGTGTAATTATTATTATTATTGCCATAGTTAGTGAGTTTATTTTTTAAATGCATTGCTAGGATATTACCTCAAATGATGTTGATGTTAATGATAAAGTAGGGTGGTGCCCTATAAATAAGTGAGTGTGCATTTGCATTTTACATAAACATGTGAAAACGGGTGACTAGCAAACTTCCACCTTTAGAAAGGAGATTTGGTCTATTATAGATAATGAACTTTATGCTGAACCATTAAAGAGATATAATATTCCCAAACTTTAAGCAAAATAAAATCATTTGCAAAAGAAACACTAAGAGTTTTATGGACTAATTAACCATATTGGATTCGAATGAGATCTTATTTCAAATGTCATCACTATGGCAAATAAAGTATGGAATGAGTACATTAGTGTAATTTTGTACTTTATAAATTTTTTTATGCGAGCGTAAAAAAATTGATATAGTTTTTTTTTTTATAAAAGAAGTTTGTTGGGTTGGGTCCAATCGATAACTTACACCCACCTTTTTTCACAAACAATTTTCTTCATTCTCTTACTTTAGAGAACACTTTTGTTCACAAAAGTTAAAGAATAAAAACTTTTTATTCTCCATAATTTCTAGTTACCATTAGAAAATAGGCATACCAAATATGTTTTTTTTTGTTTTTGTTTTTAAGAAATTAAAAATATGAGTGAAAAATATTACCAAATGCACCTTAAGCAGTTACTAATAAAAGTTTTAGACAAAAAGTAAAATTTAAGCTCTAGAAAATAACACTTTAACGATATTTTTCAAAATTATCTAATGCAAGTTCAAAATGAGATAAAAGTAACAATTCTAATTACTAAGCACTTACTAATAAAAGGCATGGAAAAAAAAATTACAAGCTTTTCAGAAAATAACACTTTGATGATTTTTCAAAATGATCTAATGCAAGTTCCAAAAACAACTTCACATTTTTATAGTTCCTCTTTCTCATCCTTAACACTGAGAAAGAAAAGTTGCTCTGATACCTGATAGACCTTATCCTTATCGACTGCCACTTTCTAGTAGCCATCATCATCACAATTGCCACACCTAGAAAATGTAAGATATGCTATACCCTTAAACACTTTCTGTTGTTGTTGCTTTTACTAGATTGTCCTCAACTTTCTTTTTGCTGCCATTATGATTGTCTTGCATCATAAAATTAAGGCCAGCACTATAAAATTATTAAATTAATGCCAGACTTAGAAAAGACATATGAAACATAAAATCTTTTCGTCTCCAGAAAGAATGGACATTTATAATGGTTACTCTACGAGTGATCTGAAATTGTATGCATAGACACTTCGTTTGCGTTGTCAAACAATGAAATAAACAAATGATATATTGCTCTATCCAAAGAGTGCTTCTCCCTCAAATGCATTTGAATACCACCAAGATTGCCAGATGAAAATTTACCAACAACACATACTACAAGAAAACAGCTCAAATGTAATGGTATATATGACCATAAAATTAGAGTCATTAATAATACTAAACTTCGTCACCGCAAGTGCCTTAAAGCTATTTTTTGAAAACACATGATTCGTTTTAGATGGAGAAAACCAGTCACACAAAGCACTACAAAATAAAAATTTAATTTGATCCCAACCACTCCTTGAAGTCGTAACCACTAATATGACAAACTTTTAACTATTTCCTAATGAAGAAAAAAGCAAAAGCTTGTTGGAATTTAAAATTCAAAATTTTAAAAGAATTTTACTTTGGAATGACTTACTCCGTTAGTTATCATTTTTATTTGACCATTTCATTTTCTTTCCATTTCACCATTTCAGCTACACTTTCCTATCTACTTGCATCATCTTTGTCAACTCCTAAACTGAATATAGTAATTACATATTCTCTTTCATTTAGTTATGCTTTCAAGTCCTAATTTGAATTCTCAAAATACAGTTTGAATTGATTATAATAATTAAGGATTTGAAGACTTAAATGGATAGGGTTTTGATTATGCTTCCTTTTGAATTTTCATCGTCATTTATATTTTTATGACTTATTTAGTTGAAAAAGCTTTTTCACAAGTCATTTAGATTCGTATGATTTGAAGGAGTTATTTCCTCATAATTCTTTTTTTTCCTCTTTAATTTATGCTTGACTTTAAGTAAATTTGCTATTTAGCTTCTTAATTTATTGATTAAATGTAGTATTGACAAGATTTTATAGATTGTTATAATGCATGCAAAGAGCTTGATCAATGTTTAATAGTTCAATTTACTATATAGAATGATTTTGGTTTTCAATTTAATGTTTAATAGTTACTTGTTTGAATTTGCTTCAATTTTATGTTTGAAGCTTTTGCAATGATTACCTGAGCTTGGGTCTCATTTTCATTTGCTTGATTAACTAAGTTGGGTCTTAATTTCATTTGCAAATTAATTGACTTGTTTTCATTTATCTCGTATGCTCACCCAATGTACATTATAATGCTTGATGGTTATTTAATTAACTTTTGTCTACTGCACATGCAAAAAATTTCAATTTTTGAAAGAAAAGTGAGTTTGCTTGTGCATTTTACTCTTTACTTGTAGGTGGCTTGTGGTACGTGATTTTATTTATAAATAAAACTTACACTTGTAGGTCTTTACGAATACAATAGTTAAATGATATAACATTTAATTACAATTTGTTGTTTGATAGTAGAGATTTATGGATGTTTATGTTCAAGTTTCATATTTCATTTTAGCAAGACAAGTAAAATAAATTTGTTATGTCAAAGACCCTATCGATTTAGATTGGCATGCTTATATAAAACTGACAATTAGGGATTTATATGACAAGTTTTCTTATAGCCCTCAAGTTGAGTAGTCCTCAATGACAATTAAATCAAAGTGTGTATATGTCTAATAAAGATATTGCTCGGGTTAAGAACGAAGTTGATGTGACAACTGTGGAAGTTAGTTCAGCGAATGATGATGGTAATGATTTTAACATGGAAGATATTGATTAAATTCATTATTTTGTTGTCAATGTTATCATATACTTTCGTAATAGTTTATGCATATTGAGGGGTAAGGTTTGTTTATCCCCCTGCCTAGGTGTCGTTACTTTTTATCATATTAATAGTTTATGTTATTGATTTTTAATAGTAATTAATTTTCTTATGTATATACCATTATTGTTGTCTGGCTAATAGGTTTATTATGCATTAACAAGTTTATTATGTATTTTAGTGTTTTATTGCAGTTTTACATGGCGCTGAAAAGAAGTAGAAGTTTATCAATGGATAGCTTACCTTTAGTAGTGGCCATAATCACAAAAACAGTTGTGCTTCTCTGCTTACTCACATTCATCACAAGATAAAGAAAGGTAATGTCATGTTACAAACATGAGTTAAGTCCTCTTTAGTCCAATCATGAAGAAGAAAAATGCTAGATGGCCAAAACAACGAGAGAGGGATGACTGAAACAGCAACATTTGTTGCCAGTTTCTGGGCCCTCTTTTCTCTCTTTGTTTTTGGCAATAAAAATTTAAAAGAAAAAATACAAAATTAGAGGAAAATCAAAGGAAATCTAAGCCAACCTTATCCTTGTAACAACACATCTTATCTGTAAACAATCCCATAAATCTACAACACCATAATTGTTTGTTTTTTGAAAAAAAAAAAAAAACACTTACCACGAGCATAGCCACCGCTGACATCGATAACAAAAACCACGTTATTTTCCCTTTTGCAGTTTATTCTCTTTTACAAACAATCTATTACCCAAAAAAAAAAGAAAAACATAACACAATTATGACTAGAGTCTCCAGTGTGGCATAGCTGACGACGACACAACCACGCCAATGACATCTTATCCCCCTTAATAACTAGCTAAGGATCTCTTTAATTTAAAAAGGACTCATCAGAGCCACAATCTTGCACTCAATGGAGCCACTAGCACCACGCTGACGCATCACACCGATGTATCACAGAGCCAACATAGCTACCAATGCCACCCTGACACGATCATCACCAAAGGTACCTTTTAACAATCTTTCTCTCTCTCACTCATGCATAATCAATTTTTTGGTAAATAATTTAAAATGAAAAAATTTCAATTCCGTGATTTATGATAATTTTTAGAATCATTGTGGTTTAAATGGTTAAACAGGTTATGATTGTATTTGTGTTATGATAATTTTATGATTTATAATTTATGGTAATTTTGAAAACAAAATCCAATTATGTGATTTATAATAATATTTGTATGATAACTTGATTTGGGAAAAATTACATAATTGAAATATTGTATTTGTGCCTAACAAATTAAATTGTAAAAGCTCACTAATTAATTCGTTAAAATTAATTAAAAATGTGAATCAGCTCTGCAAGGCTTTTAATAAGGATTATGAATCGAGTTTGCCTTGATCTCTTGTTTTTCAATTCTGTGATTTATGATAATTTTTATACAATAACTTGATTTAGGAAAAATTACGTAATTGAAATGTTGTATTTGTGCCTAACAAATCAAATTGTAAAAGCTTGCTAACTAATTCATTAGAATTTTCAAAGGAATGTGAATCGGCTTTGCCTTCATCTTTTATTTTTCCTTGTTGCATAACATTTGATTTGATTTGATTTTTTCAATGTAGAAATCAAATGCCCACTCGAACTTATTACCTTGTTTTCAAATGATGAAAGCCAAAGATATATAATTCTTGGCCTAAATGCAAGAAGTAGGTAAATGAATTCAAGGGTAATGTTCATCAATCTTATAAATCTTCTTTGGATGCCAAAATAGCATACAATGGGTATAAGAAAACGCATGAAAAATTGCCGGAGAGATTTAATACATAAGAAACCACAAAATCTATCGTGGAAACATGCAATAATGGTATGCAAACTAAAGTGCCTACATGCAACAAATCTATACAAATTGATAAAGTTGTAAATCATTGTAGTATTTTGCTTATTTTATCCATTGTATATTGTATTTTAAGAATAATGATTGCAATATATATTTTGCATAAATGAAGAGATTTTACCTGTCCTTATGCACGAAGTGCAATGTTTAAATAAAATGTATGTTATTTTCATTGTGATTTGTGTTATGTATTCTTTATTTAAAATTGCAATGATTTACGCCATCGAAATTTATCAGAAAAACCACTAAACCAACAAAAAAAAAATAGTGCAATGATTTATGTCATCAAAAACATAATATTTATATATCATTAATTTGTCACTGCAATTTTTCATTTTTAAGCCAAATATAACCAAAATGATAGTGAGAAAAAAACTGAATATAATACAAGTCAAACGTCAATCATGATGATTGTTATCTGCATTATATTATTGATGTAGTAATTTTTATTACATTCTTGATGTAGATATTGCTACAAATTTCGATTTTGAAATCCTTCATACGTTATCGAAGGTGAAGAATAATGCATCTGCCAAGTATATAGTGGGATTGCTTGCTATAATACACAAAAATAAACATCATATTACATGTCAAAAAATTTAAAATGTAAGTATACATTAACAAATTGTGATTTTAAGACAACAATTTCCTTTTTGGTGATTACAAGGAAATGACTGATAAAAATTATTTCCACTAATTTGGGATGAGTACATAGATACCTAAGCAAATAAAAAAAAATATATGTAAAATCCATATTAAAAATTTAAAAATTTAATTCTTACATTATAGTAGCCTAATGTCTCATATTGGTTGAGATTCGCATGAACAATACTTCCTTCTTGTAACCTCTACGTATACTCAACATTATACTTAGTTATGTATTTTCAAAACAAAAGAAAAGTTTAAAATAAAAATTCATAAATTTACGGTGGCCATATTGCTCTCCAATGTAGATATTTCATTAGACACTTGATAAGACGATGGAGTGTCTTCTTTCAACTCTTCTAAAATTATGAAAGAATTAAACAAAGACCAAATGAAATTGGAAAACATATATTTGTATTTGAACAAACTTTGTTTTTTTGTGCAACCGTGCTCTTTTGTGCAAGTTTCTTACGAATTAAATATTGTTTCCTTAAACAAGGAGGATGACCTTTACAACATGCTATTACTGAATCATTCATTACTTGTTCAACATTGTTGCTGCCATAATTTACTTCACTAGTAACAATTATTTTCATACTTTTACAATGAATTTGCTTGGGCAAATCTTTCATTATTTCATCAATCCAATCTAATACAAATTTGTAACTATTTTCATCATTAACAACTATGTCTACAACCTCAGGAAAAACAATACACATTTTTTCATATTTCTCCTCCTAAATTGATAAAGTTTACACATCATAACTAATTGTCACCTTACGATAACATCTCTTCACTTCTTTACTCTACATTGATAAAATGTATATTTCTAAAAGTACTTCAGTAGAGTTATGTATCAACACTATAACGACATGTCTGTAAAGAATTCCCCTAAACTAAAACTTTGAACAAATATAGCTAACTTGACACTTGGCTTCTTTAAAAATGACCTCAAAGATTCTTTTCTTACTTTATGTGATTCACTGATTTCGTATACTAATCCAATAGAATTTAGTATATCACAATATATCAGTATAGTTAATTCTTGTTAAAATTCTTTAAACTTAGAAATGATGTATGCCTTTTTAACTTGCTTCTCCAACTTACATCTTGTTACACATAGTCTTTTTACTAAAACACTCGGCATTTACTTGTTATTCTAATTCAACTTTCTTTCTCAACATATTTTCATATTGTACAAACTTCTTCAAATTTATTTTTGAGTTAACAAACCTATAAGAAAATGCATTCATACATTTACTGCATTGAGTTGTTGACATTTTTGCTAATTATCTTTTAAATAGCACAAAATCGAACAATGCCTTTCATTATATAAACTATTTAACTAATCATTATTATATAAATCATATTTTATAATCATGTCGCACAAATCTTCATCAAACATGGCAGAGCTCAATAAATCATAAACAACATAAAACAACAACGAAATAATAACTTCACATTCTTTAAAAGCTGCTAATTTCTCAGGCACCTTTTTCTATTATATACCACAAACACCATCAATGCCTAATAGTGGCAAAAATATTCTCAATTGCCTTTTTCATTGCTTTGTCTTGGTTTGTAACGATTCCAATAGAAGAAAAAATAGACATGTATGATAGTCACAACACAAATAACCACATAAATATATCTATATACTTGTGTAAAAGCAATCCGCAACAAAATAAACTGGCCATGAAGATCAACTATGGCAAAGAGAATGAATGGCACACAATACTTGTTCAAAAGATTTATAGTATCAAATATGATGATGTCGTTAAAATATTTGTAACCTACCTTACTCTTGGAATCTACCTAAAATACATTCTTCAATTAATCATGCTCATCCAAATCAATGCTTAAAAAATAATTTGCATTCTATTTGTTTTTTGTAGAATTACTTTGGAATTGCCATAACATCTCTTTCTTTAACTTGTAATCGCGTTGTTTTGTCAACAAGATTTCTGCAATCTTTTTCTAAGAATGAAACATTTTCATTCTTGCCAACTTCAATAACAATAGAATTGAAAGTTTGGCGATTTTAGTTCTTGCACAATTAATCATTTCAATACGTTTTTTTGTACTTGCACCAATTTTGTGGTTACAAAGGAAAAGCTTTGTTTGAACTCAATCTATGATTGTGTCAAATTTCAAAGTTCGTAGAACCCATTTTCCATCTTTGTTTAGAAAACCTTCAATTTAAGATCACAACCATTTTTCACATTAGCTTTTGACTTCAACACATTAGGAGATTTACTT
This sequence comes from Luvunga scandens, assembly GCA_030449905.1. Taxonomy (NCBI): domain Eukaryota; kingdom Viridiplantae; phylum Streptophyta; class Magnoliopsida; order Sapindales; family Rutaceae; genus Luvunga; species Luvunga scandens. The sequence continues at coordinate 839,264 of JASUUG010001019.1, read as the reverse complement.
TTTGACTTGCCCCATATGCAAATGTCACATATTTTACAATCTCATCACTCCCTTTCTTACTTCACACTTTCACAGGAAACCTCTCTCGTTTACAAAATGCTTTGTAAAATGCAAATATTTCCTCATGACTATCAAATAACATCCCAAGAGTTGGCTCATAGTTTTTCAATTGCACATCTTCAAACGCATGCTCATTTTCTAAATTTTTCATTTCTATAAAATAACTATTATTTATAATAAGAATAAGTAATTAAAAATTTTACAAAATTTTTGTCTGGCAAAAATTTAATCCATTAAGTTTCAAATAATTTAAATTTAAAAGAATTCTAACAATTTAAATAAATAAAGCACATTTAGAGACTAATTTTAATTAAATCTAATGGGAAAGTAAAAGTCACCAATTAACCAAAAATTTCATAAATTATAAAGTTGCCTTTGTTGTCGGTGTAGTGCGTTGGCTTGGTGGCAGTGGCTCTACTAAGTGCAATGTTATGGCTCTGTTAAGTACAAGGTTATGACTTTGTTGAGTCCTTATTAAAAAAGATCTTTAGTTTATTATTAAGGCGGATAAGATGTCATCGGTGTAATCATGTCATCATCAACAATGCCACACTAGTAGCTCTTTTCCTCACTATGTTACGTTTTCATTGAGTCGATCGTTTGTAAAGGAGGATAAAGTGCAAAGGGGAAAACAACATGGTTGTCTTCAACAGTTTCAGTGGTGGCTGCATTTGTGCTAAGTTTTTTTTTTTCTTAAATAATAACTAATTGTGGTGTTTTTGATTTGTGGAATCATTATGGGATGCGGTGTTACGAGGATAAGGCTGGCTTAGAATTCTGTTGATTTTCCTTTTTTTTTTTATTAGTTTTTTAATTTTTATTGCCAAAACAAAGCAAGAGAATATGCCTAAAAATTGCAGCACATGCTATTATTTTTGTCATCTCTTTCTTGTTATTTTGGCCATTTAGTAGCATTCTACAAAGAATTATAGTTCAAATACAAATATGGTGACTTGCAATGAAAATATGTTGAGTTGCAATCTAATTATGGTAAGTTCCAAAGTGACAAACAGGCCAAGTATGATAGAATACATGTTAATCTTATAATATTGATTTTGATGATAACAAAACTTATATGTTCTTGATTAAAATGTTTTGGTTATTAAAATGAACTTCTTAAAGCCATAGACATGTTTAAAGAAGCTTAATGACCATTAACTTAAGTTAGAAAATCATTTTTCTACAAAAAGTTTTCAAAATATAGATTCTGAAAATTAACCTTAAACCGTTTATTATAAAAGGCGAACTGATATTTTACAAAAAAGATTTAGTCTTTAAAATTGTTTTAGAACAATCTGGAAATTAACGGTGAATTGTTTATTACTAACAGTGAACTGATAATTTACGGAAATGAGAAAATTTTCTAATCTTGAGCCGTTTAGCAAAAACGGAAATCTAAGTTTGTTTTGTAGGATTCTGGAAATAAACGGCGATTCGATAACTGCAAACGATAAACTGTTTATTTAAAATCTAAGCACAACGGCTATTTGGACAAATCAAAATGGTAAATTGACAACAGAAAACAGCAATCCGATTATTCTCAGAAAATCAACAACGGCTAGTTTTTAGCTTTAAGTATAAAATGGCTCAATCAAATTTAAATCAATAGAAATCAAATAATTGTCATTGAGCTTACTACTGAGAAAATATACATCATTGGACTTTAAACTTGTTTTTGTTTCATTGATTCATGACACCACTTAAAACTGATTTCCAACTCCCAAGTATAAGAGTGTCTTGTTGTATTATAGCTTGGTGAGTCTAAGGTCGATCCATAAAGAAAAGATTTAATTTGTTTATTTTATTTTTTTCTAAAAATAAAAATAAAACTTGAATATATGAAACTTAATTTAAGTAAAAGTATGAAATTGAATTAGTTAGGGTTATGGATTCACTCTTAATAGTCAATAAAATTTAACAAATTCTTTTTACCATTTTTATTTAGATTTATTTCCTAAAAAATTAATTATATAAATTATTATTATTTTCCAATTAATTTTATTATGAATTGAGTATTTATTGTGCCAAAATTTAATTTGTCTACAATAAATCAAAATACCAAGTTACCATATCTTTTATTAAGATATTAAGAATTTGTTGTGCCAAAATCTATTTTTTTGTCTACAATAAATCAAAATTTCAAAATATAAAATATCTATAAAATTAATTAGAAAATAATTTAATTCTTATAATTAAAAATAAAATTTGATTAAATCATATTTATTTCTCAAGAGTTTCACCTTACCCTAACTATTATTATTTAACTAAGCATGATTGAAATAAAAATAATTCTTGAAATTAAATTACTTATAATTAAAAGGAAATAAAACAACTAAAATTGAAAATAAAACTAATATTATTTATGAAAATAATTACACAAAATATTAAAACACACCTGGCAAAGAGGATTACAAGGGGATTGAGAGAATTTGAGAAGAAGATGGATGATTAAAAACACAAAAATGAGGCTCTATTTATAGAGAAATAAATTCATAATCCAGTGCTTTGCTGTCTATGATAAACTTGATGCATGCATTCCACACAACCATTAGATCAAGATCCAACGGTTGGTCAAATTTAAAAAGTCAACCTTACACGTGGCAGCATATAAAACGTCCGATTTGATCAAAGAACGGTTGAGATTTGGGGGGTTAATGAGTGGATCGGGTCGACCCAAATACAAAGATTCAGATCCTTCAACTTGCTTCACCAACCACTGCCATGTGGCACAATCTTGGCCATTGAATAATGAACGGTTGAATTTAGTCAAAATTGACAGTTATCCAGTGTATCCATATCTATTGTAAGCTCATTTTATCATTCAATCAATGCTTGGTCAACTGAAAAAGTCAATTTTTCTTCTAAAAGCTGGATTTTAAGCCGGTCTTGACCCATCCTAAGATTTTTGGACCTCCGGAATCCAAATTTGACCTTCATTTTCCCATTTGGAGCCTCAAATTACTTGAAATCAATATTTTACCTAATAAATACACAAAAATACTCAAAATTAAATATAATTAAAACATAATTATTAATTATTAATATATTACATAAATACAAATATAAATTATAATAAATGCACAAAATAACATTTTTATCTTTTAATAAACATACAATTTTTAACACTAATCAATTCACACTTTGAGATTTTAATTGTAATCATATACATTGTGTGAGAGGTTGGTTGATTATAATCTTTGTTTTTGAGTGATTGTAAGTGTTGGGATACACTTGGGTTAAGAGATTAGGAATAATCTCTTGTTGTAAATGTTCATTGACACCTTTGAAGTCAATTGTAAGTGTTGTTGAAGCCTTAGAAGCTTGCTTAGTGGAATTCTCAAGCCCGGTGAGTTTGGAGGCATGGACGTAGGCACGGTTGGCTGAACCAATTAAAAATTGCGTGTTTGATCTCTCTTCCCTTATCCTTTTCATTTCAAGCATTGTTAAAATCATTGCTTTTGATTTTATTAAAAAATTAGTTTAAATTATTGTGTGTTTTTAATTGTTTAAGTTTTAAGAACCCAATTCACCCCCCTCTTGGGTAGCCTAGTTAGAATTTCAATACATTCATTTTTAAAATACTATTTCAACTATTTTAATGAATATATGCATCTATCTGTGAATAACCAAATATAAGTATTTTAACTAACATAAAATTTTTGCCAAAAATTTACACTCTAATTTATTTAATAGTGTTATTTGTTAATAGGTTCCGGACACATCCATGCACATCATTATAATATATTATTGGTGCAAATTATGTCTAGACTTATAAGTCAGTTACTACTTTTAGTATTTCCTATTTTTTGTTTTGTCTCTATCTAAATATTTTAGTGATTGATTTATTGATATATTTGCTTTCAGTTACTTGTGTGCTAGACATTTGTTGAAGGAACTTGATGGTATGCAAACTCAGAATATGAAATGAATCTCATTATGCTTTTGATTGATTAGATTTTGTTGCGTTAGACTTTTGCTTTAAATTTAGATAATATGAGTTACATGGATCCAAGACATTGATTAATATAATGGTTTCTAATGTCATCATTGGTTTATCTAATATTTTCACAATCTTTATTAATTGTTTTCCTTATTTGTTATGTAACCTTGGTGGAGGTAAATTTAAATTCTGAATAAGCAAACACTAAGATGTATAAAATCGATTAGGTTAGAAGAATAAAAGATTTATTGCTAATCCTTCATAAAATCAATGCTGTTAATTGTGGACATTGGTTGTATTTACATTGCTAGTACTTTGTAACTTGCTATATTCTGTAGATTCTTGAAAGAGAGTAGGCATTTGGTTCTTTTTAAACTTGTTGTAATTTTTTAGAGAGAGTAAGTACTTTGTCCAATAAAAATAGATTTCTGTATATATGTATCAAATTTTGTTTTGTATTGACTGATGAATAGACTTATCATTAATGCTTTTGTGTTTAGAGGACTCAATATTGCAAAGCTTAATTTGGTTGTAGCGAACGATGATGTTTACCTAACTTTGTATTAAAATTTTTCATTTTAATTGAAAGTACTGAATTGTCATTTTAATTGAAAAAAACCACATTTGTTAAATATTTTAAATTTGAAACTACTTTAACCAATCACAAAGATTTCGACCTAATGATTTATGTAATCGATTAAAACTCTATGATAGGTTTCAATTTTAATGGTCTACATGACCGCTTAATGCTATATGGTAGGTTTTAATTTTAATTATTTATATGACCGCTTAAAGTCGTCATCCATTCTATCTTTTAAAATGGTAGGTCTATAGTAAAGAAAGACATTTTGTGATGCTATTTTATCAGTAATATAAACTTTAGGATGCTTGCGTATGTTACCGTTATTTGCCATTTCAAAGTAGTCACAAAAGGTCATATGTGGCAATAGAGTAGCAATCATATAAACCACCTTTTTTTTTGTAGTGACATACAAATTCTTTATTATTAAATGGCAACATGCTGCCCTTCAAAAAATAAAAAAAGATAAACAAACTTCAAGTCCTAAACATTAATCACGCACATTATCTAAAATATTTGGTAAGTAAATAAAGGGCAACCCAATCACATTGTACAAACACATGAAAGAACAATAGGATATAATTTGAATATCATAGAGTAAAATGTGTATGAAAATGTAAATTATTAAACATACATATTTCTCCTAGAATAAATGTACACCCAACTAAATGACTATTTTTGTTTTCAATATGGCATTTCGAAATAAAAAGAAACAAGTTAATCTAAACTAGAATATTAATTTAATAAAAATTTTAGATGTTTGAACTTTCGAAGCATTATTACTGAATAAGATGCTCCTTTCTCTTATCCAACTATGAAATTATAAATACGTGCTTGCAAAATGAAAAAATGAACAATAATTTGGCTACTATCTATTTCATGTTCTAATATTATGATTTTTTTTCCTTAGGAGAACTTGTTTATGTTTGAAAGAGTCTAAATTATTTTAAAATTTCTAAGCTTTTTTAATGATGATCATTGTTACTTCTCTTTTCCTTGCATATTATTTCTTTAAAAATGATTCTTATATGGCTTTTGCTCATAGATATAAGACTAATGTTAGAAGAAATTCTTAATATGACATAAACAATATGATTTGTGCTAATTTTGTTGCTCTAATAGAAAAAGTAAAGGCTCTACTCCATTCTTTGCTTATAACCACCAAATTGAAAGATATAAGAGTCATTGGTTGCACTAATAAATAATAATGATATGTTATTTTGGCTTTAATTTTGACAATCTATTTTTCATTTTTTTTTCAAAATTGTTACAATATGCTATTACACACACACACACACCACCTGTAATACAACGTTGCATCACATACATCATTAGTGAATTTTTTATTTTAAAATTAATTGGCCCTTAAATTGCACTCAAAGTGATCCAATGGATTATTTTTGTAATTAATGTTGGCTATCTCAGTTGCCATTGATTGAGACGTGGTATAAATAAGATTTTGTTTTTCTCTCTCACACTCAATGTTCTCTCTATTTTCATTTGCCTCTAAAGCTCAAGCATTCAAGTAATCTCCCTGTTGTTATGCAAGTTCAAAACAAAAAATTTGATGATGTTGTGAGATTGGAAGCTACCTGTGAGTTTCTCTATGAATCTCTTTCTCAAATCAAAAATTACAAATTGATAGCCTAAAGCCTGAAAAACCAAATTTTGATCCTATTCTTATAATCTTGAATTGGCTTCAACTTAGTTTTGTTTTAATGAATAATTAGCTCAATCAACAGCTAGAACGAAAATGTAGTTAAAGAAATTTTCAATTATAGCTCAAAGAAAACTAGTTGTACGAATTTTCAAATTGCTCTTCTAATATTTACTATGTTTCAAATCTATGCATACCTTTAGAATCGTGAGTAAATTCTATTTTATAAGGTAATTTCTTAATTAATTTGAAAGTTCTCTCGTTGTCCTATTTCTCTTTAAAGTCTGCATTTTGAACCAATCAATTTATTTTAACAAAAAACCAATCTTAGTTGAAAAAGACTATTTAAAGAGATTCTTAATTGTAGTTCAAAGAAACCTACTAATCGCGCATACAAATTTTCAAATTACCATATATCCTTTCAAATCGCAAGTTAATCCATAGATATAATTTTTTAATATAGAAGAATTGATTCATTGAAGGGTATAGTCTAACTTGCTATGAGGCGATATGCTGATTAGAAGGAAAAAGAATAAACATGCATTTATATGATATTTGTATGAAAAGAATGAAAAAAAAAACTAAAAAGAATGCATTATAATATAGGGTTTAAACTGAATGTAAAATTTGATAAAAGAAAAAGAATGCAATAAATAATTTTTTTGAAATGTTATAGGTTTTGATGGATGGATTTACTATCTTTTTCATAAGAATGTGGATGGACAATCAGTTATGCAAGCATAAACGACAATTAGTAAACTTACAAATGAGCAATACTTTTCTTCTAAAAGTAAATGATTAAAATGTGGTTCATACATCTTTAACGTATAGATTTGTCTACACTTACAAGTAATTATTTTAATTTATCATCCCATGCACATACTAGATAACTACTAATTAGATGTTATGCAGTTGTAATGATGAAAAAGAGCTTTTGACAAGTTATAATTCTAATTTGTCTACCACTGTTGCGGTTAGTGTATGTTTGGATATTTTTTAAAAAATACTGTGTTCATTAAATCTAGTATGTAAATTTTTTAAATCTTTGTTACTTTTGTGACAGTTGAGGAAACACACTAGGAAAACCAACAATGAACTTCCAGCATAACATAAAGCAAGGTGCAAAAAGCAATGTGAAAGGATTGCTTGTGCAGATGTTATTCTGATAACAATGGATCAAAGACTCTTAAGGCATAAAAGTTTATCTTGGAAACTAGGTGTGCACCTGATCGATTTTGTTCCTTTATTTGTAACTTATCCGAAGACTAGAAAAATGCAATGAGAGAAATAATATTTGGAAGCCTACTTGCAATCCAATTTGGTTGACTGAGAAGGCAATTATATCATTTGTTTGTTGATCAATTTAAACTTGAATGCAACATTATTGAACTTCACGGTCAAAATTTGAAACTATGCCATAGAACATTTTTAGACATCATTGGTGTAAAAAATGGAGATGTGCCAAATACAATTAGGTGGACCAAGTGAAAATACTATTGAATTACGAAATATTTTTCAATCAATAGTTAGAGGGATCAACATCAAAATGCTTAAGGATATTATAAAGCAATTAGATAAAACCAACGTGATTTTCAAGGATTGTAATAAACTCGATTTTGTCACATTTATGTGTACATGTATTATTATATTATTATTTTTTATATAAAATTTGCCTGCATAATTGTGTAAAACATTTGAAGTTACTATGAAAGATGAGCACAAATTAGTTATTTATTGAACTTATTCATGCTTGGAATTGTTCATTTTGCAAATAGCCAAGTTGTTATGAGCATGTTGCCTTTACCTTGTTTGCACTAGCCATGTTGTTATGCCCAGCAAGTGTCATATATCACATTTGTTGTTGCATCCGTGCAAGGATGTTCATGATGTTAAATCATTTAATTGGGCTTCATATTGTTATAAATGGTTGGTAAAGTATGTTGGCAAATATAAGAATTGTGAAACTACATATGCCAAAGGATAATTTGCATAACTAAATTTGAGCATTTTTCTAAGCATGGATGGTATTAATTATATTATTTTATTAACTATAAATTGTTTATAAGATTTTTACCTTTATAATGTTGCATACAATTGCATTTAGCCTAACAGGACTATAACTCTTGTTGCATTTTGAAATGAATCAATGGTGAATAGGTTCATGAAGTGGTTGAGATCTCAGAGAGGCATTAGAAGTGATAAGGTAAACTTGATTGTAAAGTGTTTAACGTTATAATTAGCATAATAATATGTGACAAATTGGCATTGTCCTTATTTTTTGATATCATTTATTTGCTTGATTATGATGTGTGCTACTAACACTGGTGGATCTTCTCGATTAAAAGCTATTAGAAATCTTAATTTTGAAGAACTAATTTAGAAACAAATACTTTCAATTAGGATATTGACCTTTAAAGTTGATTACCTATCTGATGCAAGATCTTACTAGACTAAAATGCTAAAAGAATTACTACTTCAAGGCAACCTATGGATTATGTTGCCTTTCATGTTTATCATCCTACCACAAATTATATTAAAACTCCATCCCATAAATTTATGGTTGCTTAAAAAAGTAATGTTGGGGCTGAGTATACTAAAATCTCATCAAATGAAGGTTTAATCCCAAGCTACGATAAGTTAGATAATCCTTATGATGACTCAAGCTTAAACACAAAAGGAAGGCAATTATAAAAATGTTGAGTACATTGGAAATGAATATAGATTGTTGTTGTGCAAATTTTATTGAACTCGCAAGTGCACGAATCTATTGTAGAATAGATCAATGGTGACGAGTGTCGATCCCACGAGGAGGTAGATTTTAATTGCTTGTAGAATTAATTTTCTTAGTGGGTGATTGGATTTATAATGAAAATTATGTAGGCAATGTATTAATTTAAATTAAAGCTGTTGGAATAAACTATTAAAATAAAATGCTTGGATTTTCGGATCTGTACTCAACATACACTATTGGCTTAATATTCATTATTAGTATCAATTAAATCATGAAGGGGGAACTTCCATTCATCATGAACCACACTCTAATAGATATGGTGCTAAGGGCTTTCTGTGACAAATAGTAATAACTTTGCCTAGGGAGGCGGTTATTCCAGCCGATATCCAGATAAGATTATTACTATCTGTCTACGAAAAGTCAAAACAACCATATAAATTAAAGGGGAAGGAAAAGTAAATTTACCAAATTAAGCCCATGGCGCATGTTGAGACTTCACCTTCAACCCAAGCTTGAAAGGAAATTAGCCGCTCATATTTGAACTAGGGGTAAAATGGGAATTGTATTAAAATACGTAGAAAATACAAGATGGAGATGGAATTATAGAAAATGGAGCTCAAAAATGGATTCAGGGGTGTCAAATTAGGGGGGGAGCTCCTTTTTTATAGATACACTGAGTAAATCATGGCCATCGGATTAAAACAATTTGGACGCTCAGGATTGCGCCACGTGGCAAGTTCCTATTGGATGGAACACATCATCAGGGCTGTTATTCTGTGTATATGCATGTACCGTACACACGTTTTTTCGGTCCACTAACATTCTGCCACGTCACTGGTCAACATTTTTTGTCCAATAAGATCGTGACACGTCATCAGTCAACGCCACATAAGCGGTCAATGCCACATCATTCATCCAATCAAATGCCACCACGTCATCGCATGCGATGCCACGTCATCGCGATGCCATATCGGCATCTACAAGTGAGCGATCAAGTGAACGATGAATGGTGTCGCGTGCGATCAGTCAGTATATATCAACCGTCATCAGTATGTGTGAACAATCAGACCGTATATGTGAATGATCTTTTTTTTTATGCTCCTCCTAAAGTTTTCAACTATCCTGAGTTCAAAAGTGCTGTCCATTTTTTTATCTGATCTCTCGTTTATTGTGAAATGACTATGATATCCCCTAAAATACATAAAATACTTAATTAAAATAAAGCATACATAATTAAATTACAAGGGATGTAAAATGATGATTTTCTCCACTATAAATACATACTTTCTAGTACTCAACAATTGTGAAATGACAAATGCATTTCTATCCAAGAAAATGGAAATTTCTAAGGGAAAACCAAAAGTGATTTTTAAAGAATTGAAGGTATTAAAATGTATTTATACTATTGCTTTTATATTTACCATAATTGTATGTTGTGACATTACCTCACATTAGGTGAATTGTAATTTTTTTTTCATTTGTAGAAGGGTCTTTTGATGATATAATCAGCTCTAAAGGGTAGGCATGTTAAAAATTCTAAAAGAAAAGAATGTCAATATCAAATATGCCTTACCTCGATTCTTGGTTGGTCTATTTTTAGTTCTCATTCCATTTACTAATGATGAAATGGAGCTTATTTTTTACCTTTTTGACAAGGAGTTGGCTGAAATGTATGATCTAATAATAATGATATCTGTTTACAAGTAGTTTGTTTCTAGGTAGATATAAATCTCTTAATCTTGGTTTTATTAATTATGATAATATTGTTCTTTTATAGTAAAGGGATGATGTGGTCCCTATAGAATACAGCAACGTAACGTGAAGCAATATACATTCCCTCTCACCCAGAGCATGGATCGATAATGATGTAATATTCTATGCTTACTATGTATAATATTTACGACAAATTCAATATTAGTGATGCCATTATATTTAATTAGCATGCATGAACATATCTCTTAACTAATATGTGCACTTTAACCGTAACCATTACAAATGTTTCAGATTATTGCTATGTACATGGAGTACAAGACTATTGAAGAAGCCCAAAAGAATACCACCTCCCCTTGATGTTGGTTCCTGTCATCATATTATTCAGTAAGATAACCAAAAATTATATATTTATAATTCAAACATTATTCTTCAAATGAGATCATGTAGATTGTAAACTAACAAAATGTTTTTATTCTTTTAATTTTTCAGCCTTAAATTTAAAGCAAGTTTATTGGGTGACTCAGGTGATCTAAACCCCTATTGTTGAGCTTCTAGGTTCCAATAACAATGCATGCCCCGGTTGGAAACCTGTGAAAAAGGATTAGCACAGAACACACAATGTTCTTCATGAACTCTCTATGGTTTGTATTTTTACATAGTTTCTTGATTTCCTTTTCATTTTACTAGTTTGATAACAAAATATTTTGCCATTAATTGTGCTTTACTCTCATACAACTACATATTTATGTGCCCATACATTGTCAAGGTCATTAGTACGTGCTTGTTATAGACGTTCTTCGTCAAATTGCTGATATTTTGGATTTATTCGAATTTCTCAATCAAAGAGAAAGAATGATTAATTGGTCATTGGCAATTGCATAATCTTAGGAGAACTGACTACATTTGTGCGTTAATCAAAATTTGATTGGCCAATATTTTAAATTTTGTTAACATTTATTACTAGTTGATGTTGGTAGCTCGACTCATTAGATTTTTTACTACTTAGAGAATCTTGAGTTTCTAGCATTTTCAACTCAGTCATCAAACTAGTTTGCCATAACAACTAAATGATTTTGATTGTGGATACTATGCCTTGAAATATATGTACAATCCTTTTATTGTTGCTGATGGGTCTTATCAAGTATATTTTTTTTTTCAATCTTTAGCATTAGAGCATCTTTGTTGTATTAATCTTGAACATTGATTTATATTAGTTAAAAAGGTATGAAAAATATTAATCTTAATAATGTGCCATTCGAGGCTCTATTAAAAATGTTAATCTAATCTCTAAGGCCAAGTTCGATTCCAAGAAGTTAAGGGAGGAAAGTTGGGGTGTGCTATAGATGTTGTATATGTCACTATGCAAGCATACACAACAAGTAATATACTGATAATTATTCAAATCATCTCTACAGTGATTGAGGTTATTAGTTTGCTATAACAATTCTAATGGTGCAATTTCAATCTCACTTAAGATTAAATAATTAATGAAACTAACAAACTAGCTAAATTAAAAATGCAAGGAATGAAAATGAAATAAAATAAATCTAAAGTCAACACAAGAAGAAACTCAATGGGAGAAGAGTAGTTGAGTGATGAAACTTTCGTAATGATATTGATTATTTTTTAATTAAAATTCCGTTTTTACAACATCTACTATAGCACTAGGCAGAATCTTTCATGCGTACTCAATTATCGTCTGTTGGATATCTTATATCTATATGCAACCTAACAATAACTAGTTGTTATACAAACATATGATATAACATTATATGTTCTAGGCTCTTATCACCCTACAAGGTGAATCTCTATGTTTAGGTCTTTACTAATTTTAGATTAAGCATGACATTGTTCAAATCGAAATTAACTCAACTCAGAAAATTCAATCTAAAACCATGTATTTTCATATTTTGTCAACAAAATCAATCCTTTTTTAAACACCTTATTTAGTATCCATTAAATAGGTGGTTAGCTGAAATAAGGAATTGCAATAAATAAAATCAAAATAAAATGCTACAGCAAATTCAGAGCAACGCACATATATCAGTCACAAACCTATTAAGTTTGTTTATCATTCAACCACAACAAAGTTAGTTTATGATAAAAGATAAAATAGAAACAAAGATCATTTAGCCATTAAATACATCCCCATAGATAAAAGAAAACAAGAAAATAAAAATAAGAGATTAAGTTCTATTAAATCTTGCAATTGATTTTTCTTTTTCTCCTTGAATCCTCTGTTACAACCCCTTAAATCTCTTCTCTTCTTTGTTTTCTTTTTTTTTTTCTCTCTATATTTTTTCTACAATGATGGCTCTTTTTTTGTTTTCGAGCTTGCTCTTTTTATAGCTTAAAATTAGAGAAACCAAAAGCTTATGGCTGAGTATCTATCATTTTTGGAAACCTTGTTCAGTAGTCTTTTACTTATCTCGCCTAAAATCTTTTTGGTAGTTGCTGCAGCATTGGCTATAGTATCTCTACTGTTCCAGATTTGATTCCATTCCTTTGTAGTCCAGTTCTTTTGTCATCTTTGTGAGTTTATTACAACAACATTCTACCTATGAAAATTGGGCTTTTGGTTACCTATAATTCACCCATAATCAGAGCACCAAGCATTCTAAAACAAGATTAATTTATTAAAAATTAAACCTAACTAAATGCTTATGTAAAACACACTAATAATGTGATGAAAGCACATTATTTACGCTCTACGTAACCATTGTTTAAGTCTAAAAGTGTTATGATAACTCTCATTTCATAGAGCTATCAAAGGTAGACACTTTCCATTTCCTCAATAATTTATTTTGTTTGGTTGGTAAAATTGAACTAGAAATTAAATTCTATTATGCACCCAATTTTTGTTATTGAGGGATTTGATATCTTTGTTGAAGAGTAAGGAAATTCGGATTTCACACCATTAAAAGGACTTGTTTTCTTATTATACCCTCACTTGATTTTGATTTTTCAATTTCATCCCTAACCAAATGTAAATGAAAAAAAAAAGTCCTAAGTCACTTTCTTTAATTGTCAATCAAATCCTCATTAAGAATTGGCAAATTCCCTAAACTTTCGCTGGCTTTCACTAGCAATAAAGAGAGTTGATGCAACTTTTGAGCATTAAAGACCATTTATAACTCCTATCGAATCTCATCATCTTGCTTACCATATCAGTCTTAGGTTTTGATCTCACACTTTCAGCTCTAATCTCTCAGTCGCAGTCGCAACTTCAATCTCTTTACCTATCTTTCAATTTGCAAGGTAAGTTCTCTCATTGATGATTCAATTTTCAAAGTCATATGTAAATAGTATTTATTGTTGATTTTTTGGTTCGATTATGTTTATGAATTATTATTAACAGCATTAATTGGATTTTGTAAGGGTCACTATGATTTTGAAATTGATATGCTATAGGTCGTTTGTTCCACAATGTGTTTATGTCATCTTGCTTTTGCTTGTGGGTTTATTTCGATTTTGCTTTTTGATTGCTAGCTTTTGGGTCAATGGTTGTGTGATGAGATTTCTAGTCCTTTTTGCTTCTCTTGTTCATAAATTCAAAAGTACAATTAAAACAAGGTAGGAATGAGTGTATGTGTGATGGTCCTCATGCTATATAATCATTTGCTAAAGGAATCATGAGTTGTGTTATAGATTTTTTTACTGGTCAGAAAATCTTGTTAGGTGAAACAAGCTATTTGCTAAAAATTGTACATGTCTTATTGTTGAAGACAAGCTTGCCCATTTCTTTCAATGACTGAGATTCTTATCTTTCTTTTTTATCTTTGATCTATTTCATCTATGAAAATGTTACTGAAAACATTATGTTTGTTGAGTAATTCATGCCAATGCCATGAAGCTTATTGATATTTCACCTATATTAAATCATTAATGTTGATTTAGAGCTTGAAAGAGCAAAAGAAGCATATGTTTTTTAGTAATTTTAGCTATTGTTAATGCAGAAGCGATCTCTCTAGATGAGGATAAGTTCAAGTCTATCAAATGCTGATGGCATTTGAGTTTATTCTTTTTATGGTTGCTAGGCTACAAATCATATCTTTATATTTGTAGTAAATGAACTCAATCATACTCATGGCGATTGTAAAATTCACATTACTGTATGTTATATTATTATTTGAAGTACTGTATAACTAAGATTTTTATTTATTTATTTATTTATATTTCCACTCTTCTTTTTACTTGCCTACATGGCTTTAGATAGATAGTTCTATAACATTGCTAACAAATGGTAATTATACAACTATACTAACTTTTCAATGGGTTCATTTAGTACTGTTATGTGATTTCGAAGGTGAATTTTGTCTTTGCATTCTGAATTAAGTTTAAAAAAATGTATAATTTAGATGTTGCACATTGTGATAATAGAATTGTTTATGAGCATTAGATGAAACATATATTAAAATGAGGGTGCCTACAACAGATAAACCTAGGTATCATAATAAAAAATGGGAGATTACCACTAAGTTTTAGGAGCATGTTCCTAAGGTATGCAATTCATTTTTATTTTACTTGATTAGAGAGCATCAATTGTTGATGGTAAAGTACTTTGTGAGGCTTTACAAAAAAAAATGGTTTAAATGTCCTAAATGGTAAGTCATGTACTAGAAGTATATAAGTTGCTTAATATAAAACTTTGGTTAGCTAAAACTTAATATTTCTTAATTCTATAGGTTACCAATTAGAGCTGACAAAAAAATCTAACTTGAATTTTGACTTGATTGGCCCAACCAAAAATTTTTGGGTTTTAAACCAAATTTAAGGGTCAAAATATGAGCTTGGGCTTAAAAATAAAAGTTTGATTAAATTATAATTAAGGTTCAAGCCTTATGTGGCCCAACCTAACCCGACCTGATTTGATAACACAAAAAAAATCAAACATGCTAACGCGTAGCACACACGCTCACTACTCACAGCCTCACATGCACACTGCGATCTGCACATGTTTCACATAACACATAAAGCCATACAAACACATAGTACACATTCCCATTTCCAATTCTAAATAGAAAACACAACCCTAACATAATGCTTCTCTACCAGCCGCTCACCACCGCTACAACTATAACTCACCAAGCCGCCACCAACCTACCCTTAAATGGAAAAAAAGGTTAAGCGAAAGAAGATATATAGTAATTTAACTTAAAATAATGACCCATAATTTTTTAATTCAATAAAAATATTAGAAATATGGACCCAAAAAATAGATGAAACAAGAATGGAAGAACTTACCCAAAACCTGGAATAACTTACCAATATTTTGATAAATTAAAATGGGATGTGGGATTCCATAAAGGGAACTTTATATATTCACCTAAAATATTGGAATTCAATTAAAAACAAAGGAATATGAAACCAAAACATTGTGGCATATAGAGCAAAAGAGCTCAACCCAAACATAAAAACTATGTACCAAAGTTTAATGATTGCCACGGGAAGTACGGATCCATAAATTTAGCTTGAAATATCCAACAAAAAGTTTGGACTTTTGCGAAAAAGGGTGAACATAAAACCAAAAACAAAATGGTAGCTGAGTAAATAAAAGAGTTCAAGCCAAAAATTGGAATAACTTACCATGATTTTGATAGAAAGTAGGAATCAAAAACTAAACTTAGAATATCTAACTAAGATTTTTTAACTCAGTGAAAATAGTAGGAATATAAAAATAAAAAGTAATGGGAAAGGGAGATGAAACTACTTACAAAAAATGAGATAAAATGTAACGAAATGTAGGGATGTGAAATGTAAATATGAAATATCCACATAAAAAGTTAGAATTCAATAAAAAGAGTGGGAATATAGAACAAAAAACTAGTGGTTAACTAAATTGAAATATGTTACCAAAAATTAAATAAATTTAAATGGAGGTAAAAAAGTACACTTGAAATATACACCATAACTGTTGGAATATGGCAAAAAAAAATGCAAATGTGATTATCTTATGATATATTTATATTATTTTTATAATTTTTTGTTCTATATATAAATTTAAAATTATGAAATATTTTATCTAATTTAATTGTAATTTTCCCTCTTTTCCAATTTATTATTATATTTTTTCCTTTAAAAACAACTAAAAAAATAACTTTTATTCCATTTGTCGGTTAAAAATCAATTATATCGATTTTCTACATGCATTGTACGAGGTACAACGATGCATGAAATATGACTTATATACATACATACATACATACATACATACATACATATATACATATGTGTGTGTGTGTGTGTGTGTGTGTGTGTGTGTGAGGACATCCTCATTTTGCGAGGATGTCATTAAAATGCAAAAAAAGCACATATTTCAATACATTAGATACTATATTTTTTAGGTTTGTATGTGTTTTGAAATTTATATTTTTTTTATTTGTTAATAACATGATCACTTTGTTAAAATAAAAATCTCCTCATTAAACAAATTATATATATATATATATATATAGTTGCAAGATACAAAAATCACACAAGAAGCAGAAGAAGTGGAGGCCTTACAAAGGTAAGAAGTACAAATTCGTCAAAAGACGAAAGAAGGCCAGAACAGGAGGAAATATATATATATATATATATATATATATATATATATATATATCAAAGCCAGCCTTCTCAAAAGGAAGAAAGGTTTTAGAAAGTTGTATGCTCTATAGTTGCTAAGAAACTCCAATATTCTAATGGAAATTGGAATGCTTATTACTCGATGCCTATTACAAACTATGAGGCCTCTATTTATAGCCTCTGAGATCTACTATTACATTAGATAGCTGTTATGCCAAATGTCCCTTTACAACTATCATCTTTATCCTAAGGAATCTACTTTACACACATGGCTATTATATTCCTAGTTGTCTTACATTATCGCCACCGCTACTGCTGGGTCCACTATGCTTCTGTTACTCATCAGAGTCTAGTGGGGATGGTACCGCCATTGTCCACGATCCTAGGCTTCTTTTATTCTCTAGTTGTTGGGAAGCATCCTGGTATTCTGTTTCGTTTGATGTTTCCTGTTCTTCTTCATCTACCAGAGGTTCTTCTTTTAGTCCTAGTTGTTGTCAGTTGTCTTCCCATTGATCAGTTATCCATTGGTCAAGCTGTTCATTGTTATAGTCCATTGGCTCGAACTCATCCAGGTTACATGGTAATCCACTGTAGTCATGGTATTCTTTCTCGAAGAAACACCTAGGTTGTTTCTTCATCATCATTCTTCAGTCTTCTTTCTCGAAGCTTTCTCTATAATAAAGATCTGGAGTGGTTGGCACATGTGGTGAAACTGGGTTATGGTTGTTGTAGCATGGTTCAACCCTATATATTTCTCTCAGTGCTTGTCTTGCTGTCAAGCATGTTTCCTACATGGCTTCTACTTCTGTTCTATTGTGCTGGTGTTCAACCATATAATGAGTGGAGGAATCTGTCTACCCCAGATATCAGAAAGCCTAATAATTATTATGACATTGTTAGTTATCTAATAACCATTGAGTAGGGTAAAAATAAACAGGTCACTGAATATTGGTGCGAATATCTTGTCGAACCATCTTCCTTTGTTATATCTCTTGCTAGTATGGATTACGTTTGGCTCAAAGAGTATTACAGCTGGATACAGGTTAAGGCAGTATTAGAATATGTAATAAGCCTGTGGTGTGGACTTGTATAGCACGTAATGTCCGAAGTTGGTATTTTCATCTATGGCATAGATGAATTGACATCCTAGTCGGAATACCACTTCATGCATTTGATCTTCATTGAGATGAGGAAAGAAAAGCCTATGGCTTTGTCTTCCATGATTTGGCCTGAATTCCTACTTCTCCATCAACATCCGCATTCGCCATTGAAGATCCTTATCATTTTGTCCCACTTTATACTCGATCACCTTTTCAAACACCAGTTCTTTGATTTCTAGTGGTAACCAAGAAATGAAGGTGAGAAGATCCTTGAGAAAATAAGATCTCTCCATGCTAAGATCTGGTTGAGGATTCCATGATGGTAGTGGTCTTCTGATCATCTTGATAGGTCTAAACAAGTAGTCTACTACCACGTTTATCTCTCCTTTTATATGTCTGATCTTAAAGTTGAATCTAGATAAGGATTCTGACCACCTTGCAATCTGTGGATCTGGAATCTCTCATTCTTTTCTTGTGAGTAGTCCTTGAAAATATTTATAATCTATTTCGATTATAAATGGTGAAAGGGCTAAGAAAAATTGAAACTTCTTTACTCTTTTGACTACTGCAAGAGCTTCTCTCTTAGAGGATGGATATATGCTTTGGGCAGAATTGAATTATCCGCTTTTATAGCCACACACCCTTCTGTTTCCACAGCTTCAATTAGTAAAGCTCCACAATAATGTTCACTCGCATCAGTTTGCATTATTAAAGTTCCTTTATCAGGAATCTTTAGTGCTGGTAAGTGCTAGCATCTCTCTTTTAATTGTTTTACTGCTTTTGTTGCTTCGTCAGACCACTTATCAGCTCCTTTCTTTAAGTGCCTTGAGATTTGATTGGTAAGTCTTGAGATGTTCTCCACGTGGTCTACTGCATAGTTTATGATTCTTAAAAACTGTTGGATTAGCTTACGTATTAACAGTTTATAAGAAAACTCTTTTACTTTCTCAACAATGTAAGGTTGTGGTGTGATAAAACTTTCATTTATGTGGAGCCCAAGAAAGTCTACTTCATCCAATCCTATCTGCATTTTTAACTCAGATAGTGCTAGTTCTTGTTGGAAAGTCAGTTCTTTAAATCTTTCGAGATATTTTGCATGTGACTCCTCATTTTTGCTAAAGATTAAAGCATCATCGATGTATATTAGACAGAATTTCACTATTGGCTTGTAAACCTCATCCATTCTGTTCTGGAATTTTGATGGGGCATTCTTTAATCCAAATGGCATTACGTTCCACTTGTAGTGCCCATGTGATACTACAAAAGCTGTCTTATGCCTGTCTTATTCTTTTATCCCAATTTGCCAAAAGCCTAACTTCATATCAAACTTTGAAAAGACCTTTGCTCCTGCCATCTTTTTCAAAAGGTGGGTCCTTCTTGGGATAAAGTATCTGATGTCCTGTAGACAATCATTCACCTTCTGTAGTCCATTACCAGCCTTCTATTTCCCCTCTTTTGCGCCGAGTGTTTGTTCACATAGAAGGCTGGGCTGGCCCATTGTGACTTGCTGGGCTTGATGAGCTTGAGATCTAATAGTGTTTGAATCTCAATTATGTATAGTTCTTCATCATGGGGCATCCCAGGGTGAGATGCTGTCTGGAGAGGCGTGCTCCATCCTTCTTTGTATGGTAGGGCCATAAAGTGCTTCTCTCTAGACTAAAACTGGTTATGGTGTTCTGCACAATAATCCAGTAAGCTTTTCTTTTGGGCTTCAAACTTTTAGATTGGATTTTTTCGTAAATATTCACCCCTTCTTGAAAGTGGATTTAGTTCAATCCATGGAAACAAATAGTTATGGGCCTTTTGGTCTGGTCTAGTGAGAGTATATTAAAATCCTTCAAGGAAGAAAGCAAATGGGCTGATTTGCTCTAAGAAATCTATCCCTAATAGTAGGTCTTCCTTAGCTTCAGGATAAATATAGAAATGATATTTTATCTCGAATAGTAATATCTCAAATGGCCGTGTGATAGCATTTATGTGGAATGTCTTACTACTGACTGAAGCAAATGCTATCCTTGTTGGAATTGCATAGGAAGGTGGAAAACAACCTTCTCCTATGAATGATGTGACTGCTCCCGTATCTATTAGTGTTGTAACTCCACCTGCTCTCGGTCAGAAGCCTTTATGATGGCTTTTATATACGGCCTAAACTGCAGTACATCCTTCATCTTCATAACTAGAGCTGGTGCTTGGAAGATGGTGATGGGTTCTGTTGGAGTTGTTCTAAATGTAGCAACTAGTCCTTCAATTTCTTCTTCTTCTTCTGAAGAACTTATGCTTTCATCTGAAAAACTTTCTTCTTCTTCTTCTTCTTCAAATGCCATTATTGCTTCTCCAGGAGTCTTACTCCACTCATACCATCTTTCATTAAATTGTTGATCTTCGACCAACTATAGTAGTCTTACTAGTACCCTGTTTTTCTTTCTGCAATCCTTACCAAAGTGTCATTTCTTTCCACATATGAAACACTTTGGATCTCCTTTAGATTGCTTTTTTCTCTTGACATATTTGTAGCATTTTCCCTTGTATGGTTTCCATTTCTTCTTTTTGAACTTTTCATGCTTATGCTTATTACTGGAGCATTTACATGAATTGTTTGAACAACCATACTTCTGAGGCTGATAGTCACCATATCTTTCTAGCGTCAATTTCTCAGATGTCTTCAACTGCTTCCTCATCTCATGCGCCAAGCAATGCTTTGTGATCAGTTCTTATGCCATCTGATATAAATGTGCCAGGCTATATGCACTCCATTTCATTTTTGGCTTTGCCTGAAACTTTTACTCCATAAGTTCTGCAACTAGATATGGCATATTCAGAATAAATGATCTATGAATTGTATCTGTGTGTTGCTGGAAGGTAAAGTACAATCTTTCTTGTTCCAAACAGTACTCTTCCATTTTACTGATATCACAGCATTTGTTTTTTAAGAACGATCTTTCAGCCTTCTCCTCATTTTTATCGAATTTTCTGAAGAAAGTAGCACTCATGTAATCTAGCATAAGCCTGCAGGGTTTTTCATTATTTAGTATGGCCTCTTTTGTTTCATCTAAGAGTGTTCCAGCCTACCATTTTCGTAATGAACCCTAAATCCTGCTATTACTCTGCTAGTGCATACTCTTGGTGTTAGGTGTGGAGCCCTTTGTAATTCTGCTTCATACCAAGAGATGATTTTTTCTATCAGGGTTACTCTTTCTTTTAGCTTTTTCCCATCTATGTTCCAAGTAACCTTTCCAATTGTTGAATGGCTAACCTGGATTTGTGTTTCCCACGTCTTGGCCTGCTGTCTTGTTCCTTCTGCAGACGTTCCTATGTGTCCTTCTGTTGGAGGTTCATCTGTCATTGGTGCCGTTGGTGCCTGCATCTTGATTGGCAACAGCTCTATTTCTAAGCTTAGACTTGAGGTGCTATCAGATTCATTATCTTTAAAGTCATCCTATCCTATAGCCTTTATAAGATCCTTGTATTGTGGTGGAGGTGAGTAACTCCTCCAGAATGCCTTCTGACAATTTCCTGAGGCATTTTCCTCTCATATATGCCAGGGCTTTATAGGTTTGTCTATACCCCAATACGGAGTAGGATAGCACTTCTTGAGCTACTCTTTCTCTGACACTCCTATGAATGTGAACATCTTGATAGGTCTTTCATGCATTAATAAGAACCGTTCTGTTGTTACCAGGTTTTTCTTGATCGGTCTTTTTTCTAACTGGTCAAGTCTCTGTATGATCTCCTACTGGCCTTGCATTAGTTCTCCTATGCATCTGTTCTATTCCACAGCATTTATATTGGACCAATTAACTGCTTTCTCTATTGGGCCAAACTCTGCTGGGTCTAGTTTCTTGATTACCCATCTTGCTGATACAGTTCCTGTGCTGGTTCCATAGAGCGTTTCCTCTGTCGTCGAATAAGTCTTTATCATCATTATGGGCTTTTTGTCATACCTTACTGACATAGACCTCTGTGGAATATGTTTGCAGCTACCTTGCTTGCCTATCAACTGGCATTTCTTACATGGGTAGAGGGCTTTGGTTTCTTTGGGAAATGAAACCGAAGTCCTTCCTTCTGTGAGTGCTTCTACCTTTGGCTGCTCATGTACCTCCAATGCCTTGTTAGCCCTTTCGACTCATTGATCTAGCTTGGGGGAAACACAAACTGATTTTGTTTGCACGTTTTTTATTGTATCACACGTCCTTCTGATGAAAAGAACCTAGCTATTAGTACGCCAGAGTGAGAGAGAGAGAGAACATATGAATTGGTACCTTATACGTCATTGAATGGTGAATGGCTAAGGCTGATTCATCTGACTTCATTACTAATCTATTGATCTGGACTAGTATCTGGATGGATTCTGGAAGTGAGGGTCTCTTGAGATTTAGGGTGAAGTTTGGTTCCACCTGTAGTATTACATGCCCTTGATTCAACCCTACTTCAACTGCTGCAATGAGAGCTATTTCAAATGTCTACCATCTTGTGTCCAAAATGGCAATTAGACATGTGACATTTTTTCCCGCCAAGAACAGGGGTTATAACCCTATTCTTATTGCTCCCAGATGCAAACCTCTGTATTCTTGCTTAAGGTATCTACCAACATCCTTCTTGCTAATTATTGGGAGATACGTCTCAGTAGTTGTTGAGTACTAGAAAGTGTGTATTTATAATGGAGAAAATCATCATTTTACACTCTAAGTCTCACTAACATCCCTACTTTTATGTCTTAAAGTCCCTTGTGATTTAATTATGTATGTTTTATTTTAATTAAGTATTTTATGTATTCTATGGGGCATCATGGTCATTTCACAATAAACGAGAGATCATATAGAAAAACGGATAATAATTTTAAACTCAGGACAGTCGAAAAACTTAAGAAGAGCCTAAAAAGATAAATGATATTGTTCACATATATGGTACTGTTCACACATACAGCACTGTTCATATATACGTTACCTTTCACAGTACTGTACGATGACGTGGCACTATACGATGACGTGGCGGCATTTAATTGGATGAATGATGTGGCATTGACCGCTCATGTGGTATTGACTAATGATGTGGTGTTGACTGATAACGTGTTACAATCCTATTGGACTAAAATGCTTATGTGGTGTTGACCGACGTCGTGGTAGTATGTTAGCGGACCGAAAAAATATGTGTACGGTACATGCATATACACGAAATAACAACCCTGATGATGTGTTCCATCCAATAAGAATGTGTCATGTGACGCAATTCTGAGCGTCCAAATTGTTTTAATCCGATTGCCATGATTTACTCATTGTATCTATAAAAAGGGTGTTTCCCCCCTAATTTGACACCCCTTAATCTATTTTTTAGCTCCATTTTTTATAATTTCATCTCCATCTTGTATTTTTTTATGTATTTTAATAAAATTTTTATTTTACTCCTAGTTCAATTATAAGTAGCTAATTTTCTTTTAAGCTTTGGTTGAAGGTGAAGTCTTAACATGCTCCATGGGCTTAATTTGATAAATTTATTTTTTCTTCCCCTTTAATTTATGTGGATGTTTTGACTTTTCGTAGAAAGATAGTAATAATTTTGTCTATATATCAACTGGTGTAACCGCCTCCCTAGGCAAGGTTATTACTATTTGGCACGGGAAGCACTTAGCACCATATCTATTAGAGTGAGGTTCATGAGGTGTGAAAAATCTCCCTTCATGATTTAATTGGTACTAATAATGATTGTTAAGCCGATAGCACATGTTGAGTATAGATCCGGAGATCCAAGCACTTCATTTTAATAATTTATTCCTATAGCTTTAATTTAAATTAATAGATAGCCTACGTCATTTTCATTATAAATCCAACCACCAATTCAGAAAATTAATTCTACAAGAATTAAAATCTACCTCCTCGTGGGATCGACACTCGTCACCATTGATCTATTCTACAATAGATTCGTACGCTTGCGAGTTCAATAAAATTTGCACAACAACAGTATTTAAAGATATTGGTTGTACTAATACCTCTGTTGATTTGAACACTAACTTCCTGGCTGCTTTTCTCCAGAGAGATTTTACAACTTGGGGAAGTCTGTGAAGTCCCGTAGTATTTGTAAGGGTCCAGAGGATTCAACCTCATTCCTCTGCTTTCTTGAGGTGTTTCTTCAATTTCCATATGAGCATTAATGGATCCTAAAGTATACTCGCCTCCGATCATGATGCTTTGCTTATCTTGTCCTGATGCAACCACCTATGTCTCCATTTATAGCTTTACTTTATAACCTAGGCCAACGATGCTTTCAGCTACTCCCTTTTCTGGCACCCTCCTGGCTATTTCAGTTTCGCTTTGGCAATCTTTGGTTTTCGGCAAGTGGGCTTTTGTGGAGATTATAGTTTGTGCTAAAGAACAAGTTTTAGCTAGCTTTCTGATGTAGAGGTTTAGATTTCTCGACAACTATAGAGAATACAACTTTTTAAAACCTTTCTTCCTTTTGGGAAGGCTGACTTTGATACCAACTCCAATATCTTAATGGAAATTGGAATGCTTATTGCTTAATGCCTCTTACAAACTATGAGGCCTCTATTTATAGCCTCTGAGATCTACTATTACATTAGACAGATGTTATGCCAGCTGTCCCTTTACAACTATCATCCTTATCCTGGGGAATCTACTTTACACACATTGCTATTATATTGCCAGCTATCTTACATTATATATATATATATATATATATGGAACATCGACCCGATTAAGCCGAAAGAAAGAATTGCTTAATTGGGCCAGCCCAGCCTTCTATGTCAACAAGCACTCGGAGCAGATACGAGGCTACAACGACTACCTCATCCGGCATGGAAGGGAAGACGAAGTCATCCCTTGGGGAAGATTCGGAGTAGGAACAGCTAATGGATGAGGACAGCGATGATCAATGGCCTCCCTTTAGGCCAGGAGAGCCATCATGAGGTCATACCGAAAATAC
Organism: Luvunga scandens; assembly: GCA_030449905.1. Taxonomy (NCBI): domain Eukaryota; kingdom Viridiplantae; phylum Streptophyta; class Magnoliopsida; order Sapindales; family Rutaceae; genus Luvunga; species Luvunga scandens. Next base: position 813,983 of record JASUUG010001019.1, on the reverse strand, counting down.
CTAGGAAGCCAGAAAAGATGGCTTGGACAAAATAGGTTGGACACGATAATCTTACTCACCTTTCTGATGTAGAAGTTCAAACTAATCTTCTGTTTTATATATATATATATATATGCACAACTTAGATATTTATCGAGCATTAGCTCAAAAGTTTGCATATATTAGTATGTGCCCCTTTGTAACAATCCAATAGATACTCTATTGTTAATAAGAGGTTGGAGTTTAGCCAAGGTGTTAAAAGGAAAGATTGGGGCAATTTTTCAGCAAAGTAGTAAAAAACCACATAGTGATAACATGATTACAAGAACATTACATAAATAATATATTGCTAGATTAGTTACATATAAGTAGAACCTCTATAAATTAATATTCGATATATTAATATCCTCTGTTATATAATAAATTTTTATGGTCCTGACTTGGACCAGTGGATCAAATTAATAATTTCAATAAAATAATAAAATAATGCTTTTCTAAAAAAAATTGTATAACTTTGTAGTCTTATTCAAATCATAAATTGATAATTTATTAAAATCACAAATGTAATTAACTATGATATTTTAATTACATAAACTATGACTCTATTGTTACTTATTTTTTTCTTAAATTTTAAATTTAGTTGAATCTCATCTCTTATATTTCTTATTACATCTAAAAGCTCTAGGGTTGACTTCTCAAATTATAATAAGAAATTATGAAGTCTCGTTGATGCTTTGTGTGCTTCCTTGCATGTATTGTTATTGTCTAAAATCAACACTCAATTTTTCTATTAGTTATTATTAATTATTGATATTATTATTTTTATTAATTTTATCACCAGTAAAATCTATTAATTTTATTATTGTTATCATCATCATCGTCACTGTCATCGTCATCATCATTATTTTTAATTTAGTATTTAATTTATTATTATCGTTGTTGTTAACTTCATTATTATTATTATTATTATTATTATTATTATTATTATTATTATTATTATTATTATTATTATTATTATTATCAAAGTTTGTTAATTTATTATATTATTAATTTTATTATTTTCATTAATATTATTATTGTCGTTAATTTCATGATTATTATTAAAATTTATTATTTTATTGTTTTAATTAATATTAGTGTCATTATTATTATTATTTTCAATTTTATCATTATACTATATAAAATAAAATACTAGGGACAACAATTAATAAAGGTATTTTAGTAACTTGAAACAATACATTTTGATTCCAAAATAAAATAAACACATTAATGAGAATGTAGTTTATTTTGATCTCGATTCATACAACTTAGATAAACAACTTATTCTAATTCTAATTATTCATTTCGATTACAAATCATTCCAAATCTAGTATATGCCGATTCCTATTTAGTAAATGTAGCATAAACTCTTTTTTCAAAGTTAACTTAGATATAGAAAAAGTATCATAACTAACCAGTAAATCAAAGTTCTAATAAGATTCTATAGTTCTTATATAAATACACCTGGAGGATGAATCTTGAAGTTGGGGCAACAATGTATCCTGCATCTACAATGTGTGTCATTTGAACCGGTCTTGTTTACTTATTAATTCTAATAACTTCGAAATAAAAGACTATGTATTAGGCATTTGAGTCGATTTATAAAGTTAAAAAATGAGGCACAATTAGAAAATGTTTTTTAAATTATAACAACTTGAACAAATAACAGTGCCCGGATTGCACGAAACCCGCACGGTAAAACCCGTCCCGCACCCGGGGAAATAATATCCGGATTTGTAAGGGTTTTTGCCTGTCCCTCTTTCTCTACCCCAACGAAACAATTCAGAGCATTGAGGGTTTTTCGTTCTGTGACTTGGACTCTGTGGCTAGCGACTCATTAAGTCCAATCAATGGCGAAAAAACAAAAACGCGAGAGATTTGAAAACCCGCAGCCATTCCTGCCTTCGAACGACGATGACAAATCTGTGGCTTCCTCAAAGAAACGATCCAAAGCTGCCAAGCACCACCAGCAACACGATAAAGTAATTTCCTTTTTTTTTTACTTTTTATTGGGTTCGCGCTTGTTTGTCTGTTTGATTAATTCTGTTAAGTTTTACAGATGATATCGTCGGGGATTAGTTCGAAGATTCTGAAGGAAGCGATGATACAGCAGAAGGAGATTCTAGAAGAGTCCGAGGAGCCTAACGCCACCAAAAACGCCTTCGTTTTTGCTGAAGAAGAGCAGAGCAAGCGACGAGTAGAAGAGGGTGAAGATGATATTGATGATTTCGGTGGTTTTAATGAGACTCAAAGTCAATTTGGGAACTATGAGGTCAGTGTTTTATGTCTATTATTGTTATGTTTTATTAATTTGGAAGTGCAAGCTAAGGGTTTGGCTATAATTATACGTGTAGCAAACTAATGCTTTATATTTATTGGTAAATTATTTTGTAAAATGGGAATAAGGAAATGAATTTGAGAACAATTAAGGTGAAAAATACTGAATAAATTTTTTTGGAGAAAAAAATGTGTTTTGTGGTTTTTATGTTTAATTTTATTTTAGTTTCATTTATTGTTTAGATGACATCATTTAGTTGCTTTTTCAATTAAACATAGTTACAGAAGTTGAGTTAATTTTGATTTTAAAATTCAATTTTGAAATAAAGTGGTGGCCGGTGGGCACCTTTTTTTAAAAATAGTTTTCATATTTGATGTACAGAAAAATGGTTTCAGAGCCTAATGGGCTAGTTTATTCTTGTCCTTTTATTTAAAGCAGGAGAAGATTGATGAGGATGATGAGAGATTACTGGAGGCATTTCTATCAAAGGATGCTGGTCCGCAAGTTACACTTGCAGACCTCATCATCAAAAAAATAAAAGAAAATGATGCAAACATTGCTTCAGGAGGTTGTTGTCGTCTGATCATCAATTCATGTTGGCGTCATTTCTGATTTTGTTGATCTTAATTTTCTTTAAATTTCTGTTTGTTTTGGAATTATGCAGAAACACGGCCTTTGCCCAAGTTAGATGAGTCATTCATAAATTTGTATAAAGGGTAAGTTAGTTTATGCAGTTAGATTGTGTTTCTATTGAAAATGCACCATTTTATTCACCTTCTACTTGTTCACATTTTAATTCTTTTTTCTCAATAATTGGCTTCCATTCATGTTGTGGTGTTATTGGGATGTTTTGCCATGGAACTATTTTTTGGCCAATATGGTAAAAGAATTTATTAAAATTCCCATTATTGGAATCTGCAGAGTTGGCGAGTTTCTCAGTAAATACACAGCAGGAAAAATGCCCAAAGCATTTAAGCACATCCCTTCAACACAAATGTGGGAGCAGGTCTTGTACCTTACTGAACCTGAGAAATGGACACCTAATGCAATGTTTCAAGCAACACGAATTTTTGCTTCCAATCTGAATGCTAAGAGGGCAGAACGCTTTTACAAGCTTGTTTTGCTTCCTCGAATCAGAGATGATATTCAAAAGAATAAGAGGCTGCATTTTGCTCTATATCAAGCTTTAAAGAAATCTCTGTACAAACCTGCTGCATTCAACAAGGGAATATTGTTCCCATTATGTAAGGTTTGTCTTTCAATACAGCACCTTGAGTCCAGTCCACTGTATAAGCATTTATATAATTTATTACAGTATATGGACTTGTGGGCGTACCCATATGTATAGAGTGATGTTCATGTTTAAGATATTCTTTTCTTTTATAGATGTTAGTCATTAATGCATGCAAATTCACTTATTCACCACTATATTCTCAAGTGGAAATGCATTGTGGCAGCTCTGTTTTGGGTAGTATGGGAGGAAAGAAATGTTCGTATTTTTGAGGGGAAAATTGCAGACAGCTGTGGGATAGAGTTCGTCTTCTTGCTTCACTTTGGGTTTTAGTTTCTAAGGAGTTTCAATATTCATCCTTTTTCTTCATACATCTAAACTTTTGTCCAGAACAAATACTCCTAGTTTTTGTTTTCTTAGCAGACAGCTGGTCCGCTATCTCTTTAAATTCTTCTTCATTAATACATTTTTGAGTTTTTTATTAAAAAAAAAAAGGTGGAAATGCATTTATAACACAGCTATTTTAGCTTTGGTTGTTCACAATTGTGTAAGAAGTCTACAAACTGTGCAGTTACATTTGTTACTGGGCTAATGGGTCACTCATATTCATCAGTCAGATCAAATTCTGAACCACTCTGAATTTCAATTTGCGGGTCATAATCTGAATGAGAAGCTTGGGTCTGAAGTTGTTATGTTGATGGGATAGACAGATTTTATAGCTGTATTTTATAATTTTACTTTATGTTCAGTCAGGGACATGCAACCTGAGGGAAGCTGTCATCATTGGGAGTGTTATTGAGAAGGTCTCCATTCCTATGCTTCATTCAAGGTATGTTCTATATTTCTGGGTTTCCTAAGGCATATACAGAAAACCTTAATTTACTGGATTCTGGAATGTAAACCATAGATTCATGGCATCTGCAGTTGTCAATGCTCAGTTTGTCATTTCAAAGAAGTTTATGAATTTTAATTTAAGAATTTTTCATGATGATCATAAGAATTTTTCACTAACTGATTATAGTGTCTTTCTAAAAAGACTTAGAGAAATGCAGTCTGCATAAGCATAATTAGTTGTTTGAGTATTTTATGTTTCTGCAGCTGATTTTTATCAAAACATACAAGTTCCTGACATCTAGCCTATTTATGAATGCCTGTGCCATTTGGTATTGGCAGAGTATAAATTTCTGCTGTATGAAGTCAATATGATTTTTTTACCCCCTTGAATATTGATTTTTTTTATTTTTTTATCCAGGTGTTTTATTTCATCTTAATTAAGTAAACAACATAGTTCCAATAAGGTGTAAATTGTTTGTTCCCCTTCTGTTGTGGAAGATGCTCATCAGTAGCCTTTTAGATTTTTTTGCTGAATGTTGCATGTTCTATGGTATTTTTTTATTACTATTTTTTTAACCGTGAGAGTTTGAACAAATACACATCATTTGAGAGCAATTTGTACTGCCTAGTAGTGATGGTTTCCTTGTCTTGGAATTTATTAGTTTATCATAGTAAAACTTGTCAAAAAGTGCTTGTTTGATGAAAATGAAGTTCCCATCCTAGGAAATAGTTCTTCATATGGAAAATTGCTTTTGATTAGTTTGGCCCAGTTAATATAATGCAAATCATTAATGGATTATTGACATCAAAGAGCATAGATCACTTGATGATCTTCTTCTAGGTAATTCTTTTTTGATTGTCTAATTACTTGTAAAGAATTTCATTATTTCTTTTTCCTAAAAGCTAATGCTTATATTTGAAGCACATGGAAGCTAGTTGATTCTCTGTGTTACTAGTTGCTAATTCGAATATTTGGTGTTCTGCCACTAGATGAGCTAATTTTGTTTTTCTGGTTGCCAAAACTTTGTATTTTAATTTCAGTAATTCTGTTGTACGCAAGAGATATCTAACTCAGACTTCTTTTTAAAATTGCAGTGTTGCACTACTCAAGCTTGCAGAAATGGAATATTGCGGTACAACAAGGTATTCAAATTTCTAATATCAGGCTAAAATGAAATTTCCTCCAAATTTGTATGTGTGTTCACTTTCCACAAACTACACATTTTTTAAGCTGTGCCTGTGTGGAAAAAGAATAATGCTACTCACCCCATATTTAATAGGAATATATGGTGGATGCGTGTTTGTTATAATGTTAAGATGAGGAATAATGTGATTGGAGTTACTTTGAATCAAGGTTTTGGCAATGTGTGTGTGTGTGTGTGCGCGCGCGCACGCTAAATCAAAGAAATTCACCTTTCAGAGTAGTAAAAGATCATTTCTGAGGCAAATTATTTTTATTGTTGTAAATGATCTGAAAATCACATTATAATACTTGTTGGTTATTCATTGTAGTTACTTTATAAAGCTACTCCTGGAGAAGAAATATGGCTTGCCATATCGTGTAGTTGATGCTATTGTTGCTCATTTTATGAGATTTCTTGAGGATACAAGAGTAATGCCTGTAATATGGCATCAGTCTCTCCTTGCATTCGTACAAAGGTTAGTAGCTGTTTTCAATTTAAAAAAAAAAATGCCACTATTGGTTCTAAGTTTAATTTAAACCTGTAGGTGTTAACCACAAAAGAATCTGTAGATATGATCATTGAAATTTAAATTATGGGACTGCAAGTAAAATGAGGATTTAATACCTCTTCAGGATTATAATTTATCAAATGATGCCTTTATTTATTTTGTTGCTGATTTCTGTTGTCCCACTTAAGAAATGTATTACGAGCATATGTATGACTTGAGATAGAATAGGAGAAAACAGTGAGTGAGGGAAGGAGATTGGGATTCTTTTCATATTTTACATTTTTTTTAATTATTGATTTCTTCCAACAAAAGCCCTTTGTGGTAATGGATGCTTTTTATTTCCTTTCATTTTGGTGAGATTTAATTTGGAACCTTGTGTAGATATTTGTTTTGGTGAACGACGAGTTAGAAGTTGCGTTTAGGGTATGTAAACTTTAAAACTTCAATTCAATGACCAAATTAGAAAAAAAGAAATATCAATATAGCTGGAACAAATATCAGTCTTGAGATAGGGAAATATAAATGATTCTAACCTTGTGTAGGGGTGATTGGGTATACTTTTGTATAACACAAATAGTGCTAGCCTTTGTTTTCTGAGTGGGCAGCTGGTCCACTATCTGTTTTTACATCTTCTTTATTAATACATTTTTCAGTTTCCTATCCCAATAAATATGTGTGTGTGTGTGTGTGTGTGTGGCTGTAACAATTTGGCTTGCAGCATGTCAGGTGGTTAGGAGCTTCAGAGCCAAATCTGCCCTGATTATGGCTCAATATTGGTTGTTAAACTCATTGGTGTCACTAACGTTGTAAACTAAAAAATCTGTTACATTACACTTAGAGACTCATTGAAAAGGAGTATAGATTGATCGGTGTATATTGTTGTCTAGAATATGGATAAAATGTCTCTACCCCTGTGAAGCGTTTGGTCTCGTCAAAATCATTTACACCTGGACTTTTCCCTGAAATGGCTGCTGTATAAAATTATTTTGCAGATACAAGAATGAACTACGGAAGGAAGACAAAGATGACCTCAGAATTCTACTTAAAAAGCAAAAACATAAACTAGTAAGATTATTGTTCCTAGTGCCAATAATTGTCTTACTTCTGTTTCTTGGATTGTCTGATTTGCATAAGTACTTGTTTCGGCAGAATATGATTTCTATGTGCTCCTTCTTTACCTGCAGGTTACTCCTGAAATTCTTAGGGAGCTTGATAGTAGTCGCAATCGTGGTGAAAAGGAAGATGATCTCATGTCAATTTATATCCTTTGCTTTGTGAAAAGCATCACTTTTTCAAAGCATATTTATGGTGTTTGTGAATGTTTATTTCTTTCTCCCCGGTTTTTGTCTCAATTTGGGTTTTAGTTTTGCTTTTATTAAGCTTCTTAATTCCATTTTGTTTGTTTTGCTACAATAGAACTGTGATTAAGGAGGATATATATAAAAGTTTCTTTGAAACAGCCTTCACTGTCTATTGTGGTCTTTAGATGTGTTTTATATGGATGCTCATGGCTAAGATATTTTTATAATACATGATTACATAAGTATGTTTGTTGCATGCCAAAATGACCTCAGTGTTGGATGCATCCATATGTTGGATGCTTTCTTATGGATGCTAACAGGAAATTTTTAATAAATTGAGTATTAGATGCATTCTTGTGAATGACATTTCTTAAGGAATTTATATAATTTGACTTGTTCATAAGTGCATTGATGGTATCAGATGATGATGTTCGATGCATGTATGCATTCCGCTGTTGCTTTTTGTACTTGGATATCATTAACGATTTATGTAAGCACTTGGATTTTTCCTAGTACCTTTGAATGATTCGATTCCTTGACTTTTCATACCATATCCTATGTCTGTGATCAATAAAACGATCGAGGAAGATAAGTTTGATATTCCGGATGTACCTATGGAGGAGGATTGAGTATCTATGACTGCCAATGTTGTCAATTGCCTGGTATGGTGCTCTGCTTCTGCCTTGTCTTATTATTATTCGCATAGAAGTATTTAAATGAAATACTTTAATGTCTTTTTATTTTGGGGTGGTTTTTTTGTTGTTTTGTTAATGGAGGAGAAAGCCCTGAGCTTAACCCTATTAACTCTTTTATAACTTTAGTTTCCATTTTTATGGAAACTGTTTTGTATTCTTATTCTTGAACTTTGTCAATCATACAAAAAGTTTCCAGCATCCATTATCTTCTGCTTGGTGCAAGCTGATGAACTAGTTTATGTATGTGTATTTGTTTTGTTCTGTTTTTATTTTTCTGACTATTATGCAAGGACAGTTCTGTGCTTGTAACTAATTCAAGGTCAGGTTCCGGTGCAGGTAGCCGTCTGGGATTATTGAAGCGATGACTTTTGACATATGTTCCTTTGAGATAAATGCAGTTTTGTGTTTGTAAGTATGCAGTAAATGTGGACGCAAATACGTCCAGTTTACAATCAAGTTTTGGTCTTGTTTGCTTGGAAAATTTATCATTTGTTTTTCCCCGAAATCTGATTGTTTTATCTGTAAGAAATCTCATGTATTTATAAATTTTGCTTGTTTAGAATGTTCTTAGCTTTGCTACATGCTTCTTGCATAAATTTAGAGTGCGTTTTTGGTTAACATGAATCATTTGGTTAATTTATTGTATTTTCTGTTCTTTTGCAAATTTGTATTATAATTTACATCAAACAATGGTAACAACCAACGGCCAATGATTCAGTTGAACCTTGTTTTGATTTACATCATGCATGAGCAAGGATGATTGGGCCTGACATGTGTAAGGGCCCTACAATTGCATTTGTATCAACCGTTCTGCAATCTCCAATCCAATCCGAAAATGATAAGCTGCAGAAAAGGATTTGTTCATGAAAACTTGAGGAGAGATGCAGATTGAAATGAAACAGATCAGTTTCAGCGACATTTCAATATATTTTATCTAATCAAAACGAACCTTCTAATAATAATAATGATGACGATGGACGAAGATAGCATTATTGATATATTAATATCAATGTGGTTCGATTGTAGAATGGCCCCTACATTTGCACACTTTATCAAGAATGAGAAAGCGCCCGTCCCGGTTAAATTGTTAGTCCAAAGCATTACATTGAACCTTGTTTTCCGGCTGCTCTCCCTTGCTTATGCCGTGCGTTATTACTGTATTTTTTTTTTTCACTCTGAAGCATCACACGAATGAAAATTTAAACCATCTCCCCATTTATACGAGCGAGTTTCGCATCGCACAATTCTTACTTTAATCAAAGAAATTTTACTAGTTGAACCAAACCAGCAGTACGCCGTTCTTTTTCTTTCAACCTGTAACAATCACATTGCAAGTTTTAGGTCAAATTATAAATGTTCTATTAAGGTAGAAACCATGTACATCCTTCACTTAATACTCTATTTTAGTGCCTTACTTCTTCTACACGATTAGCTGTGTCCGACAATTTCAGGTGCTCACATTTATGGTTATGGCTGGCTAGGATGGACCATATGATTGAAGTCGTTATGTACTAAGCTTCGAAGACTTTCCTCTAAAAGAGATATGGTCTGCTGTATACGCTGCCAAGTAGATCTTTTAATCATACCAATGCAAAAGGCTGCACGTGACGTGCGACAAGCGCTGCTCAACTACAGTAGCATATGCTACTAGAGTTTATTATCTTTCTGGTCAATCGACTTGCCACGTTGAAGCTCCATTATTAAACCCTAGCATCATGATATACATCATGAACCCCGATTGTATTCATGCAATTAAACTCATTTTGTTGTGATGCTAATGCTAGCAATTGCTTGTTCAGTAGATGGTGTGTATTGAGATTTTTAAATTGGGGTTTTGCAATGGTGTCTAAACCTAGGCTGTGTACGTTGTGTTGGCAGTCATGTGGGTGATGCATGCAATGAAGTTAGCAAGTTGGCTATGGTTTCCTCATCAGCAAGGCTGACATGGATGGCGACGGATCAGTAGAACGTCGACACGTAGCCTCTCCTCTGAAAGCAACCCAAAAGTTCGTTTTCCTATATATGAACAAATAACCCCACGTCATAGTTGATCCCTAAGGGACCATTTCTCTCATATATATCCCATTTTTTGACACGTAATGGCTTAATACGAGCAAGTATATATTTGTCTGTTTGTTAATTATTTATACCCAATTCCATTATTCCAGAGAAATATTTGGAGGCTTGTGGAAAAATTTCGGCTGAAAGTGCTATTTCTTTCAGTGCTTTTTAGGTATAGGAATTTGTATGATATGAGTTTTATAAGGCGTCATTTCTGGACCATTTAGGATTCCATCCATACTTGTGGATTCAAGAGCTAGAACATGAATATCTATGTCATTTTGTAACATCAACGAAAAGTTATTATTTTTACCAATTCTGATTTATGTATTAATTTTTGTGTTCTTCAGAGATCTTACATTTCGCCTTAAATTTCTATTATGCACCATTTCCCTTTTTATTTTTTTCTGTTTTTAAAGTTATGATGGCGATGAGAAATCTCACCCGCTAAATACTAATCTTACCTGTTATTATTATTATTCAAATTTAGTTGACGATTTAAAGAAATCTCACCCAAATTTCTAAAAATATTAAGGTAATCTAATACCTGTTATTTGTTTTTTAAACTTAAAAATTAAAATTCAAATTTAAATGTTAAATAATACACTAAATACGGCGCATTTAAATGATTTTGGAATTATAATATATAAAATACGGCAAAAATTTTAAATTTTATCGCCAATTCTCAATAATAGTACATAATATAAGAAAAAAATAACAAAATAATTGAAATAATTGATTTGTTATTTAATCTCAAAGTTGTCTCCATGTAAAGATGAGATTATGAAGGAAATTTATGGGTTATATATGAAAAATAAATTATAAAATAGGGATATTTTTGACATTAGAAATTAATCAAACTTAATTCAGCCAAAATTATCTAAAAATAATTAAAATTAATAAAATAAAGGGGCTTTAAAAATAATAAAAATAAAATAAAATAAAATAAAATAAAGGGGCTTTTCGGCTTTCTTGTTCTTCAGAATCCGAAAAGTTTACATGCCCATGTGAACTTCTATCTTTTCAATAAAATTTTTGTGCTGAAATCCTGAGAAAATTTTAGGCCTTGTATAATATTAATATAGAATCGGTTTGTTTCAATTATTTCCTAGTTGCAATTCTGAATGATGCCCCCTGTGTGCCAATTCTAAGATCTAAAGATTTTGTTCAAACAGATCTACAGAAAATTCGGTGCTTGATGATGATCAGCTATCCCGACATATAGCTGACGGTCGAGTTCAACGTGATGATAGCATTACTCTTAAATTAAAATTGTTAAACGAAACGATTTCGGGTCAAGTCGTTTTATTCATGCTTAACTAATCTAATTGATTCGTGTCATGTCAAAACTCGACAAGATTCTTTTACTGATTCTATATCAACGAATTAAACGAATCAAATAATGTTAACTCATTTATAAAATCGATCAAATCCAAAATTTAACATTTTGATTCAATTAATAAATGGATCGAGTTCGTGTCAGTAAAAATTTCTATTCAATTCATTTAAGATTTGACACCAATTCCATTCCAACCCTATATTGGTACTCTTATATCCAAAAGAAGTGTAGTGAAATCAGCTATCGATGGCGACAATCTGTTAAAATGAGCTGGCCGGCTATAAGATGTTGGGAAACAGAATCCTTTCGTTGGATTTGGGGAAGCCGAGAAGATCTTTGGTGCTCCAAAGGCATTGCTCCTTCTACTTGCCACGTGAGTATGCATATTATTATGATTAGTTTAAGCACACATGTAGCAAAGCACTGAATGAAAAAGGCGCAGTAGTCCAAGAGCACCCAAGGTTTTTCCTCTTCTTTTTACTTGCCACACGATAACAAACCCTGCATGCAGATGTCAAAAAATTATTAGTGGCCATGTCTTTTTTTTTTATTATTTTTGGGAACAAACAGTAGCTTCTCAATATACCACAATAGCTTAAATGTAGGCAGCTACATATGAATATGCTATATACTTATTTGGGGAATAAAATAGGGCGATCATATCTCCTCTAAGTAAAAAGTGAGTAGATAACTGAAGGCTTCTAGAAGGTGGTTCTTGATACCATGACCAGACGACCTCGAGCAGGAGGTAGTTTTAGAGACCATGACTAGATGACCTCGGGCGGGAAATAGTTCTTGATATCATGAATAGGTATAATAACTACAACTCAATAATTACTTTGTAACGGTTGTTGATGCAGAAATTTGGTGAAGAGTTTTGATCCTGCAACAACATTGTTCCTGCCCTTAGGTTCCTCCTGCTATAAGGATAATCCTTACTTTTCTCTTGCTCGAACTAGCAAATGGTTTGCCGACGGCTAGGAAATCCGCACAACCCAACGGTTTGACCACGACCAGGAGACCTGCACTCACAACAAATACTTAGAGGGCGCCGGAAGTTTTTCCGACGAGAACCCTCTGACACTCAAGTCAGTAATCAGGCTCCTTTTTGGAATAGCCTTTGGCGGCCTTATGAACAATCTAATTCAAAAGCAAACAAGAGCGATAGAGAGAGAGTCAGAGAGAACATCCGTCCCCTTATCCTTATTTCCCCTCCTTTTATAGGCTACCTCTACCTTTTAATTCCTCCCTCTTTCCCTTTTGGGCTCTTTTACTTACCGTAGGAGGATAGAAGTTTGTTACCAAATTAGAGTTTATTGCCAAATAGAAATAGGAATTTGTTATAAAAGGAGAATAAGATTCTACCATATCCGCCTTTCTCGAAAAGCACATGTGCTGGCGGTCATTGCTTCTCAAAACTCTAAAGCTGCTTATGACCAGAACCCCTAGTCAACTGGCGATGAGATCCTGCTTGGTAAAATGACCAGACACCTAGATTCGTAAGTGGCTCTTATTTGCCTGCTCAATTATCTACTCGAGACAGTCTGCTCACTATCATCACCACGATTCCTTGGTCCAGGTGATCTGCTCATGATGACCACGATTACCTCCTGGTCGAGCTTTGTTTGCTCTTGGTATTAAGAGTACCTCCAAGAAGCCCTTAACCTCTTGGCTTACCTTTTATTTAAAGAGAATTGGGTCCCTAGTTTCATTCCCCAAATAACAGTTTTATTAACTACTTTATAACTCATGATTTAAATTAACACTCAATAACTACTTTATAATGGTCTAATAACTACTCATTAACTCATGATTTAAATGAGCATTCAACTTAGTAATAGCCACACACATGGTTGCCTATAAAAGCTCCAAGAAATCTAAAGTAAAGGGTCTTTTCTTCCTCTTATAATCTTTTTTTCTTTAAAATTTATTTTTCCTTTTCCCTTAAATTGATTGGTCACTGACTTGAGCATCGGAGGGTTCACGTCGGAAAAACTTCCAGTGCCTCGTACCACTTTTTGTGATTTCAAGAGTCTGGTGCTTATTGAGCAGCCCATGGATTACCTACTCGTGATCAGAGGATTTTCTTAAAGATTGGCAAGTCGTCTCACCACCAAATAAATTCAATACAGGAGTCTGGTATCAAACCACTAACTGACCAGACCATATTTCGACATCAACATTTGGCACCATCTGTGGGGATGGTACGAAAAACCAACCTTTGTCTCTTTAATTTTTCATCTAACCAAGGTGCAGGCAACATATTATTATGCATGAATTGAAGCAGCCTCTCTTTTACTTCCTAACTTACATGAAAAAAACGAATCTAATTGGAAAAAACTAACCCAATGTCGACATTCAAAAGCTTCAGATTGGTAAAATTTGTTACGGATTCATTTCTGCTTGCATTTGTTATTAAATTACTGCAATTATTTTCAATTTGTTTGTTTGTGTGCATGATTTATTGTATAGATTGATCAATTGCATGTCCTACGGCTTGGGTATTGCTTGAATTTATTTCTCCATGAGTATAATGATGATCAAATTTACTTTAATTCTAGGATTCAATCATACATTTGCTACAAGTTGTTTGTTTAAATCATATATTTGGTGAATTTATGCATGATTGACCAATTAAACAAGCATGCATTCAGTATTATGTGCGTAAAATTTGCCTTAGCAGCTTCAGTTTACGTGCACTTAGTCAATCAAAATCATCTAATTTTTTATTTCTTGATTGCTGAGCTAGATTACGGTAAATACATACCATGACAATAGTTCAAACGGAACAATTAGCTTGAGTTTTCTTGATTTACATGCATGAATATGGTAAAATCTCAGGATTAACGAGACATTGGAAGGAGAAGTTTGGTGTGCTTCTCACCGATTCAGTTTATGATTTGGTTAAGCATGACAAATTGTTTGCAGAGCACAAATTTAAAAATATACATATATGGAATATATGAGATCATGTGCAAGCTAGTGGCCACATGCTTGTTGATTTACTGATAGCTGTTGCTCATGTGCTTGCCATTAAAATTTTGCATAAGTTCACAATTGGATTGTGTCACGATTTTAGTACTTTGCAATAGATTAATTTATTTAAAATAAAGATTTGACTATTAATTTGGTGTAGAGATATGGTGTTTTGTAGTTTTGAAAACAAGTGTAAGAGAATATTTGCTTAAACTGGTTATGTTCAATCACGCACAATAAATGTTTTAGGAAATGATTGATAGAGAATTAAAACAAATTTGCAACCTGAAATTTGCCGCCAGTACCATATTTAGAGACACCTCAAGAGTCACGAGTAAGCTCAGGAATCTGCGGTAAACTCACTTAGCTATTAATCATGCTTCAATTCCATCGTTAAGTCATACACTTATCTTGGTTTGTAGATTCATGTGCATGATTATTCATGAAATCTTACATGAAACAATATCAGGTCAATATTTTTGTTTTTCCTATTATACAATAAGCCATTTATTTGACGACTAAATAAATTTATTTTCCTATCAAGCATCATAATGGTATATCATGCATGGACATGAATCTTGTTTTTTGATTAATTATTTGATTCAACATGCATTCAAAAAAAAAACTTTGAAACTTGCTCTAAATGAGGTACAAAATCTTAAGCTGACAAGAACTATTAAAAGTTGTTTAAATCAGTACAAGGTTAGAAGCCTTAAAGCCTATTTCAGGTTGGGCATAAGACCTTAAGCTGATAAGAGTAGCTTAAAATTGCTTAAGTCAGCTAAAGGTTAAAAAGCCTTGAAACTTGCTCTAAATAAGATATAAAACATTAAACTGATGATACCTGCTCACCCATGACGTAGTCAATATAGGATTTGGGTCTGGAGGCCATGAGTCGATGATTCAATGTTAGAAAAATTGCCTAAGGCAAAAAAGACTTTAAAGTCTCAAAGCTTACTTAAAGCGAGACATAAAGTTAGAATTTGTCAGATTCTGCTCAGTTGACTATAAGTGAGCAGATGTTTTGATATTTCAAAAATTCTCTAAAGTAAAGAAAGACTTTAAGTCTCAAAGCCTACTCCAAGCAAAACACAAAGTCAGCTTTTGCCAATTTTACTTAAGTACAATTGAGCAGATGATTCAATGTAACGGGAGTATTCTAAGACAAAAAGATTTCTAGTCTCAAAACCTTCTCAAGGCAAAAGACAAGTCAAAATTTGCAAGATTCTGCTCGATTAATTGTAACCGATCAGATGATTCGTTGTCACGAAAAATCTTGTGAGACAAAAATAAGTTTAGATCTCCAAAACCTGCTCAAGGTAAGCATAAAGATAGAGTTTTTCTCTCATTGTATATTTTGCAAATATAAATGAGCACAACAAGATAGGAAATTAAAATTTCATCCTGCTCATATAAAGACAGGGATCGAGTAGGTTATGGTCGCCGTTAAATACTTTTCTTAGTTTATAGTCTTACTCGTTTCACTCCTAACACTAGAAAATGGGGGATTGGTGCTTGGAGAATGAAATAGGACGACCAGATCTCCTCTAAGTAAAAAGTGAGCAAATAGCTAAAGGCTCCTAGAAGATAGTTCTTAATACCATGACTATACGACCTTGACCAGGAGATAATTCTAAAGACCATGAGCAAACGACCTCAAGTAGGAAATAGCTCTTGATATTATGAGCAGGTATAATAACTACAGTTCAACAATTACTGTGTAACGGTTTTATTAACTACTTTGTAACTCATGATTTAAATGAACGCTTAATAACTACTTTATAATGGTCTAATAACTACTCATTAACTCATGATTTAAATGAGCATTCAACTTAGTAACAGCCACACACATGGGTGCCTATAAAAGCTCTAGGAAATCTAAAGTAAAGGGTCTTTTCTTCCTCTTATAATCTCTTTTTCTTTAAGATTTATTTTTCCTTTTCCCTTAAATTGATTAGTCGCTGACTTGAGCGTTGGAAGGTTCACGCCGAAAAAATTTCTGGCGCCCGCTTTCTGTGATTTTAGAAGTTTGGTGCTTATCGAACAGCCCAAGGATTACCTGCCATGGTCAGAGGATTTTCTTCAAGATTGGCAAGTCGTCTCACCACCAAATAAATTCAATACTAATGCAAGAGTTTGATATCAAACTACTAACCAACCAAACCAGATTTCGACATTAGCAATACTCTTTCCAACAAATATTTTTATTTTTACATTGAAATATTAGTGAAGTTCTAGACCACCCATTTTTACATATCCAATAATCCATATGATGCTTGTTCTCCAATCTATGACAATAGACAATTACAAATTTAATTACAAAAATTAACAAACTTGTGGATGTAAAATTTCTCTGATGATCTCAAATCATGGGCATGGTCCAGGCAACCAGTTTGATTTAATTTTCTGCATTGATGTCATCTTATTAATTGCATGTTTTTGTCGATACCTTCATAATTTCACGTTATTTGAGTCATACGCGCGTGCATGTTACTATATATGTATTTGAATTCAGTACTAATATGAGTTATGTTTTAATCTTTTTATAAGATTGTGATTGTTAGTTATTGAATAAGAGTAGATATTGAATAAATTTTATCTGTATACAATAAAATAAATGCACACAGGTGGCAAAATATTTTGAAGATATCAGCAAATCTTCTATAAGCATTGGATCTGAATTCCTTAATTATCTATGTACATTTTTTTATTTATCAATACACATTTCATAATCCGAAAGCAATAAATTTTTAAAAACTTTTTGTAGTGAATTTTGGCCTTAAAAATCTTTATTAATTTACAGTGTGCATATAGAAGATGTATGGTGAAGTGATAATACTTCAATCAATGGCGAAATTCTGTGGACTTCATAAAAGTTCCACACTAAGGAGTTTAAAAAGTAGACCTTTAAAATGAATAGGTTAAATTTTAATTAAGAAGTCTATTTTTTATAGAAATTATTTGACTTGGAGACTTATGTGCTTTCAGGCCACAATATATGCCCACCACTACGTAATGATATATTCATCTATCATTAAAATACTGTTTGGTATTAAGTTGTTATAACTTTTAAGATACATTTGCTTTAGAGAAAAAACTGTAATTATAAAACAAAAATTAATAATACATAGTAAATATGATTTTTTAAATAATAATTTTGACAAATTAGTAAAGATATAATACATTTTTCATTATGTAAGTATAAAATTAAATCAACTTATTTTCTAAAATACAATAATTAGTGTTTACTAAACACTTTAATATTATAACTTTCAACTTATAGTTATTCAACTTCAATCTCAAATAGAACTTAATTAAGATTTATAATATATTAATTAGCTTTATTATACATCACCAATGCCAACATTCTAAGTTTAAAACCCTATATGGATGAGTATGTCAGTTGTGATACATACCATACACGAAACGAAAGTATCACTCATTGTAAAATGGTACGTCATAGCATCGGTATAGAAAATTCAGAAAGTGGGGCTTGTTTGACACCCGATTGAGCTGCATTATTTGACTGAATAGATCACATTGTCGGTCATGAGAATCTCCTCTTTTTGATTCTATATGCACGTTCTTCACATAATTATATATAATATAATAAGAATGAATTTTCATGGCGATCATCAAACAACTGCCCCTAAAAATAGCCACAAATTCTAAGGAGCTGATATAAGGACCATAACTTATGATTCACGTGGGCGTCGCGTAATTTTGATTATCATTATTGTTTAATAATTAATCATTATCAAAATTATTTATTTTAATGGTTTTGTAACATAATCTACCGTGCCGTTCAAGGCTATGACTACGATGTTGAGGTTCGGACAAATCATTTTCATTATCAAAATTATTTATTTTAATGGTTTTGTAGCATAATCTACCGTGCCGTTCAAGGCTATGACTACGATGTTGAGGTTCGGACAAATCATTTATTGGTTTTAGTTGGAGTTTCGTCTCAACGACACTTTTCAACCATTAATATTTAAAGCAAGTATACATGTATAGTCTTTGTTTGGTCTGAGATTTTAAATTTATTAAAGTCGAAAAAGTGATTTTCTTTATACTATTAAATCATATAAGTTAAGGTTATATTTGACACACAAATTAAATCGGACTAATTATTACAATTGGACTAAATTAATTTTGATTTATTAGACTAGATTATATAATATTATCTTATATTTAGTATGGTATCAAATTAGACTATATAGATATATATGTTCCAATCTAAGATCTAGGATTTTGTTAAAGTTTAAAAAAACTATTAGGCGATGTTTGGGAGCTAGAATTAAGTGTAGAATTGGAGTAAGTTTGGGATTAATTATTTATTCTATTTTTGGCAAGCTTCATTTTGGATTAGAATAGGGGATTAAATTTGAATTTAGTCCTAAAATCATGGGTTAACAATCCCAATTTATACATGAGTTTAGTTAGGATTAATTTTAAAAGCAATTGTCTATTTAATTAACCATTACTTGTGTATCTAATGTAATATTTAATTCAATAACAATACATTAAAACTAATCATGAAAATTATTAATACTAGTAATTGGTTGCTTTTATATATATTATCTGCTAACTTTTTGATAAAATAAAACATATTTAAAATATGTACTAAAAAATTAAATTAAATATTTAAATAGTTTTAATTTTAATCTAATCTAATAGGGGTGTTGGCAGATCGGATTTTGCGAATTGGGCATCAATCCATATCGAATTCACGATTTTGTGAATTATAAATTTTCAATCCAATCTAATCTATAGATCAGTGAGACTCAATCCAAATTCAATACATACATCTACGGATCGGATGCGGATTTGACTCAATCCATATCTAATCCACCATTTTTTAGATTTTTTACAAATTAAAATTTTTTAATTATTTCCAATCTATGAACTAACTAAATAAAAAAATTAATATAAAAATAACTTTACTACCGACCAAATTTAAAATTAAATAAGATTTAAATAAATTAATTGTTTAAATAAAACTAGAAAATACATTCAAAGTTTTAAAGTATAACACACCAAAAGGAAAAAATCTCATTTGTTTAAATCAGTACATGAAAATTAACTATTTCGGAAGCTATATTTGTTTGTTTAAGTATTTTTTATTTTATATTATTATAAGATAAGATATAATATGGTGTTAATGTAATTATATTTTAACTTATTTATTTATTAGTAACTACTAATGCCATATTTACAAGTTTAATTTTTCAATTAAATAAATTTTATTTATTTTTTTGCGGATTCACGAATTTTTACGGATTTACAAAAGTAAATTGATATCCAATCCATTGATTGTGGATTTTATATATATTATGTTTTAAATTAATTTTAGTTATTATTTTATAATTAAATATTCATAAATAGATCAAATTTAAATTTAAATTTAAATGCAACTTAAATGCTATGTAATTTCATTATTAAATTGTGCGGTTTAATAGCATAAAAAATGAACTCTATTAGACCGCACAGCTTAACAGCGTATCTGCATAAAAAGAAAATGAGAGTGCCTACTATTAATCTGATTCAAGATCTTGGACTTGATTAAAGTTCAGAAAAATAATTAACCATGCTATTTAATAGTATAATATCATTACGCTATTAAACTACACGATTTAATAACTTTTCTAAACTTTAACAAATACAAAATCGTAAATTAGAACATTTCTATCTCTTTATATATACACACACACGCACTCACATAAGCAGGAAAGTGCTTCTAATGCAATTCCACAAAAAAAAAATCTCCTTTTAGTAACTTACATAACAAATTTAAATTGAATAATTTTTTAAAATCTAGTTGTATTTATATTTCTTTATAAATAATATTACACATCCTAAATATTACTTTTAAAAGATTCATCTCAAATAACGTGATATCCATTCGAGTCCTTCCTATTAAAAATAATGTACCTAAATTTACTTTTTTATATGTAAAATATCATTGTGAAACTAGTTAAAAGTCCCATTATTTTTCATTTTGAAAGAAAGCTCCTAAAAGCTAATGTTTGTTTCTTTTCATTTTTTACATACTTTCTTAATTTTCTATCTCTTTCAATTTTCAGCCCCGCTGACTAATAAATTTGCAGAGTCCGTCAATGGTGACATTGAAATGACATTGATCTAACGGTTAATGAATTTTCTCAATTATAATGTTGTTTATTGTCTATCATCCACTAGAATTGATATTGGTATTTATTGCGATTCTTCCATTAGCAGTGGACAAGGCCAAAGCTGTTATGCATTTTTGTTTTTGAAATTTTTCATTTGCAACAAGTGCTTTCTTTATATAGCAGCTGATATTAAAATTATTTTTTTCCCTTTCCTTTTGCGTGGTGTTTGAGTAGCCACATCGAAGCTAGATCTATTAGAAAAATCATCATATATCAAGATACCTCTTTATTTTTGTTCGGCAGATGATGATGTAATAAAAGGTTTTTAAGTTGATTAGTGTTTTCGCAGTCGTGGGTGCATGAGGCACGCCATGAAGTCATCATCAAAAATTGGCTAGCTAGGGTTTGTGAAGCAATGCTGACGTGGACAGCGATGGTTCACTAGATGATAACACGTATTGATTCCCATCCAAAAGTTGCCTTTTGATAAGCACAATTGATTCAAGGGGACCAGCCGAAAGCAGCAGCTGCTCTGACCTTGGTCCAAGTGATTCCACTATATTCTGCGCTTATTCTTTCAGTGCTTTTTCGGGTTAGGAATTTGTATGAAATAGATCTAGCCAGGCCCAGGCATCTTGAGGGCAAAGATAGAATTTATTATGGTAATGGCTCTAAAAGCCAGTACATGAATATCTATAATTTGATAATCATCGTCGAAAGATATTTTGTTGCCTATTTGATTCTACAACCTAAATACATCTGATTAATCAGTTTTTGTGCTTTCCGCAATTTCACATTGAATTTCTATGAGAGTATGTATGACATACTTTTTACTACTGTGTTTGAAGTATATTTATCCTTTTACTTATCAATACATCAACTGAGTATTAAATTTTGGTTAAGTATATAAGACTTGGACAACCCTCAACCCTTAAGTTAGTTTTTGGAATAAATTATACCGTAGACTTCTTTATGGTATCAAACCAAACTCATGCACAAATAGACCCACAAGCTTCTATATTCCAAATCGATTGAGTATTGAACTTGGGTTAAATATACAAAATTACTGACAAACCTCTATACACTGATAGGTGGCTATAAGAGGATTAATTTACACAAATCACTTTTGTTGTTTATAGAAAAACTCTCAGAAAAAAATAAACCATTTTCTTGTTAGAATTTTGAAGCGGTAATGGAATATTATTGAGATTGTGGGGAGCAAGTGAGAAATCCCAAAAATTGTCCCAATATCTATTGGCCTTCATAATTCAATGCTCACTTAAGCTTAATTAGTTAAATTGTGCTTGCCCAATGTATCGAACGATTTGATAATAAACGCACATGTCAGAAAGAAAAAAAAAATTTGGGCTGTTAAATCAGAAAATTTGTTTCATGCCCTTAATAGTTTGCAATAAGTAAGCTGATATCGTTTCAAAATAGTGAAGGGTTTTGGCCTACCTGTGCTTCAGATGGCACCAGAAGTTTCGATCATATCCAGGTGTACTTCAATACTCAATCAAATTCGTTATCCTGATAGCTGAAATTATGATGAGAAATTAAATTCTGGCCATGTAATATAGAATGTGTGTTGGCTCAATTCAATTTGTGGTTAGCTGTAACTTCTCTTACTGTCATTGGCTGTTTATATGAATTGAGGCATCTCTTACGGAAACCTTGACCACAATTTAATATGTATGCATCTTGTTAATTATGTGTGTTTCATGCTACTGCGTTACACATGTATCAGCCCCAGCTACTTCGGAGCTTTAAATATTAACGAATATGGTTGTCTAGGGTCCATCTTTTAAAACGATCCCCTTTTTTTGATATTTCTCAATAGTATTCTAATTAACAAGATTTTTTGTTTAAGTTACGTATTGTATACAATAACTATTTTTTGACATCTCTCTTGATTATCAACTGCGTTTTTTCATGCGTGCTTCCAGAATGTGGTGCAGGATGTTACTTTAACAATTGAAAGGCTAGCTGTACATAGAGAAAGCAATAATAAGGTCACCCATTGATCACCTACATTCTGAATTGACCTCATACGTGTTTCATGCTCCTAATCACATACTATGTTGGCCGAACTTGATTTTTAAAAAAATAAAAAATAAAACTTTGAAGGTGCTGGATGCATTCATCAGTCAGCTTTATCCAAGGCTGATGTTTGAAGCAAAGTTGTGATCTTATGTATATGTAAGCGTTAGCATCTGCATGTTGTAAACTTTCTTTCACCAAGTATTGTGCTGCCTTCTGCTATATATAGCTTCAAAACCAGACACCCTGAGGCCCGGATAAATACTTTCCTGAAATCCTGAGGAAACACTTAGACCGCCCATTTATTTTATATATTTTGTTTTATGCAGTTTCTGTTTCCTTTCTCCAGGAATATAATATTCCTGTGCTTGTTTGAATTTTCAATAAGATAATTAATTAGGGCATTAATGTCTGTCAGCTGAAATCCTCGGCATATATATGGTCTAGCTAGGAAGGGCTCTAATGTCCGAGAAATTTTATGACAAAATATTTTAGTTCTTGCAACTGATAAAATTCAAGTGTCACGTGTGTGTGTGTCTATATATATATATATATATATAGATATAATATAATTATCATTTACCTGTTAATTTGTTAAATAAATACACATGTGTTATAGTAGAATTTACTTATTATATGGCAGTTTCTGTTTCCTTTCTCCAAGCATAGAAGATTCCTATGCTTGTTTAAATTTTCAATAAGATAATTAATTAGGGCATATATATGGTCTAGCTAGCAAGGGCTGTAATGCCTGAGAAATTTTATGAAAAATGATTTTAGTTCTTGCAACAATAAAATTCAAGTGTCACGTGTAAATTTAGATTTAATATAATTACCACTTATGTGTTAGTTTGTCAAATAAATATACATGTGTCATAGTATAATTTGCTTATTGTATGGCAGTTTCTATTTCCTTTCTCCAGGAATATAAGATTCCTATTATTGTTTGAATTTTCAATAAGAATTAATTAGGGCATATATATGTGGTCTAGCTAGCAAGGGCTCTAATGTCCGAGAAATTTTATGACAAAAGATTTTAGTTCTTGCAACTGATAAAATTCAAGTGTCACGTATATATTTAGATTTAATATAATTACCACATACGTGTTAGTTTGTCAAATAAATATACACGTGTCATAGTATAATTTACTTATTGTATGGTTAATATAGCGTCTGTAATGTATTCTAAAACTTTTCATGCAATGTAATAAGAATATATTTAATATTAGTAGAGACAATTATCCTACTATGCTCGCATTTATGGCAGTATATGACTAAGATTTACTTACATATGTGAGTTAATATTATAGGAAAAATATATCACATTGGCGGAAATTAGATATTAGGCTAATAATATAACATATAGTCCATCATCAACTCTTGAACTGAACCTTTTATAATATTCTAACACGCGTGCATAGATAGTACTTTATAGTTATGATTTAATTACATTTTATTTTTATCTAACATATAACTGCCAATCAAAATGTTATAAAAATCACACACTCGATCCGAATACTCTTAATAATCTCATAGAAAATTGTATGGTTGCTAAACAGACGTACGTAAACTATTAAAGTGTGATCTATTTATAGGTGTTGATAGTAGATAGTACGTAGCATGCAGGTTAATTTATACTTAAGAATATCTAAACGTCTATATAAAAAGTAAGGCCTAAAATATCAGTTTATGAGTTGAGGATCGTCTCAGTTTATGTATTGGGTAATGCTACAATACATGTATGTATTGTATAAATAAAAAATAAAAAGATCAATAAATATGAAACTTTCATTATTAAATATGAAACACCCATTATTAAATTTAAAATTAAAGTTAATGGTCTCAAATTTTAAGTTTAATAATTTTCGATATCAAATTTAATGATAGTTGTTTCATGTTTAATTGGGTATTTTTTATATTTATTGACTTTTTTTTTATGTATACATAAATGTACTATAAATGACCCCTTATGTATTCAGTCGATGTATGATAATTTTTATAAAGGGCATTCGTGGAGGCCTCTCTCTCGCTCTTTTCTTGTCGCATGACAATAATCTCTTTAGCAGTCAGCAATCCAAAAATAATTATATTTTATTACGTAAGTTTTGGAAAATTCTCGACAGTTCAATAAATTGACGACAGGTGTATACTGATGTACATCTTACGTAGTGATCACTGATCAGTACTTCCAATGGAATGCTTGTATTGATACACAAAGTCTACGTCAATTTCATCTGTCCTATTCATAATCATAAATACATACAGTTCGGCAAAAAGGGTTCGAATTAGTTCTTGTATAAAATTGATCTTCAAGTCAACATTAATAATAAAACAACTATGTAAAATTACCCAACAATTTCTTTGATAGTGATTAGAGACCATTGAAAAGAATCGGTATGTTCATAATTTTCAAGGCCTAAAATCGTGCCTTCAAATTTATTTACTTGTTTTTTAGTTAAATGGTAGGTTTGTTTAATGTATATATATATGAAAAGATTGGTTTGTTTGATACTTTTAATTGATTGAGCACGCAATGCATTATTTGATTGACTGTTACATCCATTGTTCGTCATGTTCCGTATGGAAAATTAACGCATGAGATTCCCTCTCGTTCCCGTAAGATTTTTCAAAACGCTAATGACTCCTGAATTGAAGGCAATTCCCCTGGATCATCGAACACTTGCCACCAAAAATGGCCACAAACAGTAAAGACCTCTTGTCCTTTACCTAACGTTTAAAATAAATTATTTATTCAGAAAGCGACCTCTTTTAATTTATTGGCTTTTTACCTCCGTTAATTTCCTCTTATGATCTAAATGTTTCACGTGGACATGAATATAAAGGGGCTGATGCCGGGCGTCTACGCACACGTCAAGTTCCGAATGGAGCATATGAGCTCCACATCTTAGTTCCTTTTAATGGAAGTTTAACATGCGCCCACTATGAGGTGCACAACTGCACGCACCTGATCAAGCTTCTGAATATACTTATTAGTATATTTTTCATGGTTTCCAATTATTATTATTATTTATTAGGATTTGAATCATAAATCAGTTGATGATTTGACAAGTTGTGCTGGAAGAACTCATCCACATTTTGGGAAATTTTTCAAACCCGAATGCGAATTCTCTTCTTCGTCACACCAAACATGGAGAAAAAGCATTATATACTTTTGTTTTACAACATCGAGAAAAAAAAAACTTTTGGATCTCAATTTAATATTTCTTATTAGTGTACGATTAACTCATTCATCTCTCCTGTCCATGAGAGTAAAATTCTAACCACGAATTTTTTTGTATAAGATATATCACGTAAGATATTTTACCAGTTGAATCATTAAACACTCAAAAATTTTCATGCAATAATAATAGTTTATACTTAAATTTCTGTCTTTGTATGGCCATTTTTTTTTTTGTTCTTTTCTTTTCCTTTTTAATTCCTATATTTCTCCATTCACCATCAACAATACAGAGTGCATGTTCAAATTAGTATTATATTTTATTTTAAGAGACCAAAATATTATATTCGAACGCTATGAATCAGCATAAGAATATACAGCTTCCAAATACAAAAGTAGAAAATAAAAAATTACAAATTGACTTTACATTCGAATAAATTTGATTACAATTATACATTTTGAAAACGTACAACTCCTTAAACATCAAAGCTGCTCCAAGTTTGAATTAATCTACCTAAAAGGAGAAAATGACTGTATTATAGACTATTAGAACTAACTTCTACAAATGGTAAGTGGAGTGGGCCTATAAGCTGAACTAGAAAACAAGAAATACTACCTTTAGTAAACGAACTAAAAATATTTTCTCCTTCCCTTTGACAGAAGAGTGTAATGATATATATATTAAAAAAAAGCATATATATAATAGAAGGCAATGACAAAAACAACCAGAAAACAGATTTATTTATCGTGTAAATTAAACAATTATCATTTAGCATGACAAAACAGACCGCTTGAAATAATTTAATTGCACTTTATCGTGTAAATAAAATATCTCAACAGAATTTACTGTTGCATCTTGCATGCAGTCAAAATAATTCAAAAAACGGCCAAAAAGAGTCTATTTGAAATTCATTTTCCTTTCATTTAATTTTTTTTAATTCTTTATATCATTAAAAACTTCGAAAACATGCAGCAATAGAAGTGAATACATACGACAATAAATTATTTGTGAATATTTGTATTTCATTAGTATTCGAGCTTTTTTTTTTTTTTTTTTCCAAACAACTTAGTGGCAACTCAATTTCCCCCACCCAAGAGTGGGTTTTGAACCCTGGACCTATTTTTCACTCAAAAACATTTGGCCAACTGAGCTAGTTGGCGACGTTAGTTTCGGAGATAACATGCCATATACCCATTCGGTAATCTAATAACATTTATGTGGTTATTTTTTAAAAAATTACCAAATAAGTGGGTAATTATCTCAAGTAAAAATATAAGTGTCATACACCTAATGATTACGTATATTATCTCATATGTAAAAATAAATGAATATTTGTTTTTACCTCTTTCAAGTTTCAATTAGATTAAACAAGATGATGCAATTCTTGGATTTTTCTGATATTGAGGACAATTGTGAGCCGTCATTTCGAAAGCCAATCTCAGGAACCATTAAATATTAAAATTGCCAAGTGCCAAAAATTCAATGGAGAGATTGAATTTCCGCAACATGGGTTGTTCGAAAAGGAAACCCAAATTTCATTTTCATGTCAATTTTTTCATATCCAAGAAAATCCACTGGCCAAAAATCATGATGAGTCAAGCCAGCAGCCTACATACAATGATATATAATTCACCACTATAATATTCTCAAAATGGCAAATGGACGAAGCACATTACGTCAAACAAAACAATTAAATCTTGCATGAAAAAACCTCGGACAAAGTTAAATATATCATTGGATACTTCTAATTTTGATTTTTTCACTTGTCTCTTGAATTATCAATGATGCAGATTTGGACACATGCAGCTTGTGCGTAGCTTTCTTTGCCGCACGGTTTGCTAAAAAGCTATGGACGAGATTCACTCTGCGGCTACTGCAATCTCATGACTGTGATTTGCTTCTAACCAACAAATGCATGTAAGCACAAACAAAACTTTATGTGATAAGTACCTAAGTGATTGGTTTTATTATACTTAATTACGTGTGTGGATAATTAATTAATTATTTCATTGTGTAAGAATTTTATGATTGATAATAGGGCTACATTTCCTATACATACTGTGACGGCTGATTTTTGAGCTATTTGATTATGAGCTTTACATACAAGTTTTAATTTGAGATTATCTATATATTCAAGGTTTTGTGTTTCATATTTCCTAAGTGGTCATGAGTTCACTCCTTAAACGAACTTGGAAGGAAGTTATTTCATTTGTGTAGGATGGAGTGGGATGCATTATCATAAATTAATGAAGGGAGATTGACACTTTCCCTCAGCAATTTTTGAGTTTTACCACTCAATCTTTTACAGTTTTTACAAAATATTATTATCCTCGTAATATTAAAATCTTAACAAAAAGAAAATTTTTGTTTTATGGGTGAAATAATGAGTTTTTAATTAAAGTTTTGACATTGTACAGTAACGAAGTATTATGAAAATTATAAAGATATTAAAACGATGAAATTGGAGGAAATTTGCTGATCTCCCTAAAATAAAATAAACGAAAATGATTTAGTGTATGATGATATAAAAAGAGTAGTATGTTAAATCTCAATTTATTTTAAAATATTCATCACAAATCATGTAGCAACAATCACGTGAGTTATAAAAGTACACAATAAGTTATTTTAAAAAATATAAAAAAGTCATTCACCGTTCAATTAAAGAATGCTACATAATCTGTCAACTCATCATTTAATATGAATCTTTTAGGACTAATTTAAAGGAGAAAATAAGGTATAGGTATGAAGGTACCTAGCCACCCCATTCCACAAAAAAAATAAAAATAAAAGATGAAATTTGAAAATTCTAGGCATATTTTGTTTGCAGCCCCCTTAAGTTTAACCAATTTACGCACATTTTGTTTGTAGCCCTCTTAAGTTCAACCAATTTATGCATATTTTGTTTGTAGCCCTCTTAAGTTTAACCAATTTATGTTACAAATGATTCAATTTTATATTCTTCATTATAGTCCTCATTGTTGACCCCCTGGATCATAACTAATTTAAATTGATGGCTTCTTCATTTTTGCCCTTGATAAATTTTGGGATTTATTATAGTCTTCTTATAAAAATCATGTCAGTGCAAGGCAGATAATATAAAACAAAACGGAAGTTGGGGTGGGCGTATGTGGTTCAACAGCTATATGATTACAGCTTATTTTTCAAATTCCCTTTTGAGTTTTGGAATCCTATTCACACCATACATGGTCAGGAGGAATTCGAATTACATTTATGTAGTAATTTTAAAGAAAAAAAAATTGTTCATTATTGTCTTTTAGCCAACTACTCAGCCTAGTGTTGTGGGAGTAAACGTTGACACCAAGATGGGGATATGGCCTCTGTATGTTTCAAGTTTTCAGTCCAGTTCAGAAGCTCTACACATCCTGTGAATCAGTAACAGAATAAATGGGTTCAGACCAAATTACTATCCTCTTTATGCAAGTCTCTGACTCAAAGCTTACATGTTTCATCTTGTCTCAACATCAGAGAGTGAGTATAATGCACATCGCATTGATTCTTGATATAAAAAAACAAAACAAGGCCATGACTTAGCCTGCAGCATACCGATAATTTGAAACCCTTTAAGGCCCAGTGGAGAGAAAAGACACGCCCTTGTCCGACACACTGGTGCACGAGTACGATCCACACTCAACGTGAACAGAAGAAACCCCATCCTTGTCGCACCTATTTCTTTAGTTCTTGCAGGGGCCAATTCATTAGTCTATTTGGTTCATTTAGTGCCAAATAACATGATGAAAAACCCCCATTTGGGAGATGACCCTCAAAGAACCAAAACACTGTTCAAATGGCGAGGGAGCTTCTTAATTATTGGAGGGCTTTCATTCAATGCTTATAGTTCATTGATGTGTTTTTCATCAACAATGAAAATGCGTATTGTCAAAAAAAAAAAAAAAATTGAAAATGCGCGTAGCTACTATTTGTTGTCAGTTTATTCTATCTTCAGCAAATGGCATGGCAACTTTGTGCTCTCGTTGCATTTTATCTTTCTCCACAATATGCCAACAAGATCAATAAAAAAAGTCCTTGATATTTCATAGGCTCACTGATATTTTTCAAGGGATGTCCCATATGTACAAAACAAAACCTATTTTGCATTACAAAACATTGTGCATATGCCAATTTTCAAAAAAGGGCATCTCCACTCAAGTTCCAGAAACATTCATTGACATTTTAAAAGTTAGAACTTTTACATAGTTGACTTGTAATTATATCCTCTCTCAATTTAGATTTAGATAGACATTAAGTCAAGTCCACTTCTTAAGTCGGCAGGTGAAAAATCTCACGACTGATGATCGTCTAACAAATGAAAGTGTTTGATTTTTTTTTAATCCTTTTTGAGCCGATATTTGACAGTACAATGACGTTTCATCATGTTATTGGCAGGTTAATGAACCCAAAAAACAATCGATCAACGAACGCCAATCAAATGTTGCCGCTGCTAACTTCCCCATTGGTAACAAATTTTGAAAATCATTGAAACATAATTATAGCAAACTAATCTGGCAAATATATATGATTATATACGTCAACGTGTTTCGATCTAATTTCTCCATTGTTATGATTGTTAATTTCTTTGAAATTGACCAAACTGTCAATTGTCTAAACAGGGACAAAAAACTAACTTTTTTATTTGAAGAACAGTGTGTATGATGGCATAAATTAAAAAATTTACAAAATGGAAAGAGAGTGAAACAGAGTAAAACAGAGGACAAATGATATGTAGAGACATGATCATATGTATTATTTATATATAGAAATACACATTACATATATGTTGTAATTTATGTACTTAATTATTATAAACAATAGTGAAAGAATAAGCAGAAACCAGCTGAGCTCCAATGCTAGCTACACCAACAAGCTACAAGCTGGTCTCTCTCAAAACCTCTCACTGTAAAATCCCAAAAAGTGAAAAAACAAAAAAAAGAAAAAAATTCTGAAAACAGAGGAGCAGATTCCGGGGACGTATATGCAGGCATCCCTCTGGTAAATCTCTCCTTAATATGCTGCTAATACTCTCTACAGGCATCATCACCGCTTAGATCGTTCTTGATTAATTATTGCAATTTAGGCCTGCTTGGCCAACTCTTTCGCGCTTATGAACGTCCCGTGGAAGCCATAAGGAACTCGAGATGGAAGCTTTACTGTAGCTTCAAGCTTCAGAGTCATTGCATTAACAATTTGCAGCTCTGATTTCCACTCCTTTTCATCGTGTACAAAGGCAAGAATATAGCCATCATCCTCATTTTCCGAATTGGGGTCTCTCGGAAAGAACAAAGGCTCGCCCCCATACCTTTGATCTCCGTAAATAAACTTGTTTACTTGTCCAGTTAAGAGATCAACTTTGGCAAAACCTGAAACTTTAGGCCATGGCTCGGCAAGAGCTAAGTACGCAAAACGGGTCTTTCTTCCGAGCAAGTTTCTGTTGACCATTCCTGCTTCCAAGTTCACTTGCTCATCCTCGGAGATTACGGGCCGGCGAGTGGACTCGCCGGTCTTTAGATTGAGTCTAATTTCGGACAAAACACTCTTCAGACTCTCATCACATTCGTTGAAAATGGAGTCGGCAGGTGTCATACAAGACCCAATTACAACAACTTCATCGCTCTCAGGCTCTTCCCAGGCATTCCAGAGATGGAAACAGAAGCACTCGGGGGCGTCAATCCACTTCATTTTGGAAGCATCGGTGGCATTCTTGTCCAAAACGCCAAATCTTGACACTTTGTTCTTGTCATAAATCACAGGGGAGCCACCTCGGATCATCTCATTCAACTTGAACACCACTTGCTGATCAGGCACCAAAACAAAATTCTCAGTGATTGCGAAATCGTGCATCATTGTAGGGTCCTCAAGGGGAATCTCAACGTCCGGAGATTTGATCCCTTGCGGCGAAAACCGAAAGTACTTCAAGTAAGGCTTCTTGACAACGTCATAACTCAGAGCAAACAAATCACCCGTTACGGGATCAACTTTCGGATGAGCTATCATCGTGGACTTGAGCTGGCCGTTGAAGTCAAAACGGCCGACAGTTTTGAGGTCTCCGGATGGAGTGACGCGCACATGGTAAGGCAAGTCGTCTTCAGACATGGCCAACAAACGTTTGTTGAAGTAAACAAGGCCGGCGTTGGCAACGCCAGTGCCGTGGCTGGGGTCGACGAGACCGAAGAGCGCTCTGCTGTAGAAGAGAAGCAATCTTGCGATGCCCGTGTGGCCGTGAAGCTCGCCAATGGCTTTGGGGAATACGGGTCGGCCTAAGCTACGTTCTTGAACAAAACGGTTTGTTTCAGTGAAACGACAAGAATAGCTGACAGTGCCTTTGTTGAATTTGACTGCATGAACCATGCCGTCTCCGTCGAAGAAATGGTGGCCGGCGACTGGTTCGTGAAGTGGGTTGGCTCCGTTTCTGACGTAGACGCCTTGAATGCAGTCGGGGACCTCTCCGGTGGTGGGAAGGTTCTGGCAGACGGGTTTTTCGGGCACCGGAGAGAAGTTTCCGGCGATTTGGACGTTGGGGTCGGCTGTTTTGGGGAGAGGATGCTGACGCTCTTGAGAAACCAATGCATTTTCGACTGCGTACAAGGCTAAAGCTGCTGCTTTTTGTAAAAAGTTCCATTTTGAAGGGGCAAATTTGTCATTTTCCTTGGGCTGTTGCTTAGTTGTAAGAGGAGGAGAAGACGGAGGAGGTGAAGTTGTAGTTGATGGAGGGTACTTGGGGGACTGCTTGGGGAAATGAAGAATGGAAGGTGTCTGTAGAGAGCAAGTGATTTTGTTGGGCTTTTTAAAACGAAAAGCAATTCCTGTTCTTGAAGAAGAAGAAGAACAAGAATCTTTACAAGAGCACAAGTCTATGAGTGAAGAAGTAGTAGTTGCTGCCGCCATTAAGATTGATTCTCTATTTTCGAGAGTATATTTGAAGAAGAACCGCTTCTGGTAGTAGCAGCTGCAGTAGTTGTAAACTTGTAATGTGACTGAGTAAGAGTGTACGATTTTCAGAGAAGCGCTTAACGTTTAAGTACTTTTGAGTATTGACTATTGAGAGTCTTTGAGTGTTGTTCGGCAAAGGGGTGAATGGGAGGGTATTTAAAGGGGAAAGCAGAAGCAGAAGCAGAGGCAGGTCCACTCTAGACATGTAAGAGAAGACCACGTGTTCGATTTCAAGAGTAGATTTTGAAGTTGGTGATTAAAACGAGGTGTTGCTTATTTCTTTGACACGACCACCACGCTTGCCTTTTCACTGAGGTTTCTTTCTTTTATTTTAATTCAATTTTTTTCCTCTTTTATTTTTTAGAATAAATCACACTTCGGATTGAAGGGAGAGGGAGAAAAAAAAAAGTTTAACATTTGAAGGGAAAGAATTGAGTTTTTATTTTTTAAAATTATAAAAAAAATTATTTATTTTGTTATTGGAGCATTTAGGGTGTCGGGGTTGTGTGAATAGAGAAAAAGTTACTGGTTGTTATGTTATTACACGTATTAAAAACCCGCGTTCTTTCCTCAGAGAGAAAATTGAGGGTGCCTTCGCCCTAACACGTGTCCTTTCGTCTTTTTGTTTCTTCTTATTCTACCTTCAAAATCTCTATCACCATCAAACTGTTATTGTCCCACACGACCTTAGTCTTCAAATTATTTTCTTCTTATCTCATTTTTTTATCTGTTTTCTTTCACTCGTTAGCTTGCACAGTACGTCGTTTTGGTGCATTTCATGAACTTTGTTCTCCAATCAAAGAAGTTTCCATGAAAATTCATGCTTCTTCTTTCTTGGTTGGTACAATGCCACTTGATTAAAAAACTTACTAGAAAACAACAACAATTGACGAAGTAAAAAATATAAATACGAAAATATTTTGCCGAATACTGATTTACAATCAATTATTTGGCGAGTGAATATTAAACCAAATTAATAGACTAATAAATATAATTTATTACAAGATTATATTATATTTTAATCCAACTAACTCGACGAATAAGATTTAGATAAATGATAATCATGTTCATTGATACAATTAATTCTTTGTTATCTTATACATGAGCATAAACACAATATATATAAATGGGTAAATACTATCTATATGTAGAATAAGACACCTGATCTTAACAGTAATTTTTTTTTCTCTAAAACAAAAAAGAAACATGTATTTCACTTTGCTTACTTTTTAAAAATCTTACATCTTTTGATAGGTTCTTTCATATTTTATTTATTCTTCTATATCTTCACTTTCTCTTTGTTTTTCTTTGATGTATTTCTGCGTAGATTGAAAATTGAAATCCATTCACAGCATTGTGAAGTAAATAAGTCATGGTTTTGAGTTTGTGATCAGACCATGGGGGGGAACAGTAAATCTGTGCATGGGAAGCAAGATGCACAAAATAACACACGCAAAATAATATTGAATAATTTGGAAACACCAATTTTGAAAATACAGGAAACTGCTGCAATAATATGGATTCTGAAAGCAGATCATAAATAAGGCGGCATTCAAAGGAACCATGGAAATGTACATTAATCCCAAAAGTTAAAAAAAAAAAAAAAAAAAAGCCAAAAATTTATATCAGCGTCTATTATAACCTTGTAGAAAATCCCTAGCCATCAAAGTCAATATTGTATGATATGACAACATTATGTTTTTCACGTGCTTGTATGTGCTGGAATTTGTTCACTGACTTTAACATGGATTTTCCGTAACTTTCAAAAGGTTTTATTTCCTAGGAAATGCATTTATTTCACTATTAAAATGAATTAATAAATCGGCAACAAAATCTAGAACCTGCCAGATGTTCAAAGTCCTTGTACATTAATTATTAGCTGTAGGTAAAAGTTTTGGCTCTTCATACATACATATATTATGACAAATTAATTTTGCTTCTACCTTAAACAGAGATTAATTTAAACGACTTCCCATTAAATTATTTAATTAAAAATCAAATGCTTACTCTTCAACTAGGAGACAATAAGTGATGGTTAGGTTTCCTTTTCTTCCTTTGTATTGTCATTTTTTGTTGGCAAATCTTCTGTAAAAAGATTTCCTTCCTCAGAAACAAAGATGTTTTAATTGTCTGTGATTCTTTTAATTATTTTTGTTTTTAGGTAAAGATTCCTTTCTCTCTTGATTCATCAACTGAATAATTTTTTAATAATTAGTATTAACGAGCTTTGAAGTTTCAATCATGGGCTAACAAACATATCCTCCATCCATGTTCTGCAATAAAAATTAATCAATATTTAATTATTTTAATTAGTGGGATTAATCTTGCCCTATTGTCAATATGTCATGCATGACCCAATGCTTAAATTTTTTTTTATTTAAACCACTAAAAAGCCAAAATATTATATAGTATTTTTAAAAATAAAACAAATTATTAACGGTTGATTCGATAGACATGA
Source organism: Luvunga scandens (assembly GCA_030449905.1). Taxonomy (NCBI): domain Eukaryota; kingdom Viridiplantae; phylum Streptophyta; class Magnoliopsida; order Sapindales; family Rutaceae; genus Luvunga; species Luvunga scandens. The sequence continues at coordinate 778,802 of JASUUG010001019.1, read as the reverse complement.
TGTATCTTTCCATTAACCCCAACATTTGCCATCAGATCTCATCTTATAAAAACAATTAATTTACAACATTCTTAAGCCGTCTATCTACGTGTCAACTTTTGACGGCGATGCCACTCGCGATCGGATCTTTATTATTTTTTTTTTTTCATTTAATTGTTGTTGTATGATTATATATAAACAAGATTGAGTTTAACTACCTAGTGGCATCTTTCTTTTCCCAGACTTTTTGTTGTTTTCTTTGCTTTATAACCTATTTATTTCTTATAATAATGCTCAAACTTTAGTTTTTCATTTTGTTTTTAATTGATACTCGTGTGTGCGCCTAACAAATTGGGCCAAAGTAATTATGTAATACTTAGATGTATAAATCAGATCGACTGAGAGTTGCAGCCTCGATTACCTAGTTTCGAGGAATAATAGGAGATTAATAATTGATATTTTAATATCTAATGGTTAAGATTTTTCATTCTCATTTTAACCAAAAAAAAAAAAAATTAACTTATTACAAACTCGATATAAATTTAAATGAATTGTATTAGACTCATATTTTAGGTACAAAGTTCCACATGCCCATGCATGGGACAACGTAAAACATGAAGTATTAAAATCATAAAAATAGTTTGAGAGATATATCATTAATGGTAATTAATATAAGCAAAAAAAAAATGTCTTTAAAAAGAATATATGTGCTAGTTCGAGCCTCCTATTGCATGGAACTCTTTTTTTTTTTGTCCATAAAAAGGTGGAATAGGAATGGATTTCTCCTCAAAATTTTTTAACGGAAATAAATTTTCAAACTAGTCTCAGTAAAAATTTCTGAATTGTACTATAAATATATGTATCGAGGCCGGTACATTTAAAATCAATCATGGCAGGAGCACAAGATAATGTACGAACGAACTTTGCTCTGACACGACCCAATTCCGTAATTTAGTTTTAGATACGGAAATGTTTTGTGTACCATGTACTAGAAAAATATATCACAAAACTAGTGGGGTTTAATTGTGGGTCGCACACGGCAAAACCTACCACAATTAGATCATCATCATCATCATCATCATCATCAGTTCATCACAAACCAAAATTAATTAGCACATCCACCTTTGATTTCACCATTAGATTAATACAAGCAAGCATGTGCACATAGGCATAATTTTGTGCAAATATGTTTTACCCTGGTTATAGCCTTTCCAAATTCCAACAAAGGTTTGCACTTCTTATTATATAGAGGCATTAAAGGTATCCCACTCCATAATAATTTTCCAAATTCAACTGTGTATACACCATAACACTTAACAAGTGTTACTGGTGGGGGACACTTCATCATTATTATTATGCCATGAATGCAATTTCCAATCAACTCCCAAATCCTACGGGCGGGAGGGCTCTTCAATTTGTAACCGTGATATATATAATTTTCTTTTTTTTCATAGATGAACAACACAAAAAATCTTGAAAAAGGAAATAGCTGATGAACATCCGAAAGCACTTTTCGAAATTTGCAATTTGTTTTCTCTGTCTATGACGTGTACAATTTCCCTATCACATAATGTCATGTGTTGCCACATGTATATTTGTCACTAAATTTGGAACCGCCATAAATACATTATAATAAGAAGCTATGTTTTATTATAATAATCATACATTTTACTTCTCATAAGTTTAATTCAAAATATCTTGATTGTTACTTCTATTACCATTAAATAGTACCATTTTTTAGAACAAACAAGCTTTTTTTTTTTAATAATTAATCTCATGAGTAATGATTGGGATTGATGCTTGCCACTTCTCATCAGAAAGTAACTTATTGCCTTGGAAAAAAAAAATAACATTGAACGCTAAATATGCCGATCTAAACGAAAATTGATGCCAAACCCCCATAATTTCTTCTTACATACATAATTTCTATTGTCTATGTAATTTTTTAAAAGATTTGAATCATAAACTCATAGTTCTTGCTAGAATCTTAAAAGATTTACGAGAAATGATTTCAATTATTTGGAAAGAAAGTGTATAGTTTAAGCCTCATTATTCATTGACTCACGTCCATAATGAGTAGAAAACCATCAAAAGTGGGGAAAATCACATGATTACTAGTGTAATAGTTGTCGTTTAAATTTAGCATATCAGCCAATTGGAAATTTAAAAAAAAAAAAACGAGAAGATGGTCATTAGTTATCTTTGTTCGGATAAGGCACATGAGAAAATTCTCTAACTAGAAATTGAGTTTTAGTTAGATGATTGAAGAAGAAGGAAAATAATGTTCTCATCAAGACATGTGGGTTTGTGATTAATTTGCTCAAAAGATTGAATTTGGAGAGACATTTTTTTTTAATGTGATATTTATTAGCTAACACGCAAGCCTTTCGGGATCATTACTGATCCGATATTATGGAAATTAGTTAGATTGAAACCTGTTTAATTGCATTAAGCAAAAGAAATTGTTTTTATTAGATTCCCGTTGAACAAAAATATTCCCCATAACATCAACTATGTGCATATATAATAATGTGAACAACAAAAACTTTAACGTGAGTAACCAAAGAAACATCACCAAAGAAACTTTAATTATCATTTGCTAAATCACTTTCTTAAGGAGGTCGCACGTGCAAGGGGACCACAATTATTAGAGCTTCATCAATAAGTGTCTTGCAGGCATTGGCTCACGTGTCCACATGGGGCCACATGATTATCTCCAATAATTTTGTTATCCCAAGATTGGTCGCCTACCTTCAAAACCATTAAAAGAGGCGAATTGATAAAAGAGCAAAAGGAAACGCCAAAAATAAATAAATAAATGTTTCAAATGTTAATGGTTTAAATCCCCAATTGGTCATTATAAGAATATTAAATCTAATTAAGCTTTTCCCCCTACCAAATATAATAAAGCTTAAGTAATCTAGTACATGTTTAATTTCAAAATAATACATCGATATGTGAAATGTGCCGATCAATTACGCCTACTGTTATATATGTGTGTGTGTGTTTCAATTTAGAATTTTAAAGTGTGGAAACACTCGAAAAAAACACGTAAATCGTGCGGTTTAAGCACTTTAAGTTTTAAACTTTTAAAATCTCATGGTTTTAAAGATTTCCAACACTTTTTTCACACTTTAAAATCTCGGACAAAAAAACTATGATATATATATATATTTATAAGAAACAACTTAACTTTTATTTTGTGAATCAAAATAATGCAAATCTCTTTTAATATGCGCAATGAATATAGTATTCATGAACTTAATTTTGTGTTAAAATACAATTATTAACTGTGATAAACTAAATCAACACGGCTCTTCCATGAGGTCTAGGGTTTGAATTTTCCTGTGAATATAAAGATGTTTTACTTTTTTTTTTTACAACAAAATTAATTTGATCATAATTTTTTTTTTTGGTATTAAATGAGATAGTGCAATACAGATGTAGACATATATAACCTAATATACTTATTGGAACTTAATGCTCACCTACTGGGACTTACCTCGACGTATTAATAAAGTTGAAGTCCAACCTGAAGATTTTAAATAAAATAAACAAACAAGAAAATATTACGCGGCAAAACTCAACTATTTATTTGTGCAAGTTGCTCTTATCTAATTCAAAAATATCTATCAATGATAGAAGAATTGCATTGCATGGAGTTTGGGTGCCTCCGTTGGTAGGCAAAAAGGATAATCTCCGAGACAATAATTGAAGACGTGTTGGACCAACCGACTTTACCAGAAAAAACTGCCAACCAACGAACCTAGCACTAGCATCCAGCCATCTACTAATTGTATTAGAAAGAGAGAATTAATTTAATTACTAATTATAAATTAAACTTTGATTAGCACTACTTTATAGGCATGAATTTAGGAAGGCTCCATGTTTCGAGAATATTATCAGATCAAAACTCTCTTCTTTCGATTCTTTCATTTTTGGTCTGTGCATGCATGCACGAATAATATTTCTCTCTTATTAATTATCATTTAAATAGATTTTGATGATCGATGGCTTGATGTTAATTAATTAGTCAAAGGTAATGCAATTGCTAATTGAAGAAAAAAAAGGGCAGGCTCTTTCAATTAGTCAATCGATTGCCAAAAGGATGCGTGATGCATGCATGGGTCAAGTGGGATATACATGTATTGTTAGGCAAGGGCACATGGAAAAACATTAAATTGGAAACGTATGTTAGATAATTGGATGTCTGAAACAAAAGTGGGACTAATTGATGCAAAAATCTGCAAGATTGAATTGAACATAAAGAGCTAAAATTGATTCCGTTTGTCCTTTTAGCCCATATAATTTGAGTTGATTATCAAGTTGATCTTATATTTTTTAAAAATTATCTAAAATATCTCTATCGTATGTTTATTTATGTTAAAATCTCTTTAATTATAATATATTCTTCATCTGTTGCATGTTATATTTGTTTGAATTTTAAATTATATCAGAAAGAAATATTGTAGTATCTTTCAAAATTTAGACTCAAAAGCTACTAAAATACCCATAAAAATGTTGAGAATAATTTTAAAAATATAAAAAAATAATTGGACAGCTGGTTCAATCTGTCAATATACTAAGCTATAGTAGTGACACTGTGCATATAAATTGTAATTGCAATGGTAATATAAAATTAGCTGCGCATCAATGCATGCAGCAATTAATGATACATGTTTTCGATAATTTCCCCAATCAACAATGAAATTATGGCTATAATCTTTATCGTCAAATATATTAGTATTTAACAAGAGTTGAGAGCTGACTCAATTAGCTTGTGTTATTATCCTAATTAATAACTAATTTCAGCCAATGAGAGAACTTTTTTTCATTACTTCTCATCTTGTGCATACTGATTTTTTTATTTAGTACTTATCAGATGATACAATGTATGAGTTTGGCTCTAATATCATATAAAAGCTCATGAACTTGCCATACACTGTATCATCTTATAATAATAAAAGAAAAAGTTTTCAAAAAAGGTTATAACATTTCCTTTTTTCCTTTTATTATTATCTTTAAACTGACAAAATTTTTTATTACAATGTTTTCTACTGTTTTTCCTATAGGATTTGTTATAATTATTCCTATATTTCCTATGTCTTTTGCCTAATATTCTACATCCCAATTCCAAAGCGAATTTTTCATGCATGTTTATACACATTTTTCTAAATTAATATTTGCTTGATTTTGCCGCCAATATTTTTTTTTTCTTCATAATATTCTTTCAATCCACCTTTAACATTTCTCTGTAATTGATAATAAAGTTCCATGATAATTAAATTTTTCTATACTTTTTGTTTAGGAACTATTCTTAACATATACACTCAATAAAGTATCCCACCCTGACTAATAAAGAGCAGTCAATTGGGTTGATAATTAGGATAGATTCTTCTACCTAATAGGTTAGCCTTATATTAGATACTTAGAAATCCTATGCGCAACTCAAACAAGTGGTATTATAGTCAAATATTAATAGCCGAATTTTGATGATAGAACAACTCAAATTTATCAAATGAAAGAACTAGAGTCCAATGGTAGTTAATTTCTTTTCTAAGGATATATTGAATTGTGTGTGTCCCACATTGACAAATCAGTTAAGTTTACAAGTAAAATAAGTTTTTCCATCTAATAGATTAGTCTTTTGAGTAAGGTTTACAAAAATCCTAGGCATAGCACCCAACAAACTACAATGCTGAGAGTGCTTTTCCATTATTTCTGTCGCTTTGCAACCATTAATAAGAATCTGAAACTCCAAGGAACCATTATTTCTGTCGTCTTTGTGTAGAGAACTCTTTTATTCAAACTTTTCTAGCTTCATACGGATATGTTATCATACAACCATGAAAAGGAAAAGTTCAAAAGAAGAATAAAAAACAAACTTGACTACGTCAACGATTTCCATAATTTCCTTGATTCCAATTGGATGATTATAGACTGCTCAGATTCCACATCTGCCATGTGTTATACGATTGATCAGGCTTTTGCTTGGTAGAAAAAATTTCACGCAGATGCATGATTGCATGCTTGATCCAAAATAACACAAAGTGCCAACTTATTGTTTGTTTATATATATATTATGCATGCATGAGCGTGGTAACGTGTTGTTGTATCTCGAATATGCCATTAGAGGCATTATTATTAGTTACATGTCATGTCTATCTTATAAAAAGCTTGCTTACGTGGAAATTCTTATAGGTGGCAAGTTATCAGAGGTCATGACCATTGGCCACTTTGAATTTGCTTTGAGCTTTCTTACTCATCCCCCTTATATGAGAGATGTACCTAACCCTAGCATTTGCCTAGAAAATTTAATTTGTCTTCTTCTTTTTCTTGGAAAATGATCTATTTCACAAGTGCAAATAGGCAAATACCAAAATTTGACGATTAATTCTTCTAAAATATTTGACTGTTCATACATATTAATTTTTTCATACGTGCATGTATTTTGACTATTGCTGATACATACTGTCCTTAATTAATTTGTGTCATATACATGCGTGAAAGAAATCGATTAAGAAGATCTAAACTTTTTAAAAATTTAATTGTAACTCATGATTATCAATAGATTAATATATCAGCCATCCACGTAAAAATTTATCTGTTAACAAAAATTTGAATTTATATCAATTTTCTACCAAAAAGACAGAATTTCTGTTACAAAATAAATATAATTATAATTTGTATTTGCTTTTATTTTTCATTAAAGGCAAGTATACCATTTTGGTAGATGGTTGACACAAATCAGATATATATTGGGTGCAAAAATTGAACAAATTCAAAGTTCGGCAATATTTTTTATAATGGGATAAACTTCAAGTGGACAGCTAATAATTTCCCTAGAATATGTAGTAATAATGTTGTAATATGTATCACAGCAATCGAAACCAAGTCAGTTGTGACCCACATATACAAGCAAGATTTGACCCTCATACCTCTTATACTACCTAAGAGATTATATCAATTAATTAAACTAACTAGTGCTCACAATATATATCTTAAATTGGTTGTTACACAAATAATTAATTGCAAGAGTATTTCTAATTTTAAAATATTATTTTAAAGAATAGTAACTGAAATTTCATTTCGACTCGTGTTCTTATCCATTTGGTTGTCGTTCTTAAAGTGGGAGTCATAACAAAAAATCCAATTGAGTTCAGAGTTCTTAGTTCTTGCTATCCCGCCATTATTCTTGTCAAGTTTGTATCATGCCATTGCTAGCCCGACAAAATTTAATTTTATCTTTAGTTTTCTTTGAATACAGCTCCGAACTTATTTTTTGTTACATTTTCAGTAATGAATAGTTGATTAAAGCTTTAATATGTTTTTTCAAGTAAAGTTGAGACAAAGAAAGAATTCATGTTGATTGAATGTATCCCCGCCAATTAAGCAAAGAGCGAACGAGAAAGAAAGCCAGTTAACTTCCAATAGGAATTGTATGTGCAAGCCCTAAATTATTTCACGTCTACTCATTGGATTGATTTTTGCTCTCACGGTCTAAGACTCTAAACCCCAATGATGTTTTTCCCATATAATTGGGGATAGAGAGGGGCAATAACAAGCAGAAGCATAAAATAAAATTGGACAGTTGAGCAAAGAGCCTAATGGCCTTTCCATTACCGAGTCCTTTTCTTGTCTGGGGGCCCGCCGCAAATTGTTTGACCCACAGTGTTTGGATTGGAGCCGTCCTGCCAATTGTTGTTGAGAGAAGCAGCTTAGCATTGGGACATGTTTTGGAAGTGTCAAATCAGATTCATTTAATAATAATATGTAATCTGGCCCCCCGTGGATCGATGGAGCAACCTTCATTGGCTCACTTCAGCTTTTTTCCAAACAAACTCTTACCTAGCTACTTCAAAACACTCATTTAATTTTATCCTCCAATTGATCTTTGCTTTCTTATGCTAAATAGAAGGGTGAAAAATAAATTATCTTTTATAAAAAAAATTTAAATAAAAATAAGTTAAGTGATGGTGGTGGTGTGACATAAAAATAATAGAATATTAATTAAAGGGGAAAAAACAAATTTTGAGAAAAAATAAAATATTTTTTGAAAAGTTATTTGTAATTACTATTATTTCTGGATGTGACTTAATATTGGAGAAGTGAAACCTCTTTTGAAGAGTTTTTTGAAGTTACTCTTTCATGTTAAAGAAAGTCATGAGTATATAGGGTTGGGGGCTCTTTTGTTTATTTTTGTTTGTTGTGATTTTTTTTCTTTAAAAAAAAATCCATGAAACCTTCTTAGATTACAACATCTGCAAAGACAGGGAGAAGCATGAATTTTTGGTAGAACTTTCTATTTTAAAGATATACATGAACAAGAAAAGGCTGAGTTAGAATTCTTTTTTTTTTTAATCAAAGACTATGAATAAATGCTAGTTTAGATGGTCGTGAATGTGTTTTTCTACTTTGTAGTCACCTGAGATCAAGTAACCATAAGGAACAAAGATTGATTGTGGGTGGATGACATTTTTTATTCCTATATAAACATTTAAAAAATGAGTAAATGCTAAACTCTTTTATTAATCATCAGTATGTATAATTATTTCAGTAGATTATTTTTATTTTTATTTTTATTTTTATTTTTCGATAATAATGCATGAGGTTTTATGGCCATATTTTAATTCACAATAACAGATAAGCAAAATTTCATAGATTTTATTATAATTTGTATTCCTCCTCCTTACCCTCTTATTAATCGTTGGGGAAATCGCATGACGCTTACGCGTTCAATAGATGACTTGAAACAAATGAGAAACCACATTTAAGGGAGAATCTTCATTATTTGAAAAGGACTGTGTCTCCATTTTTGGCATTATTTTTCTTTTACTATTCCAGTTATATCTAAACAATAATGTTTTTTAATATTTTAATTGATTTAAAAGAATAAAAAAAATTGGTAGATACATTTTTAGGGTTAAAAAGATATTTTGTCAATTTTACAGTAGGCAAGGGATGAGAGTACCAGACTATTAATTTAACCCATTTCTTTAAAAAAAAAAAAATTACTACACAAGTATCCTTACCTTAAATTATTATTATAGCCATTATAACTAAACATCATAACTTTATCATCTTTAACTTCTCTCTCAAGTTTTTATCTCTAAACTTTTCTTTTTTCTGTGTATATAAAAGATTATTATTGCTCTTTGACATTATCTATACTATAGTTGATAAACTAAATACTTATTTACTTTGATATACATTAAACGCTTTCTTGCACTTTGACGTGAAAGTTTTGGTGTTTTAATTGAAATTAAGGATCTTTATGTGTGAAATATTCGATGTTTTAATTAAAATCAGAGATCTTTACTCTTCTACTGTTTCCCAATAAGAACTTTGAGAGTTTTAGACATGAAAAAAAAGTAAAGAAAAGAACTATTGTAGCAAGCTAATAACAATGGAGAATTTAGTAGCTGTAAAGCCAAAACAGAATATAAGAGGAAGAAATTGAATCAAAGAGATATATTAGGTATCTAGGTGAGTCTATTGAGTAAAAGATAAATTTTTAAATTTAGATAACGGGTTTGTTTAGGAAACACAATTAATGTGTAAAAATACTTGACTTCAATTTATTGTTAAAAGTGGTGGATATTTTTGTATAATTAAAGCTAGGAAAAAGATAATAACCCTTCATTTAGTCTTTCGGCAACAAAAAAGTTGTGATTTAGACAACACTAAACAAGTAGACAACATAGTTACGATCTCAGTGGACCAAGTCAACTGTTTTCCATCAAATTGTTTGCTTGAAAATGCAGAGACTTATCCTGATGCCAGATAGAACCAAAACACTAAAGGAAACTATCACAGTTTTTTAATAATTTCTCTTCTTGTTTTTCTTCCTCAAAAAGGTATCAAGTACTAATAATGCAAGGATATTTAGGCAGCTAGGGTAAAAGAATATCACATTTTTCACCATGTGAAATTGTGAATTTAGAATAGAACAGTTATGCACAAATAATGTAATGAGAATATCCCATGGATGCCAATCCAATCAGAGAAGCACAAGGACGCCTGGCAATTTCTGCTCACGACCACTTCCTCTTCCCCCCCGCTCAAGAACTCCTGCTCCTGCTTGATTCTTTTTATCATGTTTTTGTGGGGCACGCTTTGTCTATCGGGCAAATTGTGCAAAAGTTGGTAAGGATTCCTCTTTGCCCAAACGTGTTATTGATTCAATGAACTTCTTTTCGTGAGTAGCTCTACGTAGAATGTACAAGAAGATAGGTTTGGTTAGTATAACCCATTTGTGTGTTTAATTAAATTCTTAGATCCCCCCAAAATTTAAAAAAAAAAAAAAAAAATCCTCCAATCTCATTCTTTTATTAGCATGCCTGGCGCCTGGAAATTTTAGTGTTACTATCGTCTCTTTACTAACTGTTTCATCCGATATTGAGTCCATCATATGTTTCGACTCAATTTTACAATGCATAAATGAAAAGTAAATCAATCTTATGTCCTACTCTAATAAATTTAGACATGTTCCAACAGCTTGTACTAATCTAAAAGATTTTATTTATTGAAATAACTAGCATTCATACGTAACTCAAACCTATAGTTAAGTAAACCTATAGTTAAGAGGCCTAACAAATTAGGTAAAATAATTGTTCCGATTTATTCGTACTAGATCTCTTTTTCTTGCCAATGTGAAAACTTTACCTCACATCAACAAGATTATATGTTGACCGATTGTTGCATAGCATGGGCAAAAGAGATATGCACGGGTAGATATTCATTTGGATTTGAAAAAACGTGTGACCATGCCATTGGTATTTCATTTATATCTTTGGCTCGTACAAATATATAGGTTTGTATAGAGCTGGCAAAGTGGGTTATCGGGTCGTGTTCGTGTAATGTCAAATTTAGGTCGACTCAAATCCGATTCATTTAATAATCGTGTTAAAATATTAAGACTCAAACCAACACGATAAAATAATTGGGTTACCTAATAACCCGCTTAATATCTATTTATTAAATAAAATTTTTATCAAATATTTACACGCTGTCATTCATGCATACATACTTTATCGATATTATAAAACATAATATCTACCAAATATTACACATTTATACTATTGAAGTTTTAATTATATAAACTAAATAATATTATATATCGATATTATAAAATATATATATCTATCAATATTTTACACTATTGAAGCTATAAATGTATATAAAATTTTATAAATAAAATACTCTGTTTGTATTTATCTTTTTAAAAAATAAAAATAAAAGAGAGATTCATTTATAATATCTGAGTTTTGATGACAAGAATCTATAAATTATTTTAAAATAAAAAATATAATCGTGTAAATAAGTCAAGAATTTTAACCCTAACCTGACACAAAAAAAAATTATGTCAACTCGGATTTAGCCCATTTAATAATCATGTTAAATTTAAAAATCTATGCTCATTTATTCGTGTTATATTCATATTGGGTAATCTAATCATGTCAAATTTTCTCAGTTCTAAATTTATATATATCCGAAGATTACATTATCATCCTATACACATGATTAACTTGTTCAACATAACAATCCTACAATTCTACAAATTACAATAAATTGTCGGTCGTCATGCATCATTTCCTTTAAAAAAAAAATTAAAAACATAAATTCCAACTACCAAATCTCACTTTAATTTTACGCTTTTAGTCTTTCTAACCGAATTTGTGTTGACCCATTATCGTTTCATGTTGATATTGCTTTCTCTAGAATCCTATCTTAAGTTCTTAATTTATTTATATAATTTTATTCCAAAAAAAAAAGATCATGGTTTGTACGCGCAAACTTTAGTCACCATATAATTGTCGGTTCATTCACAAACAAATATTTTCCTATTCAACATTCTGTACATTGAATTAAAAGATGAAAACCCAATAAATAATTTTATATACAGCACACGAAAATCACAAATTATTGGATTCTATTGATTGATCAAGGTGATCTAAGATGTTATCTAAGCACAAGGATTAAATATAAAAGTTCCATACCTAACGCTAATGACTTCATCACGATATACACCAACACGAACTAACATTTTTTCAAATTAGTTTAATTTTTTAAGCTTAGTTTATTTACTTTAGAAATGGATTAAGATAAAAAAAAAAAAGAAATGGTTTATGATTGAAAAAGAAATGGATTGTGATCAAAACTAAGACCGATAAAGTCGATAAAAAGACTCCTCAAGCTGAAACTTTGGACGCAATCAAATAATGGAGCCCCTTTCGTGTAAAAATAATCAAGTTTTGTGCTCGTTCAGTCTTTCGTACAATAAAAAATTACACACAGTAGAGCGTGATAATTGCTTCGAGAAACAAAGGCAGGTATGCCCATGTGGCTATTTCTCTAATTAACTAACCGCACCAACTTCCCATTAATTTATAGTTTATATATGTACAAGCTAATAAAGTAACAATTGTAAATCAATGATTGGCAGGGACGGAATGATGATTTTGATTTGACGGAAATTATAACCTAAGAATTTTAAATTTGATTGGATTATAGCATAAAACTTATAAACTAAAGAGGCCAATAGTGGAATCTATGATAGATAAACCATAAAATTTAATTAGCCATAGCAATATTGTGTAAAAGATTAAGGAGAGGGAGTCAAAGATAAAGCTTACATTAAACTGGTAAATTTTTAATTCAGTTTTTTAAAAATTTTTGGGACTTTGTTTATTTCAAGGTGTCTTGTGTAATTCCCCCTTAATAATCAAAAGTGAATAAGATAACAATTTTATATACAACCGACTTTCAATAGACATTTCTTTTTTAATTTTATGATTTAAAGTGACTTAACTTAATTAAACTATTTTATTATTTGTTTTCCATATCTACCAACTAATATAAGCACCTTTTTTTTTTTCTTTTGCCTACTGATCATCCCTTCTCATTTTGCTAAGTTGCTTCATTCATCAAGTTTTTGAATTTTTCATACATTATAATCGCAGCTATTATTTTCAAGCTTTTTATATGATTATATAATCTATATTTATAAAAAAAAATTACTGAATTGAATTTTAATCTAAGTTTTAAGGTGTGATTTTGGGGGTTTAGGTCTTTAGGTTAGGAAGTGCTCTATTATTATCCAATTTATATTGCTTTTGCTTGTAGATTTTTTTTTAATATTTAAATTTAGTCAGGGATACAAAAGTAAAATTTTGTATAGGTTTTTAATTTCTTAAAATTTTAAAAAATCACCTTAATTTAAGCTAAACCTGAACCTACGAGGCAACACCCATGCTCTCAAGATGGGTTCGAGTGTGAGCAATTGTTTGACTCATTCTCCTTTCCAATTTAATCAGATAAGGGTACATATCTCCTCACTAATGTGGATGGATAAGATACTACTCCAATATTAAATGATGATACAATTTAGAATGCATTATAATATACTTGATCTAATACAATAGTCCTAGTAAATTTTTTATTGTAATATATTAGAAAAAAAAAACTACACAATGCATAAAGAGAATAAAAAGCCTAGCATATATAATATATGATCATCACATTCTTTACGATAATTAAAATTTATTCTTAGGAGTTAGAACAAATCTCCTCCCAGTGTTGCTGCTTTTGATGAATGACAATTCTTAATGTATTTTTTAATACAAAAGCATGTTCAATCAGTTTTTGTTTATTTAAGGCACAAGAAAAAGAACATGGGCATTATGGGTGTCAATTTCATTGCTTCATAATTGATTGGAGTGGATAATGAGATTGGCACAATCTGATTTTAAATAATAATAATATATTAGCGACCAATAACAATCAACGAAAGGACGAATTAAGATTTCTCTTTTCCAACCCATGCAACTGCTCAAAACTGCCGCCAAAACAATTAGGCCGTTAATTTCACGACACGTTTATCGTTATATGCGGATTCCGCGACACCTGAATTGCGTGTCTCTGTGCCGGCCACTCGCATCTCGACGCGTGTAAAGCGACACCGCGTGAGTAACTAACTTTTGAAATTATTGTAACAGTCAAAAAGGCAAACCGACCCACCGTCACTTTTGAGTGTCGGCTTTGTGTACCTTCCACGTTTTTGAGATTCTGACATTTCGACACAAAGAACAAATTTATTAGTGTTGATATTTTTTTTTTTTAATTTTCTATTTGGGTGCTTACCTACCTTTGCCAAATTGATTTTGTGCTCTTTGTTTAATAGGGGGAAATTTTTTGTGGAATAAAAGTTGTGGAAAGTTCTACGAACTATCGTTAAGAGAAAGACGTCTAGGTTTTCTATTCCGGTTGCAAAAACAAAGAAAAACAATGAAATGTTTTTTATTTTAGAAAAAGAGAAAACTCTCCGTTCCTCAAAATTAGGGGAGGAAAAAAATGAAACCAAAGTTCAAAATCATATCATTCTAAAATACTTGATGTAAACTTACGTGCAGAAAAACCTATCTTAGAAGATTCGATAAGGAATTGAATTTTTGGAGATAACCAAATATTTGCTTGACTATTTTCATTTATTGGGCATTAATTAACTGACTTTCCACCCCTTTGCTTCAATTGTTCAATGAATGTTACTTATTTGATAAAGAATTAGAATTGTGATATATACGGCACTTTTAACTCTTTTTTTTTTTTTTTTTTTTGCGTGCTTACCTACCTTCACCAAGTTGATTTTGTTTTCTTTGTTTGTGAGATATTATAATAGATACTATCATAAAAAGAAAAAAAAAAAAAAAGGCTTAGGGTCCCTTTGGGATTGTATTTCATAAAGTCAAAAGTGATTTTAATAAGTTAAAAATTAATTGTAGCATTTAGTGAATTTTTTTACAAATTACTTGTGGCAAAATAACTACATCTTACAGAAGATTTTAAAAAATAAGGAAGAATCAGTTTTTCAAAATTTGATCTTGAGATATAAAATCATTAACTTTAAAAATATTGTTATTATTATTTCCAATTATATTGAGCTAACAAATAGAAAAATAAAATTAATCATATAAAATATTTATTGTAGTTATTAATTATTATATATAATCAATAAAAAAAAATATACATGTTTATAAATGCATAAATAAATTTTATTTAATATTCTTTCTAATTCAGTTATTTATATTGTTACAGTAGTTCTACTGTAACAATAAAATTTACTAAATATATATAATTATTTTTAAAACTCATAATACTTTTAAAATAAATTTTACTAAACATTTAACTGATTTATTTTACATCTAATTATTTTTACAGAATAGCTAACAATAATTATTTTAAAAGTTATAAATTACTAAACTGGTACTTATTTATTAATTGATTTCGAATACTATTTGATTGTTTTCAGTTATTGGAGATTGATTGATTTTGACCAATTTACTTCAATTTTTCAATGAACTTTTTAATTATATAATAAGGAATCAAAGCCTTTCCATATTGGATGTTAATTTAAGTTATATATAATAATTAAAATTATATATATATATATATATATATATACATACAGACATGCACGTACGCACGCACGCACCAATCATAATATATTTTGCTGGCTAAAATTTGTGAAAAGCTTGTTTGAAAAAGAAATCTACATATTGCTGGTTAATGGTTACTTATCTAAGGTCCATATTTGTCACTTGTCAACATGCCAATATGCAATTGCTAGGGTAGCACATAAATTTTGCTAATTGGTTGTCACATAATCAATGTGTAAAGAGTTTGAGCCTGTTCCCTCAATATCGGCCTAGGCCCAATTTCACATTATGGTCTGTAAAGAAGCTACAGTTGTGGGTTACAAACCAACTTCTGGCTGACACTCTCTGTGCATATCCACTTGAAGTTTCGGAAATTTGAAAATTTTAAATTTACTTCTACTTAAAATAACTAACGATATATTTTGAGTAGCTGGTTTTTATTTAAATACTATTCTGGGAAAATTATAATTGTATATAATATATACATTGTGAATCTAATTGCGAAGTATCTAAATTATGCATACAAATAACATAAGGAATTGAAAGTTAAGGGAGTAGAATAATAATAAGCAAAAGAAATACAGTTCAAGAAATGATAAAGTGATAATGGATCTTTTGTATTCAAATCTGTCTCATTCTAATTTACAAGCAGCTATTGAGCATTAAAACACAGTGGGATCAAAACCTGGTCAAATACGAAAAAAGACAAATGCTTCTATTCACAACTATTGTGTTCAAAATTATTCATAGAAAATTTCAAGAGAAAAAGATTATAATCCTATAACGCCTCCTGATTATGCACTTACTTGATGATAATTGTATTCATCTTTTGCTGGGAAAAAATCTTATGGGATAAAAAAATTAAGCAAAAGAAATATAGTTCAAGAAATGATAAAATGATAGTGGATGTGCTTCAAACCTATTTCGCCAAAAGCTTTTGCCATTAAAACTCAATGGGATCAAAACCTGATCATGGAAAAAAGAGTAAAATACATATGTGTCCAAGTTATTCATAGAATTTTTTTCAAGAAAGATTATACTCTTCTTGATTAGTGCTCTTATTCTGTGCTCGGTGCTTTTGCCCCATTGAAAAGAAATAATAAAATGATCAAACCTATTTCGCCAAAAGCTTTTGCCATTAAAACTCAAATTAAAAAAAAGAGTTTGTTCAACTGGAAAGATTATACATTAGTGCTCTTATTCTGTGCTCGGTGCTTCCTTGATAATATCATGTATCAAATTAAAAATTTGTTCAACTGGCATGTCAATACCATAAACTATCACATGTTGATGTAGGGAAGCTTTTGTTAATAATCCTGCAAAACTATAAGCAAAATATATCTCATCCACGCATGAGTTGTATACAGTCCATAAAATAACCTACATATGTATCATCAACAAGATTTGAAATTTTTGTTAGTTCACAAGATAAAATAATCATAATAATAAACTATATTTTAATAGTTGTAAGCATAAAAATAATCAATGACTGCCTTCTTTTATGATTTCACACTTTCATGTGTAGGTAAAGACATTTTGTCATTTTCAGCATGGTTTTGCTCTCATCAAAGACAAAAAGCCCTTTTGAAAAATTATCCAGAGTTAATAGAAACATCATTTTTTCCCTAAACTCATGTGCCTTATTAAGACTTTATACTTCATAAGAGATATTATTCCATCAAGGCATTAAGCACTTTATCAAAAAGTATTCGCTCTTTTAGAGCCTTATTTGCAATAAAACCTTGACTAATAACCTTCATCTTTTGAGGAATCTTTGAACCAAGTAGTATATCATGTTTCAGGTGTCTGTGGATAATTCTTCAATTGCTCAGAAATTGTCTGCAAAGAAAGGCTAGGTGCCTAGTGATGCAGTGCAGAAGCGATACTAGATTTTATTCTGGTGTATGTTCTTGAAACTCAAGAAAGAAGGCTCTCACAATAGAGAAAATATTTCAATTAAAAAATATTGAATATTATTGATGAGAAACTTGTGTATAGAAACAAACGTAATAAGTCTACTTATACTAGTTAGTATTATTCTATTCCTAATAAAATAAGATGAATAATCTAAAATCTAATTAGACTGGAATTGTAAATATAACTCAAATAAGCTTAACAAAATAAGATAATCCTAATGAAATACTAAATACCCAAATATTATAATTCCTAATAAATTCTAATTTATTTTATCTAATATGCTTCTTATATAGGTCTCCTCCTCTTTGAAAAAAACTCATCCTCGAGTTTTGTTGAAAATAAAAAGGCAATTTGGCGGATGAAACTTATAAGAGAGTTGCAATGAATCTTGAAACTCAAACTTATAGTCTTTTATATCAATCTTCCTTGAAACTTTAAATACTCCATACTTAATCTTCTTTTTGCTTTTGAATATGGCTCTTTTAAAAGCTCTAGGGACAAGATTAATTTGATGTTAAATATCCCTCATAGCAGATAACTTGTTAGGAAGTTCTTTAAGCATGATATCTTGAAATTCTAAGAGTAGCGGTTAGACTTGTTTGGGCACCAATTTTGTTTCAACTACTTCTTTTGGCATTAAAAGATACGTTCCTTTGACTTTTGACCTCATTGGTGCAAGAATAATCTTCATGTTGTCGTTATAAAATATGTATGCATTGTATTTTCCATGATGTACTGTATTAAGATTTAACTGCTAGAGTCTCCCGAGTAGCATATGGCAAGCATTTATGTTGGCAACATCGTATAATTCTTCATCCTTGTATTTTTTGATGGAAAAAGGAATATGACATGGTTCGATAACTTTAGTCTTTATAACATCTTTTATCTATCCAATGCGATTAGGAGAATGATCTTTGTGAGTTTTAAGTTGTAGCTTGTCCACCATAGTCTTTGAAACTGTATTCTCACTACTACCACTATCAATAATTAGATTGCATACCCTTTCGTTGATTATGCACGTTGTTTTAAAGATTCTATGTCTCTGAGTGTCTTCTTCCTTCTTTGGTGTGTATAACAAATGTTGTGTTACAAGTGATACTCTTATGTTTGGATATATCTACTCTCCTTCATCTTCTATGTTATCATTGTCTTTTATGGTTCATCTTTAGGCTCTTCATTTTCCTCTGCATGAGTTGTCAAATTGACTGCTTGGCATCTTTATTCTAAACATTGGTTGATGAATGGCCTGGTTTTAAATAATGAAAACATTTGTCGCCTCGTGGAACTACATAAGGATTACTATTAATTAGTAAATCTTTTATTTGTCGTATGTTTTACCTATTATGATTTTGTATCGACCTTTCAAAGTTTTCTGTAAGAGCTTTTTCCTTGTTAATTTTGTACCTCTGCTCTTGTTGCTGGCCAGGAATGATTAAGAGTGAGGTGGCTTGATTACGAGCCTTTCGTTTCTCAAGTTGCATTTAAACCTTTTTGGCTAGTCGAATGACATTTTGCAATGTATGTATTGGTTGCAACCTAACTTAATCTTCTATTTTAGGTCGTAAACCATTTGAGATTCGAACAACTATCTAGACCTCTGTCTTGTGGAGATTATTTCATTCTATAAGCCTTTGAAATTCGAAGGCATATTCTTTGACCGTTTTGGCTCCTTGATGACAGTTTTTGTACTCACGAAACAAGGTTTGTACATAATCAAGAGGCAAAAATCATTCCTTTAGCAAGTGATGCATGCGATGCCATGTCTTGACCTTTCCTTTTCCTTGTAGCACACAAGAAGTTTGTAGATTATTCTACCAAACTACAGCAGCGTCTTTGAGTTTATAGGCTACTACTTTAACCTTCTTTGATTCTAAAAAGTCTATTGTTTCGAAGAATCGTTCAACATTCGATAACTAATTAAGAAATTCTTCAATGCCTAGTTGTCCATTGAATGATGGAAGGTCAATTTTGATTCAATAATCACTTTGATGTATTTCTCGGCGTGCATCTTCTATCTCATCTTCATCTAAATTGTTGGAACTTAGAAAAGGTGGAGTAACTTTTGTATTCTTACTAGAGTTACCTACTTTTTTTATCCCGTTGGTTTTCTTTTGCTGACTAAAATTATTTCTCAAATCAACAATGTCAATACCTTTTGCTTCCTAATTACTTCTTTGGGTGCTCCTAATCTCCTTCAATTCTTGTCTCATGCCAAATAATGATTCTTCCATTGCCATAATATAAGTTTGTATTGATTGTAGGGCTATCATTGTTTGCACCATGCTTCTGCTGAATAAGTTTGGGATTGTTTGAGTCACTTTATTTTGTTTATAATTTAGGCTTCAAATGAAGTATCGCTTTCTCCAGAAACCATTTTTTAATTTTCTTTTTTTTTAGGTTTTTTTTAAATGACAAAAAGTTATAGGGGAATAATTTAATTAAAGAAAAATAATGAGGTAAAATTAAAATTAAGTAAAAGTCTGTGTTAGCAGTGACAATGATTTGAAAATCAGGTGAAAAAAAGTAGATCTAGAAGATTTGAGGTCCATGAGTGTGATGGTGTTGGTGGTTTGACTCAAATAGTTGTGGATTGACTGAAAAATTGAATTTAAAATTGCGGTTAGAGTTTGTTTCAGTTTCAGGTGAATAGCAACTAGAGTGGCAGTGAGAGTAGGCTGGAAAGAAATGGCCGATGATGGTGGGCGGATTAGTGGTGGTGATGGCCAGCAAATCGCAGTGGAGAGCCACGAATCTAGCGGCTATTTTGGTGTTGTTCGGCGACTTGCGGCAATCGGGCGATGGTGAGATAGGTCGGGTTTGGATTGCTGGTGTCTTTTGGTTCTGTTGGTAGAGGGAATCGACAGAAAGACAACAAAATAATAGTGGTTGCAATGGTGGTTCTGAATTTTGCAAAATTTTTTTTAAAAAAAACTAGACAGAATTAATGAATGGTGAAAGGAGGATTTGTGTATAAAGGGTGTTGATGGTTAAGAAAGCCTTTTCTAATACAGAGAAAATCTCTGATACCACTTGACGCAGTGCATAAGAAATACTAGATTTCACTCTAGTGTATGTTCTTGAAACTCAAAAAAAAAGGTTCTCACAATAGATAAAATATCTCAATCGAGAAATATTAAATATTATTGATGAGAAATTTGTGTATAAAAATAAATATAACAAGTTTGTTTATACCAATTAGTATTATTTTATTCCTAATAAAATAAGATGAATAATCTAAAATCTTAATTAAACTAGAATTGCAAATAAGCTTAACAAAACAAGATAATTCTAATGAAATACTAAATATACAAATATTATAATTCCTAATAAATTCTAATTTATTTTATCTAATATATTTCCTACATCAATAGCAACTAACTTGATTACACTTATGCTGTACGTAGATGCATTTGCCATTTGCTGCAAGTGAATTACCTTTCATACTTTACACTTACAGAGATTTATAAAGATGTGAGGTTATAGATGAGACATGGTTGACACTTTCTCAAAAAAGTCATGGCTTACTTGAAGAGGAGTTTTTCTTTCTCCCAACGAAGGAAACGTTGGCTCATCAGAATGATGGCATGCAAAACATATGGTAAATATATCACTTGTTAGGGGTCTAAGATACTTCATAATTGTGAGATAAAACCAACGACAAAATTCGTTGTTCTTTTCAAAACAAATATAATTTATACTTAAACTTCATGTATCTATAACCTATAATAAAACAAATGTATGTTAAATTTCGAGGCAAAGAGTATATAAACAAAAAATAAATAAATTAAATAGGTAATCATTTAATTGATAAGGGTGCTTCCCTTTTCAATTTGATAATTGATCCTCTACTTCATCTTTAATTTTTTGCCTTCAGACTTTGCTGGCAATGTTAGTAGAAAATAAACACATAAATATTTTGGTTATTTTGATGTGGAAGGTCTAATTTAATGGCAACCATAGAGCATACTTGTGAAGATAGTTTTATTAAATAAATAAATAAAATAATGAGCGTAAGGGAATAGGATACTTCCTATATTAGAGCATCGTCGTGTTGTTAATGTATTATAAAATTAATTGGGAAGTATCTAGATTATACATACATATAATATAAAGAATTGAAAAGTTAAAGGAGTAGAGTGATAATAAGCAAGTCAACAAGAGAATGGCTAGCAAAGCTCCTTTGTATTCAATTATCTGTCTCCATATTCTCATTTCACTTACAAGCAACATTGGCGGCTATATATAGCTTCTAATCAAGCATCTATTGACCGATGGAAGAGTTCGCCACATGTACCACTCTTCCTAAATTTGATTGTGTGAAATACACAACACAAAGACAAATGTTTATTTTACAAGTAAAGGCGTTGTATGTAACACACCATCTAATTTGATGTGTGCATGCTACACTACTCAACTCTCAAGACACTTAAGAGGTGGATAGCCGAATGATCCAAGCCCCAAGGACTGCCTACTGCCTGGAGCTCCAGGGCCGAAGGGTTTCCAAGCTCTCCAAGCCCGAAAGACTCCCAAGTGCCCCAAGGCAAGCATAAAGAGTTCAAGTGCTCCAAAGTGACAAGGGCAAAGACTCGAAGCGCTTTAGGGCTCAAAGTGCAACACTAGCCAGGACCTTACTAAGTTACATAACAGTACAACTTATATTAGTTTAAGTGTTATATCAAACAATAATTTACTTATCGATTTTAATTTTTTTACTAACCTTTTATCATCAAAGTTGGAAAAATAGGATCCCCAAGAGGCCATGACAACGAAATGATTTCCTTCTTCGTGGAGCTGAATGCACTTCACGTAAGAGTCACGTGTTCCTCCCCCATTGCCTGTCATACGAGGTGTCTCTAGCTTTAGGAATCAACTTACGCTAATTGGCTCGCGTTGATCAATGAGGGATGATTATTATTACATCGCCCATTGATTCTGATACCTGTAAGAAAAAAGAAAAAATTATTTCTGATAGTGAGTACTTAGAAGACAAAGTTGGACACATGGCTATCATGTAGGCATTTGGAAATCTTTTCAAAATGAGCATATAACCTTTCCCTTATGCCGACCAATAACATATAAAGTTCGATGATTGCCCAGGGGACTTCGGTGAAAAATCAACAATGAAGATTGAAGAAGGACTTTATTGGTTGGTTATCTACAAACTATTAGTTCCTTTCAAATTTTAAATAAATATGAGGAGTTCTCTGTAAATTACCACAAAATAGAAAAGTTAAAATAGGAAGAAGGAAAATTTTTTTTTAGTACATGATATTAATGCTCAAATTATAATTTATATTTTATGAAATTATAATTTATATTTATAAATAAAATAATTACTGAGATTAAAATTTATAAATTTTATATAATACTGCTTAGATTTTAATTATTTATAATATTTAAAAAATATTTATTCTATTTATATTTTAAAAGAAAACAGACTGATTTCACTTAAATTAAAAAAAAAATTTTAAACTCCCGTAATATATTGTATTGGTTCGAACTGAAGGTTTGAGTTCTCACCTATTTGTGCTCTCACCAGTGGATTAGGAAGAAGGAAATTTTCGGACCAAAGTAAAAGCAGATAAAAATCAGTTGTCTTGCTTTCAAGACAAAATATCTCACTTGTAGAGCGCTCACAACATCTTTTACTCGATAATCATCTCTGATCTCCCCCAAATTCATGAATCGTCATTACTCATAGGTCCCACTTCAAACAGAACTCAATTCAACGGTGATCTGATGAGCTGTGACCAGACAAAAGTCACAGCTTCGTTTTGTGCAAAAGCCGTCTGTTATTTCTAGTTCCCACTGAAGCAGCGAACTTAACCTCACATTGAAGGATTTTTTTTTAAAAAAAGGAAAATGAAAATAGATCCTCGAATTCTAAAGCAGATCGTCAAAGTGTTTCTCATGAATTACTCACGGGCCTGAAACAATAAAAAAAAAATCTAACGCCGCCTTCATTTTTCAAAGCTAATTATATTTTTTAAGCAAAAGGTAATTACTTTCATTTGATTCTGCTTCTTCGGCTGCTCTTTTTGTTTTATACTTTTTATGTAGAAAGTTTCAATTTTCGTAAGAAATTGGAGTCCTTTGACTTGCGTCCTGAAATGGGTTCATTTTTTTTTTGTCTGGCTACTTGATGTATAATTTTTAGTTTTATTGACTTCTGGGTTTCTTATAATTTTATTTCTATATTTTTGTCATCTTGCAGCTGAAAATTTAGTACTGCTATATGTGCTGCTTTGCCAGGGATGATGGTTGTAACAGCGCAACATTTATCTGATTTATTTATTATGGTTGATTAAAGGGGTAAGAAAAAGATAAAAGGTAGAAGATAGGATCTGAGTATCAAATAAATGTGTTAATTTTTTGTGTTTTCTCGTTCCAATTTAGCATATCTTAACTTTTTTGTTTTTTGGTTTCCAAAAGAGGAATTTTACACACACACACACACATACATATAATATTGTTGTGTTCATTTGTTTTAGAAGCAGAATTGCACCTTTCTGGAGTTTGTCCTTTTGCTCCAATCGTTTGATCTTCTTGTGTAAAGATTTTTGAACCATTTCAGCGGAGCTAGCATGAGTCTTCTTGTTCTTTATCTTTTGTGGTTTGGTTCCTTTTCCTTTTGGTTGTTACAGTACCGGCCTCTTAATTTTACCAATTAAAGCTATTTGAAACAGTAGATTAGGGTAGATGCGAATGCTGTTTCAGTTTTTACTTTTCCAGTAGTTTTTGTCAATTGACGTTGAGCTTCTGCTATCTCATTAGAGTTATCATTTACACACACACACACACATTCGTACGTATAGTTTAGTTACATTGCACCCCGCCCCTCCATGACCCCAAATTGAACATATCTCATTGGACTCCAATCCATGAAGAAGTTATCATTTTGTTGTTAATGTGACGATATGAGCCATTTAAAGTTGGAATTTTTGTTCCAGTTTTTGCTCGGGCAGTGTGATTCATTTCATCTGTCAGATGTTTGTGTGATCAATTAATGTGATTGTTTAATTGTACTATCTTCTGTTGCAGTTATGTAAAGGAGGGAGAGTTGGCTAAGGTGGTTCAATCAAAATGGAGTCTTGCAATTGCATTGAGCCACAATGGCCAGCTGATGAACTGTTGATGAAATATCAATACATTTCAGATTTCTTCATTGCACTTGCTTATTTTTCCATTCCTCTAGAACTGATCTACTTTGTTAAGAAATCTGCCGTCTTTCCATATAGATGGGTCCTTGTGCAGTTTGGTGCTTTCATTGTTCTGTGTGGGGCAACGCATCTGATTAACTTGTGGACGTTTAACATGCATTCGAGAACTGTGGCTATCGTAATGACCACTGCAAAAGTTTTGACTGCTGTGGTGTCATGTGCAACTGCCCTAATGCTCGTGCATATTATTCCTGACTTGTTGAGTGTTAAAACTAGAGAACTGTTTTTGAAGAACAAGGCTGCTGAGCTCGATAGAGAAATGGGGCTGATCCGTACACAAGAAGAAACAGGTAGACATGTTAGGATGTTGACTCATGAGATCAGAAGCACTCTTGATAGGCACACCATATTGAAGACCACTCTTGTAGAATTGGGTGGAACTTTGGCACTGGAAGAGTGTGCTTTGTGGATGCCAACTCGTACTGGTTTGGAACTTCAACTATCGTATACACTTCGTCAGCAGAATCCTGTTGGATATACTGTACCCATCCAGCTCCCTGTTATTAATCAAGTATTCAGTACCAATCGTGCAGTAAAGATATCACCAAATTGTCCGGTAGCAAGATTAAGGCCTCTTGCAGGAAAATACATGCCTGGGGAGGTGGTTGCTGTTCGTGTCCCTTTGCTGCATCTCTCAAATTTTCAAATTAATGACTGGCCAGAGCTTTCAACGAAACGCTATGCTTTGATGGTTTTGATACTTCCCTCTGATAGTGCGAGGCAGTGGCATGTCCATGAGTTGGAGCTTGTCGAAGTGGTCGCTGATCAGGTTTGAAACTTGTTTATCTTCTTGATTTGATCTTTGTATTACCAATTTCTTCTAGTTCGATCTCAAATGTTGTTGAAGACTTCACGAAATGTTTGCTGCAGCAGCATTAGCAATCCCATTTCTTTCTCTATGTCAATAGTAGGCATTATATTTTCTTGAATTCTGTAGCATATTCTATTCTGTAAAAATTAGATGTTTATAAATTTCTGTAGTTAATTTGTGTTTAGTGATATAAAAACACACATACATCAATTCTTCCGCATGCCTTGTTGTCTTGTCAAACGCTTATATTCTCCACACCCTATACTTTTCCGACATCCTGGAGGTCTGTATGTTCAGATGCATATTGTTTTCAAGCACGGTTATGTTTTGAAATATAATATTTGTGAGTGCATTTTATGGTATGGGACCAAAATCTGAAGTGATTCCCATTTATTATAATGCTGTTTTGTGTGATTTTCATCTAAAACTACATTGAAACATTGCCATTTGATGCATCGATGTGTATCCTATCTTAGTTATACCTTAAGTAGTTTGCATATTTCAATGTGGTTAAAATCGATTGTTTTTATTTCAGCAAATAGTTTAATGTTTGATACTATTTTATTAAAAACTATATATTGTTTTCATCATTTTGTTCATTGTTTTATGTTCTAATAGTATTGAATTATATGATTCTAGAACATTTGTACACTTTTCTTTTTCCTTCTTGAAATGGAGTAAGTCTATAATGAGTGTTGTATGAGATGCGAAAGGGGCAAGGAATGCGTAAATCTAATGAAATGGATTGTTCATGTCAATCTGAACATAAGTCCAGCTTGCATTGTTTTATAAATTTAATTAGTCGAATGTTAGGAATTGATCGCAAGACCTTCTTGTCAACCTTGCTTTGATATCCATGTTCAGTGACCATTTATCCCACTAGCTCAAACTTACAGAAAAGGACCCAAACTAGTATACGAGTTATAACAATGAATATAAACGGAGGATTTGCATTGTCGTTGAAATACTGACATCCTACTGTGGCTTGAGAATGCTAAGTTTAGAGACATTGGTCATGTGGATTGCTATTTTGGTTTTCTTTTTGTGGATTCTGATCAACAATTGGGAGCATTATGGCTTAGATTGATTTTGAAAAATTGATCTTTGAGGTTTAGTCCTGGGAAAATGCTGTTCATTTCTTGGTCTACCCAAGTTAAATTTGAAAAGAAATGTGGAATTTTAAGTCTGAGAATATGTCTAACAAAAGAGAGTTAATGTCCACTTGGACGGTCTGTTGATTATTTGATGTCTAATGTCTCGTGTTGCCTAGCGTGAATGCACAGGTTTGAGTCTTGAGAGTGGTGTTGGCTTGCTTTGTGTGTGGATGGGTGAAAATATTTTCAGTGTTTGAGTCTCAAGAGACTAGTCTTTTTTATTTTTGCTTTGGGATTGATCCTTGATTGTAATGTGTGATGGTATTAAGGGTAGCTTATTTGTTGAACTTCATGGTTGATACAGGTGGCTGTTGCTCTGTCACATGCTGCAATCTTAGAGGAGTCAATGAGGGCGAGAGATCTTCTTATGCAGCAGAATATTGCACTTGACTCAGCCAGGAGAGAAGCAGAAACAGCCATTCGTGCTCGTAATGATTTCCTGGCTGTTATGAATCATGAGATGAGAACTCCGATGCATGCAATTATTGCCCTTTCTTCTTTGCTGCAAGAGACTGAATTGACGCCTGAGCAGCGACTTATGGTCGAAACAATTCTAAAGAGTAGCAATCTCTTAGCTACTTTAATAAATGATGTACTAGATCTGTCAAGGCTTGAAGATGGTAGCCTGCAGCTTCAAATTGAAACTTTTAACCTCCATGCTGTATTCAGGGAGGTAGGTTAATCCATTCTTGCTGCTTACATATTGTCTATGATTGCGTTGTGGACACAAGGTACTTTATAGAATTTCTTAACTTTAGAGGGATGTTTGTAGCAATGGTAATTTGATCAGTTCTCATTGCAGGTCCTTAACCTAATCAAGCCTATCGCGTCAGTTAAGAAGTTGCTCGTCTCGTTGAATTTGGCTCCAGATCTGCCGGAGTATGCAGTTGGTGATGAGAAGCGCCTTATGCAAACTCTTTTAAATGTTGTTGGTAATGCTGTGAAGTTTACAAAAGAAGGCAACATCTCAATCACTGGTTTCATGGCAAAATCAGAATCTTTACGAGATTCTCGAGCTCCTGAGTTTTTTCCAGTACCAAGTGAAAATCATTTTTATTTACGTGTACAGGTTCATTTCTGTTAAATTGGATCCTTCTTATGTTGCTTAATCTCTTAGAGCTTGAATTTAATAGTGGCTAACTTTCTTTTCTGCTGTAGGTTAAAGATTCTGGATCTGGTATTAGCCCTCAAGATATTCCAAATGTATTTAAAAAATTTGCACAAAATCAAGCAATTGCACTTAGAAATTCTAGTGGCAGTGGACTTGGCCTGGCAATTTGTAAGAGGTATTATATTTATCTCATGTCTCATGGCAGTAAATCACTTGATAGCTGGTACAGTTGAAGGGTTGATTTACGTTGATTTACTGGTTAACATATGCATCTGAGCTTTTCCCCAACTTTGTATCATGTGACCAGGTTTGTGAATCTTATGGAGGGACACATCTGGATTGAAAGTGAAGGTCTTGGAAAGGGCTGTACTGCCATCTTCATTGTAAAACTTGGGATTCCAGAGCAATCAAATGATTCTAACCTCTCCTTTATTCCAAAAATGCCGGTACACGGACAGACCAATTTTCCAGGGCTTAAAGTACTTGTCATGGATGAAAACAGGTCAGTTAGATGGAAATTCTTTTACAGGCTGTTTCATTCTAGAGTTTATTATCAGTCTGTCAGGGGTTTTATTCCGTAATATCATGGGACTGAAGGCCTGGTAGTCATGGGGTTGTGGAAATCTCTAGAAATGACCTGCCCGTAGAGGCTTGACCGAGTGGTTTTCAAGCAACTTTCTATAGCTGCCCAACCTAGTTAGGCGGCTGAGAAATTGATTTGGTCTTTGCCCACCCCCACCTTTTGAAACATTTAAAAGTAGATACCTATAACAATGACCTTCGCATGATACTTAAAGATAAATAAACGATTGAGTGATTGTAGAGGTTTATGATGCCTTGGATATGCTTCCAATGCATCTCTGAGACATTTTAATGTGGCACAACTCTCTATTTTCCTCCTGTTTTCACCTTTTGTTTTTCAACCTGCCATTGAACACCTGACCTTGGAATGCCCGTTCTTTTTTCAGAAAAGTTTAAAAATATTCTCATTTTCTCATATGATGATCACTCTTCTACCAGTTTTATTACAATTGTGTTTTAAGTAGTTTCAAGTTTTTATATGTTGGGATTTTCATAGGCTTGAGCTTTACTTGAGTTTCTTATTCTAACAAAATTTGACTTTGCTTGCATAGTTATGTAACTTGATTGTCCGGATATCATTTTATTGGGAGTTGAAAATTCTAGTGACTGATCTGTTGCATATCATGTGACTGATTGTTGAACCCATTTTGTGGTACAGTGTTAGCAGGTCAGTGACAAAGGGACTTCTGTTGCACCTGGGATGTGATGTAATGACAGTGAGCTCTGTTGAGGAGTGCTTCCGTGTTGTTTCTCCCGAACACCAGGTGGTCTTCATGGACGTGTGCGTGCCTGGAATTGATGGTTATGAAGTTGCTGTCCATATACATGAGAAATTTACGAGGCGTCATGAAAGGCCATTAATAGTAGCCCTTACTGGAAGTACTGACAATTTGACCAAAGATAATTGCATGAGGATTGGAATGGATGGTGTTATCCTAAAACCAGTTTCACTTGAAAAAATGAGGAGTGTTTTGTCAGATCTTTTGGAACACCGGGTTCTCTTTGAGTCCATGTAAAAACGGAGAATGCTTCACCGCCTTTTAACTGGGAAAAAAAAATTAAGGTAACGTGAGAGCTTTCTCTCCAGCATTTGGTTTTTGGCAGATACCACTTTGTGATAGAGCTTTCCAATAGAGTGGTACAAGCAACAAATGTACACAAAGGGCAAGTTTGTGCATTAAACTTGCATTTTTATGCAAATTGTTATGAACGCAGTGGCAGAGAAATACTAACGGGTTTGTGAATTTCTGCCGTGGCTTCTGATTTCTTATTTTTAAGCTTTGGGAAAAAGAATTATAGTATAGTGACTTGTGAACACTTCTTGATGATACCATTTCTTCACCAAAAGAGTGAAGAGCTGAAAGATTATTCTGATTAATTTGATTGAGCTTCCTGATGAGTGTTATCATTGATAATCAACACAACGGTCAAAGAAAGTGCCTAATCTCATTTCAATGGTCATTTGGCAGCAAGGCTCGACTAGCAAATCTAGTGAAAAATAAGCATAATTTCTGTTAGTTGATGATCAGGTATGCAAAAAAGTTGATGCTTGGGAAGTCTATTGGATCGTGATAGCGTACAGAAAAATAACAGAAAGATGCAATGGGGATAAGATGGTGACAGAATTGTTGAGGAATCTGAAATTAAATTACAGCCTTGCAAATAAAGTGGTAGAATGCGTTTAAAGTCATAGCTATTTTTCTTAAATTGTGAGTAATCTGATACTAAATTATAGTATTGCAAGTTATGGTGGTATTAGACATCTTAAATTTTTTAATTTAAAAAATTATCTCAAATAATATGACATTTATTAAATTGGTTGGTGAATTAATATAATTAAGAAAAATTGGATCACTTTTATTTTGTCATATGTACATCTAATCACTATAAAATTTTAACATGTTCTTTACACCACTTTTATTTTCAAATTTGTATCAATCAACCACTTTGACACTAAGAATTTAAATAAAATGATTATTTTACTCTAAATGGATTAAAAGACTATTGTAATTATGATTTAATTAATTGATAAATATTAGTGAAAAATTAGGTGTGCGAGTACCATTTCATTAATTGATAATAATAATCTTATTGAGTTTTTTAATCCTTTTGATTTAACAAGCGTGTCATACTCATCACATTTTTGTTTATGAATCATACAATCTCAATTATCAAACGATTTTCATTGTTTAAATTAATAACCAAAATAATAATAGTCTAAAACAACTTTGTATAATAAAAAATTATAATTTAAAAATTATAATTATAAAAATTAACATCTTGGATTTTGAGATTTATTTTTTTATTGAATTCTGAGATCTCTCATAATTATACTTTTTTTTATTTTTAAAATTTTTGTAGGATAAAATAGTCTTTTAATTCATTTAGGGGTAAAATAATCATTTTATTTTAAATTCTTAACATTAAAATGCTTAATTGATATACGTTTAAAAATAAAGATAGTGTAAAAAATATGTCAAATTTTTTTATAATTAAATACACATATGACGAAATAGAGATGGTGTAAAGATAATTTCTTTATAATTAATTTACTTGAATCTCATTTATAAATAACATATCATTTATAATGAAATTTGAAAGTAAAAAAAAATTGAGATATCTAAAATTGATTGTTATCACCGTCTTAGAAAATAAATGAACAATTACTTTATAAATAACATATCATTTATAATGAAATTAGAAATTAAAAAAAAAATGAGATATCTAAAATTGATTGTTATCGCCGTCTTAGAAAATAATAAACGGATATTGGAACTAGTTCGTTGAGAGTAAATTGCAGATTTTTGGTGGGGCCCAAGCAGCCATGTGATAAAAACAGGGCACCTTTGATTCCTCCACCTCCAGACACGATGAATTTTGAATATTTTGATGCGGCATAGGAAAACGGCAGGTCTAGGAGCTGTAATTAGAGACGCAAAATAACGTACTGAAGCAAATTAAATTATTAATGGATATTATCTTTTCATTATTAAAGTTATTCTAATATATTATATTAGTAATATAATTTACTGAAAAATATATTTTACTATCAAACGCCTTTGCGCCGTTATCAATTTACTATTCTTTCGTTAAAAAAATATTAATATTTAAAAGAAAATAAGTTAAAAGTCAATTTTACCATAAGAGAATTAAAAAATAATTTTATCCTTTGAAAATGAAGAAACAATGAACAAAATTGTGATTTAGAAATAACTGAAAATTGTAATTAATAAAAACTAATGAACAATATGCAGAACTACCGACAAACGACCAAGAAAACAATTAATAAAAAATTCTATTTCAAAATTAATATTATAACCTATGAAATTCAAGTATTAATCACAAATAAAAATAATCACAGTAACAATTAATAAGATTTAGAAAACAACTGAAAATTGTAATTAATAAAAAATAATGAACAACATGCAAAATTATAACAAACAACAAAGAAAATAATTAATAAAAAATTTTGCTTCAAAAATAATATTATAATATGTGAAATTTAAGTATTAATCACAACTAAAAATAATAATAATTTAATTAAGGAAAAAAATTAATGAGAGAGAGGGGTTGATTTAAGGATTATCAATTTCTTAATTCTTTAATTATTTTTCTTGAAATTTTTTACTTAGTTTTATTGTTTATTTTACATTTACAACGCAATGTTTTGGCTTTAATAAGAAATGTCTTTAATGACCTTATGACATCAGCAAATCATCAATAAATTTTTAACGTTTTTAACGGAAGTGTGATAAATTGATAACGGTGCAAATATTTGTTGGTAAAATGTACTTTGCAGCAAACCATGTTACTAACATGATATGTCATAATAACTTTGGTGGTAAAATAATTATATCCCAATTATTAATATTACAATAAAATCTCAAAAAATTTATATCTTAATTAAATACTCTTTTTTTTTTTGGTTAATTCCAACTTGAGAGGCCAGCGTATTAAATTATGATTTAATACATAAATATTCGTTTAATTAATATATATTTTTTGGTATCAAATGTATTAATTAATTGAGGTTTTATTGTAAATATTTAAATAATATGCTTCACAAATAAGGGAGATTGGTTGATGTCTGGTTTGATTAGCTTGAGCAAATAAAACCTTACACATTTCAGTTTTTTTTTTTTTTTTCCTTTCAAATTTAAAATACGTAGGAGTTATATTTTGAATAATGATTATTGAAAGAGATGGAGTATTTGCACCAATCGTGTCCATATGTTAGATTTGCTCTACGTACTGATTATGAAAAGAAGTTGCCCCCAAGGTGACGATTAAGTGACTTTCATTTTTTTTTTTTTTTCCTGTCAGCAAGTCACAAGATTTTGACTTCTGAAAAAAAATAGAAGTTAAAAATTCATTTTGGACTCTGTCCATCATTACCTTTTAAATTAACTTAAAAAAAAAAGTTACAAAAATTCCTGAAACCATAACATTAAAAATAAATAAATAAATAAATAATAGTGCATGTAGTCAGATATTCCAAACGGGCGAAATTCGGCTTAAAATAGTTAAATAATTTTGATCCCAAAAGAAGTGTGAAAAAAAAAGTGAAGAAGTTTATTTGGCTTACAAAGAAATTAAATGAATGGACAAAATGGTCTTTCCACGATCAAATGGTCGCAGAAAAAGAACATAAAGAGGGGAGAGCTGTAATTTCTTAACGCATATTGCGGATATATATAACTTGTAGTTTTACCTTGTTCACTTTCCAAAACTAGCCTTCAAGATTTAATGTTAATGCCATATAAGATGCGGGATTCTTTATACATTCATGCTAAAGCTTTTGTTCCCTTTTTACGCTCTCTCTTTATTATATTTTTTAAAACATTACATTAGTAGTACATTAAAAATTTTAGATGAGCACGTGAAAAATTTACTGAAACCCAATTTAATATATCATAAAATAAGCTCAATATGAAAATACTTGCTACTCCAAAAGAACGACAAAATTTTGCTCCCATAACTACCTTTTAACTTAATGATAAACATCTTCTTCTCTTATTATTGAGGTCGATGGTTTTTGAGTAAGAAGGGTCAAAAAAAAAAAAAAAAATACACGTACAACAATTATTTTGTATATTTAAATTGTGTTGTTTTTGTATATTTAGACTATATTACAAATGTTTTATTGTATTCACTATTCGATCTACAAAATTAAACTAGATTGATTAAAATTCAAATGAGTTGGACTGAAATTATATGGATTAGATTTAATTTTTTATTTTAATTTTAATTATTTTTTATTTTCTGCTGAGAAACCTAGGGATGTATCCTTTTTCTTGTAATTACACAGACACGCCGAAAATATAAGGAAGTTTTTATAACTCAATAGTTTACTGTTTGTAATTGGCATTTCCTTTAATCTCATCATATATTATAAACACTCCCTTGTAAGTAAAATTATCCATAATATTAATTCAGAAAAGAAATTTACAAAACCCTATATTAATTTTAAGAGAAGGAATACAGAACCTGATGCCAACGATACCAAAATAAATATTTCTTTAATAACTCAACCACCGAAAAGAATAAACAAAAGATAAGCTGAAACTAAATGGATTGGTTGAATGTGATTTGCTGAATATTAAATAAAAAGGAAACAGCAACTTTAAGGACACGTGTTGAAATCCGACTTTGATAAAGGGCAAAAAAAAAAAAAAAGTTTCAAATAGAAAGAGATGTATAAAAGTGACATGCTAGTAGAATATAAATCCTGTCAAGTTTTTGAAATTTTTTTCCTTCATTCAATTTCAACCATCCATTCTTTACTTTCGCGGAAAAAAGGAACGACAAAAAAAAAATTCTTTTGATTGAATAACTCAATTATGCCCCCAATGCAAATATGATTGAAGAAAAAAGAAATTTGAAATTTGTTAATTTCCTCAACAATAAAGTAGTTAAAGTAGAAAATGGTTAAACGAAAATTAATCAAAAAAAATTATTGCAATTTAACCATATTGGTTAAATTTAGACCCTCTTTGAATTATTGTTGAAACGCTGAAAGCACAAGTTATTTCATCATTTTTGACCAAAAAATTTGTTTGGTAATTTTTTTAATCTATTATTTCATAATTCTCATTAATCGACAGCAGTTTTTCAAAGCCGACATGGGATTCACTTTTAGAGTGGCTGTAAAATAATCCACCACATAATTAGTTACATTTCCAGGATTTATTATAATTTTACTATTTTAATAAAATGATAATTATATCTTATTTTTCTTCATAAACTTTACTTTATAAATCATAAGCCTTATCAAATTTTTTTTTGCGCGTGTGTGCTGTAAACTCATCAATTTTCGTATTTTTAACTTCAAAAATCAAAATGTCTATTATTGACTTGTAGACAACTTAAAATTATATGTACAATAAAATAACATTTTATAATAAAATTTACCAAACACATAATTTTCTGCTTATGAAACTCTCAATAATCTAAACAACATAGACTTAACTACTTTTTTAGTCCAGCTGATTATTTCATCAACAACAAAGAATTAGAAATAATGATAAACATTCTAAAATTTTTATTACAAGTTTCATGCCAAATGATGTGCTATTCATTAAATAGTTTATTTTTTAAATAATTTTTAAGTAAATTAATTATATTATCTCATGAATCAATAAATAAATATCAAATTCTTAGGATGAAATTTTAAGATAAAATTCTAAGATGTGTAGCACTATTCCTTATAAGCCATGACATCCCAAACCGTGCTTAATCCGTAGAAAATGATAAATACATGTTTGTGGTTGTGGTTAATGTCTATCACTTATCTGTAAAGGAATAAATTCTACACATACAAAAAAGTTCTAAATTTCTAATATGATGTTCTTTGGAAAAAAAGAAAAAAAGAAAAAAAAATTTCACTTGCCTTCCCTAAGCTCTGACTATATTTCACTTAATTGGATTACCAAAATTGTAAAATGGAGACATCCCCCTCTTAAAACCTCAACGATGAAGATAGCACTTAATATATTGAAGGCAATTTTGTAACTTTAATGGAAGAGAAATTGTCATTTAACTACTACACTTATATTGAAAGTTTTTATAACCGCCAAGAAATTCTGGCAATAGGTCTACACTACCTAATCTTTCAAATTTTATCATCTGACTATTTTTTTTCGTTAAGTTGTTAAAAATGTACCAACACAACAGGGATAATGGAGATTTTTTTTTTCCAATTAGGTCAATAAAGAAATCATTGAATGCTATATATAATTGTAAATTGCAAACAAAAGGGTACTTAGGTCCAAATCTTATTTTGATTTTTTATTTACTTGAATTTAATGCTGATTAAAAAAAGCACCAGAGATATGGATTTGAAAACGTATAACATTATCGTTATATTGGTTAATTTTCTTTTCCAATATAGTATAATTTTGGTAATTTTCTATTCCATGTAAGTTAATGTTGTAAAAGTTTATAAATTAAACAATTCACAATGATTTTTCAGAAAATGAAAATTTTCTTTGTGCTTACTTGATTTGAATTTAGTGTAAATTAGAAAATTTCAATTGGGTCAACTCAAAATTTTATAACTTGGTCCAAATGTAAAATCCATAGGGGGTAAAACTATCAAATTGTTAAAAAAGAAAAAAAGAAAGTAAAAAGTACGATGTTTTGAGATATTTTACAAATTATAGGAACGCAATAAGACATTAAAGCAAACTACAGGGATGAAAATGGAGTTTACCCTGGTGAACGAGTCTTCTAACGCCAGGGAGATATGTGCCCATTTTGTATTTCTAGTTGTCTGTGTGATAAATTGTCAAACCTCATGGAGATCAGTGATATCATCCCTTCTAGAGATAGAGGAAGAAAAAATAAAATAATCTTTCAAACTTTATCTCTATCTATGAGATCCCCTTGAGCTTTCAGCTATCCAACTTGCACGAGAAATTATTAAGAAAAAAATTCCGGGTAACCTTTAATATTTTTTGTGTTTTTGCTTTTGTCTTTGTGTTTCAATAAATATAATGATGTTTTCACATTCTTCTAAGCAAAAAATTATTTGGTAACAATAACCAATCTCATAGCTATCCAAATGAATAATGCGTGTGACTTACAAAATAAGATAGGGTATTAATATATGCAAAAGAAATTTGGCACCATAAAAATGTTGTATCGGTAATACATGAAATTCTTATAATATTAAGGGTTAGTTTGGTAGTATGTAATTTTAAAATAATTATTATTAGTTGTGTTTTAAAAATAATCAATTGTGATGAAAATCAATTAAAATTTAAATTAAAGTTTATTTCTAAAGTACTATAAATTTAAAAAACAATCATATGTGTTTGATAAATCTTACTATTAAATTGTTATAAGAATATAAATTACTGAATTGGATACAAAGTTAAATAAAATTTATTTACAAATTTATAAAAATGCATATAAAATATTTTTTATTGTGTCTATATAACAGTTAGGAACTAAAATAAATATTTTATATTATTAATTTTAATTCATTATTTTTTTATCTCAACATAATTAGTAATAAAAATAATCTATTTAAAATTAATGATTTTATTTCCAATTAATAAGGATCGTTTTGGGTTTTTATAATATATATAAGCATACATCTAAAATTATATTAAATTGTATTAAATTGATTCTCTAAATTAATTTTTGAAAAACTACTCCTTCCCTAATGTTTAAAATTTGTCGAGGATGAGGTGATTTTTCTAAAAGTGATTTCTAAAAAAATTACCAAATACTAAAATTAGTTTTTAGCTTTTTAAAATCATTTTTGAGCCTTCTAAATCAATCTCAAACATGCCATAAGAGTTTGTTTGGTATAATTTACTAATGGTCATAAATGTTTATTTAATCTCATAAGTTTTATTCAAAATTTTTACTATTGTTAGATTGTTTCTTAGTAAAGCTTTTGGTGTTTAAATAAATTATTTTGCTTTTATTAGTAAAAACTTAAGTTTTGGGCTTTTGAAAATAGAGATTAGAGAGCTTTTTTAAGAAAGAACAATTGCCTAAAATGCTTAACATTTATTTTACATTCTTATTTCATTTTTTATAATATAACTTTAAAACCTTATCTATTAAAATAATTTTATAATTTTTAATAAAAAATTCTTATTGACAACTAAATAATTAATTTTTTTAATAAAAGGTATATTAATGCAAACTCTATTTAAATAAGTTGTATTTAAAAAAGTTATACCAAATCGAGCCTAAACATAAAATTATAGCTTGAACCGTAAAACTTACAATTTTACACGTTAATTTTTAAATTACAATAAAAAATTTTTTATATTTTTAAAGCTATAAGTTTTACATTACATATTGCAGAAAATGTACGTTTTATCAATATTATATTATATGCTGTATATAGAATAGCAAAACCCTATTTAAAAGTATAAAATGGAAGGAAAGTTCAAGTGAGAAGGACAGATGATTCTGAATACCAGCAATTATTTGATTATTGAATTCATCAGCTCAAAAAAGTCATAAGCTCTCATAATCGCAACAAAAAATATTGTTTGCACTTTTGCAT
Organism: Luvunga scandens; assembly: GCA_030449905.1. NCBI lineage: Eukaryota > Viridiplantae > Streptophyta > Magnoliopsida > Sapindales > Rutaceae > Luvunga > Luvunga scandens. Next base: position 741,065 of record JASUUG010001019.1, on the reverse strand, counting down.
TTATTTTATTAATAAATGAAAACTTTGTTTTCGATTTACGTGCTATGTGAGATGTTGATACTGCATTGAAGTCGTGAATTGTGAGGGTTTGGTGCCCCCAGCTCATAGCTCATGGACCCACTCATTCATCAACCATTAAGAAAATTCCACTTGTTTAAGTTAATATTAAATTTGTCAAACTAAGTAGTATATTTTTTTTGTTTTAAGGAGTGGGTACGAGATTTAAAATTAAATAGTTAATTAAATAAAATTACTTAAAAATCAGTCGTTACGTCTTTGAGAGTAATTAAATAGTATACGTAATATTTTTTTTAATACATCCTGTCCAGTCGATAAAATCTACTAAGAATATGAAATAAACGATCTAAAGTTCCAACCCCATTCAAATGGGTGGGAAAAAAAATTGTTTTCCATTAGAATAATTAAAACAAAATATGATTATTTTTATAACATATATATAAACAGAAAATAGAAATTCAATAATTGAATCTTCTTATCAAAAAATATAGTCTAAAATACCATTTAATTGTTATCTATTTATAGTCTAAAATTTATGAGTAATTTAGTAAACATATCTAGAAAATTATTTATTTAATAAGTGATTATTTAATAACTTAAATTTACCAAACTCATAATAAATTTTTTTTCAAAGCTGATTTTGAGAATCCAATGTAATCCCAAACATACCCTTAATTTCAAAATTTTTATTTACTTACCATGAGCATTCGATATAACAAGATATCAGTTTTTTTAACATAACCATAATTATTCATTACTCTAATTTCACCATATGAAATAATTCTTGGATAAGAAAGATAAAGTATAGCAAGTTTCTCTTAACGTTGACCAATTCTATTTTCAAAATTCGATAATGCCTATTTGAAAATCAAATTTGTGCCTCGTTTAGTATTTAAATATTTTCAGTTAGGGTAAATCTTACTTACATTCCTTGTGTTTTTAGTCAATTAAAAAAAAAATCTCTAATTGAAAAAGAAACAGATTTTTGCAAGTCCCTAGAGGGAACGAGGGCTATAAATTAAATCATTTATTCGCGCCTGCTGCCATGATTAAATACGGCCCTCGGTCCAATGGTTGGGTTAGAGGAACCAAAAGTTGACTTATCACATAGATTTTTTTGTCCACACAAATTTAGGCTGATATCAAATACTTACACCCCCCACTTTGAAAGAAAGATTTCATTTATCCTCTACTTATTTTGTGACATGTATATCATTAGTCATTTTATGATTTAGATGTATTTATAGTCAAACTTCTTTATAATTATAATACTGGAACTAAACTAATTTATCATTATGAGAATGATATAACTTAATAGATATGTAGTTATGAAAATTATTGGTATAATTTAATGAAGGTAAAGTATGGATACATTAATAATTTATTAACAGAAAATGTCAAATCTAGTATATTAAAAAATTAATACATATATATCTATATGCTAGTATTAGGAATACGCAAAGTTATCTTAAACATCTTTAAATATTAGCATTCTCTTTAATGAGTCTAATTGTAATATGTGGAGACAAGTTTATTTTAATCTAACATAAGGCCAGTTTGGGATTATGGAGGTTGATGAAATAAACGGCTTATTCTATGTTGATGAAATAAGTTGCTGATTAAAAAAGTAATTTGGTGTTTGGTAAACTGTGCTGTTGCGATTGCTGTAAGTTTAAAAAGTATAGTATATACATTTAGTAAATTTTATTAGAAAGTGTTGTTTTATTATATAATGACCAAAATAGACATAAGTTTTAATTGCTTTTCACTTTTAGAGTATGTTTAATAAGTTGTTTAGACATATCTTTTTTCTTAAATATGTAAAATTACATTAAAAAAACTCAATTAAAAAAATCTAAAGAACTTTATAATCTATTACATAAAATAAAATAAAAATAAAGGTATGATTTGTATATTAGGGTTTATGCATAAGTAAGATATAATTGTCTTTTTATTAAAATCTAGGGTTATAATAAGAATTTTAAAAAGGTGTGGTAGCTTATTTAATAAGCCGCTTATGAAAAGTAACTCCCTATCTGCTTTTAAAAATTGTTGGTAAAATGGAGAAAATTATGAAATAAGTTGTTTTTACAAAATTTATCAAATATTATTTTTATAAAAAAAATTATGAAATAAGCAGTTTATTAAATTTCAACCACAATTCCAAACAGGCCCGTAAATATGTATTTGTGCAATATTCAAATAATTATTACTATGCAGAGACAAATTCTTTAATGCTATGTTTACTTATTGGAGTGGAAGCGAAGAATATTTATGCACAGACAAGTTTTTTAATGCTATATTTATTTACTAGAGTGGGAGTGAAGGCTGTGGATTTCTCCCACTATAATATTTAATTTCAAATTTTAATCAAAGAGTGAGAATCCCATACAATGGGTTCCATCTTTTTTTTTTTTTTTATGGGGAGAGGTGGGAGTAGAAATCCACTCATTTCTCTTCCTTTTTTACCCTTATTTTATTAACTATAAAATAAAATAAATAATATAAAATAAAATAAATAATATCATATTCATTTTAATAATATTATTTTATTATTTTATAAATTACATTTATTCAAAAAAATAATATTAAACTTATTTAAATATAATATTATAATATTTAGTTAAAAGTAATAATTTACATTCATTCTAAGTTAAAATTACTTAACAATAATATTATTATATTCATAAAGAATTAATAATATTACTATATACTATTTTTATTTGAAAATATAATATTATTATATTTATTTTAAAATAATAATATTATATTTATTTAATATTAGTAATTAATAATAACAAATATTCTATTATAAGAAAATACTAATTTTGTACTATATTATTAATAATAATGTTTCATTTACATTGCTCTTATCAATAATTTTTTATTCACATAATTAAAATTAAAATTAATAAAAAATTGTGATTTACATAATTAAGAACATTAATAATTATTATTAATTTACAAATATAATAAAATAAACATTTTTATTTTTAAAATATATTTTTTATTAATTTGTAATTAAAAATTATAATTATTTAAATAAAGGTAAAACTGTAATTTAAAACTATTTACTCTAAATCCAAAACAATGTAAACACATAAATCAGATTCTGATTTTAATTTTGTACTCTCATTTCAGTGTAAGTAAAGAACATATTCTCACTTCCATTCCGCACTATCAATTTCAAAATTCTCACTCCAATCGAAAATGTAAATGCTACCTAAATCTCTTAATGCAAGGATGTAGAGGTAAATTCTTTAATACGAAATCTAAAAAAAATAAAACTTATTTCTATATAGAACATTACTATAAAAAAAAATTACTATATTTATAAAAAATAAAATTTGAATGCCAATCCAAAAATTTATTTAAAAAAAATCCACTCTCATCTTGATGCCAAAGGTTGATTATTAAGCCACAACACTTAACTACAACCAATTTTGTCAACACAACAAACATTAAAATTAAAGAATCTTCTCATTCATTGCATGTGTGCATCTCGCGCACTAAAAGCAATTTATAATTAAATGCCAAATTAAAGAACAACTAAAAATTAAAATGATGAACTCGCAAGCAAGTGTGAACATTCTAAAAATTGCAATGCGTCATGTGTCCACATACTTTGAGGGATCGAATCAAATCTATTTAATTATGGTCTATTCCTATAATTTGAGATGATTGATTTTATATGATCGTCTTTCAGAAAAATATCATATTTTAGAATTAAACATTGTAAAGTTATGTAAAAGCCTCTTACAACAACAACAAGAAGAACAATGATAGGTCACTTAGCCAAAGGCAGCAGTTCGAACTTCCACAAACGCATTGTGGGAGTAATTTTTTTTTTTAATTATAATGTGTAATTAAATGAATATGGTCTTCTCCCTTATTCAAGTATATGAACAATAATCTCGTATAATAAAATAATAATAATATTAAGAACACTGATAACTTTTTAAGTAGTTAATAATTCTTTATTAAATTTAAATAAATTAACTATATTATCTCTTCAACTTATTAACAAATGTTATATCATTTTACATACTTTTTTTGTGATAAAAAATTTAGGGGTATAGCATTACTCCAACAAGGTGATAACAAATATTGCCATTCAATTCATGTTTGTTCTCTCACTAATCAGTATCACACTCTGACACTTCATGTCGTGAGTGTAACGCTTCGTATTATTATTGCCATGATTTTGAATCCCAATAACCCAACGAATTCTGTTTTTATAAATTATACAATAAATTCGAAAAAAAATTACAAAAATGAAAGGATAAATAGATAGGGAAGATAGGAAGGAAATGTACACAATCCCAACAAACCGAAATAGAAGTTATGGCATAGACAAAAATTGACACTTCTTATTTTATTTTATTTTTTTGTAATTCTTTAAATAAATAAAATAAAAACGAAAAAAATAACAAAAATATTAAATTGAAAACACACACACACGCACAAACAAAAACAAAAACATTATGCTTTTGCTCAAGTCATCTTACGTTAGCTGTCGCTCTTCTCCATTTTTAACGTCTTCACTTTAATACACTTTCTCTCTCTCTCTCTCTCTCTCTCTATAAACCCCATTAACAAAACCCATATTGTTTTGCTCTTCTCTCTTGATAATTTTGATCATTTTCTCAAAAGCCCTAATTTTAAATTTCTTTTTTATCTGAATTTTCACAAAAATTTCTGTTTTTGTAGATTTTTTCCATTTCTAGCCAACATTTGCAAATGGGTATCTATTAATAGGACTTTGTTGATCAGAATAAGATAGTTTTGTGTTGTTTGTTTGTTTTGCTGTTAGGTTTCAGTGAGAGTTTGCAAAAACAAAGAAGAAAAATTAAAAATTTATAATTCAGCTTGAACATTTCTTTTAGTTTTTTTGTTGAATTTATATCAAAGTTTTAAACTTTTGCGTCTTTGTGTGCTGTGGGGTTGAGTGATTTTGAGATTTTGATCCAATGGCTGCGGTTGCTGACATGCCCGGTGATGCAGCGGCTGCCAACAACACCAACAATAACAAAAACAATAATTTGGAAACAAAAAAATCAGAATCAGAATTCACGGTGCAAAAGCTGGTTGATATGTTCACAAAGTTGAATCCTTTGGCTAAGGAATTTTTCCCTTCTTATTATCACCAGCACACTGATCATCACTTTTCTGTCATCAACAACAAGTTTGCTGATAATAATAAGCAATCGGCCAATGACAATTTCAACAATAACCGCAGGGTGGTACACTACTTACTGATCATGGTCATTTTCAATTTCATGACATTGTTATTGTCGAAAGCTTTGTCCTTTTTGTTTGTTTTTGTCTAGCTCTATTATTGTTTGATGATGGGTTTTGCTTAATTTTTGTTTATGTTCTATGGATTGTGTGATTTTTTTTTTTTTTTGGTCTTTTGCGGAAGAATGGGGCTTTGGGGTGTCTAGGATACTTCATTTCTCTATTGGCTTGTGATCAACATGAGAATCCATGTGTTATTGTTTTTTCTTGTGCCATTGTTGATTTAGACTTCATTTATTTTGTTTTATTTTCTTTAAGTTTTGATCTTTATTTTGCCATTATTTATGTACCCTTCATTGGTGAATTTTTGGGTTCAATTGTCTTAAGAGTTTGATTAATATGGTTTGACTCATGTATATAAAGTTTATTTTGGGGTTAAGTTGCAGTTCTTGGGATTTGCTTTAATATTTTGTGCTTGTGTGGTTCATCTGTTAGCTGATCTTGGGTTTGCTCATGGAGTTTGTCAGTGTTTTCTCTTTGGGTTAATTGATATATATTTACTCTTTCTTGCTTTATGTCTTTGTGCTCATTGTGGAGTCTTTGTATTAATCAAATTTATTGGCTGATATTTTAATTTTGTGTCGTTGGAAGCGGCAATTCATTGATATTTAAGTGTCATTTCTGCTCTTTTATCTATTTGTTTTCTTCTTAACTATGTTTGCTGAAATTTTGAATTTTTATGTTTCTCTTTTCAGAGAAGAAACAATTTTAACCAAGGGAGGAAGAGGCTGAGTGGCAGAGCATTTAGAGCTCAACGAGAAGATAGTGTTAGACGTACAGTATATGTGTCTGATATTGATCAGAATGTAAGTTGCTACTATAACATTTTGTTGCTACTTCAATGCCTTGTATATCATTAGATTTATTTTGTTTGACATTTTGGTTCCAATGGGGGATCACCACTGCCTTTTTTCTTTATCAGATAACTGAAGAGAGGCTTGCTGGATTATTCAGTAGTTGTGGACAAGTAAGCTTTACTATTTATAGTATTATCAGTTAGTCTTTTCTATTAGTTGTTCTGTGGATGGTTATGTCCATGCTTGATGGAATTCAATTCTGGAATATCCATCGTTTATTTTAACTGGTCTATCTCTGTAAAGGTATCGACAGTGTTTGACTTTGCTGATGTGTTTTTGTTATTTGTATTCATTTGTTTCTAAAGGATGGGAACTCAGATATATAACTGGTTAGTTGTTGTACTGTGGCTAAAAGCAATTTGGTCCATCTGTTTGTTCTTGCTCTAGCTTTTTTTGTTTTTTAGTCTCTTTAACTTGTTTTTTGTTAAAATATCTTGAAAATCAATAGCATTTCAGGTTTTAGAGTGTATCGATGCGTAACGTCAATGTACTTACTTCAACAGAAGGCTTTCTTCTAGACCGTCTCAAGCTTGTCAGCTTTAATTTGGGAATATTCCTCTGGCCTCTCAGGCCATTACTGTGCCTGGAAAACGACACTGCAAATTGAAGGGTGCAGGACAATTTTAATATTAGAGGCTCTCACATTATATACTGGTGGGCCTAGGCTTATTTACTGGAGTAACATTGAATAACAAGATTAAGTTATAAGGCTTGAATTGATTGAGCATTAACACATTTTTGGTTTTGAATTGATGGAACATGCTTGCTGGGTTTCCGAAAAGATTGTAGCCGAGAACAGTAACAGGTTCAGATTTTGGATACTAGTTTTATGGTAGATATTGGATGGTTAGGTTGTAGGATCAGAATTTGTTAATTTACTACAACAAGGATTTTTAACATTAGTTGACGGGAAGAAGAATTAACCTTAGAAATGTCTTTCATATAGTTGTCTTAGCTGATGTGATAACGGGGTATATCATAAGAAGGAATTTCATTACCAGTTGATGCAGGGAAGTTTGAGTTTCTAGTACTACATTTTAAAGATTAACAAAGACTCAAATAAGAAAAGTTTGATTTGTGGCTGCATGAAGGGGTAAAGTTAGCTTTAAATTTTACATGTTGTATATTGTGATGCACTGGCAAAAATGGTGCATCTAAACTACATGCATTGAACTGGTACAAAATATATTTTGCATTTTATCTCTTGTTACTATTTCTGCAACTATGCCTATGCTGATGCACTGCATGAAGAGTTTAATGGTTGTCCTTGTGCCCCAGTTGCCTTAAAAACAATGCTTATTTCCTTGTTTAAAAATGTTTTTGTATTCCAATGCTGGGGGCAGTTGCTTTTATGATGAAATAATAATGGAACATTTAGTTTGCCATTACTGAAGTGTTATTCGGATTTTGTATTTTAAGGTTGTTGATTGCCGAGTATGTGGTGATCCACATTCAGTTCTTCGTTTTGCATTCGTGGAATTTGCTGATGAGCGTAAGTCAATTTTGCCTGAAAATATGTTATTGACTTTTCTGGAAACTCCAATTCATATCTTACCTTTTGCATGAAATTTATGTCCTCAGATGGGGCAAGGGCAGCTTTAAACCTGGGAGGGACAATGCTGGGATACTATCCAGTTAGGGTCTTACCTTCAAAAACTGCAATTCTTCCTGTGAATCCTACATTTCTCCCTAGGGTATGAATGATATTTTCTTTTTCCATTCTTATGATACATTAATTTGTATTATACTTTCGACCGCTTGTTTGCTCTGTTTTTACCATTATTATGAGATTTTAATCTAGGTTGGTTTTCCCTCTGTGATTTTTTTCCCCTTTTTCTTTTTAATATTTGTAATTAAATGCAGTCTGAAGATGAAAGGGAAATGTGTAGCCGAACTGTCTATTGTACAAATATTGACAAGAAGGTAATACTACTTTTCCTCGTTTAGAATGTTGATTGTTGACCCTTTTTTGTGTTTCATCTGTTGCCTGCATAATTGGTCACTATGGTTGTCTGCTGTGCCTTTTTTGTTGAATAACTTCTGAGTACCCCATATTTTCTCTGAAATGTTTGTTGTAATTGCAGGTTTCTCAAGCTGAAGTCAAACAGTTCTTTGAAGCAGCCTGTGGTGGCGAGGTCAGAACATTGCCATGCATGATCATTCTTTTTTATTTTCATTTATTTTTTTATTTTTTGTTAGTCATATGAGAAAGAAGATGGATGTAGGAGCTCTTTAATTAGTATGTTATCTTTTTTATTTACAGGTTACTCGTCTGAGACTTTTAGGAGATCACGTGCACTCAACTCGTATAGCTTTTGTTGAGTTTGCTGTGGTAAGTATTAGTGGATAGTTGCACTATGTTTGAATATTTTTATGATGTCTTATGCATTGTTTTGGCTCTTGCTTTAATCTTTTTATTTATATGTTCAGTATAGGTGCATTATTATCAATAATGCGCTGTGTCAACTGCATATCTGTATAAACTTTGCATGTCTAATGTGGTTTTACATAGGAGTGTGCAAAATAACTGAGCTGCAATGAAACCGAAAAGCACAACTGAAATAGTAGGTTTAGTTCGGTTATGAAATTTGTATTCAAATGAGAAAACTGAACACTTCAGTTCTGGTTCCAGTTTTGCTTTTTCAAAACCGAACTGCACTGGTATTATTTTCTTTTACCAGTTTCGACACTTTGCATTTATTTATTGGCAATTTATGTTATTTACTACTCTCACCTATGCCTGATTGCAGCCTACCTAATTAAAACCAAAAGTTCCATAAAAATCCTAATTTCATCTCCTCCAATGACAATCCTCATGCTGCTTTAAAGGGCAGTTGGAGAGCTTAGTGTTCCCCTTTAAGAGTGAAGTTGCCTCGGAATTGCTTATGGAAAAATGATATTTCTATTGAATCTATTTGACAACTTTTAAAAACATTTGATTAGCAGACTGGGCAATTTCACTCAAGTAGTTGTGTAATTGGCATTAAATCTGATGTAAGATCTTTTGGTGTTGGCTTGCTCTATTAAGTTGTTTTATGTGATAAGATATTTATTTGATGTCCCTAGTAATGTTTGTTATTTAAGGCAGGCAATTATTCATTTTTCCCTGGCTGTGGTTTTTGGTGATTTCCATCTTTTTGGAGGGTTATTGGCATGTATAGTTTTGTAAATACCTAGTCTGGTTAGTGTAATTGGATTAGTGGTTAATCCTGTAGTCAACTTATTCACACATGCTTTAGTATATGAGATTTTTGGCTAAGAATGATAAAATTCAACATATTGAGTTTGACTTAGGCACTAGCATGAATGAGTGGCCAGTTTTTCTGGCAGGAAGGTTCTTAGAGAATTGTGGAGGTTGCTGGATAATTTAAAGATTGCCAATCTCAGCAGAAGAGTAAATATAACAAACAGAATTGAGCGAAATGATGATTTTACTTCACTCTTAACAAATGTGGCCATAGAAAGAGAACTCATAGAAACTAAGGATTGGGAAAAACTCATTCTGGAGCTGAAATAAAGCCAGTGGTTCTTTTATTACAGCAAATATATGATCAATTAGGAATTTTTCATATGTTCTCAGATGAAGTTCATTGCAAACTTTTAGAATTTGTAAGTATCTGTTTCCGTCATTAGTCTTCAGAATGACATAGGGATTTAGCATAAACTGCAATTGCTTCAGTTTGATTCATGCAACGTGAGTCTCTTTCTGTATTTTTAAAACTGAAACGATAATATTGGGCCAGTAGCTTAGAAATTCTATGTTCTTTGGTGAACTTATTCTGGATGCTCATTAGGAAAGTAAAGGGACAAAGAGGTCTACAGAAGAGAAGCTAGTTTAGATTCTTATAGGAGTTCAAGAGGGTTTATAGATTCGATCAAATTAAGTGTTCCGTGATCACTTTTACACTGTAGTGGGTAATAAAGTGGATAGGGCTTTGGAATTGAGATTGAACAGAATCCGTGACAACATTGCAAATTTTTCTGACGAAGATTATTTCTAATTTAATGGAACTCCAATTATACGGCTGAAGTCATGCTACCACATGCTGCCTTATTTTCTTTAGCTTGTTATTGCTTGCGGATTTTTAGACTCCTGGTCTTTATTTTCCAAAGCCTACTCATTGATTTGTCACTTAGTCTTTTGAAAGAAATCTGGTAGTTATTAAGAAGAAGAAGAAATATTCTAGATGTAAAAAGGAAACTATCCTACTTTTATGTCCTATTTGTCTAATTAATGCCAAGGTTCATTCTATGATGTTTGCTCGTCAATGTACCCAAATATTTGCAGAAACATTCATGCACTGGCTAAATAATCCAATGGCTTAATAATAAGTTCATGAAGATTGGATGGCTTTTTGCATAATGCTCCTGATTATGCCATCTGATTATATTTTGTGTGATGACAATGAAACATTCTCCTGCGGTTCTCAGTTGATACTTGTGTTTGTATGAACAGGCAGAAAGTGCCATCCTCGCGCTGAACTGTAGTGGAATGGTCCTGGGATCTCAGCCCATCAGGTGTGGTTTCCTTTAACACTTGCCATTAATCGGGGCAGCTGTATATAAATGATCCCATCAGATTCTGATGTTACCATATTTTACACCTTGAATTTACCAGGGTCAGTCCATCAAAGACACCTGTGAGGCCTCGAGTTACTCGTCCGGCAATGCATTAGCTGATCATCAGAGCCTTAAGTACCATGGATGGAATCGGGTACTTTCCCAGTCGAGAGTCAATTCCTTGTGTTCACAGGGGGTGGTGAAACTTCCTTTGTTTCCTTATTTCCATCTTTTCCGTCGCAATGTTAACTTTTTTCTGTGACTGAAACTATGGAGACCTGCTTCAAACTGAAGTTTCTTTGACAAGACTGTCTCAGTTTTTGAGAACCTTTTTTCTTTGGCCTTATTCCATCCTTTTTGTTTTGACAACATCACTAGTTTTAACTTTAAAAATTCTGCTAGTTCAGTTTCTTTTGTTGTGGTTGTGTTTATATAACCTCTACATTGCATGATGCCAAAGATTACGCATCCCAAGTGACTCCAATTTCTGAGAAAGTCTTTAGGCGAGATTGTTCCCATCACATTGTTATGCGACCATTCATACATGCATCTTATGTCACATTTTGTCACATATATGCTAAAAAATTTGTAATGATTTAGAAATCTTTATAAATATTTAAAAAGTGGATGGTCGTATAATGACGTGGTTGGAAATTTAAACTTTCTCAAAAGGCAGTAAAATTTTATTTTTATATATGATGAACTAAAATATATTTTGAACACTATTACTTTATGACTCAGTGAAAATTTGAAAAATTACACCATATTTAATTTTTCATAAATAATCCTCAACTAAACTCTAATAATTTTATTTTTTTCATTGATACACTCATAGTTATAATCATGAACCCAATGTCTATCTTTTCCATGTACAAGTTTAATATTTCCTTTATTATTATTTGTCACAAGTCATACACAACTAGTAGGTTATTGAAATTTTTCCATGTTCTTTCACAATTACACGTAGATCGAACTTGCAAGCTTCTTGCTTCTTGTTCGTTCTTCATTTTCATCAAAATTGCTCATGAGCATTCTTTTTTCTTGTTCACCAATACTTCTTCATCACTATTCTTCTTCTTCATCCATTCTTTTTTATCCCATACTTTCAAAGCAAAAGACCTAAGGAAGCATCTTAACATATTTTTAAAACTTGCCCACAAACATTTCTAAATAATTTTATGATAAATTAAGTTTATAGATGAAGAGGGGGGGAAAAAAGAAGAATTTACTTATATGAATTTGAATTCTTGGTGATTTTTGCTTTTTAAATTTTTTTTCTATGAGGATAATTGAATTTCAACCCATTCACCTCCTTCCCCATGAATTCATGGCTGTTCGAATGTTTAATTTTTAAATATTTAGGTCATTTATACATTTGTAACAGTATGTGGTTAAGACGTACTCTTATTAAATAATAACCAATTACAGTTTTGTATTTTGTTCAATACAATGTCAAATAAACAAAGTATAATTATTGCAGATTTATAATTATTATCAAACTGGTAATAATATCCAAAATTCAAGTAATAATGTCAAAAAAGGAAATTCAATCAAACGTTAAAATATAAACAAAAGCAAACTACAAATTTATATTTATTGTAACATTAACGTAGTTGAAAAATTCACATAAAATAATCAATTCTAATTTTCATCGCTGTAAATTTATGAAAAATTGAAGCACCAAAACCAATCCATCATCACTCAATTTACGGACATGAGCTACACAAGTCCATTACAAGTACTCTTGACAAAATAATAATAATAAAACGTTAATGTCGGGCCTCTAAGACAGCCACATGTAATTGATCAATACTTACATTTATTTAATCGCGAATTATACATCTAAAATTCCCAACAACACCCGTGAGTTACAGGATTAAGCCACCAATTACTATTACAACTACAAACAAGAGGGCGGTTTTTGATTGCCATAAGAATCTCCATTGACAAAATTGCAAGAAGAAGTTGCCGCCCCGTCCCGTCCATTATGCACCAAATAGATATCTTGTAGCAAAATATTTTTGCATGGAAACGTTTTGCTGCATTGAAAATTTACTGCCACTTTTGTATTTGAAGTGCCCCATATGTTCCTGTACGTCACATCTTTGATCTGCACATTCGATGTAATCTTTTGATTGCATGAGCCATGTGGGCAGTACATTTGATCAATGACTATAGGATTTTCGACATTGCTCATGAAAATATTTTCGAATGTAAAGCCCGAAGCCACGTTAGGCTGTGGAGATGCCCATGTTTTTATCCTCACACCATTTGTTGTGCCCCTAAACGTGCAATTTCTCACAGCCAAGCCACGCACATTTCTCTCATTCGCATACCTGCCTAGGCTGCCTACGCTGATGCCGTGGCCTGGGCCGCAAGTCACTTCGGTAACCTTGATGTTCGTGCTGCCGGAGAGTAGGGCTATGCAATCGTCGCCGGTGCCGATGGAAGAGTGGGTGATTTTGATGCCTTTTGAGTCCCCAATTTTGATGCCGTCAGTGTTAGGGCTTTGGTATGGGGCAGTTATTTTAATGTTGTCGATGCTAACCTTGTGGCATCCGTATAAGGAGATATGTGCGTTCTTGCTGTTCACTGAGCTTATGCCACTGATTCTTGAATTGGTCACAAAATGAAATACCATAGACTGAAATGGGAACATATGCACAAAATGTTAATTAAGAAGATTTTTAGGTTCAAAGCATGAAAAAATAATAAAACATATATTCCAAATATAACAAATAATTTACGTAACCATGCGAGTAAATGCAATTAAAATTGGGAAGAATATAACGACACTTTTTTCTTATGAATTTTAGGTTTTATCGCTTTAAACTTACGGTCCCGTTATGTCAAAACTTTCATAAAAAGGCTCATGTCAGCCAAAAATAAGTTGTTGAAATTTTAACATCAACCTTTCCTAAAATTAAAGAAAATCCTTGGCACCTTCTACCCATTGAAAAAAAGTTATTAATTTTTTTTTTTTATTTAAAACTTTCTTATACAGGCCATCCAAGTTTGAATTATAGGCGAGGTAGGGTTGGATTTAGCATTTAAGTATCAACTTACAATGGGAAGGCTTGGGCAGTTGGGATCCTCAGCACATGAGTTGAAAGACCAAGCGGAGGCCCCTTGGCCGTCTACGCTGCCACGGCCATTCACCAGCAGCCGATCGACGTATCGGAAGCCGATCCATTGATCATGATTACTCATTCTTTTGAGATCACTAGGAGCCCTGATAACCCCTTTGATTTGGAATGCCGTTGATTTCTTGCATGGTCCTGTAAATGTGACCGTGCCCAACAAAAATGTTCCTCTTGGGATCAAAACCCCACTGTTTCCATTCCACTTACATGCATCATTCCATGCTCTCAAAAATGCCTAACAAAAACATACATTATATATTATATGAATAGTTAAACGTGCTTTTTGAGAAAGTGCCTTTGATTAAAAAAAAATGAATTTACCTTGGTATTATCAATGCGGCCATCTCCAATTGCGCCATATTTTGTTACATCAAAAATCTTGATTCCACCTTGAACTTTTGTAACCAATGCCAAGCCTAAGTACACGAAAAAAAATAAAACCCTAGAAGAAGGCATTATCAAATGATAATTAATCAAAACTTAACTCTGTCAATCTTCTTTTATATACAGATGATTCTAGGATTTCAACTGATATTTTACGATATTTGTTTCTATATTTCTGCATAACAATTCTTTTTTGGTATGTTTTGATTTTCTTGCCCAAAATCGACGAGTCCAATTTCGCACGTTTGAATTAATTCATAATCCTTAATTTATCCAAAGTTTCCACAATTAGGTCGATTTGGACTGGAAACTAAAAAGGAAATAAATTGAACCTGTAAGATTTTGATTGTATTATTTTATGTGCTAAATTCTAATTTTCTTATTAAAATCACATTGGATATTAGTCAAAAACTAATTGTGGCTGGCTGACCAAAAATTCATCAAGTTATATATTTAAGTTAAGTCTAAACGTGAATTAATTAAATTCTTGGATTTAGATACACTATTGAGCTAACTTTTTTGCTAATCTTTTGGAAATATAAAATTAATAGTTATTAGATAAGAATGTAAAACTTATTAAATCTTAGTCATATATTATTATACATACACATGTGGTAAAAGATTATGAAGAATTGAGTACAAGAAATTTTTTTTTTTTGTGATTGTTGATTACGGTCAAAACAAGTGAAATGTCATTGCAAATGTGTTTTTTCAATGGCTAAAGGCAGTTGTTGGTCGTCCATAATACTTAGGGAAGAAATATTTTTTTTTCCAACCAACCGTTGTAAATATGCTTTTTTCAACCAACATAAGCCATGGAAAAATGATGAATACATATTAGAAATAATATGGACACACAACCAATGAATAATTTTTATAATCATTTTGAGCTATCAAAAATAATATTTTCAATTGGCTCTAGTGGTAACTTTTGTAATTGCAATTTCAATTAAATATGACCATTGAAAATACATTAATTTTGAGGGGAAACAACAGCCAAAAAGCCTAAACTATTGTTGGAAAAACATATTGTTCCAATTGATTTTACAATTGAAAATACTACATATTAGTCGAAATATGTAATATTTGTAATTGAATTATTCTGCTATGAATAAAGTAGTAAAATTTAAGAATAAACTCAACTATAATCTTTTCTAACAGTCTTTTATTAATAAGTTCGACATGTACGTGAATTGGTTACAACAATATACATATTCACTAAGCTTTACAATTCATACCACTACCATGAAACATTTGTAAGAATATTACACAACTTCTTGGTATTGTTAAAAGATGAAACCAAACATAAGTATTTGACAGAGTGCCATTTGAATATATAATGGAAATTTGGTGAGAGCTCTTGATCCCCTGCATATGAATATTTATAAACTTTAGATAGAATGAAATTCGATATATATATATATATATAACACCAAGATACAAGGCTGTGCATCAATTAAACAAAGCAAGAAAAATTAACTAACCATTAGAATTTATTCATTTCACACCAAGTATTGAATTCATCTCTGCATCTTGTGTTTCCATTAATGATATGCTGCAGTATTGCAAGTCAAATGGTTTTTATATCCAAATTTACAAATTAACATATTGAACCAAGGAACTTTAATACACTAAAACATAAGCTAGCTCTGAATAGAGAAGATGAAAAGATGAGGGGAATTTAGAAGATGAGAAGATGAATTCTGCTATGATTATGGACTTGATGGTGTGAGGAGATGGGTTAAAGAGAGAATGGAGAATGTGGGGTGTAACCCAAACTATAATTCTATTTAATTATTAAATGATATAATTTAGCCTAATTAAGTTAGTTTTAGGATGATAAGTACTAGAATTTAGCTAATAAATATAAACAAGAAGGATGGCAACATATCTTTTTAAACTATTAGATGAGATCAAAATTTAAAAGAAAATATTAGATTAGATTGGATAAAAATAAACAGCTATTAGACAAAATATAAGATTTTTATTCTTGAACAGTAAAGAAAATATCACTAAAAGTCAATAAGTTAACAAAAAAATGATTTTATTTATGTCGTAATATATAAATAAATTCTTGCAATAATTCTTATTATGTGATGTAGTTATTTGTATGATCATTCTAAGACTAAACTATTTATTTGTATAATCATTGTAAATAATAATAGTATCGGCGCAATTTTTCCCCCTAAACTATTTTTATTAATTTCATACTATTTGTTATAAATTTTTTGGCATAGCTATAAATATTAATGTATTTTTTTATAATGGTTAAAAGTCATTGAAAATAGTAATTTATTTCTACCACAAGTTTGCTAAGTTGAAAATATTCATGACTCAAATTCTACTATATAATTAATTATAATGCTCATTTGTGACTACTTTGGTATTTGGTAAAAAAGATATGGTATTTTCGATTGCCAAAATCTTGTTGTTGCAAATAACAGTGGCACTAATGCCTACCTCCAAACATTTCAAAATTTCAATGCTTATTCAACTAGTTTCATATTTGGTTGAAATTAAATTTGCATTATCAATTATGAAATAGTGTAGTTATAAATAATAATGTATTTCTAACAAATTTAATGAAACTATTGAAAATATTGCTATATTTTAAATAGTAACTTCCTATCATTGAAAAAGATATTGGTGCCATTAATTTTTCCAAAAAAAAAATAAGTATTAACAACTAATTATGAGTTATTTTTTGCCTTTTTTCCCTCATTGAAAATATGGGACATTACTTTATTCTTTTAGCGATGAACTAATCTTTATAATCGAAAATAATCATATTTTCGACTGAATTTTTCCTGCAATTAGTAATGTTGGTTAAAAAATATTATTTTTCTTGTACTTAACTCACACTGGATCCAAATCCTAAATTCTTACTGTAACAATCACGTTCCTTTTTTGAATAACAAATTACGTAGGGATGATAACTCAAAAAGGTCCGATTAAAAAACCGTAGTCATCATTTTTCCGTGAAATTTATGAAGATGCATGATGATATGTTTCTTTTGTATTTTGTTTATATATTTTTTTCGTCTAGCAATTAATGATTTTCGCACTATTATAAAATATTAATGCTAAGCATATATTAGCGATGCGTTTCTAGAAACAATTGCATGTGTAGATTGTTCAATAATCACTAATTTGAGGATTTACTTGGAAATCATGTTTGATAATATTCATTCTTGTATATTGGGTCTAAAAGAACGCATTTGGTAAAAATCATTTCACAACTCGCATATATATGAATGGGTAAATTGTTAAATACTGAAATTTGAAGTGTCATTTCGTTGTGGTTTGTTCGATGTTGACTTTATCTTTGTTGTTAATGGATTGTACCTCACCACCCATCACAAAATGACACGTAAACCTTGGCACTTCGTTTACATTAATTGTGGCCATATGATGATATTATGTTACATTGACTTGTTTAACAACGAATGAAACGGCCAAATGTTGCTTTTTTTTTTCAATTGAAGCTTCCGCAGTCATTGTCTAGAACGAAGTCTATCTAGATTTTTTGCAATCACCTCATCATTTTCCTTCATGGTCAAGCCCTTGACCTTTATCAATTAATTTTAATGTATGAATGCATTTAATAATGTACGGACGTTTGGGTCGATTGTTAACTTTTAAATTAAACCTAATAAGGGAGGAAAAAAAAAGGGGAAAACGATGTGATTACCTTCCATCAAATGATTTATATCGGCTTGCCAATTCCAAATATTGCCTATATCAACGTTGACAAACAATTACGTACTTCCATATTTCATCGTTTGCCACCAAGATTGTGGATGATTAAATTCGGATATAGATCTAAATTAATATTTTTATATTCGAATCTATAATTGGGTGTGTAAAAAAATATGTAAATTCATATATGAGTAATATCTGTACGAAATTGTGGACGAATATTTCAAATATTCGGATCCACATAAATTAAAATTAAATAATTTAAAATTTATTAATTTATCTAATAATATCAAATAAAATTTAATTATAATTCAACATTCAACAATTAAATACCTAAAATAATGTACAACACCATAAAGCCACAAATAAAATTACCACAATATAAATCAAATATTAAGAATAATATAAATCCAAGTCTAGCACAACAAGAACTTCACAAATAAAATTATAAAAACACCACAAATCCACATAAACTAATGTGGATCTCGATATATTTCTTAATTTAATTTAATTTCTATTTTTTAATTAATCTTATTATGTTATTTCATTTAACTTTTTTATATATATAATTTAATTTTAATTAATAAATAATTTAATTAAAAAAATGGATTTCGATATCGGATCTTTTGGATCATTTGCATATGGATTCAAATTATGATCCGCACAGCTTCTAAGTTTTAGGATTCGGATCTGTATTTTTTTTTTTTATGCGTATTCTATCTTTTAGATTCGATTCTTGTGGATCCTTGTGGATCCAAGTATTTTTGCCATCCTTAACCAAGACCATCAATCCTTTCTTTTCATATAACTTAATAATTTGGCTAGCATGATAAACTAATGTGTTTATTGGTTTTAGTATAAAAAAATTGATATTGTCTCTCAAATTTAATGGTTAATCATAGAAAAAGTCAGATACGCTTGGATGCTATTTTATATTATTTATCTTTTTGGTTAATTATGTATACAAAAAATTAAATCTCTATCTTAATTTAAGCTTCCAGAAATATTTAAAGATCTCATAACATTTTTTTTAATAATAGTATATGGTTATATTTTAAATATTTTAAAATTTTTATTGACTAATCGCTAATCACCCATGTGAATTTTACTGAAGAGAAACTCAGATCACGAGAGATCTTGTTCCAGAAAAAAAAAACTAGCGTTACTCTATGCTTGATATGGTGAATCATTAATTTTACATTCATATTCCATAAACTAACCGCCCATCATTCAGGCCTCCCATTGGGGCCCACTATGCCAAAAGTGCGGAAAAAAATCCCTATTTCTCTCATTTTTTACGCCTCCGGTCCCTTTTGTGTGGTGACATTGGGGACGTAAAGGAGGTGGGACCCTACCAACTCGTTCCAACCGAGGGTAAAAAGCTCACGGATTTGGTCTTAGATAATTACTAAAAATCTCTTTTAATTTTTCTCTTCAAAAATTTATTTCTTAACTTATGTGGTAAATAAAAATACAGAAAAGATAAATTATTTCTTAAAAGATTATTTAAATAAAAATAAATTTATATTATTTTAATTAATTTTTTTCTTCTTCGGAATAATAATAATTATAGTCTTCCTCTCCCTTCAACAATGATAATAAAAAAAATATAATATTAAATTAAAGTTTACAAAAGATTTTTTAATTACGATTTTTTGAATGAGATAGTTATTCTCTCTCTTCAATACTGAAAAAAGGGAAGAACTATCTCATTTGAACAATCTTATTTAAAGAGTATAGTATATCTTTTTTTTATTTATATAATTCTTAAAATAAAAAATGAAATCTCATCTAAACAATTTTTTTATAATACTTCCATCTCCAAGTTTAACTCAAGCCCATACATTTGATTAATCCTTATTAACTAATTAATGCATAATTATTCCGTGCAAATAAGAAACATCCCCACATGGAAAAATTAATTCTTTAGAACAAATCCAAATAATTAACTTGCTCGGTCTTTTGACTATTGGAATTATCATCACCCACAAAATCATGCGCGTCAATGCATCAGCCGCGTGTGACGTGGCCATTTCAAAACCTAGTTTCCAGTCACGTGCATGGGAGATGCTCTTAATCATGATCATTGATTTCATTCGTTTCCTCGGATCAAATGCATTGCGTGCTCTTGACCTAATCAAAATAAAGGCAAAACCAGATGTACGTAAAAAAGTTCCTTGTCCTTCTTCTAGACTAGAGATTAACGGTCAAACTGTCTTAACCATACCTTTTTAGTCAACTGTCAAACCACTCCGTACAACCTCTTTCCTCGCAATGCAGTATCCATTAATTTCCTTTGATACTTTCTTCTCCATCTCGCTTTCTCTCCGCAACTTTAAATCATATATATACAGATATCTGGAAAACACTTGCTAGATAGGGCAAAATATAATAAAAAACATATATATGTTATTATAAGTGTTTCATTCCATGTCGGGCGTTAGCGGCGGCGGCGGCGGCAGAGAGCCGGTGAAGATTGTGGTGATCAAGACGCAGTACATTGAAACAGATGCAACGAGCTTCAAGTCTGTTGTGCAAGAACTGACTGGTAAAGATTCTAGGGTATGCGGCAGTCATCTCGCGCCCACGTTGAAGTCGAGAAAAGTTAGAAATAATCTGGGCACGAAGATTATGGAAGAGGGAATGAATATCAATGGATTTGCAGGTGAAAGCAATAATAATAATAATAATAATAATTCAGTTCTGGTCAGAGATTTGTCACTCAAGGAATTTGATAGATTGCTTCAGGAGATGCCCCTAGTCGATGAGTTTTATTATGATTATTGTTTAAGGGGAAATTGATATGTTGACTTTACTGCATATATATGTATATGTATATGTATATGTTTCCTTGTTTTCTTTTTTTCTTTTTCAATTTTATTTTTAGCTAGGTTTTCTTCATTATGAGTGCCTACCTTTTGATACCTGTTGTTGGCTTCATTTCACATCATATCTCCTAATTTTCTCCTCGTTGATTAGTTAGATATATTTTAATTTTTACTCAACTTTTAACGTTTGAATCATAAAATTTCATTTTCTGGCTCTCCATTATTTCAAAAGAAATGAGAATAACTGAATTGTGGCAACTTAATTATTGGGTTGGGTGAAGAATAGAAAGATATAATTTGAGCAGATGCCAATGTCCCTATCTATGCATGGTTAATTAGTTCTTAATCCTTTACCACAGAGAGCTATTAAAGAACAAAATCAAAGGAAAAATACGTATGTATAAATTCATAATATAGTTCACCGTTTAGCTGGAATGTTTATTTCACTGCAATTAATTTAAAAAAATAAAGAGAACACGGAGATCTCATCTGTTATATAATCCCATAAGTCAGTCAATTCCTAATATCCTCTATATATTACAAATTATGGTATGACCGTAGTGGATAGAGTTGGCAAAAAAATTTAAGCCGGCCCGGCACATTTCTAAGGGCTTTGGCCCGGGCTATCCACATGAGAGCCTGGACAAGGACTCAAGGAAAAAAGCCCCAGCCAAGCCCAAGTCCTTTAATTTTTTTTAAAAAATAAATTTATAAATTAGAATAACAAGTTAAAATTTAAAAAATAAAAGAAAAAAAAGAAAACTTAATTCGCTAATTTAAAATATCTCTTTTAGGTGTCGATTGATAAAAAAATGTGCTTGAATTGGAGAATTCAATACAAAAAATTAAATCTCTAAAATTTTATTTGCCTCATTTTTTTAGTTATTATAAATTATAATAGTAAATAAAAATTTAAAAATAATGAAAAATAAAAATAAAGTTTAATTCCCTAATTCATATATCACTGTTGAATTAAAAGTTAAAATTATAATATTAAACTCTCTTTTAAGTGCTTGAATTAGAGAATTCAGTGCTAAAAAAAATTAAATTTATAAACTTTTATTTGCATCATTTTTTTATTTATTATTTTATTTTAAAATATTTATTTTCTTTAATTCATTATTAATTATAATAACTTGATTATTATTAACTCATTTCAAGTTTGTAATAATTAAAAAATTTTTAAAAAAAATTAAAAGCCTAAGTCTGACCCAAGGCCAATCCACGCCCGCAATGGGTTTGGCACTCATACTTTTAACCCAATGGACTTGGGCTTGGGTTAGAAAAAACTCAGCCCAAGCCCATATTTTGCCATTCCTAGTAGTGTATCAGTTGCACCATAAATCCTCGTCATTTTTTCCTTATGGGTGTCAATTTTTTTTCTTTTTGGGTATATGCAATGTATGTGACAAAAACTTGTTACAAGTAACGAATGTTCAAGCCCTTAAGGGAAAATATATTTATTTATTTTTTGTTTTAAACTCAATTAAGAAATTTACCAAATACCAGCAAATATATAATTTTTTTCCAAAAAAAAAAGAACTATTTTTTCACCTTTGACGATAGTTTATGGAAATCATGCTACAACTTCAGCAGAAAACCCTAAAATACCCTTGCTGATAAATTTTTCGGCTGGGAGGGGGCACGGTTAACGGCATTAATTTGTATCTAAACAATATTTATACTTTTAGTCTATGCAATGATGTAGCAAGTTGATTGAATTCAATTAATTAATATTAAATTTCAACTAACCCATATGAAATTTTGCCGTATAATTTTAAATGCCAAAGCTTATGAACTTTTTTCCATTACGAAAGACGGGCTTTATTTGAATCGAGCAGAATCAGTCAAAATTTTACTCAATTTCGTAATTACATTTGAAAAAAATTATAAATCACTTTGCAACTTATATTTTTCATACTAAAAAAAACAAATAAACATATCTTAATAAATATAAACTCAATGAGGTAACTTTTGACTAAAATTTATTTCTAAAAGTTAATAGAATGTTAGGTAGCTGGGGAAGCAAATAAGCCGCGGGAGTTAAACCCAACATAGAACCAATGGCTCACCCTCCATAACCAATTGGGTCAACCAAATCCGAGCCATCTTCAACAGTTAGCTCAAATGATTACAAGATGGAGATAATTTTATTACACTTCTCAAGAGTATGTATTCAACTTCTCAAGAGTATGTGCTTGACTATCTTATACAATCATTATTGGTCAAGGGATTCATCCTAGTGGTTTTCAACAGTTTATTTATTTAGTTGGTAACTAAAGTATAAGTGCACGATTGATATAACTTATTTAATAGTCAAAAGTGGTAATTTAATCACATAATTTTTTTTTTAATTTTAATATTGTTTCGTTGTATTTTGAGTAAAGCTAGCTATTTTATCTCTGCTGAAGCCTTAATTTTGGACTTTTGAGAGTAGGGTTTGTAGAGTTTTTTTTTTTTAAATTAAATTATTTAAAGTACTTTTAATTTATTTCATTCTTTGCACAAGATAACTTTAAAAAACTTGTCTATTAAAATAATTTTTAATTTTTTAATATAAGCTCTTATTAATAATTAAATGACTTAAATATTTTTAGGAAAAATGCTCCTTATAAAAATTCTATCTAAAAAAACTTTATTTAAAAAATTAGATCAAACGGATCCTAAATATATAATAGAGAAGGAGTTAAAAGAATGATTTATACTTCATCCACAACTACTTTTCAAATGAAAGATAATAAAAATAAAAAAAAATGTTATCTTAATGTTATTATATAATATATAAACTACTTATGATGATGCTACAACTGATGTATATAGATAATACAAAGAATTCTACATGTTCCCAAAAATATACAAAGCGAAGACACGAGTCAAAGGTGGTGGATTTTGGTCAACCAATCTTACGGTTTAAATATTATATCGTACAGGCTAGTGTTATACAATGATACAAATCTCGACAGGATTGCCTATTAAATTGGCCATCCTCTTTGCGTTATCTATATAAATAAAGCAACACATAAAATCACCACTCTATTCCTATATGCGTGACACTCAATTTCTTGATTATTACAAAGTACAAATTTATATGCGAAAATTTTCTACTAGGAAATGATACATTATTTTTTTAATTACTTTTATTTAATTGTAATTTTAATCTCTCTATTACTTTTATGCCATATCAATTTATATAAGCATAAAATAATATCTATCTCTAATCTCTTAATTGAATTATCTCACCGTCAACTTGCATAAATATGTTCATGTTTTATTGTGATAACAAAGTTAGTCATACTTATTATTTCATAAAACATTTGAATTTTAATAAATTTCTCTCAAAAGTTAGGGGAAAATTAGTATTCTCTCAATGGATTATTAAATATCATGTAAAATGTCTTTAAACAACTGAAAATTCACAAATTACTCCTTAGTCGAGTGATGGACACTTCTTCATCTTAGTTGATGAGTTGCTGCTTGACCTTCTCATATATATTTAGAATGTTGGGGGAGGGGATAAGAGATGTAAGATTCTAACTTTGTTCGTGTAGATGGGAATGAAATGAAGTTAGAATTATGATAATTAATACTTTTAAAAAGAAAAATGTTTACAATCTTATGACAGTATTTTCACAATAGACAATTATATCGTAATTTAGTATTTTGTATTTCAAATTTTATGTTGCATTAAGGAACTTGTACATGGAATACATCGTCAACTATAATTTTTTTTTTTTAATAAATCAACATAAAAGGTTAAATTGTGTAGTAAAATTAAGTTTTTATTGTGAGTGTAAAAATAAGGTTAATCTCTTCCAAGGCAAAATTAAAAAGAAAAACAAAAATCTTTGTTGCTCAACTGCTTTTAAAATGTTTCTAACTATAAGCCAACAATTTACCAATTGAGTTGGTTAAGTGTCTCCTCATCTCTTTTGTGCAGTCGAAGATTCAAACCTCTTCACAAGTGTGTGAATATATTCATTTATTATTTTATTTAATTTTACATTGCCGTTCTAGACTTCAAATTGGAATCACCTTGGGATGCATTAGGCTAGGTTTTGTATTTTGGTAGACAAATAGGACTGTGTTTGTTCAAATTTACATTTTACTAGATGATGTAATATTAAATAAAAATGTTTCTAATAAATAAATAAAAAAGAAAATCAAATTCGATGAGAGAATTATTACATGATACCGTGATTAATTTACTCCTTTATTATCCAAACATTTATTTCTTCATAAAAATTTTGTAAAAAAAATTTAAAATTTGCAATTTTAGTTGATTTTTTAATGATTTGATCCTATCAATTAATTATACACTCAAACAAGGGACTGAAAAGAAAAGAAAAGGGAGTAGAAATAGAATGGTTAGTTAAAAAGGGCAGCAAATAAAGCGAAATTCCTCGCTTCCATAATTAACCATACGCCTTTCCCGTTTCCTTGCAATTGCCACGCGTCTCCCTGCGCGCGTGGATATCAAAATAATAACAAATAAATAAATAGATAATTCTTACAGACAATAAACAATAAATAATTAATTAATTAAATAGTTCCTAGGCCCTTACAATTCTATGCTTCTACACCGCTGCTCCCCTCTTGTCTTTTGATTGATGCTGACGACGGATTCTTTCCTCCTCCAGTACTCCACCGTTTCGTGCCTTGCTTCGCATCAAAAGGTTTCCGTCCAAGGGAGAGAAAACAAAATGCCCAATGACGCACAAAATGGTAATTTCCGCATTTTTTTTAAACAAATGATATGCCCTTTTTTAATGATACGAATAGAGTGCGTGCAAGAATGTTAGTACTTTGTAGGCAAAAGACAAATAAGGAAATATTATGATAATTATAATTTTCGGACAAAAATAACCAAAAAAAAAAAAAATAAATAAATAAAGGAGAGGGAGGCCAGGGCCTTAACGCTTAGGAGGCATTGGGGTTTGGCTCTCTCTTTGTCTTCATTATAACAGAGAAAGTTCTGATTGTGTTTCAGTTGTTGTTAGCAAATCTCTCGATCTCTCCATTCTCTCTCTCTCTCTCGTTCTCTCGTTCTTTCTCTTTCACTTCACCGATTCCAAGGTTTGTTCCTTCTTTACTATCACTCGATTGGTCCTTGTTCTTCTTCATTTTCATTTCTAATTTCCTTCGGTAATTATTAATTTTCATGCTTTAATTTTTTTGATTTATTTATTTATTTATTTATTTGTTGTTGTTGTTTATGTTTCTATGCTGGCAGTGTTTGTGGAAAGAAAATTTGTGAGAAGCAAGTTCTAGCCAATTCGGCTGCGGATAAAACGATTCGTTTCGTCAGGTTTTTTTTTTTTTTTTAAATATTGAATGTGGAAATTAACGGGAGTTTGGGTTTTTGATGTCGTGAATTTGTGTTATCAAGTGTGTTTTTATTTTTTGGGTTGAGTTCTGAGTGTTCTTTTCCTTGCTTAATTGCTTTCCAATTTTTGTTGCTTGCAGAATGTGAAAAATGCTTTTCCTGCGTCGCATTATTGTTGTCAATTTAGCCAAATTTGCGTTGTGGAACATGGACTAGGGTTTAAGATGTTTGTGCAACTGTTTCCCGAAGATGTTACCGATTCAATTTTGGATATAAAGAAATGATTGGGCTGAGACGGAATGTTCAGCTGTCAGTCTTGTCATTGTAATTGATTTGTTTTTTTGGATAATTGAAATAGTAAAGGAAAGAGGAGAGGAAGAGAGAAGAGATTTATATTGGATGGGTAATAAGTTGGGAAGGAGAAGACAAGTGGTAGATGAGAAGTACACGAGGCCGCAGGGGTTGTATGTTCATAAAGATGTGGATATTAAAAAGCTTAGGAAGCTAATTCTCGAATCGAAGCTTGCACCTTGCTATCCTGGGGATGAAGAGTGCTGTTGTGATCTTGAAGAGTGTCCTATTTGCTTCTTGGTTTGTGTTTTTCTATCATTGGCTTTCTTATTAGTTTTTTGTTATTTGTTTATTTGATATTGGCTTTTGTGGACTTCCTCTGCTTGTTGGATAATTGAGGATAAAATTATAATTTAGGTCTGTCAACCAATAAAAATTTTCAACTTCACCAAGTGGCCACAAAGTGCAAACTTGGCCCTGTTTTCTGCTAGGGGTCTGTTGAAGGAAAAAATTATAAAGAATTTTTTATTTTTGATTTGAAGTCCCTTCCTCGATGTACCAACCAGAGTAGAATATCAGAGCCAATTGATATAGATTAGTTTGATGGGCTTTAAGTTTTTAATCTAACTAAACCAATTTGGCCTTTCTTTCTTCTTTCTGTAGTATTATCCAAGTCTCAACAGATCAAGATGCTGCACGAAAGGAATTTGTACAGGTAATTGCACAGTGATTGGATGTGTACCTTTTGGATTAGAGTGTTAATGATATAAATGTAGCTATTAACATTTGTGTGCAATTTGATCTGTCTTTTCTGCATCAGAGTGTTTTTTACAGATGAAGAATCCTAATACAACTCGCCCTACCCAGTATCCTTTGGTTTTAATGCAATGTGTTCAAATTTGAAACATACCGTAAACCTTTACGGCTTTTTTTTTTTTTCTTGTTTCCATTTTTTATTCGTAATTTTCTATTTCTTTATTCCTTAATGTTATGAGATGTCCATTTTGCAAAACTGCAAATTATGCAGTGGAGTACCGAGGTGTGAAAACAAAGGAGGAAAAAGGCATGGAGCAAATTGTAAGATTTGGTTACTCATGGTCATTGTCAACTTGATTCTTTATGAAATTGTGGAATGCTTGGCTAATGTACATTCGCTTTTAATGTGAATGTAATTTACCTGTTTTCCAATTCTTTAGGAAGAACAGCGTGTAATAGAAGCAAAAATTAGGATTCGGCAGCAGGAACTTCAGGATGAAGAAGAGAGAATGCAGAAAAGACAAGAATCTTCAAGCATGGGCTTAGCACTGGGGGAGGTTGAATCATCAGGTAACATTTCTTTGTAATTTGGTTCCTAACTCTATATCAGTATTCCATCTGCCCTTAGAATGGTAAATGTTATAGTTTTTTTTTCTTTGTTTACAGTTTCATCTTCTAGATCTGTGGAAGGCGAGGGAAATGTCTCTTTTCAGGACTTATGTGCCACTCCTATGATTAGACAACCTTCACATCGCAGGGCGAATGGGTATGGAGCATTCTCAACTGTTTTCATGCCATTCTTTTTTGAAGCTTCAGTATAGTTACTGCTGTTTCCATTCTTATCTTTAGTTAATGAATAAATGAGCAAGTTTCCGAACCAATGAAAATTGCTGAATTAAAGCATGGACCTCTATTTTTTTGGGATCTGTTATTTAGTTCTCTGTTTTAGATTTTAGATTGCTTATTCTTATCCTTCAAAATTTTTCTAATCTTGTATCTGTGAAAAGTATGGACTTTGCTTCCAATTTAGATAGGGTCGTTTTTCCGGAAAAATAAGACATTGTAGACAGAATGTTCATCTAGTTTAATTGACAGAGTCAAGGTTGAGCTTTACTAGCTAGGTTGGTATTTGATTCTAAATTTAGATCTATTTAATTATACATAAGCTATTGATGCAGAACTGGAAAGAATGTGAAGAAATAGATATAGTAGAGGGAGAAAGAGATAAAAGAACTGATGAGATAGGGGAATGAATGTTGTCTGTGTTTGTGCTGTTCCAAAAGTATGCACAAAATAAGAAATTACAGAATGCCTATTTGAAAGGGTAGGCCAGAAGAGGAAAGAGGAAACAAAATCTAAGTTCAAATAAATAAACCAACTTGAGGCACTTTGCATTTGCTGCTCTGACTAGGAAGATTTTAATCTTTTCAAATTGTGATCTGATAACAAAATTAAGGGACTTGATTATGGTTTGTGGGAAAAAGCTCACTTATTCCATTCATTTCACCTTTTTTTTTTCGGGAGAGTAGAACTGTTCGCATTGTATCTGAGTAGGTCTCCCAAGTGGTTAATCCTCATTAGATTGCTGTCACTTTCCAATGCCAGCTATTTGATGCATGGCAGGGTATTGACTTAATGACTGAGAAAGCCTTGGCCCCTTTTCAGAATTCTCTTCCTTCCATTTTAGGAATGAGGATCTGATAAATGATACGCATTTAATGGAGTACTTGAATATGTTGTGAATTGTGGTGATTAACTGATTATAGAATGTGCTGAAACTGATAACAGGAAAAATTGAGGGTGTTTGTTGTTGGCTTGAGTGCTTTTAGGAAAATAAGCTCTGTGTCACAGACAACATAAAGCTACGCGTGAACTTGCCAACAGATTTTAGTAGTTGTGGAAAGAGTAATGTCTTTACAAGAGATTATTAATGCTGATTTTTTCTTTTCATTTCTCATTCTCTTTCTTTTGGTATGAGAAATGAAGTTCTATGATTTTTGGTAGAAATAGCAAATGTGTACAGCTCATGCGGATTTAATGCTTAAAAGTTTAGAGACTAACATAAGAAGTGAAGACATAGATGCAAAGTCAGCACCCTCACTTGGGGTTTGGTTAGATATGCTTAGAGAATTATAATCATTGGTACTAAAAATTCCGCCCTTCAAATTATAACCTGATGCAGTTGCAACAGGGCCTATTTTTATCCTCAGTGAATCATTTTAATCGTTCTTGTGCCTGCATAAGCATTGAGTGAATCTTAACCTATGAGGCCATCTGTAGAATTTGAAATCTGTATCTGATAATGCTAGGCCAATTTGATGTTTTAAAAGGAGAATTATGCTGTCACAATTATGTATGTATTATCATGCACTTTAATTTGCAGGGATGATGAGTTTGACCTGGATTTGGAAGATATAATGGTCATGGAAGCAATCTGGCTTTCTATTCAGGTATGTGCAACTTAGACACATTTTTAAAACTAGCTACAAATTTCTTAGAACTGAAACTTCAAAGCAAATGACTTAGATTGTTACGCATATGCAAAGAGTTGTTTTTTATAGAATCACATACTAGTTGTACAAAATAGAAATGTTTAATTCTGAGATAAGGATTCTTCTGATTTAAGGGTTTATTGGAGTAAAAATTAGGCTTGTGATTGGTAATCACTAAAATATATAGGAAAGGGAACAACAAATGTTGAGAAATCCTTCGAACCTGAACTGATCTCTAATCGAGAGGATCAAAGTTCTTGATCTTCTCTTCTTCTTCTTTTCCTAATTCCCCATACATGCTTAAGATATTGATAAACATAAGGACTTTGTTTTGAATAGGAACATCTGCAATTAGCTGCTGGTTGATTAAAATAATTGAGTGAAGAGGGTAATAAACCTTTATGTGCTCTATGTGCAGAAAGTCCTTTTTATTGTCACACTAACCTCAGGACTGAGATCCTTTTGAGGGGTAGGGAAAAAAAAAAGCAAATAGTTGCGGTGTTAGTGTTATTGGGCTTAAAAGTAGGATTGAACTTTTCTAGGGTGGTAGTGGGAATTACTCCAAGTTTAGATTTTAGTGTTAAGAGATTAGTCATCTTTCCCACAACATAGCTGTGCACATACCATAATCTCTTGGGCAGTTAATCATTTTAGTGTATATATTTCAACTTGATGGGTTGAATTGGTTTTGATTGTTGTCATCAAGATTGCCTATGCAAGATGATGCTCTGGCTTGAGAATTGGAATTACGGTATCATTCTATGGGCTTCTTTTGGGATTTGTGGTTGCCAGAAATTGTGCAAAATCTCCTACTAGAGAAGGGCTGTCTGTGGTTGTTCAAATCAAGAAACATTTAGATGGTTCCTAGGCTAGGTAACTATCATGTATTATTGAAATATCATACAAGGGGCACAAGGATATGCCTGCGGTGTAAATGAGGTTCTAACATTATTATGTTTGCTGCAAAAGTGGCAATTCGTGTCTGATTTTTTTCATTTTTATCAATTTGGTAAATTTGTTGGGAAAATATCAAATCTGATTTCAAATAGGTAGAAAATATTGGTTGAGATTCAATCTACTGGTTGGTTCACGACTTGTCCCTACAGTTTCTTTCTGCCTTTTGTTTCTTCCTCAGTTCGTTTTTGTTTCTTTTCCAAAGCAGTTGCAATAATTTGCTCCTGAGGCAGATCATATAAAAAGTCTCTTAATATGAAGCGACTTTGTTGGCATTTGACTGTCAGTTTTTTCTATGATTGGAGATGATTCATAGATTTTTGTGAATGCCTTGCATGACTGGCATTTTAAAACCATTCTGCCAAAGCATTTATTGGGTGCAAGATCCCTTGGCGCTCGTACATTTGGGGCAATATATCAGTTTCTTAATCGGATGAAGTTTCTGGAGGACTTTGTATTTTTGTACCATTATTTTCTTGTAAAAGGAATTTTTGCTTAGAGAAAATGGCCTTATTTTAGAAGAGATTTTCATCTGAGTTGATTAATACATGATGCCTTTGACTTGAGGGGGATCTTTCTGGAATTGTAGAAATGATCTTTTGTGTAAATTTATGTTATGAACTTAGAACAGACACTAAAACAGCACCATGAAATCTGTAATTTTACAATTTTAATTATTGTTGAACAAATCTACATCTGTAGTTAGCCCTGATGTTCTGACTTCCATTTTATTTTCCTCATTATCCAAGGTGCTTTAATTCTTTGCAATTTCTTAACCATAAACTTTTGCAGGAGAATGGTAGACAGAGGAACCCAACTTATGAGGAGGCTGCTCCTTCTGAACAGTATGTCACAGAAGATCGTTATGTCTCATCAACTATGGCTCCTATTGCTGGTTCATCGTCATCCCCTTCTGGTGGTCTTGCTTGTGCCATAGCAGCTCTCGCTGAGCGTCAGCAAATCAGTGGAGAATCCTCTATAAATCGTGGTGGAAATATGTCATCATTCAACATGCTTCCAGGCAGTAGTAGACTGTACAATCGGATGGATCAGGATGTAGAAAATTATGCTCCTGCAGAGAGCTTGATTAACACATCACCGGATGGCAGGATGACGGTGGCAAGAGATGAAGGAGAATGGGGGATTGATCGTGGATCAGAGTTGGCTGAAGCAGGAACTAGCTATGCCAGCTCTGATATGGCAGAAGATGGAGGTGGAATTTCCCCAACAGAAGAAACTGGAGGGAACTTTCAAAATGTCCCAGGTCCCATTGTTCCTGAGAGTTTTGAGGAGCAGATGATGTTGGCCATGGCTGTTTCTCTAGCCGAGGCTAGATCTATGTCAAATGGACCAGCCGTTTCGTGGCAATAGTTCTAAGATGTCATATTCTCGAACAGGTGATGCTGGCATTGCCTCTTTCATTTAGCCAGCTGAGTCTCGAGCAAAGGACAAGTGCACTGCCCTATGCCTTACAACTAGTTCCAAGTTTAAGGTAGCTATGATTCTCTCTCTAGCTAGTGCTCAATTTCTCCATATATAATTGTAAAAGGGAAAAAAAAAAGATTATTTGATTCTCTGAATGGAAGGTTGTTTGGTTGCTATATAATGATCATGATCATTTCTTTCTTGGTCATAGTTATCAGCTTGTTTATAGTTCCCATTGAAACAAATCATTTATCCTGTCAGTCTTGATATTTAGCTATATTATGAAATGCTGTATGCTTTTGGTGTTGAATAGCAATTTTCAAAACATTTCTTTTTCATACAAAATTAGTTGTTCCAGTTGTCATTTCTTTGAAAAAATGCTTGTAGAACAGCAATTAGGTAGTACCATTTTCTTGAAAGTGATGTGTTCAGCTGTAATGTAATCTGTGTTGTTCTTATCCATTCCTTTTATTGTATATACCTCATCTCAAACGGAGGCTAAGCATGATTTCTGGCTAAACCTGCTTTTACAAGTTTGTCCTAAGTTATGACATAAATAGAGCCTTTTTTTAATTGTGTGCAAATTTTTACAGTTTACATGCATTTTACGATATGATATTTATTGGGACATTGGATACCTACAGTGGTTTTATAGTCTAAAAATCTGTGGGAGAACTAGCTTGGAAATCTGCCTCCACTGATACTAGCAGCTATCTACTACTCTATACAAATTTTTGGAAAGCAAATGAGCCCTTGGCGGCTGTGGGATCTTACTCACGCCGTCAATGACCCGTCACGCCCTCAACGTCGTCAGTGTGAGTTCTACCATTGAGCTGAAGTCCCCATTGATTTCTTGTACTCTTTTCGATTTCTTCTACTTTTTAATTTCTATTCAAGGGATCAAATCAATTATAACCATCGACAAGGTTGTTAATATAAACATACCACTTGGGATGTTCATTCCAAAATTTCAGCACATAAAATCCGGACCAAACATTTTCAAAGTGAACATGCTCGTAATAACTAGATGAATTGGGCATGATGTAAGTGTTGAATTAATTGGTCAATGATGGCAGATAACAAACCCGTCCAAATCCATTTGTAAAATTTTTAGGATAATTTTGTAGGTTGCAGGTGGATGGATTTGATATTTCAAAATTAAATACACTATATGTTGTAGGTTTGCTTGGTATTGAGAAAAAATCTGTTGAGTACCAACGTTGGTATTCAGTAACCCTCATTCTTTATATTAATTCTTTATATTTTTTATTTTTATAAAAAATTTAATCATAAATATATCTAAATTAAAGTTTTTAATTCTTAATCCTAATTTATCTCATTGTAATATATATATATATACAATAAGTTTTTAATAAATAGAATTTTATAATTTTTATTACAAATATTTTATTTCACTTCAATTGATTTTGTTTGTTTTGCCTTAATGATAATTGTATAAAATTTACTTGTTAATATTATTGATAATACTTATATATTGATTAAAAGATGAAGAAAGGTGTTGATATTAGTGATGGTGATTTGCCTACAATAGAAATACTTTGTGTTAGATTAATATAGTTTTTGTATTTTTTTAATATTAAAATTTTAATTTCTTATTTACATTGATAAAATCTAGAATTGAGTATTATTTATAAATTTTTTAGGCTATTATCATATATTTATAGTTTGAATTATATATTTTAAGCTTTCATGTATTATTAAAAATATTTTTTTATATTCATGATTTTAAATGAGAAAACCCATAAAAAATTCGCTGCGGGTTGTGAGTGAGTTTGATAATTATTAAAATCAGTAACAAATGGTTTTTTTTTTTTAAAAAGTAAAACTACAAATTACAAGAAAATTTAATAACTTAAATTTTATATAGGTGTAAATTTAATTATAACAAACTCACAGCAAAATCAATCAATTCAACGTCCCAAAAGATATCGGTGATATTTACGATTAATGCAATGACCATTGGATGGTGGTCCCATGATCTATCATGATCACTTCAATCTAATGTGGGGCCAGACAAGGGTCAACTTGTGATCGGGAAAGCAGAAAAAGAGATTTTATGAAATTAGGGGGATCGAGCATGGGAGTAGTTGGAGAAAAGTCAGAAATATTTAAACTTCACATGCTGTGTCTCTTAATAAATATGTAATGCAAAAGGAGGATTCAGGATTGGATTCTTCTTTTGGCTTCACATGATTTGTCGTGGTCATATAAAGTTCACATTGCATTGGTGAAGGACCCCCCTTGGACCTACTTCTGTCTTAGTTTTAAGCACATTATTAGTCGTGGGGATTTTATGCATCATTAGGTAATGTTAAAAAAAAAAAAAAACCAGCCAAACATAGCGCGTTATTATACAACACGTTTGATTTAGAGAGAATTTTAAAATACATCAAAGATAATTTATAAAAAAAAAATAATATAATCAATTAATATATGTATATTATATATTTAATATAATAAAATAAACGCATACATATGGTACAACCATTTGCTATGGAGCTATCGTTGATTTGATTTAACTATTTTTACGCATTACTACTGAACAATTACAAAGCATATTCACATCGTCATTCTTGCGCATGCAAGCTCCTGCAGAATTCCTCCTTCATACGTATTAGTGGCTTCCGATAATCGTTCCGTGCTAGCTTTTTGTGACCTCTGTTTGCGGTGATTAAGATAACTGCTTTTAACTTTTACGTACACCCAATTCTCTTAGGTGCCCTTACTATTACGCTCCTTTGGTAAAAATAAGACAAAAAGGAATAAAACATTTAAACCATCTGCCACCGTTATAATATATGCATGTATTATATATATGTAAAAAAAAAATATATTAATAAATATGAAATATCCACCATTAACGTGATATCGAGATCATTAAATTTGAAATTGAAGTTAATGATCACAAGTTTCAAGTTTAATTGTCTCAGTATCACGTTAATAGTAAGTGTTTCATGTTTATTAATCTATTTTTTTTGTATTTATCACATACATGCATGTACTGTAGCTGCCCCGAAAGTTCACAGGGGAATATGAGATTAAATAGATAATTCGGAGTTACCAAATCATAGTCATTGGGGAGTGAAAAATGATTTAATAAGTGATAACGATGTATTTTTGCATTATTGAAATCCTTGACGTGTAGGAACAACAAAAACTATGTTACCGACGTATTATCCCACAAAACTTTGGTCTGTAGATCATGAAGATTTGATTGATTCAATACGAAAAAAATGAATAAAATAAGTGACTAACTTGGAATCTTGCTAGATCGATTTAAAAAATAAAAACAATTTAGTGATAGCTTTGACTTCGACTTTGACCAAAATAATCGACATACTCTAAATTAACGGGAAAAGAGCAAAACCCTCTATTGTTAACATCATTATACTGCTAACATCACTATCATTATAATAGTTGAAAGTCTTCTTTTAAACATTACAAATTTTGCGTTTCATGTTAAATAGTATCCCTTACTACGATTTTATTGGTCTCCACTAATCATACACTCCCTAAGTTAAGAAAGCATCAAAATATTGGTTCTACTTCATAGAGGTTATCAAACATGTAAAATTTTGTGTCTTGCAATTTCCTTAAAACTTAGTTTAAGTTTTACAAATTGATGACATTGAACCGAGAGACTTAAATGCATAAGCAGTTGAGCCTTCATAGTGTTTTCACTGGTTTCAACAAAACGCGTGTTTCTTATGTTATAAATTGGGTTTGGGAATATTCCACATCAATTTAATAAATATAAGGTGCAAATAATATAAATTTTGTCTCACACTACATTAAACATACTTATTACTTAAATTTTATGGAAAATTAAATATAATACCATATTTCATGTAGTATGAGACTAAACTCATGTGATTATTTAAAAATCAAATTT
Organism: Luvunga scandens; assembly: GCA_030449905.1. Taxonomy (NCBI): domain Eukaryota; kingdom Viridiplantae; phylum Streptophyta; class Magnoliopsida; order Sapindales; family Rutaceae; genus Luvunga; species Luvunga scandens. The sequence continues at coordinate 705,124 of JASUUG010001019.1, read as the reverse complement.
ATTTTAATTTTACTGAATATTTAGAAAGTTAAAATACTCAAACCCAATACCTTCAAACACCGTAATAATCACAAATTATGCAGCCACATAATTTTAGTATTCAGTAAAGTCGAAATTAGTACAATTAAAATCCTCATTATTAGATCTACAAAAGCATATAAAGATCTCTATGTAAAAGAGATTTATTTCGTTTAAATATAGTTTAAAATAGGGATGGCAATGGGCACTGTTTACAGTAGGTTTGCCATTACCAAACTCATAATGAAACCCAACAGATTTTTTGCGGGTTTTTATATTTAAAATCATAAAGGTTTAATATGTAAATTTATAATAGTAACTTAAAATTTCACATAACATACTCAATTCTAAATTTAATCAATGTAAATGGAAAATTAAAATTTCAACATCAATCCAACATAAATTCTCAAATTTAAGTATAAGATACACAAATCTATAAAAAAAAAAAACAACGAACTAGTATCTAAACATAACAATTATCATTTCATATTATCATTCAACATAAGCTCCAAAAGAAAATTTTTATTTCCTTCACCACCATTAGCACCTATCTAACGCGATTCCTCCAATAATGATTAAGATAAATATTTTCTAAAGAATAATGCATTTTAGATACTAATATGAAGAACAAAATTATAATAATGAAATAATCCATAGATTAAGTTAAAGAATAATAGTCCATACAAAATTATAATAAGTATATAACAACCCATGCATTAAGTTAAAAAAAAATTCAATCAAAATTATAATAATTATATACAAGCATATTTTTAGATTTTAATTTTTTTAATTAAAATTAAATTAAAAATTATTAAAAGAAACCGTGGATTGACATATATCCATGTGGATATCCATAGGATATTTGGCTAATACCAAATACACCTGCAACCTAGTGTGGATTTCAATTTATAATACTAAACCCACCCACAACTCACAAAATTACTTATAGTAGACTGGTTTTGGCAGGCGAATTTGTGAATTTGCAGGTATCATTGCCATCACTAGTTGAAAACACATTAGCCTTTATAAACATCTATCGTTAAATAATAGCTAGTTGATAAACACTAACATCACCACTGCTTTAAAAATGGGCAATCAAGCTTAAGATTATAGTAGTGTCACTCGACTTGCTGTGAAATGGATACCCAAAGGCTTATGTTAGTATCTTGACCAAGTTAATTGATTAGGACAACTGTTTTGTAGCTTAGTTGTTCTCTCCTACAGTTTAGCTACACTTTGTTTCAACTCAATTATGAATAATTAAAGACATAACTAAAAAGGTCACATATAAGAACAAAGTAATAAAGAGAACACAAAATATTTATGTTGTTCATCTTCATTATGCCTAAATTCCTCATGGAAAATATATTTTTCTTGATTTTTTTAATTACTAAAGATTTTACAATGGAAAGATTCTAATTTATAGAGGTTATGAGAGCTCACAAACTCCCCCTTTTATTGAAAACTTGCTCACCAATTTCTCTCAAATTTTTTCCAAAATCCTAATAGGGCCAGTTCTAACCAATTGGAAGCTTTAGGCGGAATTTTATTTTAGGCCTCTTGACGTTAAAATATCAACTCTCACAGGAACATAAAATAGCTCAAAATTTAAATATATTCAATAATATCTTGAATTACAACAATTATCAAAGAGATCACAAATAACAAAAACAACAACAGGAAATATATCTATTTATTTCCATAAGAACATTAACTAGCTTTGTCTTATACAAATTATGTATAACACCACAAATCCAACACGTGCCGTGCACGCTATGAAGGAGGTTACTAATAAATCAAGATCTTTACACACAAAAAAAAAATCTCAAACTAAGATTCCTCAAATTTTTAATCAAATAAAATCTATAAATCTATGTGTCTGACATTAGATAATCTTTCCCAAAAACATAAATATAACAAAGTCTCAAAACTTCTCAATTACAAGTTCATAAAATAAATAGATTTAAAAGGAATATGAGTTTATCCTTCTCTTATTCAACTAGAAAAGAGGACATGAATATCTAAATCCAATGATAAGCACATCTCTCAACAAGATACTTAATCTGTAAAAAGTAATGACGATGGGTGAGCTATCAACTCAGTAAATAAAACCATTCTTAACACATTAGGCTTATTGATACAAAAAATATTGCAAGCCTTCTTGTTATCAAAACATATATTATAATTCATAAAACGACGTATTACAATAAGATGACATAAATTCATAATAATTCAAAATATCATAAACATAGTTAATTATGAAAGCAAATAATAAAGCATATATGTAGAACCGACCAGAAATAGAATTAGAACCAGAATATTGTGTGTACACTCAGAATAGAAATTCAGTACTGGTCCATAACATATATGTATCATATTATATGATCAAAATCAGAATCAGAGTAACTATAGATAATGAACCAAAACATTTAAATTAGTTTTTCATATATAATGACTGGTACATGGCACTTTGGACTATATGTGGCACTTCACAGTACTTTGGCCCTCGAGAGGTGGCCCTCGTATAATTATAAATAATTGAAATAGTACATGGGCACAAAACATTCGTATCAGATTCATAAATGTTCAAAACAATAATTTAGGCTTACAAAATATTTTATAGATAAAATCATAAAAGGTAATCATGTAACGAAACAAAATTACATATTTAAAAACATTTATAATATTTTGTTAAAAAATAAAATAAACATTTTTTTCATATTTGAAAATAGAAAAAAAGTAAACATTGTTTTTTTAGATTTGAAAACAAAAAAAATAATTTTTTTTTAGGTTTGAAAACATTTACAAAAAGCTAATTTTGATATGAAAATCGATTAATCTTTTAAGTAGTATAAAAGCACTTATAATAATATCAAAATAATCTAACATATCCAGTACATTAGGAATAAAGTTACTTACCTTGATAAAATTAATGATCTAAACACTCCTTTAAGCCTCTAACAACCTCAAACACCTTTAATAGCTTAAACAAATACAAGTTGTAACCATTAACAACTTATTCTAAAAACTTGATTTTCTAATTCATACGTGCACAAGTCTGACTCTTAGAATTTTAACTCTTGATCTAAAAATCAGAATGGCACAATATTTTGTAGAACTATTCTGGACATCCATTAGTATCTCTTATAAATTTTTCAAAAGGATCCAAATGAAAAAAATTTTCAAAATTATTTATTTCTTGATAAATTCGAAACTATCTCACCGTGCCTTAACTATACAATATGGATTCCAAGATTTTTATAAAATTATACATAAATCAGAAATTATGAAATTAAAAATGGAAACACTAGACACATATAGTAACTCCATTTAAAGTTTCAAAATTTTTGGAGTTCATTTTTCCCTACAAATAATTTTGTGAATCTGGTCGTTCTGCTGGAATTGCAGTTTTCTAGTGCAACAGTGTCAGATTCAAAAATCCATGTAAAATAAAAACGAAGTCAAATTTTATGAAAAGAAAATTATTCAATAAGCCCTATATGTCTAGTTTTCAGAAAGATAAGGCTCATCTCAAGAATCATTCATAAGATATATGTTTAATTTCAAGAGATTCATGTTCTCCAGAATTATCTAGTGTGTTTATTGTCTCGAAGATTAATTAATCATGACTCAGCAATAAATCAAAACTCTAAACACAACTTAAACTCGTCCTAAATCATGCATAATTGTCTGTAACAATCTAAAATCATGTCAATAAAAACTCTAATTAAGTGATAGAAATATATGTAGAGAATAGAGAAAGTAAAACTTACCAACCGTTTAGGTTCTCTTCTAAGAAATGGTTTGAATTTGAGGGTATGAATAAGGGAGTGCTGAGTAACAGAGAAAATAGAAATAAAACGTCATGGACTTAGAATTATAAAGAAGGAAAAAGTATGAATTTATAGGGAGTCCAAAGAAACCCTATTAAGTTTTGGAAAATATATGTATTTTCTAAAATTACCCCATGAGTAATTCTTATTAGTGAGGGTAATATTGCCACTTATAAATTCTAATAAAACAAAATTCCTATAATTCAAAATTAGTGGAAGTTTGGGTGTTACATTCTGCCTTCTTAAGATATTCTAAACGTTTATCAACCATTGTCATAATCTCTCCCGTTCATGAACTTTAGATCATTGCTCCTACTTGCTATGATGAATGTTACAAGCCATCACTGAGGCAAATTACTAATCAATTAAATTTTATTTTTCTTGCTTTTTGAGATGCAAAATTATTAATTAAAATCTTATATTCTAATTTAGCTAACAAATCTTTTTCAATAGCTAATATAACTAATCCATTTAATTTTTCTTGTGACATTGTTGTTCTTAAAGAAGATTTTATTAACTTTAATTTAGAAAAACTTCTCTCAGCAGAAGCAACAATTACAAGTACTGCCAATAATATTTTATAAGTAACAAATGCATTTGGAAAAGAATTTATTTTTTTAATATACTTAAGTATATCAAGTGGAGTATTTTTTTTAATATGTAGAACTTCTTTAAGACTTTTAACTCTAAAAATAAATTTAATCCATCAATATCGAAAAACATATCATACTTGAAGACATTCTTAAGATTAATACAACAACTTTTTAAACTTTCATCATCTAATTATTTTTATTTTTTGAAATTAAATAAAAATCCAAAAATATTTTGATAGAATTGAAATTGCTGAAATCTATTGGTGATTGAAGAAATTGCTTGATCTACTATATATACAAAGTAATTAATTCTAAAAAAATCTTCAGGAGATAGAATTCTCTCTTCATTGTTATTCTCACCAAATTCATGTTTTCTACGAATTATATGTTTTGTATGAAGTTTTGGTTCTATTTTCATTTCATTTACAATCTCTTTAGTTGAAATCATAGTATACACAAAACCATTTTCTTTATAATTTTCAAAAAATGATATAAGATCTTTAAGTTGATTTATGGAAAAATCAATTTGCATATCTTCCTTTCGTAAACTTTTACTAACATTGTTCACAGTAAATAATATATTATACCAAATAGTCATATCTAACAAAAATTCAAAGTTTTCCAATTCATATGTTACTAAACACTTAGCTTCACTTTTAATTTTAGGATCTTCACTAACTTCTACTAATTCAAGTAAAGCATCTCTAATTTGGAGAGTTTAAAATCTTATTGCTTTAACACTTTCTATGCGACTCTCCCAACATGTTTGTGTCAATGATTTAATAGTTAAATCAGGTATATTATCTTGTAAAATTTTTCATCTCTTAGGTAAAGAAGAAAACAATTAGTAAACATGTTGAACAACATCAAAAAAATGAAATATCTTTAGGACAAGAAGTAGCCACGTCACAAAAAACTAGGTTAAGATTATGACAAGCACATGGCATATAGAGTACTCTAGAATTTATCCCTAGTAATCATTTTTTTACACCTTGATTTTTTCCTTTCATAGTAGATCCATTATCATATCCTCGTCCTTTTATATCGAGTTCAAGGGCTGTAATTACATCCATAAGTTCATTAAAAAGTGGTATTGTTAACTTATAAAAATCTTAAAAAAATATTCTTCTACCTTTATTGGATTTGATGAAATATCTATCCATCTTAATATAAGAGACATTTGTTCTTGATGGTTTGCTTCTAGAGTGTAATTAAGTATAACTGAAAAATACTTTACTCCTTAACTTACTTCAAATGCTAGCATCAATATCAATTCATTTTGTATGTTTTGTTCAAGATATGATCATAAATTTCACCAGTTTTAGTGTGTTAAATATGTTCTTGCATTGTTTGATCAAATTCTGCAATTATTTCAATTGAATTTAAAAAATTTCCATTTCTTTCTTCATAGATCTTCTCATTTTTTTCCATGAAATGCTAAATTATTTTTAGCAAAATTCTTTACAACAACAATAATTCTTATTAGTACATTTTTCTAATGTTCTTTTTCCTTGTCAATTCTTTTTTGAACATCTTTATCAATTGTTTTTCTTTTCGATAGTCTTACTTCTAAATCAACCCATACATTAATATTAGTTATGTATTCATTGATTGTTTCATGACTTTTAAGTTTAGAACTAAGATTTTTCCAATCTCTTATTCCTTCATCATTAAGTTGGTTTTTGCTAAAATTTGTATTGAATAATTTGCAACAAAAACAATATACTTTGTGAAAATCTTTTGATATATCAACCATTTTCTATCATGTTTTTCTCCATTTAGTAACATTTTAACATAAAATACAATAGAGAAATATCTAGAATCTTCATCTTTTGGAAAAGTTATATCATTCTCTCTAGTTGTGCCCTTTTCAACTAAAAGATCTCTTAACTTTATGAACATTTTCCCATCTTTTTGGATCATAAATATTATTTGGAACAAATGAATTTCCTACATCAACTTCATTCAGATTTTTATTGTTGTCATCTTCAATATTGTTTATTTTATTCACGGTCTTATCGTTGCTTAATTCATTTGAAGTTGGTTGTTTAATAGCTAATTTTTCACTTAAATCTATATCTTTTTTACTAGTTGTGACAAATTTTTCAAGAGCCCCTTTTTGAGATTTGACTAACTCTTCTATTCTCTTTTTTTTTTTTTTTTTTGTAGTTTTTCATATCTTGATATATATTTTCTAGTTGACATGTTTCTCAAATCTAAAATACAAGCAAATAGACAAACAAAATTTTTTTTTCTAGATTATTCAAGCCATAAATCAATACAAAAAATAGAAACAAATTAAATTTAAGAAGGATAAGAACCATAATAATTAAAAATAGAAAAAAAAAAAGAATCATAGCACCTGGGATTGACTAGATGAATATGATGATTGCAATGAATTTTTGATTTCGTACAGAAAGAGAAGAGACTAGAAACAAAGGAAATTTTTAGTTGAAAGTATCCTTAATTCAATGTGTATCGATTTACAAGTTATGAGGTATTAATATATTTTACTAGAATACTAAAAGTTAGTTCCCCAAATCAAATGTTAACAATTTTAATAAGAGTTATTTTTGCAAAGGTAAAGCACTTAATTTTTTTTTAGGAAATAGTAAAAAAAAATGAAGTAACATTAAAAATAATCATTATACCATAAAAATATATCTTATATTTAAGGTAAAGATTATCAAATAAGAAAGATAATTATAACTGAGAGAAATAATAGGATAAAACCTAAAAATTAGGCTTTTCTATAATATATATGCAACTTAAATTTGTTTTTAAATCTTTAAAAAAATATTAATTATACTAATTAATAGATAGACACATAAAAATTGAGGACTTTCTAAATATGGGACCCTAGGCAATTGCCTCGATTGCCTAGTCCTAAAGCCACCACTGAATCTTATTTGCCTTAGTAGTTCCTATCTCTTCTCCCTCGAAAGTTTTAACCTTCGAAACTCGTTGAAGCCCTAGAGACCCTTGAAAACAACTACCAATTTCAAAGCCAATGCATCTTTATATATGTGGGAGAGAATCCTAATAAGATATAGTAAGGATTTGCCTTTTAGTGCAAGTGACACTAAAGCCCAACCAAATTATGTCACAGATGCCTAACATAACTTTTGCAGTTATTATCCAATCATCTTGTGCTGTGTAATTTAGATCTCCAATGTCAATAAGCTTCCTGTAATATAGGTGTATCTCGGCTATCTCATTTGAGATCTCATCTACACGTCACATTTGAATTCTTATGAAATTGAATCTCTAACCATAATCTTACATAGTACAAAACATTCTTTGAACTTCCTCGTAGTGAAGATACTTTTTTTTTTAAAAGAAATTGTATGAAAAAAAGTTATTATATTATAATTAATTGATGTTACAATAAATTCATTCCATTTCTTGCTAATAACCTTTTTTCCCCCAAAGCTTGCTAATAACTTGAATACCGTACTAATATGTTAAAAAAAGGGGGGGGGGTTAACATATGGGATATAATTATATCGTCATTGTTTAGTATGATTGTGTGTTTATTAAGTAGGAATGATAATGAGAAATAAGATTTATTAACTAGTTTATTTGAAAATAGGGAGAGAGAATGATAATGAAATTAGAGTGGGCCACACGAATAAGAATGAGGAATGAAAATAAAAAGTGAATTGACATTTGCACCCTTAATAAAAATTTGAAGTTTATTTTTACTCCATTTAATAATGATAATAAGAAGAAGAAGAAGAAGCACAATTATTATAATAAAAAAATGATAATAATCAACTAAAATCAGTTTAGTAATTTGTAATTATTTTTTCTAACTTCAAGATAAAATAAATATAATAATAGCAATACAATATATTATAATTTTAATATCTATAGTTAAAATAAAAAAAATTATTCAATTTTTATTTCTCTTTCTGATTTTAATCTATTTTGATTTTACTCAATTTTAATTTCATCACGTTCTAATTACCGACTAAAAAACGCATTATGATTATTTCAGATTAATTGTTTGTTTGAGTTAGCGGAGAAGTGAGCCATCCCATTGATAAAAGTGCACGTTTAAATTAAAAAATAAGATAAAAATCAAAATTTGAAAAGACAATGAGGGCAGTGGGCACAAATATCTTAAATTGCAAGCAAAGCCAAAGCCCATGCAATTGTAAATTGTTTTAATAAAGTTTGAAAGTTGCGCACACCGTGACAAGTACTGGAGGAAACAGGAGGACAAATTGAAATTATAAAAAAGGGGTTTTGAAATTGCGAAAACAGACAAAAAGACAAGAGTAAAAAGACCACAGGTTGTATTTCCAATATTTATTTATTAAATTACCCTTTTTTCCTCTTCCTCCCATATTATTTATTTTTATTTAGCTTCTCCACAAATATAAAAATAAAAACATCAGCCACTGTCAAACTCATCACCACCTCAGCTTTAATTAAATTCAAACTTTCCAAACTTCACTGTCTTCACTCACCTCTCTCTCTGCATCTGTGTCTCCCTCTGTAGCTTGATTTAGCATTTTTCTTTCTCTTGATTCTGTTTCTTCAGATTTCTTGCATTTTCTCATGAAATGAAACCATCAAAAAACAGAAGCTAAGTAAAGTCGTAACTGTGGTGCTGCCCCATTACATAAAAATATACAAGGTAATTAACTAAGTATCATTTTTCATTTTTTTTTGGTGCCTATGTTTTGCTCTTGGATTGATCTTCTTCTTTAGCATATATTGGCGTGTGGGCTTTTTTTTTCTTTCTACACGCATGCATGCATTTTCGTTTTGTATAATGAGTTTTGTTGTTGTGATGTGATCTGTTTAATTTTTAAGAAGTATAAGGTAAAAGAATTTCGAACAATTCTCACTCCTACACTAGAAGGTTATCGAGAGGTATCAATTTTTTTTCTTGCATTTAGTGGTTTTCTCGGCTACCAAACACATCATTAGGGTCTCAAAAAGACATACATACATACATACATACATACATACATACCCATTGTTGAGTTTTTCCTTTTCTTTTCTTTTAGGATCTAACCCTTTTATACATTTACCAAGCAAATTACTTTCGTGGATTATTGATCCCTTTCAAGTATGACATTCAAGAATCAAGATGATTATTGACCGTTGATCTGTATGAACTCCTATTTTCGCCCTTTTGCTTTTTGAAAATATGAACTTCTTTCTAACTCATTAGGTGACAAACAATAAATTTCACTTTTTGTTGAATGGATTGGACAAATGCATACCAAAGTTGGCAGCTTTCTGTAACGCCATCACGCTCGTGGTAGCGCGTATCATGTTATTTCATTAATTCATTCTTTCTCTCTTTCCAGTTTCCTCATGGCTTGTACTTTTCATTAATACATGCCTGAGCCCTGGCTCAGCCTTTTATGTCACCCATTACTTTAATGCTTGTCAGTGAAAGCAGAATTTAAAAGTTTGTGGTGTGACAGAATTACCCTTTTGTAAGTTTTAAAATATGTAAAATATATTTTTGGAGATTTGAGGAAATTGCCCATTTTTGTTATGGATAGAAGTTAAATAGTGCTTTTACACTGCCCCATAAAATCTGGAGAAATTAAAAAGAGATAGCGGTTTGTTTAAAAAAAAAAAAAAGAGTTTGTGGACCTTGAAACTTTCATATTGTGGTGAATGGTTGGTTGCATGCAGATTTTGAGTTTTGTGGAGAAGTGACAAATCAATTTTGTACAGTTGCCTATGTTGTGGTGCTACGATGCCATGGTTAAAGTTATGTTGCAGATTGAAGTGGTGATTTATTTGCTGTCGAAATTTAAGTAAATTGTCGTATGTGTGCCTCCAATTATTGATAAGTTGAATTTGATAACACATACCTGCTACCTAACAAGACTATGATGATTGAAAATCACATCTATTAAACTTATGTTCTTTTACTAGTGGGGGGCTTGGACGAGTAATAATGCATTCCCTTTTCTTTTTTTTAATTATTTGCCTCACGGGGCCACTGGGCTCCAAAAATAGGATATCATGCTACCTATTGTAATATTTTCTTGCTCTGAATTTGCTTAACTTATTGTCATATGGGCTTATAAGTTATCATCGGTTTTTATAGAAATCGTAATCAAAATCGAAACGGAACCAAATTGATTCTGTTTCAGGTCAGTTTTTTCAGGGCAACGGTTTTTCTTGCACCCCTTCTATGCTTAAGCGGGAAAATCGTGAAAAGTGTACTTTTGCACTCACATGATATGGCTGGGCCACTTGTGTATTTTAGTCCGAATCTACCTGTCCTCTTTTTATTGTTTCAAGCTTGCCTAGTGAGGATGACGTGCATTGGCTAAGAACATGAGAGACATGAGAAAAGCAGTTTTGAGTTTATTGGTGTTGACATTGAAAATTTGTTTTGTTTAGTATTCTGATGATACTGCTTTTGGAGTGAAAGAGTTGAATTTTGCTTAAATATTGGTAGCTTCACATTTTCCTGAATTGCTTCAGTTTGATTTTTGTGTTCTTTACTTCTTTTACAGGTTGATTCTGCAGATCACAAGTTTTGGACCTACAATTTTCTCGCATAGCTCTTCTTCAGGTCTTCAGGTCTTCAGGTGCACAAAATGCCAAGGTCAAGGTCAGAGAACCTAATCTATAATAATTTTGTAGTTTATTACATGATGTAATCTGATTAATTGGATTATAGGACATTTTTCAACTAAACCATGTGTTTTTCTCTAACTACTATGTTGAGGGTGCTTGCAAATTAATTTGTGAGCAGTCCAGTGCAAATCAGCACCCGGGAGCTTGCATTTTTCCTTGATATATTTGGTTTCAATTTATTTTGATTTTTCTCATCTTGTGTATGCAAACTCCGATCCATTCACATTACTAAGCTCTATTAAGTCCAGCTAAATTACACATGGCATTTGGCAAGATCATAGTCATAATGGTAATGTGGTAGTATGTGCGGCTGTTGGTTATTGTACTAAAGTCTCAAAGCAAATTGATGTAATCCTATTGTCAGTGGCTGGAAAACTTCTATATTCATTTCTTTTGATGAGTTGGAAAACTTGTTCAGAAATATATGGTCGTTACTTCAACTGTTAGAAACTTGCATTATCCTAAATTTTTGTAGTTGTGTGAATAATATTTGGTGAATTCTGTTTTCCTATTTTAATGACAAATAGGGGTACAGAAATGCCACAAAGACAGTCTCCTCGACGCCCGCATCAGCTCAGAACATCAAGTTCTGATTCAGATCCACCACATCACCGACCAATTGCTGACCGGAGTCCCAAGATCGGAGACCGTCGTTCTCCCAGAGGTGCCCCCCCTTCTGATCCAGTAAACCATAAGAAACTCAGCACCCGAATTGCAGATTTAGAATCTCAACTTGGGCAAGCTCAAGAAGAGCTAAAAAATCTGAAGGACCAGTTGGCTTCAGCTGAAGCTGCAAAGAAGGAAGCTCAAGAAAAGCTGGAGAAGAAAACCAAGAAACCAGAAGTTCCAGGGACAGTAGAGGTAGTGGAACAGCATTTTCTACCTGAAATTCAAGAATCTGAAACAACAAAGAACAATCCCAAGGATGAAGTTGCTGGAGAAAACCAGCCAGAGACTGATGTTTTTGAAATTTCAGTAGAAAAAACAACTGTTGAGCCCAAGATTGAATTCTGCCAACAGACATTCGAAGAAGAAAAAGAGACGAAATCAATCAATGTATCTATGGAACCACCAGCAGAACCTGAGCCAGAGAAAGTATTGATCCATGAGTTAACCTTGACAAAGGGTGAGATAAATTTGCTACAAAACAAGCTAGATGAGAAGGAGAAGCAACTAGGGGGGATGGCTCAAGAAAATAAAAGCCTGAAAAAGCAGTTGAATGAAGCTTCCTCAAATATTTCAACTGCTCAAAAAGAGAAAGAGGAAATGACTCAGAGCCTGAACAAACTGGGGGAAGTGCTGCAGGGGAGTAAAGCTGAAGCAATTCAGTTGAAGGAGAAGTTGGAAGCTGCAGAAGGAGCAAACAAAGCACTGGAAATGGAGATGAAGAAGCTTCGAGTACAGACAGACCAGTGGAAAAAAGCAGCTGATGCCGCGGCATCAATTCTTGCTGGAGGTGTAGAGATGAATCGGAGGATTCCTGAGAGGTGCGGATCAATGGACAAGCACTTTGGTGGCGTGTTTGAGCCATTGACTGGTACTGGTTTTGTGGGATCACCTGGGATGGCTGATGATCTAGACGACGGTTTTGCAAGTGGAAAGCGCAAGGGCTCTGGAATTAAGATGTTTGGAGACTTGTGGAAGAAGAAAGGCCACAAATAAGACTTGCTCTCTTTTGTGATGTTAAAATCATCATGGAGAATGTTCGGAGAAATGCTTGCTTACCATTTCACGCTCTGTTGGCCTTGTAACATTAAGGTGACTCCAATATGTAGTATTTCGTTTATGGCTTAGGATCCAGAAGCCCCAGGGCATTGTCTTGCTGCGGTGCTTTGAAAGGCAAATGTTTTGTTTTCTGTTCAATGGTTTCTTTGGACTCTTCTTCTATATTCTGTACATAAAATCAACCAAGGCAAGCGCTTGCTACATTTTAATCTGCATCATGGCAATCTTCTAAGGCTACATTGCAGATTATTTCAGTTTTCATTCTTACGATGATAATAAGATTTATTCTTAAAAAAAAAATTAGGTAGTTTTATTAGGACAACAAAAATTACAACACAGAGTCACTCCGCTACAGAGCCAATTTGGCCAAGTGTTGAATGTGCCGCGGAGCTGCTCTCCCTGACACGTGGTTGATCACAAATTGATAGTCTGAAATCAGCTTAGGAGCTTCTAATTTCAGAAACTAACCATTGCACTCCACCCTGACATGGGATCTTCTGCAAAACTGGAACAAGCATCATTTGCCAACGTAACACGCTTCAGATACCCCATATAGCTTCTGGTTGATTGATGTTAACCTACACCACGAGCTAACTGGTACAAAACTCTAATAACAGCAACAACATTCTTGGATAAGGAGACCAACCCAGAGGTACTGGTTTGGTAACTGCCAATATGGCTACGACTGTATGGAACATTCTTTAATACATTAAATTCACAGTTTCTTCACATATCATCAAAATTCAACCATGCATACTAATGGAAACTGAAAAGGGGGTATAAAAATTTCACCGATCAAGTAAAAAAAAGACAAACTTTTTGTATCCAATACAATCATTTACTACTCATCATCACTGTCGTAGTTTTGGCACAGTGATTGCAGTCCAGTTCTTTCCTCTGATTTGTTCTCTGATTTTGCAATAACTTTGGTGCTGGAGACCGTAACTGGTTTCTTGATTACTTGAATCTGGATTGATGAAGACTTTCTAGGCACCTTGGCATCGCTTTCAACTTTTGAAACCGTTGGATTTTCTTTTGACAATAAAACAAACAACATGAAATCTGTCAGTATGCTTTAAGTGCAAGCTCAAATTCCACACTGATGCAATACACAATTCATTCGATTGAAATAATTCATACAAAATCACACAGGCACAAGACGCTGTGTGTGTGAATACACCAATACCAAAACACTAACAACTACTGACCTACTGTTTTGTCCACATTTACTTTCATGCTTTAAAGGGTAAAGAGCAAAATATTCTCGATTTAATAACAAAAAATGCCTATACCACTACAGAAATACTTACAAGAATAATCAGACAGGATGATAGATTTTTAAGCATAAACTAACAAAACAATCAGCACAAAATATCATTCAATTGGGTAGATTTCTAAGCATAGTTTCCATTTATATTGCAGCATAATATCATTCACTTGGGTACATTAGCTCAACGCTACAGCATTATATCAACATCATAGTTAAAAAATTTATTTCCATTATCATTCTTTTAGAAACCAAAAACTCTGTTCTAGGAGGGGTTGGACATACTTAGTCAAGGTATAAACAGTGCCAGCAGAGTGCTGACCACTGATGATGACACATTTATAAAACTGTATCCTCTATGTTGGTTATCATCAATCTACGTAAAATCCATGCATTTTGACTGCATATAGCATACATGAATCAGAAAGGGGGGAAAAAATTGATCATGGCATACCTCCATTGCTAGTACTGTCAGAAAAACTGGCTTTTGTCAATGCATCTGTCGGTTTACTCGGAACATCTTCAGAAAGCTTTCTTTTCTTCAAATTATTGCTTGAGCCTTCATTACTTTCACTAGCAAATTGAAACAAATCACCATCATCATTGAGATCTTCATCAGAAATCCTTCGAATAACTTCTTTTGGTTTCTGGAATATTGATCTAATAAGTGCTTCATCCTCTTCTTCCAGCCTCTTCTCCTTTTCTGGAGCTGTGCTCTGCAAGGCCTCAAGCATAGCATCTACACTAACAGTTGCATGTCTAGACTTCATAGACTTCATCTCATCAAGTGCTGCAAGGATGTCCATCTCCCTTTTGGAATCCAAGGTTCTATTCTCCAAAGCTTTCATAGCATCCCCCATCTCTTCAGCATCTCTCCTCTTTTTGTCCTTGTCTACAGCCTCATCCTCTGCACGCCAAGGTTCGTAATTACGAGACGCACCAGACTCCACTATATAATCTGAATTTTGAGGATCTGTTTTTATTGTCAGCTCAGCTGAGCACTTTGTGCATTTGAAATAGAACCTGAATATTTGAATTCCGAGATACGTCTGCAATACCATTTAACATTATAAACATTAAGGTTAATGCACAAAATCAGAAAATATAATTGAATAAAATAAATTTAACTACTTAAAATAATTATATTTACCTCACCAACGTCTTCTTTGCGAGAATTAAATTTCGTCCCTTTGTAGATGTAATTGCCACATGTGTTGCATCGGATACTCATGGGCAACATCATCCGAACCTTAATCTGCTGGTTCTTTGGTCGTCGGATCCTGGGAAGTTTTGAAGGGTCGAAATCCGGTGGGTAATACTTGTTGAGTACTTTTCTTTCTCCCATTTTCTCCTCCTTCTAACTTAATAAAAAGTCAGAATCCAATATCCGGCACTGTTGCAGAAAACATATAAATCAGTTTTTGCACTGCCATTGTTCCAAACGCATAAATTTCTTACAAAATCTAATAGTAGTACACAATATCATAGAAAACTAGATGTATTCACATTAGCAAAAGACAAATGCAGAAATAGGCACAATTCAAGACTAGCGGGCATGATCAAGTTTATTTATATATTTATTTTTTGACCAGTGGTGATAATTCTACGCAAACAAACCTCAAGGAACACATTGCAGTTGTACCTCAATCCATTGTATTAGTTCTTATTTTACGTTACCAAACAACATGAGAAATAAAAGTAATACTATTCCACATACTCCCTCACATGGGTTTTGATTCGCAGGCATTACAGTGACAGTAATTTCTAGGGTAAGTAGCCATAAACTACATCAAGTCTATATAATAACCAAAAGAACCCTAGAAATTAACGTAAACCCAATTCAGAGGAAACCCTAAATTAACACAAATTAGAAGCATTCATCCAAACCAGAAAAGTATTAGCACCGACAATATTATTAAATAAAAATAAATAAAACCCATAATCAAATGTAACATCGGTAAATTAAGTACCCGAACAGAGAGAACGAACACAGAAAAGGCTCTTTCAAGACTTTTCAGATGGTGTTTATTAACACCAGAGACGGACCCTGTACTGTTTTGACATTATTAATAGGAAATAACTAATAAGCAGGCATTCAAGGTCGGTAGAGGACCTCGATTCACAATTGGATTAGGATTTCGGAGCGGGACAGAATCCGAGTACGGATTCACCTTACCCGATGGGGATTACAGCTTATAAAAATACCGTGACCTTTATCCTAGTGGCTTGAATGTTTTTGTCCTCGCAATTTATAAATTAATTTTTGTTTATAAGACTTGGTATGGCCCAAAAAAATCTGGGGGGATGGGTTCGTGGGCCTGTTACACATTGGGTCGAATTTAAAATCTAATTTAACTCTCGTTAAAAGAAAATGTTCGGATACACGTACGATTTTTACACCCGTTGAACGGAGGAATTAGGCATGATTATAAAACACTTGGCCAGTGGGTTAAAATTGGCAGCCCCACGGACTGAAAGCCGAAACGAATGGTACGGCGTCAGGAATGTTCACGTATGCAGTGAAGGGGTGGGCGTTTTGGTTGTCGGTTCGGTTTTTGCGATTTTCGGTTTGAATTGTAACCCGTTCGGGTTTGAGAACTCAACCCAAACAGTCTGAAAAATTATTTCAGTTCGGTGTGGTTCGATTTCAAATCTCGGTTCGGGTTCGCTTTCAAATTTCGGGTTCAATTACGGTTTGGGTTGTAATTTCGGGTAAAAAAATTCATAACAGCTTAAATCAATTGGTAAAATCTACTTTTGTTTACAGCGAATCAAGCATTAGCACCATCCAACGATAATTTGTTACAAATACTAAAAACAGAACATTTTTTAACAGAGAGCAACACAAATTATAGACAAAACTGGAAAGCCCCACAAATAAACCCAAAACTTTGTCTAAACTGCAGAGCATAAAAAATTAATCAATTCATACACGGAAATTTGATCATAATCCACTAAATTTGATTCCTTTTTTTTTTTTTTTCCATCTTTCACCTTTTTTTTTTTTTCATCTTTCATCTTTTTATTAGGTAGCTAGCTTGCTTCAAAATATACAAGTTTGCTCTGTCGGCGGCATCACTGTCATAGTCAGCTCCGTTGCTCCAAGGTGCAATTAGACATATATTTTTTTAAAATTAATCTTGAAATAAAAGTATTTTATTGATTTGGTGAAACAAAGAAAAAAAACAGAACATGCTTACCAATTACCATCAACATCAAGTAAAGAGCCGCAAGCCGACGACGTCGAAGATTAACCTTTGGGTGCTGCACCGCCGACGACCGAGGAGATGGAAGCCGCAAAATCCGGCAGCGTTTACTGGTGGGAGTGGGACTCGAAATCAGGCGGTGCTTGCTGGCTGGACACGAAATTGATTGCTGCTGGAGCGCGGTGGAGTTGACAGATGACTGCTGACGATCGGTGGCAGGCTAGCGGCGTGGCGCAGCGACGGGCTAGCGGCGAGGACTGGGGAGAGTTATGAGAGTTGAGAGAGGTTAGGGATTTGTGAGCAATGGGGGAGAGTTGTGAGCATTTGGGGTTGGGGATACGCGGGGTATTTATAGTTATTTTTATTTTTTTGTTTTCTAAATGCAAAACCAAACGGTTTCACTCTTTCAATCCGTTCGGGTTTTAGGTTCGAACCGAATTTCAGGTTCAGTTCGGTTTGGTTCAGTCTGACCCAAACACTTAAGTTTGACAAAAAGGTCTGGATCGGCCCAAGCTCAATTACATTCAGTCCAAACACACAGGCTTTAAGCCCAGCTCGTATGATGGATTGGAGGTATAAACTCAAAAATTTAAAGTCTATATATAGTGGGTTTGATTATGCGTTTAATCTATAAAATACGGGTTTTTATTATATAAAATAAAATTCAAATTAAAAAATAGAAAAAAATTTAAAAAATCAAAATCTAATGGTAATTTATTTTTTATATTAATATTTATGATTTATTATGTTGTATTGTTAATATTTTGTATGTTAGATAATCATGTATTGCATAATTATTTATAATTAAAAATTTTTTTTAGTTTATAATTTTATATTTTATTGAAAATTTATAAAAGCACGAGTCCTTTCAGGCTCGCCCTGCTCATGACTGAATGAATTTTCTGTGAGTTTGACCTTGTTTTTAAATATATGAGTCTAGGTCTGGGGTCTATTTAGTAACATAACATAATAAATCACAAATACAAATATAAAAATACATATTAATATAATATTTTAATTTCTTTTAATTTAATTTTTTTTATTTATAAATTAAAATGTCGGGACATTTTTCCTAGGCCCTTATGAAGACCCAATTTATACAGATTTCATAATTTTAACCCTATATCCAGACATAATCCATGCAGGCCGAGCGTAAGACCCACGGACTAAGATTGGGCCGGCTTGAGTTTTTTGGCTAACCATACAAGCAAAGTATAAAAGTCCATTGTCAATGAAATAAAACCAATCAATGTATAAATATATTAATCTAGAGCATACAAAATTGGCAGTCCCGCGGACTAAAACTTCAAAAAATCTCCGTGATGGCTGCTAGTGGGCTACTGAACATGTTTGACCTTTGACATTATTATTTTTTAATGTCAAAATTGGCCTATTATTTAAAAGCAAACAAAATAAATATTAATCTAACAAGGAGCCTAAATGAAACGTAAAATTAACAGCTTGCCAATTAACATTTCATTTTAAGTTTCAAGGATACCAAAAGTCCCTATCAATAAATAAATAAATAAAATTAATTTTAAAGACGTTAGGCTTATAATTTAAGGAAAAAAAAATAATTGAAAGTGGTTATTTATTTCGGATTATGCAAAATATAATCATCATCGATCACCAATCATTAAAACATATCTCTCTCTCTCTCTACGCAAATAAATTTAGTTTCCCTATTTAGTAATGCGTTGATCAAAATTGAGCTTGACAAAAAACAATCATTAATATTGTATATTATTACCTAAACTCGAAGCTGATGTTTTTAATTCTTAAGATAATAAAATTGAGTTATTGTGTCGCCTTTTAATTTAAAATTTAAAATTTTTAAAAAATATGTGCAGTATATTAAGATAATAAATGGGATATACGGAACAGGGGATGGGTATAAATATGTATGCGTATATGTATCAAGGAATCCGCAACCCGTATCTGTTTAGGCCCACAACAGGTTAGGGTCAGTAAAGGAATTTCTTCTGTTTTGTGGGTATTGGCATCTCCAGTCTCCTAGCCATATCCATCTCGTTTCCCTAATATGGCTATTTGCATGGTAAAATTTCATACGACCCACAACAATACAAACGCACATGATAAACAGTTATTGGGTCGACAATTGTAGCGTCGTATTATTAATGGATCAGCCCATTAAAATTCATTCAATAAAATGATAGGTTTGGCTTTAAGCATTAAGAGGCCATTTCACACGACCCATTAGTACTTAATACTCAAATTTTAAAATTTTAAAGAAGAGTAAGATGACTTTTTTTTATTGCCATATGAAAAAAATAAATTGATTTAAAATTGACTAACTGCGTAAAGTTGTCACAGACCCTAAAATCCTTTATAGGTATTTATTGTAAAGGATGAGTGAAGCTCATGGAAGAAAGACTTTCATTATTCTTATTTTCTTTTGTTCTTATGAAATACCATCAAAGAATCAAATTACTTTTAGTTTAATTTTGGACAAGTACCCTTGATTAAATAATTATATAAATTTGTGTTCTATATTATTCAATCATGTTAAACATAATGAATAATAAGGTTTTATCTCATTTGTCCCTGAGGGCGTGGTCGGGTGGTTTTTTAGCAGCTTTACTTGACTAACTACTTAAGTTTGAATCTTGTTAGAGGTAAGGGGCTAAAAATGATTTTGGAATTTGATTGTTATTAAAAATTATATGTTCATTAAGGGGTAAAAATGTTATTTTGTACTTATATTATAATTTATATTTGTAATTATGTAACATATTATGAATTTTTAATTATGTTTTTAAATATTTGATCTAGTGTATTTTTGTGTGTTTATTAAGTAAAGTTAATAATTTCACGTAATTTGAAACTCTAAACAAATGAATGGATGTCAAATTTGATTCTAAAGATTCAAAAATGTAGGTCATTGTCTAGGAGGATCATGACTTTTGTTATCAAATTATAAGTTTTTACCACGTTAAGTGTGGTAATTATAAAATTATAAGTTTTTACCATATTAAGTGTGGTAATTACTAGTAGAATGAGTTGGGTGTGCTTGAGTGGATTGAGTTAGGTTTAAGATTAGTGGAACAAATGTATGGCCATAATATAATTGGTTTTATTTCTATGTGTGGCATGGATTTATTATGAATTAGTATAAATAAAAGGGGGAATACACCTCTTTATACATTTCTTCGCTTCTTTCTCACCATATTCTTCTCCTCTTCTTTATGTCTTAATTATGTTTTAATATTTTGTAATATATTTTCAATAAACAAAACTAGTTTTATTTCCAATATTCAAATACCATTTTTTAAATTATGTATAATTTAATTTTAATAATTACTTTTATTTCAATTATACTTAGCTAAATACTAATAATTAGAGTAAGGCGAAACTCTTAGTAAAAAAAACGGCTTAATCAAATTCTATTTTTAATTACATAAATTAAATTATTTTCTATCTAACTTTATCCATATTTTATATTTTGAAATTTTGATTTATTATAAACAAACACCGGAATTTAGTACAATAAATTCTTACTATCTTAGGGGTTGTTTATTTTTTGTCTGAAGTCTGAATTTTAATTATTTTCAGATATTTATAGTTTTTATTTTGTTTATTTTTTTTATCAATTATGTCTGATTATAAGACGTTTAGGTTTGAATGAAAAAATTTAAATATTCTAATTTTTATTTCAATGACCAAATATCTTGATGGAATTTGAATATTCTTTCTCATTAATACCCCTATTAAATAAATTTATTTTCTATTATATAAATTATTCTTTCATTATTTTGTATTTATCCCTTTTTTTTACGTGTATTCAGCTATTATTATTATTATTTTTTTTGTGAATAAAAATTTTAAACATAATAAATTTTTTTACTATTTTTATAATACATTTTGAATTTTATTTAATACGTTAATTTTAATTCAAATAATTAAACAACTATTGATTGACTTATGAGATTAACAAGAAAAAAATATCAATATGATATACTAAAAATATCATTATAAGTATCATATATCAAGGTAAAAAGTATATGTGTTTGATACATATTTTATTTTCATGCTCTGTCAAGGTAAAAATTATCAAATTTTTTTTATTAATAAAATAATTTATTTATAACTTGTCATGTATTTAACTAATAAATATAAGTATTGCTAATATTTATAAGGTTATATATGTCAAAATATCATATTTCAGATGTTTTCTTTTTTAAAAACAGACAACTTAAACACTTATATTCAGATATTAAAAAAATAAAAACAAACATGTTATTTAGAAATATATATTTAGATATATTCAGATTTCAGTCAAATTCAGACCCATTTATATTTCAGATAAAAAAACAAACACTACCTTAGTATAAATATGGTAAAATGGTATTTTGACTTATTATAAACAAGTCAAATTTTAGCACACTAAACACTTAATTCATGATAAAATTAATAGAAAAATAATTTTAATTTAGACAATTAATCTTTTGGGCAATACAATAAAAATAAAAAGAATTTATTAAATTGTATTTAATACTAAGAATGAATTCACCTTAACTATTTTAATTTTATAGTTTCACTTAAATTAAGTTACATATATTTAAATTCTATTTTCATTTTTTAGATAAATTAAAATAAACAAATTAAATTTTTTCTCTGCAGATCAACCTCAGACTCACCGAGACATATTATAATTGGAGACTGTTATACTTTGGAGTAAATTAAACACTTTTAAGTCATGTCAAGTTTTTGACATTATTACTGAGAAAATATATTTATTTATTTTTTATTATTTTTATTTTACATTTTTTATTTGCTTTTCATTCCTTTTACTTTTTGTAAAATTTCATTTACCTCATTTTCTTAAATTTTTTTTTGTCCACAAAATTTTTTAAAAATTCACTTTCACCCTAAAGATTTTTGTTTCAATCTTATTCTTCTCACAATCGTAGTTTGACCTTAAAAATTATAGAAAGTTTTTGAATAGATCCATTGCTGAAGTTTTCCATAACAATCAAATTTGGACCTATAACTTGAACTTCTTTAGACTATATTTGGACTTAATTGGACTTTATTTGGGCTCAATAACCACAAAGGCCCAGTAATTTGAATTTATTACTTAATTGGCTAGTAATGTTTAAAATTTGAAGAAAAAGTAACAAACAAAAAAAAGTATTCATCTTAAGATAAGTATTCATTTTTCTTCATTAAGTTTCCGCAATTTAGTTTTTGTATTTTTGTATTTTTATTTTGTTAGCTTATATGGTCGGTTTGACTGTCTAAATTGTTATTTAATTTCTGTTAATTTATTTATATGGCTAGTCTAACTGCCTATTTAGTTATTTTAATTTCAATTAATTAATTAGTTTATTTATTATTATTTTGCATTTTTTCCTTCTTGTACATTCATCTTGTTTATTTAATTTTCAGTATGTTTTTATTTTTAATTTGTGTAATTTCATTTATTTTTTTTAATATGTTATTTATTTGTTTGTGTATTATCTTTATAACATAATTTCACACACGCACATATCATCAACATTGCATGAGATGTTGATTTCGAACTTTCAGTGATAGATTAATTTGTACATCTCAATCACTACCACCAATCATGAAAGAGATCCAAGATGAAAATTTTTCGGGCCAACTTAATCCTCAAATTGATTATAGAGACAACCATTCTCAACATAATGCATATGATCAAAATCAATCAAGAAGTTTGAGAGAATATACGAGTCTAACTAGAACCGGAGCACCCTTGTGTATAGTATTTCCTCCAAAAGCATCTCGATTCAACTTCAAACCAGGTATTATCTAACTTTTACCAATATTTCACAGTTTAGAATATGAGAATCTATACTTGCATTTAAGAGATTTTGAGGAAGTTTGTAATACATACACGAACTAAAATTGTAGCATGAACATAATTAGATTAAAGATTTTTCATTTTTCATTAAAAGATAAAGCCTTGACTACAAAACCTTAGATCTGGATCAATAACAAGTTGGAATAAAATGCAAGAACAATTTTTGAAATTTTTTTTCCACCTCATAAAACCCATTCATTTAAAAGACAAATCTCTTATTTTACTCAAAAAATAGAGAAACATGATACAAATATTGGGATAGATTTAAAGAATTGCTTAACATATGTCCATACCATGGTTTTGAAACTTTGCAATTGTTCACTTATTTTTATAAGGGCTTGAAATCCCAAAGTAGAAATAATGTGTAATGATAAATTTAAAAATAAAATCCTGAAGATGCATTAGATAACCTTAATTTATTAGTTGAAAATGCACAATATTGGGATACTGTTGGAACTTTTGAATTTATAAATAAACCATAACAATCTGCACCCATTGGAAGAATCCATAACCTTGGGAAGGATCATGATTTACAAGCAAAATTTATATTCTTAATTAGGAAGGTTGAAACTTTGGGGCATAAAAAGAGTGATCAAGTAAAGTTTGTTTAAGAAATTGAATGTAATGTTTTTAGTTCTAATAATCATTTCACTTAAGATTGTCCTACTTTGCTTGTACTTAAAAGAAATGTCTACATGATCAAGCTAATGCCATTGACACTTTTAGTAAGTCAAACCCATATTCACAGACTTGTAATCATGGTTGGAGAAATCATCTAAATTTTAATTGAAGGAATAATAATGATGCACAATCTTCAAAAGCACCATCTCCACAAAATTTTCAAAATGTCTTATGCACTATATGTTCCACCACCATGGAAAAATTTGGCAGACACAATGTATTTATTCATTAGAAAGCAAGATGTTATTAAAAACAAAAATGCACAAGCCTTTTCTTTTTTGAAAGATACTCTTGCTAAAATTGCTTCGACACTTACAATTCAAGAAAAAGATAAATTTCCAACTCAATCACAACTAAATCTCAAGATTCAACAAAATTCACCTATGAACCAAGTCAAGTTAGTTATAACTTTTCGTAGTGATAATGCTATTGAAAGATCTATTCTTGAACTTTGTGAAGATGAAGACAGTGAAAATTCAAAGAGTAAGGAAGGACTAAATAAACTTATACCTAGTGAAGAAATAACTATTGTTTCGTCTGAATCGTCCATTTCTGCAAGTATTGAATAAACCAAAAAAATCAAACCACTCTTTCGAAATATATGAAATCCTTTAGTAAATGGAAGTTAACATTCCTCTGTTAAAGTTAACATTCCTTTATTAGATACAATCAAGCAGACACATTCATATGCCAAACTATTGAAAGAGTTATGCACTGTCAAGAGGAAATTAAAAGTAATAAAGAGAGCTTTCATGGTTGAACAGGTAAGCACTGCTTTGTCTACTAATAATAAGTTGAAATATAAATATCTTAGTTGCTTCCATATTTTGTTAATTTTCAACTTAATATAGGTGAGTTCAAATCAACTTCTACTACAATTTTGCTTGCTGACAAATCAATTACAATATTAAAAGAAATAGTGGAAAATGTGTTAGTACAAGTTGATAAATTTATATGCCCAGTGGATTTTATTGTCTTAGTTGCTTCTATATTTTGTTAATTTTCAACTTAATATAGGTGAGTTAAAATCAACTTCCACTACACTTTTGCTTGCTGACAAATCAATTACAGTACCAAAGGGAATAGTGAAAAATATGTCAGTACAAGTTGATAAATTCCTATGCCCAGTGGATTTTATTGTCTTAGTTGCTTCCATATTTTGTTAATTTTCAACTTAATATAGGTGAGTTAAAATCAACTTCCACTACACTTTTGCTTGCTGACAAATCAATTACAGTACCAAAGGGAATAGTGGAAAATGTGTTAGTACAAGTTGATAAATTCATATGCCTAGTAGATTCTATTGTCTTAGAAACTGAACCTATTGTAAATAATTATAAACTAATTCTTGTAATTTTTGGTCGACCATTTCTTGCAACTGCTAATATTTTGATTAATTGCAGGAATGGTTTAATGAATTTGTTAGTAAAAAATATAACTTTGGAATTGTATGTTTTTAATATGTGTAGGCAATCCAATGGAGATAATGAGAATGAAGATGATATTGATGAACAAAAGAAATCACTTGAATCTTGTATAGAGGAAAATATTTAAAAAGGAAATTTTTCTGAACTCAGAGATATTTTTTTGGTTAATTCAATTGAATCAAATAAGCGACTTGAACTTGATACTTCTAATATAAATTTGTTGCTTGATTCTGCTCATACTTTAAATTTAAAGAACTTGGAATCATTGAAAAGACACAACAATAAGCACCTAAACTTGAATTGAAACCTTTTTCGGAAGGATAAAGGTATGCTTATTGATAACTCTATGAAATGAGAGTTATCATGACACTTTTAGACTTAAATCAAAATTACATAGAGAGTAAATGATTTTTTTATTGCATTTTAGTTATATTTTGCATTAATATCAACTCTAGTTTATTTTTAATAAATCGTATTGTATTAGAATAATTTTTGTACTTAGTTTATATGCTTAATTGTAGGTAATTGGAAGCTCAATTTTCAAGGAACGAATGCTATTGTGATAGGCTTGCACAGATAAGGAATGAACTTGGCTACAGAAGAATTGAAACAAGTCTGGAACAGTGTAAATGTTATAGTTGTTGTTGTAGCAATCATTGCTGTAGCAATCCTGAAGCATTGATAGAGAAGATTTCGCGTGAGATATTTAAAAGATTGCAATATGAAGTTTCTAAATCTGAAAGATACGCGCCCTAAACTTTTGATTGCCTTAGTTTTTAACTATAAAAGAAGCACGCACACAAAGAAAAACGAGTTGTCAACCCAAAGAGTAAAACTAAAACGAAACAAGAGAAAAATAGAATTCAAGAGCAAGATTTAGGGCTGTATCAAAGAATAACTTGCAAAGATTAATCGGAAAATCAATCATTCTTATTCTTTTCTTGTTTTCTTGTTTACTATTTGGTCATGGGGATGTATTTGTGGATGGATTTCTTTTATTTATTTTTCTTTTGCAAGTTATGAACTAAATTTATTTATGGTTGAGTGATAAACAATCTTGATGGTTAATTGATTAATTTTATATGTTGCTGCATGTTTGCTATAGCAATTTGTTTTGATAATACTTATTTTAATTCACTATTTTGGCTGACCTCCTATTTAGTGATACTAGCTAAGAGAGAGCCTAAAAAAGACATGTCTTAATGAAACATATCAGAGCAATACTTGGTTTTAGATTTGGTTTCCTAAGTTGAGTTTAACTTGATTCCAAAAGAACCATGCTTAATCTAAAAATTAGTAATCAACTAGATATAGGAATTCACCTTGTAGGGTAATTAGAACCTAAGCGTGTAATGTTATATCTTATGTCAGCATAATAATTGGTCATTTTTGAATTGTATCAAGATATAAGCTATACTACAAGCGATAGCTAAAGATACTTAAGGATTCTATTTAGTGTTGTAGCAGATGATGTAGCAACTGAGCCTAAAATTTGAAGAAGTAGTCAAAACCATTAAGAGAGTTTGATTACTCAACTACTTCATTCCCATTAGTTTTATCCTTGAGCGTGACGTGAGAATTTTCTTTATTGCATTTTTATTTTAATTAGTTTACTAGTTTTCTTATTCGTTTTATTTTTAATTAAAACAAAACTGTACCATTAGGATTGCTATAGCAAATTTGATAACATCAATCTCTGTAGACATGATCTTGAATACTTATGATTATATTACTTGTTGTGTACACTTGCACATTGACATCCACAGCACAAGAAAGCTTATAACAAGTTTGTGGCGCCGTTGTTGGGGATTGATTGCTTATTGTGATTTGTGAAATTAATCTTAAATGGTGCTAATTTTTACTTTATTTTAATTGGTTTATTTTGTTGATAGGCAATCCTTGCATGTGCAAATACAAACCTGTTGAATTTTAATTTGATTCAAAAATTGAAAGAACTGCAAGGAGATTGAGAAAGGAGTAAAGAATTTCAAAAGCTGCTGTAGTAATGGGTGATTTTCAAGATATGAGAAATTTGAACTACCGATAAGAATTACAACCAGTTAATGCACAAGAAGGTCAGAATGGGTAGCATGTTTATGGACAACCAGGGAACAATAATATTATTCATATGACAAATGACAGAAATAGAGCCATTTGAGATTATGCAATGTTGACTCCTCAAGCCATACATCCAGGAATAGTTAGACTATAAGTTCAAGCTGACAATTTTGAGATAAAGCGAGTAATGTTTCAGATATTACAGACAGTAGGGTAGTTCAATGGATTACTATCAGAAGATCTTCACTTTCATCTCAAACTATTTTTGAAGGTGAGTCATGCTTTTAAGATTGTTAGAGCATTATAGGAAGCATTGAGGCTCAAACTTTTTCCATTTTCTTTAAGGGATCAAGCACGGGTATGGCTGAATCCTTTACCTCCAGACTTTATCACTACAGGGAATAATTTGGTTGATAAGTTTTTTATAAAGTATTTCCCACCCACTAAAAATGAAAAATTGAGGAATGAGATCACATCTTTCCATCAATTGGAAGATAAGAGCTTGTATGATGCATTAGAAAGGTTCAAAGAGTTGTTTAGAAGATGTTCACATCATGGTATTTCTTGTTGTATACAATTGAAAACCTTCTATAATGGTCTTAACCCCAACACTAGATTAATGGTGGGTGCTTCAACAAATAGAGCTTTGTTATCTAAATCCTACAATGAAGCTTATGAGATTTTGGAGAGAATATTCAATAACAATTATCAGTGGCCATCAATTAGGCAAGTTGTAGAAAGAGGTGCAGCTGGAGTGCACAATGTGGATGCCCTAATAGCTTTATCAACACAAGTAACATCATTGACAAATATGGTAAATGCTCTAACTATTGCTCCAGCAACAGTTAATCAAATTATAGAAGTTTCACGTGTCTATTGTGGAGAAGGGCATTTGTTTGATAATTGCCCTAGAAATCCAATTTCAGTCAATTATGTGGGTAACTTCAATAGGCATAGCCATAACAATCCTTACTCAAACACATATAATTAAAGATAGAGGCAGCGTTCAAATTTTTCATGAAGCAACCAAAATTAACTTGTTGTAGCAACTAAACTTAAAATTTGAAAAAGTAATTAAAACCATTAAGAGTGTTTGATCACTCAACTACTCCATTCTTATTGATTTTATCCTTAAGTATGACGTGAGAATTTTTTTAATGCATTTTTATTTATTGCATTTTTTGTTCATGTAGTTTACTAGTTTTCTTATTCGTTTTATTTTCAATTAAAGCAAAATTGCATTGTTAGGATTGTTGTAGCAAATATGATAATATTAATTCCTATGGAGACGATCTTAAATACTTATCATTAAATTACTTGTTGTGTACACTTGCACATTAACACTCATAGCACAAGAAAACATACAACACTTATCTTGGAGAAAAACAAACTTAGTCAGTTGTAATTTCTTCTACTTTAACAAGCGACCAAGATAGTAAGTTACTATCTGTTTTTAAAAAGTATAAAAATGCAATTGGATAAACTTTAAATGATATTAAGGGTATTAATCCTTTAATTTGCATTCATATAATTAATTTGTAAGAAAATGTTAAAACATGTCAACAACCTCAAAGAATATTAAACCCATATATAAAAGTAGTAAAAACAAAAGTCCTTAAATTATTTGATGTAGGAATTATCTATTTTATTTATGATAATAAATGGGTAAGCTCTACACAAGTAGTGCTTAAGAAATCTAGAATCACTATTGTTAAAAATGAAAAAGATGAGTTAATTCCAAATCGAATTATATCTAGTTGGTGCATGTGTATTGATTATAAAAAGTTAAATGAAGATACTATAAAAGATCATTTTCCTTTATCATTTCTTGACTAAATCTTAGAAAGAGTAGTTGGACATCTATACTATTACTTTTTAGATGGATATTCAGGCTATTACTAAATTCTCATAGCACTTGAGGGCTAAGAAAA
Organism: Luvunga scandens; assembly: GCA_030449905.1. Classification (NCBI taxonomy): domain Eukaryota; kingdom Viridiplantae; phylum Streptophyta; class Magnoliopsida; order Sapindales; family Rutaceae; genus Luvunga; species Luvunga scandens. The sequence goes on along the minus strand of JASUUG010001019.1, from coordinate 675,916 downwards.
GACCACATTTACATGTCCTTTTAGAATGCATTTAAAAGAATGCCATTTGGACTTTGTAATGCTCCTGCAACATTTCAAATATGCATGCTAAGTATTTTTAGCGATATGGTTGAACAATGTTTTGAGGTCTTTATGGATGATTTGACTATGTTTGAGAATTCTTTTGATGATTGCCTTGATAATTGGAGAAAGTTTTAAAAAGAAGTGTTGAAAAAAAAAACTGTGTTGAATTAGGAAAAGTGTCATTACATGGTTACTTCTTGAGTTGTTTTGGGTCAAGTTGTATCTATTAGAGAAATTAAAGTTGACAAAGCAAAAATGGAAGTAATATCTAAATTATCACAACAAAAAATAATTAGAGGTGTGAGATCCGTTTTAAGAGATTCAGGATTTTATAAAAGATTCATAAAAAACTTTAGATCTATATCTAAACCACTTTATAACATCTTATTAAAAGATGCATCATTCGAACGAAGAGATGATTGTCAAAAATATTTTGAGAAAATAATTTTTCTTTTAACATTTGTACCTATTATGCAATTTTCTTATTGGTTTTTGCTTTTTGAATTAATATGTGATGCTAGTGATTTTGCTGTTAGTGCTGTTTTAAGACAAAGAAGGGATTGTAAGCCCTTTGTAATTTATTATGCAAGTAGGACTTTGGATAGTACTCTAATGAATTATTTTATAACTAAAAAAAATTACTTATTGTGGTGTTTACATTAAACAAATTTTGTTAATATTTTCTTAGTTCTAAATCTATTATTTTTACTGACCGCGTTGTTATGAGATATTTGATGACTAAATAGAATGTCAAACCAAGACTAATTTGTTGGATTTGGTTACTTTACAAATTTAACCTCACCATAAAAGATAAAAGGGTTGCTAAAAATGTCATTGCTGACCATTTATTAAGACTCACATAACACCTATCAATGATTTTTTCCCAGATAAATTTTTATTTTCTGTTACTTCAATGCCATGGTATGCTAACATTATTAATTTCCTTATTATAGGTAAAATGCCTTTGCAATGGAATGCTCAAGAGAAGAAGAAATTTTTGGTTGAAGTAAATAAATTTTTTTGGGATGATCCTTGTTCAAATATTGCCCCAATTAAATTTTTTAGCGATTTATTTCTGACAATAAGGTAAGTAGTGTGATTAATTTTTATCATTTTGAAGCATGTGGTGGACGTTTTTCTTAAAAATAACTATAGCTAAAATTTTGCAATGTGAATTTCATTGGCCTACCATATTCAAAGACATATGACTTTTGCAAGACTTATAAAAATTGTCAAGTACTAAAAGAAACATGATGCTTTTAAATTCCATACTTTAAATCAAAATATTTGACTGTTAGGGAATTGATTTCATGAGTCCGTTCCCACCATTTTTTGGATTTGTGTACATGTTAGTTATAGTTGATTTATGTCTCAAAATGGATTGAAGCAATCTCTTGTCGAAATAATGATAGTAAAACCGTGATTAAATTTTTAAGAGAAAATCTTTTAAGTTGATTTAGAATCCCTCAAGCCATTATTAATGATGGAGGTAAGCATTTTTATAATAAGTCATTTGAGTCTTTAAACAAGAAATATGAAATTATATATAAAGTTGCTGCCCCTCATCATCTTTAATCAAATAGTCAAGTTGAATTAGAAAATAGGAAGATAAAATAAATTTTAAAAAAGACAGTTAAACCAAATCACAAATACTGGTCTCTTCGGTTGATTGATGCACTCTGGGCCCATTGTACTGCATTTAAGACGACTTTAAGAATGTTACTGCATTAGCTAGTTTATGGTAAACCTCACCACTTGCCTATCAAATTTGAGCATAAATCATTTAGGGCTATTAAAGCTTTTAATTCAAATCTTGATAATGCAGGTAACGCGTGTAAATTGCAATAAGTCAAAATACTACTTTACCATTTGAATTGTTTGATTGTTCTTTTTTATATCTTGAATGATACGCATTATTATGTTTTTACTTAAATGTGTATGATGATTGTGTTTTTTTTTTGTCATTATACATCATGAGAACCTCAACAAAAATTATTATTTTCAAACATCTTAGAGAACTTTTACAAATGAAATTTTACTTAAAAGGCATAACACAATTTTACAATTACATGTTGTTAGAGATCTACAACCACCAATGTTAGTGTCCCATGTTAAGGATCTAAAAAGACAACTCAGGAAAATATGAGGTGGTATAAATGATTTTCGATTAGAGTGACATGACTCAAAAGTGTTTAATTTACTTCTGAGTATAAGAGTGTCTAGTTATAATATAGCTTAGTGAATCCGAGGTCGATCCACAAAGAAAAGATTTAATTTATTTATTTTAGTTTATCTAAAAAAATGAAAATAAAATTTAAAAATATGCAACTTAATTTAAGCAAAATTATAAAATTAAATTAGTTAGGGTTATGAATCAACTCTTAGTAATAAATACAACTTAATAAATTCTTTTTATTTTTATTTTATTGCCCAAAAGATTAATTGTATACATTATAATTATTTTTTCATTAATTTTATTATGAAATAAATACTTAGTGTGCTAAAATTTAACTTGTCTACAATAATTTTACCATACTTTATAATAATATATTAAAAATTTATTGTGCCAAACTCCCATGTTTGTCTACAATAAATCAAAATTTGAAAATATAAAATATGGATAAAATTAAATAGAAAATAATTTAATTTATATAATTAAAAATAGAATTTGATTAAATCATATTTTTTTTACCAAGAGTTTCACTTTACACTAATTATTAATATTTAGAAAAATATAATTGAAAAAATAATAATTAAAATTAAGTTATACATAATTAAAAAAATTGTATTTGAAAATTAGAAATAAAACTAATTTTATTTATTGAAAATATATTACAAAGAGAGATGAGAAGAAGAATTTGAGGAGAAAGAAGTGAAGAAAAAGTGTAAAGACGTGTGTTTCCCCCTTTTATTTATACTAATACATGATTAATCTACATCACACATATAAATAAAGCTAATTATACTATAACAATACATTTGTCCCACTAACAAAATATAAACCTAACTTAATCCACTTAAGAACACCTAACTCATTCTACTAACAATAACCACACCTAACATAGTAAAAACTTATAATTTTATAATTACCATACCTAATGTGCTAAAAAGTTATAATTTCACAACAAAAGTTGTGGATCCTCTTTAACAATGACCTAACTTATCAGATGTTCGGAATTGAAATTTGACATATGTACATTTGTTTAGAGCTTTGAATTACGTGAAATTATTATTTTAATATAATAAACACAAAAAAATACACAAAATCAAATATTTAGAAAAATAATTAGAAATTCATAATATGTTACATAATTACAAATACAAATCATAATGTAAGCACAAAATAACATTTTTATCCCTTAATGAACATACAATTTTTAACACTAATCATGAAGCTTGAGGTTAACTTAATAAAAGGACGAAGGTGAGTTGGATGTTTGATTATACCCCATTTTTTTTACATTGTGTGTTTTTATTTTGTTATTTTGTTGGCCTTCACGTTTAACTTGATTTTGCAGAATTAATTTGTTTCTTTAATATGTTTTGATTTACTTTCTTGTATAAGTGTTAGATAATATTACTCCATGACTTTTTAAGTCGTTATCTTCAATTTTCCATAATAACTGAAACCCCAAAATCAAACATAGAAGAAATACAATATAAATTGTATAAGTGTTTTCCTTCTTTCCCTTAAAATGTCATTAAGAAAATTTACAAAGCTCACTATAAACTACTACGTTTGTCAATGATCAATGAGATTTTTACTGATATTCCTTGGTTAATTGAAGCAAAAGTTCGGTTGATAGATGAGTTTTCTAATTCATTTATTTCTTACAAGCTAGTTTTGGTAGAAGTACATTTGCTAAAAAAAGGAGAGCTAAATGACTTGGCTCAAAATGTTATAACTGTGTAAGATTTGATTTCAAATGGCCACATTGTAAATATTAAAGAATGGCTTTTGATAATCGTGAACATGAAATTAAATTCGTTAGAGATAACATGAGTAAAGAATTGTTAGATGATATCTTATGATATCTTGAGATGCATCGACACGGATATGTATAGCATGCAATTAAATAGTTATCGATATTATTGCGAAAAGAAAGTGCATAGTTTAGTCTTGGGGATCTAATTTAGAAAGACGTTATTTGCCAGTTTATAAGAAAACTAGATGAAAGCCTATCCACGACCTATAAAAGGTGTTTAACTTGTTATTGGACGTAAAATCAGAGAAAGATGTGAGTTACAATCACAAATACTAGAAAATATCCTTTTATTTTGTTGTTCTTTTATTGTTTCCATTATTTTGTTTAGTGGTGTGATTTTGTATCTAATCATTATTTGCTTTTTCCTTTTACTATTTGCTTTTGAATTATTGAGTTCCGAGCTTTACATGTCATTTGATAAATACAACAACTCATTTATAGTTGTGTATCATTATATTTGTCACCAAGATATTTAAATATGAGCTTTTTTCTTTTTAAACACTCATAACTTGTTTTTGAGGATTATTCCAATGGCAGCATCTTTGAGTAGACAATTAAAAAATGTTTGTGTATTTTTTAGATTTTACTATAGAAAATATAAAAATTTTATTCAGGCAACTATAGATCTTGGTTGTGTTATAACAGAGAAGAAACTACACCTTATATATAAAGAATGTGATCGAGAGTTATCAAAACTTGTGTTAGAAGCTATTTTTATAAGAAGAAGCCAAGTGCTAAGTATTATTCCATAAGCTTTAAAAACCTCTTGGATGCCTGCCCGACCTACTAATTGGAGAAGAGTTAGTCGTCTCGAGTATGCAAGAGAGAATATCCAAAATATTAAATCATGCTGACGCTTTCATTTTCTTACCATGAGATCTTGTAACTTTAGAGATATTAATTACATTTGTATCTTGGGCCTATTTGAACATCCATAAAAAACTAATCAGTTTGTTAATTGTTAATAACTTTTATGATAGCTTGCTTCATTTTTTAACCATACAATTAAGAATCATTTCATTATAATCTTTGTGAAAAAAACTCTTTATTTGTGCTTCTATTGCTAATGAGTTATTTTATCTTTTACAAGCTTACAAATCAGAGCCACATCGTGGGATCTTGGCGTTGAATTGGTTGACTAATTATGGTAAATGCAGCCTTAGTAACAAGTGCAAATTAGAGTTAATTCTTCGTTTGTAATTATTTTCTTAAAGTGGTCAGGTAATGTTTTTTAAACTCTACTTCTATCTTTTAAAACATTGAGGATAATATCCTGTTCTAGTTGGAGGAGGGGATAGTATTGTAAATATGTGTTCTTGTTTAAAAAAACCAAAAAAACAACATTTTTTTTTGTATAAGATGGATGTGTAAATAGTCACGACTTTGAGACATCTTAACTGTTTACTTTGTATTATGTTTTGATTTTGAAATATATAGTAAGGTTTTTTTGTTCCCTTTTCTTTGAATTACTCAAATTTGTGAATTTTCCATTTGATTATTAAGTCATTTTGTTATTTACTCATTTAACAGGTATTATTAAATCATTCTCCACACACACACACACATTGTGATACATACTAGTGGGTTGTAAGATAAATTTTTTGTAGCATTTAGTTCTTTTGATTTATTAAAGATAATATCTAAGGTAGTAGAAAGTGTATATTACAAAAACAAAAGACAAAAGAAATGAGAAAAAAAGAAAAACAAATTGAATGTGTTTAATTTTGCTATATCTAAAACCTGAGTAATTAAGTCCGTAATAGTGTTTTAACACCTAATGCCTTAAGGTTAACTAGTTTGGAAGTCATTGGCCTAGAGCTCACAACTTGGTTTATAGATATATTTTTTGCTTATTTATTATATTGTTTGCTTATTTATTAGAAACTCGAATAATTAAGTCGTTAGCATTGTTTCAATACTTAGTGCCCTAAAGTCAACTAGTTTAGGAGTCACTAGCCCTACTGCCTAAAAATAGAATTTCTAATGAATTTTAGAATGAAAATATTATTTTCTTTTAATGAAACCTCATAAGTATTGTGTTAACTACTTGAGAACAAAAGAAGATTTGGTGATATCCTGGATATTGAATGAATGAAAAAGAGCTAAAAAACTTTGGAGAATTTATTTATTTGGTAGTTTAGAGGATTGATGAACAACTATTAACTTGCATATGAATTTTGTAAATCTTAATTTAATATAGTGCTTTAATTGCTAGGGGCTAGCAATAAATTGGTTGGAGAGTGTGATTATTGTTAAGAATTGTATGTTCATTAAGGAATAAAAATGATAGTTTGTGCTTATATTATAATTTACATTTATAATTATGTAACATGTTGTAAATTTCTAATTATGTTTTTCAATATTTGATCTAATTTATTTTTGTGTGTTTATTAGATGAAAATAATAGTTTCATGCAAATATAAAACTCCAAACAAATTAATGGGTGTCAAATTTAGAGCCTGGAGGTTCAAAAATTTAGGTCATTGTCGAGAAGGATTCGCAACTTTTGTTGTGAAATTATAAGTTTTTACCACGTTAAGTGTGATAATTCTGAAATTATAAGTTTTTACTATGTTAAGTACGGTAATTGTTAAAAGAATGAGTTGGGTGTGCTTGAATGGATTGAGTTAAGGTTTATATTTGGTTAATGGAACAAATGTATGGCCATGGTATAATTGGATTTATTTATGTCTGTGGTGTGGATTGATCATGAATTAGTATAAATAAAGGGCATAATACACCTCTCTATACCTTTCTTTACTTTTTTCTCTCCAAATTCTTCACTTATTTTCTCTGTCTTAATTATGTTTTAATATTTTGTAATATATTTTCAATAAATAAAATTAACTTTATTTCCAATATTGAAATACCATTTCTTTTAATTCTGTATAATTCAATTTTAATAATTACTTTTATTTCAGTTATGCTTAGCTAAATACTAATAGTAGAGTAAAGCAAAACTCTTAGTAAAAAAAATGATTTAATCAAATTCTATTTTTAATTATATAAATTAAATTATTTTATATCTAATTTTATCCATATTTTATATTTTAAAATTTTGATTTATTGTAAACAAATATAAGAGTTTGGCATAATAAATTTTTAATATCTTAGTATAAGTATGGTAAAATTGTATTTTGACTTATTATAAACAAGTTAAATTTTGACACACTAAGTACTTAATCCATAATAAAATTAATGAAAAAATAATTGTAATTTATACAATTAATCTTTTGGGCAATAAAATAAAAATAAGAAATTTATTAAATGTATTTACTATTAAGAGTTGATTCACAACCCTAACTAATTTAACTTCATAGTTTCACTTAAATTAAGTTACATATATTTAAATGCTATTTTCATTTCTTAAATAAATTAAAATAAATAAATTAAATCTTTTTTGTGTGGATTGATATCAGACTCATCGAGCTATATTATAATTAAAGACTCTTATACTTAAGAGTAAATTAAATACTTTTGAGTCGTGTCAAACTTTGCTCACTTTTTATCTTTTTTTTAGTATATATATTTGGTAAAAACTTATTTGGTCCCTATATTTTGATATTAGTACTCTTTTAATCTCTGTATTTTTAAAAGTACTTCAATATATCCCCGTTGTTAAACTATTAACACCTCAGCCATTGCTTTTTATTTCTTTTGACTTACTTTTACAATATTACCCTGTTATTTTCTTTTTTTGGATAGCAATTAAAAAAACTAAATTACCAATTTAAGCCCAAAAATTATATAAAAATAAAAAGAATATATATTAATTTTTTTGGAGTTCACATATGTCCAAAAAATTAATATTATAGAAATAAATCACTAATGTTTTTGAAAATTAATAAAAAAATTATTTCAAACCATGTAAGGATGATAAAAGAATGATCATAAAAAAATCGTCCATAAAAATTAATATATATCATTTGTGTTTCTATTTAATTTTTTGGGATTAGATTGGTAATTTAATTTTTTTATTAATTTCCAAAAAATAAATATTATTTGAAGAGGGTAATATTGTAAAATCAAGCAAAAATAAACAAAAAAGTAACAGCAAGGTGGAAATAGTTTAACGGCATGGATGTTTTGAGATACTTTTAAAATAAAAAGATTAAACGAGCTTTTACCAAGGGGAAGTAGTGTTTTAGAAGATAGAGATACTGTCTTTGTGTAACTTATATTTGTTTGAAACTTTGCTTGTGTGGTGAAGGAGTTACCTTTGGGTGCCTTGATAGTATTTGGTCGTAAGTCCCGATTTGGTTGAAGGGCAGTAAAACCAACTCTTAGCCTTGGATTGTAGCCATACTTGGAAAATTTAGATCACATATAGGTAAAGCAAGTATGGATACCCTACTCTGTAGAACATCGTCTTTCTCTACCTCTTCTTTTAGGAAAACTAGTGTTTCAAAGAATGTTGTGAATTCAGAAGAATTTATAATTGAAGATTTTGATAAAGCAATAGACTGTTTGGAATTACCCAAAATTTCCAAAGACATGATTTATAAAACAAAAAAACTTGATTTCTTAAAGACTGATTATGTTATAAAAACTGAAGAAAAAGATATAACCCTTTCAAAGCCTTTTGAAACAATTCATTTGTTCTCTGAACAATCTCTAAAGAAGCTAAAAGAAAAGAACTTTAATTATGTCCACATCGGCTTAATACAAGTCGGAATAAAACCTTTAACTAAAGAAGGACTAAACACTTCCATTCTGGCTATCCTCAGAGATGGAAGATTCATCTCCTTTGATGATTCTTTGCTAAGTAGCATATAATCAAGTCTCTATAAAGGCCCAATTTATTCTAGCTGTTACCCTAACATAACAGTTTCTTTAAAAGATAAAAATATTTTAAAAAATATGATATTACAGATCAAAACTCATAATTATCATATGATTGAAGGATCTATTCCTGTCGCCCTAATATTTAAAATATCCTACAAAGCCATGAATTCTGTGTTCAATACGCAACATAAATTTCAATTAAAAAGAGATGAAACTCTTTTCTTGCAGACTGACCTGTCCAAAGCCAACACTGTTATTCCAAGACCAATCCAATGGAAAGATGTCAATCTTCCTGAGGAATGGGTCTTAGAAGGAGACACTGAACCAGTGATTCCCATGCAACTAGAGCCAAATATAGAGTTACAAAATGTGACTCAATATTCTGATGGTAAAGTCAAATTGTCCTTTAGGAGATCTACATCGTCTAGATTCTCCGATAAAAATTCAAACTCTAGTATTCCCTCACTAGAAAAGAAATTTTCAAGAATTCCCTCGGTTATAAATCTTCCTTTCTAATCTGTAAAAAGTCAACCTAGGTTTTCCACTTCGGATATACCTAGCTTTTCTATACACTCTGTTGACTATACTACTAGCATCCCTTATCCAATTTACACTAGCAGTCAATAGGTACAAAGCCAGGAGAAGGAACCTTCTCCTCCAACTTCTTCTACATTTTCTGTTATTACAGAAAATGTAATCAGTATCTTTGAAAAAGATTTTGAACTTAATAAAACCCTTCTATATAAAGATTTTTATTCTGACAACAATAAAGACAAAAGACTTTGGTTTTTCAAAAATTTCTTAAACCAAAGAAGAGAAATACAAGAGATTTATTATAAATTTGTAAATTTGCATAAAGTTCATATTCTGTTTTTTGATTGGTTCGAAATATATGCTTATGACAATAACATTGCTTATTCCTTTAAAGAATCTAATCCTATTACAGTTCGAAAAAAGATTACTGGGTGGAATCTCTCCGATAATGATACAACCATTGAATCTGAGCATCCACCTCTTAGAAGTTTGACCATTAATCATGGCATGCCTCCTGTCTAGATTAAAGCCTCACTTTACAAAATCCATAAAACAAATGATCTAGAGACAAATTTAGGTAGCATTATCCAACAGAACAATTTCTGTAATGCTAACCTAAATACAATAGGAAAATAATTGGCCAGAATAGAAAATCAATTCCAAAAGTCAACAATAACTGTTTCTCCTCTTAGTTTGTCAAAATCTGATCTTGACAAAAAGCTTAAAGAACCTATTTTCAAAGCCTTTCAGGTTTTGAAAACTAGTCAAACGGTCGTTCAAGACTCAAAATCAGATTTTGCTAAAGCCATTAGAGATTAACTTGATTGAATAAAAGCCTCTTCTTCATCTAGTAAGGTCCAAATAGCTCCTGATAGTGCCCAATCAAGAACCATTGGTGTACTAGATCAAGACCAAATGTCCGTAGTCTCTTCCGACATAGAAGCCTTTAAAGATGAACCTGTTCCTAAAGCCAATAAAATTCACTGGGAATTAGCCCTTCCTACTATCAATTCTCCACCTGACTTAGCCATAGACAACAGACCAAGCGCATTAAACCAATCACGATTTAATGCCTCCTCTGTCTATGAGTGGAATATTGATGGTATGTCTGAGTATAACATTCTTGGATTGTTGCAACAGATGACCATGGTAGCCAATGCTTATAAAACTCAGTCGGGAACCTCTAACAAAGCTATTGCAGAGATTCTCATTGCTGGTTTTACTGGTCAACTAAAAGGTTGGTGGGATCATCTTCTCACCAAACAACAACAATTAGATATCTTTAATGCTATTCAAACAGATGAAAATGGAGCATCCATATGTGACGAATTCAATAACCCTATTCAGGATGCTGTAGCCACCCTGATTCTTACTATTTCTCTACACTTCATAGGTGATCCCTCACACCTTAGAGATAAAAATGCTGAGTTACTTCATAACTTAAGATGTAGAAAACTTAGTGAATTCCAAAGCTATAAAACCACTTTCTTCACTAGACTTTTTCTTAGAGATGATGCAAACCATATTACTTAAAAGGAAAAATTCCTTGCAGGTTTACCAACCCTCTTAGGAGAAAAAGTCAGAAACTCTATTAAAGCTCTTTACGACAATCGTATTCCATATGACGAACTCACCTATGGTGAATTAGTCAGCTTTGTTAATAAAGAAAGTTTAAAGATTTGTCAAGATTTGAAACTTCAGAAACGTCTAAAATGGGAGCTTAGACAATCTGAGCAAGAATTAAGCGGTTTTTGCAAATAATTTAATTATGATCCTTTTAAAACCTCCACCTCCAAGGATTGTAATGGTATGTGTTCTTCAAAACCTTACAAAAAACATTACAAATCAAAAGATCATAAACATTCCCCACTAGATTTTAAAGAATCTTCCCAAAAGAAACATTCAAAACCTTATAGGAAGCCCCACTTCTCTAAAAGAAAGGATTTTAAAACCACACCAAAAACCCCTTTTAACTATAAAGAAGCCACATGCTATAAATGTAGAAGAAAATGCCATACCAAGAAATTTTATAGAATGAATACAAAGCTTCATGAACTTGGTCTAGATGGCGAAACACTTTCTAAAGTAGCTCCTTTGTTAATTGAGTTTTCTGACTCTAAGTCTTCCTTGACGGGAGATAGTGAGCCTCTACAGGTAGACGAGTTAATTGACTCCGACTCTGTATCTAGTAATAGTGATTCTGACACAGAATCCTATTTAAAGAAAATCAATGTGTTAACTAAAGATCAAGAAACTTTTCTTGAACTAGTCAAACATATTTCCAACCCTGCCCTCCAAAAAGAATACCTTGATAAACTTTTAAAAACCTTAGAATTAGGAGATAAAACAAAAACCTCTAAAGCCCCCATTATTAAAAAGAATACGTATGATCTTACTGAGATCCTTGATAAAAAGAAATCAACGAAAACAACTCTTAATATTCAAGATCTCCAAAAAGAGATAAAAGAAATCAAACTTGAGATAAAAGACTTGAAAGAAAAACAAAAGAATGATTCGGAGACTATCCAACTCCTGTTAAAAAAACAGTTAGAAGATAATTCTGATAAAGAATCAGATTCTGATGGTGATAGTAAAAAACAAAACCTTGAAAACATTGAATCTTTACCCAATGATTTTCTTTTTGTTCTAAAACAAATCACCACAAGAAAATATTTAATAAAGATCACCTTGATCCTTTCTAAAGATTTTCAAATAGATACCATTGCTCTTTTTTATGCCGGTGCTGATTTAAATTGTATTAAAGAAGCCATTGTTCCTAAAAGATTTCATGAAAAGACAAACGAAAGACTTTTTGCTGCTAACAATTCAAAACTAAAAGTCAAATCTAAAGTTGATGCTTTTGTTCATAATAACGGTTTTGAATTTAAGACCTCTTTTATTTTAACAAATGACATACATCATACTGTTATTTTAGAAACTCATTTCATTAACCTTATTACTCCCTATACTGTCAATTATGATAGTATATCATTTAAAGCAAAAACCAAAAAACTAATTTTCCTTTTCATTGAAAAACCTAAAACTCGAAATCTGAATATTGTAAAAGCTTGTTCTGTTTACCAAAATCATATCAACGTTTTAATTAAGTCTAAACAAAATGACTTAGTTTGTTTACAAAAAGATTTGGGTTTATAAAGAATTGAAAGCCAATTACAAAATGAATTTATAAAGCGAAAAATTTCTGATTTTAAAGCCTTAATTGAAAAAGAAATATGTGCCGATCTACCATCTGCATTTTGGAATCGAAAACAACACTTGGTTGATTTGCCTTATGAAAACTCTTTTGATGAAAGACAAATTCCCACTAAAGCTCGTCCTATCCAGATGAACATGGAATTGGAACAACATTGTAAAAATGAAATCAAAGACTTAGAGTCTAAAGGCCTCATTGTCAAATCTAGGTCTCCGTGGTCTTGTGCCGCTTTCTATGTCAATAAGAACTCAGAAATAGAAAGAGGAACACCTAGACTTGTTATTAATTATAAACCTCTTAATAAAGCGTTAAAATGGATAAGATACCCTATATCTAACAAAAAAGATTTACTCCAAAAACTGCATTCTGCTTTCATTTTTTCGAAATTTGACATTCAATTTATTAAAGGAGATACAAATTCTATCTCTGATTTCCTAACCAGAGAGTTTCTCCAAAACAAATAATATCGCCAAAAAGAAAGGACAAAGGGAAAGGTATCCTTAAAGACCCTGAAGCCTAAACAACTTCTAAAGAACCTCAGACAACCCCTTCTAAAGAAAAATTACTATCTTCAGCCATGCCAGTCAAATCATGGATTGACATAGTCGATGATCAAGAAGCTCAGTCTAAAGCTATTGCCTCAGAAGAACAGGTCAAAATATGGATAAATTCTCTTTCAAATTCTCCAGAGCTCATCTTAGCTCTTCAAAATATTTCACAAAGTCAAAAACCTATTAAAGCAATCCCTTTACAGGAAAAAACTATTTCTAAAGAAATTTCAAAAAAACCATCTTCAAATATTGTTCTTTCTGATGAAAGCTCCAATTCTCAAATTGTTGTCTCCCAATCAAAGCTCTCCCAAAAATCTTCGGATTAGGTTTATAAAACTCATCATCAAATGTTTTATCTATGGAAGATGGATTTTATCATTTTGATCTATTTCAAGCTATTTCAAAGATTTTCCCGTAAGGCCGATTTTTTAAACCATGGGATTTGTCAAAACCCCAGTCTTTCTACCAAAGCATTTTAGAATTCACTGAGTCCGTCAAGTTTAAACACTTCTTCCTCAGTGAATCCTATACTGAGCCAGCTTATTCCATTGCTACCATATTGAAAGTTTTGAGCCCAAAAGAGTGGGGTGACCAACTTCACATTCTAAAGCCTTTTCTCGCTACCTTTAAAATACATTTAAACCATTGTTTGTCCTTTTCCTATTGGGATTACCAACAGGCCTGGTTTAACACATTTTTTATTCAAAACCCAAAAAAGACCCATTCTTGGTTATTTTTCTTCAATTCCAAAATAACCATCCAAAACCTTCCAAATTGGTTCCAACAATGGTGGAACTATTTCGGTCCAAACCCAGAAATCTTAACCCCAAATGCCATTCACTGTTTAAACCTCTTCAAAGCCCATTATATTCCTTTTGAGTCTGAGAAGAGATTTCCTCATTTTCTCTGTTTTTGTACAAATTTCTTTCTTCCCTGGGTCTGGATGTGGAATTTCCAATACCACACATATGAAGCCCAATTAATTCTATAAAGACGCTTTAAAGTCAAATGGTGGTCTAAATTTGATGAGCGAGTCAGTGTCCTGAAAGCTTATTTCAAGCATGGCTTTCCTCAAAAGGCCTCCTTACTTCTACTATTCAAGACGTTAAAGCCCATAGTACATTTCTTGCTCAAAGAACAAAGGCCCAATCCCTTTTGGCCAGTGCAAAGACTGAAGATGAATATTTTAAAGTCATGCAGCAGCTCCTTGCCTCTAGATCAGAACCTTTTGTTGCGAGTTCTTCTAATGAAACTGAGCCGTTCATTTCCCTTGGAGATGATAACGAAGATGACTGCTTGAGAATTCTTTCTCCATTAAAGCATTCTTAAAGCTATTATTTGTAAAAAAAAAGAGTAATTTTCCTTTATATTTTCATATATGCAATTTTCACTATAATTTTCCTTTGTAATTTCTTTGTATATATGAAATAGAAATTTTCATTATAAATTCTCCAGAAAACTGTCTTCCTTCACTCTTTATCCTTACCATAAGGAAAAAGCTGTGAAGACAATTTTCTCCCCTCTCCACCGATGGTTTCTTGGTCCACGTAAAGCAAATGATGCTGTCACCACGTGAAGCTTATTCTAAAGTCTAAAAAGTAGGAGATGCTGTCTCCCACCAACTCCACCCAGAGACACCACTCCCCATTTACGCATGTGAAGCTACAGCAAAAGCTCACTACAGACAATTCCAAGAAGTGGGATATAAGACGGGCGGAGCTCTTGAAGAGAGGCAGAATTTTTTCTTCTCCAAAATTCTTCTCCTTCTTAGGAAATAATAAGACCTTGAGGAACTATTCCTATCTTGTAATTTTCCCATTCTTCTCCATCTGTAAACATTCTTTTAATATAAAATTTCTTGGATTCAAGCACAATTTCATGTAAGATTATGATGTATATTTAAATTTCCTATAATTTATTAAAGCCTGTAATTTATTTAAAGTTTGTGATTAATTTAAAGCTTTGTTTAAATTTTGTAATTTTATTTTTATAAGTATGCTCTGCAGTTGCAGCCTAGGCTGATCTTCTACACCAGAAACTTGTTATAAAAACTGCTACGTTCCTCTAAGCTATAGAGACCAGATCTCTGCCCTTAGTTATATCTCTCTTTCTCCCACCATTCAATCAAAGTACTACTTTATGAGAATCAGATCTAGTACTATCTTTATGCCTATTGGTATATCGGCTGAAAACTCGAACGTGCAGGATATTGATCTATTCTAAGTCAAATCTGGTCCCTAAGGCAGATTAAGTTCTGCATCGATCAGGTACAACAACGCCACGTACTAAGATTTATTGCTTTAATTTGTCTTTCTTTATTTATTCTTCTTAAAATCCACACACTCTTAAATCCTGGTCGTTCTGGTATCATATATATATATATATATAAAATATTATATTATATTATATTTTTAAAGAGCCTAAAATGAGTTGGGTTGAGTAACACAACAATGGTAATAAATTGGCGAGTTCGGATTTATATATTTTGACCCAAATAGATTAATGAATGGGTTTGGGCATATGCAATTTATTGCAACATGAAAATTGCTCAAACACAACTCATTAGCAGGCCTAAGTAGATGGATGCTTTGTAAATAGTGTATCTCCAATTAGCTTGAGCCCAACCTAATGCATAAGGTGTACCATGCCTAAAACTTGTAGGTCTAGATTGCCTTTTCTAGGTTTAATGATGCTATACTCATTCAGTTGGAATATTTAATTTGTATTACAATTGATGTGCTGCTAATATAATTTCACCATTTGAATTAAAAAATAATAAGGTTTAATAATTAATTATCACTTAAAGCAATCAAATAGTGATACATTATTTGCAACCTCAGTTAAGATATAAACTAATTACCCTAATTAAGTAAGTATAACATTATTATTCTAGTTTAGACCCAAAACCTGGGCTTATTAAAAAAGCTTGGACTTAGCCTGAGCCTGATAATTAAACACAAAACTCTATTCTTTTTTTAAATTTACTCATTATTATACTATACACTTAAGTTTATAACTAAATCTAAAATGTCCAATCCAAAAGTCTACTAAAAATATTTAAAAGTTTTTAATAAATTTTTTATCTATAAAAAATTTAAAACCTTTTTAGAAAAATAACTAGGGGTAAAAAATAGTTGTCTAAATATGTTACGCATAGGCTAACTCAGTTCTGACCAATCGAGCTCGGCTTGGCCAAACCATACCTGGATT
Source organism: Luvunga scandens (assembly GCA_030449905.1). NCBI lineage: Eukaryota > Viridiplantae > Streptophyta > Magnoliopsida > Sapindales > Rutaceae > Luvunga > Luvunga scandens. The sequence continues at coordinate 659,573 of JASUUG010001019.1, read as the reverse complement.
CGACTGTTTTGCCATTCCTATATTGATGCATACCTTATTGTCAAGCTATGTAAGGATGATAAAAGAATGGTCATATTTACTTTTCACCTTTTGTATCGTAAAATTAAACTGAATTTGTAACTTTGTTATCAATTTGATATTAAGCGTGACAAAAATAATGTGCTTTGCCACAAATAAAACTTGATCTTATGTGTTAAATAAATATGTTGTTTTATGCTGAGTTCATTAGATGGGCTGGCTTGGCCGAAGGATTTTTGAATTCGTCGACAATACGCATGGCCCCTTAGCCCAAAACAAATGTTTTTTTCTAAAAAAACTTTCGTATTTATTATTTTATAATTTATTTCATTAAATCTCCTTTTCATCTTCTAAAATCATAGCCGGAATAACTATCGGCGCTGCAGCAGCAAGTCGTGACTCTCGTACGGTGTCTGAAGCCGCTGATATAATTACTTAATTCATTTAATATTTTAATATCAGAAAATCTAACCTTAAATATTATTTAATTATTTTTTATGAATTTTTAATTAATCAATTAATTCATCTTTAACTTAAACCAAATAAAAAAATTAACTGCAACCATGGGTAAAATTGTACTTTTCTGAGTTCTAAAGAGGTAGTTTACAATTGATTTATATAAGATTGTGCAAAATTAACATAATATATACAATCATCGGTATATTATAACAAGAACACTGCTGATATATGATAAGAAAAATCTAAGGCAATCTTAGATGAAGTATAATATAAAAGCTTAGATTTTTATCTTTACTAAGATCAATGGATTCTTCACTTAATACATGTGAAGAAATGGCTACTTCCATTTAAATATAACTAAAGAAAAAATGATAATTTTTTTTAAAAGAGACTTAAACTACTGTCCTCATTTTTAATGATGCATTTGACCAAGTTGCTATTGAGTTTGAACTCTATATGTGTGTGTGCGTTTCAATTCAGGATTTTAAATTTCTTAAAGTTCGAAAAAATTATTACGTTATATAGTTTTATAGTATAATAATATAATATTATTAAATTATATGACTTATTAATTTTATTAGATTTTAATAAAGCTCATCATCCTAGACCAGATTAATATCCTCTCTCTCTTTCTCTCTCTCTATATATAGAGACACACACAATTTTTTTTTTAAGTTAAAAAGACTAGTTGTGGAGACAAGCCAAAATCATAATGTCATATTAAAATGGGTGGAATTAAACCAGTAGCAATGAATAATAAAAAGATGCGATGTTCGTTGAAGCTCCTATTTACTTATTATGCAAAGCAATAGCCAACAGCATTTCATTCAAAAAAGTAGCATTGATTTCAAAAAGAAGAGTACATGTGATATATAATTAGACTCACAATATCAAAATCCAATTGGTCACTTTTTTCCTTCAGTCAAAAACAATAATTTTCATGAGACCAATCACCAAGAAACATAACAAGAAAAAGCTTGAATGGTAACAAAAAGCATTCAAAATGTATGGGATAAGGTTTTTGTTGAAACAAGTTTATCCAAGAAGATAAAATATATAATTATTTTTATGGGTTAGATTTTCCTTTCACATGTATGTCGATTGAGTCCGACTCTGGGTCGACCCATGATTGATAAATCTTCTCATTTTGACCAAACTAGAAATTATAATTATGCATACTTTCTTCTACTCGTCCCAATCAACATTTCTTTTCTTATATTCTATTCAATTTCATGTCACAACTTTTTGTTCACTCTTAGCAACATTGAATCAAGTCACAAAGTTGCATGTCACTTTATAAAAATAGAAAAGATCTTACTCTTCTATCATTTGAACATAATTCGAGAGTTCTTTTTTTCACCTTTTTTCCCTTTTAAAATCAAACTATTGGCCTTTTTTTTCTTTTTATATTGTTGGAGCAGGACTTCAATCGTTCACGTCCCGTGTTAACTCACTGAACATGACTTTGTCGGGTGATAAGAACATGGCATGAGCCTGTTGGAGGTTAATTCGACAGTTAAGTTCACAAGTTTTCTCAGATATTATTATGACCTGTTATTTTTTTATTAACTGATAGTCTCCAGCATATAATCACTTAGTTGTTGTAAGTATTAAAAAGGAACGAGGACATCTCCACTTGAGAATATATATAAAACAAATTAACAACCTTCTGATTCCTCCTACTTACGAAGGAATGGTGGCTCTCAAACACCTCTTTAAATAGCCACTATCAACTAATTAATTTTTACATATGTAGTTAATTAAGTAAGTTGAACTAACTCTTCAATGTTAATGCATACTAGTTTATTATTTAAATTCGAAGTATTTAAGTTCATTCAAATTTAAATCATTATTTACTACCACTAACCCCAAAACTTGGCTTGCCCAATTCGTGTGTGCAGGAGTTTACAAGCTTGGCTTCTTACGAACAATGAAGACTTTCTTATTATAAGCCACCTAAGAGGTTTATATATTTTCAATGTAAGATTTGGTATATATTTTGAAATACCCATCACATAATCACAACATTTATGAAGTAAATTGTTCAAATAGATCATATAATAAGTTTAATTGTGAGTAACGATGTGGAAACAAAGTGTACCGAGTAACAAAATAGAAGACAAGACAAGACAAGAAAAAAGAAAGTTTAAAAAACTAAACTATATGCTCTCATCTCTCTTCTAGACGATAGGGGATCGTATAACATATGCGATATATAAATCTACCTAAATGAACATGGGATGATGTATATCATCATCCTCTTCTTTTTGTTTTCAACAACGTTTCAATGCAAGTACAGTAATTATGTGGCATGTGAATATAACCGATATGAAACAGTACCGCTGACCACTATATAGTAGGTCAAAGCCTATTATGGGTTGCATAATTTTTATCACTACAGAGAAATTAGGAACCTCCAAATTGATTTGGATCACTAATTTTATTGGAGAATTTTGGCATATGTTGGTAAGATCTAGATTCTAGAATGTTGTATTGCATGCACCTCTATCACTATCGGGTCCATCAACGTTGATTTAGGTTCTTGCAATACTTATCTTGATAATTGTGATAGTTAACCGACTAATCACTAGCCGTAATCATGATACTTATCTTCATTCATGTTTCCAACCCACCAATTATTCCTAAGCTTGAAGTCTGCGTGCCAATAAAATCTTGCCGAGTTAGAAATAAATAGGAAGGTTTGTCTATGGTTAAGTTGGGCATGTAGAATAATTACGCTGTAGGAATATCATATATTGCTAAGGAAATAATCTCAAAATTGATTGAGAATAATCTTTTGATGCATGATATAAGCTTGAATTAATCTTTAATTTTTGAACTAATTTTTGAGTATGAGCTAACTTATTAGAAGATTAATTTACACTACTTTTGCACATGACAAGAATCACACAAAATACTTAATATACACATGATTGCTAAAGATATTAATAAGTTAAATAATGCATCAACTGAGAATGATTCTGGTTAAGGGGACAGCCGTTAACTCTTGGACTAGTTTGAGCTTATATATAAAGTATAGGATCATAATTTTCTCCTAATAATATCTTATCTAATCAAATACACTTACACGATTGGTTGTTAATAAATAAAAATATAACAATTAAGTAAATTTTAACCATATATAAATAAAAATATATATATATATGTCAAAATATCCTTCAAAATTCAAATATGATCCATGAGAGTATCCTTATCTTAAGTTGTAAAACACATTTCTAGCACGAGATACTTCTATTCTCACATGTGAAATAACATTTATTATTTGTAGCACTAGGGCCAAGTTTAAAACTTGCATCATGGCTTACATCACGGGGGCACTACGATTGATTGCTTAATTCTCGAGTACAATTCCATCTTATAAGTCCATCCTTAATTCTTGAAAACAGTCTTTTTTAAGCTAAGTTTATAAATTTGGTAAAATCTTAATTTTTTAATTATTTTAATTATAATTAAACTTTAATTATAATTTTTAATCTTATAATTTCATCGGCTTTTACGTGATATTAGAACTAACTCACGTAAGAATAAAATTCAGATTACTTTATTACATGAAATATATTAGATAAAAAGATTACTTTACTTGTGAAGAGATAATTTCACATTAACAATAAAAAGATTTAACTTCAAATGTGACGATGTTAAAACTTACATGTGTGAGCATCACAAATTAACTTCCATATAAACTCGAAAACATATCCTAACTCCATAGATTTTTTTTAATTCTTGCAAACGAAGTGACCTGCGATGAGTCACATCCGGACCACTAGCAATGATGCTTGCAACACTTACAACTGTAGATGAGCTGTTTAATTCCCCAAATTATTGAAATGGTACCATGGATCTTACATTTTCGGTGCATACGACTATCAGAAATTTCAACACAAAAATGGTTAGATCCACCCTATTATTAATGTTTGTGTACTTGTAAATCATTCATTGTAGGGACCTCCTATGACAACGTATCGATTCACAAGATAATGATTAATGATCGATGTTTCATTTGGTGAACCACAAATATCAACTTTAATTATTTATTTTCTCGCAAGATAAAAAAAAAAAAAGAAAAAAGAAAAAAGAAAGCAACTGGCTCAAAAGTAGTCAAAGGTAGTAGAGAATCATGTACTTCGAGTCACAGGAGTCGAGGGTATACATCATCGACATAATTCATGCAAAATTTCATTAATTAACATTTCATGAGTTCTGATTTTCGAACTTTTTGTTTATTTATTATTACTAATATGTGTTTATACTGAGTTCTACTCAAATTTATAATAAGGGATCTTTTTGTTCTTATATAGAGAAATGAATATCTATCTTACTAATATTTAGGGAATATATCAACTTTATTTATTCATATTTGTGGGAGATATATATATATATATATATATATTTAATAGACATAAGCACGTGACCATAGAATGAACTACATAATTATATCAAACTTCAAGAAAAAAATTGTTTATTGCAACACCTTCAATCTTAGAAAGTTGAGGGAGAGGAATGCTAGGGTAACAATAATATCCCCCCTTGCAATAGAATGGAAAACAGACATAGGCAATTGTTAATTGTGGAAAGAAATAGGAAGTAATTATATTTATACCGACCATGGCCCACGCTGATGCATGTGACACTAAATTGAATTCACATCACTACCACATTTAATTTCCCAAATTATTGAAATAGTACAATGGATCTTACAATTTGCGTACGACCATCTAAGCTTTCAACACAAATTGTTAGATCCACCTCATTATTGATGTTTAGTGTTTGTAAATTTTTCATTGTAGGGACCTCCTCTTACACAACATATCGATTCACAAGATAATGATTTATGATGGATGTTCGTTTGGTGAGCCACAAATATCAACTTTAATTATTTATTTTCTCACGAGAGGAAAAAGAAAGCACTGTAGCTGAAAATGGTTAAAAATGGCAAAGAATCTTGTACTTCTAGTTCTAGTAGAACTCAGGAGCATCCATCTACATTAGTTCAGACAAACTTTCGTTGACATATCATAAGCTTTGATTCTCGAACATCTTTTTTCTTAACATTAAATATGCGTTCACACTCGAGTTCTACTCATATTTAATATTTCACTTTCTATATAGGATAATATCTACCTGTCTTTTATATATATATATATATATATATATATATATATTACCAATTTGATATCCGAAGATTATATTGGGTCCCGATTAATCCGAATTCGAGCCGTATAAGACCATTAAAACGGCAAAGTTTTTCCAATAAATATTTAAGGCATTTACATTTTTAAATCTAGAACCGAGAACCTTAATTAAAAAAGAACAGTCTCATGCTAATATATCTAACTTTCTAATATTGAGAAGAATATATTAACTCCGCCTACATTCGTGATAACAAAGCTATTTACCTTATATACCATCTAATAAGAGCGAAGCAAAATCCATTATGATATTAGGATTTAAAATTGTACTTTAAATTTATAGACTTATGTTCTCCCAATTAACCACAAGACTCAGTAGTCTAATTATAAACTTAATTTATAGGAAAGACTAAGATTTTTTCTTCTTCTTGGTCTTTGGGTTTCCCCGTGTAAATTTAAGTTTGTCCTATTTGGTTTGCAAACTTGAACTTTATAAAAAAAATTAAGATTTTTTCTTAGCATATGGTATGCCTAGCGTTGCCTCGACGACCCGCAACCTTTTGAAAATTTGCAAAATGCTAGGTAAAACTAAAAAGTTTCCAAGGCAGCTCCAAATTCGCGATATATTTCTGTAAACTGCAACTTAAAATCATGATTCTGCTACCATTTTTACCAACATAACAATAAGTTTATTATTAGTTACTAGTTAATTAAAATCATAAATTCACAGATGAATAATAAATATAGTGGAGATAAGATGTCTAGCTAAAAGTGAACCAATAAATCAAATAGAGTTTTCACACGAAGGGAGTTGAACAAAGCGTAAAACACAAAAATTCAAGATAATTGACAAGGATCTAACTATAAAATAAAAGAAAACACTCAACAGTAAATTTCATTAAAAACATAAACTATTAGAATAAATATTCGTTTGGTTTTTATGTTTTGACTTAAGTGCTTGTTTAATACTTATACTTTAAAAAATACCTCAATATGCTGCTATTATTAAATATATTAGATTCTACTCTTACTTTTTTTAAAAAAAATTTTCACAATAATACCATAGCAATAATATTCTAGACATTAATAATTTATCTATAAAAAAGTTAATTAGCAAATTAACTAATAAAGATCAATATAAAAAAAACTAATAGTTTATGTACCTTTACAACAATCTTGCTAATAATTATTTATAAATTAAATTAATATCTGCCAACGTAAAGTAATGTTTAATATTCTTGCAACGATCTAAACAATAATTCGATATAAAAGTTTAATTTACCAAATTAATCCTACAAGTAAAATAATAACATAAAGTTTAAATTAGCTTTTATTTTGTTTTTAAGGCTAATTTGATGGATTAACATATTTTTTCTTTTCATTAATATCTCTAAGAATATTGTTGCAAGGGTATTATTGTAAAAAGAAAAAACTAGTGAGAGTAGGAATTTAACATGTTTAATAGTAGGAATGTTTTGAGATACTTTTAAAATATAGAGACTAAATAGACTTAAGTTAAAATATAGATCTAAACAAGCATTAACTCACCACAATTATATCAAACTTCAAGAGAGATTTATTTATTACAATACCATTAATTAATCTTAGAAAGATAAGGCACAATAAATGTTAGTGTAACAATAATATCCTCATTTGTAATAGATTTTTTTTAAACAACATTGGAAATGTTTAATTATGTAAAGAAATAGGAATTATGTTTATATGAAATAAGAATTGTGAAAGAGATATTATCATTTGTCCACTAAAAGTTTTATGACATATTAATTCAGTACTAATAAGTTGTTATCACTTCACTATCAAAACATCAACACAATTAAATTTTTTTTGATGTCATAATGGCATTTATAGAATTTCACATTGAAGCCAAAATGTTAACACAATTTGTTGAATGGTGAAATATTAAATTTGGAGTATTTGGCTTGCCATTATAGTGTTTGAAATGGCTTATGGTTGCTAGTGTTGAATAATATTATCAAAATTGAAATGTTTGGCTTGAATTACTTGGAGTTTTGAGATTTGAATGCACAACAACATGTTTATATAATAAAAAAAAGTAGTTTTTTTTTAATATAATGACTACTTTTCTAGGGTAATTTCTTTTTTGTAATTTCTTTCTTTTCAAATGACAAAATCGTCTTTTACACTCTAGTTAAATATTTAGTTATTTTTATCATTTTAGTAGTAAAGTGATAACAATTTAAATATTAGGTAGTAAAATATAGTTTTAAAAAAATTTTGGTACTGAATTAATATGTCAAAAAACTTATGGTGGACCAATGATAGATTTCTGTTTCATAATTTCTTTCTTTTCACAGAAAAAAATCATTTTTTATGCTTGAGGGACAAAATTAGCTTTTAACTCATATTCCATTAAATATTAATTTATTTTTAACTGAATGGTGGTAAAGTGATAACATGTAAACATTTAGTGGTAAAATGCAATTTTCACCAAACCTTAGTACACATTGATATGTCAGAAAAACTTAAGTGAGAAAATGATAAGATTCATTGGAATTATATGGATATTTATTAATGTTCCACAATGGAGGAAAGTGAGAGTAATTATTTTTGTGTTTGATTTGAAATTGGTTATGAGTTTGATTTAATTATAAATTAGTGTTAAATAAGTCAAATATACATACGATTTATATTATTTAGGTCGAATCAGCTTATAAGATACATGAACGACTTAAATTAAATAAGAAAAAGTGAGTAGCTAATTCAAATTGGGAAAAGGGCTCTAGAGTTCTCTATTTAAGAGAGATATATAAAGTCTTTAATGATGTCTCAATAAGAAGAAAGGAGCATAATTCAATTGTTCTAATGCACACTCTTTATTTTTGTTGCATATTTTTCTTCATCAATATTTCTTTTGTTGTTCAAAATTATCGCGTTTGGACTACATATTCACAATTGTTATCATTGTATCTTGCAGATAAAACCACTTTATTTGTCTTTCTTGCACCGAAAAATCTTCCTTTGAGACACAGAATTTGTCTTAAAGACAAGCGCTCTTGCATGTCTTGACAAATACTCTATTTGTTGGTCGAATACAACTTCTGTGTTTAAGGATGCAACTTTGTGGTTCATTGTGCAAGATGTTTTCTTTCGAATGCAATTTCAAGGATAATATGTTATTGTCAAGCTATTGTTGATCTCGTTAGATTTAATGATTAATGTCGCTATTCTAACTTATTTTGAAGTTAACATAAGTAATATTGACTCATATTTCCAATAAGTACCGCATGAGATTTTTTTTTTAATTTTATGTTACTTTTAATATTACACATTACAATTTTATAAAAACCTATGTTATTGTATTTCATCTAAAATTTATCTTAAAAATTACCAACAAGAAAGTAGAGATATGTTTCTAAAGTTAGACAAATTAATCTTAATCTTACAAATTTAGAATATACATGATGGACTCAATCCTTGAATTTTTAGACTGAAAGAAGGAAGTATCATTTACTAGACCAATAAAAATTGACTTGGCTTTTGCTAGGCAAGTTTGAATTTAGTTATAATTAATGAAATCAAAGAACCCCTTTTGTATAAGTTTTGGAGAAACTTTTTTTTTTTAAAAAATTAATTGAACTGACCATTTGGTCCTAAGGATGGCAATTTTTCATATTTGGGATAGGACTAAAATATATTTTTGTCCAAAAAAAATAAAGGGATGGGAATGAGACATTTTTTTTATATCCCACTTGTATAAACGGAATAAGATTGTGATTTTGTCCCATTACCAACCTTGTTGGTTTGTTTTATATTATATTATTGAATTATTAGATATTTTAACATGATTGAAGTTAATTATTGTCCAAATCTATCATTTTAAAGCATAGGTCTTGATATTAATGTGTAATGAAAATAAATAGGTAATTAAAAAATGTTGGGATAAAATTATATTCGAACATGTATATAGTTAAAATAAAACTATTATTTGATTGTTCTACTTTGTATTTATTTAAGATTTTTGATATATTGAATTATGATAATCCTTAAAAGAAAAAAAAAAATTTATTTATTTACATTTGGGATTATTCATGATAATAGAATGGGGCGAGATATTTAATGAGATAGGGATTGAGATCGGCAAATCTCATCCCATCCCGTCCCATTACCAACCCTAATTGGTTCAATTCCTTACGAAACCACTATATTTATTAGTACACATCAATCATAAAGCTTTAAACCACTATAATATTTTTAATTAATGTACGTATAATTTTTCGGACACTTTTAGATAGTAAGATTTTATTAATTTTTTGACATCTAATGGTGTCTAAATAATAGGTGCTAGACCCATAAAATTAAGGTCCTATTTGATATTAAGGTTGAGTAGTTTAAATTTAAAAATTACATCGTAAAATGTTTGTTGTAGTTTGATAACTAAGTTGATTTAATCTACTATTTGTATTCATTATACACTATTAGTTTTTATTTTATGATTATAATTTTTTTTATAATAATTAAAACTTAAAACTATAATACCTTTATACCAATTAGCATTTAAATATAAAGTAGACTAATTTATTATTTTATTATTATAAAAGAAATTAAGACAATATGGGGACATTACCAATGGCCATTGCCGAAGCCCAATGCCCAAACCAGGCATGTCGATTAAAATAAAATTTGATAAATTAGTCAAAAAAATATTTATGAAAAATAAGAAAAATAATAATATAGCCGACAGTGAAAGCGACGAATGAGATGAGGCCACGTATCCCGATAAATCAACGAGGAGCCTCAGCTCGTCCACGCACATTTATTTTTCATTCTCAGTTCAAGGGGAGGCTGTCATTTTAACACGTGTATTTTCCTTTTTCCGAAAAAGTGTCACTTTTTTATGTTTTCTTAAGTACGAAAGAATCTTCCAAGACTTGCATCAAATTTAATTTAACAAAATTTAAAATATTCAAAATATTTTAAGGGACGTCAATTCTTGTCTCTGCGGTCCTATTTGCCGGGATAGCTGCGTTAAAGTAATCTAATTGTCGACTCAAGTTACGATAAGAGAATTGAGTTTGAAGATTTAAAATGGTAGGCTTTTTTTATTCAATCATGCAGAAAATTTTTGTCATAATATTTATTGGTGGAACTAAAGATGAAGGTGGTGAATTTTTTGAAAGAACTGGGAATGTATATCCCTCAAAACTCTTAACTTATTGTGTGGATATTGAGTGAAAATATCTTTTATATTTATCTTAATATCCTAATTTTCCTCATCTCATTGATAATTTATATTAGTTTGTCCAACTCTCTCTCTCTATCTATTGTAAAAACATAAAATAAAACTTTAATAGTTCATTAAATAAAACTTATTATTTAGGAAAAAACTGAATTTGTTTAGGATTTTTATTTTTGTAACTTAACATGTTGTAAAACTAAAAGAAGGAAAAAAAAAAAAGGTTCCCTCTTTAAAAGGGTGCCGCCCATGACTCTCATTCTTGGTCGAAGCAAAACTCTATTTTTTTTTTTGAGGGCGACATCGTGTTCTCTATGCTGTCACCTTCTACCATCTTGTAGAGATTTTTACAAATTATTATTCATCTTGAATTAAATAATATATTATGTAAGCCGAGGTTAGTGACGTCAGAAATTAATATATATTTTTTGGTCCCAAAAATAGTAGTCTATCAAAAATTTCTAACATCGAATTTGAGTCCTGCTTTTCCGAAATTTATTTCACGTTTTCCGAAATTTAATAGAATAATTGAACTGACAAGATCTCTTGCCAATAAATCGAAATCTTTCATGCATTTTGTACTTATAACATCATTTATTAACGTACATGGTGTAAATTTAATGATCCGATCAATACATACATACGTATGTGTAGTTTTACAATTTATGTATTGTCCTTTTTCTTACCCAAAGAGCTTCTACTAATATCTAGAGCACGAAAGATCTAAGAAAATTTTAAAATGTTTAATATATTGTGGCCATTGAAATACAGCCACGCCTCTTTTTCCTTAGCATGAAGGTAAAAAATTATCAATTAGATTTAAGTTTGTCCAATAATTATGAAGCAACTTCATTTAACTAATCACTTAAACTTAAATTCAGAACAGATAAAAATTAGAAATTTGATTTGAAATTTATCTATCCACACCTTTTCAAAAGAAAATTAGAAAGGAAAACGTTGCATATGAATTTTTGAGAAAGTAAATGGCACAATTCCACAATTCCAATGATAACTAAACCATGTGTTATACAATCCTTTTTCTCTCAGCTTATGAATTATTATGTATTTCTAAAATCCATTGATAAATGATGGCTATCCGTAACGTCTTGTCGAGTTGACCCTTTCTTTTTTATGACGTTTTTATGATAAGAGAAATAAATATTAGCTCTTTTTTAGTCCTATGAAGAGTTGTTAATTGCCTGTTTTTATCTTTCTCTTTTAATTTGTTTAGGAACTCCTCTAGAACAGTAATGCCTGTTGACTAGACTTCACTTAAAAAAGATTCTAATGGCCAATACCAATAAAAAATTGTGGTAAAGTAAACAAAAATAAATAAAAATAATGTTGCCATATCAAAATTCCATTTTGCTCTCCCTCCTTACCATATAAATAGCCAAAGCTGAACCCCAAAGCCATTCACTCATAAACGCATAAGCTTTCACTTTCCAGAAGCTAAAAAATTTTTCCAACAATGGTGGCCTTATCAACAAAACCAGCAATCGAACAGTTCCCGTATATCGAAACCTGTTGCAAAACTTCCGCATTATTCACTTCAACTTCAAGTTCAATCCCTCTTATTGACCTCTCAAATCCTGACTCAAAACACATTCTTGTCAAAGCCTGTGAGGAATTCGGATTCTTCAAGGTAATCAATCATGGGGTCCCCCTGGAATCCATTTCCAGGCTTGAATCTGAAGCCATCAGGTTTTTCTCATTGCCATTTTCCGAGAAAGAAAAATCTGGCCCTCCAAGTCCTTTTGGCTATGGCAACAAATGCATTGGACAGAAAGGTGATGTGGGCTGGGTTGAGTATCTTCTCTTAAACACCAATCAAGATTCAAATTCATCTCTCGGCAACAACCCAGATCAGTTTCGGTATAAAAACTCGACCGAATGAATCAAAATTCAATCTTTTCATTCACAAAGTTCTGTTTCTGAATTCTCAGTTTCTTTCGTTTGCTGTTTCTGGTTTTGTTGCAGCTTTGCTTTGAGTGAATATATATCAGCAGTGAAGAGGATGGCATGTGAGATTCTCGAGTTGATGGCAGATGGATTGAAGATTCAACCGAGGAATGTTTTGAGCAGGCTGTTGATGGATGAACAGAGTGACTCTGTTTTCAGGCTGAATCACTACCCACCACGCCCAGATAGTATTACCAATTTGATTGGATTTGGAGAACACACAGATCCACAAATCATTTCTGTTTTAAGATCCAACAACACTTCAGGATTGCAAATTTCTCTCAGAGAAGGGAGTTGGATTTCAGTACCTCCTGATGAAGACTCATTTTTCATCAACGTTGGTGACTCTTTACAAGTAATAAGCTATATTTTTTTCCCTTATCTTTTTATTGTTATTGAAGCTTGGTGTAGGGAGATTTTTAATGGTTTGGTTGGGTTGGCATTGGCATATGCAACATGCAGGTACTGACCAATGGGAGGTTCAAAAGTGTGAAGCATAGGGTTTTGGCCAACAGCTTGAAATCAAGAGTTTCGATGATTTACTTTGGTGGACCACCTTTGGGTGAGAGGATTGCCCCATTGCCTTCACTCATGAAAAATCCTGAACAAAGCTTGTATAAAGAGTTTACGTGGTTTGAATACAAAATATCTGCTTACAATTCAAGATTGGCCGAAAACAGGCTTTTGCATTTTGAGAGAATAGCTGCCTCTTGAGAATTAATCTGTTTTGTACACTTTGTGTTATCATGTCATTCCATTCTTGTTAACGAGTTCTCAATAGTTAATCCCATCATACATTACCTTTGTAAAATATAGAACATTTTGATGATTTATTGTATGTGGGTGTCAGTTAGCTCGAAAGAATATCAAAGTAGAACAACAGGCATGGGTTTTGATCTTGCTCACATAGCAAACTAGTTATTCGTAATTGTCATATGATAATCTATTGTACACTTGATCTTTGTATTATCATCTTCTAATTACTCGCCTTTGTTGTTAATAATACAAGTTGGTTGTCATACTTAATCTCATCAGCTGCCTTCGTCGAATATGGAAAGATTTTGATCATTTATTGTCGTGGGTGTCAATTAGCTCAGTAAAACCTATTAGGTAGTACAAAAGAGGAATGGCTCGAGCCCCACACATGTGTATGCGCTATCTAGTGACGTATATGTAACTGACCCTAACATTTTTCTGACATGTATGATGTAGAGATCGAAGGATTTGCACATAGTAAAGCGATAGAATCCTGTGGGCTCCTTTTGAAAAGGATTAGGGACCACAAAATGATAAAAAGAACAGGCACATTGATTGGTACCATGGCTTCAGCTCAGGCCAAGAAGAAACCGCGTCGAAGAGAATTGATTTTGAGTTCCTATCTTTTTACCAGACTCACGGCTAGAATTAAGACACTTAGTCCTCGTGAAAACTTTGCATTTTCAATCGTTGTTTTCGTAAATTTATGCAATTCTTTAACTTCTGTGACTGCCCGTTGAATGTTAACAATGGTTGATATCTTGGTGGTAAAGGCCGCTTCTGCCCATGTGTGTGTGAGAAAGCCAGAAAGGAAATCTACGGATGCATGAAATATCAAAATCAATCAGTGTTGGACCATTACTGGGAAACCCCACATGATGTACCAATAATTCTTTGACACATTTTCAAGGAAAATTTTGATGCCGTGTACGTGTGATAGTTATCGTATCAAAGCAAAGGGACTACTCATAATCACATATCAAAACTTCAGCACGTATTGTCTTGCCAGTAGAATCTGTAACATTTTCTATTTATGGTGATGTAAGAAAACATCATGAAGGAAAATGGAAAGAAGGATGGATATTCACTGAATATTTAACATCTTGTGAACCGTATCCTATTGCAGAATATACACCCTCAAAAGAGAGAACAATTAATGAAGTAATTTAGAATATCTAGAGGTACTTGCTAAAATCCTCTGCAACTCAAGATGCTTGAAGATATAAAATATCTTGAGCATTATGACATTCTTGAAGAATTGAAATGAAGTTTTCGGACACTATTTCAGGAGTAATGCCAATCAGAATACAATACCAATAAAATCTACAGCTAAATATCAGAGTCTCCTTCTTTACCCTGTCTATATAAATAATGAAATTTTGTAGCCTAAGCTAACAATATTCTTCAAAACTTCAATGCTAAAATTTTCCACATATATAAAGGTATCTTTACAGCTGGTTTCTCTAAAGCATTTTAGACGGGAGTTCATGTTGTCGAACGGATATCATAAAATCCAGTCAAAAATTAAATGATAGTGACTGGGAATACAAACAAATGGAACTCGGAGAATAGAAAAAACTGGGGATTTATTAGTAGATTAATTTCAAAATATTTACAAAGGAAAAAATATCGAGACTGCTGTAACAAGAAAATTTTATGCTTTTAGATTGTTATTTAGCATGTTTAATAGCACAAATGAAAACATATATGACACGAAGGAACAACCAAAACCAACGAGGGTATATGGACATCCTTGATTCTTCTTATTAAAGATGATCTTCAAAATGAAATCCAAAAGCCAAATAGAGAACTTATTTCAGTAATTAGAAGATGATTGTACCAATTGGCTAATCAATACTACTTCATTCACTGATTTAATGACTTAAGCTAGCTGCCAAAGCAGCAGGCAGACAATCAAGACAATAGGCATCAAACTGGGCTTCATGAAACGGGCTTTCTGAAGACCCCCAATAACCAATTCTCGCGTGAATTGCTAAGGATCCAATAAGTCCAACATTGATTTCTTCGGACGTGTTAATTGGACAAATGTGGCCATAGTGACTAAGTGACTAGGATAGATATCTTGTACACGGAAATTGACAATTCGCCCTGTCAATCCTCAGGTGCCCAAATACCTCAATTCTCTCCCATGAACTATTTGTGTCAATGAATTAGTTCGAGCCAAAATTTGAGATAATGGATGTAATTTGAAACAAGAATCATAAGTGCTTGTTGAGGGACTTGAGGTTACCAAATTTGAGGAGTTGGCATCAATTTATCCACAAATGAAATAGAGCACTTAACAACACCTGTCTTAGGCTGCAGAACATTGAACTACTAATTACAGCTTAAAACAAGAACTGACTTCTAATGTTTTACAAACAATGTCAATGTCCAACTGTAGAATTATGTGAGCAACATCATAAATATACATTCATTTAGGCTTTAGATGGCTCTAGCAATTTTCTGTTTGCAGTAGCAAACTCCACAGATTTGAATGGAATTGATAACTGTTGGGGTACTTGACCTAAGATTTATAGGTATCAAACCCAAAAGACTATCGTTTTTGGATGAAGTGACCTATCCTCTTTATAAACCTAAGTATCTCTCCTTTATTAGCCAATATGAGATACAACTCAACAATTCCCCCCCTCGGATGAAACCACTGCCGGACCCCGGTCCTTTCATTCGACACACCTAAGTTGTTTCACCACCACATTTTGGATCCTAGGGTTTAGCTCCGATACCAATTGTGGGGGAGCTTAACTTAAGATCTTTAGGTATTCAACCCAAAAGACTAGCATTTTTGTGTGGAGTGACCTATCCTCCTTATAAACCCAAGTATCTCCCTTTCACTAGCCAATGGAGGATACAACTCAACAATAACAAAATCCATAAATAACATGATACTCCATTTCAAGGGACACCATTTCTACAATTTTAGCAACTGTTGAGACTTCAGGACTCGAAGAGTTACAGCAACAAAAGCAAACATGGTCCAGTTTTCACTGGAACATCAATCACACGAAAATGAAATAAGGAACTGACAATTAATTCTTCATTGATCACCAAAACCTACAACAACATGAATCAGGAAAAAGAAAAAAAATGCAATTTTATTTCAAAAACTATGAAATTTCGAAAACAAGTTGCACAAACTATGCACAGATCATCTTTGGCAATATCCGAAGAATAATCAGCTGTAATACGAAGAATGTCTATATACCATTTTGGCCTGCTGAAGAATCTCTTGATTATATCTCACAGACCTTCCTCGACATTTGATTTTTCTTGGTTCTGACGAGCCACATCATAAGTTGCATGAAGGCCAACTAACAAGTAATAAACAAGCATTACTGCACTGCAAATGATGAACCTCAAAAATGCCGAATAACCCAATGAGCCTATGAGAAATAAATTCATTGCAATTGACAATGATGGCAACCATGGAACCAGAGGAACTCCCCAGAGTTTTGGAACACGTTGTTTTGGGAGCAGTGCCATTCCTAAAGTCCCCAAAAACCATGGTGCAATAGTTACCACATAACCAATCCATCCTCTTCCATTTGAATTCCAGAATGCTGTTATGCCTATTGAAGAAGCAACAACAACAGCTAAACACACTAGAAACTTAACCAAATTATTCTTTGGAGTAACATCCTTCTCATAATATCGCCTTACGAGCAATGCAACAGCCATGAGCATAAAAATTGAGAGTGTACTGAAAGAAAAAACACTTGATAAAATATCTAAGCTAGAAAAAAATGTGATTATAGCGCTAAGAGTGGTCACCAATAGGGTAGCATTAATTGGTGTTTGAGTTTTAGGGTGAACCAGGGCAAACCAAGGTGGAATCATATGAGCTCTAGCAATCTGAGTTGTGTATCGAGCTTGACCAAGTGATCCCACCAGCAAACTGGTAGTCATTCCCTTAAGTGCACATATACTCACCAAATACTTTGCCCAATTCATCCCAATTTGTCTAAAAGCAATCGAGTAAGCAGCATTCACATCAATTTCTGTATATTTTACCATCATAGTCAATGCCAAAGCCATCAAGCAATAAACTGCAGTAATCATGCACATCGAACCAACCAAACCAATCGGTATATCCCTTGAAGGACTCTTAGTCTCTTCAGCCATAGTTGCCACCATATCAAAACCAGTATAAGACCAATAAACCACAGCTGCAGCTTTAAAAACACCCTCCGTCCCGAATGGCAAAAATGGATCCAAATTTTTACTCTTGCCATGAACAAACCCAACAATTATAACAAATACAATCACACAAGCACTCACAATAGAGCTAATCCAATTCAACCAAGAACTCCTCCTAGTACCACTCATTGCTATCCCATTGCAAACCAAAAGAACCAAAACCGCAACTGGGTCTAACAAATTAAACCCATCAGCAAAACAATCAACTTTAAAGCGCAACAAATCAGAATTGTTACTGTCAATCATGCTAGCCAAATACGAAGACCAAGACCTAGCTAACCCAGCAGCACCAACAACAGCTTCTAAAAGGATATTTCCAGCAGCAATATAAGCAACAAAATCACCTAACTCAACACGCAAGAAAGAAAACGAACCCCCAGCAACTGGGATTTCAACGGCAAATTCAGTGTAACAAAAGGCTGATAGCAGAGCAGAAAGACCTGAAGCTAAGTACGACAGGACAATGGCGGGTCCGGCATGTCTGTTGGCTTCTTGGCCGGTGATGACGAAGATGCCAGAGCCGACGACGGAGCCGAAGCAAAGCCAGGTGAGGTCCCACCAAGTGAGGCATTTCTGCAAGGGCTGTTTGCTTTCTTGTTGCAGGGTAATGAGCTCGGTGGCGTCCGTTGAGCGGGAAAACAGGCGGTTCTTGAGACGTGGGTAGGTTTGTTTGAGTGCTGATTTGTAGGAGGTTGCGTTTTCGAAAGAGGGCTCTGGGAAAAAGGCTTGCTTGCTCCATTGATGCCAGTAGCTTGTTGCTCTCAGTGGGGTCTCTAATTCTGTTTCTGTTTCTACAGCCATTGTGGTTATCGTTGAGATAGACGGTTTTTGGGATGGTGATGATGCAGACGAACTCATGAACTGAAAAATAGAAGATAGTTGTCCAATCATTGACTATGACTACATGTATGATTGGCAGTTGAGCTGAACATAGCCGGAATTTTGGGCTATGTGAATGCCAGTGAAATCGAAAAGCCGAGATGAAATGAAATAAATCGCCGTTCGAAAACAGTGGAATGCTGTTTTAAACGGACACGTGTCGAAATATCAGCAAGCCAGTTTATTTTTCATTTTGTTTCAATTTTACCATTACAGGATGAGCGATTCTCAATAAAATTTACGCAGTGTTGGGTCGCTAGAAAATCAGTATGATTGTGTTCAGCACCCTTATATATTATCTTACTTATAATTATTTTTAGTAATTATGTTTAGGACTCCTTTTAGATAATTTTTGAGAAGATAAAAAGTAATTTTAAAAAATTAAAAACTAATTTTAGTATTTGTTAAATTTTTTTAAAATTATTTTTGGTAAAATTACTCTATCTTACAATATATTTTGAAAAGTAAGAAAGAAGTGATTTCTTAAAATATGATTTGTGTACTACTTTTATACTTATATAAAATTTCATATATATTCTCATTTATATTATAAAAAGTTAAAATCATCCTTATTAATTGGGAAATAAAATTATTAAGTTTAAAGAGATTATTATTATTTTGAGATAACAAAAATAAAAGAATAAAACTAATAATACAAAATAATTATTTTACTTATCAGTTATTACATATACACAACAAAAAAGTTTATATACATATTTAAAATAATTATTTTGCTTATCAGTTATTATATATACACAATAAAAAATATATACATATTTATAAATATGTATATAAATTTTATTCAACAGTATGTTTAATTAAGTCATTTATATTTTTATAACAGTTTAACACTAAAATTTACCAAACTTATATTACTGTTTTGAAAATTCACAATACTTTTAAAAATAAATTTTACCAAACATTTAAGCAATTTCCATTGTGGCTAATTATTTCTATAGTATAATTAACAATAATTATTTTAAAAAAGGTTATAGAATTATCAAACTTGCCCTTAGAATTATGTTCTATGGTAGTGATTAAATTGGACTTTATCATATTTGAAAACAAAACTAATTGTCTTACGTGCTTTATTTACCTTTGTTTAGAGTATATTGTTGTAATTATATGAAAAATAATTATATATAAAATATACATATAATAATCTTAAGGAAACAAGAATTTCTTTATAATGTTGCATGTGTTTTTACAACATTGATAGTGAGATTAGTATAGACCCTTAGATTTAAGTGTTTTAATCCCAATCTTTCATTTAATATATTGGATAATTAAACAATTAACTAAAAGATAGCAGGTAACTTACAGGTTTATAATAAATATTTATCTTTTAATTTTAAATTAATATTAATTAAGAAAAAAGTCAGTTACACTCCAAAGTTTGTCTAAATGGTCACATATATCTCCTTAGTTTCATAACTGTTAACAAAGACCCTCAATTTTCATAAATGACTACTATACCGTTCGATCAAAACAACCTAAATAAATGTAAATATAGTAATTAGGATAAAAGTAATAAATAAATATCATATGATACAAATAAAATATTACAATAAGTATAATTAATAAAATAACGTGTATAATGAGAATTTTTTAATATTAAATTATTATTAGTCTACCCCGATGTGTTTACTAATATCTATTAATCCAAAAATTGACGTTAAGATTGATATTAATATAGACATAATAAGAAAAAATATTGTAAATAAAATAATATAAATTTTATAAATTACTATTAATGTTGGGTATAATTATTTCAATATTCTATATCATACATCACACTTAAGATGTTAATTTTGCTAAAGTGTTATGTTATTAAAAATTAAACTTTACATTTAATATGTAGCACAACTTTAATGTAAAGACATTTTTGAGTAGTCAATTTTAGTAAATACTATTATAGAAAGACAATTGATAACATGTAATAAAAATGGTATGGGAAAACAATTAGTAGAGGTGATTTTTTTTATAGCTATTAAAACATATAAATTGATACACACACACACACACACACACATTTAGTACTTCGACCTACCCTTATTTATTAATAGAAGGCAAATGAAAGTTGTAATTACCCCGATGTATTATGAATTGATATATGAAATATAAATATTAGTAAAAATTAATTTGTAGTCTAATTAAGTGAAATATATTTTATGGGCATTTGATACATTAATCTAACATTAAATGAGATATATCATGTGATATTTCATACAGTAGTCCAATTTTTAACATTTGCATATCGTTTTGTAAGCTAGTAAGCCAATGAAATGCTAGAATTATGTGCTCTTTAAAGCATATTGGTTTATTTATAAATACATTTTTTGATTAATAAAATATTTGAGATATTTTTTAAATATCTTAATTATATAAATATTTTGCATAAGGTTGATTTAATTATATTATATGTATTTATGTGATCATTATATGGATTTATAGAAGATACAAACATAAGTTATCTTATGATTAAATAAATTAAGTTTGTAGTTGATAAATGAAGTTGGACGCTCTATTTATGTTTAGATTGTAGTAAATTAAGTAAATGATTTTTCTTAATCATGTATGAATCTACTTATGCAATTTGACTTTATTGAATATCTCATATATGAGATTTAATTAACGTTGAAATGACAGTCTGACTTATTAAATCTTATAAGCATTGATTTTAATGCAATTTTAATCTTCAGTTAATTATTTTATGTGTTTGTGATTGTCATTTCATTTGAATTACCAATGGTCGTGACATACATTTACAATCAAGATTACCTGGTATCGTGACACAAGCAATTATGAGCAGTGAGATTATAGATTAACAATATAGAATTTGTATAATATATCTTTTGACGGGTTTTTCGATATATGATCGTATAATTCTCTAGGCAGATTGTGTCAATATAATTAGTATATTGAAAATGATCATTAGAGAAAACCAATAAGTGTCAAGGAACAAGATATACTTAAATTTATTAGACAGTTGGGATATTAATTTAATTAACGATATGGTAGAAAAGATTGTTGAGTAAAGAAATCAATATGGCATGGGTCGAATTATTATTTGCGAACAATATCCTAGATAGCATACAATTATGAAGGTCAGTTCCAATCATTTAATATAGTAGATTTGAAATTAAATAATTAGACTAGTTTAATTATTGGCCTATTTATTGTAGCCACTATTGTATGTACCCATATGATCGTTGGGTTAACTCATTTAATTGACTGCACAATTGCTAGATTGATAAGCAAGATAATTAGCAATTTGGGTTAAAACCCTAAATATATTATTTAATATAAGGCTGCATTTAATATACTTGTGTATAAGGGGCCTTGTGTTATTTTATGAGGCTAGCCCCTATAACAAGAACAAGTATAATGTCATTTTTGGCTTTAATATTATATTTAATTTAAGTAAAATATTTTTTAATAGAATTAAAAAAAGATAAATAAAGAATCTAGGGTTACCGTCAATAGATATAAATAAGGCTTGTTCTTTCACAAAAAAACAAAGTAGTGATAACTCTATAAAATGAAAGTTATCTATAATATTTTTTGACTTAAATCCAGGTAATTTAAAGAGTAAATGACATGTTTTAATTGCATTTTAGTTACATTTGATATATTTATTTATCTTTAGTCTATTTTTTATAAATTAAATTATTTTAGAATGAATTGTGTGCTTATATTATGTGCTTAATTGTAGGCAACTGGAAGTGCAAAAGAATATTGTGCAATGGACTTGCAAAAATGAGGAAAGGAATGGACTGCATAAAAGTGGAAACGAGTTTGAAATAGTGCAGATGCTGTAGCAACCATTGTTGTAGCAATCAAGGGAAGGAAAAAATCTCACGCAAATCTTAAAAAAATTATGTGATCTGCAGTTTCCAAATATAGAAGATGCGTGCCCTAGACGTCCAGTTGCCCTAGTTTTCAATTATAAAAGGAAGTGCAAAAAAAGAAATGGAGAGAGCCATCATTTACAAGAAAAACTTAGAAAAGAAAAAGAAAATAGCAAAGAAACAAACAAATTCTAGGGCTGCAAAAGAAAATTTTAGACGTGAGGAAAAAGAAATAGAGAAATCAGAAGGGCCACTCACTCCTATCTTATTATTTCTTATTTCTTTGATACAAATTATAAATTGATTTTATCTTTGGTTGAGTAATAAACAAACTTGATGGTTATTGACTGAATTTATTATGTTGTTGCATGATTGCTATAGCATTTTGTTTTGATAATACTTAATTTAATTCACTATTTCGGCTGACCACCTATTTAGTGATACTAGCTAAGAGAGAGCCATAAAAGGGCTTGTTTTAGTGGATCATATCAGAACAATACTTGGTTTTAAATTAGGTTTCCCAAGTTAGGTTAACTCAATTTAAATAGGGTCATGCTTAATTTAAAACTAGTGAGGAACTAACATAGGAAATCACCTTGTAGGATATTAGGAACATAGATCTTATAATGCTATATCTTGTGTAGCAAAATAACTGGTCATTGTTAGGTTACATATAGATATAAGAGGTCTAACAAGTGACAGTTAAGGATGCATTAGAATTTTGCTTAGTGCTGTAGTAATTGTTGCAGCAATAGTACTGCAACAGAAAAGAAATAGTCAATACCATTAAGTGAGTTAATCACTCAACTACATCATTCTTAGTAATTCTATTCTTGTGTGAGACATGTTAGTTTATTTTATTGCATTTTATTTTCCTGTCATTTTAAATTGTTTAATTTAATTTAATTGCTAAAAGAATTTGATTTGATTTAATTGAATTTGTACCATAAGAATTGATGTAGCAACTCTAATAATACCAATCCCTATGGAGACGATACTCAAATACTTATTACTTTATTACTTGTTATGTACACTTGAGCACAGACATATACATATTTAGAATCCAACCAACAAGTTTTTATCGCCATTGCTAGGGATTGATTGTTCATTTTGATTTGTGAAATCAATTTTTGTGGTGTTTTATTTCAGTATTTGTTTAATCATTATTTTCTATGGGTAACAGATTGTTCTAGCACCTATTGCAGGCGCAAAAACAAATAAATTGAGTTTCACTTTGGTCTCAAAATTAAAAGGATTGTTAGGAGATTAAGAAAGGAGAACATAAATTCAAAAGCTGTTGTAGCGATTGACGATTTACAAGACATGAGAGATTTGAACAATCGAGGAGAATTGTAACCGCTAAATATAAAGGGGGGTCATAATGGACAGCATGTTTATGGGCAACTAAGAAACAATATCTTTTATATGGCAGATGACAGAGAAAGAGCTATTCAAGATTGTGTTGTGTTGACTCCTCAAGCAATACATCTAGACATAGTTAGACCTGAAGTTCGAGCAGATAACTTTAAGTTGAAACCAATGATGTTTCAGATGTTACAAACTGTAGGTCAGTTTAATGGACTGCCATAAGAAGATCCTCATCTTCATCTCAAGTTTTTTTTGGAGGTGAGTGATGCTTTTAAGATAGTTGGAGCATCACATGAGGCATTAAGGCTCACACTTCTCATTTTCTTTGAGGGACCGAGTACGAACATAGTTAAATTTCCTACCACCAGACTCCATCATAACATGGAATAACTTGGCTGACAAGTTTTTGATGAATTATTTCCCACCCACTAAGAATGCCAAGTTAAGAAATGAGATCACATCTTTCCATCAATTGGAAGATGAGAGTCTGTATGATGCATGAAAAAGTTTTAAAGAGTTGCTGAGAAGATGTCCACATTATGGTATTCCTTGCTGTATACAACTAGAAACTTTCTATAGAAGTCTTAATCCAAGTACAAGACTGATAGTAGATGCTTCAGCAAATAGAGTTTTGTTATCCAAATCCTACAATGAAGCTTATGAGATTTTGAAGAGAATAGTTAACAACAATTATCAGTGGCCATCAACTAGGCAAGCTGCAGCGAGATGTGCAGTTGGAGTGCATAATGTGGATACCCCGACAGCTTTATCAACTCAAGTAACTTCATTAATAAACATGGTGAAAGCTCTAACTACTGCTCCAGCAACAGTTAACCAAGTTGCAAAAGTGTCATGTATTTATTGTGGAGAGAGACATTTATTTGATAATTGTCCCAAGAAGCCAGCTTCAGTAAATTATGTGGGCAATTTCAATAAATAGAGCATAATAATACATATTCAAGCATCTACAACCCTGGATGAAGGCAACACTAAAATTTCTCATAGGGCAATCAGAATCAGCTTACTGTAGTAACCAGTGGATAAAATATACCAGTACAACCATCTGGATTTCACCAGTAAAATTAAGGTCAAAGAAATACTGGTACTGACCAAATCAACTCTCTTGAAGCTTTAATTAATGATTATATTATGAAGAATGAGGCAGTTGTCCAAAGCCAAGCTATGTCATTGAAAAACTTAGAGAATCAAGTAGGACAGCTAGCTACAGCACTTAGCAACAGACCTCAGGGAAGTTTACCCAGCAATACAGAGGATACAAGAAGAGAAGGAAAAGAGCAATGCAAAGTGATTAATCTGAGATTTGAAAAGGATGTGCATATTTTAGTAGTTATGCCAAAGAAGAGAAGTGAGCTTTTTTAGACTTAAGAAGAAGTTCAAAATGAAGAAGAGCCTGTTACTTCCACCAATCAACATACTGGTAAGAGCAGTAAAGTTGTAGCACCTGCAGAAGCAGATAAGCCACTACCTATCAAAAGGGATCTGCAATAGAAAAAAAAGAGCAAGTAAAAAACAACTTATGCAGCCAATTGCAGCACAACAATTTAGACATCCACCACCATTTCCACAGAGATTTTAGAAGCAGAAGCAAGATAAACAATTCAGAAAATTCTTAGAGGTTTTGAAGTAGCTTCATATCAATATTCTATTTGTGGAAGCTCAGGAACAAATGCCTAATTATGTGAAATTTTTGAAAGACATCTTAGTAAGAAAAAAAAGGTTAGGAGAATTTGAAACTGTTGCTTTAACACAAGAGTGCAGTCACATGCTTTAAAGTAAAATACCTTAAAAGATGAAAGATCCAGGCAGCTTCATAATTTCTTATTCCATAAGAACCAAATATAGTAGAAAAATACTCTGTGATTTAGGGCCTAGCATCAATCTTATATCTCTTTCAGTTTTCAAGCAATTAGGAGTTGGAGAATGTAGACTCGCAACAGTAACTTTACAACTTGCAAACAGATTTCATGCTTATTCAGAGGGAAAAATTGAAGATGTATTGGTGAAAGTAGATAAATTTATTTTTCTAGTGGATTTTATTGTGTTAGATTTTAAGGCAGATAAAGAGGTACCAATCATCTTAGGAAGACCTTTCTTAGCCACGGGAAAAACTCTCATTGATGTGCAAAAAGGAGAGTTAACAAGGAGGGTCAATGATCAGTAAGTTACATTTAATGTGTTAGATGCCATGAAGAATCCTGATGAGATTGAGGACTACAATTTTATCATCACAGATTTTCTTTGTAGAATGCGAAGGGTAGACAATTGTTGCATGCTTGAATATATTTGATGTTGTGACATTTGATGATGAAAATAATGACACAGTTGATATAGTATGGCTAGGAGAGACGCAACAATTCAGAGTAGACAAACATTTTGAATATTTGGATTTATTACATAGAGAAGTAAAGCCTCCAATACCTTCTGTGGAGTCCTCACCAGTTTTAGAATTAAAGCTTTTGCCATCATATTTAAAATATGCATATCTTGGTGACAATGAAACATTACCAATAATTATTTCATCTTCTTTGGATGCAGGTCAAGAGAAAAGTTTAGTGAATGTGTTGAGGAAACATAAGAAAGCAATTGGTTGAACTATGATAGACATTAAAGGAATCAACCTATCTATTTGCATGCATAAGATTCTGTTGAAGGAGAATTACAGTAATTCAGTAGAGCAATAGAGAAGGTTAAATCTAATCATGAAGAAAGTTGTGAAGAAGGAGATCATCAAATGGTTAGATGCTGGAATCATATACCATTTATCAGATAGTTCATGGGTGAGCCCAGTGCAATGTGTACCCAAGAAGGGAGGAGTGACTGTTGTAGCAAATGTCAAGAATGAACTCATACCTAATAGAACAGTTACAGGTTGGAGAATTTGCATGGATTATAGAAAGTTAAATAAGACAACAAGAAAGGATCACTTCCCACTACCCTTCATAAACCATATGCTGGATAGACTTGCTAGAAATGAGTATTATTGCTTCTTAGATGGGTATTCAGGGTACAATTAGATTACTATAGCATTAGAGGATTATGAGAAAACAACATTCACATACCTTTATGGTACTTTTACATTTAGAAGGATGTCCTTTAGCTTGTACAATGCTCTAGCAACATTTCAGAGGTGCATGATGGTAATTTTTTTAAATATAGTATAGCAAACATTAGAGATCTTCATGGATGACTTTTCAATCTTTGGCGAATTATATGAGGATTGCTTGCACAACTTATAGAATGTGCTTATAAGATGTGAAGAGACAAATTTAGCTCTCAATTAGGAAAAGTGTCACTTTATAGTACAAGAAGGGATAGTTTTAGGCCATAGAGTTTTAAGGAAGGGAATTAAAGTGGATAAGACAAAAATATAGGTCATTGACAAACTTCCACCACCCACTTCAGTTAAGGGCATAAGAAGTTTATTGGGTCATGTTGGTTTCTATATGATATTCATTAAGGATTTCTTAAAGATAACCAAACACTTATGTATGTTACTTGAGCATGACAGACCATTTAAATTTGATGACAATTGTTTGAAAGCCTTTGAGGAACTAAAAAGAGCTCTTATTACAGCACTTGTTATTGTAGCACCAGATTGGAGCATGCCATTTGTGTTGATATGCGATACCAGCAACCATTCTATGGGAGCAGTGTTAGGACAGAGAAAGAACAATAGTTTTCATTCAATTTATTAAGCTAGCAAGACACTAGCAGATGCTCAACTCAATTACACAACCACTGAAAAAGATCTGTTGGCTGTTGTATTTGCATTTGATAAATTCAGAGCATATTTAATTGGTAGTAAAGTAACTGTCTATATAGATCACTTGGCAATAAAATACTTGATCTCCAAGAAAGATGCCAAGCCGAGACTGATAAGATAGATTCTTTTACTCCAAGAATTTAATTTGGAGATTAATGTCAGAAAAGAGACTGAAAATCAGGTATTGGATCATCTATCATAATTAGAGGCAGATGTAAGCACTCATTTTAGACAAGCTATCACAAAAAATTTTCCTAATGAACAGCTATTAATGCTTTAGCATGCACCAAAACTGCAGCACTTAGGATTTCCATGGTATACAGACTTTGCCAACTACCTAGTGAGTGGACTGTTGCCACCTAACTTAACCTACTAGCAGAAAAAGAAGTTTCTCTATGATGTCAAAACCTATCAATGGGATGGCCCTTACTTATACAAGGTGTTTTCAGATCAAATCATTCGAAGATGTGTGCTTGATGAAGAAATTCCAAACATATTACAGGCATGTCATGCTACAACATATGGAGGACATTTTGGAGGTTACAGAACATCAGTAAAAGTGTTACAAGCAGGTTATTACATGTCTTCTATCTTTAAAGATGCTTATCAATTTATTCAATATTGTGACAACTGTCAAATAACAGGAAACATCTCTCAGAAGCATGAGATACCAGTCATCAACATTCTAGAAGTGGAATTTTTTTATGTATGAGAGATAGATTTCATGAGACCATTTTCACATTCTTTTGGCAACTTATACATTTTTGTGGCTGTGGATTATGTGTTCAAATGGGTGGAGGTTGCAGCCTTATCTACAAATAATGCCAAGGCAGTGGTGAAATTCCTTCAGAAGAATATTTTCTCAAGGTTTGGGACTCCTAGGGCTATAATTAGTGATAAAATAACTCATTTTTATAACAAGGTATTTGCTGTAGCATTGGTTAAATATGGGATCAAGCACAAAATTACAACAGCATATCACCTTCAGTCAAATGGTCAGGCAGAAGTTTCCAACCGAGAAATCAAGAAGATTTTGGAAAAAGTGGTGAACCCAACTAGAAAAGATTGGTCTCTTAGACTACATGATACTTTATGGGCTTACCATATTGCCTACAAGACGCCACTTGGCATGTCTCCATACATAATTGTCTATGATAAAACTTGTCATTTGCCATTAGAGTTAGAGCATAAGGCATATTAGGCTCTAAAACAACTTAACATGGACATGAATGTTGCAGTAGAGCGCAGGAACTTTAACTATGTGAATCAGAAGAATTAAGGTTGTTTTCTTATGAAAATGTAAGGATTTACAAAGAGAAAACAAAGCAGTGGCACAAAAACATATTCAGTAAAGGAATTTAGTTATAGGCCAGCAAGTTTTGCTTTACAATTCAAGATTAAAGTTATTCCTAGCTGTTGTGCAAATTTTATTGAACTCGCAAGTGCACGAATCTATTGTAGAATAGATTAATGGTGACGAGTGTCGATCCCATGAGGAGGTGGATTTTAATTATGTGTAGAATAAATTTTCTGAGTTGGTGGTTGGATTTATAATGAAAATGATGTAGGCTATCAATTAATTTAAATTAAAGTGGTAGGAATAAATTATTAAAATGAAATGCTTGGATCTCCGGATCTGTACTCAACATGCACCATCGGCTTAATATTCATTATTAGTACCAATTAAATCATGAAGGGGGAACTTCCACTCATCATGAACCACACTCTAATAGATATGGTGCTAAGGGCTTCCCGTGCAAATAAGAATAACCTTGCTTGGGAGGCGGTTATTCCAAAATGTAGATATTCGACAAGATTATTACTATCTGTCTACGAAAAGTCAAAACAACCACATAAATTAAAGGGGAAGGAAAAGTAAATTTACCAAATTAAGCCCATGGAGCATGTTGAGACTTCACCTTCAACCCAAGCTTGAAAGGAAATTAGCCACTCATATTTGAACTAGGGGTAAAATGGGAATTTTATTAAAATACGTAGAAAATACAAGATGGAGATGGAATTAGAGAAAATGGAGTCCAAAAATGGATTCAGGGGTGTCAAATTAGGGGGGGAGCCCCCTTTTTATAGATACACTGAGTAAATCATGGCCATCAGATTAAAACAATTTGGATGCTCAGGATTGCGCCATGTGGCAAGCTCCTATTGGATGGAACACATCATCAGGGCTGTTATTCTGTGTATATGCATGTACCATACACACATTTTTTCGATCCACTAATATTCTGCCACGTCATCGGTCAACATTTTTAGTTCAATAGGATCATGACACATCATCAGTCAACGCCACATCATCAGTCAATGCCACATAAGCGGTCAATGCCACATCATTCGTCCAATCAAATGCCGCCACGTCATCGTATAGTGCCACGTCATCGTACAAAGATATAGGTGAACAAAGGTCTGAAAAACGATGTCGTGTATGCGATCGTATATATGAACCGTACCGTATGTGTGAACAGTACCGTATATGTGAACAGTACATTTTTCTTTTTATGCTCCTCTTAAGGTTTTCGACTGTCCTGAGTTCAAAAGTGCTGTTCGTTTTTCCATCTGATCTCTCGTTTATTGTGAAATGACCATGATATCCCCTAAAATACATAAAATACTTAATTAAAATAAAACATACATAATTAAATTACAAGGGACTTAAAGACATAAAAATAGGGATGTTAGTGAGACTTGGAGTATAAAATGATGATTTTCTCCATTATAAATACACACTTTCTACTCAACACTAGCGAAGCTAAAATCAAGATGGTTAAGTCCTTTTAGAATTATTAAAGTCTATTCTTATAATGCCATGGACCTGAAGGATAAGAAAACTGGTCAAGAGTTGATGGTAAATGGGCAGTGAGTTAAATAGTATATTAGAGATGCCATTTATGACTCAAGAGATGATTTATTACTCAAAGATCTGGTTTGAGTAATTCAATGAAGGTCAGACTGAAAGACTTTAAAACAAGCACTCATTGAGAGGCAACCCAATGAGAGAAGTATTTTAAATTTTGCGTACTGCTTTTGTTATTTTATCTTTAATTAGTTGCTTAATTTTAGTTATTTCATTTTCACTTACATTGTTTAATGCATTTTTCTTTGATTTTTGTAGTTGCATTAATTGTATAAAAAAATATAAATTTTTCACAGATTGTTATAGCATCAGACTAATTGCTGCAACAAGAATTAAAAGTGGTAAAAGGGACTAAAAACAAGGGATTTTTACTGTTGGAAATAAATATGACAGTTGGCAAAGCAATCCAAATTAGAGTTAACAATAAATTTCATAATCTTAAAATTCTCGATTTGATCCTCTTGCATTTTTCAAATTGATGTGATTTTAAATTTAAAATATTCTTCTTTCCAATTTTATCTCATTAATTCTTTAATTAACTCTTCTTTTAATTTTTCTATTTATTTATCTTTACTGTCACTATATATTAGGATTTTTACTGCGCATCTTGCCTACTCACTTTCGATCTTTGTTACCCTTAACCAACAGCTTGCAAAGAACCACAGCTTGTAAGGCCAACCTGTCCCTTTGACACCCTACAACATAACCTTTAGTGTTTCTATCGTGACAAGATATAAGACAACAGCAGCTAGACTGAAGGACCCTTTTTGCTTTTATAACTAGAAAGCTGAGGATAAATTTGAGGAATTTATCGAGTTGCAAAAATTTTAGAAGAGAAAAGTTTCTAATTCCCGCCACAGGCATTAGAGACATACAACATAATTTATGCTGTTGCAGCAAAAAAGGGTTGGCTAGACTTCTGTACCCACCCAAGGGACCCAATGTTGCCACTAGTCAAAGAATTTTATGCCAACATGTTATGGTAGGACCAGCGCACCATATGTGTGAGAAATTCAAAGGTTCCTTTAGAACCATTAGTTATTAATGCCTTTTACAATTTACCTTCTGATATCGATTATGAATATTTTAAGATGATTGGAACAATGACTAACAAGAAGTGGAATAAGGTACGTAAGGCTCTAACTATTGAAGTTCTTGGGCCAATGAAGAGGCTAGAGTAGTGAATAGGATATACCTAAAGCTAATTGTAAAAAATTAGGTAAAATTTCTTAAGTCTAGGTTGATGCCCACTACACACGCTACAACAGTGTCCGAGGAAAGATTGATGCTTTTATATATCCTCTTTAAGGACCTATTGATAGATGTTAGAACTATTATCGATAGGGAGATTAGGAACTGTGCTATAAAAAAGCATAAAACTACAAGTTTGTTGTTCTCTTTTCTCCTTACAAGCATTTGTATTGTCTCCGAAGTGCATGTCTCTGCCAAAGATGAGAGAATTAAAAATGAAAGAGCATTCATTGCTCGAAGAATTAAAAGAATTGTTAGAAAAGCCACTGGTATTGGAGCAACACCAAAGCCTATTGCTGTAACTGGGGCAAGGAGAGCCTTGGGGCTTGAAGGAAGACTGCAGGAATTAAGTGAAAGCATTACCTAATGTGCTGAAGCACAAAGGAGGGAGAATGATCGGTTCTGGAGCTATCTGGTGCACATGGGGAATCATTTACATAACTTTGTTGTATTCATGAAAGGTAATAACCCAGATCTTCTCGATAACTTGTTATAGCAGTTTAACTTTGAAGCAACAGCAGAGGAAGCTCCAGTAGTTGAAAAAGCAACTAGGGAAGAAGAATTTAGCTTTGAGAAAGAACCACCATAGGAAGAAGAGTAAAGAAAAGAAGCAGAAGAGAAAACAGAAGAATAGAATGAGGAAGAAGAAAAGGAGCAAGGAGCGGCTGATTTCGAAGAAGTGCAGACAAAGTAAAGGCAAGCAAATCATCCAAGTGGAATCAGAAGAAAAGGAGGACATGGATGATGACACATCTATCCTCTCTTGCAAAGGCAAGGAAAAAGTTCTGAGTGAAGTTGAATTGGATGCTGACCAAGAGGAGATTGATGCTGAAATTGAGGCCGCAGTTAGCAGGGGTACACAAATAGCTACAGAAAAACAGAGTCTACTGGATATCATTGCTAAAATAACTATACAGGAAGTTGTTACAGCCACTTCACAAAGAACTCCACCAAAAGTGTCAGCATCAACACCAATTAAAAAGGAGTTTAGCAAGCGAAAAAGGGCACCGTAGTCTGGAAATAGAAGAGCCAGACTCAAAGCGTTCACGATCATATCAGCCAAAGATGCCCGAGCCAATTGAAACCCTTCCAACTAGTTATCCAACACCCAAGAAGAAGAAATCATCTGTTACAGTAGTTGAAATTCCATACGGGTCACCCGAGGACCGTCTTTGCCATGCAACTAAGAAGAAGTGACCCTTTTCCTGCATTTGCTGCAATTAGTTTGCAACAACAGGGGAGTAATCCTGCTAGCTTTAATTTTTCAATCTTTATTAAAAACTTGTTTTGTTATTTCTGTTGCTTTTATTGAAACTTGTTTTGTGTTTTCCTTAATAGCATGTTTAGGTTGTTTGGTTTGTTTACATGAAGAATGTTTGTGTGTGTGTGAGGACCTAACACATCTCAAGTTTGTGGGCGGTTGTGTTGGAATAAAAATAAAGCTTGTGATGTGCGTTTTGTATAAGTTTAGTGGATGTGTGTGTAAGGTTCTGTTATCTAAGTTTGTGTATAGATTAAACACCTAATGAATATAAATTGAGTGTCAAATTTTGTGATTGCCAAGTAGGGACAGTTAAAAGATAAAGGTCGAATTTTATCTTAACATTTAGGTTTTGACTAAGTTCTATGAGGATGATGTAGCAAAGCCTTGTATGTTAGAAGGGTAGAGAACATATTAAGTTCGGGGGAAAATTTTTGGAAATTTTTAGAAATTATGTTAGTTATGAATAATTTTGCTCTAATGGCTGAAGGTTTTTGAGTAACCAAGGCTAAGTATGCACCCCATATGCAGACTTGAGTCCAAAGGCAACAGATGCTATGAGCATTGCTGTAGTAATAAATAAATAAACAAAAAAAAAGTATTTTCTTGGTCTTCTGTCTGGGATGTTGAGTAACCAGGACTGTTCATGAGCCCCGTGTTTAACCTTGAGTCAAAGTTGTCTTTAGATAATAATATGTTATAAGCATTGCTGCAATAACTCTGATTTGTGCATTGGATGAATAATTGGGTGTCATCACCACAAGTGATAGACATTCACATGAAAAACTAATTCTATATTGAAGAGAATACTAAAAAAAAAATTTTGTTACTTTAGCACAATTGGCATATGTTGTGATTTTTCCCTTGTACATTGTTGAATTGACTTCTGCCTTTAAGTATTGAATAGTAATTGTGCAATGCTGCAGTATTACTAGATTTGGTCAAGATAGCACACACTTACTTTGGATAGAATGAAGCATAAGTCTAAGAACTAAACTGCTATGGCAATCGTGCACGATTTAAGATGTGATCTGAGGGTTAGAAAATCATTGTAAAAAGGATGACAAAGCTAAGTATATTGCATGATTGTATGATTTAGATGTTAATGTTACTGTCATTACATGAGGACAAGTAATGGTTTAAGTTTAGGGGTGTGATAACTCTATGAAATGAGAGTTATTTATAGCACTTTTGGACTTAAATCAAAGTAATTTAGAGAGTAAATGGCATGTTTTAATTGCATTTTAGTTACATTTGGCATATATATTTATCTTTAGTCTATTCTTTATAAATTAAGTTGTTTTAGAATGAATTGTGTGCTTAGATTATGTTCTTAATTGTAGGCTACTGAAAGTACAATCTTAAAAAAGGGATGTTGTTTAATGGGCTTGCAAAAATGAAGAAAGGAATGGATTGCAGAAAAGTGGAAACGAGTCTAAAATAGTGTAGATGTTGTAGCCGTTGCTGTAGCAATCTTAGAGCAATCAAGAAAAGGAAAAAATCTCACATGAATCTCAGAAAAATTATGCGATCTACAGTTTCCAAATATGGAAGATGCGTGCTCTAGATGTCCAATTGCTTTAGTTTTCAATTGTAAGAAGAAGTGCAAAAAAAGAAATGAAGAGAGTCGTCATTCACAAGAAAAACTTAGAAAAGAAAAAGAAAACAACAAAGAAACAGAAAAATTCCAAGGCTGCAAAAGAAGATTTCAGGTGTGACGAAAAAGAAATAGAGAAATCAGAAGGGCCACTCACTCATATCTTATTATTTCTTGTTTTTTTGATTCATTATGATGTATATGATGGCTGAAATAATTTTTTTTTCTGTTTTCATACAAATTATGAATTGATTTTATTTATGGTTGAGTGATAAATAAGCTTGATGGTTATTGACTGAATTTATGGTGCTGTTGCATGATTGCTATAGCATTTTGTTTTGATAATGCTTAATTTAATTCACTATTTCGGCTGACCGCTTATTTAGTGATATTAGTTAAGAGAAAGCCACAAAAGTGCCTGTTTTGGTGGATTATATCAGTACATTACTTGGTTTTAAATTAGGTTTCCCAAGTTGGGTTAACTCAATTTGAATAGGGCTATACTTAATTTAAAACTAGTGAAAAATTAGATATAGGGAATCACCTTGTAGCGTATTAAGAACCTAGATCTTATAATGTTATATCTTGTGTGGCAAAACAATTGGTCATTGTTAGGTTGCATATAGACATAAGAGGTCCAACAGGCGACTGCTGAGGATGCATTAGAATTCTGCCCAGTGTTGTAGTAATTGCTGCAGCAACAATATTGTGGCAAAAAAAAAAAAAAAATCAATACCCTTAAGTGAGTTAAATCGCTCAGCTTCATCATTCTTAGTGTTTTCATTCTTGTGTGAGTATTTTATTACATTTTATTTTCCTGTCATTTTAAATTGTTTAGTTTAATTTAATTGCTAAAAGAATTTGATTTAATTTAATTGAATTTGCACCATAAGAATTGTTGTAGCAACTCTAATAGCATCAATCCATGTGGAGACGATACCTGAATACTTGTCATTTTATTACTTGTTATGTACACTTGCGCATGGACATACACATATTCGGAATCCAACCAACAAGTAGCCACAATATCTACAATATAAAAATAAATTTTTTCTCTCTAATTTTAAAGGAGAAAAAGTTTTTTACTTCTAGTTGCTTATAATAGTGATAAAGACGCTCACACGTCAAGTGCACGTCGAATTGAGTCATAAGCTAGAAGATCTTTAGTGATAGATCGTGATCCAATACAATCATTAGTGATATATCAATCTAATAAGGTTGGTAATGATGGATTGTGACTTGGGAGTTTAAATTACTTCTACAAAAAAGCAAAGATACGATTTCTAAATTATATTAATTCTAAATGTTGTATGAGAATAACAATTCAAATATTTCCGCTCTAAAAAAAAATTAACCAATAATTGGCATCAGAGCAATCTCATATTAATATATAGAGTTATTGTATAAAATCAATCTCTTGTATTGTGTATAAGATGAATGGCATTAATTTTAAATATTACTTCATTAGGTGAATGACTATATTTGTTGAGCATGTAAATGGTTGTCTTAATGTATAGTTAGAAATTTCCTTTTATTAATTTTATGGATTTGTAACAAGA
This sequence comes from Luvunga scandens, assembly GCA_030449905.1. Classification (NCBI taxonomy): domain Eukaryota; kingdom Viridiplantae; phylum Streptophyta; class Magnoliopsida; order Sapindales; family Rutaceae; genus Luvunga; species Luvunga scandens. The sequence goes on along the minus strand of JASUUG010001019.1, from coordinate 623,376 downwards.
GTAATGGTTATTTTAATGGAAAAAAGTTTCCTTGTTTTCTTATAAGTTCCCCTTGATTTCTCATGTTCCATTTATTTTGATGGTAAGAATATGCAATAACTCACTGTTGAAGATGTAATTGGAAGCTAGTCTGTGACACTTACGGATGTTAGAATTTTTATAGTAAATACTCAGAAATAATGGGCTTCGGCACTTTTGAGAATGATATAAGGTATGATAATGATGGTGAAACCAATGTGAGATGTTGGGTTTGTAATAGGGAAGGTGAGCGTGCTAAAAAGTATGTTGAAAAGAAAGATAGAATTCATGAACCAAGGGCTGTTACACGAGTCAAGTGTCCAGCAGCTTTCAGAAAAAGGATGAATAAGAAGCTCAGTACTTGAATTGTTAATCAATTTATTCCTGAGCACTTACATGAGTTGGTAAAGGATTACGAGATTAAGTTTCTTTGATCCCATTGATGAGTTAAAGATTGTGACATGGCTCAATTTACTTCAATGAAATCTATTAGTGTTAAGACTAATCAAATTATGAACTTTTTAGTTAATCAAGTTATGGGTTATGACAATGTGGGCTTTACACTAGAAGATTTGTATAAGTCATTACATGTTGAATGTTGATTGATAACTTTATGAAATAATAGTTATCTATAACACTTTTGGACTTAAATCAAGCTTACTTAGAGGGTAAATGACATATTTCGATTGCATTTTAGTTATATTTTGTATACTTATCTATTTTTAGTTTATTCTCAATAAATTAGGTTGTTGTAGAATAAATTGTGCGCTTAGATCATGTACTTATTTGTAGGCAATTGGAAGTACAATTTTCAATGAAGGAATGCTATGCAATGGGCTAAAAAAATGAGGAAAGAAATTAGCAGCAAAAAAGTAGAAATGAGTCTGAAACAGTACAGATCCTGTAGCTCGTGCCGTAGCAATCTTGGAGCAACAAAAGAAAAAATTTCGCTAATCTCAGAAAAAGGATGCGATCTACAGTTTCTAAATTTGGAAACATACGCATCCTAGACTTTCGTTTGCCCTAGTTTTCAAGTATAAAAAAAAGCATGCACACAAGGATAAGGGGGAGAGCACCATCAATCACAAGAAATAACTAAGAGAAAGAAAAAAGACAGCAAAGAATAGAGAAATTCTAGGGCAGAATAAAAAGATTACAGGCATGAGAAAGAAGAAATCAAGAATCTAGAAAGGCAAATTACTTCCATCTCTATTCAATTTGTTTTCTTTGATTTGTGATAATGTATATGATTGATAAACCAATTTTCGTTTCTATTTTGTCACAAATCATGAGCTAAACTTATTTTTGATTGAGTGATAGACAAGCTTGATGGTTTATTGACTAAATTTTATGTATTGTTGCATAATTAGTATAGCATTTTGTTTTGATAATGCTTAATTTAATTTACTATTTTGGCTGACCATCTATTTAGTAATACTAGTTAAGAGAGGGCCATAAAAGGGCCTGTTTTAGTGGAACATATCAGAATAATACTTTGTTTTAAATTAAGTTTCCCAAGTTGGGTTAACTCTATTTGAATAAGATCATGCTTAATCTAAAAATAGTGATGAACTAGATATGTGAATTTACCTTGTAGGGTATTAAGAACCTTGATCGTGTAATGCTATATTTTGTGTTGGCATAACAACTGATCATTGTTAGGTTGCATATAGATATAAGAATTCCAATAGGTGATAGCTGAGGATGCATTAGAGTTCTACCTAGTGCTGTAGTAATTGCTATAGCAACATTACATTAACAGAAAATAGTCAATGCCGTTAAGTGAGTTGATTCACTCAACCATATTATTCATAGTGGCTATATACTTGTGTGAGACGTGTTGATTTATTCTATTGTAATTTATTTTCTGTCATTTAGATTATTTAGTTTAATTTGGTTGATAAAAAAGGTTAAATTAATTGAATTGAATTGAACTTGCACTATATTAATTATTGTAGCAATTCTGATAGTATCAATCCCTGTGGAGATGGTACTCGAATAGTCATCACTTTATTACTTGTTGTGTATACTTGCGCACTGACACTCATAACATATCTTGAGATTCACCCAACATTAATCTATGATACTTGAAGTAGATTCAAAATTTGCACTTGCACACTTCAAAGGAAAAGTTAATATAAATTTGATTTTCTTCTATAAATACATTATAGACGAGGAGAATAGACTTGTAAACTTGTTTTGGGTTGATTTTGTTCCTCATTTAGATAATCACCACTTTGAGGATGCGTAGCTTTTGATAGTACGTACAAGACAATTAAGTATGGTAAGCCATTAGTCATGTTTGTAGGAGTTAATAAATCATTATATATATATATATATATATATATATATATATATATATATATATATATATATATATATATATATATATATATATATATATATATATATATATGCATGCATGATGGTCTTGGAAACATTTTTGTACACTATGAATAATATAAAGCTTATTTCTATGGTGATTGATAGAGATCAAGCAAATGAGGAATGTGATTAAAAAGTTAATTCTTGAAATGCAACATCGTTTGTGTTTTTGGCATCTACAGGAGAATACACAACTAATGTATGTGATAAACCTTATTTGAAAAAAGTGTTTACGAAGTTTATTTTTGAATTTCTTACACCTACAGAGTTTGACAAATTATAGTGGAATATGATAGAGGCAGAAGGTTTGCAAAATAATGATTAGGTCAACAAAATTTATAGAAAATGAGATAAATGGGCAAAAACATTCTTAAGAGGTCATTTTTTTACTGATATGCGTACCATACAATGGTGTGAGGGAATGAATGCATATATGAATAAGTTTCTTCAACATGAGTTAAAGTTGTAAGAATTATTCGATAAGTTGATTGAGCCTTGTCATACACAAGAGACAAAGAATTGCAACAGGCATTTAAAAGAAAGCATTTTAGTTCTTTAATCAATACCTATCTGTCATGCCAAGAGCATTTACACTTAGAATTTATTTTTTATGGTTCGTTATCAGACTCACAAGGAAGCTTAGTTCATGGTGTCAACCAATGTAACTGTTTTAGAGAGTCAAGTATACCAACTAATTAGATTCGAACAAGCAAATAAGAGGTGGACTGTGGTGTATCACCTAAAGGATCAAAATTTTGAGTGTAAAGGCATGGAGTTTCGATCATATGAAATTCCATGTTTTCATTTATTTTGTGTGATTAAGTGTTTACATCTTTCTCAAATACTGATTTATTGTTTAATAAAAGATGGAGTAAAGATGTAAAAGTAGTTGAATGTCCTTTGAAGTCATGGGATGATCATTCTAGGGATATTCTTAAAATAATTAGGTATGGGTCACTGAATATTGAGTCCATTGAGATTTGTTACTATGCCTTGATGATAGATGCTGTATACTTGAAATTAAAGCATTATATCACCCAACTCAAGTCTAAAATACTAGAGTTGAGTGGAAATTTTGAAAAGAAAAGTGCTAGATGGTCCACTGAGAAGAAAAATGCTATTATCATAAAAGATCTATTAACTATGAAGATGAAAGTGCCTTTAAAACAAGAGTTAATAAAGGTGTGAACTTGGAGAAGTGTGGGTGCTGCAAGTTACCTAGACACAATAGACACAAATGTCCAATACTTAATGAGGTACTTTTGTATTAGCCTAATCCTTACAAATTTTGAATATTTTAGTTGTTATCGAAACAATATTAAGAAGTGAGTAACAATATGTCTCTTTGTCATTATAATTTTTTTCTCTGTATTAATTATACACTTATATTAATAGTAAACTAAAACAAATAAAAGCATAAAAATACAAACGTATGAAATATGATCATATTTAAATAATTCCATTTCTTTTATCTAATTGTTCATGAGAAATATATTGTAAAAACATCATTTTTCCTCTAGAAAGCTTCATATTTGGGTGAACTAAACTCTTTGTCACGGCAGCTTTTTTTTTTGGTAAAATTTTCATAAGGAGATTTTTTTATTGCGATTGGGCTTTCGGGGGCACATCTTTTTACTCTCAATTGTATTTAGTTCAACTAATGATACCAAATTTACAAAACCAACCCCATCCATGGCTTTATCTTACATACATAAGAACATGAATTTTATTATTTTTTTTGTTTAATTAATGTGCTAACTATTGAGTGCTAGAAAGTGTGTATTTATACTAGAGAAAATCATCATTTTACACTCCAAGTCTCACTAACATCCCTACTTTTATGTGTTTAAGTCCCTTGTGATTTAATTATGTATGTTTTATTTTAATTAAGTACTTTATGTATTCTAGGGGACATTATGGTCATTTCACAATGAACGAGAGATCAGATAGAAAAACGGACAGCAATTTTGAATTCCGGATAGTCGAACACCTTAGGAAGAGCCGAAAAAGATAAATGGTTCTGTTCACATATACGGTACTATTCATATATATGGTATTGTACACAACATTGTTCACGGCAGTGTTTACATGTACTGTACGATGATGTGGCAGTATTTGATTGGAATGATGTGGCATTGATCGCTTATACGGCATTGACTGATGATGTGGTGTTGATTGATGACGTGTCACGATCCCATTGGATTAAAATACTGATGTGACGTTGACCGTCGACGTGGCAGTATGTTAGAGGACCGAAAAAATGTGTGTACGGTACATGCATATATACGGAATGACAGCCCTGATGATGTGTTCCATCCAATAAGAACTTGCCACGTGGCGCAATCTTGAGTGTCTAAATTATTTTAATCCGATGGCCATTATTTACTCATTGTATCTATAAAAAGGGGCCCCCCTAATTTGATACCCCTGAATTCATTTTTTAGCTCCATTTTTTGTAATTCCATCTCCATGTTGTATTTTCTACATATTTTAATAAAATTTCTATTTTACCCTTAGTTCAATTATGAGTAGCCAGTTTCCTTTCAAGCTTGGGTTGAAGGTGAAGTCTCAACATGCTCTATGGGTTTAATTTGGTAAATTTACTTTTTCCTTCCCCTCTAATTTATATGGATGTTTTGACTTTTCGTAGACAGATAGAAATAATCTTGTTTAGATATTGACTAGTATAATCGTCTCCTTAGGCAAGGTTATTACTATTTGGCATGAGAAGCACTTAGCACCATATCTATTAGAGTGAGGTTCATGAGGAGTGGAAAATCTCCCTTCATGATTTAATTGGTAATAATAAAGAATGTTAAGCCGATAATGCTTGTTAAGTACAGATCCGGAGACTCAAGCACTTCATTTTAATAGTTAATTCCCGTCGCTTTAATTTAAATTAATAGATAGCCTACGTCATTTTTTTATAAATCCAATCACCCACTTAGAAAATTAATTCTACAAGCAATTAAAATCCACCTCCTCATGGGATCGACACTCATCACCGTTGATATATTCTACAATAGATTCATGCACTTGCGAGTTCAACAAAATTTGCACAATAAGTTTTTGGCGCCATTGTCGGGGACGTAAATTATTTTAATTTGTAGAATAAATCTTCAATTTCTCTATTTATTTTTTTAGTTATTTTCTTGTAATTTTTTATATTATTATTAGAAAAAAAGTGAATCTGCATTTTGAGATAGGTATTTTTCTTTCTTTAAAGTTTTGTAATTTAATTTTCATGTTATTTTATTTTATTTTATTTTGTTAAGTGAAATTATCCACCAACCACCTAATGTTTCAGAATTTTTAAAAAATACACAATTTTTTTTTTGTCTGAATTACACCTGAAGTTACAATTCTTTGTATTTTTTCACTTTCGTCTGTTGACCGTTAAGATTCCGTTATTTTTTTAACAAAATGACTGTTTTGCCCCTCAAAATTAATGCTATAGAATGAAATTGTAATTTTACATTTGGGGGGAAAAATCGTCATTTTACTAAAAAAACTAACGGAATCTTAACGGTCAACAGACGGAAGTGGAAAAGTGAAAAAAATTATAACTTCAGGTGTAATTCAGGCAAAAAAAAAGGAATTGTGTATTTTTGAAAAAGTAGAAAAAATCAGGTGGTCAGTGGATAATTTTTTTTTTGTTAATTTGGCAGGTTCAAACGGCTATTAATTTATTTTAATTTGTTTAAAGTATTTTTTTTTTACATATATATAGTACTTGAGTTTATTTTTATAAGTAAGATTGTAATAGTGCGATAAGGTTAGTATCATAATTTCTCCTTCTTCTTTATTTTTATTAATTTTGTTACCATTTTTTTCTTTGTATGCATGGTCGTAGATCACAATTACCTAATCTTGAGCCTATAGACTTTGAATTGAAAAAAATACTTTGCACACACAAACATGTTGCAATTAAAAATAAAATTGGAATACATTTGCAACTAGCACTAGAAGAGAGGTTATTTAAGGACTATTTCAGTCCCTTAGCGAACTTGAGCACATCATGCATAAGATACTCAAATGTAGCTGCTAGGAGTTTTGAATTAAAATCTAATGTGCCAAATTGTCTCCCAACATTCTATGGCCTAGAAAATGAAGATCCATATAATCATCTGAATGGTTTCCATGCTATTTGTCAAACTTTTAAGTATGAGAATTTTTCAGATGATGATGTTAAACTTAGATTATTCTCATTTTCTTTAAAGGATAGAGCTTGTTTATGGTTTAACACATTGCCTGCTAATAGTATTACATTATAGGAACAAATGGTAATAAAACTTTTTAATAAATATTTCCCAGTATATAAAACCAATGTTATTCACAGGGAAATTTCAGAGTTTACCCAAAGAGAAGACGAGTGGTTTTTTTAAGTATGGGAGCGATTTAATGGGCTACTTCTAAAGTGTCCACATCATGGGTACAAGAAATGACACCAATGCCAATACTTTTTGGAGGGATTATTGCCACATGTGCAAGAATGACTAATGGCAACAAGTGAAGGAGAGCTAATGTCAAAAAGTGCATCAGAGATTTGGGATTTCTTCTAGTGACAAACAAATAATTCCCAACAATAGAGTCGTTCACTGAGGAATACTAAAAGACTTAAGTGAGTGAATGAGGTTCACATTGGCGAGTCAAGTTTTGAAATTAAAAAAGTTAAAGAGATAGTTGAAGGTCTTTCCCAAAAAATATCATCATTAACAGCTACTAAATTGACAGAGCCACATGACCAGGACTCATGCCCAGATCAAGCCAATGCTATAGGTGTAATGAGAAAGCCATCAAACAACAACCCTTACTATCCCAATTTTTCATGGTCTCAAGGATTCCAACAGAATAGACCAGTAGCTCCAGCTCTAGCTCCATCTCCATCAATGCAACCAATTCCTCAAAATTCTCAAGCCTCTTAGCCACTATTTAGACCATACAATTACAACCTAAACTATTCTTAACCAAGACCATGAGAAGATGTATTTCAGAATTTCAAGAATCTTACTCACTCCACAATCGAGTAATAAAACTGCACCATTAATGAACTACGAAATGAAATGAGATGAGAGTAGGTTTTAGGTTTTAACTCACAAACCCAATCAGTTTCAAACCTTGAAAAAATGGTGGAACAACTTGCTTCTTCAGTTCAAACTTGGCAATGACTGTTGAGAAATGCAAATTCCCAAGTCAACCAATGTTTAATGTTTAATCCTAAAGGAGTGCGTGAAGCAAGTACTAGTTCACCTCAGTAACATGGGGAGGTCAAAGCCATCATGACTTTACAAAAAAGAAAAGAAGTCGACAACAAAGTGGAGATGTCGGTGACAAAAGTAAGTCAAACTATACTGGTAAATGCAGAAGACTCATCATCAGAGGAAAAAGAAGAAACCAACCCACGAGAATACATTCCCAAAACTCTATTTCCCCAAAGGTTAGCTAAAGCAAAGAAGGAAAAATCCACAAGCGAGGTTTTTGAAATCTTTAAATAGGTAAGTGTTAGCATTCCTTTACTTGATGCTATAAAACAAGTGCCATCTTATGCCAAGTTTCTTAAAGACCTTTGTATTAAAAAAAGAAACATTCATGTTTAAAAGAGGGTCTTTTTAACAGAAAACATTAACTCTATACTCCAACATAAAATTCTTCTAAAATACAAAGATTTAGACTCCCCCACTACCTCATGTAGTATAGGGAACTACACAATTGAGAATGCTTTGTTGGACTTAGGAGCTAGTGTAAATCTGTTACCTTACTCAGTATTTATGAAACTTAGACTGAGAGAATTACACCCAATTTCAGTAGTGTTACAGCTTGTAAATTGGTCCATGAAAAAATCTCGTGATATTATGGAAGATGTGCTTATACAGGTAGATAAGTTTTATTTTCCTGTTGATTTCATTGTAATTGACACTCAACCAGTTCAGGATTCAAGGAAGCACATTCCCATTATCCTAGGACGACCTTTCTTGGCAACTGCAAATGCTCATATTCAATGCAGGACTGGAAATATGCAATTGTCCTTTGGCAATATGACGATGGAGCTAAATATCTTCAACATTGCCAAACAACCTCACAATGTAGATGATGGAATTGTTGATGTGGATTTAATAGAAGAATTAGTTGATAATACTTTTCTTTCAAACCTTAGTGGTGACCCTTTACAAACATGTTTAACTCACTTTGGTTTGGATTTTAATATTGACAGATCAATAGATGAGGTTAACGCCTTACTTGATTCAGCACCATCCCTGGACACTAACAAATAGAAGTCAAGAGTGGAACAACTAGCACCATCAGAGAAGAAACTGAGTCCATCATTGGATTCACCACAAAAACTCGAGCTCAAACCATTACTCAACATTTTAGAATATGCATTTTTGGAGAAGAAAGCACTTTACCAGTAATCATTTCATCATCCTTAAATGACGAGCAAAAATGTAAGTTTTTAGAAGTTTTAAAAGTGCACAAATGAGCATTAGGATGGACCATAGCCGACATAAAAGGTATAAACCCAATAGATTGTATGCATTACATTCATCTTGATGAAAATTCTAAACCTACCAGAGAAATACAACGTCGGTTGAACCCTAACATGAAAGAAGTTGTTAGAACTAAAGTCCTTAAACTATTATATGCAGGTATCATTTACCCCATTTTTAATAGTTCATGGGTCAGTCTTGTGCAAGTTGTCCCCCAAAAAGTCAAGAGTCTCAGTAGTTACCAATGTTGAAAATGAATTAATACCTACTAGAGTGACTACAGGATGACGCGTATGTATTGATTATAGAAAGTTAAATTCTGTCACACGTAAAGACCATTTTTCTTTACCATTTATCGATCAAATGTTTGATAGATTAGCAGGTCATGAATTCTATTATTTTTTAGATGACTACTCAGGATATAATCAGATTCCCATAGCATCAAAATATTAAGAGAAAACAACTTTCACTTTCCTTTTTTGGCACTTTTGCATATAGGAGAATGCCATTTGGATTATGTAATACACCTGCTATATTTCAATAATGCATTTAAGCATTTTTTCTAATATGGTTGAACGATTCCTTGAAGTCTTTATGGATGATTTTTCTATTTTTGGTGATTCATTTAATCAATGTTTACATCATCTAACACTAATTCCGCAGAGATGCATAGAGAAGAACCTGGTCTTAAATTGGGAGAAGTGCAATTTTATGGTAAAACAAGGTATTGTTTTTGGTCACATCATTTCGAGCAAAGGTATTGAGGTTGATAAAGCCAAGGTGGATCTCATTTCCAATCTTCCTTTACCTAAAATAGTTAGAGAAGTAAGATCTTTCTTTGGACATGTATGTTTTTATAGACGTTTCATTAAAGATTTTAGCAAAGTTTCTAAACCTTTATGCAATTTACTTGCTAAGGATGTACCTTTTGTCTTTAATGATTCATGTCTGGTGGCATTTGAGAAATTAAAACAGTTGTTGACATCATCACCTATTATTCAGCCCTCAAACTGGAACTTACCATTTGAGCTTATGTGTGATGCATCTGATTATGCAGTAGGAGTATTATTAGGACAAAGAGTTAATCAAATTTCCCATGTCATTTACTATGCTAGTTTGACATTGAATTATGCACAGTTGAACTATTCAACCACTGAAAAAGAAATGCTAGCAGTAGTGTTTGCATTAGAGAAATTTCGATCTTATCTCATTGGTTGTAAAATAATTATTTTCACAGATCATGCTGCTCTTAAATATCTTCTTATAAAGAAAGATACAAAAGCTAGACTAATTCGTTGGGTGTTACTTTTGCAGGAATTTGACTTTGAAATCAAGGTAAGAAAGGCACAGAAAATGTGATCATCTCTCTCGTCCCAATTTTGATACAATTACAGAACCATTACAATTGAATGAATCATTTTCAGATGAACAATTAATGAGTGTGGAAGTATTACCATGGTATGCTGATATAGTTAACTATCTTGTTACAAGTAAACTTTTAGAGCATTGGACTAAAAAGGACAAGACCAAATTTTTTGCAGAAATAAAGAATTTCTTCTGGGATGACCCTTATCTGTTCAAGTATTGTGCAGATCAAATTGTCAGACGATGTGTTCCAGAAAGTGAATTTCAAAATATCCTTTCATTCTTCCATGAATAAGCTTGTAGAGGCCATTTCAACGCTAAGAAAACAATTACTAAAATTTGACAATATGATTTCTATTGGCCAACTATATTTCGAGATACTTATAGTTTTTGCTCTTCATGTGATAGGTGTCAATAAATGGGGAGCATTACGCGAAAGAACATGATGCCACTAAACCCAATTTTAGTGGTTGAGATTTTTGATGTATAGGATATCGACTTTATGAGACCCTTTCTCTTTTCTTTTGGCCATCAATACATATTGGTCGCTGTTGACTACATATCAAAATGGGTAAAAGCAGTTTCATGTAGAACCAATGATCACAAGGTGGTGATTGAATTTTTGAAAAGCAAGATTGTTTCATGCTTTGGATTCTCTCGAGCAATAATCAGTGATCGTGGAGCTCGCTTTTGTAACAAATCATTCAAAGCGTTTTTGACAAAGTATTCCATTACTCACAAAATGGTGACCCTATATCATCTGCAAACCAGTGGTCAAGTTGAGATCTCCAATCGTAAAATAAAGCATATATTAGAAAAGACAGTAAGACCACACAAAAAAGATTGGTCATTAAAACTAGATGATGTATTATGGGTGTATAGAATGGCTTTTAAGACCCCAATTGGGATGTCACCCTATAGGCTAGTATATAGAAAAGCTTGTCACCTACCTGTGGAACTCGAGCATCGTGCACACTGGGCCATCAAAAAATTCAACTTTGACATGCAGCAATCTAGCTCAGAAAGAAGATTACAGCTGGCAGAACTTGAAGAAATTCGTAATGATGCATACAAAAATGCCAAGATTTACAAGTAGCGAATGAAAGTCTTTCATGACAAGTAAATTATGAGAAAATCTGTCACCCTAGGTCAGAAAGTGCTTTTATTCAATTCTCGCTTGCACCTATTCCTAGATAAGTTACGCTCTCGATAAACTGGTCCCTTTATAGTTCACACTGTTTTTCCACATGGAGCAATTGAAATTAACGATCCAAAGAACGGTGTCACTTTTAAAGTTAATGGTAAAAGATTAAAGCTATATCTAGAGTACCAACCATATGAAAAAAACACCGAAATCGATTTGATTACCTACCAAACTTGAACTGAGATTTTTTCCTTCTTTATTCTTTCTTATTTTTGGTGATTTAAATTTTTGTGAAAGTGTCTTTATTTAATCATTCAGTTTTCTTTTATCACTTCTAATCATGTGTGCCTCAACTAGACATATCCTCTTAAACCTTCTCAGATAACTTCAACGTGTACAATCTCATCTGAGAAGCCAGATACAATTTTTTCAAACATATTGTATTTGGGATCTACATCCTTTAGAGTTGGTATCCGATGTTGAAGATCTAGAAAAATAACTCAGAGAAATTGAGGGAGGTATCAACAAAACCCAAATAGAACTTGAGGTAAATTCAATAAAATGACAATTGTAAAATTTTTTCTTTTCTTTTCTTTTTTGTGTTCTTTAGTTTATTATCCCGGTTAAGTGGCGGATAATGGTACTCCATGACAATCAAAGTTAGTTACTTCAGTTTCCCATAATAACTGATATTCTGAGAAGAAGGTATGGACAGAAACACGATGCTAGTAAAGCTTTACAAGCGATTTCCTTCGCTTCCTCATAATTCCTCCATTCAATCTATAAGGCTCGGTCCAAACGCATGTAATTACTTATGAGAAATAACATCCTTGTTGACATCCGTTGGTTAATCGAGGCCAAAGTACGTTTGGCAGGTGAGTTGCCTCCCAAATTTATTGCATACATGCCTGGTTGTGGTAAACGAAATTACTCAAGAAAACGAAGAGCTCAACAACTTCATGTTCATTTTCATAATTGTGCCAGGATGAAATGCGATAAAAATCCTTTTTCTTTAAGAATGATATCTGATAACAGAGAAGATAAGATTCAATTCATTATGGATGGTTTGAATAAAGAGTCATTAGATGATGTCCTTTTGTCTCTTGAAATACATCCCAATGGATACGTACAAAAAGCAATTCTCCAGTTATGGTTATTATTTCAGAAACAGCGTGTGCGATATAGTCTCGATAATCTGACTATAAATGACCTTGTTTGCCAGTTTATAAGAAAACTGGATGGGAAGCCTATCCTCAACCCATAGAGGGCGTTCAAGCCATTTCTGAATGTAAAACCAGAAGAAGATGTGAGCCACAATCACAACTACCTGTAGATATCCTTTTACTGTTGTTTTATTTTACTGTTGTTTTATTTCACTGTTGTTTTATCAATTGCATTTTTGTCTTTAATAATTGTTTACTTTTACTTTTTACTATTTTCTTTTTAACTCTCGAGCCATGTACTTTACGCATTAATTGACACAGACATGCTACCTTATATACAGCAGTGAACCATTGTCACCAAGATCCTTGATATATGATCCTTTTTTTTAGACTCACAAATTATTTTTTAGAAGCATCTTAATAACAGCTACTCCCAATAAACAGTTCAAGAACATTTGTGTGCTCTTTGAATTTAATTATGGCAAACATAAAGAGTTCATTGAGGCATCCATAGATCTTGGCCGAAGTTTAGCAAAAAGAAATCTACATTTGGTATATGGAGGAGGTGACTGAGGGTTATCAAAACTGGTCTCAGAAGCTTCTTCTATCAGAGGGAGTTAAGTGTTAGGCATCATCTCAAGGAGCCTAAAACCTTTGGGCTGTTCGTCTGACTTACCAACAGGCTAAGGGTTAATCGTCTCAGGTATGCAAGAGAGAATAATTAAAATGCTAAATCATGCTGATGCTTTTATTTTCCTACCAGGAAATCTTGCAACTCTGGAGGCACTAATCACATTAGCATCTTGGGCTCATCTGAACATTCATCAGAAACCCATCAGTTTGTTAAATGTCAATAACGTTTATGATGGCTTCATCGTATTTCTTAACCATGCAATAAAAAACCATTTCATCCCTTTCACAGCGAAACATTTTTTTTATTTTTGTTCATACTACTAACGAGTTACTTGATCTGTTACAAGCTTATAGACCAGAGCCAGATTCCAAGACCCTTGTATTGGAATGGTCAACTAATGATGATAATAGTAGCCGTAGTAAGAAATGCAAATTAGATTTAACTCTCCGCTTGTAAATATTTTCTTCTGTGATGTAGCACCCAGGTGATGTCTTCTAAACCCTATTTTCTTTCAAACATTGAGGATAATATTTCGTTCTGGTTAGGGGGAGGGAATAATTGACAATTATGGAATATCTCAATTCTAGTGTAGTTTTTACTGATTTTTGTTGTAGAAACTAACTGTGACTAAATTTTTAAATCGAAGATGGCTGAATATGGAGTGTAGTGACTCTAAAAACACAGCTTCTTATTATTAAAAAGAAAATTTCAGACATTTATTTTAAGCTTCGATAGTCATTTTAAGTGTAATCTTTCTAACTTCTTTTTCCAATTAGTTTTTCTATGTCATTTTTACCGTTCTGCATGCATAATTTTCATGACTAGAATAGATTTGGAGGTAGATTTAAAAAAAAAAACATTTTTTATGATCTTTTCACATTGGATGGGATGATAACTTTCAAATTTTAGTATTTGTATTATCTTTGGTTTTGAGTTATGTTACACAATATTTGTTACTCTACATGTTAATGTTGGAGATAAATATAAGTTACTTGAAAGAATGCATATATCATAATAAATTCCAAGTGAGTTTTTGAGCCTGTCATTATTCTTGAAGAGTAACCCTTTATGCCTATTCTTCATTCAGCTTAGCAGTTTATTATTTTATACATTATATCTAGATTTCCTTGTAGTTAATGTTTTCTAAAAAAAAAACCAAAAAAAACGTGTGTTGCTACCTGTGAAGGTCCATCTAACTAGTAGATATGAAAGATTATTTAAAACCCTAAAAGATGACAGAAAGACCATCTTTGGTCCGTTTAAGTCTTTCTAGCCAACCCTATTAAAATGTATACATAGTTAACCCCTTTGAGCCTTAAAAAAAGTAAAAAAAAAAAAACATTTTTCTTTGGTAACCTATTGTCTTGTTCCACTCCAATGTGGAGTATCACCTTATATTTTGTATTTCCCACCACCCATTTATGTTTAAAAATAGAGATAATTTTGCATTCACGAAAAAGGTGCTATAAAAAAATAAAAAATATATATAAAAAAAAGAAAAGAAAAGAGAATTCAAGTGAAAAACACCTAACAATCTCCCAAGTCCTCTATTTTTCAAACATATATTTTATTTTTCCTATTAACCCTTCTTTGTTAGCCATATCCTTAGCATACGTTACGTCATAATAAAAGTTGTTCTTTATTTTAGGAAACTATAATCTGAAATAGAAACTAGTTATATGGGTTGAAAAGATTTGGTAGTGCAAATTAAAAAAAAGAAAAAGGAAAAAAAATGATGAAAAAAAAATGAATTATGAATACATTGGTTTAATTAGCATTTTGTTTGAATTAAAATCGTATTATTTCTAAGTTGAAGGCATATTTCTGTCATCTTGGTCAGAGTGTGTGATATTACTTTCTTATTATTTTCTCTTAATTTACCATTCACTGGAGTGATTATTTTTGGGTTTAATTTCTTTGTGAGAGTATCACTACTACCGGTGAGATTTTGGGGTTTGACATGTCATTCTTGATAGTGACTCTATTATTGCACTGTGACAAAGTTTTTTGAACTAATTCATGTGGAGAGTTGATGTGGGGATGATATTTCTTTAGACTGGAGATAATACTTATTCTTTTATTTGATTGTTATCATTAGTCTGATTGAATAAATATGACTGTTTTAAAAAAAATCATTATTTTAGTTTGAATTTTGTTTTCACTTAATTTGCTAGGGACTAGCAAAAAGCTGGTTTGGGGGAGTGTGTGTTGTGTGGTAGAAAGTGTGTATTTATAATTGAGAAAATCATTATTTTATACTCCAAGTCTCACTACCATCCCTACTTTTACGTCTTTGAGTCACTTGTGATTTAATTACGTATGCTTTATTTTAATTAAATATTTTATGTATTCTAGGGGATATCATGGTCATTTCATAATGAACGAGAGATTAGAGAGAAAAACGGACAGTAATTTTAAACTCAGGACAGTCTAAAACCTTAGGAGGAGCCTAAAAAGATAAATGGTATTGTTCACATATACGGTACTGTACACGACACTGTTCATGACACTGTTCACCTATACTGTATGATGATGTGGCATTGTATGATGATGTGGCATTATACGATGACGTTGCAACATTCAATTGGACGCATGATATGGCATTGACTAATGATGTGGTGTTAAATAATGACGTGTTATGATCCTATTGGACTAAAATGCTGATGTGACGTTAACTGTCAACGTGGTAGTATGTTAGTGGAATGAAAAAATGTGTGTATGGTACATGCATATACATGGAATGACAGTCTTGCTTATATGTTTCATCCAATAAAAACTTGCACGTGACGTAATCTTGAGCGTCCAAATTTTTTTAATCCGATGGCCATAATTTACTCATTGTATCTATAAAAAGGGGGCTCCCCCCCTTATTTGATACCCATGAATCTATTTTTGAGCTCCATTTTCTGTAATTCCATCTCCATCTTGTATTTTCTACGTATTTTAATAAAATTCTCATTTTACCCCTTGTTCAATTATACGTAGCTAATTTTCTTTCAAGCTTGAGTTGAAGGTAAAATCTCAACATACTCTATGGGCTTAATTCGTTAAATTTACTTTTTTCTTTCCCTCTAATTTATGTGGATGTTTTGACTTTTCGTAGACAGATAGAAATAATCTTGTCTAGATATTGGTTGGTATAACCGTCTCCCTAGGCAAGGTTATTACTATTTGGCACGAGAAACACTTAGCACCATATCTATTAGAGTGAGGTTCATGAAGAGTGAAAAATCCCCCTTCATGATTTAATTAGTACTAATAAGAAATGTTAAGCCGATAACGCATGTTGAGTACAGATCCAGAGACCCAAGCACTTCATTTTAATAGTTTATTCCCGCTGCTTTAATTTAAATTAATAGATAGTTTACGTCATTTTCATTGTAAATCCAATCACCCACTTAGAAAATTAATTCTACAAGCAATTAAAATCCACCTCCTTGTGGGATCGACACTCATCACCATTGATCTATTCTATAATATATTCATGCGCTTGCAAGTTCAACAAAATTTGCACAACACTAACACAAATAATTTTTAAAGAAAGACACGTAGAATAATAGTTTATTATCATGCCTTTTTAACAACTTTATAGAAGATTTGGTTTTGTCTTAGTTTCTTATATGTGAATAAGTTTGTCAGTAAGAAATTTTCATCAGGTGCATCTTCAATCTTCTCCTTAACCTCTTCTATCTTCACCCAGACTCATCTCTCTTTCCTATGAAATTTTAACCACTTGATTCATTCTTACTATTTTGAATATCTTTACCAGAAGAGGTCATCTCGTCCTTTTGTGGGAAAAAGTATTTCAACTACACTATACGAGGAAAAAAGTATTAGCTATAGAAGTGACAGGTAGGAAAATTAAGAAAATTATATCAAGAAAGTATCATGTGCAGCTTAACTCAACTAAAAAGTGCTAAGAAGATAAGACGAAGGCCGAAAGTTATAGCTTGTTAAGTATATGAAAAAGGAAAGGATGGACCTTGATTAAGAAATTACATCTTAAAGACCCTTAAATAAACAAATAAAATTACCTCTAGACAACTGTGAGAGAGCTTTACCTGTTTCGACAAATATTGTTTACACATTGGTGAGATTTCCATAAATAGTATTTTGATTTCATATAGATTATCCATAATTTTCTTCACTACTGTTAATTACTATATAACCTTAGCACCAAGGACAAAGCATTTCAATTAAAAGAAACTAAAAATTCACAACATAATGTGTAAAAATTTAACATCAAACTACAAAACAATGATGTAAATAAACTTATGATAACATGGACAAGAATCAAGTCTAACTGGTGATATAGTCCAAAAAGCTACACGATCATTAAGATTCTCATTTTTTTTATAAAATAAAACTTAAGAGTTCGTAAATAAATTATCTAGGTTAAATGTTTTAAAGGACATGGGGAGGATATGTACATATATCCAAAGCGCTTAATTGTATAACAATTAGAACTTTAGTGGTAAGAAATGTAAATTTACATTAACCTGGACACAATAACTGAAACATTCAAAAATAGCTAGTGGATTTGTATGTTTTAACAAAAATCTCATGGCTCATTTATCACCTTTCAACTTAGAATCATTAAACCCTTAATTAAGAAGAATGAACTAAAAAATAAATGTAGATAATAATCGAATTTATACCTCTAAACCAGGTATCTGTGTTGGAATCCCTTCTCCTTTTATAACTCTTTCTTTAAGAAAGAAATAAAATCAATATAAGCAAACTTAAAAGTAGTCAAACTATACATTCAACCAACTATAACATAAATAAGAAAAAACAATTCAAGCTCAAAAAAATAACTTGAGCAGTATAATCTATTTTAGTAATGTTTGCAACCTCCAGTGAGTAGTATGAAGAAACAGACATCAAGTGAAGAAGATGAAAAAGTGGCAAACACAAGAAGACGTCACATTGACTATAAAAAAGGTTATTAAGACATGATTAAGCTCTTACCCAAACAATTTAAGACTTTATGAAAAGTTTAAAAGGGATCAATAAGGAAATATAAAGGACTTTTCCTGATTGTGTGATGTGTGGTAATGTCTCGTACTAACTCCAACTTCTGCCAAGACTCAAGATCTATCCAGTCTTCACGTGAGTCTACTCAATCCATCCTATAGAGATATGGGAGACCTAAGTAGTGGTTAATCAAGGTGTACACTAATAGTCGTTGCCATGAAAATATCTTTACCAATTGCATGATTCAAAGAAGAGGTGTACTAGTTTATAGTGAGTACTTAGTGAAGTCAATTGAGAATGTGAAGAGTATTTATGACAGTTCACAAAGTATATCTAAAAGTTGAAGCATGAGAGCGTAACGAGAATGCTACGAGCAAAAGTAAGAGAGGATGTAACATACCGCCCAAAATTTTCAAGTTTAAGAGCCCAATTCCAAGCTAAGGTGTGCTAGCTTAGCCTAATTTTAGAATTTCTAGCACACTCTAACACATTTCATCACTTGTACATATCTAGATACTTCTATACTTTACTATATTTAGAATTCTCTAGATTTTATTGCAAGTTGTGCAAGTTGCATAGAATTCTCCAGAGCTAGGCAAGTGTCCCTATAAATAGGGCATGCCATTTAACATTTAGCACACAACTCAATAAGCAACTCAATCATACTTTTAAAGATCTAAAGCTCTCTTGTGTACAATCTTTCGAGTAATAAACTTTTTCTTTGGCTATATTACTCTCTCTTATCTTTAACTCTTCTGTAAGTATTTTTGCTTGGTTAGTTTGAGAAGTTTGACAGGCTTGCTTAACAACTTTTGTGTTAGGGTTGTCTAAGTTTAGCACGAGTTTACTGCAAAGAATACTTATCCCACAAAATTATGCTAGCCCTTTTATATCTTGTCTCTATTTCTAAGAGTATCTTCAATTATACAATAACAAAATAAACCCTTATAAACTTTTAATGCACCTATCACCTATTGCTTGTGCAGTTCCAACTAATTGTTTGTGTTGTCAAAAATTTCCAATTAATTATGAATAAACATTCATATAACCTTAATATATAATAGATTTTTTATATTACTACTAGAATGAAATAATTACATTCAAATTATCTTTTTTAGTCTTTTCAATTATTTCTTTATAACTCATTAATTTTTTGAATTACTGATATGTATCATATGATTAGACACTTACATCAAACATCTAGTAGAATTGCCTAGATCAAGTTTATTATAGCACAAAAATTTCTACTATCATAAAAATTAAAGGGATATTTGCTATAACCATAAACTAAAGTAGAGATACCTACCACTGTCTAGAGGAATTCATGGAATCATATTGTATTTATGTTGTGTCATGTCAAATTTAAATAAATAAAGATATGACGCATTTAAAAATTGTGTCAAGAAATTTGATTATGAATATAACCCATTTAATGAATGTTTGACACAGTACAATACATTTGACATGTTACCATTTGACAAGTTAATGCGTGATTACACAATTACGATACGATTAAGACATAATAATAAAACATGATTAAACAATTAGCAACTCAGTTATCATTGGAAATACTGTCACAACTCAAATTTAAAAAATAATAAGAATAATACATATGACAATAAAGTAATAAACAACATACAAATTTAAATTAATCCAAGATATAAAAATTTAGTAATGCAAACCAACAAACATTACAATACAATAATTAATGATTAATAATTCATCCAAAATCTAAAATATGATTAATTAACAAATTAACATTCGTGTCATAAATGTGTAATCATGTTGAAATGGTCTAACATAGATAAAACATGATTATTTATCGTATCATATTATGCCAATATTTTTATTAATCATTTAAATATTTATCAATGTAAATTCAAAAAACAAAACTGTGCCATCTCTCTATTCATGAAATTCTGTCACTACTTATGTTGCCTTCTCTATCTCCACTTAATTCACACTAGGTTAAGTGGATCACTATTTTATAACACTTTGAGTATGTTTGGTACACTTTATTAAATGGTATTAAAGCTCTACATAGTGTTGAAATATTATAATATAATGTTTGGTAGTCACAACACATTGCATTATTTAAACTTTTAACAGGCAAAACCCTTAGTGGTTAAACCTAAGCCCTTAAGAGTTTCTTGGGTTTGCGCTACATCTCAAAATAAAAAATTCTTCTTTCAACTTTCATTCTCTTTTCTATCTTACAAGCTCATGACGTTCCACCACCATGCCATCTTCCTATGCCTCATGACACCTAGCTCCACTACAATCCTACTGCTTAACACCACTGTATTACTTGCCCTACCATTCTCTCTTCTTTCTTACAAACGCATGATGCTCTACTGCGGCACCTCTTTGTGTAACACCATTGCCATGACTACCTTTTCCCATCCAAACCATTGAGCTATAGGTTTGACTTTTGAATTTGGGTTTGGTTTATGAATTTTTTAATCAAGATTAATAGTGGTTAAATTAGATTTTTGAATTAAGGTTTGACTTTTTTGCTTTCAATTTTTGTTTAATTAATGCCATATTTATTGGGTTTTGTTTTTTTATGTATTGGGATTAAAGTTAAGTGCGTGACGATTGAGTATAGATTGGTGTTGAAATGATTTTGGCTTTATAAAATTTAAATTAATTTATTAATTATTTTTTAGAAAGAGATGGTGATTAGAAGGCACTCCTTTTTTTTCAAGTGAAATCACTTAGTATATATGAAAGAGTTAAAAATTACTTTTGTTGTTGTGGAATAAGAAGCCTTCGTATCTAAATGCATGTATTTAATTTATTTAGGACTATTAAAGTGGGATCCACTTTTTTCGAGAATATGAGTTGATGCAATAACAAGAATATTTCTAGTAGAATATCTTTTACAATCCCTGAAGAGATAGTTCACTAATAGATTGAGAAATAAGTAATTTGCAAATTGGTAATGGGACTAATGAGAATGATATTTGAAAAGATTGAAGTTACCATATCCCTCTAAAAACCAATTGTTGCTTAGAGAATAGACATTAAATCAATTAATTTCATCCATCTATAGTCCTAAGGGTGGTCCTTGACCCTTATGAGGCCAACAATGTCCCCCTTCAATGACATTCCCATTGCACTTGTTAATTTTGCCACATTGGAGCCTCCACCATAATGACTTGGCTACACACAACCTCGTCATCCATGACGCTAGCACACCACTAATTGATTGATATAGTGCTAGTAGCCCACCTATAAAAAATGTGACTAGGCTTTGGTAATACTTGTTGATCGAGGCTCTTGTTGCAACTTTCAAATAGGTCACCCATCATTGAATTTCTCTACCTTTAGTATGCTTAATTACAAATTTTTGAAATAAAAGTTTTCATATTCCTCTAAAAACCAATTGGTGTTCAGATAATGAAAATTAAGTCATTTAATTTCATTCTTTCATAGTTCTAAGGGTGACAATTGGCCCGCTTACCATAAGGCTAACATTTAACAAAAGAAAAAAAAATAGTTTGATAGCATTTAACTTTATGGAAATTTATTAATGGCAAGGCAATTTTCTTTTTCGTGTTGATTTTACCTTTTGTTTTAGATTTGGACATAAAAGGAAATTTTTTTCTTGTCAGGTTCATAGTGATTTTTTTTTCAAAGTTTTTGGTTATTGATGTTGATCCAAAAGCATAATGAAAGAAAAATGATTTGTAATCATTCATTCCAAAACCATAGTGCTCGACTACAATACTTTGATAACATTATAGGCAATAGTGACAAATAATGTGTTAATCAAGTAATAATGAATAGAAGGACATTTGGTCTACTATATGAGCTAATTTGATCAAATGAGAGATTAAAGACTAATGGTTCAGTGATGATTGAAGAGTAAGTTTGTATGTTCTTATATACTTTGTGTCATCATGTCAAGAATTGTACAATTGGTAGTAGGTTTTTTCAAATTGATATTTGTTTTTGTTAAACTTATCTTATGCTTCTTATAATAGTGATGAATAACATATTTAAAAAAACAAAAATAAGTGTGCTAGCATTTAACTTTACAGAAATTTATCAATGGCCCGACAACTATTTTTTTATTATTTTATTACAGAAATTTATCAATGGCCCGACAACTATTTTTTTATTATTTTATGTACATTTTACTCGTTGTTTTAAGATATGGCATAAGTAGAATTTTCTTTTTTGTCATGTGGTAAATAAAATTGAGATTCATGTTTGTTGTGATTTTTTTTAGTGCTGTTGATTTGAAGACAAAATGAAAGAAAAACAATTCATAATCATTCGTTCCAAAACTCGATTATAAAATTTAGATAGTATTATAGGCAATAATAATATACAATATGTGAATCAACTATGAATGGATAGAATGACATTTGGCTTACCAAGTGAGCCATTGGGATTTAATGGGGAATCAAAAGACTAATGGTTTTAGGGATGGCAAAATGCGGGCTTGGGCTGGGCTTAAAAGCCCATTAAATTATCAGTGTGAGGGCCGGGATTTAATGCGGGCTTGAATATAAAATATTCAATTTTCTTTTTTAAATATTTTTTTTAAAACTTTTTTAATTATTGTAAACTTGAAATGAGTTAATAATAATTAAGTTATTATAATCAATAATCAATTAAGAAAAATGAATATTTAAAATAAAATGATAAATAAAGAAAATAAAATAAATAAAAGTTTATAAATTTAATTTTTTTAGTATTGAATTCTTGAATTCAAGCATTTAAAAGAGAGTTTAGTATTATAATTTTAACTTTTTTATTCAGTATTGATATAATAACTAGGGAATTAATCTTTCTTTTTTTATTTTTCAATATTTTTAAATTTTAATTTATTATTCTAATTTATAATAAATAAAGAAAATGAAACAAATAAAAGTTTAAAGATATAATTTTTTGTACTGACTTCTCCAATTTAAACACTTTTTTTTATCAATTAACACTTAAAAGAGAGTTTATTATTATAATTTTAAGTTTTTTGATTTAGTATTGATATATGAATTAGGGAATTAAGTTTTTTTCCTTTATTTTTAAAATTTTAATTTATAAATTTATTTTTTAAAAAAAATTAAAGGGCTTGGGCTTGGCCCGAGCTTTTTTCTTTGAGTCCTTATCCGGGCCCTCATGTGGAAAGCCCAGGCCAAAACCCTTGAGAATGGGCCTGGTCAGCCCGGGCTTTTTTGGCATCCCTAAATGGTTTAGCCAAGGTTAAATAACAAGTTTGCATTTTCCCATATATTTTGTCGCATCATGTTAAGAATTGCACAATTGGCAGTAGATATTTCAAACTGATGATTGATTTTGTTGAACTTGTTTTACGTTATTTATAATAGTGATAAATAACATATTTAACAAAGTAAAAAAATAAGTATGCTAGCATTTAACTTCATGGAAATTTGTCAACGATTAGACAACTGATTTTTTTTATTCATTTTACTTGTTGTTTTGTATATGAACATAAGCTAAAAAACAATTTTAGTCACCTAGCAAATGAAATTGAGGTTAATGCTCCTTTTGATGTTCTTTTTTTCTTTTTTATTAGTGTCATTGATCCTAAGGTATAATGAAAGAAAAATAATTCGTACTCGTACATTCCAAAACCATGGCACTAGATTAAAATACTTAGACAACATTATAGACAATAGTGATATACAATTGGGAATTAACTAAGAATGCATAGAAGTACATTTGGCCTACTATGTGTTCTACTTCGATTGAATGGGGAATAAAGGCTAATGATTCAGCGATTGTTGAAAAACAAATTTGCACGTTCATGCACACTTTGTATCATCAAATTAAGATTCATATAATTGATAGCACGTTTTTAAGATTTGATGAGACTATTAGTAGATACTATAACTTAATGTTAAATGAAGTATTATGCCTATACAATATTTTACTAAGGGCACCATATTCTATACTAAGGACACTGCAAGAAATATCACCCTTAGTAGCATTAAATTGTGGCTTTTTTTTTAATGCTATCAAATGTCGTTTTATTGCAACATTTTGTCAAAAAAGCTAGGATTGACTACTCAATAGTTACTTTTTATTTTGTGATATATATAACATTTAATTTGTATCATAGTAAATGCTACCATAAATTTTTAATAATGTAGCACTTTATAAATGTTAAAAATTTATGCTAAATTTAATAAAATCCATATGGTAGCATTTTTGAAGAGCTGTGCTTGACATTTAGTATAGCATTTTAGAAAAGCTATAATCTTCTTTATGCATGGGGTTTTTGCTTTCAGCCTTCATGATTTACGGGCAGAACCCAACACTTAAAAGAAAAGCATCCCTTAATTAAAGTAAGGTGTTGGTGTGGATCTATTGCCAAACAAAAAAATGAAATTCTAAAATTAATTCTAACATCCTTTTAACTCTCTCTCAACTTCTATGATAAAATTCTAAAAGAAAAGGTTTTGTTTTCTTCTCTCCTCAATCAGTCACTCTCCTTACACTGCAGTAACGAAAAGTTTAAAATCCTAATCCCCTAAAATTTCGTTAGAAATCATATCACCTAATGATTTGTTAACTTGTTAAGCAATTAAATCTCCAAATGACATGAATTTGACAGAAGAAACTGATGGATTTTGTTCCTAGCAATGGCTTCATGAAGGTAATTCACACGTTTTGCTTTTGGATTTTTAAATTTTTGTTATAATTGTTCTTTTGTTTCCAATTTCTCTCCTAAAAATTGATATCATTAATTTAACTTTTGTGTGGAATTGTGAATATGGGTCTTTTAGAAAATTAATTAAAGCTTATATTTTTTTCCTTGGATTTGATATGATAAAATTATGCCTTCTAGCTTTTGGCAGGTTGCATATTGATAAAAGTTTTATAACCTGACCAGAAATAAAGGTTTGTGTTTGGCATTTTCTTCTCAAATTTTATTATTATTATTTATTACTTTTTTCTTACTATATTTGTAAAATTCTAAATTTTTTTGAGTTATTTTTAGAAGTACTAGTTGCTTAGAATATATTATTGATTTTTTTTCTGTCAATTTAGTTTTAGTATCTTTTTTCATATTATTCTTGTAATCTTATTCATACATTATCGTTTTCAATATCTATTTTTCCATTCTATTTACTTATCTATGGAATTATGATGTTGCTTTTGAAATCACTTTATGAGATGGGTGCATAAAAGAATTAATACCTGTACTAAGAAAGATATTATCTAGTGATATTATGATGATGAATAAAAACTGGGTACATCTGAACAGGTAATTAAGAACATCTCTGTTGCCTAATGTGTATGAATACATTGTTAACATGCTTTTAGAATTTGATTTGGTAAGGCTATAGATGAACAAATGAATGTTGCTTGTAATTTTATGAAAATGGATGAAAAGAATAACAATTATCCTCAAAAGATGTTGTGCCCTTGTAGAGATTGTCAAAATTTAAGTAATCAAAATATCAAGGTAGTTTTTTAGCATTTGATCATTAAGGATATGGATCTAACATATACAATTTGGTTTCATCATGCGAAACAATCTACAGTTGATGGAAAATAAAAAGAACAAAAAATGTCAAATACATATAATTTATTTTCTACTAGATACATGGAAGACGAAGATGTAGTACGTTTAGAAACGAGTAAAAATGTAGAATTGAAAGAATCATTAGAAGATATATAAGCTCCTTTACACCGAGGTTACACAAAATTATCAACCATTTTAGCTTTATACAATCAAAAAACACTAAATAGAGGACCTAATAAGAGCTTTGGTGGACTTGTGGAGATGCAGCATGACATGTTATAGAGGGATAATGTACTTTTCAGTTCGATACTTGGTGAGAAAATTTTTCAAGACGCTTAATTTAGGTTATGAGAAGGTCTATGCTTTTACAAATGACTATAACTTGTTTACAAAGGAGAATGAGGAAATGGATTCTTGCCTAAAATGTGGTTTTTCAAAATGGAAAGTGGACAAGTACTCTAATAAAATAAAAAAGTGTGTTCTTGCTAAAGTTTTAGGAAACTTTCTAGTGATGCAATTTTTACCCCGTTTATCATCCTCAAGAATCGAACCCGAATCCGAAGGGCGACAGAATCATTGTTAACTAATCCGACCACAATAAATTAAAATACCATTTTATCATACCTTATATTAAGATATTAAGAATTTATTAGGCAAAACTCTGTTATTTGTCTACAATAAATCAAAATTTCAAAATATAAAATATGTATAAAATTAAATAGAAAATAATTTAATTTATATAATTAAAAATAGAATTTGATTAAATTATATTGATTTCCTAAGAGTTTCACTTTACCATAACTATTATTATTTAACTAAGCAAAATTGAACTAAAAATAATTATTAAAATTGAATTACTCATAATTAAAAAGAACTAAAACAACTAAAATTGAAAATAAAATAAAATTTATTTATAAAAATAATTATTCAAAATATTAAAACACACTTGGAAAATAAGATTACAAGTAGATTAAGAAAAATTGTGAAGAAGAAGGATGATCAAAACATAAAATGAGGCTCTATTTATAGAAAAATACATTTATAATCCATTGTTTTGCAGCCTATCATAAACTTGATGCATGTGCTCCATATAACTATTAGATCAAGATCCAACGGCTGGTCAAACTTCAAAAGTCAACATTACACGTGACATAATATGAAGTGTCCAATTTGATCAAAGAATGGTTGAGATTTGGCAGGTTAATGGGTGGATCATGTCAATTCGAATACAAAGGTTGGGATCCTCCAACTTGCTTCACCAACCATTTCCACATGGCACAATCGTGGTCATTGAATTATGAATGGTTGAGATTTACTTGAAATTGACATCTATCTAGTGCCTTCATATATATTGTAAGCTCATTTTATCATCCAATCAGTGCTTGGTCAATAGCGAAAGCCAATTATTTTTTTAACAAGCTCAATTTTAAGACAATCTTGACTCATCTTAAGTTTTTCGGACCTTTGGAGTCTAAATTTGACATCCGTTTATTTGTTTGGAGTCTTGAATTATGTGAAATTAATAATTTACCTAATAAACATACAAGAATACACAAAAAAAAATATTTAGAAAAATAATTAGAAATTCACAATCTGTTACATAATTACAAATATAAATAATAATATAAGCACAAAATGACATCTTTATCCCTTAATGAATATACAATTTTTAACACTAATCACACCCCTCAACTAGTTTATTGCTAGTCCTAGCAATTAAAGCATTATATTAAATTAAATTTATAAAATTCACATGCAAGGTAATAATTGTTCATCTAACTTCTAAACTATCAAATAAATAAACTCTCCCAAACTTCTTCTAACTCTTTATCGTTCCCTCATTATTGAGGATATCATCAAATATTCTTTTGTTCTCAAATAATTAACACAATATTTATGGGGCTTCATTAAAAGAAAACAACATTTTGTTCTAAAATTCATCAGAAACTCTATCTTTAGGTGTCAGATTATTCACACATATTTTAAAATATTACATTTTAAACTCATGTAGCAAGCTTTAGGTCAATGACTCCTAGACTAGTTGGCCTCATGGCACTAGGTGTTGAACCATCCTTACGGACTTAATTTTTCAGGTTTTTATAAATAAATAAACAATATATTTATAACCAATGTAGCGAGCTTTGGGCTAGTGACTCCCATACCAATTAGCCTTAGGGCATTAGGTGTTAAAACACCCCTACAAGCTTAATTACTCAGGTTTTAGATATAGCAAAATCAAACACATTCAATTTTTTTCTTTTATTTATTTATTTATATTTTTTGTAATATACACTTTCTACAACCTTAGATATCATCTCTAATAAATCAAAAGAATTAAATGTTACAAAAAACTTTAACTTACAACTCACTAGTATGTATCACAGTGTGTGTGTGAATAATGATTTAATAATACCTGTTAAATGAGTAAACAAAGTGACTTAATAACAACTAGAGAGTTTACAAATTTGAGTAATACAAAGAAAAGGGAACAAAGCAACTTATTATGAATTTCAAAATCAAACTATAATACAACAAGACTATTATGATGCTTCTCAAAAGTCATGACTCTTTACACAGCCATCCTAGACAAAAAAAAATTATTATTATTTTTGGGTTTTTTTTAAAGAAAAATAGATAAACACACCTATTTATAATTTACATCAACAACCCTTTCCTCCCAACCTAATTCAAACATTATTCATAATTTAAAGATATGCATGCAAAAAGGTGAAAAAGATAAAGAAAACATAAATAATAAAAGAAGGGATAAGAAAGATCACACCTAAATTAGCTGCAGAAACTTGAGAGAAGATGATAAAAAAACAAAAACTCTAAGAATAAGAAGATATGTTTTTAAAAGTATTACACTCTATATTATGCCATCTTTGACTCAAATTTATCTAAGGTTAGTTTTTACATCACCAGGACTGAAAATTTCACAACCAAAATGAGACATTGTCCTTAATGTCTCAAAGGAAAGAAATAGAATTCAGAAGACATTATTTGACTGCTTTAAGAAAATAATCACAAACAAAGAGTTAAATCTAATTTGCACTTCTTACAAAGGCCACGATCACTATTATTAATCAACCATTCCAATTTCAAAATCCTAAGATCTGGCTCTGGTTTGTAAGTTTGTAAAGGGTTTTTTTACGAAAATTGAAATATAATGATTCCTAATTGCATGGTTAATGAATGTTAGCACACCATCATAAAAGTTATTAACATTTAAAAAACCAAAGGATTTTTTATGGATGTTTAAATTGGACTAAGATGTAAATGTAATCAGTGCCTCTAAAGTTGCAAGATCTCATAGCAAGAAAATAAAAACATTAGTATAATTTAACATTTTAGTTATTGTCTCCTATATACTCAAGACAATTAATTCTTCTTCAATTGGTGGGCTGGGTATGTATATTAGAGGTCATAAGGCTCGTGGACTGATGCTTAGCACTTGGTTTCCACTAGTTAAAATAGCTTCTAAGATAGGCTTTGACAACACTCGGTCTACTCCTCCATATACAATGTGTAGTTTTCTTTCTGCTATGACATGACCAAGATCTACAGCTGCCTAAACAAACTCCTTGTATTTTCCATAATGAAATCTGGATAGCACACGAATATTTTTGAATTGTCTACTCAAAGATGATGCCATTAGAATAATCTTTAAAAACAAGTTGAGAGTATTTGAAAAAAGAGCTCATATTTAAAGATCTTGTTGACAAACATAATAATACACATTTGTAAATGGGTTGGTGTATTTATCAAATGACGCGTAAAGCTCGTGGCTCAATAATTCAAAAGAAATTGTTAAAAGAAAAATCAAACAATGACTGAAAATAAATAGTAAACAAAAATACAACAATTAGATACAAAATCACACCACTAACTACAATAATGTAAACAATAAAAGAACAAGACAAAAGAATATGTACTGATAGTTGTGATTGTGGCTCACATCTTTCTCTGGTTTTACATTCAGTAACGGCTTGAATGCTCTCTATAGGTCGAGGATAAGCTTCCCATCTAGTTTTTTTATAAACTGGCAAACAGGGTCTTTTTGAGTCAAATTCCCAAGACTAAACTGTGCGCTTTCTTTTTGGAATAGTCCTCATAAGTTACGAATCTCACGTTACATATATTTGTTTCGACGCATCTCAAAAGATCGTAAGATATCATCGATGATTCTTTACTCAAGCTATCTTTAATGAATTTAATTTTATCTTCTCGACTCAGAAACCATTCCAAAAGATTTACAAACTTCTCGTTTGCCATAAAGTCTTACACAGTTATGATAGTCATAGTCAAGTCTTTTAAATCTTCTTCTTTTAGCAAATGTGCTTTTACCAAAACAAGGCATGGAAATAAATGGATAAAAAAACTCAGCAGCCAATCGAACCATTACTTAAACTAACAACAAATATTAGTAAAAATTCTATTGATTATTAACAAACGCAATCATTCACAACGAACTTTGTAAATTGTTTTTAGCTCATTTTAAAGAAGAGAAGGAAAACATTTATGCAATTTATGTTATATTTCTTGCATGTCTAATTTTGGGGTTTTAGTTATTGTGGAAAATTGAAAATACCAACTTAAAAATTCACGAAGTACCATTATCTGAAATACTAACTAAGCTACCCAAGAGGGAGGGTGAATTGAGTTCTTAAAACTTATACAAATAAAACCACATAACAATTTAAACTAATGTTTTAATAAAATCAAAAGCAATAATTTTAACAATGCTCAAAATTAAAAGGATAAGGGAAGAGAGATCAAACACGTGATTTTTACGTGGTTCGGCCAACAGTGCCTACGTCCATGCCTCCAAGCTTACCGGGCTTGAGGATTCCACTAAGCAAGCCTCCAAGGCTTCAACACCACTTACAATTGACTTCAAAGGTGTCAATGAACCTTTACAACAATAGATTATTCCTAATCTCTTAACCTAAGTGTATCCCAACACTTATAATTATTCAAAAATAGAAATTACAAATAAACAATCTATCACACAATGTGTATTATAATCAATGAAATCTAAAAGTGTGAATTAATGAAGTAAAAACAAGTTTGAAGCTTAATAAAGACTGTTTTCTCAGTAGCAAGCTCAATAATAATTGTTGGGTCTCTATTGATTTGAATTCGATTGAGTCATTTTATAGTTGTAGCTGAAAACTAGCCGTTGTTGACTTTTTGAGAATAATCGAATTGCCGTTTGCTACTGTCGGTTAACTATTTTGACTTGTCTAAATAGCTGTTGTGCTTAGATTTTAAATAAATAGTTTACCGTTTACCATTATCGGATCACCGTTTATTATTGGTTCGCCATTTTACAATAAACGATTCACCGTTAATTTCTGAAATCTTGCCAAAGCAAGTCT
This sequence comes from Luvunga scandens, assembly GCA_030449905.1. Classification (NCBI taxonomy): domain Eukaryota; kingdom Viridiplantae; phylum Streptophyta; class Magnoliopsida; order Sapindales; family Rutaceae; genus Luvunga; species Luvunga scandens. The sequence continues at coordinate 592,320 of JASUUG010001019.1, read as the reverse complement.
AGCTAAGATTAGAAAACTCTTATTTTTTTGTAAATTTTCGGTTTACCATTTGTACTAAATGGTTCACCGTTAATTTTCATAATCTTGTCAGATAAACGGTTAAAGATTAAGAAAACTATTTTCTATCTCTAAATTATTGGTTCACCATTTATAAGATAAATCGCCTACTGTTAATTTTTAAAGTCTATATTTTATCAACTTTTGTTTAGAAAAAGATTTTCCAATTCAAGTTAACAATCATTAAGCTTCTTTAAATATGTTTATGTCTTTAAGAAATTTATTTTAATAACTCCAACATTTTAATAAAAAACATATAAATTTTGTTATCATCAAAATCAATATTATAAGATTAACATTATCCGCCACTTATATAGGAAAATAAATCAAAATACAACAAAATGAAGATAATCAAATATGCAAAATCAAATCAAACGTGAAAGTGAACAAAACAAGAAAACAAAAAATGTAAAAAGAAAAATGGGCTTACATTTGTCCTCTTATTGAGTTAACCTTTAGCTTCAATTAGAAGTCATTTATATCATCCTCTATTTCCCTGAGTTGTCTTTCTAGAACTTCAACATAAGACACAATTGTTAGAGGTCGTTGATCCTAAATTGGATGTGATTTACAACTTTGTATTAAGTGTCTTAAGTGAAATTTCACTCATAAAAGTTCTTTCTTATTGAGGTGCTCATGATGTACAATGATGAAAGGAAAAATAATCATTAAACACACTTAAGCATAATAATGCATATTATACAAGACAGTCAAATAATTCAAATAGTAAAGTAATGGTGAAAAGTTAAATCATTTATTAAAAACAAACAAAAAAAATTAATCAAGATTTGGGGGTTACTCAAATTTATTTCGGTACTTTCTTCATGCGGTTGATATTCCATATATGGTTTTAATATTTATCCATTAACTATATATATGACATTATTGTTTAGATTTTCGATCTCTAATATGCATTCTTTACCAACAAAATGGGCCACTTAACTTTGAATTTAACTTTCCTAGAAACAAACGAAAATGAGAATTATAAAGCAACACTTTTTGACAAATTTCAAATGTTTTTCAAAAAATTCTTTTATCATGAAAAGCTTTTATTCTTTCTTTAATAATTCTTGAATTTTCTTATGCTTCATTCCTCAATTCCTCAAATTCATTCAATTACAAATTCTACACATTACCAACATCATCTAAATTTAAATTAAAAGCTTTCATAACCCAAAATGATTTATGCTTAAGTTCCACAAGTAAGTGACAAGGTTTATCATAAACTAGCTGATAGGGTGACTTTTCTAAAGACGTCTTAAATGTAATACGATAGGCTCAGAGTGCATCAATCAATCGAACAGACCAATCTTTACAGGAATTTGTTTTATCTCTTTATTGGCTAATTCAACTCAACAATTTGTTTGAGGATGATAAAGGTATGTGTAATTTCATATTTCTTCATTAAAGACTCAAATGACTTATTATAAAAATGCTTACCTCTATTACTAATAATGGCTCAAGGGACTCTAAATCGACTTAAAAGATTTTCTTTTAAAAATTTAACCATAGTTTTGCTATCATTATTTCGACAAGAAATTAGTTTAATCTATTTTGAGACATAATCAATTGCAACTAATATGTACACAAATCCAAAAGATGGTGGAAATGGACCCATGAAATCAATTCCCCAATAGTCAAATATTTTGATCTCAAGTATGAGATTTAAAGGCATCATGTTTCTTTTAGTAATTGATCCCAATTTTTTACCATTTTCATAAGTTTTACAAAATTTATATGTGTCTTTGAAAATGGTGGGCCAATAAAATCCACATTGTAAAATTTTGGTCGTAGTTTTTCTTGAAGAAAAGTGTCCATCTCATGCTTTAGAATGACAAAAATTAATGGCACTACTTTCCCCATTGTTAGGAATACAACATCAAAAAATTTGATAAGTACAATATTTAAACAAGTAAGGATCACCCCAATAAAATTTTTTATTTCAACTAAAAATTTATTCTTCTCTTGAGTATTCCATTGCAATGGCATTTTACATGTAGCAAAGAAATTAACCATGCTAGCATGTTATGGCACTAAAGTAATAGAAAATAAAAATTTATCAAGGAAAGAATCATTGATGGGTGTTATATCAATATAGATTTCATATGTGAGTCTTGATAAATGAAGAGTAATGACATTTTCAGCATCTTTTTATCCTTGATGGTGTGGTCAAATTCTTAAAGTAATAAAATCGAATGAATTAATCTAGTTTAACATCCTATTTAGTCATCAAATATCTCACAACAGCGTGGTCAGTAAAAATAATAGATTTAGAACCAAGCAAATATGAACGAAATTTGTTTAATGCAAATACCACAGCAAGTAATTCTTTTTTAGTTATCGAATAATTCATTTGAGTAATATCTAAAATCTTACTCGTATAGTAAATCACAAAAGGCTTACCATCATTTCTTTGTCCTAAACAGCACCAACCACAAAGTCACTTACATCACACATTAATTCGAAAGGCAAAGACCAATCAAGAGATTGCATAATGAGTGCAGTTGTTAAAAGAAAAATTATTTTTTCAAAAGATTTTTGACAATCATCAGTCCATTCAAATGGTGTATCTTTTAATAAGAGGTTACAAAGTGGTTTAGATATGGCACTAAAGTCTTTTATGAACCTCCTATAAAATCCTGTATGTTCAAAAATAAATCTCACATCTCTAACTGTTTTTTATGGTGGCAGTTTGGATATGACTTCAATTTTTTCTTTGTCAACTTCAATTCCTTTAACAAATACAACATGACCTAAAATAATTCCAGAAGTAACCATGCATAACATTTTTCCCAATTCAAGGCCAGTTCTTTTTCAAACACCTTTTTAAAACTGTTTTCAAATTATTAAGGCAATTATCAAAAGAATTCCCAAGCACAATCAAATCATCCATAAAGACCTCTAAACAATTTTCAATTATATAGCTGAAAATACTTAACATGCATCTTTGAAATATTCAAGGAGCATTACAAAGTCTAAATAACATTCTTTTAAATATAAATGTTCCAAAGGGACATGTAAATATGGTATTTTCATGATCCTCAAGTGCTATATGAATTTAATAATAACCTGAATATCCATCTAAAAAACAGTAGTAAGAATGTTCAGCTACTCTTTGTAAGATTTGGTCAAGAAATGGTAAGGGAAAATGACTTTTTCTAGTGGTTTCATTTAACTTTCTATAATCAATACACATGTGCCAACTAGATGTAATTCATGTTGGGATTAATTCATCTTTTTCATTCTTAGCAATAGTGATTTCTGAGTTTTTAGGCACTACTTGTGTAGGGCATACCCATTTAATATTAGATATAGGGTAGATAATTCTCATATCAAGCAATTTAAGGACTTCTATTTTTACTACTTCTTTCATATGTAGGTTTAATCTTCTTTGAGAATGTTGACATGTTTTATCATTTTCTTTCAAATTGATTCTATATGTGCAAATTAAAGGATTAATACTTTTAATATCATTTAAAGTCCATCCAGTTGTGTTTTTATACTTTTTTAAAACAACTAGCAACTTACGTTTTTTATTCCTTGATAAAGTAAAAGAAATTATAACAAGATAAGTTTTTTCATCCCTAAGACAAGCATACTTCAATCATTCCGGTGAAGGTTTCAATTCCAATTTAGGCACTTCTTGTTGTTTAATCTTTTCAACGATTCCAAGCTCGTCAAATTCTAGTTTCTCATCATCATTTTGCAAAGTCTGAGTAGAGTTAAGCAACAAATTTATATTAGAAGTATTATGTTCAAATTGGATATTTTATTCAATTGAATTAACCAAACAAGCATCACTAAGTTTAGAAAAATTCTTTTTTTGAATATTTTCCTCGATGCAAGATTCAAGTAATTCTTTTTGTTTGTCAATATCATCTTCATTCTCATTTTCTCCATTAGGTTGTCTGCACATGTTAAAAACATTCAACTCTAAAGTCATATTTTTGAATGAAAAATTCATTAAACCATTCCTAGAATTAATCAAAGTATTAGCAGTTGCTAAAAATGGTCGACTTAAAACTACAGGAATTAGTTTATCATTATTCACAACAAGTTCAGTTTCGAAGACAATAAAATCCACAGGGTATGTAAATTTATCAACTTGCATTAAAACATCTTTCAATTTTTCTTTTAGTACTTTAACTAATCTGTCGGCAAGCAAAAGTGTAATTGAAGTCGATTTTAACTCACTAAGATTAAGTTGAACATAAACTGAATATGAAAGCAAATTAATACTAGCACTAACATTTAGTAAAGCATGCTCAATTCTATAATCACTAATAATACAAGAAATAGTAAGATAATCAAGAACTTTATATTTCAATTTATTATTAGCAGACAAAATAGTACTTACATGTTCAGATATGAAAGCTTTCTTTCTTACCTTCAATCTCCTCTTGACAGTGCATAAGTCTTTTAAACATTTGGCATACAAAGGTACCTGCTTGATTGCATCTAACAAAGAAATGTTAACTTTTACTTGCTTAAAGATTTCATAAATTTTAAAAAAGTGGTTTGATTTCCTTGGTTTATTCAATGCTTACGGAAATGGTAGTTTAGATGGAACAATGGTTATTTCTTCACTTGGTGTAAGTTTATTTAGTCTCTCTTTACCCTTTGAATTTTTATATTCACAAGGTTTAGGAATAGGTCTATCAACAACCTTACCACTATGAAGAGTTATAACTAACTTGACTTGGTCTATGCGTGGATTTTGTTGAATCCTGAGATTTGGTTGTGGTTGAGCTAGAAATTCACCTTTTTCTTGAATTGTGAGTGCAGAAGTAATTTTAGCAATAGTATCTTTCAAATCATAAAAGATTTGTGCATTTTGATTGTTAATATCATCTTGCTTCCTAATTAATGAATGCATTGTATCTTAAGATTTGGTTGTGGTTGAGCTAGAAATTTACCTTTTTCTTGAATTGTGAGTGCAGAAATAATTTTAGCAAGAGTATCTTTCAAATCATAAAAGGTTTGTGTATTTTGATTGTTAATATCGTCTTGCTTCTTAATTAATGAATGCATTGTATCTTGAGATTTGGTTGTGGCTGAGCTAGAAATTTACCTTTTTCTTGAATTGTAAGTGCAGAAGTAATTTTAGCAAGAGTATCTTTCAAATCATAAAAGGTTTGTGCATTTTGATTGTTAATATCGTCTTGCTTCCTAATTAATGAATGCATTGTATCTTGAGATTTGGTTGTGGTTGAGCTAGAAATTTACCTTTTTCTTGAATTGTGAGTGCAGAAGTAATTTTAGCAATAGTATCTTTCAAATCATAAAATGTTTGTGCATTTTGATTGTTATTATCGTCTTGCTTCCTAATTAATGAATGCATTGTATCTTGAGATTTGGTTGTGGCTGAGCTAGAAATTTACCTTTTTCTTGAATTGTGAGTGCAGAAGTAATTTTAGCAATATTATCTTTCAAATCATAAAAGGTTTGTGCATTTTGATTGTTAATATCGTCTTGCTTCTTAATTAATGAATGCATTGTATCTTCCAAATTTTTCCATGATGGTGGAACATATGGTGCATAAGGCTGAGCATTTTGAAAATTTTGTGTAGGCGGTGCTTGTGAAAATTTTGCATTATTATTATTCCTCCAACTAAAATTTGAATGATTCTCCAACTAGGATTATAAGTCTGTGAATATGTTGGCTTATTAAAAATGTTAATGGCATTAGCTTGATCATATAGACATTCTTTAAGTGCAGGCAGAGTAGAACAATCTTAAGTGAAATAATCATTAGAACTACAAACATTACATGTAATTTCTTCAATATATTTCACTTTATCACTCTTTTTATTCTCCAAAGCTTCAACCTTTCTCATTAAGGATGTAAATTTTGCTTGTAAATCATGATCTTCCTTAAGGTTATAGATTCCTTCACTTGATAGAGATGGTTGTGGTTTATTTGTAAATTCAAAAGTTCCAACAATATCCTATTGTTGTGCATTTTCAATTAATTGGTCAAGATAGTCTAATGCATCTTCAAGATTTTTATCTCCAAATTCACCATTACACATTATTTCTACAACTTGTCTACTTTGGGGTGTCAATCCTTGTAGAAATAAATGATCAATCGCCAAGTTTCAAAACTATGGTGTAGATATATGTTAAGCAATTCTTTAACTTTATCCTAACATTGGCATAATGTTTTTCTATTTTTTTGAGTGAACGAAGTGATTTGCATTTTAAAAAAATTAGTTCTACGAGGTAAAAAGAATTTTTTTCAAAAACTATTCTTGCATGTTATTCCAAGTTCTTATTGATCTAGATAGAAGGTTTTGTAGCTAAGTTTTAGCTTTATCTTTTAATGAAAAAGGAAAAAAACTTTAATTTAATTATGTTCATGGTATAATTTTAGTCTATGTATGTATTACAAACCTCCTTAAAATCTCTTAGATACAAGTATGGATTCTCAAATTTCAAACCATGAAATGCTGGTAACAATTGGATAATACTTAGTTTGAAATTGGATCATGATGCTTTTGAAGGAAATACTATACAGGAGGGGGCTACAGTTCTGGTTGGATTCATATAGTCTCTCAACGTTCTTTGTTGATTCTAATCATGTGCATTATGTTGAGAATGGTTGTCTCCCTAATCAATTTGAGGATTAAGCTGGGCCAAAAGGTGGTTGAGATCTACGAATTAATCTACCATTTGAAGTGTGAGAACACCTTCTCATACAATGATGTGACGGTGTGTAGGTGAAATTATATTATAAAAATGATACACAAAAATGAAACTAAATGAAAATTACACAAATTAAAAATAAAAACAAACTTAAATTAAATAAACAAGATAAATGTACAAAAAAATATGAAATAAAAAAAACAAAAAATTAATTAACTGAAATTAAAATAACTAAATATGCGGTTAAACCAACCATATAAACAAAGTAATTAAACGTAAAGAAAAATTAACAAAATATTAACAATTCAGGCAGTTGAACTGGGCATATAAATAAATAAAGTAAACATAAAAAATAAAATAAATGTAAAAATTAAATTACAGAAATTAAAAAAAGAAAGAAGGAATACTTACCTCAAGGTGCAGATTCTTTTTTAAAAAAAAATTACTAGCAAATTAAGTGATTAATTCAAATTATTAAGCCTTTGTTATAACTTTTAAACTAAATGTTCAGTTTATTAAGTCCAAACAAGGTCGAATTAAATCCAAAGACAATCCAAAGAAGTTCAAGTTATAAGTCCAAATTTGATTATTATGGGAAATTTCAGCAAGGGACTTATTTATAAATTTTCTAGAATTTTATGGTCAAACTGCAATTATGAGAAGAATAGCCTGAAACAAAAATTTTTGGGGTGAAAGTGAAATTCTGAAGGATTTTGTAGACATAACAGAATTTAAGAAAAACAAGGTAAGTGAAAATTTACACAAAAAGTAAAATTAAAATTGAAAAAATAAAACAAAATAAATACCTTTCCTTGTCAGCGGTACTAAAAACTTGACACGACTTAAAAGTGATTTTTAACTCCTAAAAATAAGAGTGTCTTGTTATAGTATTGCTCGGTAAATCTGAAGTCAATCCATTGAGAAAAAATTTAATTTGTTTATTTTATTTTAACTAAAAATAAAAATAAAATTTGAATGTATGTAACTTATTTTAAGAAAAATTATAAAATTAAATTAGTTAGGGTTATGCATCCACTCTTAGTAGTAAATAAAATTTAACAAATTCTTTTCCTCATTTTTATTTAGATTTATTGCCCAAAAGATTAATTGTATAAATTATTATTATTTTCTCATTAATTTTATTATGGTTTAAATATTAATTCTGCCAAACTCCATTGTTTGTCTACAATAAATCAAAATTTCAAAATATAAAATATGTATAAAATTAAATAGAAAATAATTTAATTTATATAATTAAAAATAGAATTTGATTAAATCATATTTATTTCCTAAGAGTTTCACCTTATCCTAACTATTATTATTTAACTAAGGATAATTGAAATAAAAATACTTATTAATTAAATTACTTATAATTAAAACGAATGAAAACAACTAAAATTAAAGATACAACTAAATTTATTTATAAAAATAATTATGCAAAATATTAAAAAAAATCTGGAAAATAAGATTACAAGGAAATTGAAAGAAATTGAGAAGAAGAGAGATGATCAAAATATAAAAATAAAGCTCTATTTATAGAAAAATATATTCATAATCTAATGTTTTACAGTCTATCATAGGCTTGATGCACGAGCTCCATACGACTAGTCAAACTTCAAAAGCCAACATTACAAATGGCATCATATGAAGCATTTGATACGGTCAAAGAATAGTTAAGATTTGGCAAGTTAATGGGTGGATCAGGTCAATCCGAATACAAGGGTTAGGATCCTCCAACTTGCTTCACCAACCATTACCACGTGGCATGATTGTGGCCATTGAATTATGAATAGTTGAGATTAGTCAAAATTAACAGCTATTCAGTGCATTCATATATATTATAAGCCCATCTTATCATTCAATTAGTGCTTGGTCAATAGAAAAAGTCAATTTTTTTTTGTACAAGCTCAATTTTAAACTGGTCTTGACTCATCTTATGTTTTTCGGACCTTCAGAATCCAAATTTGACATCTGTTTATCTATTTGGAGCCTTAAATTATGTGAAATTAATACTTTACTTAATAAACACACAAAAATATACAAAATCAAATATTTAAAAAAATAATTAGAAATTCACAATTTGTTACATAATTACAAATATAAATTATAATATAAACACAAAATGACATTTTTATCCCTTAATAAACATACAATTTTTAACACTAATAAGATTTAATTGATAAAAAATGGCCTTCATCTTCAAATAACCACAAAATCTTAGGCTAGATCTAGCTGCTAATGAATTTAGTCCAATTTCTAATTTAAGCAATGCATATAGTTGTTGGCCTGTGATTGTTGTCACGTACAATTTATTTCGTTGTTGTACATGAGAAGAGAAAATATCATGCTGACTTTATTGATTCCAAGGCCTAGTTAGCCGAGCAATGACATTAACGTGTACTTACAACCTTAATAGATGACTTTCAAAAGTTATGGAAAACTAGAGTGAATGTTTTTATGCATTCGTTGAAAAAGAGGATAGATGATTTTCTAACTTATGAAAAAAGCTGTAAAGATAAGTTTTCAAAGTTCTTGGCCCACACAAAAAGAAAAAGCTAAAGCTAAAGCTCAAATGATGTTGTCTCCACTAGCAGACAAAAGCCAAAAGTCATGATGCTGAGGACCCACCCATGTGGAATCTCCACCAACGCACCATGAACCACTTGTAAAGCAGTGTTGACCCATGTGACTTCGGGACCTACCTCTAAAACTTTTGGTGAAGCAACTTTTTCCAGCTATAAGAAAGACTTGAGGATAGAAGAGAAGATCAGAAAACTTTCTCCCTTCAGAATTCATTCTTCTCTTCTACTTCTCTTCTCTGGGAAAATCAGAAAAGACTTTGAGGAAATTTTCCTGTCTTTTCTTTTCCATCTGTAATATTTTCATTTTGTTACAAAGATTTATGGATTCAAGCAAAGAGAAAGTTCACATGTAAGATTTGTAATTTTCAATTTTAAAGCTTGTATGTAATTTATTTTCAAAAAGATTGTAATTTAATTTTAAAGTTCGTTTAAATTCCAGCAATTTATTTAAAGTTTTTATAAAACTGTTACGTATCCTCTAAGGCATAGAGACCGGATCTCTGCCCTTAGTTATATTTCTCTTCTCCCTCCATCCAATCAGAATACTAGCTCTGGGATCCAGATCTAGTATTATCTTTGAGCCTTTAATTGTTTAAAACGGTATATCGGCTGGAAACCCGAACGTGCGGGATATTGATCTGTTCTAAGTCAGATCTGGTCCCTAAGGCATATTAAGTTCTGCATCGATCTGGATTAACAACGCCACGTACCATTTATTGCTTTATTTATTTATTTAATTGTGATCATCCTCTTGAACACTCATTTATTGCTTTATTTATTTATTTAATTGTGATCATCCTCTTGAACACTCACACACACTCTCAGATCCTGGTCGTACTGGTATCAGAGCCAAGGGGAAGCAATGTTTGAAAGAGTATAAAACTCGTGTATGTTAAAATTGTGTTTGATTTAATTTTTGCTTGTTTGGTAAAAGTGTTACCTTTTTGGTGCCTTGGTAGTATTTGGTCGTAAGTCCCGATTGGTTGAAGGGCAGTGAACCCAATTCTTAACCTAGGATTGATTTACCATTCCAGTAAAACTTGGTCTTTTATAATTTTGCATGCAAGGATTCTCTACTCTGTAGAGCATCATCTTTCTCTAGCTCTTCCTCTGGGAAAACTAGTGCTTCAAATAATGTTGTGAATTCAGAAGAATTCATAATTAAAGATTTTAATAAAGCAATTGATAATTGGGAATTACTAAAAGTTTCTAAAGACATGCTTTACAAAACGAAAAAGCTTGATTTTTTAAAGACTGATTATGTCATAAAAACCGAAGAAAGAGATATAACACTTTCAAAGCCATTTGAAACGATTCACCTATTCTCAGAACATTCTTTAAAAAGATTAAAAGAAAAGAATTTTAATTATGTTCACATCGGCTTAATACAAGTCGGTATAAAACCCTTGACTAAAGAAGGATTAAATACCTCCATATTAGCCGTCCTTAGAGATGGGAGATTTATCTCCTTTAATGATTCTTTACTCAGTAATATTGAATCTAGTCTCTGTAAAGGACCTATTTCCTTTTGCTGTTACCCAAATATAACAATCTCTTTAAAAGACAAAAATATTTTGAAAAGCATGATTCTACAGATCAAAACTCATAATTATCATATGATTGAAAGATCTGTTCTGATTGCCTTAATTTTCAAAATATCCTATAAAGCCATGATTTCTGCATTCAATACGCAATATAAATTCCAGTCCAAAAGACATGAAACTTGTTGTGCAAATTTTATTGAACTCGCAAGTGCACGAATCTATTGTAGAATAGATTAATGGTGACGAGTGTCGATCCCACGAGGAGGTGGATTTTAATTATGTGTAGAATTAATTTTCTGAGTTGGTGGTTGGATTTATAATGACAATTATGTAGGCAATGTATTAATTTGAATTAAAGCTATTGGAATAAAATATTAAAATAAAATGCTTGGATCTCCGGATCTGTCTCAACATGTACTTACTCGGGCTTAATATTCATTATTAGTACCAATTAAATCATGAAGGGGGAACTTCCACTCATCATGAACCACACTTTAATAGATATGGTGCTAAGGGCTTCCCGTGCCAAATAAGAATAACCTTGCCTAGGGAGGCGGTTATTCCAAGATATCCGCAGAAGATTATTACTATCCTGTCTACGAAAAGTCAAAACAACCACATAAATTAAAGGGGAAGGAAAAGTAAATTTACCAAATTAAGCCCATGGAGCATGTTGAGACTTCACCTTCAACCCAAGCTTGAAAGGAAAATTAGCCACTCATATTTGAACTAGGGGTAAAATGGGAATTTTATTAAAATACGTAGAAAATACAAGATGGAGATGGAATTAGAAAAATGGAGTCCAAAAATGGATTCAGGGGTCTCAAATTGGGGGAGCCCTTTTTATAGATAAACCGAGTAAATCATGGCCATCGATTAAAACAATTTGACGCTCAGATTGCGCCACGTGGCAAATTCCTATTGGATGGAACACATCATCGTGGCTGTTATTCTGTGTATATGCATGTACCGTATACACGTTTTTTCCATCCACTAACATTCTGCCACGCCACCGTCAACATTTTTGGTCCAATAAGCTCGTGACACGCCATCGGGCCAACGCCACGCCATCGATAATGCCACATGCGGCCAATGCCACATCATTCGTCCCAATCAAATGCCGCCACGCCATCGTATAGTGCCACGTCATCGCATAATGTGCCACGTCAAAGATACAAAGATACATGTGAACAAAGTCTGCGAACAATGTCGACGTACATGCATCGTATATATCAACCGTCTCAGTATGTGTGAACAAGATCAGAGTATATGCCAATGATTCATTTTTCTTTTACGCTCCTCCTAAGGTTTTCGACCGTCCCCGAGTTCAAAAGGGCTGTCCGTTTTTCCATCCGATCTCTCGTTTATTGTGAAATGACCATGATATCTCCTAAAATACATAAAATACTTAATTAAAATAAAACATACATAATTAAATTACAGGACTTAAAGACATAAAAATAGGGATGTTAGTGAGACTTTGAGTGTAAAATGATGATTTTCTCCATTATAAATACACACTTTCTAGTACTCAACACACCCCAACTCACTTGTTGCTAGTCCCTAGCAATTTGAGCGAAAAACAAAACTGATTTTTTTTTTTTTTTTTTTTTTTACTATCGTGGTATTTATTCAATCGACTAATGATAACAATCAAATAAAAGTATAAAGATTATCTACAAATCTAAAGAAATATCATTCCCACATCAACTCTCTACATGAATCAGCTTTAAAAACTTTGTCACAACTTCATGAATCTAATTACTTTTAAGAATGACATGCAAACCCCAAAATCTCACCTAGTAGTAGTGATACTCTCACAAAGAATTAAACCCAAAAATAATCACTCCAAAGAATGGTAAATTGAGTGAAAATAATAAAGAAGAAATATCACACACTCTCACCAAGGTGACAAAAATATGCCCTCAGCTTAGAAATATTACGATTTTAATTTAAAAATGCTACTCAAACCAATACATTCATCATCCTTTTTTTTTTTTTTTTTTTTTTTTTTTTTTAAGATGCATCGCTTGTCTTTTCAACCCATATAACTAGCTTTATTTTTTACTATAGTTCCCTAAAATCAAGAAGACTTTTATTGGACGTAACGTAGGCTAGGACGTGGCTAACAAAGAAAGGATAATAGGAAAAACAAAATATATGTTTGAAAAATAGAGAACTTTGGAGATTGTAGTCTTTTCACTTGATTTTTTTTTTATTTTTATTTTTATTTTTTTTTATTTGTAAACATTTTTTTTTCTTTTGTTTCTTTTTCTCTTTTTTTTTTTTTTAGCACCTTTTTTTTTATGCAAAATTATCTCTATTTTAAAACAACATAAATGGGTGGTGAGAAATACAAAATATAAGGTGATACTTTCACATCGGAAGTGGACAAGATAATAGGTTCTTAAAAGAAAAAGTCTTTATTTTTACTTTATTATTATTATTATTATTATTTTTTAAGGCTCAAAGGGGTTAACTATGGATACATATTAATAGGGTTGGCTGTAGAAAGCTCAAACGGACCAAAGATGGTCTTTCCGTCATCTTTTAGGGTTAAATAATCTTCCATATCTACTAGTTAGATAGATCTTGAGATGTGGCAACACACACTTTTTGTTTTTTTTTTTTTTTTTTTTTTTTTAATGTATAAAGCAATAAACTACTAAAATTCGAATGAAGAATGGGCAAAAATGGTTACTTCCAAGAAAAATAACAGCTCAAAACTCACTTGAAATTATTATGACATGTGTGCATTCTTTCAAGAACTTAAATTTGTTTCCAACATCAACATGTAAAGTAACAAACATGGTGTAACATAACTAAAGACCAAAGATAATACAAATACTAAAATTTGAAAGTTATCATGTCATCTAATTATGAAAATATCACACAAAATTTCTTTTTTTTTTTTTTTTTTTTTTTTTAGTAAGAAGATGCGTTTCTGAGTTACTACACTCCATATTCACCATCTTCGACTCAAAAATTTAGCCACGCTTAGTTTCTACAATACAAAAATAGTAAAAACTACACCAAGATTGAGATATTCCGCAATTGTCAACTATTCCCTCCCCCAACTCCTCGAACTTAACATTGTCCTCAATGTTTAAAAGAGAATAGGGTTTAAGACATCACCCGAAAAGTCTTTGGATCACGAAGAAAATATTTACAAGCGGAGAGTTAAATCTAATTTGCACTTTTACTACTTCGCTATTGTTACCATCATTAGTTGGCCATTCCAACATAAGTGGTCTTGGGATCCGCTCGGTCTATAAGCTTGCAATGCATCAAGTAACTCGTTAGCGATGAGCACAAATAAAGATTTTTTTTGTGAAAGGGATGAAATGATTTTTTATCGCATGGTTAAGAAATGCGATGAAGCCATCATAAAAGTTATTGACATTTAACAAACCGATGGGTTTCTCGATGAATGTTGGATGGGCCCAAGATGCTTAATGTGATTAGTGCCTCTAGAGTTGCAAGATCTCCTGGTAAGAAAATAAAAGCATCGCATGATTCAACATTTCGCTTATTCTTTCTTGCATACCGAGACAACTAACTCTTCTCCAGGTTGGTGAGTCGACATACAAAGCCAACGGTTTGAGGCTTCTTGGGATGATGCCTAACACTTGGCTCCTCTCGCGATAAAAGCTTCTAAGACTAGTTTTGATAACCCTCGGTCACCTCCTCCATAAACCGATGCAAATTTCTTTCTCGCTTATCGTTGACCAAGATCGATGGTCGCCTCAACGAACTCTTTATGTTTGCCATAGTTAAATCCAGAGAGCACACAAATGTTCTTGAATTGTTTATCGGGAGTAAATGCCATCGGGATGCTTCTAAAAAATAATTTGTGAGTCTAAAAGAAAATGATCATATATCAAGGATCTTGGTGACAATGATTTACAAACAGTATAGGAGGTAGCATGTCTATGTCAATTAACGCCAGAAAGACATGGCTCGAGAGTCAAAAAGGAAATGGTAAAAGAAAAAGCACTCAATTATTAAAGACAATAATGCAATTGATAAAACAACGTGAAATAAAACAACAAGAAAGTAAAACAACAAGAAAAGGATATTTACAAGTAGTTGTGATTGTGGCTTACATCTTCCTCCTGGTTTTACGTCCGTAAACGGCTTGAACGCCTCTACGGGTCGAGGATAGGCTTCCCATCCAGCTTTTCTTATAAACCGCAAACAGGTCGTTTATAGTCGATTCCCAAGACTATATCGTGCATGCTCTTTTTGAAATAATGGCCATAATCGGAGAATTGCTCTTTGCAGACGTATCCACCGGGATGCGTTTGAAGAGACAAAAGGACATCATCCAATGACTCTTTATTCAAGCCATCCCTAATGAATTGAATCTTATCTTCCCTATTATCGACATCATTCCTAAAGAACAAGGATTTTTATCGCATTTCATCCTGGCACACTTATGACAATTAACATGAAGTTTTTCAGCTCTTCGTTTTCTCGAGTAATTTCCTTTACCACAACCAGGCATGTATGCAATAAATTTAGGAGGTAACTCACCGCCAAACGTACCTTGGCCTCGATTAACCAACGGATGTCAGCAGGACGTTATTTCTCATAAGCAATCGCATGCGTTGACCGAGCTTTATAGATCGTAAGGAGGGCATTCCGAGGAAGTGAAGGAAATCGCTTGTGAAGCTTTGCTAGAATCGCGTTTACATTCCATACCTTCTTCTCGCAATATTAGTTATTATGGGAAACTAAAGTAACCGACTTTGATTTTCACGAGTACCGTTATCCGCCACTTAACCGGGGTAACAAACTAGAGAACACACAAAAAGAAAAGAAAAGAAAAGAAAAGAAAAATAATAATCTCACAATTGTCCTCTTATTGAGTTTTCCTCAAGTTCGATTTGGGTTTCGTTGATACCTCCCCAATTTCTTTGAGTTGTCTTTCTAGATCTTCAACGTGGGATACCAACTCCTGAGGTTGTAGCTTCCAAATACGATGCGTTTTACAAAATCGTATCCGCTTCTCGGATGAGATTGTACACGTTGAAGTTGTCCGAGAATGTTCAAGGAACTGCCTAGTTGAGGAACACATAATTAGAAGTGATAAAAGAAAAACTGAATGATTAAATAAACACACTTTCACAAAAATTTAAATCACCGAAAAGAAGAAATAAATAAGAAAAATTCTTAATTTAAATTTGGTGGTCACTCAAATCTATTTCTGCCTTTTTTCACGTGGTTGGTACTTTCTGATATGGCTTCAATCTTTGACCATTAACTTTAAAAATTACACCGTTCTTTGATCCTTAATTTTAATCGCTCCATATGAAAAAACAAACCATGTGGACTATAAAGGGACCACCCATCGATAACGAAACTTACCCGAATAATAGGCAGTGAGAATTGAATAAAAGTACTTTCAGACCTGGTCTGAAAGAATATCTCATAATATGCTCGTAATGAAACACAAACATTCTCTGTTTGTAAATCTTGGCATATTTGTATACATCAATACGACTTTCTTCAAGTTCGCCAGTGATTTTCTTTCTAAGTTAGCTTCTTTGCGTATGTCAAAGTTGGATTTCTTTGCGCCCAAAGATGCACAATGCTCAAGTTCTCGTGGTGATTGTGATGATGGACTCGATTCTTCTCGATGGTGCTAGTTGTTCCACTCTTGACTTCCATTTGTTAATGTCCATGGATGGTCTTTGAATCAAGTTAGTCGTTAACCTCATCTATTGATCTGTCAATATCAAAATTCAAACCAAAGTGAGTTAAACTTTTTTGTAAAGGGTCATCACTAAGATTTGAAAGAAAAGTATTATCAACTAATTCTTCGATTAAATCCACATCAACAATTTCATCATCTGCATTGGGAGGTTGTTTGGCGATGTTGAAGATATTTAGCTCCATCGTCCATATCGCAAAGGACAACCGCGTATTTCCCCTGCGTTGAATGTGAGATCGGCGATTGCCAAGAAAGGTCGTCCTAGGATAATAGGGATCTTTGAATCCTCGGACTGGTTGAGTGTCAATTACAATGAAATCAATAGGAAAATAAAACTTATCTACCCGTATAAGACGCCCTCCACAATACCACGAGGTTTTTTCATGGACCGATCTGCAGTCGTAACACCACCTGAGTTGGGTGTAATTCTCCCACCCAAGTTTCATAAATACTCGAGTAGGCAACAGATTTACACTAGCTCCTAAGTCCAACAAAGCATTCTCAATCGATTGTGTGGTTCCCTATACTACACGAGATAGTAGAGGAGCCTGGATCTTTGTATTTTAGAGGAAGTTTGTGTTGAAGTATAGAACTAACGTTTTAATTAAAAATGCCTTCTTTTGAACATGAATGTTTCTCTTTTTAGTACAAAGGTTTAAGAAACTTGGCATAAGAAGGCACTTGTTTTATAAAGATCAAGCAAAGGGATGTTAACACTCACCGTTTAAAGATTTCAAAAATCTCACTTGTAGATTTTCCTTCTTTCGCTTTAGCTAACCTCCGAGGAAATGGAGCTTTGGGAACATATTCTCGTGGGTTGGTTTCTTCTTTCTCCTCTCGATGATGAGTCTTCATTTACCGGTACAATTTGAGTTGTTTTTGACCAGATCTCCACTTTGTTGTCGACTTCTTTTCCTTTTCGCAAGGTCATGACGGCTTTGACCTCTCCATACTCACGAGGAGGTGAACTCGGTATTACTTCACGCACTCCTTTGTGGATTAGGACCGGTTGACTTGGGAATTTACCTTTCTCAACACTCATTGCCAAGGTCTGAACTGACGAAGCAAGTTGTCCCACCATTTTCTCAAGGTTTGAAATTGATTGGGTTTGTGAGTTGAAACCCGCTCTCATCTCATTTCGTAGTTCATCAATGGTGCGGTTTTGTTGCTCGATTTTGGAGTAAGTAAGATTTTTGAAATTCTGAAATGCATCCTCCCATGGTCTAGGTTGAGAATAGTTTGGGTTCTGATTGTATGGTCTAAATGGTGGTTGAGAGGCTTGAGGATTTTGAGGAATTGGTTGCATTGGTGGAGTGGAGCTTCTTTGAGTCGTCCATTCTCTTGGAATCCTTGAGACCATGAAAAATTGGGGTGGTCTCTCCATCCGGGATTATGCGTGTTGGAGTAGGGGTTGTAGTTTGATGGCTTTCTCATTACACCTATGGCATTGGCTTGATCCGAGTATGAGTCCCGGTCATGTGGTTCCGTTAATTTAAGCAAAATAACGATGCTATTTGACGGAAAGACCTTCAACTATGTCTTTGACTTCTTTAATTTCCGAACTTGACTCGCCATGTGAACCTCATTCACTCCCTTAACTCTTCTAGTACTCCCGAGTGAACGACTCCGTTGTTGGGAATTATCTCGCTTGTCGCCGGAAGAAATCCCAAATCTCGATGCACTTTTTGACATTAGCTCTCCTCCACTTGTTGCCATTAGCCATTCTTGCACATTCGAATAATCCCTCCAAAAAGTATTGGCATTGGTGCCATTTTTCATATCCATGATGTGGACACTTTAGGAGTAGCCCATTGAATCGCCTCCCATGCTTCAAAAATTGCTCGTCTTATTCTCTTTGGGTAAACTCAAATTTCCCTGCGAATAGATTGGTTTTATGTCTTGGGAAATATTTATTCAAAAATTTTGTTACCATTTGTTCCCGTGATGTAATGCTATTAAGAGCAATGATTGACCATGAACGAGCTCTATCCTTTAAAGAAAATGGGAATAATCTAAGTTTAACATCATCATCCTAAAAATTCTCATATTTAAAAGTTTGACAAATAAGCATGGAAATCATTCGGATGATTATATAGATCTTCATTTTCTAGTCCATAGAATGTTGGGAGACAATTTAGCACACTAGGTTTTAATTCAAAACTCCTACTAGCCTACATTTGGGTATCTTATGCATGATGTGCTCAAGTTAGCTAGGGACTAAAGTAGTCCTTAAATGGCCTCTCTTGTGGTCTTGGTTGCAAATCCATTTCAAATTTATTTTTATTTATAACGTGCTTGTGTGTGCGAAGTGTTTTTTCTAATTCAAAGTCTATATGCTCAAGATTCGGTAATTGTGACTACGACCATGCATGCAAATGAAAAAAATGATAACAAAATTAATAAAGATAAATAAGAGGGAGAAATTACAATACTAACCTTATCACGTCATTCTATTTTCTTTTTTCTTTAAAAAATAACTCAAGCGCTATATATAGAAAAGAAAATACGTGAAACAAATTAAAATAAATTAAGAGCGGTTGAACCATAGCCGATTTCACAAAATAAAAAAAATAACATGAAAATTAAATTACAGAAATTTAAAGAAGAGAAGAAAAGAAAAAAAAATAATACCTACTTCAAAATTTAATTCACTTTTTTTTTTAATAATAATAAAAAAAAAATTACAAGGAAACAACTAAAATAAATAAATAAAGAAGAAAAAAAAATTCTACAAATTAAAATACTTACCTCCCCAAGAATCTGCCAAAAACTTGTTGTGCAAAAATTTTATTGAACTCGCATGAGTCATGCACGAATCTATTGTAGAATAGATTAATGGTGACGAGTGTCGATCCCACGAGGAGGTGGATTTTAATTATGTGTAGAATTAATTTTCTGAGTTGGTGGTTGGATTTATAATGACAATTATGTAGGCAATGTATTAATTTGAATTAAAGCTATTGGAATAAACTATTAAAATAAAATGCTTGGATCTCCTGGATCTGCCTCAACACGTACTACCGGGCTTAATATTCATTATTAGTACCAATTAAATCATGAAGGGGAACTTCCACTCATCATGAACCACACTTTAATAGATATGGTGCTAAAGGCTTCCCGTCTTAAATAAGAATAACTCGCTTTTGGAGGCGGTTATTCCCAAGATATCCGACAAGATTATTACTATCCTGCTCTACGAAAAGTCAAAACAACCACATAAATTAAAGGGGAAGGAAAAGTAAATTTACCAAATTAAGCCCATGGAGCATGTTGAGACTTCACCTTCAACCCAAGCTTGAAAGGAAATTAGCCACTCATATTTGAACTAGGGGTAAAATGGGAATTTTATTAAAATACGTAGAAAATACAAGATGGAGATGGAATTAGAGAAAATGGAGTCCAAAAATGGATTCAGGGGTCTCAAATTAGGGGAGCCCCTTTTTATAGATAAACCGAGTAAATCATGGCCATCTGATTAAAACAATTTGGGCGCTCGGGATTGCGCCACGTGGCAAATTCCTATTGGATGGAACACATCATCGTGGGCTGTTATTCTGTATATGCATGTACCGTATACACGCGTTTTTCCATCCACTAACATTCTGCCACATCACCGGTCAACATTTTTGGTCCAATAAGCTCGTGACACGCCATCGATCAACGCCACGCCATCGATCGATGCCATGCGGTCAATGCCACATCATTCGTCCAATCAAATGCCGCCACGTCATCGTATAGTGCCACGTCATCGCATGCGATGCCACGTCGGCCTCGATACATGTGAATGTGAACAAGTGAACAGATCGTGTGTCATCGATCGTATATATCAACCGTCATCAGTATGTGTGAACAAGACGATAGTATATGTGAACATCATTTTTTCTTTTTATGCTCCTCCTAAGGTTTTCGACTGTCCTGAGTTCAAAAGGGCTGTCCGTTTTTCCATCTGATCTCTCGTTTATTGTGAAATGACCATGATATCTCCTAAAATACATAAAATACTTAATTAAAATAAAACATACATAATTAAATTACAAGGGACTTAAAGACATAAAAATAGGGATGTTAGTGAGACTTGGAGTGTAAAATGATGATTTTCTCCATTATAAATACACACTTTCTAGTACTCAACAAAACTCTTCTCTTGCAGATTGATTTGTCTAAAGCCAACATCCAAAACCAATCCAATGGAAAGATGTCAATCTTCCTGATGAATGGACTCTTGAAGGAGCCACTGAACCAGTGATTCCAAAGCAATTAGAGCCAAATACAAAGTTACAA
Organism: Luvunga scandens; assembly: GCA_030449905.1. Classification (NCBI taxonomy): domain Eukaryota; kingdom Viridiplantae; phylum Streptophyta; class Magnoliopsida; order Sapindales; family Rutaceae; genus Luvunga; species Luvunga scandens. Next base: position 571,495 of record JASUUG010001019.1, on the reverse strand, counting down.
AATGTGACACAGTATTCAGATGGTAAAGTTAAATTATCTTTCAAGAGATCTACATCATCTAGATTCTCCACATCATCCAGATTTTCTGATAAAAATTCAAGCTCTAATATCCCAGCATTAGAAATGAGATTTTCAAAAATTCCTTCTGTAATAAATCTTCCTTTTCAATCTGAAAAAAGCCAACCTAGGTTTTCCACATCGGATATACCTAGTTCTTCTATACACTCTGTTAATTATACTACTAGTGTTCCTCATCCAATTTACACTGGCAGTCAACAAAAACAAAGCCAGGAAGAGAAGGAACCTTCTCCTTCAACGTTTCCTACATTTTTTGCTGTTATAGAAAATGTTATAAGTGTCCTTGAAAAAAATTTTGAACTCAATAAAACTCTTCTTCATAAAGATTTCTATTCTGATAACAACAAAGAAAAAAGACTTTGGTTTTTCAAACATTTTTTAAATCAACGAAAAGAAATTTAATAAGTTTATTATGAATTTGTAAACCTGCATAAAGTCCACATATTGTTTTTTGATTGGTTTGATATTTATGCCGCAGAAAACAACATTTTCTACCCTTTTAAAGAATCAAATCCTATTACAGTTCGGAAAAAGATTACTGAATGGAATCTTCCCGACAGTGATAGGACTATCGAATATGAACATCCACCCCTTAGGATTTTAACCATTGATCATGGTGCACCTCCAGTCCAGATTAAAGCCTCACCGTATAAAATCCATAAAACAAACGACATTGAGACAAATTTAGGTAGCATTATCCAACAGAATAATTTTTGTAATGCTAACCTAAGCATATTAGGAAAATAGTTGACTAGGATAGAAAACCAGTTTCAGAAGTCAACAATTACTATTACTTCTTCAAAGTCTGATTCCGACAAGAAGCTTAAAGAACCTATCATATATATATATATATATATATATATATATATATAGCCACGTGATTTTTCTAATTTGATTTCAATTAATATGACAAGAATTGTGATTGCAACATAATCTAGATATGATGTATATTGAGAAAACTATTTGCAAAAGTATTATTAGTGCACTATTAAACATTATTAGGAAAACAAAGAATAGATTGAATGCCCATAAAGATTTAGAACCCATGGAAGTTTGAGAAGAAATACGACCAAAAGTTAATGAAGATGATAGCCTACGCTTGCCTACAGCTTCATTTACATTAATAAGAGTTGAGAAAAGAACCTTTGGCAAAAGGTTATTTGAGTTGAAATTACCTAATGGGTATTGTTGTGCAAATTTTATTGAACTCGCAAGCGCACGAATCTATTGTAGAATAGATCAACGGTGACGAGTGTCGATCCCACAAGGAGGTAGATTTTAATTGCTTGTAGAATTAATTTTCTAAGTGGGTGATTGGATTTATAATGACAATGATGTAGGCAATGTATTAATTTAAATTAAAGCTATGGGAATAAACTATTAAAATGAAGTGCTTGGATCTTCGAATCTGGACTCAACATGCATCATCGGCTTAACATTCATTATTAGTATCAATTAAATCATGAAGGGGGATTTTCCACTCCTCATGAATCACACTCTAATAGATATGGTGCAAAGGGCTTCTCGTGTCAAATAGTAATAACCTTGTCTAGGGCGGCGGTTATACCTGCTGATATCTAGACAAGATTATTACTATCTGTCTACGAAAAGTCAAAACAACCACATAAATTAAAGGGGAAGAAAAAGTAAATTTACCAAATTAAGCCCATGGAGCATGTTGAGACTTCACCTTCAATCCAAGCTTGAAAGAAAATTAGTCACTCATAATTGAACTAAGGGTAAAATGGAAATTTTATTAAAATATGTAGAAAATACAAGATGGAGATGGAATTATAGAAAATAGAACTAAAAAATGGATTCAAGGGTGTCAAATAAGGGGGAAGCCCCCTTTTTATAAATATACTGAGTAAATCATGGCCATCGGATTAAAACAATTTAGACGCTCAGGATTGCGCCACATGGCAAGCTCTTATTGGATGGAACACATCATCAGGGCTGTCATTTCGTGTATATGCATGTACCGTACACACATTTTTTCGGTCCACTAACATTCTGTCACATCGCCGGTCAGCATTTTGGTCTAATAAGATCGTGACACGCCATCAGTTAATGCCATATAAGCGGTCAATTCTACATCATTCGTCCAATCAAATGCCGCCACATCATCGTATAGTGTCACGTCAGCGTTCAATACATGTGAACAGTGCCATGAACAGTGTCGTGCACAGTACCGTATATGTGAACAGTACCATTTATCTTTTTATGCTCTTCCTAAGGTTTCGACTGTCCTGAGTTCAAAATTACTATCTGTTTTTCCATCTGATCTCTTGTTCATTGTGAAATGACCATGACATCCCTTAAAATACATAAAATACTTAATTAAAATAAAACATACATAATTAAATTACAAGAGACTTAAAGACATAAAAGTAGGGATGTTAGTGAGACTTGGAGTGTAAAATGATGATTTTTTCCATTATGAATACACACTTTCTAGTACTCAACAGGTATAACTTAAATATTAAAAATTGTATATTAGTTGATAAATGTAAGATTACAAGCCTCAAATCTCATCACTGTCACATTTTAATTCAATAGTTAATGCCTATATTATGCTAAAGGATCTATAAAAGCCATATTTCGGATGTGTTCACTTTTCAATAAGTTATGCCAAAAGATTATTAATAGTGAAGACATGTTAAACCTTGAAGATGAGATCAATGAAACCTTATACATGTTTGAAAGATTCTATTTTCTGACATTCTTTAGTATAATGATCCACTTGCCAATTCATTTAGGACATGAAGCACGACTTGGAGGAACTATTTAGTATCGATGGATGTATTATTTTGAAAGGTAAAAATGTGTACACAAAGTCTAAAATTAATTCATTTTCAGAATAAAAATCATTATGACATCATATAATAATATTATGAATGTGAAAATCTATAATGGATATGTTAGCAATCATGCACTGTCTGAAGGTTGTATTGCACAATGCTATATTGCAAAGGAATGCATGACTTTTTATAGTGAATTTTTTAATCAGAATGTTGAATTAAGTTATCATGAACGTCAGAATGAGGATTTTTCTAGTGATGTGATTCTTGAAGGTCATCCAATCTTAGGGGGAACATCAAATACTTTATGCAATAAAGTGTTAGAAAGTGAACATAGTCATGTATTTTTCAATATAGCTATGGTGGAGCCATATTAAAGTAAAAACTTAAAACAATTCATTATTTACCTTTTGTTAAAATTATAATTTTACTTAATTGCTTCTTTATCTTTTTATTCGTCAATTATGACGCATCTACAAGACTTAAATCAATCAAGCAAGATTCTAAGGGGAAAAAAAAATAAAAGTTTACTTTGCGAATGACATGTTTATAATTTCTCTAAATGGTTGAAAGAAAAGGTGACATGCTACTTGATTTTTGTTTGTACATTTGGAAGCTTTGTTATAAAATTCTGGTTAATTAATTTGTTATATATAGATTGTCTTATACACTTATGCAAATAATGATATAGATGAATCAACATGGATTTCATTTGGTCCCAGAAATCAGGCCATGAGTTATGAAAGATATGTTATTAATTAGCAATGATTACATACAAGAGAAGTTGAAATGTCAACACAAAGCAATGAAGTTTCAATTGAGGCAACAACTATATGTAAGTCAAGTGCGAAAGACACCGCACAAGTTATTGATGTTGTTTTTTATTATAGGGTTATAAGAAAAAACATTTTACTTGGTTATCATAAGTTTCATATTCCAATATTCAAGTGTGATTGGGCAAATAAAAGGCACGATATGAAGATTAAAGATGGTTTTATAGTTGTTGATCTATACCAAGTTCAAAATCAGTATGAAAGAGAGCCTTTTATTCTAGCATTAAGGTGAAGCAAGTGTTTTGTTTGAGATAAAGTGGTGCATCAAATTGGTATGTCTTATTTAAGGCACTATGAAGGAGATGTTTTAATTCATACATATACAATGAGAATGTCGATACGACTTTCAAGCTAAAGGATATATCAACACTGGATATAAACAATGATAATGAAAAAGATGAAGCTACTAATGTTAGAGGAAGTAGTGATGTCATATTGGTATAACTTGTTTATTTTTTGTTTTTGGTAACTTTTGGTGTTTTATTGTTCTTTATACTTTCTTGTTTCTGTAAATAGTATGATGTTGTACTTTAAGTTTGTTAATGCCTTTGCTAAACTTTATATGGTGTATATCTTCTAATGGAATGCAAAAATTGTTACAATGCGTTGGCTACTAGTAAGATTTTATGCTTTTAACTTTTAGTTTATTTAATTTCATAGCTAAAATAGTTTTCTTTTATTATTTTGTATTTGATATATTTAATGATAATTTTTTTATGCATTTTTAGATTACTTTGGTAGTAGATTAAGTAACATGAGTTCAAGTACAGAAGAATCACATCCTTAATCAGCTATTACAAAAGTATGTTTGTAGACATCATCTAATATCCAAGTAGAAGATTCCAAGGATTTAACTATGGCTCATTTGGAGAAGTCCAAAATATCAAAAAGAAAGACATATCCTACTAAAATGAAGAACATTGCTATCGATGGTGAGAATCGGATTGAAGTCAAATTTAATAAAAAAAAAAAGGCAATTGATAGAAGAAAGATATATTACATTATCTTCATTTTTAAGAAGTTTAGCTCAAGAGATTATACCATATACAATTTCAAGTTGGAGAAAGTTCTTTTGAAAATGAAAAATAATCTATACAATTGTGTTCAAAGTTCCTTTGAAAATGAAAAATAATCTATGCAATTGTGTTCAAGTTAGTTTTAATATCATGATAATATTGGAGGCAAAAAATTTAGCAAAAAGGCTGCAGCTCAAATCACAACATCAAGTAAATTCATGAGTGAAAGAACTTTGTTAAAGAATAAACTAGTGATCAATTTAAAGTAAGTGTTTTATACTAGTTGTGTGTAATTTTATTTCATCAATTTGTTAATTTGACTATATAAAATTATTTTTTAAATATAGGTTAAAAGTGACAAGTTTAAAAAAGAAGGAAAATAAAGCAAATTTTCCACACACTAGGTCATAAGGGACTGCTCAGATAACTCATGATATGGTAATATCAAATATTTTTAAGTTTTCAAAAGCCTAATCATTACCTTACTCTAATTTTTTAGAGAGGAAAACCAATGGAAAACCTATATCTAGAGTTGAGATTTAGAAAAGAAAAAAATACGTACAAAAAAATGGCGAACCTACAAATGCAGTGGTTGTTGATGTTATAGTAAGGAAATCAATTGTCCCCAAGTTAGCAGGCCCATCTGCATCAAAGCATCTCACCAAAAAGACTTAATTAGGTCGATCGCCCGTTTATGGGACAAAGGGGATTTCTATTTATATGATGAAATCTTTCTTCCTTGTCTATTTCTATTTTAAAGGTTAAGATCTATACTTCAAGGCATAAATGAGCATTTTTTTTTTTATTTCTACTAATGCTATAGTAAGTAAATCAATTGTATAGTTATGATATTTCTTTTTCTATAATTAGTTGTTCATAACAATGAATGCACCTAAAATTTTGTAGCTTCAAATGAATGAAATTGAAAAAGATTTTTTAAAACTTACTTCAAGTGATTTGAAAGATGATGATGTGTCAAAACTAATAGATCTTCACATATCTTATATGAAAGCACTTGAAAAGCACAAATAACCCTTATATCACAGAAGGATATGGTTATAGCTCAAGTGCTAAAGGATCAAGATAAAATGAAGAAATAATTAACTAAATACAAGAAGTTCTTTGAAGAGTTGCCAAAAAAAAAAAGTTTGTATAAAATTTCATTACATGATCCTTACTTTATATATATATATATATATATATATATATATATACATACATATAAAATGTTTGTTTTTTAGTTTATAAATGCATAATTTTTTTTTCAAACTATGAAATTTTAATCATATAGAGTCAAAATCAAACAAGTCGAGAATGTGATGAAATTGAACGCACCTATTCTTGTGGTAAGAATTTAAAAGTCAATAATTTTTATCTATAAATTTAAATAAATGATATCGATTAAAATAATAACTTTATTATTATTTCCTTGTGCTAAAGTGTGAATACGAAGACTAATATCATTGAATGCAAGCTCCTTGATTTAGAGAGCTCAAAGGTTGTAGTAGCTGAAGGACATTGGTCTTTAAATGATCCAAAAGAACTTGTTCATCATATCCATATTCAACTGAAGGCCATGAGAATTTGGTTAAATGTAGCAAAAGAACATGAGAAGTATTTATGGAAGACTACACCTTAAAAGACATGCATTGAAGAAGCTGTTGGTAATATAGTTGAATGGGTTGCTAATCGAGTTTTTACAGACTCTACAAATTGAAATTTGTGTCATTTAAATATTCAAGTAATTTCTTATCCATTAACTTTTACATATTTCTTGAGCATTTCTTTGTGCTTTCACTTTATGTGATAACATCAGCTTCAGGCACCGTATATTGCTCTTAATGACCTTTGGTAATAGTAGTTGTTGGTTGAAAAATATAAGATTGGAAATGATGAGGTTATGCTATATATATTATATTAAGTTGTAATTTGTTTTAAGAAATGTCTGTATTTTAGGGGAGACTCTGTTGAAATCTTTGCCAAGGATAAGATTAGTTGCATATTTAAATCACTACTCAAAACCAGAATTGTGTAATACTATAAGTTAAAATGAAAGTTTATGGTTTAATGACTTATGGTACCAATAGTTGTTGGCTAGGAAATATAATTTTGAAAGTGTAATTTTGGAAGTGCTGAGTTGATGATATATATGTTATATAAGTTATAATTTGTTTCAGGCAATGTCCATGTTTTAGAAGAGACTCTGTCAAAATTTTTGCTAAAGGACAAGATCAATTGCATATTCAAATTAACTGCTCAAAACTAGAATTGTGTAATATTGTAAGTTAAAATGAAAGTTTCTGCACCAACATTTGATAGTTTTTTAAATATTATGTTAAAATCTCTTTAGTAAAAATAATCATGATAGAAAATTAAATTTTTATAGCTAAATATTTACAAAAATTTATCATTATATATGCTCTTTTTGGGTGATTTGTGTACTTATATTTTTGTTTTCAATTTATAAAAGGGTCATGTGGATAAATACCACTTGTAAAGGAGTTTTCAACGCAAAATGAAGATGAAATACTAATCTTTTGTTTATCATTGCCTTTTTAATATATGGCACACTATGTTTAAAATTAAGCATATTTTGTATTTACACTTGATATCTATCTCTAAAATATGATGTTCATCTACCTACATAATTATTTTGATACAATATTTTATATTTATGGTATATTTTGTTCACATGGAGTATAGGTTGAGAAAAAATTTGTGTTATGATAAAAATTTATATGTACAAATCGATAGAGTTTGTTCAATTCTATTTCATAATTGTAATAACAACCATTCTATAATAATTAAATGCTTCAAGTCACTACTTTGTAACATCCTAAAAATACTACAAATACTTCAATATTGTAGCATTTTTGTTAGGCTATATAAAAAGCTTTGGTAGCATTTCGTAAATGCTGCAATTAGTGTAATTTTTAGCATCTTAAAATTGCTAATATCATTATTTGTAACATTTTTTTATGCCATTAGAGATAATGGGATAGCATTTTTAAAGTGCTACAAGATTAAAATATGTAGCGTGATGAAAGTCCTACATGTAACATATTTGCAACATTGTTATTATATTGCAAATGATAGTTTGATAACATTTCTTAAATGCTACATAATGTGTAATGATAGCAATTATCCAATGCAGTTGAAACTAAATATGCAACTTTTATCATATGCTATATAATTAAAATTTGTAGCATTCCATAATTTTTACTAAAAATATTTAGGCTAACATTGCACTTTATAGAGTGCTATGGTTTATTTTTAGTAGCAATTTTTACGTGCTACTATATCTCAGTTTTGTTACACTGATGAAAGATGGTAGTGGTTTAAGGTGTACTGTCAATTACTTGTATTTAATTATAGTCAATTATAATGGAATGCTAATAAAATTTTCATTTGTTTTATATTTGTATATTTGCTTGGAGGCATAGAATGTAACTTACATCAAAGTCCATGTGCCAAAAAATAATAACCAAAATAACAAATAAGCTAAGCTAAGATAGCTACAAATGTTTTAGGGGTTTGCTCACGAGATATAGATATTCATCTTCATGATGCCTGTATGGGAAGGCTCTGCCTCTAACTAAAAAATATTTTATGATGCATTAACTAAGTCAATCAGTGTAAGAGTTCTTAAAGGTATCATTTATTCCAAAAATTTAATTTAATCAAATTGCATATTCGAACTAAAAGATACAACCAATTGGAGGGACAAGCCATCTTCACATTACGAGAGACTAACAAATATATTTAGAAAAGATCATGTAACTGAAAGATCAGAAGAAATTCTAACTAATATGACTAATGCAGCACTACAAGAAGAAATTCATGATAATGACAATGAGTTTAATGATGAAGGTTCTCAAGTATCTGCCTCACCACCTTTAAATTCTCAATACAGACAAAGGTCTAAATCAAATGAATATACTATCATTGGTAATAACAAATTAGTTTCAACATTCAAGAAGCAATTCTAATTAATATAACTAATGCAACACTACAACAAAAAAATTCATGATGATGACAATGAGTTTAATGATAAAGGTTCTCAAGTGTCTACCTCCCTACCTTCAAATTCTCAATACAAGAAGAGGTTTAAATCAAATGAATATATTGTCGTTGCTAATAACAAATTAGTTTCAACATTCAAGAAGCTAGTACTGACATGTCTCATAATATTTTTTAAGTAATGAAGATCATGATTATATTGTTGAACAAGCTAATACTGACATGTCTTAGAATATTTTTACAAGTAGTGAAGATAATGATTGTACTATTCAAGAGCTTGTTTCAATGAGACTTTTACGTGGATGATGAGCTTGTGACCTTAAATTTAATGGTATGGAAACCTTTAAATGTAAAGGCTTTTAAGGCATTAAAAAATGATCATGACAAGAAGTTGACATATGTTAAGATGTTTTTGCGTTAGCACAAAAGAAGAGGTTGAGATTGATTAAGGAATGTGCATTACTAAATAATGATATTTTGAAGAAGTGTTTTAGTATGTTGATGAGAATAGTTGAATTATTTAACACAACCCACATTCTTAGTGATTATATTACAATTATTTTATCACTTTATTTTCTTTATTATCTTGTGATTATGTTGTACTATGTACAAACTTTTATACTATTATCTTAAAATGACTTTTGAATGAGTCTTATAAATTTTAACTATCTATTCATGTTGTGACATTTGTCAAAGGATATTCAATTATTTGCTTTAATCTTTATTTCACGAATTATATATTTGTGAATTACTGAAAAATAAATGTTATGTTGTTAAAAATTTTAGAATTTATTAGTTTTACATATGTTTTAGGAAGAATTATGATTTTTTTTACATTTATATCAAAAAATTCATCAAAAAATTCTAATAGTATTTTCTAAATACTAATAAATATTATTTTCAAATATATATAATTTAAATTAATCACCAATATAAATAATACAGTCTAATGTAGTATAAAAAATAATATAATTAAAAATTAATATAACATAGTTTACTGCATGGTTTGATATAATATTATTTTAATATAATACTAAAATAATATAACAAAATATAATTTACATGCATTAAGATACAATACATTATAGTAAAATACAGTACAATTTTTTCCCGAATATTCATTATTAGATTTGCTTGTGTTTTTAATATTTCCATTTCGCTTGAACATTTTATTTCAGCTTGAAACGACGTCGTATCGGCTGTTTAACACACTCAACGATGAAATCAAAACCCTACTAGAATCACAGTTACCGTTTCGGTATTACAAGCAGAAACCGCTTTAAAAAATCAGTGAATTGAAATCGAAATGAGAGGAGTGATAGGTAGACGAATCAGCAATCGTAACAATTTCATCATCCCAAATGGAACCAATCAGACCACTTTTTCCTTCTGCTCTGGCTCGTCCGGTTCGGGCCGGGGCCGCGGCCGAGGAGTCCCCACCGGTTCGTCGCCGTTCGACCGCTTCGCTCCGACGAAGCCCCCGGGTCAGTCCGCAGCGGAATCAAAACCCGAGTCGTCGCGACAGCGACAGCTGCCGTCTAGTGGAAGCGGTCGCGGTCGCGGCCAAGGAGTCCCCACTGGTTCCTCATCGTTCGATCGCTTCACTCCGACGAAAGCTCCAGGTCAACCCGAATCGGAATCAAAGCCCGACTCGCCGGCACAGCCACAGACGCCTCCGAGTGGAAGCGGTCACGGCCGCGGCCAACCTTCCGCTACTCCATCTCCGTCCATCCCGTCTTTCTCGTCCTTCCTCACCGCGGTTAAGTCCGGTGCCGGTCGCGGCCGAGTCTCCTTCGCGTCAGATCCTAATGAGTCAACTCGGCCTGACGCTCAACCTGCAAAACCCCGAACATTTACTCCGAACGAGTCAGCCACCGATTCCACTCAGCCGAGTGAGCCCAATCTCCCATCAAGTATCATCTCCGCCTTACCTGGTGCCGGGCGTGGAAAGACAGCAGTAACACAACAACAACAGCAACAACGACAACAACCGGGGCCTACACCGCAGGAAGAAAACCGCCATATCCGGGCCCGACCCCAACCTCGGCCCCGACCTGAAAAAGCTCCAGTGGCCGAAACTGGGCCAGCACAGCCCAAGCTGAGTAAAGAGGATGCTGTAAAAATGGCAATGAAGGTTTTATCGCGGGGTGAAGAAGGAGAAGGTGAAGGGATTAGTGCAGGTGGGCCCGGGAGGGGGAGAGGGATGGGGAGAGGAAGAGGGAGAGGGAGAGGGAGAGGACAGGGAAGAGGGAGAATGCGGAGACAGGAAATGGAGGATGATGAGGATGAAAGATTCGGTGGTTTGTACTTGGGAGACAATGCCGATGGGGAGAAATTGGCTGAAAAAGTTGGTGCTGAGAAAATGAATATGTTAGTTGAAGGTTTTGAGGAGATGAGTGGTAGAGTACTTCCTTCTCCGATGGAGGATGCTTATATCGATGCCTTGCACACTAATTGCATGGTTAGCATAATGATATTGTTTTTGTTTTTGAATCAGAACATGTTAAATTTAACTTGGTTGATAGATGTTTGGTCATTAATAATGGTCTTATCAAATGCAGATTGAGTATGAGCCGGAGTATTTGATGGAGGAGTTTGGTACAAACCCAGATATTGATGAGAAGCCACCTATCCCTCTACAGGATGCACTTGAGAAGATGAAACCGTTCTTGATGGCTTATGAGGGAATTCAAAGTCAAGAAGAGTGGGAGGTAAATTCTTTCTTCATCTTCCTATTTTTCATCATTTTAGACAAATTGAAAATAGTAGTAAGCAAACTTTGGTGGAGATTATATTAGTTCTGAACTAGTGGTGCATAAGTTCTGAACATCTTCTGTTTAGTTGTTGTGAGGGTTCTTGTCAGTCTTTGTGCTTTGACTTCTCCTTTATTTCTTATTGATTGATTTACAATAATCACATGTTGGGTAGTGTTTCAAGTGGTTGAACAATGATTATAATCTTCGAGGAGGTTGTATTTTACAAGTTTAATGTCATTCATTGCTCTCTAAGGAGGCCGTTGTCCAAGCTGGATATGCAAGTAGTGCTACCATGTGAAAATCTTTATTAACTTCTCATGAAGTTGAAGTCTCTAGTTTCCTGGATTTGAGAGGCTCCATCTTTGATGACGTCATGTATTCCTAGGGGTCTGTAGTTTTATTGTCAAAGATTCTAAGGATAGGTTAACTGTTTTGCTTTCTTAAGCTATCTAAGTGACCTGCATCTCTTGTAAATGTTTGATGCAAATTTTTGTAACATTAGGATCATCAAATTTCACTGCCTTGACCATATCAATATTTTTCCCCTTTATGCATGATCCAAACTTCTATGTTTTGGAGATCAAGCAAGATGCCTATCCTGTGGGAGGGAGTAGTGAAAATTAAATTAGTTCTTCACAAGCTTCTTGGTGAACTGTGTTTGATTATTCAGTTTTTGATATGCTTTTGCATGGTGCGAACATATAAAAAAATGTTTTGTTGATATTTTGCAACTTTAATAAGGAGAGTAAAGCTGTTATTAGCATTGTTAAAGCTGTTTGAACAATAATGTAACTAAATTGGATGGCTTGTAATTTTGCGTAGTTTTTTTATTTACCTTTGGGTTTTCTTTTGGAGATATTTTGAACTGCTCTGCAAAACAGATGTAACACTTTATTCATTAAATTGTACAATATCCAGTTCCTTAGTATTGGGAAGGGGGGGTGGAAGAAGTGAGACACCAGGACATCATAGAACGGTACAATTGTTGTATTGGCAGCCTAAAAGTCATGCATATCTGTATGCATACCATTCTTAATTGTCTATAAGTGAAATTAACAGAGGGATAATCCACATTGGTCAAATTTCAATATTGTCTCAGTTTGCTTTTGTGGTGACTGTTTGCAGGATATGTACCATATATGCATATTCATGTGTTTTGTACTTTATGGAATTGTTGTCCTTGCTATTGTGAAGTCAAAATTTTCCATATCCTTGCAGGCCTTTTTAATGTTTAGTCACATCCCAAATAAGCTTCCACGACATTAACATAAAAGGAAGACTTGAATAACTGTAACAATTATTATGGACTAGAATAAAAGTGTGTATATTGATCTACAGGAAGTTGTATTTGTACATTTAAGAAATGATGATATAGTGCTAGTATCTAAAATCAATGTTTGGTTAACAATGATTAGTGCAATTTTTCACTTTGTTTACTGTATTTTTTATCTTTCTTTCTTTCTTTTCTTTTCTTTTCTTTTTTTTTTTTCTCTTTTTCAGGAAGCTGTCAATGAAGTAATGGAGAGAGTGCCGTTATTGAAAGAGATTGTCGATCACTATAGTGGACCCGATAGGGTGACTGCAAAGCAACAAGGAGAGGAGTTGGAAAGAGTCGCAAAAACTATTCCTGAGAGTGCACCAGCTTCTATTAAGCGGTTTGCTAATCGTGCAGTGCTTTCTCTTCAGGTTAGTCTTTTCCTTGGTGATTTTTATTAAGATTTGATATTAATTTGATATGGGAATGTTTTGTTCATTGGCGTGCTTCATTTGTCAATGTAGTCTACATAATACATTCCACTAGGTAATGGGTTGTGAGGCAGCCAGAACAATTAGAGGCTGTTTCAAAATTGTCATTCTGTAAAGGTCCAATAAGGTACTTTTTATTTGGTTTTGTATTCTGGCTCACTTGCATGAGTGATAGAGACAACATGGGTTAAGTGTGCATGTGAAGAGAAATAAGCAATACCTGATGGATCCAGTAACATGTTGTTCCTGGCATGCAAACATAAATACAATTCTGGTGAATTGGATGTGACAAACACCATCATAGTTGATGATATCTGCTGTTCATTTACCATTAAAGTTTGACTAATGGGTATATGACGAAACTGAATTTAAGGATAGTTGAATTGAGGTTGTATCTTCATATGCGGGGAGATGGTTTCACATGCTTTGGTGCCGCAATGACAACATTTGGGTGGCTGCAAACCTAATGGGTGTGCAGTGTGCAGAAGTTAATCCAACCATTTCTTTTTATCCCCGTTTTTTTCCAACAACATTGAAGCTCTTAATAAATGTTTTTGAACCCTTTGTTAGGCTGCTCTTATCTTTGGCATTATGCAGTTTTGAAGATTTTTATATCTTTTTATAACATTTGTAGGTGAAATGGATGCCTTAGCAAAATGAGATGCCCATATATTACATGCATTTAATTTGTTTAAAAATGATTGTCACTATAATATTTGTGAAAGATGGCATGTACTGACTGCAAACCTCGTTATTCTTTCACACGTCTTAATTTGAGATGCCTTGCCCAAAAGGTTATCACATCTATCAAATTTTCATTGCAGAGCAACCCTGGTTGGGGATTTGACAAGAAATGTCAGTTCATGGATAAGCTCGTGTGGGAGGTTTCTCAGCATTATAAGTAGAACAGGACACCTATTTTATTATAATGAACAACCAATTCAACATCTTCCCCAAGATTATATTGTGAAGCCATCTGGTATTTAAATGATGAGATCATTCATTTTCATTGGAGAAATGATCAGAAATTTGCAAATTCTTTTTTTTTTTTTAGTGCTTTTGAATTTATGTGCTTAGCACTTTTAATAATCTCATTCAAGTGTTATGTTGCTTTGTTTGCCATTTGTATATTAGAGGCTATATTTAGTTTTGTTGCGAGAAATATCTGGTTGAATTTATAACATTGGTGTGGCTTTAAGCTCTTCATGTGCAGCAGGTCATGCATGATTCCTTTTGAAGGTGAGTGCTTTTACTGTCTCTTGGCGTTTGCAACTTAACAGTGTTCATGGAGAAAGGAAATGCAAGCACTAGTTACATGCATGTGGTTTTTATGTCAGCGGATTTTAACAGCAGGATGCTACTTATTTTGTTTCTTTAATGTTGAAACTACACTTTCTTTCTATTTTCTTTTGGAACAAACCATTGGTTGATTGTATATAATAAAGAGAAAATTAAGGGGTATGTGTATTCCTGATGAATGCAATTTCCAGGAGAGAAACAATTTTAGTTGATATAGTATTAGGATCTTTTTCTGCAACTTCTATCTCTTCGGTTTTTGATAATCCAGCATTCTTCTTGATAAAGGCATTTAAAAACGAACCTTTCATTTTCTTTTCTCTTATTATTTTAGTTTTGCACCGAAAATGTTAATTTTTGAAGTATTCAGAAGTTATGGGTTGTTCCAATGGGGTGCTGATGTGTGCACGAATAAACAATGGACAGATTCAACAGGAAAGGTTCTTGAGTGATCTTTATTTCGGGTTGTGGAAGAAATATGATTTTCTTTTCCCCAGAAATAAATAGAATTTGGTTTTGAATATGAATGTGTGTGTGTGTGCATGGAGAACTTATTTTCTGGTAATATTTTGGGTTTTTTTTTCAAGTTTTAATTTTTAAATGAAAATTGTTCAGCAGTCAAATAAATAAATTTATATTTTTCTAAAATCGTATTTATCTTTTAAATCTAATAAAATGTCATAATGCTGATAAACTGAATGGTTCATTCTTTTTTAACCAATTTGTTCACAAGGGAATTGATTTTGTTACGGAGTTGGAGAAACAGTTGTTTGCAATGCATCATAACGAGGGGATCCATAATTTCCTAATTGAAGCTTGGGTTCAATCTTATAATCTCGACCTCAATTTTTGGTTTGACTTTGACCATGCATTTCATCTATTTTGCCTGGAAACAAATCTTTTATGACACAATTCATATCTATCCATTTGTAATGCTAGCTTAATTTATTAAGTTGTTATAATCGTTGGCTCTTATAGTTCGTAGAAAATATGTGTTGATATACAAATGTTTGTATAATTCTTTTGAATTAAACGTTCATGATAAATATATTAAGCCTAATATATTTTGAGTTTGAGATGATATTGGAGATAACTATCGGAAAACGATAATGATATAATTTTATAGACTTTTTCTTCATCAACTCGTCTTTATTCATCATCCTTAAAATATTTATATCCGATTATTACGTCTCATTTTTGGGTATCTTATCCGATAATCCTATCATTGTAACTAGATTAGAGTAGTTTAGTGGGTTAACTTAAAAAATTACTCTCGTATTTTAATTACTAGATCTCTGGTACTTTATTATGCTGGCTAATATATAAATATCTGCAGTATTATGAAACAAAGGATTGTCCTATACTTACAATTAGGCATTGACAGTGATTATCAAATTATGCAGAACATGAAATCCGTTTATTTTCTTTTGATTATAAGAAATTTAGAGCAAATATAGTCATTCTTTTTAATTATATTGAAGTCTGATGTGACCAATGATTATTGTATTATTGTGTTCCCAAAGAATAATTTACAGTTAAGAACAACGTAAAATAATTGTAAGGGGTTCGTTACCTTACATAATGAGCTAACAAACATAAGAGATTGGACAAGTTTATCATGTAAAAATCTGACATCTGTAGCTGCTACAAATACAAGTTAATCTATTGGAGCCGGTTGAAGAAATAGTCAGAGTTCGCTCTCGTTGCCCGTACAGCCATGAACGGCATGTAATTTTGCATTTTGCCTATGGTACAACAAACAACGTTCTTATGTCTTTTTATTAAGGCCATTGAACTTATTCTCACACTGCTGTGGTGAAAAATGGAAACCCCTCACAGCCACGCCATTTGAAATTGCTTTCCATTTTCCCTTTTTCTGTAAAACTGCAAAATTCCTTCTTGCACCACCACGACAATCCAAACTTGTGTCGTCGCCAGCACAAGACACAGCAGCAATTAAAAGCTTCGCCATCTTATCAACCCACTTCAAGCACTGCCAGGGTGATCCCTTCTTCCCTTTACCGGTATCATTATGACCTGCGCACCACTCTCCTCAGTCAAGCTCGAATCATCATCGTCACTCAACGAGTTTGTTCTTCTCTCCCCCTTATTATAATCAGTCACGGAAAATGGAACTGAAGACCCTTGACGAGGATTAATAGTGTGATGATGTGGATGCATGGCATGTGGATGCTGAGCTTGATGGTGCATTCTTATTGATCCTTGCAAATCAATGCCCCCGAAGGAGGTCCCATCTGGAGTCATACCCCCTTTTGATAAATTATCTTCCATTGTTGGTATGATCTCACTAATTTAGATCAGAACCTCCTGCATAACCTTGTTGCACACGAACTTAATCCTTCTTCTTAGTCAAATTTTCTAAGGTCCAAACACTCTATACATCAAAACCAAGCATACCCATTACCTTTTTTCCCCTAGCAAAGCTTTTCCACTTATTAAACTAACCTCTGCACAAAGATTCACGCGCAATCTGAAAATCCCATCACTTGAGACCAAGCAAATAATTGTTCTCGTTACCGTTTTATACATTCAATACATTACAGCCAGCTGCTACTGTTTTACCCTCTACCTGAGTCGGTTTCCACACCTTTTGTCCCAGTTCCCCGCAACTCCCTCAATAGAGCCAGCCTTAATTTCCAGCCGTTTAGGATTTAAACATCATATCCAATGGTTTTTTTATTTTCTCGTGTTTGTTACCTTATTTTGTAACATTACATCTGCTTAATTGTAAATTACTAATGTTTTTATCAAAGTTGAAAATTTAACCATTCTCTTATAAAAGCTGTGTCAACTAACTTTCTAGTAATAGCGACAAGCAAACGTTGTCCATTTAAGATTGCATCCCACTGCCAAGTTATCATGAATTTGGTTTTTAAATACCATTAAATTTTAATGTACGTAAGAAGGTATAAGTATAATTACAAAATGATAGTTCCAATTAGTTCAAATTGAATTCGCCTAAATATTTAAACGTGTAACTTCAAAGCATTTAAAAGACTCGCATGGTCAATGAAATATTTAATTGCGCGGAATGAACATTCATTAAGTGACCTTTCCAGAGTTCGAAAGAGTTGTCAGTCATGCATGGGCATTGCGATTTCAGGAAATTAAAAAAATTTTAAAAAAAAATTAAAAAAAAAAAAGGGAAAAGAAAACGATTAAATGAAGATCAACCAAACATGCCCTCACCAGTTGAACGATTATATGAAGATCAACCAAATATGCCCTTACCAGTTGTAAATTATTGTAATCTTTCCCAACAACTTTCTGCAAAATCAAATCCCTTCCTTGTAACATTAATTGAATTTGCTACTTTGGATTTATCATTTAATGGAATGTGAACCCCCTGTGCTCTGTACTCTGTAACAGTTTGTAATCTTGTCCTACTGATGAATTTGGTATTATAAATAAAAATTTCACATGCAAAACTTATTAAATTATATGGCATACTTTTGGTGATTAGCTTTCTCTCTCAGTGTGATTGTGCTTTCTATTATATTTAATAAAAACTGATCGTAGTCACTTGGCCAAGTGACAAAGTCTATGCGGGTTAAGTTTTCAAAGGGTTCAACCTCATAATTATACATGATTATTAAAAAAAATTATAAAAAAAATCTTATCCGTTACCAAAATACAAGTAGAGTAATGGCATTTCTCGTAATGAGAGTTATTTGTTAATATTGTAAGTTTCAGTTGTATATAACTGATTGTAAATATCAGTGTATTCATTTACAACAATGATAATTATTATAAATCTGATATAATTCAGTATTTCGGTATTTAACTATTATTTAAAAAAATAAAAATAAAAACTGATCGTAATTCCAGATCTATATGTCCCACTCTAACTGAAAACAAAATCAATTACTTCCCAAATCCACTTTTAACTCGTTAAATTGTTTTAGAATTTGAATCTGAGCCGATAATTAGACAAATCTATTTTAAAAATCATTCGATTAAACCCAAAAATTGTAAAACCAAAAAAATTATTTACTCAGTTACTGACATCATGACTCAGCACAAAGCCAAAGGCCATGATTTCGCCATTTGGGTTAAAGGTATTTGATGATCACACCATGATTTATTTCCGTATTCTCAGTATCATCATCATTATTTGAATCAAAAGACATAATAATAAGCGCTGGAGGAGTAAATCATATAGTATAAGCGACTCGGTGAAACATTGATGCTTCCCATTGGTGCATGATATCATGTGATATCACACCTCACGTGATCAAAAACGAGAAAAATAATAATAATTTTTATGTTTTAACAGAAATATAAAAATTCGTGTCCGTAAGTCTGTCACTGTCAACACAACAGTTATTCTTATCCCTCTGGAACGATCACATCCGTCCACGTTTCACGCAGTGAAAAATCTTTGGGAATCTACATTCACTGGGTCCCACTTGTTCGTACTCTTCCTTTAATTAACCCCTCACCGCCATTTGATCTTTGACCACAAAATGACCTTGCTACCCCCACAACCCCTCGCGCATCCAACGGTCCAAAACCAGCCGTTCCGCCTTCGTCACCTTGAAACCCACTTTTACCACTTTCGAGCTAATAGTATTGCGCCACGTAGATGATCTGATTAAAAGTGGATTGTGTTAAGGTGTGAGTCAAATGGAGGGAAGAATTACCAAAAATGTCAATAATAAAAGTGCGAGGGAGAGAGAGTGCACAAAGTGTGAAGTGAAGGGGGGGAAAAGGAAAAAAATACTGAACGTGAGGAGGCTGCAGTGAGCTTACCATCTAAAGAATCAAAGAATCTTTTTTAGCCAAGAAGAAAGACACAAACAAAACAGAAGAGAAACAAAGAAAATAAAGAAGGTGTTTTTAGCTCAAATTTCTTGCTGTTGATTTGAGGTATGCTTTGCTTTTTTGTTCAAAACAAACCCATTTTGGAATTTCCTTTCTTTGTTTTTTTGTTAATTTTTGCTTTTGCTTTTTGTTTCTGAACTTCTTTGTGCTTGAATCTCAGGATAATGTGATGCTAGATGGTTGATTTCATCTGGGTTTTTTTTTTTTTTTTGCATTTGTTTGTTTTTTCCCCCTTGACTGAAGTGGGAAATGGGTTGTCTGATGAATTGTTAGCTTTGTAGAATAATGCTGCATTTTCTGGGTTTGTTTTGGGCACTTTTGTGGGGGTATGTGGGACTGGGAGTTTTTGTTCCCCTGCTTCAAAGATGGTGCATTGGTCTCTGGCTCTTGTATCTATGTTGGGTATGTTCAATCATTGCCTTTTGCTTTCTTTGAACTGGATTTAAGTTTTTATTCATAAAAATGTAGATGTTTTTCGGTGTAAAAATTGTTATATCTGATATTTTTTCAGAGCTGAGAGATGCTTGTTGCAAAGGGATTTAGGAGTTACTAATTTAGGGAATTAAATTTTAGGCTCCAAAGCGTGTTCTACTCTACAAATAAGCTCTTTATGCAATTACAAGGGCTTCTGGTAGTGGAGTTGCTGCTGGGAAATTCTTGGTGTCCTAAGAGAATTTGTAAAGTGTGTGTGTGAGAGACAGTTTGTAAAGGAGGGTGTATTCTCTGAAATGTGGAACACAAGGAGTGGGAGAAGTTTCTGAATGGTACAATGTTGTTTATTTGGCATAAATGGTGGTGTTGTGAGAAATCATGGAAGTATTTGAATGTATTTTTATTTATTCTTGAGTAAAAGTGGCTGTTTTATGCAGGACTCTGCATGGATATCTAGGTGTCTTAGGCCGATGAAAAAATTGGGTCAGTAGAAGACTTTAAAAGTATGCTGTCTTGGCTTCTGATCTTGGAGAGGATTTGGATTTTAAATTTGTAAATGTGTATGATGTATCAAGTTTGAGATTGAATCCCATTGGCTCTAGATGATATTTGTAGAGAGTGTTTTTGGGTCTGGAATCTTCTATTTATGTGCTAGGGCGTATAGTGGTAACGAGTGTGAGATTAAATCTCATCTGATTTGGATGATAAGAGTTTTAGGGCCCAGAGTATTCTATCTACAGCCAGGATGACTCTGTTGAGATCATTGGAATTGTGATTCTCCTCTTGCTCTCCTTTGGCAAGTATAGGTCTTTGTAGGATGTTTGTAGACACTTAGTCCTGTAGGCATTTGTGTTTTAGAAGTTTTAATTTTTCTTTTGGTGTAGCTTGGTGTGCTTATAATGTGGTTAGATTTGACTACATTAAAATATTAGTTTGATTTGTTTTTTCATCAATCAGATGTTTGGATAAATGTTTGCTGTAATTGATTATCTGCATGGGTAGTTCTGGAGGAGCTCTTCAATGTTTATTGTGAGAATCTGGGCATATGCTAAGACTGTGGAAAAATTGTCTTTGTGGACTTTGATTTTTAGTCATGCTCCGGGTCGTAGTCTTTGAAATGGAGGTCTGTTCTTAATTTCAGATACTACATTATATTGATGTGAACAAACAGGGAAGCTTGTCTCTACTGATTCTATTTGATATAAACAAACAATTGATTTTCTGGACTCAATAATGCTGAGTGCTAGCTTTATTGCTTTTCGTTGAAATCTTTACTCTGGAAGAATTTCTAAAAATGTGATAGTGACTTTTTTCTTCTTTCTGATCTATTTGAAATCTGGAAGTAGGTATTTTTGCTTCAATTCTCATTTTGTAGGGTGGATTGTTACTGTAGATGCTTCAAGATTACAAACTAAGATAGACCTCTTATTTATTTATTTACTTTTTTTATACACCGCAGAGAAGCACATACATCTGGTTGTGCACTGCATATAAAGAATGAATGATGTTTGTTTTGCTATAAAGAATGAATGATGTTTGCTTTGCTATTCTGATTGCTAACTTTGCAAGCTTGAATCAGAAAACTTGTAAGGATTGCACCACCTGCATGATTCTTGCTACGTTCATGTTGCTGTTCCTAAGGTATTGATTTACCTGGCCACATGTAGCTTTAGAGACTATCTTCTGGGTAGTGGGTTTGAGAGAGTTGGACATGAGTTTGTGGGTGAGGACATGCTTGAGCCAAGGGAAGCTGATGTACCTGTCCTGTTTCTGGTCTTGGTTGTGCTTCCTCTGGTTGCTTATGTCTTGCTTGGAAAATGGAGTGAGGCTGCAAAGAAGAGGGAGAGAATAAGTTTGCTTGCTCAACTGGCTGCTGAAGAAGCTCTTAGAGTAGACGCAGTTCCTTCTGTCGGTGTTTCTCCTCTCGTGCCTACATCAATAAATGAATTTCATGCATCTACATCAAAAAATGAATTTAATGTGGGGACATTGAAAAATGAATTTAATGTGGGGACATTGAAAAATGAATTTCCTGTGTCTACATCAAAAAATGGATTTCATCCGTGTGCCAGATGCTTTGCTCCTGCTACAACTCGCTGCTCCAGATGCAAATCTGTCAGATATTGGTATATTTCACTTCTTTGTTTTGCTGTAAAATATGCTTTTATCAGTAATTTATATAATCCTTAGATTCTTGTCTAAGTTTTCATCTTATTGAGCTAGATCAAGACTGTGCTATCTCAATCAAAGTGCCTACATTTGGAAGAGCTGCCAAACCTTAAAATAGTTCTCACCATTATCCATACTCTACTTTGCAAATGGGTGGAATTTTCCACCTTGCATTCTTGGTTGAAAAACTTATATCATGGATTAAAAGAGTTGACAATATCCCATTAACTTTCTTGATAATTCAACAAGTGTGTGTGTGTGTGCATTCATGACAAACCTGTTTTTTATTGTCTTGCAGACCGGAGTTCTTGCTTGATGTCTTTTTCGGTTCCGAAATCTATTCAGCGTCTTTGTTTTTAGTCATGTAACTATTGGCATTAGTGGTGTGAGTCTCAGTTTTTAGCTTTTTGAGGGAAATTAATAATAATTTAGATTCTCTGTGGCACATATTCTACCACCACTTATGGCTTATCATTTTTATTTTATTGTTTGCTAATCAGATTTTGATACTTGTAACTTTTTTTAGTGATATCGCCATCCATGAGGTTGTTATTATTTTTATGCACATAAAAAGGAAATAAAAATGCATTTGAAATGTTTTTATCACCAACAGGTATACAATATAACATAGTTATTGAACATCTCCTAGCATTTCTCAGTTTCAGACTGATAACCTGTGTGCAGTTCTGGAAAGTGCCAGATAATTCACTGGAGGCAAGTTCATAAGCAAGAATGCCAGCAAATGGAGAAAACCAGCTCAAGCTCGTCTTCTCTGGCTGGCTCAATTGATGATTCTGTTAATGAAAGCTTGAACTTGCAGTTGTCTGGGTACAATAATAAGCAGGGTGTGATGGGGGAAGCACCTCCAGATGGTGTAATTCATCCTTCAACAAGCACATGTGCCTCTTCAAGCATGGATTGTTGTACACATGAGAACTCCCAAACCTCCATGATGGAGAGAACTGGAGACAAGCGGGTTTACCGTAAATCCAAGAAAGACTTGTTAAGAAGAGATGTTGCAACTATGTTTGATTCTCATGATGAGATCTCGAGGAGTTGCACTAGCAATCCAATTTTTTCTAATAATTTTTCATCAAAAGAAGCTCCTAGAAGGCATAAGGTTCTTAGCTTTTAAATTAATTATTTATGCATCTGTTTTTTGCTAATCAACATGCATTTCCAATAACTATGTTAAGCATTTTTATGCAGTCAAGAACTGGTGCCTCTGCTGTATCATCTGAAGAAACACAGAGAAACCACAATTTGAACAGCTCAGATGGCTGTTCTTATGGTCAAGGTGCTACTGGAAGTACTACATATGATAGTAATGGTTATCGGAGCCAACATTGGAACATATCTGAACCAAGAAATAGCTGTGAATCTTCACGCTCATCAAATTCTGCAAAATACGAGACATATACGCATGAAAATGAGCTTGACTTCACGTCTAACGGAAAAAAAATTCTTAATGAAAGTATAGAATTGAATGGTTATTGTGAAATGAAAGCAATGAATCCTATGGGGACAAAAATTTGTAAATCAGCAAAATCATGTACGAAAGTGGTTGGTGATCAGTCGTGCTTAGAAAGAGAGAGGAAGGGACCGATTGCGGATGAATCAAGTGGGTTTTCTGGAATTTTTCCCTTTAATATTTCTAGCACTTATGTGGTTTTTTTAAATTTTTTTCTTATTTCTTTTTCTTTGCAGAAGCTGCAAGAGTGAGAGATACCATCGCTGCACAAGGAAGCAATGGGGTCTCGAAGATGGGAATTATGAAGATGATGGGATTAAGGAAGTCAACGAAACTCAGACAGGATAGCTTAGAACTCCGTCATGATCAGCATAGGAAACTAAAGGTTGGTTCCCCGTTTCTTACAGTGAGATGTGAATTGAACTGGACTCATGCAAAGAGTTTGTGGAAGCTTTCCTTTATATTTGTTATTTATTGTACTAGATGCTGTTTCCATATGAAGAGTTTCTGAAGTTATTTCAATATGAAGCCATTGACTTATTATCACCCAGGGGCCTTCTCAATTGTGGAAACAGGTAATGTTTGTGTGTTCTACTATATGTTGCAGATTAGGAATGTAATCTTGATAAAAGCAAATAAAAATGATTTGGTTAGTCTAAATAGTCTAGGAATTAAACACGTATTAATTTCCTGATTTGCATGCATGGTTCAAAAGTGAAATTGTACTCTCAAGATTGTATTGCTTCTGATTTTCTATAATCATGTATGGTAGCGTGCTTGTACTATTTTATGGGTAATTGTTGATTATCCATGCCTTTTGTTTTATTTTGGTTTTTTATCTCAGTTCTTCGTTCCATTCATGTATGAAAGGCTTAAAGGCTGATAAAATTTGATTAGAAAGTGCCTACCGCACCTACAATGATGCAAATTGGTTGCACCTAATGTATGGGGCATCAATTAATAGGCCACAAATCATGTGGAAAGTCTACCGTATTCAATGGATAGTCTTGACTGGGATACACTTTGTGCTTGTTAAAGAAGTTTTAGAGCCTCATGCTACTTCATAGCATCTCAGATATTAGCTTATTGATTCTAACTTTTTATTATGCAGTTGCTATGCTAATGCTGTGCTGCAGTGTTTAACCTGCACAAAGCCTCTCGTCATCTACTTGCTCCGTAGATCCCATTCAAGTGCCTGTACTTACATTTGCTCATTTCCCCTCATTGAGAGCTTTTAATTACTGGTAGTAGTGTACTTGTCATGTACATTCACATACCTATTGCTTGAATGACAGGCTGCAGTAAGGATTGGTGTCTCATGTGTGAGCTTGAGCAACATGTAATGATGTTAAGAGAAAGTGGGGGCCCTCTGTCTCCTGGTAGAATCCTTTCACACATGCGAAGTATTAGTTGCCAGATTGGGGATGGGAGTCAGGAAGATGCGCATGAATTTTTAAGGTCTTTGAGAATTGATAAGCTGATTTTTTTTTTTAATTCCTCTAGAGATACTGTCTGCTTCTTTTCACTTCTCCTTTTATGTATCTAATAGTATCTGAATTATAAATAAATTTAAGTTCAGAAGTACGAACTTCCATACTTTTATTGTAACATGAAATTTCAGTTTTCATTTATCCACAAATTCTCTTTCATATGTCAATTCTGTCTTTATCTAGGCTCTTAGTTGCTTCTATGCAATCCATATGCTTGGAGAGACATGGTGGTGAGAGCAAGGTTGATCTCAGATTGCAAGAAACAACTTTTATACAGCATACTTTTGGTGGACGACTTTGGTCAAAGGTTTTATTTCTTGTCTCTTTTATAAACTTACCTTATGCTCTGTTCAGACATATCTTTAGTGCACTGCTGCTCATACTATATTATCCTTAACTTTTTCTCTTTTGTTAATCTGTGATGCTGACAGTCAATTTTAATTGAATCAGGTCAAGTGTTTGAGATGTTCTCATGAGTCAGAGCGGTATGAAAACATTATGGATCTCACGTTGGAGATATATGGTTGGGTTGAGTCACTGGAAGATGCATTAACTCAATTTACAAGCCCTGAGGATCTGGATGGGGAAAACATGTATAAGTGTGCAAGGTCTGTCAACCTTTTTGAAGCCCATTTTTTTTAATTTCTGTTAAATGTTTAAACTTGTATAATAACTTACTGGCTCTGCAAATGTATTGATTAAAAGGTGTGCTGCATATGTTCGAGCAAGGAAGCAGTTGCGTATACATGAGGCTCCAAACATCCTAACAATTGTCTTGAAAAGATTCCAGGTATCACATTATTTATTGATCAGAGTGAGGCCTTTCTATATGTTACTCTGTCATTGGTACCACTTTTATTGCTCTCTGGCTTTGCTATAACCTCCTAACCATGAATCGGTTTCCTTGTCCCTGAAAGCTTTTAGGTTTGAACTCTTTTTTAATTGATTATTCGGTTGGTAGAGTTGTTTGAAAATTTATTTGTGTTTATCTTGCCTGAATATTATCTTAGGTTTATCATTATTTGATTGGTTGGATTATTCAGTTTTGGGCTTTGCTTTATCAGGAGGGAAGGTATGGAAAAATAAATAAATGTATCACTTTCCCGGAAATGCTGGATATGATGCCATTTATGACTGGAACTGGTGACGCTCCTCCCCTTTACGTGCTTTATTCCGTTGTTGTACATCTGGATACACAGAATGCATCCTTTTCTGGACATTATGTGTCATACATAAAGGATATGCAAGGCACTTGGTTCAGGATAGATGACACACAGGTGAATTAGTTCCATAATCTCTTATGGAATGCTTGTAGATTTGAATATGGCTTGTTCTGAACATAGCTGCTAAATGAGTGTTTTTTTTTCCTTTGCACTTTGGGTGTGTTTAACACATTATATTGTATTATGTTGTATTGCATTATTTTAATACAGATGTATTGTATTATAATGTATTGTATTAACGTTGTACTATAACAATATTGTATAATGTTTGTTGTTGCATTATACTGTATTAATTTTTTTGTGATTAATTTAAATTATATATTTTGAAAATAATATTTATTAGCACTTGGAAAAACATTAAATATAGAAGTCTTAAATTTAAGAAATTTAATTTTTTTAGTTTAAATGTTCAAATGTAATAATATGTTATATTATTATTTATATTATTATTAATTTTAAATTAATATTATTCAAATTTATTCAAATTTAAATATTTATTATTAGTTATATTAAATTATTTAAAAATAATTAATTTTTATATATTAATTATTGTAATATAAATAATGTAATATTATATTATATTTTTATATATTGTTTAAGTATTTATTATTAATTATATTAACTTATTAAATATTAATCAATTTTATATATTAATTATTATAATATAAGTAAATAATACATTATTTAGTTATATTTTTAATATAATAAAAATTAAAATATAATATATATTATTGAATAATAAATTATAAATTTATTAATTTATATTAAGAATTATAATGTAAAAATAAAAAAATAAAATTAATATTATATAATACTATATTACATTAAAAAGTTATATTTATTTATAATTATTATAAAGTTTAAAAACAAAAAAAAATTAATACCGCCACTGCTGCATTAGCTAAACCCAACCGTGCATTACTGTGCATTATAATGCACCATAATGCAGCACTTGCAGCCCAACATGGGGTTGCATTGCAACTCCGTGTTTAGCTAATGCAATGACGGCTAATGAGGGGTGCCAAACACCCCCTTAATGTATTCTCTTGTTGAAAACTTGAATTCTGTTAACCAGTGAACATTACACATAAAATCTATTCTAGAGAAAACTGCATAGGAGTTACTGACATGTGGTTGGTGGGTTCCATGCTCATATGTGAAATAATAGGATTGAATAATGTTGATTAGTTTTGCGTATGATTAAATAATTATCATTATTGCTTTTTGGTGCTGTGGAATTCTGAGCTCCAAATTTTGTATCATTTGCAGGTTCATCCAGTGCCTATGAGTCAGGTGATGTCAGAAGGAGCATATATGTTATTTTACATGAGGTAAGCATTTGACTTGCTGGTAATATGATCTTCAAATCAGTCCTTGCCTTTCTGTGAATATTTGTTTCCATTTACATATCTTTATGCTTTGTTTATCATTGATATATCCTGGACACAATTGTGATGTCAGTTTATGCCTCTTGTTAAGTGTTCTTACTCTTTTATTATCATTGTACTTGGTTCTATAGTTAAAACTGCTGTTTGGGTGTTTAAATGAGTTACATGGATGTTCCACCAGTTGTTTGTGCCTTTGTGTTGCTTGGGTGTTTAAATGAGTTACATGGATGTTCCACCAGTTGTTTGTGCCTTTGTGTATAACAACAGCCCCTTCTTTTCATTTGATGTTGATAACTATATGTATTTTCTACTTGTATAAATTTTCTCTTAGATCCTGCCCCCGTTCTCGGAGGACACTCTCTGGTAAAGCTATGCAACAACAGGTTCCAGCCTCTGCAAGGCATTCCATGCCTAAAAGTCAGAAGCATTCAAGACAAGGACAAAGCAATCCATGCAGCCATTTTGTTGGAACAGATTCATTTTCTGACCTCAGACCAGAGAATAATGGGCTTACGGGTCACGCTTCCAATGGCATTCTAAGGTGGGGTGCAAACAAAAAAATGTCTCCAGTAATGGAAAGCTATGCTGAGTCACCAAGCATGGAGTTCTCTGATGTTACATCAAGTGATTGGTCCCTTTTCACAAGCTCAGATGAGGCTTCTTTCACTACTGAGAGTGCTAGGGACTCTTTTAGCACTGTTGATTATGCTGATGGATGCAACGGAGATCCATTCTACAGCACATATGGTCCCGAATCTGCCAGTCCCAGGACTGTTTGCTGTCGGACTTTCTCTAGTAGTAAGCCACAGACTAGATTTGTAAACAGTCGGACTTTCTCTAGTAGTAAGCCACAGACTAGATTTGTGTCAGAGCGGGGCCATGTTCTGGATTCTTACCTGTCAACTCAATCTCTAAACAGAGCACGGCAAGGAGAGAATTTAAGGCAGGTTATTGATTCATCAACCGAATTGTCTTCGGATAGTAACTGTGGCAATTTTGTAAATTATGGGAGCAACCAGATGTATGCACTTGATCGGACTTCTGGTCACCGTAATCTTAGGTCATGGGATTCCTGACTTTTTTCAGTAGATGACTTAGCCGGGTAGACGTGGTGCCTCAAATTTTTGTTTTCAATAGTCAGTTGATTGGGGCATGTTATTGGAAACTACCAAAGGAACATTCTTCTTACGTGTGAAATTATTGCTGGAAGTTGTAAAGTGCCAGCGTTTCCCTTAGCTCCCATTTGTTTGCTTTGCCTTTTTTCGCCTTTTGTTTATTTACTATTGTTACTTGAGACCTGGATATTTAGAAATTTCACAAGCAGCAAACCAAGACCATTTCTCTGCAGCTAAAGTACCAAAACTATGCCAACGGATGACACTTTATTCAATAATGGATCCCTCACCATTTCATATGACAATGCACAAACATTATTACATTAACCGTACAAAGCAAAATCCATC
This sequence comes from Luvunga scandens, assembly GCA_030449905.1. NCBI lineage: Eukaryota > Viridiplantae > Streptophyta > Magnoliopsida > Sapindales > Rutaceae > Luvunga > Luvunga scandens. Next base: position 542,468 of record JASUUG010001019.1, on the reverse strand, counting down.
TTCTTCATTCCTCTCCGCTCAGTTCTTCATTACAAACCAGATTTGCAAATTCAATTTGCAAACCCTTCTTTCAAATCAAACAAAAGCCATATCTCATTCACTCTGTTGTAAAATTCAAAGGGAGAGTTATACTGCGCAACAATGTAACTTGAGTCTTCTGCATGTCTTTTCTCAATGGCTGCAGCCCAGTCAGTGCCTGCAAGGCTGGCTTGCAATGCAGCAGCTTCTTCACCAATGTTCGAGTCTGATACAAACCCGCTGAACTGTCTCACAGCCACATATGTCAGTTTCCATTGTTGGAGATGGAGGCCTTTGGCTGGAGGTGGGTTGGCTTGGTTCACTTTTGGGACGTAAAAGCTAACGGTGAATGAAGATTCACAGAAGGGTCCATCACTTGGTAAAACTTCAGTGATTACTGGAGCTGTCATCTCTATTGTTTGCTCATACTCATTCTTTCCTTGAATGTAATCAAATAGCCTGGAAGAGAATATATAAAGCCATAAGTTTAACATGATATTTGTCCAAGACAGTCTAATTTGTGAAGCACACTGATAGGAAGATCAAGATTAGAGAATCAAATGCTATAAGGCTCTGAAGGGATAATTGATCAAATATTTCAATGATTACATATTTGTAAGAATAACACAGCAGTTCCTTTAAGAAAAAAACCCAAAAAAGAGAAGGAATAGTTGATTCTCACTGAACCCCCATTAGATATTAGTAGATGGTAAACCACTTTTATTCTCGAGTCGAAGTCCCCTCATGTGCCTATATTTTTTCTTGAGTTCAAGTTCCTTTGTGTAGATATTTGGACTATGGCATTTAAAATAAATTTAAGATTTAAAGCACTAATGGCTGGGGATTGAATAAGAGAAATTTTAGAATCCATAATATAACCAACTAATGCATGTATGATATGAATAATTAAATTTAATATGGCCACCATCTACACGGTAATTTTTCAAAATAAATACACATATATTATAGTATTATTTTCCTAATTTATGATGTATTCTAAAATTTCTCATCCAGTAATCTATATATTAAAGACCAATACCAAGCATCCCAACATTCAACTATTAATTTGAGTCCTAACTAATGTAGTATTCATCTATTATATGGTGATTAACAAATTTTATAGGTTTTAAAATCCATCATCTAAAAAAATAACACATGGTATGAGGGTTCAAGTTAGCACTAAAATGTTGGAATACTAACATTATTTTATACCGGTCTCAAAGACTTTTATTGTAATATTCTAAAAAATGAAAGATTTAAAGTGCTAATCTTGTATTACCTGGCTTTCTATCTATAAAATAATCAATAGTCAAACAAAGCAACAACAAAAAAATTTAAACAAACGAAATCAACAAATTAAATAAATTACTAATAATTTAGAATTAAGAAAACAATCTTACTGGAGAAAGCCAGTTCTGGTAGCTTCAACTAGAGAGATATCTTGAATAGGAGAAGTAGACATCCACATGGACGAATTATAGCGACGAATTTCAAAGCCATTGCCAACATGAACGGTCTCAAAGCTTGGACACTCAATTCTGTTGCATGTTGGTGGGAATATTTTCAGCCCCTTTGACGATTCAGGCCATAAACCCAAGTTCAGATTTGAGACTAGGCTCAGAAGAACTGAAAGCTTTAACATGCTCAAGCCTGCAGCCATTTATGTTTTTGAGGGAAGAGAATTTTGGGTCCTCTGTGAGGATAATGGATGAATAACGCTGAATCCAAAAATACTTATCAGCTACAGTATAGTGTTTTTGTAGTGATGATTTTCTTGAGGTTCATGTGAAGACACGTGTCGTAAGTCTTTTCCTTTTTAATTTATGGGAATTTATGGACCAATGCAGACCAAATGGGTCTTGATGACGGGGCTGACTTTTACTGCTTTATACCTCCTTGACCAAACAAATCGATTCTTAATTTAAAATTATAAAAATTTTAATTTAATTTTATTATAATTTTTTAGTTTAATTCGTATTAATATTATAAGCCAAATAGAATGATATTCATGCATTACGATCACGTAAGTGATGTCGATTATGGTGAGCGGCGTCGCCCTGTGACAAATCCTCATTGGCAGATTGTGAGCTTGATTTTTTTTTTTATGGGTCATGCTAAGTTACACCTGGTATAATTTATAGTCCATTTAAAAGTTACAGAGATCTTATGATCTATTATAATTTTTTATATATTTTTAAATGAGATGTAAGTTCTAATAACTGCAACTTAATAAATATTTTTTATTTAATTGATTTAATTTTAATCAATTAAATTATTAAATTTATTTTTTTAACTTAATTATAATTTTTAATTATTAAGTAATTAAGTACCAAGTTTACCTTTTTTTAGACTCAATTCAAATGATCTGAATGAAATCATTAAAAAAATTCTACAAAATATTCTTATATAGTTAATTAGTTTTCATCCTTACTAAGTAAAATTTAATAAATAGCATTATTACATATCTTTGTATTTTGTGATAGTATGTGGTAGATTATTATTATTGTTATTTATATCTTTTTATTTTGTTTAAATTTACATTATTTATCTCCATATTTTTTAATAAATATTTTTCATATAAAAATAGTATGAACTAATATAAAATTAATTAACATGTAATAATTTAGATTATAAAGGGTTATATTCAATTGAACATAATTTAAGCAATGATAATATATTATCTAATGTAAGATTTTTAAGATGCTTATTATTTGTTTAATATTTATAATTTGTAAGGATTTAAATATAAAAATACTAATTATTAAATTTTTTAGGCATTCTATTTAATTTAAAATTCAGAACGATTTACATCTATTTAAATTTCTAAAAAAAAATTACCATCTGTGTCGTGAAATCCATAGCTCTCAGTGAAAGACCGCCACGTAGCAACGTTCCCACACGATTGCTCATCAGTCATTAGAATAGTTAAAGGGTTTCCAACGTATTTATAGGGGTAAATTTTGAAAGACTTATGTTAATTTTCTAATGTAATACTAGATTTACAAACACCGTGTATCTCTGAGTCAAATATGTTTTGAAGCTTGAAGATTGATAATACCCACAGTTGAACCCGCGAGAATGTTCATCACTTTTCTGGGACTAACTTTTTCCAGGTTGGTTAGAGATTTCTTTCATATAAATAAATTTTCATGGGATCTCTGTGCTCTGAAATGACTTTGTTGAGTGCACGCATTTTGTTCGATGAAATTCCTGAACAAAACTTCAGATTTCTTGGACAAGTAAGACATAGTTTGCTTCAGCTATTTCTTTTCTTGCTTGCACATTTGTTGAAAGGAGGACCATGAAGACACAAGGTGCATGACAGATCCTCAGCCTGTTACTGCCCAGCTCTCATCAGCTGCCGGTGGTTAAAAAAATTATGCGGCTGGATTTGATGTTTGCCTTACTCATCTGATTGTCTTCCTAATTTGGTGATTCTAATTTATGGTAAAGACAGTGAAATAAAAGCCACAAGCACCTTGATCTCTAAAGTTGTTTGTTATGTTGGTCTAATGCTGCATTCAACAGTCTACCTGCCTGGCTCTTATTAATGTTTTATTTGTTTTATTTTAAAAAGGCACTGCGGTTGAAGAAGCACAATTTGATTGTTTGATCCTCCTACTTTCTCATATTCGAACTCGAATGACCAATATATATGTATATATATAAACCATTCGTCAAGTTCTTGAAACTACATTCAGCAATATTTATATATACATCCTAACTTATTTTCAGAAGCCTCAATTCCAAAAGGGATCGAAGAGTGTCTCTTATTATCTGAATCTTTCCCAAATTGTTTCGATATGTATTTAGCAAAATTCACGGTATAAAATTTCCAATCTTGATCTTCGAAGCAAATTGCTCGAGGGATTGCGTCCGGTTTCACACCAACTGTTTTCTTTTTTTCCCACAACAAAATGACTGGATTGGTGTCCATATCTATCTGTTTTGCCGAAAAAGAAGTACAAATTCTTTTAACAGAATGCATTTTCAAGAACTTATGCATGCTAGTTAATGTTCTTTTTAAACATCAGATTCAATCATATTTGTTTAATAGGAGAAAGAACTCTGTTGGAGCAGGAGAAATTTTTCTTGTAAGAACCAGAAATGATAATGAAAGGAAAAGGACTAAATTACATATTCTGTTTTTGTCAATAACAACTCCAAAACAAGTCAGTAGATAGCAAGTGTATATAGATGGTCATTCTTAGAAGCAGTCTGTCAGCATTGGATTCTTCATCAAGGTTAGTTCTTAGTAGTGAGGTTAAAACCAAACTCAAGTGCCACATACATCTGTATTATATTAATTAACAACAATTTTTCTTTTTTAAAAGTTAGGGGTGAGCAAAATTCAGATAAATTTTTTTAATTTCATAATTTTTCAAGATTTAAACTCGGGTGGTCAATCGAATAAAGCTGTTTGGAAACTACTCAACTATGCCCATGGGGATAATTAAAAACAATTTGCAACTGCAATTCTGACGCAGCAACTGAAGTATATATGAATAATACTCACACTAGTCACTATGTCCTAGCTTATTAAAGACAGACAAAGGGCGAAGAAACAGGATGTGATGGATTAATTCAATATATAAAAATGTGGGTGTAGCCCCAAGAAACAAGGTTTGATTCATGGAACATGCTGCTTTTGTTACAAACTAGGAAGAAAAGAAAGTGTCCCACAGTAAGAATAATAATGCTCGAGGAGAACAATAGACTCTCTATTTACTGTCTATATTGTGTTGTTGATTATTAGAGATCAAGAAACTAAATGGAAGTGGTGAAGTACTCAAAAGTATGAGCAGGATCAATGTCAGTAGTACTGGAGAGTAGTAATAAGGCGAGGAGCAGGGGATGGCGATCAGTGGCCAGTGGTGGTGGAGGCATGAGAAGGAGGAAGTTGGTGGGTGCCATTATTTCAAGGACAAGGAGGGTGCCGTTATGGGGTTGGGGATCTCTTCAGCTTAAGAAGAAGGTCTGTGGGATCCCATCAATTTCATCATCAGATACTGCCAAAAGGAATCTCAACTTCAACTATGATATTTTGGGCTACACTAAAAACTTTGATGATGGAAAGTGGCAGCAGGAGGAAGCCGATTTCTATAGTTGTCGATCTTTCTCTTATAGATTTGTTCAAGTTGAAAAGCAAGGCGATTTGGAAGATCTGTAATTCTTTTCTGGCTTTGTATTGTATTATAACGATGCATGATGCTTTGGGGGCCATTTTGGTCTACAAGTTGATATTTGGAAAAAAAAATTAGTGATAAAATGAACTATAAACCCAGCTAGATTTACTCAATTTATAATATTGTAATCTTAGGGCGTGTGTACTATTTTTGTTGGTATTTTATCACAATTTTATATTTTTATCATTTTTATTTGGATATATTTCGTTCTCATCGTAATATCCTACATCACTAATGAGTGAGTTTTTAGATTGGTTTGTAAGTCATGAACTCTCCTAATTAAGTAGACGTATTTTCGAGAAAGTGTTAATGGTTTAAAGATATTTGGATTTCTCACTAAAATCAGAATTGATAATGTTGGATAAGAATTTTGTCTTGATAATTATATAACTCAAAAGCGAGAGCTCGAGTGGTTGAGGTTTGTTTGTTTGGGATTGAGGCAGGTGAATTGATTTTATGATTTTATTACCTTGATATATATTTGGAGTTACTGAATAGGAGTAAGCTATATGCATATTATCCCCTTCTTTTCAACTTCACTAGTTAAGGAAAGAACGACTTTTATATAAGGAGCTAATACATAAACTTCATACATATCTGCTGATTCTGCTGCGACAAGAAACAACAATATACACATTTACAATTTAACCCCTCACCAGGCTTGCAAGTAAAGGACGACTTTCACTTATTTCTTTACCTCCTATGTCTTCGTCTTACTCTTCTAACATTCTTCTGCTGGTCTGCTTCAACCATCCTCACAAATCATTGTGGTTTTCCTGTTGAGAATACCATGTACTCAATGGACAATCCAATCACTAGTCCAGACGCATACCCCATCTTCGCCCTTTTCCAATCAAACCTTGCAGTTTCATCTTCCTCGTGATCAGCAGAAGCCGAAGGAGGTGCTTTTGGCAGCCCATCATTGCTACATCTCACAGTCAAGGGCTCTCCACACAAATGAATGTTCCCAATATAGGAATCATTTTCTAATATGTTAAATTGATTGCCTGGAGGAATGAGTCCCCAAAGCCGGTTATATGAAAGATTTAACAATGCAAGGGCTGTAACGCTTAACAACTGCTCTGGGATTCTTCCATCAAGCTTGTTGAAAGAGAGGTCCAATGACTCAAGTGCTGTCATATTCTCAAAAGACAGGAATATTACCTGTCAGGCTATTGTGTGGAAGGTTGAGCACTTTGAGTGATTTAAAGTTTCCTAGTACTTCAGGAATCTCTCCGTGGAACCGATTGCTTGAAAAATCCATTGCTCTAAACATGACTAAGATCTTTTGCAATTGAAAATCATGTCCTTTCATTGCCATCGTTAAGGACTCGTCATAGAAGGCTCCACCCATATATTCAAGTCTTGCCTGTTCGTCCACATTCTTCATTGCTTCCATGCTGGGAAAAATCCTTCTTGGCAGAAAACCAGTGAATTCATTATGAGAGAGATCAATGATTCGAAGGGCTTGAAAGGGAAATGCAATATTGGAGTTGCATAGTGGACCATAGAATCGATTAGACCTCAAGACCAGAATTTTTAGCTCTGGAAGTGATCCCAGCCAATACGGAAATGTGTCACTTAACCTGTTGTTCCCCACATTGACAACTTCCAGCTTAACACATTTAGCCAGAGATCTTGGTAATGGCCCTTCTAACTTGTTGCTATTAAGGTAAAGACTCCTTAAATAACTTGCATTTGCAAAAGTATCATGGATGTAACCCTTGAAGCTGTTGTTCTTCAAGCGCAGAGTAATCAGCCGAGTGCTAAAGTTTCCCAGACATGGTGGAATTGTTCTGCTCAAGTTGTTGTGACATAAGGAAAGATATTTGAGGGAAATCAAGCTACAAATAGATGGAGGGATCTGTCTGGACAATTTATTGTTTGAAACTAAGAAGACTTGAGTTGAAGGTGGTGGAACCAGAATTGATCCTTGGATTTTGTTGTTTCGCAGATCAAGGGTGGTGATATTCATCTATGGGTGTAGGTCTATATGTGTCAAAAAATTGTTGAAAAGAACAAGAACTGTCAAACTCTTCCATCCTTGAGAATCATATTTCGAAATCCGACCATGAATTCTGCTGTTAGAGAGGTCCAAGACTGTTAAATTTTCTGAGTTTCTCAAGACACTCGGGAACTTACTGACATTGCAATTAGAGAAACGCAAAATCGCAAGGCTAGGTAAGCAATATTCGATGAAGATATTGGCAGAAGAAGTAAATGAGAGTAAGCTGTTATTTGAAAGATCAAGAAATTGAAGCTTTTTGTAACTTTGAGAACTGGTCGAATCTGATTGTGCCACTCAAATTATTTGATGAATGATTGAAATAAGTGAGGTTCACTAGTAGAAAGATGGAATTAGGAATTGTCCCATGGATCTCATTTTCCTGCAAACGAACATCTTATAGTGAATTAGGCCACTGGAATGGACCAATAGGGCCATTAAGCATGTTCTTTGAAAGATCTATAGAAAGCAAAGAAGGCAGAGTGAACAACCAAGACGGTACTCTGCCTTGGAAATAGTTTCCAGAAAGGTCTTAAGTGGTTAAATAAGACAATCCACTAACATGCTGAGGCAGTTGGCCCATAAAATGATTTGATGTGAACACAATTTCAGTAGCTCTAGCAAGGTTTCCGATTGATGTTGGAATTGATCCGGTGAAATTGCAGATGTCTAGAACCTCCAAGAAAAGTAGGTTTCCGATTGAATATGGTATTTCACCTAGGGAGACTGCTCCAATTAGACTTCGGGAGATAACCTGTGAGTTGACTGTTTAGGTTTAAATGGAGTATTTGAAGATTTGGAAGGCGAAAAATGTCATCTGGGAAATTTCCTTTAATCGTAGTACCACCCAGATCGAGCTCCGTCGTTTGTTGAAGGCAAGTTTAACAGAGAGAAAGGTTTGATCAAAGACGTGTTTGTCGTTCTGAGATGTAGAAGGCTTAATTTTGTAAGGTTACTCGCAAGCCAATTAAAAGTTTTTTGTTCGATTGTCAAGACACATAAGGAACTCCATTTCACGAGGGACTAGACCACCAAAACTAGAAGCCGAGAGGTTAAGATATGTCAATTCCTTTAGCCGTCCGAACTCAGGAGAGAGTTGAGAACCAAGGAAATTGCTATGAGCAAGGTTGAGAGATTGGAGATGTGAAAGGTGAAAGAGGGTGCTATTGTCATCGATGGTACCAACAAGCCAACTGCAGCTGCTATAAAGGTCGAGGCCAATCACGTTTCCAGTCACATTATCACACGTTACTCCATCCCATGAGCAGCAATCGGTACCCTCCGTCCAAGAGTTCGTCTTAGGAGAAGAATTTTCTTCATTTCAAACAGAGTAATGCACAGAACTGACGAGAGTGTTATTTTTAAATTGAAGCAAAGCCAAGCTTTGTTCGGGAGGGCAGAAATGAGTTGTTTTGGGAGAGGGGTGATGAAAAAGCAATGAACAATCAACTTGAAAATGTATTATAACCAAACAAAAGGAAGTAGAAGAATAAGAGAGTGCAGGAGACTTGGTTGTAATTCCATATGAACCTCTCCATGGTTTCTAAGAATTAATAGAAAGAAACCTGACAATAATTATCATATGTCTAATTATTGAGAGGCAGCTGGATGAGTGTTTTTATGAATTCCAAAGACTGTATCTTTAACTTTTATGTTTCATTTCCGGGACGGGCGTGTTGCGAGTTGGTCAAAGATTGATTCAAATGATGCATTTAATATTTTCTGAAACGCATGAAATGAAATGCAATGGAGAAAAGTAAAAAAATTCCATGAAATGCATGATCCTCCAAATGGTGCTAAAAGAAAGCATACAATGGAACAAATACGAGAGACGGCTGCGGCTGAGTTACACGTATTATCTTTCAGCCGGCCAATATCATTCGTTTGTATTTGTTGAACGAAATCCAACGATGCAAGGATTAATGGGAAAAATAGAGAAAGTAGTGGAGAACCGGAAGAATGGATTAGATTCGTTTTCGTTTTTTTTAATTCTGTTACCAAAAAGTGTTCACATTAACAGTTTCGTTAGTGTGGACTTGAATGAGGAGTCTCGATTTAATAATATATTGTAAGCAATCCAAAGTCTAGGGCAGCCTACAAAAATGCTCGAAACATTTTTATGTTCGAAATTCACAATTGAAATGATCGAGAGTCTTTATTAATTAAATTAAAAGGGGAATAGGAATTAAGTATGTAGAACTCACACACTTTTGAAATTTGAGAATACGAATCTCATTTTTAAGGGGTTGGGAATTAAGCTCCTATTCTTAAAATTATTTATTTTACCTATTAAATTTTCATAATCCCAAATTTCTCTCAACTAAGTTTTGTCACTTTTATATTTTGGTCCCTACAGCATTTATAAAAGTTCTTAGAAATTTTGTAGTATTTGCAAATAGATCATGTTATATATATTATCACTTCCTATCTTACAAAATCTTAGAAAACAAAAAAAGCCCAACATGCTTCTGTTTGTTACTAAAATATAAGAAGATAATTCAAAATTACTAACCAGTGTACTGTCTCTCGGTATCCTGGAATAACTCTACTAATTGCCTCCAACCATAGATCAGTCCATGGTCAGCACTGCCATGGCTCCACACATCATGCTTCTGTTTGTTACTAAAATATAAGAAGATAATTCAAAATTACTAACCAGTGTACTATCCCTCGGTATCCTAGAATAACTCCACTAATTGCCTCTAACCATAGATCAGTCCATGGTCAGCACCGCCATGGCTCCACACATCATGCAAGATCACTCCATGACTATTGCACACGACCTAATACAACATACAACAAAGTTGCCTAATAGGATTTGCCTCAGTAATCGTCTTGCAATTGTATTTGGAAGAGTGCTTAGTAATGGGAAATCTTCTTTGTGTAGCACAAGTGTTGGCACGTAGGATTTTTGGTTAATCTATAAGAATATATAAGATATATGGAAGATGATAGTTTCATTCAAAAAGGCTTTTATTTATTTTATAACTAGAATTTTTACAAAGGGGAGTTTATGGAAGAGAAGATATAGATGCGGGTGAAGGATGCTTTATCCTTCTTACATGATTTTATTTATAAACTTGAAGAGATAAAGTTGTCCCTTCTTAATTGATACTTTTTATATTTTTTTGGTAGATGGTGGATTCCCTTGAGATAAGATGACCCATTCTCCTTCTATCATTGAGGACAATTGTTTTCTTCTTTTTTAATTGGTTGACAGCCTTCATATGATTTTTATAAGCTTTATCTTTTTGAAATCTTTTCTTTTTGAATTACTAATGCTTTTAGCTAGCATCTTTTATCTTTTCAATGACTTTCTTGTGACATGCTTATTATGAGCTCCTTATCTAATGACATGTTCTTATTCCTAGATTCCTCTTTTGATCATTCGTAGCAATAGCCATATGATGATTGACGTCTTAGCACCTTGCATTTCTCGTGGTGTGTTGGCAGACTGGATTCCACAAGATGTTCATATACTGCCTTTTTCTTTTTCAATATTGCTTGCTTGGCTAAAATGCTTTTTTTTTTTTTTGCTTATAGACAAGATTATATGTTCTTTTGTGGCCTTGTGGAGCTATAACTTTTTCTTTGCTTATCTTCTCAAGTGATTCATAGAGGACTTTCATCCCAATGGCTTTTTTGCTACTTAGAGCTTTAGGCTCAAATAGTTCAGGATCATAGTCATTGTAGATTCAGTCTAGATCAACAATTGGACTAACTTTCTTGCTAGTAATGCTAACTTGTATCATGTACTATGATGGGTACCACTTATTATCACAGTATTTAGGGTAAGCAGCAAGGAACTTGATAAAGATTATTTCTTTTGTCTTGGATATCCTTTTGAGGTAATTGACAACCTCTTTAATTTTTTTTGGAAGCTCTTTTAATTTGCTACAATCATTATTGACATAAACAAGGTTAAAAAAAAGCCTTATTCAAACACGTCTTTCATCAAATTTGGATCAGCTCCTAAAACAAAGTTAATCATTTGGTATAACTCTGAATGATCTGATATTACTACCTTGCTAAGACAAATTCCATAGGTTATTTTACCAATTTTTTAATAAATATAAGCATAGTTGCTTTCTAATGGGATTTTAACAATGGAATAAATTGTCTGCTTTTGTTATATTGAGGCCTTAAGCTTCATTCTTTCTTTATATATTGATATTTAAGAACATTAATTATGAAAAGATATTATAGACATGTAATCTTTGAATTTTGTGAAGAACTCTAGGTAATTTATTCCTAAATTTAATCCTTGAAATGGACCTTTTTTAACACATAACTAATATATTTTTCTCAAGTATGAACTTCTCAACGATTTTGCAAATTTTTGTTTAGACAAAGTTTGTTTAATTCCTCATGGGCATCATCTATCATGACAACCCCATTATAAATTATTTCATTGCCTTTCAAAAGCTACTCTTGACCTTCAGAGCATATTATTATGCCCTTTATTATTTTGGGAAATGCTTTTCTCCATTGTATTCTCTGCTTAAGAAATCTACAATACAATTGTTAGATCTTTTAATATACTTAATTTTAAAATCATATTTTATAAAGAATTGCTGCCATCTAATTAATCTTTTATATTGAGGTAAATTATACAATTTATTAAATATAAATCCTTTGACCTGAGTACTATCAGATCTTACCTTAAATTTCTTTGATAACAAAAAAAAAAGTAAATTTAGCTATCCTATTTTTAATAGCTAATAATTCCTTTTCATTACTATGATAATTCTTTTTTGTAGGTTTGAATGTTCTGCTAGTATATCTACAAATCTGTTTTTGATTTGTTTTTAGCACTGCACTTCAGTAATTACCTAAAGCGTTAGTTTTAAGAATTAAATTATCACTAGTAGTAGGAAATCCTAATTTTGGCAGATTTTTACATTTTTTGTTTTAATGTCTTTTCCAACTTGGTATGGAGATCTTTCCAAGATTTTGTATTATTCTTTTTCAACAATCCTTGTAAAAGTTATCAGAGTTATCTTTCTTTAGCTAAGATTTTTTTATGAAACATTCAACATAATTAAGACATCCTAAAAATCTTTGAATCTGTCTTTAGATTCTAATTTATTTAGAAATAAATATATTTTCTTTTATAACTATAAGGTTGCATTTTAATTCCTATTTCATCTATTATTAATCTTGGAAATTCTATTCTAGATTTCATTATCTCAACTTTCATTTTAGAAAGTAATATTCCATGTTTCTTGCATTTTTCTACAAAAGGAACTAGATGATTAATATGATCAACTTCATTATCTGAAAATATTAGAATATCATCCACATAAACAATGCAGAATTCATGAAATTCTTTAAAGATTTTGTCCATCCTTCTTTGAAATGTTTGTGGTGCATTTTTCAATTCAAAAGGCATTAGAATCCATTTATACCATCCTTGAGGTGTACTAAAGGTAGTAAGTGGTATATTTTCTTTTTCAAGTTTAAATTACAAAAATCCAAATTTATAATCAAACTTTCTAAATATATTTTTACTAATTATAGAACTAATGAATGGATCTTCATTATGTAAAAAGTACCCATCAAATTTGGTATATTTAATTAATTCTTTGTAGTTAATAACCATACAGGCTTTTCATCATTTTATCTCTGCATGATTGCTAACTATAAAGGCTATGCTACTATGTGGACTTTTAGATTCTCGAATAATCTTGAGATCTAATAATTCTTTAATCGGTCTATCAAATTCTTCTCCATCTTTTTGGCCATTTCTCATAGGCATGACTCTTATAATAACATTTGGATCTTTTATTTCAATCTCAGCATATGTTTTATCGATTTAACATAATTGAATTGGGTTTTCTCCAAAGTTTTTATCAAGTGTTTTGAAGATTTTTTCATAATCGGTTATAATTTGATTAATTTTTTATTAAAATCACCATGTTGATTGCTTAGAAAATGAAATTTTTGAGTTGTTTGCCTAATGGGGTTATAAATCCTTGGTGTAGTAATTGAATGATTACATGGTGTTTTAAGAGCAAATGTTTCATTAGTCATTATATAAATGAATTGGCAAAGGACTTTATCTCCCAAAAGTATATTTGCATCCATATGTTCATAAGACCATAATATAGGTATACTTAGATTATAATCCTCTATTTGTAGTAAGGTTTTAATCCTGCATTTTCCTAAGGTGATTTGTTCACAATTTATATTTTTTCTTGTTAAGGGCTTATATTCTTTCTAATAAGATTTTGGATAAATCTTGGAATTAGCTAAACTAACTCTGAACTAGTATCAATTAATGCTTGGAACCATTCTAGTTTGTGCCTATAATATGGTATAAATCACTTTTATACATACTATAAAAGGATTAGAATATCTTGATATTATTTGTTTGATTCCATTAATTGTTCTGCTTATTTCTTTATCTCCTATACGGTAAGGAGAGAAATTTTAAAAAACGTTCATCTCTAGTAACAAAAGACTTATTTCTCTTTCATAATCAGGCTTTATAAAGAAAAGAAAGATAAATTCTATTCCCTTAATCCTTAATGGAATTTCACGTCTTTCTTTTTCCATTATATTCTATATATGTATAGGGTTCAATTAGCATTATTCGTTCTAAAAATTTAATCATTTTGGTATCTATATAAGATTTTGCAGCTCTTGTATGAAGGATAGAAAAAGTCTGATGCCATGACTTTCCATTATTATAATCAATCTTGATATTTAGATTTCAATTATTTTTTCTAACTGTTGCCACTATTTCATGTGATGGTAGTATTACAATATGGCTACATCTAGTAAAACTTTGAGCTCTACTTAATTCTGGTGCTTTTTTGGACATAGAGAATGATCTCCTATTCCCTATAATGACTCTTCCTTTTGGAGTATATTTTACAAATTTAATAGTATTTCCTCTAATTAGAGTAGGTTGACTACTTAGATCCATTTCTCAATCTTCTGGTAATTAAATCTCTCTCAAAATTTCAAGAGATTGTATTTTCCTAACTTTATTGAAAATTTAATCGATTTCAATAAATTATTTATTGGCAAACATTTCAATGTTAGCCAAATTTGTCAATGCATACTTTATGGCATACTGTTTGGGGAAGAAGTGGAAGCCCAAGTAACAAAGTGCCACGTGTCGATACAAAGTTTTATAATGGAAGAAAAGTCATCAAGAGGATATTGCTCATGCCACATACCCTAGGTACTCCGAATGGTACCTGAGGTATGTTGCACAAAGGTAGAAAGGCTAAGAAAATATGCAAAAAAATGTTTGGTGATAAAGGAGGAGCTATTTCGAAAAGATTGGCTGATCCTTTGGCAAAGAATAAGGAATCAATGAATGAATATTATGCTGAGAAATAAGGGACAACAGCTTATCACACCTGCAAACAAGCCAAAAAAGTAGTTACCAAAATAGTTGGGACCACCTGTCTTCACTTACCACGCTTACAAGTGCCCAACAGCCTTAGTAGAAGCACGCAGAACCATTCCCTTACACACAACATGTGTATGCGCTTTAAAATTATTCTTTATGAAATTCTAGCTAAGCAGCTCAAGAAGGGGGTAAATTGAGTTTTTAAAACTTAAGCAAATAAAATCACATAACAACTTAAACTAATGCTTTAATAAAATTAAAAGTAATAAATTTAACAATACTCAAAATTAAAAGGATAAGGGAAGAGAGATCAAACATGTGAGTTTTTACGTGGTTCAGTAAAACCGACCTGTGTCCATGTCTCTAAGCAAACCAAGCTTGAGGATTTCACTATCTAAGCCTCCAAGTCTTTAAATTCTTACAATTGATTTCTAAGGTGTTAATAAACCTTGACAAATGGTGTTTCACTTATACACACCTTTCCCCAAGTGTTTTCCACACTTACATAAATTTGATAACAAATTTAAAGATTACAAAAAATACTCTCTTTTAGAGTGGATGTAAAAATGATAGCTCAATGATAACTTAATGTATGAAGATTTACAAAATGGAAGCTCAAGAGATGTTGTATGAACTGATTTCTGCTTGAAAAACTTATTAGATTTGATTTGATTTGAGTTTATATAGTATGGACGAGTAAACTAGTTGTTATTAACATTCAGAGAATAGCCAGATCAACGCTTTATTTGGTGGTTAGCCGTTTAGATTTTTGTGGCCAGTTACTCTTACAAATTTGGCTTTGAAAATTTAAAAATTTGCCTCAAGTGGTTAGCCACTAATTTTTAGGTGGCTAGCCGCTACCTTTCTGTCTTCTAAACATATTTTTAATATTTATAATTTATCCCTAAAATTTTAGAAATTAAAATATGCTCTAATACTTTTAGAAATTTTATTTTAGACTAAAATATTTTATATTTTTACAAATAGGTCCAAATTTAGATTTTAAAATAATACTTGTTGAAATCAAAGATTGCAAAGAGTCTCAATATTTCTTGTGATGCTCTGGCAATCTTAAAAGTATCACTCATATTCAGAAATAGTTTAAAGTGAAGATGGGGATCTTTTTATGGCAGTTTATTGAACTGTCTCATTGTCTATAGTATCTGAAACATCACTGGTTTGAGCTCAAAATTATCAGCTTAAACTTCATGTCTGACTATTCTAGGATGTATAGCTTGAGGAGTTAACACTGGATAGTCTCAAATAACTCTATCTCTATCATCTGTAATGTGGATAATATTGTTGTTCCCTGGTTGCCTATGAACATACTATCCATTTTGACTTTCTTGTGCATTGATTGGTTGTAATTCTCCATAAGTGTTCAAATTTCCTATATCATGCAAATCATCCATGTCTGCAGCAGACCTTAAATTTTTATGCTCTTTTCTCAATCTTCTTGCTGTCCTTTCAATTTCTGGATTGAATTGGAATTCAATAGGTTTGTTTCTGTGCATGCAAAAGTTACTAGAGTACTTTTATCAACATAATAAACTAATTAAAATAAAACTAAAATTGGCACCAACTAAAATTGTCTTTACAATTCACAATAAGCAATCAATCCCCCGCAATGGCACCAAAAACTTGGTGTGCGTCTACTGCTGTACATGTCAGTGTGCAAGTGTACATAATAAGTAATATACTAATAAGTATTTAGATCGTATTCACAGGAATTGATGTTATGAGATTTGTTACAGCAATCTTAACAGTGCAATTTCAATCTAAATTGAGATAAAATAATTAATGAAATTAATAATCTAAATAAAATAGAAATAAACGTAAATGCAATAAATAAAATGTAATAAAAGAAATCTAACGTTGAATTCAAGGGAAGACTTCAGTGATGGGAGAGTAGTTGAGTACTTAAACTCACTCAATGGTATTGACTTTTCTTTTCAATTATAGTAACATTGCTACAGTATCTATTACAGCACTGGTGCATCCTCAGCTGTTACTTGTTGGATATTTTATATCTGTACGCAACTTAACAGTGACCAGTTGTTATGCTAACATATGATATAGCGTTATACACTCTAGGTTCAATTGCCTTGCAAGGTGAATCTCTATGTTTAGTTCTTTATTAATCTTAGATTAAGTATGACTCTATTTAAATCAAGATTGACTTAACTTGGGAAACCCAATTTAAGGCTTTATATTTTCTTGATCTATTCCACTAAGTCAGTCCTTTTTACGCACTTTCTTAGTTAGTATCCACTAAATGAGTGGTCAACTAAAATAGGTAATTGCAATAAATACAATCTAGACAAAATACTGTAGTAGATCCAGAGCAACACATATATATAAGTCAAATAACCATTAAGCTTGTTTCACACTTAACCACAACAAAGTTTAATTCATGATAAAAGATAAAACAGTAACGGGAATCGTTTTAACCATTAAATACATTCCCATAAAGAAATAAGAACAAGAAAATAAGATAAAGAATTGGGTTCTGCTTAATTTTGCAACCTCTCATTTTTTTTTTCTTGAATCCTCTATTGCAGCCTCTCAAATCTCTCTTATTCTCTGTTATTTTTCTTTAAAGACAGTTCTCCTTTTCTTTTCATGCATGCTCATTTTATAACTTAAAATTATGGTAACCAATAGCCAATGGTTGCCTATCTTCAATTTTTGGAAATCTTGGATCGCACTTTTTTAGTTAATACACCCAAAATCTCGTTTGCAGTTGTTATAGGAGTGCTGCAGCATCTTCACTATTCCAAATTTATTTTAATTCCTTTATAGCCAAGTTCTTTTGTCATCTCTACAAGTTTGTTGTAGCAGCATTCCATCCATAAAACTTAAGCTTTTTTCTATTACCTAAAATCACATATAATCAGAGCATCAAGTAATTTAAAATAAGATTAATCTATTAGAAATTAAACCTAACTAGCTGCTCATACAAAATACACCAAAAATACAATAAAAATACATAATTTACTCTTAAAGTAATATTGGTTTAAGTCTAAAAGTGCTATGATAACTCTTATTTTATAGAGTTATCAGTTATCCTCTAGGGAAACAAAGCTTTGAGGATATATTTTTATGGGTTGCTTTCTTCTTTCTCCTTTGTTGATTAGCCTTTTAAGTCTGAAGGTTCAACTTAAGTTTTCTTTTTCATTGACATCTTCACTTTGTTTTCGATTTGTTTCCCTTTTCTCAAGGTCATGTTGAATTTGACCTCTTTATGTTACTGGGGGTGAACTTGTACTTAATTCATGTGAACTTTTAAGATTGGGCTATGACTAGCGTGGGAATTTAGTTTTCTCAATAGTCATAGCGAAAGTTTAAATTAAAGAAGCAAGTTGACTCATCATCTTCTCAACATTTGAGATCGATTTAACTTATGAATTTATGCTAGCTCTCATCTCATTCTGCAGTTCATTAATAATATAATTTTGCTGTTCTATTGGGAAATGGTCAAATTTTAAAAATTTTAGAATGCCTCCTTCCATTGTTTGGTATGTGAGTAGTTCTAGTTCTGATTATGCGGTGTGAATGATGGCTAAGATTTGAGAAGCTTGAGGAATTGGTTGCACCGGTGGAATTGGAGTCGTTGTTCTATTTTGTTTGAATCCGTGAGACCATGAAAAGTTGGGATGGCCCGTTCATTCAAGTTGTAAGCATCAAAGTAAGAATTTTAATTCGACTGCTTTCTTATTACATTTGTGGCATTGGTTTGATCTATATATGAATTATAGTCAAATTGATTTCAGATTTGTGGCTTTGTTGATTTGACAGCCATTAATAACCCTATTTAGCCAAAAAGTCCTTTGACAATTATTTTGACTTCCTTAATGTCCAATCCTGATTTACCAACATGGAATTCATTTACTCATTTTATTTTTCTCACATTTCTAAATGATCGACTTTATTGTTGGGAATTATCTGTTTGTCACTAAAAGAAATCTCAAATTTTTGATGCGCTTTTAGATATTAGCTCACCTCCATTTGATGCCATTAGTCATTCTTGCACATGTGGTAATAATTCCTCTAAGAAGTACTGATATTGGTGCCATTTTTCATGCCCATGATGTAGACACTTCAAGAATAGCCCGTTGAATCAATCCCATACCTCGAAAAATTGCTCGTCCTCTCTCTAAGTAAACTCTTAAATTTTCCTATGAATAACATTGGTTTTATAGATTGGGAAATATTTATTAAAAGCTTAGTTACCATTTGTTCCCATGATATGATACAATTAACAAGTAATATATTAAACCAAGAATGGGTCTTATCCTTTGGAGAAAATAAAAATAATCTAAGGTTAAAATCTTCATGTGAAAAATTTTCCTGTTTGAAATTTTGGTAAATAGCATGAAAATCATTCAAATGATTGTATAGATCTTTGGTTTTTAGGCCACAGAAAGATGAGAGACAATCTAACACACTAGTTTTTAACTTGAAACTCCTAGCAGCTACATCTAAGTATTCTAAGCATGATGTAATCAAATTAGCTAAAGGACTGAAGGAGTCCTTAAATGACCTCTCTCGTGTTGCTTGTGGTTGTTGTTTCAAATCCATTTTAATTTTTTCCTCAATTTTAACCTTTCATGCAATATGTGTATGTGTGTGAAGTGTTCTTTTTAGTTCAAGATTTATAGGCTCTAGATCATGTGATTGTGACCTTCTACCGTACATCAAAGAAAATAAAAAAAAAATTAATGAAAATAAAGAGAGATGAGAAGTTATAATACGAACCTTATTACGTTGTTACACACTTACTATGAAAACATACTCAAAACATGCACAGAAAGTAATTTACATAATATTTACAAAGAAAATTAACGTCATAGGTCAATGCTAGGTCAATTGGTCAATGCCACATCAATGGCTCCACCAAAATTCTAAAATTATAATTTTATCCTTTATGCCATTTCTAAAATTTTTCGCTATTCCAAGATAAAAAATACTATCTATTTTTTTGTTCCGCTTCTCATTAATCATAAAATGATTAAAATACTCCTAAAATACATGAAGCACTCAAATTATAACAAAACACACATAATTAAACTTTAATGGACTTAAATACATAAAATAAAAAATGTTAGTGAGACTTAGAATGCAAAATAATGATTCTGCACTCAACAAATGTCATAAAGCGCCCAGATGAAAAGAAATATCTATGTAAGAAACAGAAAAAAGAAAGAGAAAAAACACATACTATTATCATTGAAGGAATTTTGGACTTTTTTAATGCCCAAACACCCCTTCCCCACTTACCATTAATCACAAACTAAATGTGATTGAATTTGTTTTTTGTGACAAGATCCATGTTCACCAGGTTACCATGAACTTCCCAAGTGGCAAAGTAGGTAGTGGCCAGACCAATAGGTTTTTTCAATTAATAGTGTCATCTCAAATATTTATAAGAAATTTCATGCTCAAACACCTCCAACTATAACGCCTCAAGGTCCATAAGTATTCTCCAGCTCGATAGGGCTAATTACTCGAGAGCAATTTTTTATATCGATAAACATCTTTTTGAAGAAAGGTTAGAGCTGTAGATGGGTCTTGTATTGAAAAGATCGAGGTGGAGGTTATACCATCAGATTTAGAATACTCGAGATACCCTGTGATGGACTCAGAAATAATTGTTGTACTTAGCTCTAGTTCTCTTTAAGTCTTTAAGGGTAGCCATCCTCCTAACTCCTAACAAGTTAGACTTACAAAACTTAGAAGGAGAGGTAGGGGAAAGTGATTTGGTTTTGGGTTACTTTGCTGTGATCCTCTTCTGGGCTTGTTGGATTGGTTGTTTACCTTTGTATTGAGATCTATGAACATCGGGGTTAGTTTGGATAACCTACGACTATCGCGGCTAACGTGAACACCAGGAGAGGATTTTAGATCATAGGTACCTTTGCCAGAACTACTCGGAGGGGACTGTCCCCACTTGAACCTTTAGTTACATTACGTCTTTTTACCCCAATCCTTTTCTTTCCCATTTCGTTTCCTAAAACATAACAACAAATAGATAAGGGAGCCCTACAAATTAAAATTCACAAACCACATAGCCCCAATGTTGCAAATCCAACATAAAAGGAGGAAAAATAGGGAATTTTACACAAAACCCAAAAAGAAGAATCAACACAATCATGCATATACCAAGGAAAGTGAAAAGAATAGGAAAAATGATACTTGAGATTCACCAAATCAACTAATTCAGTCACTGGGAAATCGAATATGAAAATGGTAGAGTTATAATCAGCAATATCATTAAGAGAAATGAGATGGTAAGAAAGGCCAAAACAGAACTTATAAAAAAAAGGATGGAAGACGTGAACGACTGTACCTGATGGACAAGAAGAAGGTCAAAATCACCACTAAACAAGTAGTAAAGAGAGGTAACTCACCGCTGCTATGCCTACGAAGGAAATATTTTTATAAATTTTTAAGAGAAAAGAACAGATGAAAAAGAAGAAGGAGAAAAAAAAGAAACAATGAGGGAGACTGAACGATAGATCCACTTGGGCGACGTTGCTAGAGTAGTGTGTTAAGCACCACTGCAAAGCACAAATAAAGAAAAAAAAATAGAAATGACGAATTTTTGGAGGTTTTTGGCCAAAGAAAAAGGTTAACAGAATCAATTAAAAAAAAAGAGGAAGAAGGAGAAAATGAGGAAAAAAGGTAAGGGAGGAAGCAGTATGGTGTGGGTAAGTGGCTATGGGCATACTTATGCCATGAGATAGGGAGAGATAGAGTAGAATAAGATTCTCGAGATTTCAAAAATGAGAGAGGAAAGAAAAATAAGAAAGGAAGCAGTGAGAGAGAGAGAAAAACATCTAATAGGAAACATGGCCTGGATGGGAAACGTGAAACCAGTAATTGAAGGGACTTGACCCCTTTCAAAATTCAAAGACATAAGAAAAAGATAACATGAAATGGGAACAGTTAAGTCCCACTTCGCTTCTTTTGTCAAGTAAGTTCCTAAAATGCCATGTGTAATAAAGAAAAAGAGAAAAAAAGAAAAAAGTGGGGCGTTCTCTAATTCTAAGAATTCATATAGTCAACAAAAAGAGAAGTAGGCGAGGCACCTCTTTTTATTCAACCCTTTAAAAAGGAGGGCCGAATATCATCACGTATAATTTGCAATTCCTCAATGAGTTTTTTATTGCCTCAACTATTTTTACCATAAAGAAACTAGGGGATTTTGTTTAGGTAAGAAATGGAAGACCAAGTAATAAAGTGCCATGTGTTAATATAAAAGAAGAAAAGTCATCAAGAGGATATTAGCTCATGCAAAGTACCCCAAGTACTCTGAATGGTATCTAGGGTATGTTGTGTAAGGGTAGAAAAGTTAGAAAATATTCAAAAAGTGTTGAATGATGAAAGAAGAGCTATCTGGCTAATTCTCTAACAAAGAAAAGGAATCAATGGAGGAATATTATACTTAAAAAAAGGAAATAACGACATGCCACACCTACAAACAAGCTAAAAAAGTAGTTATGAGGATGGATGAGACTACTATCTTCACTTACCATGCTTGTAAATGCCCAATAGCCTCAACAAAGGTATGCGGGACCATCCCCCTACACCCAACATGTGTATGCGTCTCAAACTTGCTCTTCACACATATTATAAAATATCTAAATGGTCACATAAATAAAGGATAGAAATATCTTTGCCACGACAACAAAGAATGCCAATAAAATAACACCAGTCAGCAGGGCAACCAGCCTTATAAAGATACTCAAGTTTTATTTTAGGATTATTACCAATGCACACACTACAAGGGTTGAGGTTTTTTCAACCTCTAGCCATTATTATCGAAAGCTTGCAACACTACAAGAATATTGGTCTTTAGAGATGAAATTTTTAGTGACAAAAATATTTTCGTCGCTGTAAGTATTTTTTAGTGATGAAAAGAAACTTTTGTTGTTAAATTCATGGTAGAAAAAATATTCTGGTCGTTGCAAAAAAATTAAGCGGCAAAAACAATATTGACACCCAAACCTTTAATGACTAAAATTCGATATATTGCGACGAATAATTTTTGTCGTTAAAAATACTTTTAGCGATGATATCTACTTGTCATTAAAAATACTTTTAGCAACGATATTTATTTGTCGCTAAAACTCATTGATATACCAAAAGAGCATATTTTTGCGACAAATATAGGTTTTTTCGCTAAAAATACTTTTAGCAATGAATATATTTCATTGCTAAAACTCTTTGATATGCTTAAAGAGTATGTTTTAGTGACGAAAATAATTTTCGTCGCTAAAACTCTTTGAAAAGTGCTTGTTTTGGCGACGAAAATAAATTTCATAGCTAAAAATAATTTTAGTGATGAATGAATTTCATCACTAAAAATATTTTAGCGACGAACAAAAATTTCATCCCGAAAACTCTTTGATATGCTTAAAGAGTATATTTTAGCCACAAAAATAATGTTCGTTGCTAAAAATAGTTTGAGCGACAAATAAATTTCGTTGCTAAAACTCTTTGATATGCCAAAAGAGCATGTTTTACCGATAGAATTTATTTATCGCTAAAAAATATGAAAATTGAAAAATTTTTGGTGAATAATTTTTCTCCAAAATTAATGACCTTCAGCGACGAAATTCTAAATGTGTATTTTTAGCGACAAAAATTAGATTTAGCAACAAAATATTTTGTCGCAAAAAAATATCAAAATTTAAAAAATTTTGGTGGGTTATTTTCTGCAAAAATTAATGACCTTTAGCGACGAAATTGTGTATTTTTAGCGACAAAAATTAGATTTAGTGACGAAATATTTCGTCGCAAAAAAAATCAAAATTTAAAAATATTTTGGTGGGTTATTTTCCTCCAAAATTAAGTTTTAGCGACGAATTTTAATTTTCGTCACTAATAACTCTTGTTTAATTCTCTCATTTTAATTTTCTTTCTTTTTCTCATTCTCTCATTCACTTAATTTTATTCTTTAATTCTCTCATCTCTAAATATACACTTTTGTTCTTTTCTCTTTTATTTTTAACATATTGTAATTTTTTTTTTACTTGTCTTACTTGTTCTAACTTATATTATTATTATATTTTTGTTTATTATGTTAACTAATTATTGTGTGTTTATTTGTAGGAAATATTGAAGATCAATTACACCAAGATGAAGAAGATCAAGAAAGTTATATTCATTTGTAATAATTTTCTTTCAAAAAAAGGATATTAAATTTTGTAATTATTTTTGTATTTTTCATCAATAATAATAATCCATTTTAAATTAATTAATTCTATTTTTATCATAATGGTGTTCATTGTCATTGTAATTTAGTATTAAAAATGATAGTATTTTAACAACAACAACAATAATAATAATAATAAAATAAAAAAATAATAAAAAAAAATGATACCCTTTAGCGATGAAAATTATTATTTGTCGCTAAATGTGTACTTTTAGCAATGCAATGTGATTCGTCGTTAAAAGTTCTTTTGGCAACGAAATATGATTTGTCACTAAAATTTCTTTTAGTGATGAAATAGGATTCGTCGCTAAAAGTTCTTTTGGCGACGAAAAAATATTTGTTGCTAAAATTACTTTTTGCGACGAAAAATTTTTTGTCGTTAAAAGTACTTTTGGTGACAAAAAAATTTGGTCGCAAAAAATACTTATGGCGACGAAATTTGAAAATTCGAAGCCAAAGACCTAGTGCGACACTCTTATGGCTATGAAATGGCGACGGAAATTTTTTCATCACTCTAGCTTTTAGTGATGAAATTTGCATATTTTAGCGATGAAACTGTTCGTTGCTAAAACCTTTTTTTGTTGTAGTGCAAGCTCTCGAACCATAGATAACACAACTTTGAGTTGATCATTAAAGTGTGGTCGTTGGACACCTTTTGCTCCACATTTGACCTCTTTTTTGTTGTTTAACAAGTCTAAAGTGTCCTTTTAAGTTCTTTTAGTCCAGATTTGATCCTCTCACCATTTCCACCATCCTTCCACTATGCTTTTATCTCCATAAATATTGAAAGAACTCGCACACCCCGACTAAGTGAGGTACCTTATGTTCCAAAAAAAAAAAATTTGTTGTTCTTAGTTAAGTTTTGCCCCTTACGTTTACACATCCAAAATCACTTAAAAGCACATACGTTATGCTATATGGATAAGATTCATCATGTATTATATCAAAGTCCTTAAAAACATGATATAAGGTTAGAGTCTTATTTATATTTCTATCTTTAAGACTTATAGAATATTTAGGGTATATCTTAAAAATTAACTTTTTATAACTAAGGTTCCCTTATATTAATCCAAGGAGCACATATTTTCAATCTTTTATTCTATTATCTAGCATAATTAAATTTACTGGACTATATATTACTTCTAAAAAATGAGCTTTTATCATGTAGTATATGTGTTCACATGAAATTTTATTTGATGGTTGTCAATTTATTTACTTATTTATTTATTTTTAAATTGTTATATATATATATAGTCATTCTCTAGTATGAACGCCTTTATTTTTTTCATGCCAACACACTTTTAAGCTATATAATTTAAAAGAGTTAATTTTTAACATTATTAAACAACACAACTTTATTGTCCATTAAAAAATAAGCATATTAAATCCCACAGCTTAAGAGTGTGTCTATATTAAAAAATAAAATGAATGCACGTACTTGAGAATGATTATACATACATACATACATACATACATACATACATACATACATACATACATACATACATACATACATACATACATACATACATACATACATACATACATACATACATACATACATACATACATACATACATACATACATACATATATATATAATTACAAGGAAATAAATGACTTTTTTTTTTTACAGTATCTACAAGGCTTTAATGCTCGATTGGGGAGAAAATGCCGAAGCAATCATCTTCATTTTCGTCACCAAGAGAGATGAACGGCTCTTCTTCTTCTAGATCAGAGGATTCTGCAACAGATGGTTCTGATCTAGAGGCTAAGAGTTGTTCCATAAGCTTGAAATACTCCTCTTCAGATTTGGCACCAGCCAGCATGGATTGAGCTTTTGACTTCTGAGTGAGGAATGTACTCTGGGCTTTAATAGACTCAATATTGGGCTTTATATGTCCTTTTGCAGCAAGCCAACCTTGGACAAGGTGTTCGGTTAACTTGGCATTTTCGTTGAATTTATTCCACCATTTGACTTTAAATTCTCGTTGGAGAATGACTTGAGAGTCTTGGGTGTGGTAGTTTAGATGCCACATCCAAACCTATGGTAAAAAGAAGTTTGTACAGAAACAAAGGAAAGGAGAGAACCTTGCTTCTGAGGCTGATGGAACATAATGGGCTCTAAAATAATTTAAACAGTTGGTGGCATTTGGGGTTAATATTTTTGGGCAAGGCCCAAAGAAAGTCCACCAGTGTTTAAACCAGTTTGGAAGGCTTTGAATGGTTATTTTTGAATTGAAGAAAAATAACCAGGAATGAGTCTTTTTTGGGTTTTGTATAAAAAATGTATTATACCATGCATGTTGGTAATCCCAGTATGAGAAAGACCGGCAATGGTCAAAACTTGTTTGAAAATTTAAAGGGAAGGCTTTGGATTTATGGAGTTGGTCACCCCATTGGTTTGGGCTTATGACTTTAAGGATAGTGGCCGTAGAATAGGCCGGTTCTTTGTGGGCTTCACTGAGGAAAAAGTGTTTAAATTTGACTGACTCAGTAAATTCCAAAATATCGTGATAATAGGACTGGGGTTTTGTCAAATCCCATGGTTTGAACCCATGGTTTGAAAAACCAGCCATTGGAAAAAATCTTTGTAATTGCTTGAAATGGGTCAGCATTATAAAACCCATCTTCTACAGTAAAAATGTTTTGGTGATGGGGTTTAAAATACCAATCCGATCTTGGAGAAAGCTTTGGTTGGGAAACCACAACTTGGGAAGATGAACTTCCACTTGAAATATGGTTTAACAATGTTCTTTATATATATATATAGTCATTATCTAATAAGGGATCTTTTAAATTAGTAAGTTAAGGGATAAATTAAAAGATAAGCAAAACATATATTACAATGCAATGTATTTTGTATATATATATATATATCAACATGAAATCTTTACTATACATACAAGTTCTTCTAGTACAATTAAGAGATTTGTTGAGCATTAAGCTTAAATATTTGCTCCCACTAATTTAAGAATAGAAATCTACCTTATTCAAAGGGAATGGACCTCATAAGACATGAACTCATGCCCTCAACAGAGGTTATTTTAAAAATTTTCAAATTGTTTTACATATTAAAAGTAAAGGGGTGTCATCATTCTATTTGTTGACCTATACAGTTATATGGTCTTTCAATTTTGATGATAACAAACCACATGTCAGGCGTAGAATAGTCAATGCATTACTTTAAGAAATTCAAATGCACATGCTTTATCAAGACAAGAATGAGCATTAAGGGTACTACGCTTAGATAGCTTATGTTTGCAAAACTGAATGGATGATTAAAGCTCTTAAAAGCTGAACTTATCTTTGTGGTAATATAATGAAATGAGTTACTTTAAAATTTATGAACTCCATTAAAATTGGTTTGAGATGTTTTAGATAAAAAAGAGTTGTTTTTAATCCAAAAGGTAAATTTTTTTAGTTTTGTAAAGTTTTCAGACAAAATTAAACTTTTTGAAGACTCAAGTGGGAAAAAATTCAAGCGGTAAGCAGATTAGATTAAGAAGGGTTTTTTGGAAACAAATTGCATATCGCCTAAGCTGAAAGGGTAAACTAACTTCAATTAGTGTAGTCTTTCGAATCAAACAGCAAACCAATTATTTGCAAGTGGTAAATTGAGTTTAATAAGTGGAGTCTCTGGAATCAAATAACAAATCCAGCAATAATCCAATTGTGCAAAAGTTTCAATTTCATCCATAACGATAACTTGTCACATGAGAAAACAACAATCTATTTCAATAGAAAGGGTAAACCGATTATATCCAGAAAGTTAATAACAACCAATTTCATTGCTCAATCTATAAATAGCCTAGGTAAATTTGATTCAATCATGAATTTTAAAAAATCTCTAGTAGAGTTTAAAAGTGTCTTGAGCTTGTATTTTCTTACACACATTCATTGATTTATATTTGAGCTATCATTTGATATAAACTCTTGTGGGAGTATAATCCTTGTAAACTTCAACTCATTATCAAAGTTTAGTATTTGTAAGTGTGAGAAATGCTTGGGAAAAGAGGTATAGGATCCTCTTGAATTGTAAAGGTTTATTAACATTTTTTAAGTCAATTATAAACATCTTGAAGCTTTGGATTGTAAAGTTTTGATAGTGGAATCTCAAGCTTGGTTTGCTAGGAGGCGTGGACATAGGTGGATTTACTAAACAATGTAAAAATCTTGTGTTTTTTTTTCTCCTTTATCTCTTTAAGTTTAGTTATTGTTAAATTTATAATTTATTATTGTTTGAAGATTTTATTAGAATTAAATTGTGATATTATTTTTCATATTCTTTTAAATACCCAATTTACCTCCCTCTTGAGTTGCTGAGCTAGAATTTCACTATCTTAGTATATCCAAGATTATGCTAATAGTTTGTAGACTACTTTGCACATTACAATGGGTAGACGCTCGATTGGCACTTAAATTTTGGATAAAATATCTTTTTAGTTCTATATTTTGAACAATGCCTCAAAACACCCCTATTATTAATTCACACCATTGCCCTTACCTTTTCTTTGTCTCATAATAATGCGCTTGCAATAGTCTTTGAAATATTAATGAAAAGGAAAAAAAAATAAATTTACCAAATTATTCTTAAAAGTAAAATAATAACAAAAAAATAAAATTTACTTTTAGGCGTTATTTTACTTAACCTTTGTGCTGTTATAAAAATTTGGGGAAAAAAAGTGACTCCCCTTATTATTTGATAAAACTAATCAAAACCCATATGTTATTTTGATTAGCTTTATCGATTTGATTGTATTAGATTGGTTCTTAAACCTACCTATTACAGAAGCTCTCTTGAATCTTATCTTGGTAGCTTTTCCTTTCATTATTCTTCTGGATATGATATTTTTTTAATAATTTGCATGAGATTAATAATTATGACCACGACCAACCAGGTCTATAACCACGACCATGACTATAATCTGATTGCATCTTTAATTATCTATCACCTTGACTATAGAAAACAACATTTGCTTCAGAAGTAATATTTGATTTAAGAAATGATTTTGTGCCAGTTAGATGAGGTTGAAGATTTTTTATTAGCACCCTCATTAATTTTCTCAATAACAAGTAGGGATAGTAAAATCCGGTTCCAGGTTTGGGTTTGGACTTCCTTATTCCAGACCTAGATATCATTTTCTTGTATTGGTCCCATATATGAACTCAAATTTTTTCCATCCGACTTCAGTCCGGATTCAACCAAAATAAATGCGGGTTCCCGGATTCTAGGTTTTAAACTCGGATTAGTGAATCAAGTTAAAAAAGCTAAAAAAACTTGAAATACAAATACATATCCGGGTTCTAAAAAAATCAGAAACGGATATAGATTAAATTTCAATATTTCTAAGTAATAAAACATCCACAAATACAATAATCATTAATAAGAATAATATTCCTGTGCAAGAAAAATAATAATGATTAAAAGCAGAGGAGACGAATTAAAGCAAGGGAGAAATTGTAGGAATTGCCATGCACTTGCAGCTCTTTCTCTGCTGTCGTATCAAAAAGAAAAAAAAAGAGCAGAAAAAGCTAAAAAGTCAAAGCATAACCCATGCCCTGATGATGATGAGGATGGCGTTTCCAATCAATGCCGCTGTTCACAACCGAATATCTCGTCCTTTCGGTCTTGTTTTCAACTAGATATCTCGTCGTTTCGGTGTTGCTTTCAACCGGATATGTCATCGTTTCGGTGCTGTTTTCAACCGATGCCGCTGATGATGATGGCGTTTTCAACATATCACAACTGGACAAACGAAGGCTGATGATGATGGTGATGAATAGAGCCGCGAAGGTGGCGACTGGCGAAGCACCTTGATTTGATTTGATGAGTAGACAAGCTGAAGAGGAAGGAAATGTTTGGCTTTGGTTGTTGGAGGCTGGGGTTGTGATCTGTGAATTTTTTTTAAAAAATCTTTTATTTATATTAAAAGTAGTTACAAAAACCAATATTAAAATAAGATATCTAGCTCCGGGTTCTAGATTTGTGGGTTCACCCAACCCAGAACCAGACTCGAATGAATCCAGGTTAACAAAATTGTATATGGACATTGGATTTATTTTAATCCAGTATGGTTTGAACCTGGCTCGAATTGTTCGGGTTCGTTCAGGTCTGGGTTATGTCCAGTTAAATTACCATCCCAGCAACAAGAAGACATGAAATCAGGACAGAATATTTCTTGTATTTACGGCCTCGATATTGTTGCTGCAGAATCATGTTCGAAACATAAAATGTTAAGTTTAATTCTCTAACATATCTTCCTCGGTGATATTTTCTCCATATAGATTCAACTATGTTGTAATTATGTAAAATGAGGGTTGTAATCATAAACTAAATTTAAATCTTGCAGTAGGAGCTGATTCCATTTGCTCTGAGCATATGGAAGCATAACTGACTTTAAGAAGTCATATCTCTTATGTAAATTTTTCCAAAGCACATGTGGGTCGTTTACAGTGAAATATTCTGTTTGATGATTGATAACGAAGAAAGATCATAAACCTGGCACGTTCTCGAGTAGACGTGTTATTGCCAGGCTTGATTGTGTTGCCAGGCCTATGGCATCAAGGTGAATCTCTACATCATGGATCCATGACAAGCAATTTTCACGGGATATATTAAGGGCTTCAAACTCAAGTTTTGCAAGATTTGTCATCTTTAAGGGCTTCGAAATCTTCAAATTTATGGCTTTAGAAATATTTCGGCTTTGGTTTTTGTCCTGTAATGTTTCGATCTGGATTTTATATGCTTCAACCTTAATTTACGCCTCAATCTATACTTTTTAGTCTTGATGATTTAGGGTACATTCGGAATTAAGGTTGGACAACTGTAACTTAAAAGTTACAACACTGAAATTTTTGGTAAATACTAACTACGTAGCTTGAAAGTTATGTTAATATGATTTTTCACTTGTATAATAAAAAATTTATATCATTTTTAATAATTTTGTTAAAATTATTATTTAAAACAATAATTGTATCTTAAAAGTTACAACACTTTAGTCCCAAACATACCGTTATACTTCAATTGTACGCTTCAGTCTTGTATGCTTTGGTCTTTGCTTAACAATCGGGTAAATAAGAGAGGGAAAGGATACAAGTACCAGACCGATCTCGTGTTGAAAATATATTATAACTTTGGAGGATATGGGCAGGGAGTATTTGATAGTTGATGTAAATAATAAAGATTAGATTAAGTATAAGAAGGCAAATGATATAAGCTAGAAAATATTATTATTAATCTCATTGAAAGACAAATGAAGCGATACCATGAATTATAATTATGGGTTGCCAATTAAATGTTGCCACCGTTTAAGTCACATATGTATGGCTGCTCTCTGATGTAAATCTTATCCAAGTAACTTGCTATTTACCCGACTAACCAAGCGGTTTCATATTCTTGCCACCGTTTAAGTCGCATATGTACGGCTGCTCCTTGATGTAAATCTTATCCAAATTACTTGCTATTTACTCGACTAACCAAGCGGCTTCAACGAGCCTGCTTGTGAGATAAGCTTATAGCATGTGCTATATGCCACAAGCATCACAAGAAATGGTTTGATTTCAGTAGATCGCCATACCGTTATTTGCACAACCG
This sequence comes from Luvunga scandens, assembly GCA_030449905.1. Lineage (NCBI taxonomy): Eukaryota > Viridiplantae > Streptophyta > Magnoliopsida > Sapindales > Rutaceae > Luvunga > Luvunga scandens. Next base: position 511,076 of record JASUUG010001019.1, on the reverse strand, counting down.
AAAGAAGGATTTTTATTTAAAAAGCTAATACATGATTTCACATACAATCATCATACATGACTAATGATTCTGCTACTGAAAAACAAAGCAACTATTATTAAACAGAAAAAACACTTAAAACTTCATCTTAGCCATTGCTTAATTTCAGTTATTTGTATTTTGTTCTACATTCTATGTCTTGGTCTTGGCCTTCGTCTTCTTACCTTCTTCTGCTGATCTCTTTCAACCATCTTCACTAACCATCGTGGTCTTCCTATTGACAAAACTATGTATCCAATTGACAATCCAATCACCACTCCAGATGCATACCCCAGCTTCGCCATTTTCCAGTCAAACCAGCTTGCAGTATCATCTTCCTTATGATCAGTAGAAGCCGAAGGAGGTGCTTTTGGCACGCCGTTACTGCTACATGCTACTGTCAACGGCTCCCCACACAAATGAATATTCCCAATGTAGGAATCATTATCAAATGTATCAAATTGATTGCCTCGAGGAATGCGTCCCCGAAGCCGGTTATATGAAAGATTTAATGATGCAAGGGCCGTAACACCTAATAACTGATCTGGAATTATTCCACGAAGCTTGTTGACAGAAAGGTCCAATGATTCAAGTGCTGTCATATTTCCCAAGGACACCGGAATATTACCTGTCAGGCCATTGTGTGAAAGATTGAGCACTTTGAGTGATTTAAGGTTTCCAAGTACTTCAGGAATCTCTCCATTGAACCGATTGCTTGAAAAATCCATAGCTCTAAATATGGTCAAGATCTTGTGCAGTTCAACATCCTGTCCTTTCATTGCAACAATAACAGAATCTTCATAGTAGAAACCACCAATATATCGAGGTACAAATTCCATTTCGTCCACATTCTTCATTGCCTCCATACTAACAAAGATCGTTCTTGGCAGAAAACCAGTGAATTCATTATGAGAGAGATCAATGATTTGAAGGGCTTGAAAGGGAAACGTAATACTGGACTTGCATAGTGGACCATAGAATCGATTAGATCTCAACACCAGAATTTTTAGCACAGGAAGAGATCCCAACCAACACGGAAATGTGTCACTTATCATATTGTTCCCCACATTGACAACTTCCAGGTTGCTGCAATTCGCCAAAGATCTTGGTAATGACCCTTCCAACTTGTTGCTGTTAAGGTCAAGACTCCTTAAATAACTTGCATTTGCAAAAGTATCATGGATGTGACCCTCAAGGCTGTTGTTCTTCAAGTCCAGAATAATCAGCTGAGTGCTCAATTTTCCGAGACATGAAGGAATTGTTCCGCTCAAATTGTTGTGAGATAAGGAAAGATATTGAAGGGAACTCAAACTGCAAATCGACGGAGGGATCTGTCCGGACAATTTATTGTTTGAAACTAAGAGGACTTGTGTTGAAGGTGGAACAAGAATTGATCCTTGGATTTTGTTGTTTCGTAGATCAAGAATTCTAATATTCTGCCATGGATGTAGCTCTACGTGTGTCAGAAAGTTGTTGGAAAGATGAAGATCAATCAAATTCTTCCATCCTTCAGAATCATGTTTTGAAATTCGACCATGAATTCTACCATTGGAGAGGTCTAAGCTTGTTAACTTTTCTGAGTTTCTCAAGAAACTTGGGAACTGGTTGACATTGCAATTGGATAAATTCACTTCCTGTAGACTAGCTAAGGAATATTTGATATCCATATTGCTAGAGGAAGTAAATGACAGTAGGCTGTTGTTTGAAAGATGAAGATATTGAAGGCTTTTCAACTTTGAGAACATGTCGAACTTGACAGTGCCGCTCAAGTTGTTTGAAGAAAGATCAAGATAAGTGAGGTTCGCTAGTTGAAAGATGGAATTAGGAATTGTGCCATGTATCTCATTTTTTTGCAAACGAACTTCTTGTAGTGAATTAGGCGACTGGAATGGATCAATAGGACCATTGAGCTTGTTCCACGCTAGGTTTATAGAAATCAAAGAAGGCAGAGTGAACAGCCAGGATGGTACTCTGCCTTGCAGAGAGTTTGTAGAAAAGTCTAAAGTGGTTAAATATGACAGTCCACTTACATGTTGGGGCAGGTAGCCAGTAAGATGATTTGATGCGAACACAATCTCAGTAGCTCTAGAGAGGTTTCCAATTGATGATGGAATTGACCCGGCGAAACTGCAGCCTTCGATATGTACAATCTCCAGGAACAATAGATTTCCAATTGAATCGGGTATTTTACCTGCGAAATTAGTGTAAGAAAGATGCAACGTCCTAAGAGGACTACTCCAGTTAGAATTTGGGAGGTAACCGGTGAGTTGATCGTTTCCATATAAATAGAGTACTTGAAGGTTTGGAAGACGAAAAATTTCATCTGGGAAATTTCCTTGTATGCTAGTTCTACTGAGATCAAGATACGTCATTGTTGAAGACAAATTTAACAGAGAAAAAGGTTTGATCAATGACATGTTTGTCACTGCGAGATTGAGAAGGCTTAACTTTGTTAGGTTGCTCACAAGCAAATCAAAAGTCTTTTGTTCGATAGTCAAGAAATTGTTGGAAAGTTCAAGAAGAGTGAGATTGGACAAGCGAGATATTTCATATGGGACTAGACCACCAAAATCAGAAGAAGAGAGGTTAAGATATGTCAACTCCTTTAGTCGTCCAATCTCAGAAGAGATTTGAGAACCGAAAAACTCGTTAAAAGCAAGGTTGAGAGATTGGAGATGGGAAATATGAAAGAGGCTGCTATTGTCATCGATGCTACCTTCAAGCCTACTGCAACTGGCGTCGAGGCCAATCACGTTTCCAGTCACATTATCACATGTTACTCCATCCCAGGAGCAGCAGTCGGTACCCTCTGTCCAAGAATTCGTCTTAGCATAAAAAACTTGTTCACTACAATAAGAGTAACACCCAGAACAGAAAAAGGTTTTATTTTTAAATTGAAGCAAAGCTAAACTTTGTTCGGGAGGGCAGAGATGAGTTGTTTTAGGAGATGAGTGTTGGAAAGATGATGAGCAATCAACTTGAAAATAACCAAACAAACACAAGAAGAAGTAGAAGAAGAAGAGGGTACAGGAGATTTGATTATAATGCCATACGAACCTCTCCGTCATCATTTCTAAGAATCAATACTCAGAAACTTGACAATTAATGTCTAACTTTTAAGAGGTAGATGATAACTTTTTATACAGAGGAGTTTTTATAAGCATTCCGTGGACGGTTTCTTTGGACTTTTGTATTTCATTTCCAGGCATGTTTCAAGTTGGTCAAAGATTAATATATCTGAAATGCATCAAATTATTAAATGCAATTAATGGACCAAAAGAAACAAGAAAAAGAAATTCCATGAAATGCATGATCGTCCAAATAGTATGAATTAAGCAAGCATGCAATGGACAAAAAGGCAAAAAAAAAAAAACAAAATCAATAAAGGGTACCCATCAATTAATGTTAAAGTAAATATATATTTTTAAATACGACAATGTAGAATTTTTAGCTAATAAATTTAATTTTGAAATAGTATAATCAGTAAATATATATGAGAAATAATGGCCGCGGATGAGTTACACATTTTCTGTATCCTTTCAGCCGGCCAATATCATTTTTTCGGTTTTGTTGACTGAAATCCAACGGATGGAAGTTGCCAAAACCAAAAACAAAACAATAATTAGTCGTGGGGAACCAGCCGGAAGGATTAAATTATTATCTATTCAAATCAATGTCCTTATTGATTTCTCCTTCATACGCCTCTGCTTCTCTATCACATTTGGAAGTCTAAGCCACCCTTTTATATAATTTTATTTGGAGGCCGACTAAATTTTACCTGATGGGTTGTTATATGTTAAAATTTTGTAAATTGTTTTACACATTAAAATTAAAATTGAATGGATGTCGTGCAATCTTAGTGCAAATGCGCAAGGAGTGCAATGCTGATATTTTGGAGACTGTTTTGCATATTACAATAGTGAAGGTGCATTCCATCTTAGCTCAACTTCTACATACATATGACTGAATGAGATAATTTAGTTAAGGATAGGAGGATTTTTATTTAGAGAGCTAAATACATATAACTTCACATCTATTCATGACTGTTGATTATCTAACAAGTACAACAAGAAACAGCACAACTATTCTAAAGCTGCAAACACACACAATTAATTTAACCTTAGGCTACTGGTAAATTTCACTTATTTCATCTACCTCCTATGTGGTTTTCTAATGGACAATCCAATCACCAGTCCAGATGCGAACCCCATCATCACTATTTCCAATCAAAACGGCTTGCACTTTCATCTTCCTCCTTATATCGTAATAGCTGAAGGAGGTGTAGTTCCTAAGTATGTTAGGAATCTTTCCAGGGAAATGATTGCTGGAAAAATCCATATCTCTAAACATGATCAAGATCTTGTACATTAGAACATCCTCTCCTTTCATTGCCGCCGTCACAGAATCGTCATAGTAGTATCCACGGTCCACCTATTTTAGTTTTTTTTTTTTTTTTTGGTTGGTCAACTATACTTTATAATATTGCATATACGCACTATATATCTACAGGGTGCAACGCAATTATCATAACCACACAATTCGACTTTAATTTTTGGAATTTTTTTTTTGGTAAACAAAAGATCTTGAAAGTAAAGAAGTTGTATATTTACGTGAGAAATGTTGTGTTGAGAATGCTTAAAAATTTAATAATGAAAAGAATATTGAAAAGTGGGGAAATAAAGTATTTACGGAAGTCAAATGTGACTAATGATATATATATAAAAAAGGAAGTTTTGCGGCCATAAATCTATTGTTATGATCAGGTTTTTAATAAATATGGATAAAATATGGACTTCGAATATTGTAAAATTTACTAAATCGCTTGAATGGCATAAATTTAACTTTGAAAGGACTTGCATAATGCATTTTAAAAGCTTTAAGGTTTTTCAAGTTTCTTTCTACAAACAAAGACTCGAGTATCCTTATGATAAATGAGTTTCACAATGGTATATTAGGTGTAATAAGGGTTTATATAATTGTAAGGGTCAAAATACATAACAACTTATATCTCGCCAGATGTCTAAAAAACATTGCAAAAAGCATTTTAACGCAAACAAAAACACTTCGGATCTAGATTAAAGCAGAAGTTAGTTAGTGTTGAAAATGGTGCACCACTCTTCTAGTGCTACCTATCATTTTTGGTGGAGCAGCAAAGTTGGAAGCCACCCATAATTTGAAAAGAAAAAAAATAAATAATTGGCATGAACAGTTGCCAATTTTTAGCTGTAAATAAAGGGGTTCACCCCTCATTTCATTTATTCAGTTCTCTTCTTCTTCTTCAGATTCATTTTCAGAGGAGAAAAAAAAAGGGCAAATGAGAGTTGAGTGATTAGTGAGTGAGAAATTGGGTGTATTGAGGTTCTGGGTAGTGAGTTAAAATATTACAATACTTGTACTTCTCATTTCACTAGTAAAAGTTTTATCCTTCTGTGTTCACGTGGACGTATGCTAAAAGTTGAACTACGTAAATTTTTGTGTTATCTTTGTGTGCTTATTCTTTATTTTTTTCCAATTTCAGTGGAGATGTTATCTTCGTAGAAGATCAACTACAAAGTAGAGATGAGGATGATAGCATCGTAAAAGAAAAGTCAGAGATTGTGCCAGTATATGTGAAAAATAATTTGGGAAAAGAAGATTTAAATTCTTCTGAACCAACACAGAGCATGAGGAAGAAGTACCAGTTGAGTCCGAGGCTCTATAAGTTCGCTAATCAACTCGTGAGAGACGACCGCCAGTGTGGTACTTGGAGTATGTTACAGAGGTCAATATTGCATACTATCTTCTAACAAAGAATGGAGAGCTATTAGCTTTCCATGAAGTTTTAAACAGTCTAGATGTCGTTTTGTGGATGGAAGCAATATAGGAAGAATTGACACTCTACACAAGAATAAGACATAGGAACTTATACCACTACCATGTGGAAGAAAAACCATTAAAAACAAATGGGTCTACAAGATTAAACGTGATGGCAATGGCCAAGTGGAGCGGTATCGTGTAAGATTAACGATAAAGGGCTATGCTCTGAAAAAAGGTATTGACTTCAACATGATATTTTCTCCGGTAGTTCAACTTACAACTGTCATAATAGTCTTAGTAATGTGTGCTACATTTGACCTACATCTAGAGTAGTTAGACGTGAAAACTGCGTTTCTTCATGGAGAACTTGAAGAAGAAAATTATATGCTCTAACTAAAAGGTGTTGGTATAAGAGATTTGATTCCTTCATTATAAGACTTGGATACAACAGACTCAATTTAGACCATTGTGCATATTACAAGAGGTTTGAAGACAATGATTTCATCATTTTGGTGTTGTATGTGGATGAAATGTTAGTAGAAGGTCCCAATAAAGATCGAGTCTAAGAATTAAAGGTATAGTTAGCTAGATAGTTTGAAATGAAGGATTTGGGATGAGCAAACAAGATTCTAGGGATGCAAATTCAACGAGACAGAAATAACAAGAAAATTTGGCTCTCTTAGAAGAATTACTTGAAGAAAATTTTGCGGCGCTTCAATATCTAATATTGTAAGCCAAATTCTACCCCACTTTCTATTAATTTCAAGTTATTCTCAAGTATTTGTCCTAGCAATGAACAAAGAGGAAAGAAATGTCTCGAGTATTGTATGCATCAGTAGTGGGAAGTCTAATGTTCGTTATGATTTATACAAGACCGGACATTGCACAAGTAATGGGAGCAGTTAGTGGATACATGGCGAATACTGGTAGAGAGCATTGGAAAACTGTTAAGACGATTATAAGATACATTAAAGGAACCTCAGATGTTGCATTATGTTACAGAGAATCATAAAAGGAAATCCATTGTTGGTTATGTGTTTACACTTGCAGATGCTGCTGTAAGCTAGGTTTTGAAACTACAGATTGTTATAGCTTTATCTACTACAAAGGTAGAATACATGGCAGCTACACAAGCCTACAAGGAAGCTATTTGAATGCAAAGGTTATTAAAGGAGCTCGAGCACAAACAAGAGAAACTACTTGTGTTTTGTCACAGTTAGAGTGCTTTGCACATTGTAAGGAATTCGACCTTTCATTTAAGGACAAAGCACATGGGAATTTAGCATCACTTCGTTCGAGAAGTAGTGGAAGACAGAAGTGTAGATTTGCAAAAAATCTATACCAAGGATAACCTAGCAGATGTTTTGACCAAGTTGATCATTGCTTACAAGTTTATATGGAGTAGATCCTCTTGTGATCTAGCAGAGATGTAAGCAACATGGCAATGGCGAAGCAGAAAGGATAGTATGGAGATATGATTGATTTTCAATCAAATCTCCAAGTGGGAGAATTGTTAAAATTGGTGCACCACTCTTCTAAATCCATGCCACCTACCATTTTTTATAGAGTAGTAAAGTTAGAATATGCCATTTTGGAAAGCAACGAAGTTGGAAGCCGCCCATAATTTGAAAAAATAAATAAATAATTAGCATGAATAGTTCCCATTTTTTAGCTATAAATAGAGGGGTTCACCTCTAATTTCATTTATCCAGTTCTCTTTTTCTTCTTCAAATCCATTTTAAGAGGAGAAAAAAAAGTGCAAGTGAGAGTTAAATAATTAGTAAGTGAGAGATTGGGTGTATTAGGATTCTAGGTAGTGAGCCAAAATATTACAATATTTGTAGTTCTTATTTCACTAGTAAAAGTTTTATCTTTTTGTCTTCACCCGTGGACATATCTTAAAAGACGAACCACACAAATTTTTGTGTGCTTGTTCTTTATTTTTCTTCCAATTTAATTTCAGCTATGGCCCCTACTTCACCCATCAATCGTTTAACAGTTAGTACATGACCATCGAAAATATCACATGACAATAAGTACAAAATTAGGAAATAAGCTATAAAAATTGGTAATACGTGATTGCTAACAAAATCATGTGCCAAAAACAACATAAAGACAAAAAAGGGTTATAAATCCAACAATGAAAAATAAAACAAAGGGATTGGATGATGGAAACTCAGAGTTGAAATTAAAATCTCCCATCATTTTTGCTTCAATCTATAAACAAGGACAAAAAGACCCAGAAAAGACTTTTGGCCATTTCTTTAACCTGAGTAAGAGAAATCTAAATTCAAATTTATTAAAATTTGTAAAACACAAAACTAATAAAAGCATTGGAGTGCCTTCGCAAGTACACACTCATGTTGCATTTATGAAGAAACATCAAAGACTAGAAGAATTTTCACTTGTAGACAGTATCTAGGTATACCTTGAACCAATACTTAATTAATTGCTTATTAGGGATTATTAAGAATTTTTATCATTCAATAGCAAAATACAATTTTCCTAAAATTTGAATGATATGTTTATTGAGTTTATGAGTTTAGTGATTTTTAATCAAAGAATATGGTATTTTAATATAACACAATCATGGCTTATATTGGAGAAATTAAATAAATAATAGAATGAGCTTTTTGACTTAATTACTCGTGCTAAGTCAACATGGATGCCAATTGTCAGGTGTAAAAGCATCTTCAAAAGACTTTATTAGTTATACTCTTTAAATATTTATTTGCTTATCTATGTGGCAAAAAAAAAAAGTGAAAAAATATATTATTCTCCAAAAAACTCTTAAGATAGAAATAATTTACTATTATTTTAATCAATAAATATTTTTTCAAAGAAAAAGTAAATAGTAATTAAAGCAATACTCTCTCTTTCCAATAAAAAGTATTAAAATATAAATTGAAGAGAGAGAAAGTAACTCTACAAAATTGAATAGATAAAATCATTTCTTATTTAAATAATCTTAATTGGAGTGTCTTTTGGAGTCTTAAATACTAGTGTAACTCTTCAAATAAGCAATAAAATCTTATTTGAAAAGTTTTTTGGAGATGGTCAACACTTGTTTTTCACCACCTGAAACTTAAATGAGGGATCTATATATGGAGAAAAAAAAAATAAAAACACAAACAAGGGTAATTTTAGTTGAAAACATTGAATAAATTATGACATAATGAAAATTAGTATACTTTTTATTATGCTGAAACTGTTCAAAAGCGACAAACAAACTTGAAAATTACAATTTAACCTTGTAGGCTACCATTGACTTTTGCAAATTTTATCTACCTTCTTTATTCTGCTCTTCTAACCTTCTTTTGCTGGTGGTCTCCTTCAACCATCATCACTAACCATTGTGGTTTTATTGTTAAGAATATAACGTATTCGATCGACAATCCTATCACAAATCCAAAATGCATAACCCATCATTCCAATTTTCCAATCAAACCCGATTGCACTTTCATCTACCCCCTCAGTGATACTTGAAGGAGGTGCTTTTGGCAACCCGTCATTGCTACGTTTCACAGTCAAGGGCTCTCCACACAAATGAATGTTCCTCATTTTCAAATGTATTAAATTGATTCCCTCGAGGAATGCATCCCCAAAGCTGGTTATATGAAAGGTTTAACGATTGCTCTGGAATCCTTCCTTCAAGCTTGTTGAAAGAGAGGTCCAATGATTCAAGTGCAGTCATATTCTCAAACGACACCGGCATATTACCTGTCAGGCTGTTGTGTGAAAGGTTGAGCACTCTGAGTGATTTAAAGTTTCCATGTACTTCAGGAATCTCTCCGTAGAGCCCGTTGCTTGAAAAATCCACAACTGTAAACATGATTAAGATCCTGTAGAATTGAAAACCATGTTCCTTTGATTGCCACCGTTACGGACTCGTCATAGTAGGCTCCACCCATATACCGAAGTCTTGTTGCTTGTTCTTCCACATTCCTCATTGCTTCCATATTAGTGAAAATCCTTCTTAGCAGAAAATCCATGAATTCATTACGAGAGAGATCAACAATTCTAAGGGCTCGAAAGGGAAATGTAGTAGTGGACTTGCAGATTGGACCATAGAATTTGTTAGATCTCAAGATCAGAAATTTTGGCAGTGGAAGAGATCCCAACCAACACGGAAATAAGTCACTTATCATGTTGTTCCCTATAGTGATAACTTCCAACTTAATACATTTAGCCAGAGATCCAGGTAATGACCCTTCCAACTTGTTGCTATTAAGGTCAATACGCCTTAAATGACTTGCATTTTGCAAAAGTATCATGGATGTTGTTCTTCAAGTGCAGAGTAATCAACTGAGCACTGAAGTTTCCAAGACATGTTGGAATCATTCCACTCAAATTGTTGGGAGATAACGAAAGATATTTAAGGAAATCAAACTGCAAATAGATGGAGGGATCTGTCCGGACAATTTGTAGTTTGAAACTAAGAAGACTTGTGTTGAAGGTGGTGGAACCAAAATTGATCCTTGGATTTTGTTGTTTCATAGATCAAGAGTCTGTTAAACACGTGCCGGTTGGCATGCGTTTCTTGCATGTGGTCCAACATTTCTCTAAACAAAAAAATTTTTTGCCACGGTTTTAGAAGCAGGTGCCATCCAATAGCTGTTTTGAAAATTTCCCACCTCTTCATCTTTGATGGAAAGAAAAAATAAAAGGGAAATGGTGGAAATTGTATTGGTCACAACGTAATCTGATACAAAAACTACACCATAAAAAATGTTTACATAAGGCTCAGAAGAATCAACCATTACTTTGCAAAACACCAATAGTCGGAGGTTCGATTCTTAACTTCTGCTCTTGATTTTTATGGGCAAGTTATGTTGTACTTGCACACAAAAATCATATTTAGGTTTACTTATAGTTGGTATTAGAACTTGTTATACCTCTACCTTGATGTGTTCTGTACTTTGTTATATATGAAAAAATATCTGAAAATTTTTAAGAAACTTAAAGTCATATTTACGTGTTATGGTGATAATAAATATACGAAATCATTAGGAAATGGATTTCGAATAGTTATGTGATTTGAAACATTAAATTTGGTGTTGTGAAATGTTAAATATGGTCAGCTCTGTTAAACGGGTCATTCGGGTTGGAAAACAAATCAAATGGACCTGGCTGAAGGTTGAAGACAATATTGAACAACATGTCAATTTAATAGACATGACAGAAATGAAAAAATCATATTATTCGTTAGTCCAAAACGACCAAGCAGTTATTTAAGAACGACATGTTGTCTCTATCTGTTGTACATACCACATGTCGTCTATTTTGAGAATATATAGATGACTGTCGTCTGATTGCTATACTTGATGACATGTCATCCGTTTGTTAATATAAATGTCTTGTCGTTCATTTTTACGGACGACCTATCGTCTATCTTTGTAGATTTTAAACGACTTCTTATTTAATTTCCATAAAATTTTGTGAATTTAGGCTATCCGATATTAAATTTAGTGTGTTTTTTGTTATATTTGACTTTTGGTGATTGAAGCCTGCAGCCTCTAAGGGCGTGGTCGAGTTAGTTAACAGTGTAGCTCTTGTCTTTACAAGACCCAGGTTCGATTCTTGAGGGTGGTAAGTGAGGTCAAAATTGTATTTGGGTTTGCCCACCCCCATTACCTTTTTCAAAAAAAATTGAAGCTTGCAAAATGAGTGGAGGCACATATTTACTACTTAGTTCATAAAAAGAGATTTTTGAATTTTAAAAACTATTTTTATGAACTGAGGGCATGTGTTGATATGGAAATTAGTCATTTGCACCACCTTGAGATAGTTAGGATCTCCAAGTGGAAAATTAGGATCCCTTATAGGCAGGAATGAAAATCACTAGATGGGAATTAAGGACCATTTGGAGGTAGGAAACAAGGAACTTTCAATTGAGGCCATGAATTGGTAAAAAAACATTAAGCCAACAGGGCGAAAAATGTAGGAATAAGGCTTATAAATGGAAGAGAATCATAGAAATACGATAAAAATAGATGATGAAAGTTGGGTCACGACCCCAATCCTAAAAGCATGCTCTAGTTTCTTCTCAAAGTGACCCTAGGTGTTAGATTTTGCCAGTTGTGCTACCATCCCATGACCTCTTAAAATATATGAAATGAAATCAATAACAACTCACATTCACCAAAATAAGGGAGGACCCACTCACCTAAAAGTGTGTTATACCATAAATACTCTATTACTCTTTCAAAAAGAGACAAGTTTACTAGAATTTCAATTTTGTGATTCAACTCAAAATCTTTAATTATTGCTTTAAGAATCAAAGTGAGATTGTTGGAAACCTCCTTTTCCAACCTTGCTTTTTGTTTGTCACTGTATGTGTAGGTAGACCTCCATCTACTGCACTTGGTTTGACCTTAGGCGAGAAAAAATTAGGTATTGACACCAATGAATGATATCCGATAATAAAGATGGAGATGGATGTTGAGACTTGAGCAAAAGGCACTAGAAATTTTACGACTTCAAATTTTTGTTTCACATTATTATTCGTACCAATCTTTTCTACTTTCTCAATATTTGTAGGAAATGCATAGCTGAAATATATGTCCCTGTTTGCCTCTCTCCGTACGTAAATGTACCATAAACTAGCTTAATTATATACATGCTATAACTAATTGATCTAACTCACTCTATAACAAAATAGCTTAATCATTTAAATATTTAGTGACTCGTGCCTTCATAATTGTCGTCACAATTGTTGCAGCCATTCAATTTTATTAGTGGCGCAAATTGTGCTTAACAGATAAGCGGCGCAGAAAAAGATAAAGGAAGAAAAAAATGATTTAAAAAATCTTAAACCATAATAATATATACTTGAAACAAAATTTATTAAAATATCCATGTGTACAGAGTATTTTATAAAGCGCAAGAAGTCTTATCCTATTTTAAATATCTAGCCATTTATTTATAAAATTGAAAGTGTATGAAAAGAAACTCACACAAATAGTTGTAAATTAAGTAGAAATAAATTCTTTTTTTATTTGTGTGATAAAAATAAGATGTGTACCATAAATAAATAAGCAGAAAATAAACAAATTTTTTTTTCGTTTTGTGTGATAAAAACATGATATGTACCATAAATAAATAGGCGAAAAATAAACAAACACACTTCAAAACAATAAATCAAGCATAAGAGACATAAATTTTTACGTTGAAAACCGAAATTAGAAAAAATCACGGGACCGTAGTCTGATATAGCCTTCCACTATATTAATAATGAGATTACAACACAAATTTTTTTTTAGATAACACTAAAGGCTGACAACATCAAGAATCTCAACAATCTTGACTTATAGTGACAACTTAATACCTGTCTTTCTAACTAGTCGATATATCAAATTAGAGGATAAAACAAAAATCAAAACTACTAAAAATGTAGAGGGTGATGCTAGAAATTAACCCTCTAAAATTGGGAGAAAGTGGAATTTAATTTGTCTTCTGATTGTCCAATCAAAGATTGAAACCCTTGCCCCAAAATTTCATATCACGCCACTGTTGTATCTCTTGCATTTTCTTTTTTTTTTTGTTATTCAATCATGGCTATCACTTATCATTTGCTCATATATATGGCTAATTTTATCCAAGTTCAAAATTTAGTAATAATTGCATATCAAATAAGTTTTTAGATTTGGCACTTTTGGACTACCCAAATGCGATAGACCCCGTAAAAACAATCCGAATTTATGTGTTGAAATTTTAAAACCTTCAATTTTTTTACAATTTCAGTACGATTGAAATTACGGTGTTATTAACCAATTTTATACATCCTACTGTTAAACCACTCTTTCATTAAATCTAATGGTGATACAGAAGATAAAAAGCAAGGTGCCATGCAACAGTTGCAAGATAGCTAGGACCCTTCATTCCAAAGGTCTGTATGAACAAATATTGTAGTCTTACATCTTGCCTCTAAGCTACGCAGTGTGAATTTTGCTTTTTCTAATGTCCAAATAAGTTTTCACTTGTCTACTGCCACAGGTGGGAAACCCCATGGCACCTTCAATTCAACTTTGATTAATCTTTTCAAAATAAAAAAGAGGAAACAGGATGAAAAAAAGGCAATCATAAAGCATTTCAAAATGGAAAAAGAAATCAATAATGCACTAACAAACAATTTTTTCTTACCGACATAAGTTCAATATGTTTTGACCTAGTAAGTGCAAGCTGAATACGCAGGGTTTTAATTTCACAGTATGGACTTGAATGAGGAATCTCAATTTAAAAACATATTGTAAGCATGTTTAAAGAGTATGGCAACCTACAAAAATGCTTGAGATATGTTTATATTTGACATTACATGTCTTACGGACTTACTTTCCTGTCAAAAAATATATCCTGTATGCTTCCTTATGAACCGGTTTCAATGTTTGTCCCAGTTTAATAAAATCATGTGAGTGCTTTGCACTTATCCAGCCGTTGAAGGCCTTGTTTTATGAATCGAAGTTATCCAAACGCTTTTATTGTCCCCAGGGCGTAGCTGAGTTGGTTGACAGTGCAATCTATCGCCCGTCACTTGTGTGGACTCGGGTTCGATCCTTAGGGGTGGCGAGGGGATAAAAATTGATCTGGATTTGCCCATCTCTTTTTTCTTTTGAAAAAAAAAACACTTTTATTATTTCTATTTAATTTCAAATTAATGACAAGTGACGCGATTTAGGTGGTTTGATTATATGACACTTGCATCCATGGAAAGTAATAAAAAATATAGTAAAAAATAGCTGTTAGGACATTAATAATGACTGTAATTTTTTAAATTGATAATTTTTTTTTTGGTTAATTAGAAGTAATTGATAGGTACTAGAGGTGGCCAACGTGCCGTGCCGTGCCGTGCCGTGCTTGTGCCAGTAAAGGAAATCTCATGCGTGCTCGTGCTCATGTCATGACGTGCTCACTATGCATTCCATGCTGTGCTGTGCCTAATTTTTTTTTCTTAGGCCCGGCCCACCTGCGTGCCGTGCCCACACGTGCCGTGCTGTGGGTTGTGCCTTGCCATGCCTAGGAAAAAAAGTTCACTAAGCTTTTTTTTTAATTTTCTTAAAAACACATACCAAGTTATTGGGGTATTTTTTTCAAGCTTATGTCCCCTTTTAGATTTTTATGCCTTTATTCAAATTTAATAAATCAAAAATTCAAAACTTAAGTCCATATTCAATAATAATAAATTAATAATAATAGGAGAATATAATTTTAATTACTAAGTTTGACTCTATGGTATTCGAATTCTTTTATAATTCTTAACAACAACAATAATAATAAATTTTTCTTAAGGGTTAACTTAATTATTAACTTGAAATTACATAAAATCATATATCATAATTCATAAATAATATTAATACATATTTATAAAATCATAATATTTAAAATTTGATTTATTAAAATCATAATATTTAAAATTTTATTTATTAAAATCATAATATTTAAAATTTTATTTATTAAAATCATGATATCAATTATTTATTTAATAAATTATAAACATAAATCAATTATAATTTTTTTGAAACTAAGGATTAAATAAATTTAAAAAGCTTGAGCTAATAAAATATATTAAAAGATTCAATTTTAAGTTATTTATAAAATCATAAAATTTTAAGTTTACTTTCATTAAAAGTGAAACGTGCTTATTGCGTGCTTTTTCGCATGTCGTACTTTGGCCCATCACTAATCGTGCCGTGCTTTTAAGGCCCGTGTACCTAAAATTCTAAGCCCGGCCCGGCCCACGTGTGTGTCATGCCATGCCTCGTGCTCCACCAAAGCGTGCCTGTGTTATGCCTGTGTTGTGCCTTGTGCTGTCCGGCCCATTGGCCACCTTTAATAGGTACTATAATATTGATGATGTCATCTTATAATAAATGGGTAGAGTTATCTTTTTCATTTTTTTATTGGAGAGATCAATTATGTTCTTTTTTTACTTTCCTTTTTTTTTTTTTTAAAGTTTTCTTCTAAGTAAAAATATATTTCCAATTTATTGGACATTGAACTCAAACTCGTGAGCTCTGCTTTCACTTGGAAAGTTATGCTAGGTGGTCATCATTTGACATAATATTTAATAACAAATATCTAAATAGTAGGGATAGGCAAACCCAATCCAACACAATAGACCCGATCCAAACCAAACTAATTTTGATGGATTGTATCAATTGTTGCAGGTTAATTGGGACAATTTTTTCAAATTCAATTAATAATTAGATTTGGTTGGGTTAATTATGTTGTCCAATCCAACCCAGGTAAATAATAATGATAATACGTTAATCTTCAATTGTAAAACCCTAAAGACCCAAATGACTAACTTTTTATTTTATTTTATTTTATAAAAGAGGTTATTCATTCGTATCTAGTGCTATAAACTCCAATTCCAAAACCAAAATCACTCTCTCATATAAGTAAATTTATTACCTTTTAAGTTTAATTTTGAAAGTAAGGTGGCGTTTGTTTTTCCGTCTGAAATCTGAATAGATCTGAATTAGTCTGAATTCTGAATAGATTTGAATGTCTGAATCTGAATAATGTGTTTTTTTTTTTATCTGAATATCTGAAAATAAGTATTAAGTTGTTTGTTTTTTAAACTTAAAAATCTAAAAATATATATTTTTACATTTGTACCCTTATTAAATTTAAATGCCAAATAAATAATACACTAAATACCATAATATTTTAATATTTATAAGTAAAACTATATTCAAGTGAATACATAATGATTTTAGAATTATAATATATAAAATACCATAAATTTTAAATTTTATCACTAATTCTCAATAATAGTACATAATATAAGAAAAAAAACTAACAAAATGATTGAAATCGTTGATTTGTTATTTCATCTCAAAGTTGTTTCATGTAAGGATGAAATTATGTAGGATAAACGTTTATGGGTGAGTTTTGAAATATATATGAAAAATAAATTATAAAATAAGGATATTTTTGACATTAGAAATTAATTGACTTAATTCAGATTCTTCTATTCAGCAAAAAATTAAAAAAATTGGCTTCTTTAATTAAGTCAAAATTATCTGAAAAGTTCTATTAAGTTATAAAAACAAACACATCTAATTAACTTAATTAATTAAGTTAAGTTACTTTAAGTTATTAAGTTATAAAACAAACGCCACCTAAGTTTGTTTCAATTTCTCTTTATTTTTGTGTAAACAATTAATAGTACATAATTATAGCTAATTATCTAAAAGATCTAAATTTAGAATTGAAAAAAAGAGATGCGAGAATTCAAGAATAAAGTTTAGAAGCTAATGGTTGAAATTTTATTAATTTTAAGATAGTTGGTTTCTTTAGTCTTTTTTTTTTTAATTGAACACTAGACAATGAATGGAATTTTCATGTCATAATAGATTTATTTTATTTTAATAATTTTTATATATTTTTTTATTTAATTTTTAATTTTGATTTGACTTTCAACCGATCATCCCAACCCAACCGAATCCAATTGGATTAAGTTAAACATGCTTATTTAGTTGGATTGAGTTGATTTTATCTCAATACATTTAAAAGTGGGCTAGTGTCATGACCCAACCTACAGCTAGCAAGATATTGTCTATTTTGAACCTTAACAAGGCCTGCACGATTTTGTTTTTGGGGTATCTATATACCTCAAAATGCATTTTGTCAATTAAGGTGTAGAGCACCCCTTATAAACCTAGCATTTTTCCTATACTTTAACGATGAGGGGTTTGCCTATGGTGTTATAACTGGGTTGGATTTTCACAAATCCTATCCAATTTAACTCATGCCTACCCTAACTAAATAGGCATACTAATTGTAATTCTAAAAGAATCCATAAGTTTTCAAAAGTTACATTATTGAAGGTCCGTTTGAGGATTGTTTTTGGGAGGTTTAAAAGTAATTTTAAAAAACTAAAAGTTAACTTTGGTGTTAATAAATTTTTTTAAAAAATCATTTTGGCAAAATCACCCCATCTTATAGTAGATTTTGATAAGGAATGAGTAGATTTTTAAAATCTAATTTTGAGAATTAGTTTTATCCTTAATACAATTCCATATATATCCTCATATATATTATAAAAATGCAAAATTCTCCTCATTAATTAGGAAATAAAATCAATAACTTTAAAGAGATTATTAATATTACCAATTACATTGACATAATAAGATAAAAATAAAATTAACATTATAAAATATCTATTTTAGTTATCAATTATTATATACACACAAAAAATTATTTTATATACATAATTATAAATGTTTAAATAAATTTTATTTAATATTATATCTAATTCAATCATTTCATTCTTACAACAATTTAATAGTAAAATTTACTAAATACAGACGACTGCTTTTAAAACTCATAATAGTCTAAGGATAAATTTTACTAAACGTTTTACAACTAATTATTTCTACAACATGGTTAACCATAATTATTTTAAAAGTTATAGCATTATTAAACTGGCCCCAAGGGTTATGAATGGAAAATATAAATATGCCATACAATTTCAACTTTATGTTCCAAACATTTAACTTCAAATATTTCATAGGAAATTATCCAATGAAAGCAAGTTCGAAACATTTATAGTTTTGAATTGGGAAAAATGTCACCCTATATATACAAAATGTTCATTAGGGTGAGATATGGTACAACCCTGTCTACATCAAATTCAAAATAAATGAAGAGAAAAACAAAGCGATTAAAATCAATGACATATTTGTTTATGTGATCTTCACATATAAAAAGGATATATAAATTGTGATAAGCCGTAGAAATGGAGAAAGAACGGAGGAAAAAAAGGCTAAAGCTTATTTAATCCCTAATGAAAGCTTGTTTATTAGGGTAATATTACTCTTTTACAATAATGTTTCTTTTTTTGACATTAATAAAAGAAAAAAATTAAATTACCAACTTAACAAAAAATAAAACAGAAATGAAAAGAACATATATTAACTTATGTGAAATACTGTATTAAGAAGTTAATATATTGATTTTTTTTTATTAATGTCCAAAAATTTGATAATTAAATTTTTTTACAATATTAATTATTTGGAAAATTTTAAGCTTCCACAAAAATTAATATATTCTTTAATTTTTATTTTATTTTTTGTGGTTAAATTGGTAATTTAATTTTTTTATTAATGTTAAAAAAATAAATATTATTGTAAGAGGATAATATAATAAAAACAAGCTAAAAGAAATAAAAAGTAACGATGGGGTGTTAATAATTTAATGACAAGAATTTCTTGCCCTAATTTACTATTCGGGTCAGGATTCAACACCCAATTTTACTCCGGTTCACGATTTGGGAAGAGATGTGGGATGTTTGAAAAGTTCGATATAGATCTCAAATTTATCAATTGTGTTGTAAAGTGATACCAAATATGAATTTGATAAGTCGGTTTGGTGAAGCACATATATCAGACATGTTAGTCCCATTAAAGACAAGTCAATTGTATAAAACATAGAGATCTGACTGACAGTCATTTGAGTGTGATATGTTGTTTATGACTTCACGTCATATGATAGTCATGTCATCTTGGCCTTTTGGGATTCTGATTAGGATTTGGGATATTAATCCGAATGGGAGGAAAACATTTTTTTTAATCTCAATTTACTATTTAATATAGGTTTTCAGACGATTTTTCCTCCTAATTCATGATTGGGATGGGATCAGATTGGCCAATTCAATTAGGACATCACGATTGCTGACTCTAATCAAAGGTTTAAGAAAACTACGGTTAAAGTTAATTATACCCAAAATGAAACTTAAATTAATATTTTTGAAAATCAATTGCTCAAAATATTGTGAGTTTTATTTATTTTGGCTTTTTTTTTTTAGCTCAACTATACCTTATAATATTACATATAGGCTCTATTTACAGGGTGCCATGCAATTATAACCACACAATTCAACTTCAATTTTTTGATTTTTTTGGGTAAATAAAAGATCTTGAAAGTAAAAAGATTGTATACTAATGTAAGACATGTTATGCTGAGAGTGCAAAAAAATTTAATAATGAAAAGACTATTGAATGTGGGAGCAACAAAGTATTTAGCGGGGAACAAATCTGACAAATAATGTGAAAAAAAATTAAGTTTTGCAACCATAAATCTATTGTCATGATAAGATTTTTAATAAATATGGATAAAATGGAATTTGAACATTATAAAATTCAGTCAATCACTTGAATGAAATAGATTTAAATTTAAAATGACTTAAATACTGTAGTTTAAAAACTTTAGGTTTTTCAAGTTTTTTTCTAACGACAAAGACTAAAATATTCTTATCAGTGAGTTTCACAATGGTATACTAGGTATAAAATGCGTTTATATAATTGTAAGATCAAGGTATGTAACCACTTATACTGCATCATATGTCCAAAAAACATTGCAGAAGGCATCTAGAAACAAACAAAAACACTTTGAATCCGGACTATAGCAAAAGTTAGCACATGACCACTAAGAATATCACATGACAATAAATAGAAATCCCAAAACAAGCTATAACAACTAGCAGCATGTGATTCCTAACAAAATCATGTGTGAAACGTAGTATAAAGACGAAAATAGTTATAAAGTCAACAGTAGAAAATTAAACAAAGGGACTAGATGATGGAGATTTAGATTTAAAACTAAAATCTCCCACTAAGTCTGCCTTTTTCAATTTATAAATAAGGGAAAAAAAATACTGAGAAAGGACTTTTGGCCATTTCTCTAATAAGCCGAGAGAAAATTAAATTCGAATTTACTAAAATTCATAAAACACGAAACTGACAAGAAAATTGGAGTACCTTTGCAAGTACACACACGTTGCATTTATGGAAAAACATCAAGGGCAAGAAGAATTTTCACTTACATAAAGTATTCAGGTATATCTTGAACCAATACTTCATTAACTGCTTATTAGGTATCATTAAATGATTTTTTATCAATCAATAGCAAAATACAATATTTTAGAATTTGAATGATATGTTTTATTGAGCTTATGAGTTTAGTTATTTTTAATCAAAGAATATTGTTTATTAAGTTAATAAATAAACTTTTGAAATATTACACAATCATTGCATACATTAGAGAAATTAAACAAATCATAGAACGTGTGCTAAATCAACACAGATGCCGATTGTTTGGCATTACAACTTATTTTTCACCTCTTAAAACTAAAACTAAGAGATCTATCTATGGGAGGGAGAAAAAAATATGAACAAGAGTAATTTTAGTTGAAACATTCAAAAATTTATTGTTGGATCATAAACTTGATCCACACAACTTTGAAGCCCAAATGATCTCTAATCTAGCCCATAAAAGATTCTTTAGGTGGTTAAGATTTGTGGTGTTAAATGTGGTATTGTGGTAAGTAAAACTTGTGGTGTTGAGTATGTTTGTTAGGTTTGATGTGTGATTATAATTTATATGGTAATTAGGTCAATGTATGGTTGTGATTAAATTGTGACAAGTATAAATACCTCCTTTCTTAGCTAGTTGAAGTAACAAGGAGTAGTAAAGCTTCTTAGTTCTAAAAGAATTGTAATTGAAGAGTTATATTAAGCTCATATGTAGGGATGGCAATAGGTACAGCCCGCAATGGGTTTGTCATTATTAAATCTAAATTTAAACAAATTTTAAATTACTAAACTAACCCACAACCTGCTGTGAGTTTTAATTTTTTTAGAAAAAACCCATCCGCTATAGGTTTTGATAATTACCAAATTCGCAATGGTACTTGACCCATTTTTTGTAGGTTTATACATTTAAAATTATAAATGTTCAATAGATAAATTTATAGTAATAATCTAAAATTCCACATAATATATTCAATTCTAAATTTAATCAATGTAAATAGAAAATTAAAATTTTAACATCAATCCAATAGAAATTCTCAAATTTAAGTATAAAATACAAAAATCCATAAAACAACAACACACTAGTATCTAAAAATAACAATTATCATTTAGTATTATCATTCAACAAAAGCTCCAATAGAAGATCTTAATCTCATTCACCACCATTAGCACTCATCCAATACGATTCCTACAATAATAATTAAGATTAATATTTTCTAGAAAATAATATGTTTTAAATACTAATCCGAAGAATAAAATTATAATAATGAAATAATCCATACATTAAGTTAAATAATGACAGTCCATACAAAATCATAATAAGTATATAATAATTCATGCATTAAATTAAAGCATATTAGGAATTAAGCATGTTGCAACTTGCACACGTGTTTGCATTTTATATTGTTTACTTTTTATATTTTTAGATTTAAATATTTTTCAGTTAAAATTAAATTAAAAATATTTTAAGAAACTAAGGGTTGCTGGATATCCATGCAAGTATTCGTTGGATATTTAACTAATACCATACCTACTCATAACCTCGTGTGGATTTCAATTTATAATATCAAACCTGCCCGCAACCTACAAAATTATCCACAGCGTGCGGATTTTTATAGGCGTGTTGCAAGTTTGTAGGTACCATTGCCATCCCTACTCATATGAAAAAAGAGTGTTTTGAGTACTTGATCATTCAAATTCTCCAACAAAGTGGTATTAGAGATAGTAATCGGTGCTCCATATAGTAACATAGCGTACTAAATCAAAGAGCTTGACAAAAGGAACATAATGCTATAAGAATCAACCTCTTCATAGTCTAGACGTGCCCACACTTGCTGCTAAAAGTTTTTGCCCTAAAACTAAGTCAACTCACCAAGTTAAACCAAATTGAACCAAGGTTAATCGCTTTAGATCGAGCCAAAAATAAGATAAATCGAGTCAAAGCCGAGTCAAGTGAACCGAACTGTACCGATCAATTGACCATTGACCATCAGCCGTTGACTGTTGATCGAAATTTATAATTTTGGTCCAAGTCCCTCTATAGGTGTTTTAACATTCTGGATCCATCCATGCAATTAGAATTTTCAAACTTGGACTCTATAAAGAGTTATGATAAATAGTGGCATGGTGTCATTCCAAGTTCCATTATTAAAAGAAAGCAACTTCAACAATTAAAGTATTAAAATGAAGGCCTTTTTGGAGCTCATGGTGTTTGGCAAGTTATTGAAAAAGGCTACAATGAAATAGAATATAAGGTTGCCCCCAAGGGTGTAGCCAAGTTGATTGGCAGTGCAATCTGTCGCCCCTCGTTTGTGTGGACTTAAGTTTGAGCCCTCAGGCTGGGGAGGGGGGTAAAAATTAATTTGGGCTTGCCCACCCCCATTTCCTTTTTAAAAAAAGAAAAAAAAACTAGAATATGAGGTTTCTTTGACTCAATAACAAAAAAGATAGTTTAAAGGATTTAAGAAAGAGAGACAAGAAAGCTCTTTTCCTCATTTATTAAGCATTGGATGATGATGGATTTGAGAAGATTTTGAGTGAAACTTCAACGAAGGAAGCATGGGAAACCTTGAAACATTTTATAAAAGAGAAGAGAAAGTGAAAAATGTGCATCTTTAAACTTTAAGAGGTGAGTTTGAATCATTACACATGAAAAAACTCAAATTGATTTTAGATTATTTTTCAAGAGTTCTGATCGTTTCAAATCAACTAAGAAGAAATGGTAAGAAGATAGAAGATATAAGAATTATGGAAAAAATATTTCTCTTATTAAGCCTAAGATTTGAGTGCATAGTTAAGACAATTAAAGAGAAGAAAGACTTGAAGGCTATGATAATTGAGCAACTTCAAAGTTTGTTGCAAGCCTATAAAGAGAAACATTAAAAGAAACAAGGGATCAATGATAGCTCCTCAAGATGCAAATCAAGGAGAAGACAAGAAGTTAAGGCAATGAGATAGGACAATGGTCTTGAAGTAGATGTAGAGGTCAAGAAAAGGTAGAGCACATAGTTGTGGACAAGGCTGGAATTTCAACGACAACAATTCACGAGGTTGGAATTCCTACGACAACAACTCCAACTATAAAAGAAGAGAAAGCTAAATTAAAGGATTAGGAAGGGAAAAACCAAAATTGAGGTATGACAAATCCTAAGTACAAGGCTACAATTGTCAAGGGTTTGGGCATTACACTTTAGAATATAGAGCTCTATGTTGATGAGAAATTGAATTATATTGAAGAAAAGAATGAAGAAGATGGTACAATTTTACTGATACATAATAACACCAATAGAGGTCAAGCAAATGTATGGTATCTTGACATAGGTACTAGCAATCACACGAGCAGAAATAGAAATATGTTCGTGGAATTGAATGAAATTAATGAAAAACAATATTGCTTTTGGAGATATTTCAAAAGTATTAGTGAAGGGTAAAGGTAATATTCTTTTTCGTATAAAGATAGTAGTAACCAATTGATTTCAAATGTTTACTATGTGCCTAATATAAAAGGTATCATCCTCAATTTAGGCCAACTCTTGGAAAAAGGCTATGATATTCACTTAAAAGATAACAATTTTTTTTTCTAAAAAATGGCAAAGGAAATCTAATTACGAAGGTGAAAATGTCAAAAAATAGTTATTATCTTTGAGTATTCAAAATGATCTTACAAAGTGTTTAAACACTTATTACAAGAATGCATTATAGCTTTTACGTCTTTGATTTGGGCATCTTAACTTTGGAGGATGGGAGTTACTATCCATGAAGAATTTGGTTAAAGGCTTACCATGCATCAATAACCCTAATCAACTTTGCAAAGAATGCTTATTAGGGAAGCAATTTAGAAAAGCTTTCTAAAATAATCAAACTCAAAAGCAAACAAGCTGTTCAAGCTCGTTCACGCAGATGTTTATGGCCCAATCAAACTAAGCTCTATTAGTAAAAGTAACTATTTTCTTCTCTTTACAAATGACTTTGAAAAAAAAACACTTGAGTGTACTTTTTGAAGTAGAAGTTAGAAGTTTTTGAAGCTTTTAAAAAGTTCAAAACTGCAGTGGAGAAAGAAAATAGTTACAAGATTAAAGCCATAAGATCTGATTAAAGAGGAGAATTCACTTCCAAAAAATTCTAAGAGTTTTTTGAAGCAAATGAAATTCGATATCCTTTGACTTTTCTATGATTCTCCCAACAAAATAGCATAATAGAAAGGGAGAATAGAACCAGCCCCCAAGGGCGTGATCGAATTGGCTGGCAGTGATTCTATCACCCTTCAAGACTCGAGTTTGATACTTGGGGATGGTAAGGGAGATAAAAATTGTATTTGTGCTTACTTACCCCCCCTTACCTTTAAAAAAAAAAGGGAGAATAGAACTATTGTTGACATGGCAACAAGCATGCTGAAAAGAAAAAGAGTGCCTAAAGAATTTTGGGCTAATGTTGTTACATGTGCAGTTTACCTGTCTAAAAAATCTCTAATAAGAAGTGTATGGGGCAAGACATCACAAGAATCATTGAGTGGCAGAAAGCCATACATCTCCCATCTAAGAGTTTTTGGAAGCATATCTCATATATATGTATCAGATGAAAGAAGAACCAAGCTAGATGACAAAAGCAAAAATTTTATCTTCATTGGCTATGACAACAATTTTAAAGAATGCAAAATGTACAATCCAAATAACAAGAAGATCATAATTAGTCGAGATGTAATTTTCAATGAAAAAGGAAAATAGGATTTCGGCTTTCATGTAGATGACCTTAACTTCTTTCCATTTGAAGAAAATGAACAAATAAAAGAGAAAAACAACAAGAGTTGGCTACTATACCTACCTCTCCAGCTTTAACCACTTATAAAGATTCACTACTATCATTTTTGGCGGAGAGAGATGCAACACGCATAAGAAGTTTACAAGATTTTTATAAAGTAATGAAGAGATTTGACAACCTCACTCTCTTTTGCCTCTTTACTAATTGTGAGCTTGTAAACTTCCAAGAAGTTGTATAAGATAAGAAGTAAGGAAAAGCAATAGATGAAGAAATCAAAGTCATTATGAAGATGACACTTAGGAACTTGCCACTCTTCTCAATGGTCATAAAGCCATCGGTGTCAAATGGGTGTGCAAGATGAATAAAAATGCCCAAGCTGAGGTTGAAAAGCACAAGGCAAGGCTAGTTAGAAAAAGGTTATAATCAAAAAGCCGGCATAAACTTTAATGAAGCATTTGCTCCTATTGCCGCTAAGACTAGTTAACACGACTTAAAAGTGATTTTCAACTCCCAAGTATAAGAGTGTCTTGCTATATTATAACATGGTGAGTCCGAGGTCGATACACAAAAAAGATTTAATTTGTTTATTTTATTTTTTCTAAAAATAAAAATAAAACTTGAATATATGAGACTTAATTTAAGTGAAACTATGAAATTAAATTAGTTAGGATTATGGATCTACTCTTAGTAGCAAATAAAATTTAACAAATTCTTTTTTCTATTTTTATTTAAATTTATTGCCCAAAAGATTAATTATATAAATTATTATGATTTTCCCATTAATTTTATTATGGATTAAATATTTATTGTGCCAAAATTTAATTTATTTACAATAAATCAAAATACCATGTTACCATATCTTATATTAAGATATTATGAATTTATTGTGCCAAAATCTATTTTTTTGTCTACAATAAATCAAAATTTCAAAATATAAAATATGTATAAAATTAATTAGAAAATAATTTAATTTATATAATTAAAAATAGAATTTGATTAATTCATATTTATTTCTCAAGAGTTTCACCTTACCCTAACTATTAGTATTTAACTAAGCATGATTGAAATAAAAATAATTCTAAAAATTAAATTACTCATAATTAAAAGGAAATAAAACAACTAAAATTGAAAATAAAACTAATATTTATTTATGAAAATAATTAAAAAAAATATTATAACACACATGGCAAAGAGGATTACAAGGAGATTGAGAGAATTTGAGAAGAAGAGAGATAATTAAAAACACAAAAATGATGCTCTATTTATAGAGAAATATATTTATAATCTAGTATTTTGCGGTCTATGATAAGTTTGATGCATGCGCTTTACATAATCATTAGATCAAGATCCAATGGCCGGTCAAACTTAAAAAGTCAACCTTACACGTGGCATCATATGAAATGTCTGATTTGATCAAAGAACGATTTAGATTTTGCGTGTTAATGGGTGGATCGGCTCGACCCGAATACAAAGATTCGGATCCTTCAACTTGCTTCACCAACCATTGCCACGTGGCACAATGTTGGCCATTGAATTATGAACGGTTGAGATTTAGTCAAAATTGACAGCTATCTAGTGCATTCATGTCTATTGTAAGCTCATTTTATCATCCAATCAATGCATAGTCAATTGAAAAAGTCAACTTTTCTTTTAAAATCTATATTTTAAGCTGGTCTTGACTCATCCTAAAGTTTTCGAACCTCCGGAATCTAAATTTGACATTTATTTCTTTGTTTGAAACCTTGAATTACATGAAATTAATATTTTACCTAATAAATACATAAAAATACTCAAAATTAAATATAATTAAAATATAATTAATAATTCTTAATATATTACATAAATACAAATATAAATTATAATATATACACAAAATAACATATTTATCCCTTAATAAACATACAATTTTTAACACTAATCACACCCCCCAACCATCTTATGGTTAGTCTTTAGCAATTAAAGCGTTATATTAAATTAAGATTTATAAAATTCACATGCAAGTTAATAGTTATTCATCGACCCTTTAAATTACCAAATAAATGAACTCTTCCAAATTTCTTTAACTTTTTGTTGTTGACTCATTATCCAGGACATCACCAAATATTCTTTTGTGCTCAAGTCATTAACACAATACTTATGGGGCTTCATTAAAAGAAAACAATATTTTCATTCTAAAATTTAATAGAAACTCTATCTTTAGGCAGTAGTTTATTCACATATATTTTAAAATATTATATTTTTAACCCATGTAGCGAGCTTTAGGCCAGTGACTCCCTGACCAATTGACCTTGTGGCACCAGGGGTTGAAACACCCCTACAGACTTAATTACTCGGGTTTTATAAATAAGTAAATAATATATCTATAACCCAGGTAGCGAGTTTTAGGCTAGTGACTCCCGCACTGGTTGGCCTTGGGAGCCTAGGTGTTGAAACAGTTTTATAGACTTAATTACTCGTGTTTTAGATATAGAAAAAGTAGACATTCAATTTTTTTTTCTTTTTTTTTTTGCAATATACATTTTCTACTACCTTAGATATCGTCTCTAATAAATTAAAAAAAAATGTTGAAAAAACTTTAACTTACAACCCACTAGTATATGTTGCAGTGTGTGTGTGTGTATAGAATGATTTAATAATACCTGTTAAATGAGTAAACAAAATGACTTAATAACCAATTGGAGAGTTCAAAAATTTGAGTAATTCAAAGAAAGAGAGAACACAAACAACTTACTATGAATTTAAAAATCAAAATATAACACAATAGAACTATTAGGATACATATCAAAAGTCGTGACTCTTTACACAGCCATCCTAGACACAAAAAAATTGTTATTGTTTTTTTTTTTTGAAAAATAGATAAACACATCTATTTATAATGTACATTACTATCCCTTCCCCCCAACCTAATTCAAACATTATTCATAATTTAAAGATATGCATGCAAAAAGGTAAAAAAGATAAAGAAAACATAAAAAATAAAGATAAGATAAGAAAGATCACACTTGAATTGACTGCAGAAGCTTGAAGAAGATGACCCCAAAAAAAAAACTTTAAGAATAAGAAGATGCGTTTCTAGGAGTATTACACTCTATGTTCTACCATCTTCGACTTTAGATTTATTCAAAGTTAGTTTTACAACATCACCAGGATTGAAAATTCGACAATTATCAACTATTTCCTCCCCCCAACTAGATT
The DNA here is from genome assembly GCA_030449905.1 of Luvunga scandens. Taxonomy (NCBI): domain Eukaryota; kingdom Viridiplantae; phylum Streptophyta; class Magnoliopsida; order Sapindales; family Rutaceae; genus Luvunga; species Luvunga scandens. The sequence continues at coordinate 482,496 of JASUUG010001019.1, read as the reverse complement.
GAGACAATGTCCTTAATGTCTTAAAGGAAAGAAGTAGAGTTTAGAAGACATTATTTGACCATTCCTAGAAAATGATCACAAATGAAGAGTTAAATCAAATTTGTACTTCTTACGAGGGCTATGGTCACATCATTAGTCAACCATTCCAATGCCAAAGTCCTAGGATTTGGCTCTAGTTTGTAAGGTTGTAAAAGATCAAGTAACTCATTAGCAGTAAAAGCACAAACAAAGAGTGTTTTCGCAGAAATTTGAATAAAATGATTTTTAATGAATGTTAGCAAGTCATCATAAAGTTATTAACATTTAACAAACTGATGGATTTTTTACGAATGTTCAAACTGGTCCAAGATGCAAATGTAATCAGTGCCTCTAGAGTTGCAAGATCTAATGGCAAGAAAATAAAAGCATCAGCATGATTTACCATTTCAGTTATTCTCTCCTGCATACCTGAGACAACCATTTCTTCTCCAATTGGTGGGCCAGGTATACATAATAGAGGTTTTAAAGCTTGTGGAATAATGCCTAGCACTTGGTTTCCTCTAATAAAAACAGCTTATGATACAAGCTTTGATAACCCTCGGTTACCTCCTCCATATACAAAGTGTAGTTTTCTTTCAACTATGACATGACCAAGATGTACAGTTGCCTTAACAAACTCCTTGTATTTTCTATAATGAAATCCATAAAGCACATAAATGTTTTTGAATTGTATACTTGAAGATGATGCCATTGGAAAAAATTTCAAAAACAAGTTGTAAATATTTGAAAAATGAGCTCATATTTAAAGATTCTGGCGGCAGACATAATGATATACAGCTATAAATAGGTTGGTGTATTTGTCAAATGACGCATAAAGCTTGTGGCTTAATAATTTAAAAGCAAACAATAAAAAGAAAAAAATAAATAGTGACTAAAAACAAACAGTAAAAGGAAAACGTATAATAATTAGATATAAAGATCAAACCATTAACTATAAGAATACAAACGATAAAAAAACAACAAAATAAAATGATATGTAATGGTAGTTGTGATTGTGGGTTACATCTTCTTTTGGTTTTACGTTTAGTAACGGATTGAACACCCTCTATGGGTCGGGGACAGGCTTCCCATCTAATTTTCTTATAAACTGGCAAACATGGTCTTTTTGAGTCAGATTCCTAAGGCTCAACTGTGCATTTTCTTTTTGGAATAGTCCCAATAAGTTTTGAATCTCATGTTGCACATATCCGCTTCGATGCGTCTCAAGAGATAGTAAGATATCATCCAATGATTCTTTACTCAGACCATCTTTAACAAATTTAGTTTTATCTTTTCGAGTATAAAAAACCATTCCTAAAGATTCATAAACTTCTTGCTTGCAACTAAGTCTTACACGTTATAACAGTCAGAGCCAACTAAGCTCGTCAAATTCTAGTTTTTTAGTATCATTTTGTAAAGTATGAGCAGAGTCAAATAAAAAATTTATATTAGAAGTATCATGTTCAAGTTGCTTATTTAATTCAATTGAATTAACCAAACAAAAATCACTAAGTTCAGAAAAATTCCCTTTTTGAATATTTTCCTTTATACAAGATTCAAGCAATTCCTTTTGTTGATCAGTATCATCTTCATTCTCATTTTCTTCATTAGGTTGTCTACACATGTTAAAAACATTCAACTCTAAAGTTATATTTCCGAATGACAAATTCATTAAACCATTCATACAATTAATCAAAGCATTAGCAGTTGCTAAAAATGGTCAACCCAAAATTACAGGAATTGGTTTGTAATTATTCACAACAGGTTCAGTTTCTAAGACAATAAAATCCACAGGGTATAAAAATCTATCAACTTGCACTAAAACATCTTCCACTATTCTTTTTGGTACTTTAACTGATTTGTCGGTAAATAAAAGTGTAGTTGAAGTTGATTTTAGCTCATTAATATTAAGTTGAACATAAACTGAATATGGAAATAAATTAACACTAGCACCAAGGTCTAGTAAAGCATGTTGAATTTTGTGATCACCAATAATACAAGAAATAAGAGAACAACTAGGATCTTTATATTTAACCTTATTATTAGTAGATAGAATTGTACTTACCCGTTTGGCCATGAAAGCACTTTTTTTTATCTTCAATTTCCTCTTGACAGTTCATAAATCTTTTAAAAATTTGGCATATGAAAGTACTTGCTTGATTGCATCTAACAAAGGAATGTTAACTTTCACTTGCTTGAAGATTTCATAAATTTCAAAAGAGTGGTTTGATTTTCTAGGTTTATTCAATGCTTGTGAAAATGGTGGTTTAGATGGAACAATAGTTATTTCTTCACTAGGTGTAAGTTTATTTAGTCCCTCCTTACCCTTTGAATTTTCATCTTCACAAGTTTTAGGAATAGCCTATCAACAACCTTACCACTGCGAAGAGTTATAACTGAATTAGCTTGGTCTATTATTGGATTTTGTTGAATCTTGGGATTTGGTTGTGGTTGAGCTTGAAATTTTTCTTTTTCTTGAATTGAGTGTAGAAGCAATTTTAGCAATAGTATCTTTCAAATCAGAAAAGGTTTGTGCATTTTGATTGTTAATAGCATCTTGCTTCCTAATGACTAAATGCATTGTATCTTCCAAATTTTTCCATGGTGGTAGAGCATATGGTGCATAAGGCTGAGTATTTTGAAAATTTTGTGGAGGTGGTGCTTGTAAAGATTATGCATTGTTATTATTTCTCCAACCAAGATTATAAGTCTGTGAATATGGGTTTGGCTTATTAAAAGTGTTAATAGCATTTGCTTGATCATACAAACATTCTTTAAGTGCAGGCAAAGTGGGATAATCTTGAGTCAAATGATTATTAGAACTACAAACATTACATGCAATTTCTTTAATAGATTCCACTGGATCACTTTTTTTATTTTCTAAAGCTTCAACCTTCCTAACTAGGGATGCAAATTTTACTTGTAAATCATGATCTTCGCTAAGATTATGGATTCCTCTACTGGATGGAGATGGTTGTGGTTTATTTGTCAATTCAAAAATTCCAACAGTATCCCAATGTTGTGCATTTTCAGCTAATTGGTCAAGATAATCTAATGCATCTTCAAGATTTTTATCTCTAAATTCACCATTACACATCATTTCTACAACTTGTCTACTTTGGGGTGTCAAACTGTTGAGTGTTAAAAAGTGTATATTTATAATAGAGAAAATCATCATTTTACACTCCAAGTCTCACTAATTTCCCTACTTCTATGTCTTTAAGTTCCTTGTGATTTAATTATGTATGTTTCATTTTAATTAAGTATTTTATGTATTTTAAGGGACATCATGGTCATTTCAAAATGAACGAGAGATCAGATAGAAAAACGGACAGCAATTTTGAACTCAGGACAATCGAAAACCTTAAGAGGAGCATAAAAAAATAAATGGTACTGTTCATATATACGGAATTGTTCATATATACGTTATTGTTCATGACACTGTTCACCTATACTATATGATTACGTGGCAGCATTTGATTGGACGAATGATGTGGCATTGACTGATGATGTGGTGTTGACTGATAACGTGTCACGATCCTATTGAACTAAAATGCTAATGTTGCGTTGATCAACGACGTGACAATATGATAGTGGACCAAAAAAATGTGCGTACGGTACATGAATATACACGGAATGACAGCCCTGATGATGTGTTCTATCCAATAAGAACTTGTCATGTGGTGCAATCCTAAGCGTCCAAATTGTTTTAATCCGATGGCCATTATTTACTCATTGTATCTATAAAAATAGGGCTCCCCCCTCCCCCCTAATTTGACACCCCTAAATCTATTTTTTAGTTCCATTTTCTGTAATTCCATCTCTATCTTGTATTTTCTATGTATTTTAATAAAATTTTTATTTTACCCCTAGTTCAATTATGTGTAGCTAATTTTCTTTCAAGTTTGGGTTGAAAGTGAAGTCTCAACATGCTCCATGGGCTTAATTTGTTAAATTTACTTTTTCTTCCCCTCTAATTTTTGTGGATGTTTTGACTTTTCGTAGACAGATAGTAATAATCTTGTCCAGATATCGGTTGGTATAACCATCTCCCTAGGCAAGGTTATTACTATTTGGCACAGGAAGTACTTAGCATCATATCTATTATGGTGAGGTTTATGAGGAGTGAAAAATTCCTCTTTATGATTTAATTGGCACTAATAAAGAATGTTAAGCCGATAGTGCATGTTGAGTATAGATTCGGAGATCAAAGCACTTCATTTTAATAGTTTATTCCTACCGCTCTAATTTAAATCATAAGATAGCCTATATCTCTTTCATTAAAAATCCAACCACCAACTCAAAAAATTTATTCTACATGCAATTAAAATTCACTTCCTTATGAGATCGACACTCGTCACCGTTGATCTATTCTATAATAGATTCGTGCGCTTGTGAGTTCAATAAGATTTGCACAACATCAAACTCTCATAGAAATAAGTGACCAATCACCAAGTTTCAAAACCATGGTGTGGACATATGTTAAGCAATTCTTTAAATCTATCCCAACATTGGTACAATGTTTCTCCATTTTTTTTTAGTGAACGAAGTGACTTGTCTTTTAAAAGAATTGCTTTTATAAGGTGGAAATTTTTTTTTCAAAAATTGTTCTTGCATGCTATTCTAAGTTCTTATTGATCAAGATTTAAGGTTTTGTAGCTAGGTTTTACCTTTATCTTTTAATGAAAACGGAAAAAGCTTTAATCTAATTATGTTCATGCTATAATTTTGGTCTGTGTATGTATTACAAACTTCCTCAAAATCTCTTAGATGCAAGTATGGATTCTTAGATTCTAAACCATGAAATGCTGGTAAAAGTTGGATAATACCTAATTTGAAATTAAATCGTACTGTTTCTGGAGGAAATACTATACACGAGGGGGCTTCGGTTCTTGTTGGATTCATGTAGTCTCTCAAGGTTCTAGGTTGATTTTGATAATTTGCATTATGTTGAGAATGATTGTCTCCCTAATCAATTTGAAGATTAAGTTGGTCCAAAAGGTTTTCGTCTTGGATCTTAGCCATGATTGGTGGCGGTGATTGAGATCTACGAATTAATCTACCACTTAAAGTTCGAGACCAACGTCTCATGATATGATGATGATGATGTGTGTGTGAAATTATAGTGTAAAAATGATACACAAAAATAAATAAATAAATAAATGAAAAATACACAAAATAAAAGCAAACTGAAAGTTAAATAAACAAGAAAAAATATGAAATGAAAATAAATAAAATAAAAATTAATTAACTAAAATTAAATAGGCGATTGAACCTGTCATATAAAAAAATAAATGTGAAAATTAAATTACAAAAATTAAAAGAAAAAAGAAGGAATATTTACCTCAAGGTGTAGACTTTTTTTCTTTTTCTTTTAAAAAATTACCAACCAATTAAATGATTAATTCAAATTGTTAGGCCTTTGTTGTAATTTTTAAAGTCAATATTTAGTTTATTGAATCCAAATAAGGTCAAAATAGGATCCAAATAAATCAAAATAAGGTCCAAATAAGTCCAAGGATATTCCAAAGAAGTTCAAGTTATAAGTCCAAATTTGATTATTATGGGGAAATTTCGGCAAGGGATTAATCGTATATTTCTTAGAATTTTGTGGTCAAACTGCAATTATGAGAAGAAGGAGCTGGAGAAAAAAATTTTTTGTGGTGAAAGTGAAATTCTGAAGAATTTTAAGGACAGAACAAAATTTTAAAAAAGAAAAATGACGTAAATGAAAATTTACAAAAAAAAAAGGAATAAAAACAAAACAAAATAAAACAAAATAAATATCTTTTCCCGGCAACGCCACCAAAAACTTGACACGACTTAAAAGTGATTTCCAACTCTCAAATATAATAGTGTCTTGTTTTATTATAACTCGGTGAGTCTGAAGTTGATCCACACAGAAAAGATTTAATTTTTTATTTTATTTTTTCTAAAAATAAAAATAAAACTTGAATATATGAGACTTAATTTAAGTGAAACTATGAAATTGAATTAGTTAGGGTTATAGATCCACTATTAATAGTAAATAAAATTTAAAAAATTCTTTTTTCCATTTTTATTTATATTTATTGCCCAAAAGATTAATTATATAAATTATTATTATTATCCCATTAATTTTATTATGGATTAAGTATTTATTGTGCTTTTCATTTAATTTGTCTACAATAAATGAAAATACCATGTTACCATATCTTATATTAAGATATTAAGAATTTATTGTGCCAAAATCTAATTTTTTTCTACAATAAATCAAAATTTCAAAATATAAAATATGTATAAAATTAATTAGAAAATAATTTAATTTATATAATTAAAAATAGAATTTGATTAAATCATATTTATTTCTCAAGAGTTTCACCTTACCCTAACTATTATTATTTAACTAAGCATGATTGAAATAAAAATAATTCTTAAAATTAAATTACTCATAATTAAAAGGAAATAAAACAACTAAAATTGAAAATAAAACTAATATTTATTTATGAAATAATTATACAAAATATTAAAACACACCTGAAAAAGAGAATTACAAGGGGATTGAGAGAATTTGAGAAGAAGAGGGATCATTAAAAACACAAAAATAATGCTCTATTTATAGAGAAATAAATTCATAATCCAGTACTTTGCAGTCTATGATAAGCTTGATGCATGCGCTCCACATAACCTTAGATCAAGATCCAACAACTGGCCAAACTTAAAAAGTTAACCTTACACGTGACATTATATGAAACGTCCGATTTGATCGAAGAACGGTTGAGATTTGGTGGGTTAATGAGTGGATCGGGTTGACTCAAATACAAAGATTTGGATACTTCAACTTGCTTCACCAACCACTGCCATGTGGCACAATCTTTGCCATTGAATTATGAATGATTGAGATTTAGTCAAAATTGATAGCTATCCAGTGCATTTATATATATTGTAAGCTCATTTTATCATCCAATCAATGTTTGGTCAATTGAAAAAGTCAACTTTCCTTTTAAAAATTGTACTTTAAGCCGGTCTTAACCCATCCTAAGGTTTTCGGACCTCCAGAATCCAAATTTGACCTGCATTTCTCTGTTTGAAGCCTTGAATTATATGAATTAATATTTTACCTAATAAATACATAAAAATACTCAAAATTAAATATAATTAAAACATAATTAATAATTCTTAATATATTACATAAATACAAATGTAAATTATAATATATGCACAAAATAACATTTTTATTCCTTAATAAACATACAATTTTTAATACTAATCACTAGTCATTCTAAAAGAAGTAGAAGATTTTCCAAATAGATGTGAAGTCGGCTTTCTTAAATTGGATTCCTCGCAGAGGAAGTCAACATCAAACAACCATTACGTTGTGTGATGAAATGGTATAAGGATAAAGTTTTATGATTGAAGAAACCTTTATAGGTTAAAGCAAGCACCAAGTGCATGGAATAACAAAATTGACAAGTATTTTCAAGAGAATGGCTTCATTAAATGACTATATAAGCATGCTCTTTGTGTCAAAGACAGAGATATTTTGATTGTTTGTCTGTATGTGAATGATCTCATCTTTAATGGAAATAATCCAAGCTTATTTGAAGAGTTCAAGAGAGTGATGACAAGGGTTTAAGATGATTGATATCAGACTTGTGGCGTATTATCTTAGTATTGAAGTTAAGCGAAAGGAAGAAGACATTTATTTCTTAAGAAAGCTACGCAAAGGAAATACTCAAAAAGTTCAAAATGAATTAATGTAAGCCAATAAGCACGCCAATGGAATGCAGAGTCAAGTTGTCAAAACATGATAAAGGAGAAAGAGTAGATTCAACACTTTCTAAGAGTCTAGTTAGAAGTTTCACTATTTAACTTACACAAGGCTTGACATTTTCTACGTTGTTGTACTAATTAGTCATTATGTAGAGTCTCCCACTATCACTCATTTTAATGCCACAAAGAGAATCCTTCGCTATTTAAAGGCACTATTAACTTTGGCTTATTATACTAAGTTTCTAATGACTATAAGCTCAATGGATATAGTAATAGTGACAAGAGTGGAGACACAAATGATCAAAAGAGTACCATTGATTTTGTGTTCTTCATGGGAGATACTGCTTTCACATAGATGTCGAAGAAGTAACCAATCATTACACTTTCTACCTATTAAGCTGAGTGCGTAACTGCTACATCAAGTATTTGTTATGCAATCTGGCAAAGAAATTTACAAATGGAGTTGGGTTTGTCACAAGAATAACCCACGGAGATTTTCATCATCAACAAGTTAACAATTGCCTTAGCTAAGAATCTTGTCTTCCATGACCAAAGTAAGCATAATTACACTTGCTACCATTTTATACGAGTTGCCCCGAGAACTTATAATACGGATGTCGAAACGGGGGATAGTACCCAAGGAAGTGGGGGCAAAGTGGCTGTTTTCGCTGGATCAGCCGGTGTGGCTGCCGTACCTACTGCAGCTGCTGTTACTATCATCAGCAGTGATGGTGGTGGTGGATGCTGTGGCGGTGGAGTGTGTGGTGGTGGAGGGTGTGGCGGCGGAGGGTGTGGTGGTGGAGGTTGCGGTGGTGGTTGCGGAGGGTGACATTGGTCAACACGAATGTTGTTTATGCTATAACCAACAACTATATCTTTGGTGTCTCTTTGTTTGCTGCCATATGGTGGAATGCTGTGCTTTAAATAAAATTTAGTTCTAAGATAAGGAACTAATTTGTATACATAAATAGTCAACGGATAATGCGCTCTCTTCCAAGCATTCTTGTTCATCAAAATAAAAAAAAAACAATAACAGAAATGCCTGTAATAAAAGCTTCGTTCAACTTCAATTAATAATTCTCAATGCAGTTTAAAATAAAATAAGCATTTTCAATTTCACAGAGCATCACAGGTTACATATAGTCCCAAGCTGTGCAAAGCCGTTTCCCCAACTACCGTTTTGGCCCAGAACAAGATTTTAAGGAACAATGAGGTGAAACAAACAAAACTTCTGCGGTTACAAAAGATCCGTACAGTTGAGTTTCTCCTTGATCCCCTCAGTAAAGAAAAAAAGCTCTGCACATTCTGGTTCTACCAATCTTCCTTCATAAATGAAAACCAAGTGACACTAAACCAAGTGACACTAAATATATGCAACTACAGAAAGATGAAAGCTCACGCCGATGAGTTGATTGTCAGTGGTTCAGTAATTGCAGCAATTCTATTTCTGATTAGTTTCCACAAAAGAGGCCGCAGAAAGAAACGTATTGCACATCCTACAGCTGCAAAAGGTAAAGACAACACTTTGCCTAGTGATGGACATCACGATGCTCAAGATCTGAATGTGGACACCGATGGTGAGGCAAAAGATGTTGGCACAGCATTTGTAGCTGAAGCAGCTTTAGTTGCTGTCATAACTGCAGCCGTTGTAGCTAATTTAAGCAGCGAGGTAGAAGTTGGACCTAGCAATAGTAGTGGAGGGGATAATGCCTCATATAGCAGTGCAGATGGTGATGGTTATGGTGTTGGTGAAGGTGGAGGTGGAGCTGGTTGTGGATCTGGTCGAAATTAATTTGTACAGAAACTTTTTCAATATCAATTATCCTGTATGCTGTACTGAAAAACTTTTGAAGTAATTTCTTATCAATCTGGGTTTTCTTAAGAGCCTGAATATCCTGTTCTTTAGATACTAGCATACAAATTTTTGTGTATTCATCTTTCCTTTTACTGATATTCCCTTTCACTTTCAGCATATAAAATTTTGTGCAATTGGATGTCAATCCCTATCTTACCCATTTAGCATTTGATAAAAAAAGCCAGCAAAAAACTACAATGTGCGATGCTTTGCACCAGTAAAGGTGAATGCAGCAGCTGTGCTCATACAGCTTTATCTTCTTTATTACATTTCCTAAATTTGTAAGAAGATTAAAATTATGGCATGCGTTAAGAATTAAATAAGCAATTGACAGAGCATAAAAAATAAGCTGTCCCCCAACCAATACTTGCCTGTTTACTTGCAATGAAGTTCACCTAGCATGTTGCTGCAAGATTCCCTCCCTAGAACACATCATTGCCAAATGCCCGTTCACTCTACCTTCTTTCACAGATGAAACCATGACAGTCTTTGTCTTTCCACGGTGGCCTATTGCTGGTCAATAATTTCAATCTGAAAGGTTTTTATTTGGCTGCCATGATTAAAAAAAAAAAATCATTAGTTTACTTCCATTTTTCAGCCTGATTCAACCATTATAAATAGGTCATTTACTTTCCCAAGTTAAATATAAGTAGGGCAAGAGCACAAAAATATATGCAAACAAAATGAAACAACAACCAATTTGCAAGTACAAATTACATAAACACAATGGGAGAGAACAAGGAATTAACATAAAGCAGGACCTTCTGGACATTTATATGTCCAATATTAAGTAGATGTACTGATTCATAAATTGGTTTACCTGTTTTACTTTCCTTCTATTGGTTGTCATAAGAGCAACATCCATAGGAATTTTTATATGTGAATCTTACAAAGTACAAAAAAAAAAAAAAAACAATTACTGGAGGTTGATGACGAAACAATAAAATTGGTTATAATCTTCAAGATAGGTCTAAATGAAATGCTTTTTAGATAGAGTAATTTGAATTAATGCTGCTGCAAAATAATCAGAAAATCAGATAAGGAATCATACAACAAAGAAGCATCAATACAGATTAAAAGGACATATAATGTATATATAAAGGAGCATGACCCTCAAATTAAGTTATAAATGCCATAGTTAAGAAAGCATGCCGTGATAAACACATGGTTGAGAAAGCTCACAGGAATTAACAGTCCATTCGAGCAGCTGCGCTGCCCACAGCTATATTATAGGAGAAATTTTCTCCTACACTAGAGGTATGGGGTTGCTCTGCATAGAACATATGCTTCTCAGTAACCAAAAAATGCTTATAGTTTTGATCCTGGCAGAGTTGTATATCTCATCAGACGCTCTGGCTAGGGTCAAAAGAGTAGCTAAACTCAAGCATCAAACTCCCCTATGCCCAGAACATATAGCAGAAACCAAGAAGCCTTCTTGAAGAAGAAATTTCCTACCCACTGCAAGATAATGGTATTTTTTCCTAATTGTTGAAGAATGTCTCAGTACTTCAGAGTATAAGCAGAAGGCAAAAACTCACAATTTACTTCCAAACAAAACCACATCTACAGATGATAGAGATGGATGGCTTCCATAGATCTTTATCAATAAAATTGCAATGTCAATGACCCCAAAAAGTTTTCAAGGCATCAATCAAACTCAAAAGGAGACCAGTCATTGCTTAAGCCAATCAAACTCTTTTATTTCTTTTGAAATTGTCTGCAGTGTAACTTCAATCTCTTTCAGGTCCAAGCAGGATTTCCCTCCTGCAAGAAACAATTCAACTTTGTCTTTCAGAATAATCCAGCTGCAACCTGGACTTTTCCTTATCCTTTTCAATTTCTTTTTCATTCTTACTCTGTTCCCATCTCTCTTTTTTCCTATAACAGAATATAAGTCAGACAAGACCACATAAGGGGTCGCATTATCAGGCTCCAATTCCATAAGGTGTTGTGCTGCAAGCTTTGCAAGATCAAGATTGAAGTGGGTTCTGCTAGCACCAAGGAGAGCTCCCCAGACTCCAGCAGGGGGCTCAAAAGGCATCAAATTTATGAAATCAATAGCTTCAACGAGTGACCCAGCTCGAGCTAGGATATCAACCATGCATACATAGTGTTCAGGCCCTGGTTCTATACTATATAAAGTTTTCATTGATTTGAAATAATTGAATCCTTCTTCTACCAATCCCACATGATTGCACGCTGATAAAACACTAAGAAAGGTAATTTGATTTGGCACTAGCCCGTCATCTTTCATCTTCCTAAATAAGTTAAGAGCTTCTTCTCCCAATCCATTTTGAGCAAATCCATTAATCATTGAGTTAAAAGAAACAATATTTCTTTCATCGATATTAGCAAAGATCCGATAAGCATCAGCCACATTTCCACACTTTGAATACAACGAAACCAGCGAATTTTGAATGGACACATCAGATTCAATATTCATCTTCACTACATGAGCATGGATCTGTGACCCCTGATTTAATGTTGCCGTAGCAGCTGATGCACTAATTACGCAGCTCAAAGTCAACTGGTTTGGCCTAACGTCTTCTCGAAGCATCTCAATGAACCAGCGAAAAGCCTCCTCATACTGCTCATTATTCACAAAACCTGAAATAACAGCTGTCCATGTAACATCATCTTTCTCTGGCATCATATTGAACAATTCTAAAGATTTTTCAAGATTCCCTTTGCTAGAAAATCCAGTAATCATGGTAGTCCAAGAAACAAAATCTTTTCCAGGCATCCTTTCAAAAAGTCTACAAGCTTCCTCAATTTCACCATTGTGAACATAACCTGATATCAATGAGTTCCAAGAAACCACATCTCTTTTACTCATCATGGAAAACACTTTATTAGCTTCATCCATGAATCCTAACCTACTATACATTGTAATTATTGAATTTCCTAAAATGATACCATAATCAAATCCGAAGCGGAAAACTATCCCATGTACCTGTACACCCTCTCTATATCTACAAAATCTACCACAAGCTTCAAACACTATAGTCAATGTAGTAGAATTAAATGCCATACCTCCTCTTCTCATGCTATGAAACAAACCAAACCCGTTTTCAAAACAATCCACTTTCATATACCCATCAACCATTGCAGTCCAAGTGACCACATTTTTTTCTGACATTTTCTCAAGAATTTCTCTAGCCTCATTAACCCTTCCATTCTTGCAATACCCATCAACCATTGAGCTCCAAGCAACCACATCTTTCTCCACCATAGCCTCAAAAATCTGAGCCGCATCTTCCAATCTTCCCTCCTTCAAATACCCACTTATCAAAGCATTCGAACAAACCGAGTCACGCCACCTAGCAGGCATATTCACATATAACTCTTCAGCCTCATCAAACATTCCTCTCCGAACAAAACCCGTGATCATGGCAGCGTAAGACACCGCGTTTCGCACTGGCATAGCGGCAAAAATCTCAAAAGCTTCATATATACTACAATTGTTGTTAATGTAAGCAGTGATCATCGCATTATACGATGCAGAGGTTCTATCAGGCATTTCGTCGAACAGTTTGCGGGCTTTCGCGATTTGGCCATTTTGTGCATAGGCTGTAAGCATGGCTGTGTAAGTGACAGTGCTTTTGTGGGGCATGCGATTGAATATTGACTCGGATTCTTGGACGTTTCCTTGTCTTCCATTAATGCTGATCTGGTTGTTGCAGTAGACAACAAAGTTGCTATTATTAGGACGGGCTTTATGACGCTGGTGGGCAAAATTTGAATAGTCAAGTGAAAATTTTACGCAATACGAGTGTTTACATACAATGGCAGCTGCTCGTTTATAAAGCATGGTGCATGGTAAAAGAGTTCCAAGGACAGTTTTGTGCTTATTAATTGTTACAATTTTAGACGCTGTACTCAATTTTATCTATGGGCTACTGAGTTTATGAAGTCTTTTATTGAACACAGAGGTCAGACCAGAATTAGGGCTTTTTTGAAGATCTCACAAACAATTTGGGTTAGTTTAGATTAGCAGAAACATCAGGGGAATGGGATTATTATTTACTAAATATTGAAGAAAGATTATTCGCTGCACCACAACTGTTTCTTCATATATATATTTCATCATAAAATTTTTTTTACTTGTTCTATACCCCATATACATTTTCAAACTTGTATCAACCAACTATTTCATCACTACTACCATTAAAGTAACTAAATGAAATTATTATTTTATCGTTAAATGTGTTAAAAGATCATTTTATCCTTTCAATATTTTAAAAAATTATAAAATTTATAAATTTAATCAAAAGACATTATTCAAAAAAAAATAATAATAACAAAGATCATTCATTCCTATCCTTCTATTGTCATGCTCCGTATGTAATTATAAATTTAGTTATTTTTTCAAAGTTTTAAAAGGTTAATCTTTTAATGCATTAAAGGATGAAATGATCATTTTGCTTAGATTATTTAATAGTTTTTAATGGTGTTAGTGGTAAAGTAGTTGATTGATACAATTTGAAAATATATATGGTACATAGAATATATCAAAATTTTTTTATAATTAGGTGTACGTATAACAAAACAAAAGTGATGTAATTGTAATTTCCTAATATACAATATGGAAAAAGGTGAGGATATTTCCACCCCCACAAGCATAAATTCACCTCATTTCAATGAATAATTTACACTTATTTTTTAGGGGAACATTTAAACAACTAATTAATTAGATCCTTTTCAAAGTCACAAAATTTCATGAAGTACATATTGTTGATGCAGAAATCTAGTTGAGATTGCTAAGCGTGATCAGGTGACTGCGTCAGCACTTGAGTTTGCTTTTGGTGGGAGATGTTATTGTTTGCACTTTTCCCTTTCGAGTAGATACCAATTGCCACAAGCTCTTTTAATCTAGCTCACCTGCATTCACAAAAAACAATGAGAGGTCATTGAAGGCTTTTTAGGCAAAAATCCTTCGATGCCCAAGTCAATAATTAGGCTTTTATTGGAAAAACTTGTGCCACTTCTCTCATGGCTTTGGTTGTTTATACTTTTCCTAGCTCGAAGGAATTTTTTTTTTAATTTTAAACATGATTTTAAATGAAGGAAGATTTTCTTTTTTTTTTTTAGTTCTATAGAAATTCCTCCTTTTCCCTTTTTTTTTTTTCTTTCATGCTTTGAATTTATCAGGACTTTTATAAGCACCCAGAATTATCGTACCATCTTCAGTGCCTGGGCGTTACCAGATTGAATGTGCTGCTTGAACTCTGAGTTAATGCACTCGTTACAGAGTAGTTATTAGGCCGCAGTTATGACGCCTAGATGTGCGTGGAGGTTTTGCCTAAACTTTTGGAAGAAACCCGTTAGTCTGAGCTTAATTGGGGTTTTTGGACCAATCAACCTGGTTTTGGTCTCATTGTGAGACTTTAGTTGACGTTACATATATGACCAGATAACCTCCTCCTTGTAACTTCACGTCACTTGTAAATGATTTTGAAATAAAGGGAGCAGGTTCTGCTAAGCAAATATCTAATAGTGGTATCTCTTTATCTCAAACACCAGTTCGCCAATTTCTATTGTCTGGAGTAAAACAAAGTAAAACTAGAAACTATAAATTTGTCCAGGAATAAATGGATCTTTTCCAACTACCTTTAATGATCTAACTCTACATCACCTCGCTTTAAGTGCGAGTGATATGGAGTTATGTGGCTTAATCTCGACCAAGTATTTGAACTCTAAAGTGGTGATTTATAGGTTTTCCAAACACTCAATTTCAAGCGTCGTGACATCACCTAAAACATTTCCTTTTTTTTTTTTTATAAATCCCTAATCCCTTCTTCTTTTCCTTTCCTTTCTTATTCTTCCAATCCCAGCTAAAGTTCATCTCTTGTTTTCAAACAAGAACTCTCTCCTCTATTGCCACTGTTGCGATAATTATTCTTTTTGCAAATCTTTTTAGGTATTTCTTCCTAAACTCATTGCTTTGATTTTGTTAGTTGTTTCTATCCTGTTATTTTTTGCTTGGATTTTTGGTTTTTGTTGCTATGATGTCCAAGGGAAAGAACATGGTAATAGATATTGATAGTTGAATAAATTGAGTGTTTTACCTGACCCTCAAATCCTTTTAGAGGAAGTAAGACAATTTAGCATTCGAAATAACCCTAGGAGGATGTCCCTTAAGGTTTTTTCCTCATCTGAAGAAGATAAATCCCATAAAGGGAACCATGAAAGGGAAACAAGTCCTAGTGAGACTCTCGGTGTTAGTGTAGCAGAGAGTTTTAGAGAGGATGATGAGAGTTCCCTCAAAGAGTCTAGACCAAAAAAAGACAAAATTAACTATAGGATAAAAGCCGAGTCTTATCCAATTGATTTTATAGATTGCGAAACCACATAAGAAGATTTGGATAGATTTAGGAAAATGTATAGTATTCCTAGTGATATCGACCTAAGAGTTCCTAGTAAGATTAATAATCCTAGTCATCTCCCAAAACGATATGTAATCTTATACTTAAAGTGTTTCAAATTTGGTGTTAGGTTGTCTGTTTAATCCCATTTTATTAAGATACTGGGGAGGTTAAATTTGGCCATTGGTTAACTTAATCCGAATAGGTTCTTTTTAATTTATTTGTGTTATACCAAGGTGTGAAATGGGTGAACCCACTATAAGGGAGATAAAGAACTTGTACCAGCTAAGAACCTGTATCAACTAAGAAGTAGCCTAAAAGATGCTAGCTGGTATTACTTCATAAGCAGCTTAAAGAAGAGAAAACCCATAACAGACCTTCCCATCTCCGGTGGTAACTACAAAAGTAAATTCTTCTTTGTTGGGGCTAATTGGGGTCAAGTAGCTTTTACATTTAGTGGAAACATTCGCGTCCCTTCCCCTTTTTGTACTGTAGGTATTGAGTTGATGAATCTCAAGATATGCTATGAGTGTCAGTGCGCAAGTGTACACAACAAGTAATAAAGTGATGAGTATTCAAGTATCGTCTTCATTGGGATTGATGCTATCAGAATTGCTACAACAATTAATATGATGCAAATTCAATTAAATCAAATTAACTCTTTTATCAATTAAATTAAACTAAATAATTTAAATGACAGAAAAGTAAAATGCAATAAAATAAATTAATACGTCTCATACAAGAATGTAATCATTAAGAATAATATAGTTGAATGAATCAACTCACTTAATGGTATTGACTCTTTTTTTGTTATAGTACTGTTGATACAACAATTACTACAACAATGGTCAGAATCCTAATGCATCCTCAGCTGTCGCCTATTGAAATTCTTATATCTATGTGCAACCTAACAATGACCAGTTACTATGCCAATACAAGATATAACTTTATATGATCAAGGTTCTTCATGCTCTACAAGGTGAATCTCTATATCTAGTTCATCACTAGTTTTAGATTAGGCATGACCCTATTCAAATTGAGTTAACCCAATTTAGGAAACCTAATTTAAAACTAAGTATTATTCTGGTATGTTCCACTAAAACAAACTCTTTTGTGACTCTCTCTTAGCTAGTATCACTAAATAGGTGGTCAGCTGAAATAGTAAATTAAATTAAACACTATCAAAACAAAATAAAATCAGTCAATAAACCATCAAGTTCGTTTATCACTCAACCACAAGAAAGTTTAGTTCATGATTTGTGATAAAATAAAAACAAAAACTGTTTCAGCCATCAAGTACATCATCATGAATCAAAGAAAATGAGTAAACGTAAGATAGGAGCAAGTTGCTCTTCTAAGTTCTTGATTTCTTCTTTCTCACGCTTGCAACCTTCTTATTTAACTTGGATTTTTCCTGTTCTTTGCTGCTTTCTTTTTCTTTTCTTAATTTTTCTTATAGATGACAGCTCTCACTTTTTCTTATGTGCATGCTTCTTTTTATAATTGAAAACTAATGCAAATGAAAGTCCAGGACACATATTTTTTCAGATTTGGATACTACAGATCACATCTTTTTTCTGAGATTTGTGTAAAATTTTCTCCTTTGTTGCTCTAGGATTGCTATAGTAATAGTTGCTACAGCATCTACAGTGTTTCAAACTCATTTTCTACAGCCAACTTCTTTTTTCATTTTTTTTTGTAACTTATTGCATAACATTCCTTCCTTGATAATTATACTTTCAGTTGCCTACAAATAAGCACATGATGTAAGCATATAATTTATTCTAAAACAACCTAATTTATTGAGAATAAACTAAAAATAGATAAGTATGTAAAATATAACTAAAATGTAATTGAAACATGTCATTTACCGTTTAAGTAATCTTGATTTAAGTCCAAAAGTGCTATAGATAACTCTCATTTTATAGAGTTATCACACCCCCAAACTTAAATCATTACTTGTTTTTAAGTAATGATAACAATATTAACAATTGAATCACACAATCATGCAACACAACTTAGTTCTGTCATCACATTTACAAGGATTTTCTTACCCTTAGATCACACTTTTAATCATGCAAGATTGCCATAGCAGTTCAAGTCTACACTTAGGCCTCATTCCATCCAAAGTGTGTGTGCCACTTTGACCAAGTGCAGAGGTACTACAGCATTGCACAATTATTGCACTATGCTCAAGGGCATAGCTTGTAATGTTAAGGGGCAAAAATCACAACAAATTTCAACTGTGCTGCAATAATAAAGTTTCTCTTTTTTTTTTTTAGTCAATAAATACTCACAATTCTCTTTAATGTATCATTGATTTTTTATATAAATGTCTATCACTTGTGGTAATGACACCCAATTACTTAACCAATGTACCAATCAAAGTTATTGTAGCAATACTCATAACATGGTCTTATCTAAAGACATCTTTGACTCAAGGCTGAACATGGGACTCATGAAAGACCTTGTTACTCAATATCCAAAATAGAGGACCAAAATAATTTTTTTTTCTATGCTACAGCAATGATCACAGCTTTTGTTGCCTTTGAACTTAAGTCTGCATATGAGGTGCATATTCAGCTCTGGTTACTCGGTAATTTAAGCCATTGGAGCAGAATTTATTTTATAATAGGCACGGTTTAATAAAAATTTCCCCCAAACTTAAGATGTTTTCTACCATTTTAACCAATACAGACTCTGCTACAACAATCTCATTGAACTTAATCAAAGCCTAAGTGTTGAGACAAAAACTCAGCCTTCATCTTTGAACTATCCATACTTGGCAATCACAAAACTTGACACTCAATCAATCCTTATTAGGTATTTCAATTCATACATAAATTTAGATAACAGAGCTTCAGACACACATTCACACATATGAATAAAACACATCAAAACAGAAATACATGGTACTCCAACATAACCCTCCCAAACTTGAAAGGTGTTGTGTCTTCACATGCACAAAATCATTTAAATACAAAAAAAATAGATATACAAACAAAGAAATAAAAAGGCATAAACATGCAAAGCAACAAAATAAAGTCTAAAAATTAAAAAGTATGATGGGGGAACTCCCCTATTGTTGCAGAATTGTTGCAGCAGATGTTAGGAGAACTCACTTCCTTTTAGAGTTGCTCCTCAAGTGATCCTTAGGTGAATTCAATAGAACAACAACTGATTGCTTTTTCTTCTTGCTGGGTATTGGGCTGATAGGAGGGGTTTCAACAGGTTCACTTGATCTGGGCTGATTTTATTGTTGTTTCTTTTAGCCTGGCTCTTTTGGTACTGCAGCACTTCAAGAAGATTGTGCCCCTTTTCACTTGTTGGTCCCTTTTGAAGCTGGTGTTTTTTTTAGAGTGGATTGAAGAGCAGGTGGTGCAGATCCTGTTGCTGGTTCCTTAGCTGTGATGCTAGTTATGATTTCTCACAAACTTTTATGTGCCTTTTCTATTATGGCCACCTTAGTTATGGCTTTCTCGATGGCTTCATTAACATCTTCTTCTCATTCAGTTTCTAATTCCTCTTCCATCATCACCTTTTCATTGCCTTTGTTGATTGGGGATGCTTGTGGTAATTCTTCCTCATTCTCCTATTCCTCTTTTTCTTCTTCTTCACCATCTTCCTCTTGTGCGTCTTCCTCTTCTTCTTTCTCTTGTTCTGTTCCTTGTTCTTATTCTTCCTCTGCTTCAACTTCCTTCTCTGTTCTTTCTTCAACTTTTTCTTTATTCCCAACTGTAGCTTCCTCATTTACTTGTCCTTTAGCTGGAGCAGCCTTCTCAGCAATACTGAAGTTGAACTGCTGTAACAATGATTTTGGAATATTGGCATCTTGGCTTTGCTGATACAACACAAGTTGATGCTTTTGTGTTTTCAAATGCTATAAATAAGCCTAAAACCTCTGATTTTCCTCTATTTGTGCTTCGACACACTCTTGTATTGTCATGATAAGTTCATACAATTTGGTGCCAAGGTCTGCAACTTGTTCTGTCTCTGCTGCAACATGTTGCTCGGCAGTTGCTGTAGCGGTTGCTTCTCTAACAACTCTTTCCATTGTTCTCACTATCATGGCCCCCTCATTCTTAACTCTCTTATTACATTGTTTAAACCTTACTCCCGAAACCCCACATATGCCAATGATTAAGGACCTAAATAACAGGGCTATTGGTTTTTATTTGCGGATAGCACAATCTCTAATTTCTTTCTCAATTATTTTCCCTATATCTATGGTTAAGGCTTTGAGAATGGCATAAAGATGGACTAACCAATCCTAAGATATTGTAGTAGTGTGTGATGTGGGCATTAATCGGGATTTTAAAAACTTAACCCAAACCTTAGCTATGGGTTTTAGATTAATTCTATTTATCACTCTTCCTTCCTCATTAGCCCATTCACTGCCATGTGTTGCTACTGTCCTAAAAACCTCTTCTCACTTCTTATTAGTCATGTTCTCAGCAAATATAGTATATCACATTCAATACAAGTAGGTAAACTTATAAACACATTGATAACATGAGAGTCTAGAGGTACTTGCACGTTCTTGTCAAAGATGTTTCTTTGTTCTTGTTGTAGCATGTTGGCATAGAATTCCTTAATAACAAGAACGATAAGGTCCTATGGATGAGAGCAGAATTGTAACCATCTCCTTTGTGCTGCAGCAACGTGTATGGCTTTCATCTCGTCGGTTGGTTCTGTTGGGAAGATAAACCCATTTTCTTCTAAAAGCTTACGTGGCTCTATACATTCATCAAATTTATCCTCAACCTTGTAACTGCGAAAACGAGAGGGGTCCTTTAGTCTCATGGCGCGAGACTTGATCTTCACCGTTGTTACAGCAATGCACGAAAGTTATCACTAAAAAAGAATTGAGCAGAGTTTTTAAATTAATAACACAGAGGGTTTCATGTAAAGGGCAAGAGTTGGAGTGAGACTAAAATTGGAATAAACACAACCTTAGTTTATAGTGCATAGAGAGTAAAAGTGGAAAGTAAATTACAAGATAGAAATCAAATCTTAATTCAAAAAGAAAAGAAAATATGTCACAATTTTATAGTGAATTGAAATTTCTCTTATCTCGATTTATCGTTTACTGACATTAGCATGTCAGTGAAATTTTAAAATATCTTTTGGTTGCAAAATTGAGGGAAGAGTAATTACAACGGTAAAACTTTTGTTAGCTACTTTGTTAGCTTTAATGCTGCAGTATTCTAGCATAACTCCATCTAATGTTAATATTCACTTGTTCTACACCGTGCTTGAGCCTATGCTGTAACAATTCCCTATCTCTTGTGCTACCTTTTTTTTTTTAAATGTATGGAATTAATGCAAATACAAGAATCAAAGAGATCAAATACATCAAAACAATATTAGTGAAAATGAAATAAATAAAATTAAGCAACTAATTAAAGATAAAATAACAAAAGTAACACATAAAATCTAAAATACTTCCCTTATTAGGTTGCCTCCCAATTAGCACATGGTTTAAGGTCTTTCAGCCTGACTTTCCATTATTTGCTCAAATTGGATCTTTAAGGAATAAATCCTCTCTTGAGTCATGCATGGCATCACTAATATAATGTTTTACTTGCTGCCCATTTACTATAAACTCTTGACCAGTTTTCTCATCCTTAAGATCCATGGCATCATAAGGATAGACTTTGACAATTCTAAAAGGACTTGAACATCTTGATTTTAACTTCCTTGGAAAGAGCTTCAATCTTGAATTGTAGAGCAAAACTTGCTGGCCTGGAACTAAATTCCATTGTTGAATAAGTTTGTCATGTCATTGCTTTGTTTTCTTCTTGTAAATCTTTTATAAAAACAGCCTTAACTCTTCTAGTTCATTTAGTTGTAGCTTCCGGTGCTCTGCTATAGCATGCATATCCATGTTAAGTTGTTTTAATGCCCAATATACCTTATGTTCTGACTCCAATGACAACTGACAAGCTTTGCCATAGACAATTTTGTATGAAAAATTGCCAATTGGTGTTTTGTAAGCTGTGCAGTAGGCTCATAAAGCATCATGTAGTCCGAGAGACCAATCTTTTCTAGTAGGGTTCACCACTTTCTTTAAAATATTTTTAATTTCTCTATTAGACACTTCAGCCTAACCATTTAATTGAGGATGGTATGCTATAACAATCTTGTTCTTGATTCCATATTTAGCTAATGCTATAGCAAATATCCTATTGCAAAAATCAGTGCCTTTATCATTATTAATAGCTCTAGTAGTCCCAAACCTTGAAAAAAATATTATTTTAAAGAAATTTTACCACAGCTTTGGCATCATTTGTTGGCAAGATTGTAGGCTCCACCTATTTGGACACATAATCCATAGCCACTAAAATATATAGGTTCCTAAAAGAAGATGGGAATGGTCCCATGAAATCTATCTTCCATACATAAAAAAGCTCAACTTTTAGAATGTTGGTGAGTGGCACCTCATGTTTCTGAAAGATGTTTCTTGTTCTTTGACACCTGTGTTAACATTTAACAAACTTATAAGTATCTTTAAAAATAGAGGGCCAATAATAACCTACTTGTAGCATTGTTCCGTGGCCTCCAAAATGTACTCCGTATGCTGCAGCATGACATGCTTACAATATGTTTGGAATTTCTCCATCAAGAACACATCTTCGAATGATTTGGTTAGAATACACCTTTTATAAGTACTGGTCATCCCACTGATAGACTTTGACATTATAGAGAAACTTTTTCTTCTGCTGGTAGGTTAAATTAGGTGTTAGCAATCCACTAACTATATAGTTAGCAAAGTCTGCTTACCATAGGAAACCTAACTACTGCAGCATTTATGCCTGCTGAAGCATCAACAGTTGCTCATCAGGAAAGGTTTCTGTGATAGCTTGTTTTGTTTAAGTACTTGCATCTGCCTTCAATCTTGATAGATGATCAGCCACTTGATTTTTAGTAAAAGAATCCATCTAATCAATCTTGGTTTGGCATCCTTCTTAGAGATCAAGTATTTGATTGCTGAATGGTCTGTATAGACAGTCACCTTAGTGCTAACTAAATATGCCCTGAATTTATTGAATGCAAACACCAAAGCCAGTAACTCATTCTATATGGTTATGTAGTTGAGCAGAGCATCAGCTAATGTCTTGCTGGCATAATACATAGAGTGAAAGATCTTATTCTTCATTTGCCTTAGCACTGCTCCAATAGAGTGGTCAGTGGCACCATACATCAATTCGAAAGGCATGTTTCAGTTTGGTGTTACAACAACAGGTGTGGTAACAAGGGCTCTTTTAATTCCTCAAAGGCCTTTAAACAATTGTCATTAAATTTAAACGGTTTATCATGCTTAAGTAACATGCATAAGGGCCCAAAAAACTTTAATTAATCTCTTATAGAATCTGGTATGGCCCAAAAAACTCCTTATGCCTTTAACCGAGGCGGGTCGTGGAAGCTTGTCTATGACCTATATTTTAGCCTTATGCACTTCTATGTCTTTTCTTGAGACTCTATAGCCTAACACTATCCCTTCTTGCACCATGAAATGACACTTTTTTCGATTGAGAAATAGATTTGTCTCCTTATATCTTTTAAGCACATTTTCCAGGTTTTGTAGGCAATCCTCATATGATTCATCAAAGACTGAAAAGTCATCTATGAATATCTTAAGTGTTTGCTCCACCATGTCTAAAAAAATTGGCATTATGCACCTTTGAAATATAGCTAAAGCATTGCACAAGGCAAATGTCAGTCTTTTAAATACAAAGGTACCATAAGGACTTGTGAATGTTGTCTTCTCCTAGTCCTCTGGTGCTATAACAATTTGGTTATATCCCGAATACCTATATAAAAAATAATAATACTCATTTCCAGCCAGTCTGGCTAACATCTGGTCTATAAAGGGTAGTTAAAAATGATCATTTCTTATAGCCTTGTTTAGCGTCCTATAATCCATGTAAACTTTCCGGCTCGTGACTGCTTTTGTAAGTATGAGTTCATTCTTTTCATTTGCTACAATAATCACTCCACTTTTCTTGGGTACACATTGTATTGAGCTTACCCATGAACTATCTGATATAGGGTATATGATTCCAGCATCCAGCCATTTGATAATTTTTTTCTTTATAACTTCCTTCATAGTTGGATTCAACCTTCTCTATTATTCTACTAAGTTGCTGTAACATTCTTCTAGCAAAATCTTATGCATGCAAATAGATGGGTTGATTCCTTTAATGTTTGTCATAGTCTAACTATTTGCCTTCTTATGTTTTCCCAGTACATCCACTAAACTTTTTTCTTGACCTGCATCCAAAGATGACGAAATAATTATTGTTAATGTATCATTGTCACCAAGATATGTATGTTTTATATGTGAAGACAATAGTTTTAATTCTAATGTTGGTGGAGACTTCACAGAAGGTATAAGAGGTTTTACTTCTTTATTTAATAAATCTAAAGATTCAAAATGTCTATCTGTTCTGAATGGTTGTTTCTCTCCTAGCCATGTTATGTCAACTGAGTTAGCATCTTTATCATCAAATGTCATAGCATCAAATTGCATGTTACTATAGCAGCTGTCTACCTGCTCGACTACAGTAAGATCTACAACACTAATGAAATTATAATCCTCAATCTCATCCGGACTCTTCATTGCGTTCAACACATTAAATGTAACTTGCTGATTATTAACCTTCATTGTCAATTCTCTTTTTTACACATTAATAAGGGTATTTCCCGCGGCTAAGAAAGGTCTTTCTAAGATGATTGGTACCTTCTTGTTTGCCTCAAAGTCCAACAAAATGAAATTTACTAAAAAAATTAATTTATCCACCTTTACCAACATATTACCAACATATCTTCAATCTTCCCCTCCGGATAAGCATAAGATCCGCTGCAAGTTGTAGAGTCACTGTGGTTGGTCTATATTCACCAACTTCTAATTGCTTAAAAACTAATAATGGTATAAGATTGATGCTAGCCCCTAGATCACAAAGTGCATTTCCACTATATTTGGTTTATATGGAACAAAGAATTGTGAAGGTTCCTGGATCTTTTAGTTTTTTAAGTATTTTGCTCTGAAGCATGTAGCTGTACTTTTGTGTTAGAGCAATAGTTTTGAATTCTCCTAACCTATTTTTTCTTGCTAAAATATCTTTAAAAAATTTCACATTATTAAGCATCTATTTAAGAGCTTCTTCAAATGGAATATTGATATGAAGCTGTTTTAACACCTCTAAAAATTTACTAAACTATTATCTTGCTTTTCCTTCTAAAATTCCTACGGAAATGGTGGTGGATATCTAAATTGTTGTGCTGTGGCAGGCTGTACACACTGGCTTTCACTTGTTCTACCTTGTTCTGCTCTAGATGATGATTCTGCAGCATCCTTCATAATAAATGGTGAACCATCTATTGCTGTAGGTGCTGCAGCTCTACTACTCTCACCAGTATGTTGATTAGTGAAAACAATAGGCATTTTTTCATAATGAATTTCTTCTTGAGCTTGAAGAGGCTCACTACTCTTCTTTGGCATGTCTACTGGAATATGCATATCTTTTTCAAATCCTGGATTGATCACCTTACATTGTTCTTTTCTTTCTTTTCTTGGATCTTCTGTGTTACTAGGTAAACTTTCTAAGGGTTTATTACTGAGTGCTGTGGCAAGTTGTCTAACTTGATTCTCCAAGTTTCTTAATGACACGGCTTGGCTTTGAATAGTTACTTCATTCTTCATAATATACTCCTTAATCAGGGCTTCAAGAGAACTGATATAGTCATTACTGGTGGTTCTTTGACCTTGATTTTGATATTGAAATCTTGGTGGTTGTGTTGGTCTGTTTTGCCCACTGGTTACTGTAGCATGCCGATTCTGATTGCTTCATGAGAAATTTAGGTGCTGTCTCCGGCCTAGGTTGTAATTGCTTGAATATGGATTGTTATGGTCTTACTTACTGAAGTTGCACACATAATTAACT
Source organism: Luvunga scandens (assembly GCA_030449905.1). NCBI lineage: Eukaryota > Viridiplantae > Streptophyta > Magnoliopsida > Sapindales > Rutaceae > Luvunga > Luvunga scandens. The sequence goes on along the minus strand of JASUUG010001019.1, from coordinate 456,559 downwards.
TAAGCTGGATTCCCTGGGCAATTATCAAATAAATGACTTTCTCCATAATAGACACATGATACTTCTGCAACTTGGTTAACTATTGCTGGAGCAGTGGTCAGAGCCTTCACCATGTTTGTTAATGAAGTTACTTGTGCTGATAAGGCTATTAGGACATCCACATTATGTACTCCAACTACACCTCTTGCTGTAGTTTGCCTAGTTAATGGCCACTGATAGTTGTTGCTGGCAATTTTCTCCAAAATGTCATAAGTTTCATTGTAAGACTTGGATAATAGAGTTCTATTTGCTGAAGCATCCACTATTAACCTTGTAGTTGGGTTCAAACTATTGTAGAAAGTTTCTAACTATATATAGTAAAGAATACCATGATATAAACATCTCCTTAAAACCTCTTTAAACCTGTTCTATGCATCATACAAGTTCTCACCTTCTAATTGATAGAAAGATGTGATCTCATTTCTCAATTTTTCATTCTTAGTAGGTGGGAAATATTTCATTAAAAACTTGTTAGCCAAGTCATTTCATATTGTGATAGAATTTGGTGGTAAGAAATTCAACCATGCCCATGCTTGGTCTCTCAAAGAAAATGGAAAATGTCTGAGCCTTAATGCTTTCTGTGATGCTGCAGCGGTCTTAAATGCATCACTTACCTCCAAAAACAACTTGAGATGAACGTGAGAATCTTTGAATGGCAGTACGTTGAACTAACCCACAGTTTGTAACATCTGAAAAATCACTAGCTTTAACTTAAAGTTATCCGCTTGAACTTCAGGTCTAACTATGCCCAGATATATTGCTTTAGGAGTCAACACAGTATAGTCTCCAATGGCTTTATCTCTATCATCTGCCATATGAATGATATTGTTTCCTAGTTGCCCAAAAACATTCTGTCCATTCTATCCTCGTGCATTCAATGGTTGCAATTCTCTTCGGTTGATCAAATCTTCCATATTTTGTAAGTAATCCATTATTATAACAACCTTTGAATTTATTTGTTCTTTTCTTAATCCCCTTGTAATTCTCTCAATTTCTGGATCAAAGTGGAACTTAATCTGTTTATCTTTGCACATGTAATGATTGCTTGAACATCCTGTCTACCACAGAAATCAACACCCCAAAAATTGATTTCACAAATCAAGATAAACAATCAATCCCTGACAACGGTGCCAAAAATTTGTTGGGTTGATAAATCTCGAAATATGCTACGAGTGTCAGTGCACAAGTGCACACAACAAGTAATAAAGTTATGAGTATTCGAGTATTATCTCTATAGGGATTGATGCTATAAGAATTGTTATAACAATTAATATAGTGTAAATTCAATTAAATCAAATTAACTCTTTTATTAACTAAATTAAACTAAATAATTTAAATGATTGAAAAGTAAAATGCAATAAAATAAATTGACACGTCTTATACAAGAATGTAATCATTAAGAATAATGTAGTTGAGTGAATCAACTCACTTAATGATATTGACTGTTTTCCTATTTTAGTACCATTGTTATAGCAATTACTACAGCACTAGGCAGAATCCTAATGCATCCTCAGCTGTTGCCTATTAGAATTCTTATATCTATGTTCAAATTAATAATGACCAGTTGCTATGCCAACACACGATATAACATTATATGATTAAAGTTCTTAATGCCCTACAAGGTGAATCCTTATGTGTCTAGTTCATCACTAGTTTTAGATTAGGCATGACCTTATTCAAATTGAGTTAACCCAACTTGGGAAACCTAATTTAAATCCAAGTATTATTTTGGTATGTGTTGAGTGCTATAAAGTGTGTATTTATAAAGGAGAAAATCGTCATTTTACACTCAAAGTTCCACTAACATCCCTACTTTTATGTGTTTAAGTCCTTTGTGATTTAATTATGAATGTTTTTATTTTAATTAAGTATTTTATGTATTCTAGGGGCATCATGGTCATTTCACAATGAACAAGAGATTAGATAGCAAAACAGACAGTAATTTTGAATTCAGGACTGTCGAAAACCTTAGGAGAAGCCTAAAAACGATAAATAGTATTGTTCACATATACGGTATTGTTCATGACACTGTACATATATATGACACTGTTCACATATAATGTATGATGATGTGACACTGTACGATAATGTGGCAGCATTTGATTGGACGAATGATGTGGCATTGATTGATGACGTGTAACGATGCTATTGGACTAAACTGCTTATATGGCGTTGACCAGTGACATGGCAGTATGTTAGTGGACCGAAAAAATGTGCATACGGTACATGCATATACACGGAATGATAGCCCTGATGATGTGTTCCATCCAATAAGAACATGCCACATGTCGTAATCCTGAGTGTCCAAAATCCGATGGCCATGATTTACTCATTGTATCTATAAAAAAGGGGTTTCCCCCCTAATTTAACACCCCTGAATCCATTTTTGAGCTCCATTTTCTATAATTTCATCTCTTTCTTGTATTTTCTACATATTTTAATAAAATTACTATTTTACCCCTATTTTAATTATGAGTAGCTAATTTTCTTTCAAGCTTGGGTTAAAAGTAAAGTCTCAACATGCTCTATGGGCTTAATTTGATAAATTTACTTTTTTTTCCCCTCTAATTTATTTGGATGTTTTGGCTTTTAGTTGACAGATAATAATAATCTTGTCTAGATATTGGCTGGTATAATCGTCTCCCTATTGCAAGGTTATTACTATTTGGCACAGTAAGCACTTAGCACCATATCTATTAGAGTGAGGTTCATGAGGAGTGGAAAATCCCCCTTCATGATTTAATTGGCATTAATAAGGAATGTTAAGCCGATAGTACAAGTTAAGTACAGATCCGGAGACCCAAGCACTTCATTTTAATAGTTTATTCCCCCGGAGACCCAAGCACTTCATTTTAATAGTTTATTCCCACCGCTCTAATTTAAATAATAAGATAGCCTACGTCTCTTTCATTATAAAACCAATCACTCACTTAGAAAATTAATTCTACAAGCAATTAAAATTCACCTCTTCGTAGGATCGACACTCGTCACTGTTGGACTATTCTATAATAAATTCATGCACTTGCGAGTTCAATAAAATTTGCACAACAGTATGTTCCACTAAAACAGGCCCTTTTGTGGCTCTCTCTTAGCTAGTATCACTAAATGGGTGGTCAGTTGAAATAGTTAATTAAATTAAACACTATCAAAATAAATTGCTATAGCAATCAGGCAGCAACACAATAAAATCAGTCAATAAACCATCAATTTCATTTAGCAATCAGGCAGCAACACAATAAAATCAGTCAATAAACCATCAATTTCATTTATCACGCAACCACAAAAAAATTTAGTTCATGATTTGTGACAAAATAAAAACAAAAACTGTTTCAGCCATCAAGTATATCATCATGAATCAAAGAAAACAAGTAAATATAAGATATAAGCAAGTTGCTCTTCTAACTTCTTGATTTCTTTTTCCTCACGCTTGTAACATTTTTATTCAGCCTGGATTTTTCCTATTCTTTGCTGTTTTCTTTTTCCTTTCTCAATTTGAAAACTGCAAATTACATCATTTTTCTAGATTTGAAAACTACAGATTGCATCATTTTTCTGAGATTCATGCGAAATTCTCCTTTGTTGCTCCAGGATTGCTACAACAATGGTTGTTACAGCATTGATTACAGCATCTGCACTATTTCAGACTCATTTTCTGCAACCAATTTCTTTATTCATTTTTTTTTGTAACCCATTGCACAATATTCCTTTCTTGATAATTGCACTTCCAATTACTTACAAATAAGCATATGATCTAAGCACACAATTTATTCTAAAACAACCTTATTTATTGAGAATAAACTAAAAATAGATAAATATGGCAAAACATAACTAAAATGCTATTGAAACATGTACCTCTAAGTAATCTTGATTTAAGTTGAAAAGTACTATAGATAACATTCATTTCATAGAGTTATCACCAGGCCATTCGTTGTTTATCATTTTTCTCTTTCTATAACTTTTAACTGTTCTTCTTATTGTCCCTTTTGTGTTTTAATTTCTTGGAGTGTGGTTTATGACATAAAGAAAAGGCCAAAGTTGCAAGTTAGACGGCTTTGGTCAACGCAAGCTCGTGCAGGGATTTATTGTCTATTACCAGCTTGTTCAAGTCTCCTATGGTGTCCAATAAAGAAGCAATGAGTGGCATTCTCGACAAAATAATAGCACTCCAAACAGTTCATCTGCTCTTCTTAAGAAACCCAGTGTCACCAAGGATGCTTTTCCCCTACAAGCACTTCCTCACTTTGATCCAGTAACTTTTGCCTCTACAAGGAGTTGATCAAAACCTTTTCAATAAGGCAGGGAGGTTGGCCTCGTGAAACCATTCGAGAAGGATCTTGCAAGGCATGTAAAGCAGAAATATTTTACAGATTTGAATGATTATAATTAGGGTAAATTGCTCAAAACTATTCAACGTAGTGCATACTAGCTTTCTACTACTTCCACACTTTATAAGTCTAGAGTTGCCAATTATCACAAGAAGCTGAGGGCAGAAAACTAAAACTTGAAGAAAGAGCTAGAGCGAGAGAAAGAGCAATAAGTTGAACTTTATACTGAGGTCTCGGAGCTAGAGGTTAAAGCGTTGAATTAGATCACTCAAAAAAAGACAACCGATTTTATTCAGAAATGTTTCGTGTGTAGATATAGGATCCCTTATGCAATCATTATAGATAATGGCAGACAATTTGACAATCATAATTTCAAAGAATTCTATAAGAATTTAGGAATAAAGTTGAAATTCTACTTAATAGCACATCCACAAGCAAATGGGCAGGTAGAGTCAGTAAACAAGATTATAAAGAGACTTTTAAAAACCAGACTTAGAGAAAAAAAATGGAGCCTGGGTTGACGAGTTACCTAATGTGTTGTGGGTTTATAAAACCACTCATAAAACCACCACGGGAGAAAGTCACTCTCTAGATAAGAAACATAGTCGGTAGACAAATAGAATTCTATTTTACTATTTTCTTTTCATCATCCATTTAAATACAGCTAATAAGATAACTATACAAGACCAGTTACAATATAACTATCACCATTTCAATATAACTACAACATTAAAACTACAATACACTGTACAATAAGGCTAACCCAACATTATAATACATAATTAACATATATTATACCCTTGTGATTATAATCAGCTATACATAATTAGCATAATATATATATATATATATATATATATATATATATATATATATATGCATATGCTACTACTTAGTAACAAAATATATATGGTATGTATTCTGAACTTATAACTTCTGCATTCATCCATTCATTCTGTGAAGGCTAAAGGAATGCTCCCGTGGCAAAATCCCTCTTCTGGTTAACATCTCCCATAACAAGCAGCCTATACTCTTTTAAGAAGTAGCCAAGTTTCCACTCAGGCATTGTCTTATAGTCACGCTTCTTGTACCTTAATCGGGCAGCGCAGAGGCATGTTAAAGTGACGACAAATTTCCTTCTTCTCCACTTGCTGGTAGGGATGACTACTCGGCCTTAATTCAGCTGGAGGCATAGCAAAGGATTCCCTTAAGGATACTCAATGTGGTAAAAGCCAAACGTTTTCCAAATAGATAAAGACTACAATAATCGACGACAACAAAAGCTATTAAGTGGGGCTTCCAATATATATGCTATATGTGACACGTTCATGCGCGTAGGATTTTGAGAATGACTATCTAAGCGTATGCATGATCGATAAGATTAGAAATACAAGTGGACTTCTAAGAAATTCTCTCCATATATTTTGACAACTCAAGCCATGCTTGCAATGATATTGTACAAAATGGCCATGGTAGAACCTGACTATACCTTATTTTCACAGGCCATCAACATATGTCAGATTTTTAATCTGACCCCTTGTTTTTATTTTGTATGTCAATGTGAAAACCTGGTGCTTATGAATGAAATAATCATAGTCTAGGGATGGGAATGGGGTAGATATAGGTTGAATTTACTCTACTTTAAATTTAGATCTATAATAAAAATTGAGATTTATATTTGCTCCATATCTATCATGGATCTATGTTTTTTATTCTATATCTTGATCCAACACTACAAGAAAAAGTGCCTACTATGACAGGAAAAAACTGTCATGGTATGGGGTGGATGATGGTTGTTCATACCGTCATTATAGCCAGCGTCAAGAATTGATGACAGAACAATACCAATCATAGCTTGTCATATATAAAACTAATCACATAATTGTCATAACTTTATTTAGAGGGAAATACAATAATTTTGAATTTGCCTTTTTTTTTTTGAATTTTTGAATTTTGTGTGCTATATTTTGAATTTTTGGCAGGAAATTTGAAATTTGGCGCGAAAATGGAAATTATAATTACATGATTATTTTTCTATTAATTCAAAAATTGAAATTATAATTAATAAAAAATGACTATTTTGTTTGTATTGTGAAATTATTATCATTTTAATAAAAATCCTACAGTTGATTTATTAGAAATTGATGTTTCATAATTTAACTAATTAATTAGATTATTAAAATTAATATTGCAATTAAAAAATACTAACAAAGAAAATGAAATGAATAACATTGACTAATTATTGATAATTGTCAACAAACATAATTTATCCAAATACAAGTGACAAGTTCAACATAAATAGAAGAGTACTGTAACAATATAGAAACTAAATTCCAGCAACATGTACAACACTAATGAAAAATGATCAGTTCATTTCTAGTAGCATAAGGAAGCCAACAACAAAATCATTTCTATGAACACAAAGAAAGCCAACAACATAGTTCATTTCCAGCAACACAAGAGGAAGCCAGCAACACTAGTCAGTCTAAGAAAATCCAATATAAGAAGAACCTAAATGTGTAAAATTGCATCAATATCCAGGACCTATTTTTCAAACAAAGAAAAAAGCTAACCAACTCCAGTGGTACCCACCATCTTCATCATATTCCAACATAGCTAGGTAACTGCACAAGCAAAATATACCTTCATCAAATTCAGAGTCCATGACCACGTATAGATTAGAATCTTAGGCAATAGAATAATAGCTAGCAAATTAATTTATTTTATCAATGAACTCACAATAACAACATAATAGGTAAGGCTTACCTTACATAATAACAAGTACTCTAAAAAAATGGTTTGTTGCTCAATACAAACTTCATCTAATTTAGCATCAGAATATGTTGTCTTTCTATTGAATTGTTTATTAAAAATGAAAATTATGTAGTGAAACTTTGACACAGGACATGTTCTTTTTTATAAAGTAAATTATGATCAAGGAACTCACATTGTTCATTAGTAAAGAGAAGTCATTAATCAAGTCTTTCATGAATCTCATGACATAAAATCCACACACGACTAAATTTATTGGTTGTTGTGGGACCTTTTAAAGCTCAACAATTGCACAGTTCATTATAATAACAATTAAGCATGGTAATATATAATTATAGTTGAGGTAATAGTTTATACTTTTACAGATCTGACCATCTTATTATAATTTCTCCTTTCCTTCTTGTGCTATAAACATTCTCATAAAGTTGTTTGAAAAAATAAACTATAAAAAAGTATCTATAAACTATGTAAAAGTAATTTTATATTGACAATGGTAATAAAAGAAAATAAAGATACACTTTATTGAGCTCTTTTAAATCATCGCCAGGATCTCTCCCATAAAAATTGAGATAATAAGCTTCATTTTTCAACACATCAAAGATGACTAGCACCTAATGATAACTATAATAAAAGAGAGAACATTAAGGTAGCAATTTCAATAAATTAAGCCAAGAAAGGAAATTAATATGAGTTGAAAAGTATTAAAGGAGCATGCTAGGGAGTATAAGGCATAAAGATGAATTGTCTCTTCTTCGCTTTTTTAATGGATCACAAACTCCACATGCCTTAAGGTCAAATGATGCAGTAGGATTGCATTCTTCACCTAGTGAAACCAGATCCTGACGAACAAATCCATCTTGATAAAAAATAGATAAACAATCTCAAAGTCCATTAATTGGAACTTACATATAAAACTAAAATGAATATAAATCACTTATGAAATATAAACTTCGATGATGTTTATTCCTATAGCATCAATTGACAGAACTGTACTGCAGTCACGCCACCCAATATGAGCTCTAATCTATTCCATTTGGGAAACACCACCATCAATTAGATATAGAATTTGTTCTTAGTTTGACATCTTAGCTTCACACATTGTGCCAAAGAACTGCAGCAATGGAATCCTATTCTGTTGTACCCCTCTGCATGCTTTGTGTTCCTCTTTGTTGGTAGAGGCTTCATTGCAACAGTTTTGCCTTTTGTCCTTAGTCTGTTTTATAGCTTCTGTAGGTCGTATCACTATTAAATCATCATACAGTTCTGCTGAGTCAAATTTGAAATTTTTTTTTTGCCTTGATGTTTAGGGTTGTCATTTTTTTTCCTTATAACAGATCATCAAGCATCTACACTGGGATTTTAGTTGGGTTCAATATTGGACTCTTTCTTGGAATGGCAGAGAGTCTTTTGGTAGGTGTATCCTTGGTTTGCTTTGTTATGTCTCTCTTTTTCTTACAATTTAGTATTGGTAGGTTTTTACTTGCTATGTTTTTAGGTGTTCTTTTCTTTCTTTTCTTTTTCAAATGATTAGGCTCTTGCAAACATAATTGGTTAATGTGATTGGCATAAATAATTCCTAAATACTTTATATTGTTTGCACAACATATTATTAGAAGTTTCTTACAAACAACCTATGGAAGAACACAAAAAAAATCAAACAGATGCCAACAACAGCAAGTAAAAGCAGTGAATATTAGCAAACAAAATCCAGAAACAACATATGTATAAACAGTAAAATTATAGCAAACTAAATCCAAAAATAGCAGGTAAAAATAGTTAAATTACAACAAACAAAATCCAACAATAACAAGTATAAAGAGTAACTAGCATCAAACAAATTCCAATAGCAGTAAGTTGAAACAGTGAAAAGTAGTAAAGAAAGCCAGGAACAACATATAAAACTAGTGAATAGCAGTAAAGAAAATCCAAATTGAAACATATGTAGAAATAGTAAAATTGTATTAAATTAAATCCCAAAACAACAGATAAAAACAGTTAAACTACAACAAAGTAAATCTAGCAACAAGTATATATAGTAAAATTATAGCAAATTAAATTCAAAAACAATTAAGTAAAAGAAATAAAATTGTAACAAACTAAATCAAGAAATAGTAAGTAAAAATAGTAAACAAACTGATCTTTTGTGCTTCAGCAGCAGGTTCAGCTTTAACAGAGTCCATGCCATCATCTTTAAGAGCATTATTGTTTTCAACAAGCACACGTGGGTAGCTGGAACTTGCTATATCTGAATGGTGAGGTGTTTTTCTCAGTTTATTTCTCATTTCTTCTTATTGACATTTAATTGATTCTTTCTATAAATGGTCCCCTCTTCCCTTTCTTTATTAGCAAGCCTTTAGAAGGTTTGAAACTACATAGATGGGGTTACAGACCTACCTACTTCTGGCATATGACCATATCTTAGAGCTTTTCCCAAAGATTGTGGGAAAATATCATTTTTTTCTAGATAACCATATTTTCCCTTTCTTAGCTTCCATATTCAGCTTATCTCACCACATCAATGAATTAAGTAAGCTAATGTTATCGAAGTATAAATAATCATAACAACTGGAAAATTTTCTTATGATCTTTTAATAACTGGTTCAACATTAAGATGGTATCCTCTGTTTTTCATTTGTCGAGTTCTTTTCCAAAGAACACTCCTATCCACTTCCTCTTCAGTAATGCCTGTTTCTAAGCAATATCAAAATGTGAATCACAAAATAAAAGGTTAGTAACAATTGCTGTTTGCATTAACCAAACAATTTTAATAAACAATAGTAAAATATAAGTAACTAACTCACTGTACATACAACCTTTTGCATTAACCAAACATAACCTTTTCTGCTTAGGCGATGATTAAACTTGTTTTATGCTCGCCTAATTTTATTCACACCACTAATTTCTTGCTTAAAACAACCAAATAGACAATGGATGAACATATAAGGAATAATGTTATAAACATGATTATATTATTAATATTTGAATTAGATACACTCACTTGAAAATTTTAAGATAGTCTTTCCTTAACAAACTTAACCCAACTTTCCTTATCAATAGTGTTGTACGTTGCTGGTGGCTTAAGAAGCCTTTTACAATCATTAACATACGGTAAAACATAGTTTAGGATTAGAGTGTACTTAAAGTTTCGAAATGCAACTCCAATAGCTTTTGGTATTTGCTTCTTACTTCAAGGATGAATAACAAAGGACACCTTCAAGTTTTAGAATCAAAATGTGAGAATAAGTATATTTACAATAATGAAATAAGGATTAAAATAGTTTAGATTTTTCTAGCAACAATAGCACTAAAAAGATCTTCTTATATTCCTATTTCGTGCCTTAACAAACTCCCATAGACACTATTTCATATCATCTGGAACTCCACGCTAATCGTTGTAGAGGATTGGAATTGATATATAAGCCAAAACACCAATATATATAGACAGCTCAATGGCTTCTTCACCAATTGAAATATCAAGGCTGCTGTATTTGATCACAAACTTTTTAGTTCTTTTTCTCTTTTTGTTTTGTTCTTACCCAACAGTGCCACCTCTACTTCGCTTACTGCTCTTAGGTTCATCCTCATTACCACCTCTAAACTCATCAAAATTAGGGACATGATCAGTGATGAGGGTTCCAGGATCATATTCTTCGTAAATAAGTGCCTCATAATACTCTGGTTCCTCATTAGTAGATCTATTATATTGCTTATCTAAAAGTTCATCGAAATGGCATCATATTGCTCGGCGAAGAATTCTTAGGGATATTTTTTCCCTTATTCATGATTAATATCATAACTACAAAACAAAATCAAATAATAAGAATATATTAACATATAAAAATTGCCAAAAATTAAAAAAATATATATAACAGATAGCATAAAATACTTTTTGTATTAACCTTAACATAAATCATTTTCTCCCACTCAATAGATTGTTCATGCAAACAAACACATAAACAACACTCAAGGTCCAATCCAAATTCCATCCTTGTTGTCTCATGCTTAATTGCAACATCATCATCATCAATAGAGTTTGTATTATCAACAATTGAAAATTCAATGGTCAACGAAGGGTATTCCATTGCATCTTCACTTCTTTGTGTGGGTTTACCTCTATTAGGCATTGGCATATAGCTAACCACTTTTTATCAAGTTGATCAGGTACATAAAAAACTTGGTTGCTTGACAAGCTAAAATAAATAGATTAGATTTGTGGCCTAATCGTTGCAAATTTACCAAAGTAAATCTGAGTCTATTTTTCATAACTCTACCTTTGGTATGAACCCAGTCACACTTTATCATTGGAATTCTAAACATAACGTAATCTAGATCCTAAATCTCTCTAATGATTCTATAGTATATGACGTTAGAAGTGACAAGAATTTTATTTTTTGAACTTGTGATTGAAATTGTTTGTGCAACCAATAACACTCTATTATTTTGAGTAACTCTATTTAAGTCTCGATCTCTTGTAACGAAGTCAAATCCATTTATATCATAACTAGGATGTTAGAAAATATAGGGACAAGGCTCTTATGATAACCAACAAATTATTTGTGAAACATCGTGACCTTTCTCTATCAACACATTAACATATCATTAATAGACGAGAATATAATGTTAAATAAGCACAAACCGAAACTGAAAGGAAAAATTATATTCATTATACTTTGATTCCTTAAAACCTTATTTGTTAACTAATCCGCAAATGTTCATTTGTATTTATCTTGCAACCACTTCTCATTTTTTCGTGGATGGTAAACTGTTAGCCAATCCATATGCTCACTAAAAATCAATTACAAAGAAAAATTTTTCAAGTTCTTAAACTACCAAAACTTGATATCAATGAAGTTAAAATAACACAATTTAGATAACATCACCTTATATAAGGTTGAACTTCTTCAGTATTATGGAAAACATACAATGTGCTTGATCTAATAAAGTTCAGTCAACTTCTGCCATTTGGCTACCACTCATTGGCTTGTCAATTTCTAAATTCTACACATGTTCAGGTGGAACCCCAATTGTGGGCATGTTTTCTATGTATTATGTACAAAATTCCAATGCTTCCTTTGTAATATAACTCTTTGCTATGCAAACCTCAGGACAGTTACCGTTTCGAACATAACCTTTTAAAGTTTTCATGTATCGCTCAAAAGAATACTTCCAACAAAGATACACAAGCCCACATTATTTAACTTCACTCACTAAGTGAGAGTGAAATGGACCATTATGTCAAAAAAAGAAGAGGAAAAACTTTTTTTAAGCAAGTAAAGAGTTTATATAAGGTTTTCCTCCAATTTATCTAGTGTTGTCACATCAATCACAGTTGCACACAATAAATTAAAGAAGAAACATAACCTGATGATAACTTCTTTGACATGTTTGAGCAGCATACACCTCGCGAAAATTGGCAAAAGTTGTTGTATAAGAGTATGACAGTCGTGGGACTTAAGGCCTTGGAGTTTAAAGTGATTTTTTGACACAAGATTCCTGATATTTGAAGAGTATCTAGTAGGAACCTTAATACTTTTCTCTTCCTTAGTTAAGGTGTAACAAGCAAGGGGAAACCATGTACGATTATTGTTTCCTTTAACTTATGGTGCTAATTTACCTTAATTTTCATTTCCAAGAGATCCATCCTCGACTTTAGTCCATCTTTGGACTTTCCAGGAATATGCAATAGTGTACCATAGACGCTCACACATACATTCTTTTTAATGTGCATAACATCTAATTGATGTCGCACAAGGAAATGTTTTCAATACTTTAAATTATAGAATATGGATTTCTTCTTCCACAACACGAGATCATCATTGTTCTTACTTTTGCCTTCTTACTATTGCTTTTCCCCCATCTATTATTAATAGACTCAACCAGCTGGAAAATTTTCTCCTCGTTTAACAATTTCAGAGGGATATCATCACACACTTTTGTCAAAGGCTTTTTCTTGGAATCGAAATTCATGACCTCCAAAGTCGGTGCCTAATGTATGCATTTTTGCCACTGTGTTTAAGTCTACATTTTGGTGTTTCTACATGACAATATGGATATATATAATATCCTTTAACAATGCATCCCGCTAAATTTCTATATGTTGGGAAGTCATTTATCGTCTATAATAACATAGCCTACAAATTAAAGTACTCATTTTTATAGGCATCATATGCCTCCACCCTAACATCCTATAAAGTTTGCAAATCCTCAATAAGAGGTTGTAAATACACATCAATGTTATTGAGGACCAAAAATCAAGAGGGATAAAATCATGAATTTTTGCTTCATGCATAACCATGGTGGAAGATTATAGTTTATAAGAATTATCGGCCAACAACTATATGTACTACTAAGAGAGCTGAGCAGATTGATTCCATCAACTGATAGAGCTAAACAAATGTTTCTAGGATCGCATGCAAAGATTAGTTATTTCTTATCTACTAATTTCAAATATGGTGAGTCTGTTGGATGTTGGAGTTTACCATCAACCACCTTCACATTTGCATGCCAAGTCAAGTCTCTAGCAATTTCTAATAACTGAAACATACACTTAAACTTAGGTATTTGAGGAAAATACCATAAAACCTTTGTAGGAACCCTTTTCCTATATTGGTCTACAGTACCATCCTTTTCCTTCCATCTATATAACATACAAGTAAGACATTCAGAAAGTCCTTCATACTCGTTTTTGTAGAGTATGCAATCATTTGGGAAAACATGAATTTTAACATATTCCAAGCCCAAAGTTGACATTGTCTTTTTGGCCTCATACATAGAGGTTGGAATTTCATTATTTTCAAGTAAACCATCTACTAAAACACTTAACAATGCAGTAAAGCTATTGTAAGACCACCCAAATCTACCTTTCACATTGAACGATTTCACTAAAAAGCCTAACTTAGTAAATTTTGTGCATTTTGGGTATAAAGGTTTCTCAGCTTGTTCTAATAGCTCTTTAAATGCCTTAGGGTCCCCATAATAACCCTTATAAACATCATTAACCATTTCTAACTAATTACCATTGTCAAACTTTATATATTTGTAGCTCAAAATGGTTTTCTCTTTGGGGAGGACTTTTACTAATCTTCTCCCCATGCCAAAACTAATTGTCGTATTTCACATCAAAACCATGCATATATAAATGATCTTTTATAGTTGTAGGTGTTTCAAGTGATAAATTCCCACAATCAAGGCATGGACGCTTAATGACACTATTGCCTCTATCATTTTTTAAAGCAAAATTTATAAATTCTTTGACACCAATTTCATATTTTGTTGACAGTCTATTACACTAAATCAAAAAATTTATCCATTTCTGGCTTAACAATTAATGTTCCTGATGCATACATAAAACAAACAAAGAACACAATATACTTAGAATGTTTGTCTAGTGTTACAGCACCTATGTGAAATAAACAAAGTAGAACCTACATATGGCCATTTAAGTTAAACACAGTTTGGCCCATATAGCTTTCTCTTTTATATTAAACAAACAATATAATAGATCATGGTCTAGAAACAAATTTAAAAATTACAAATACAACAACCAAGAAAGTTAATAAACCGAAATTCATATTTTTCAAAAGTTCACTCTCCTATTATGATATAAATATAACAAATAAGACAAGGCCCATAACAAACACATTACATAGAATCACAATTATAAATTTTTTCATTTTTTTAAAAATACACATGTCCTGTATACCTGAAGTTATAATTTTTTTCTTTTCCAGTGTATAAGATTAGTTAGTTTTTTAAACAAAATAACGATTTTGCCCCCCAAATGTAAAATTATAATTTCATCCTATAGCATTAATTTTGGGGGACAAAACCGTCATTTTATTAAAACAACTAACGGAATCTTAACGGTCAACAGACGGAAATGGAAAAATGCAAAAACTTGTAACTTGATTTAGGAAAAAAAAAAAAAAAAAGCAAAATATGTATAGGGTGGTGTAATTTAGGAAAAAAAGAATTTCAAAAAAATATTAGGTGGTCGGTGGATAATTTCCCTTATAAATTTAAATGTATGTAAATTTTAAGCAAGTGTATAACAACTTCAAAAACAAAAAGTCAAATACTAGAGGATAAGAATTGGAACTTACGAGATTAAACACAATAATCAGCTGTTGTATCTAATTCCAAGTACTAATCCAGCAATAATATTTATCACTGAAATATATTTTGATCGATCAATTGATAAAATTCCAAAACTTGGATTCAAGAGGGCTAAAACGGTACCAAGAAATTACATTAATTGTATGAGTAAGCCTAGGATGAAAATGATGAACTATAACTTCAAATAATATACATCAATGCAACACTAAAGAAAGCAAACACAAAGAAAAGCTTAAAGTACCTTAATACAATTTCTTTAACAAATCAAGAATATTGAACTGTCAAGTTTATGCAGCAATGATGACTATTTATAGTTGACAAGCACTTGTTATGACTGAAGATAACAATAGTAACAACAACAGCACTGGCAGATGCAAAACAGCTACAACACCAATAGTTTTCACAAGTATAGTAGTAGAAGCAGCAGCAACTTCTCAATTGCAATAACGACAGCAACTACCCCAGCTACAATAATAGCAATCAATGCCTTAACTGCAACAACAATAATAGCTCTCACAACTTGAAATAAACACCTAATCAAATAGATAAATTCCCTAAATTTTCATGTTAATATGAGCATTCTGTGAACATCTTTTTATTGCTGAAAAAAACACCAGATGCATAGGTAAAATCCCTCAATTTTACATACCAGAATCATTTGTTGAAAATCCCTCCTCAACCTTTGTTATAGACAATTCATGCCAATATTTAAAGAATCAACTATTAGAACATAAAAATATATAAGTTGCAGATTATCTCGTCTAAAATTCATACACTAACACTCACTCAACTTAATGAAACTTAAATATTAGAATTAGTCAGAATAAAAAAAAAGTTCACAAACAGACACGTGAACATACATCAGAATTACCTAGAATAAAAAAATTCACAACATTATGCAATGCATGATTACAACTCAAAACAGAACTCAAACTATTTTTACAAGTTATCTTCCTTGGAAATTATTTAGTAATTTGATTATTGAAATATATGTAATACATGCAAATACATTTCAATTTTTTAGAAATTATTTACTACTTTACATAAAAGTAGAATGAATAGTCAAAATTAAATACATGTAAATGCAGCAATGACTTACTAAAGGGTGTGAAGATTTAATTGATCGTGAAGGCTAAGGTTTCAACTTTGGCAATAAATAATTTGGGTCTTCTTTCACTATAAGCGATTGGGTTTTTTTCAGTTAATGAAAAGTACTGTGGCTGTTGTTTTCATTCTAATTTGGGCTTCGATTAGCATTAACTTTGATTTAGCAAAGAGAGATGATTGAGTGACAACCACAGCAAAGATAGATGATTGAGTGAAACAATGACAATGGCACCCAATGGTGGGTGTTTGGGTGTCGTCAATTTGCTATGGTCGACCTTTGAGGGTTATTGCTAGTGTGCTGCATTTTGAGATTCCAGAATGAGGCTCGAAAACTTTCTAAACACTTAGAAAAATTTTCCCTCATTTCTCACAAAATGTTTCCCTTTTTACAAAATGCAACGTTTTTTTTTTTTTATTTATATATATCATTGTTCTCACAAACTTGCAAAACGCAACATTTTATCATCTAAATTTATTACTTTAACAAAAACATTATCATTTCACTTCTTTTTTTGGTAATAAAATATTTTTAAAAATAAATTCAAACTCATGCAATTAAAGTCATCATAAAAAATCAGTGTTCTATTCTTGATAGCCAAATAATCCATCACCAGTCTATCATAATTTCTTGATAGATGATATTTCTATCACCAATATATCATAGTTTGTTGATAGATGATATTTCTATCATAGTTATGTCATAAATGCATGACAGAAAATAAATCTATCAAGAACTTATCGATGTAGGCCTCCAAATAAAAAATCGTCATATAGAAGACTGTCATAATAGGCACTTTTTCTTGTAGTGCAAAAAAAAAAGATCTATATGTTCTCAAAACCTAAAAAAAATAAAATCCAAATGTTCTCTAAATTTGTCATGAACTTTAAAACTCAATAATAAAAGAGCAATAATTTAAAAATTAAGGACTAAAATGTATGGATAACAATTAAAATGTATAATTTGTTTGAAAAATCTAATAAATATTGTAACTTAAGCTTTTACACCAAACAAACAAGCAAAAAAGATAATAAAATCTCCATAGAAAATTATAGAAATAAGATCAATGTAATATTCTAATTCTCCTCTACCATTTTGATATCGACAGCACATCATCATCATTTTTATAACATCAACTATGACATTTAAGTTAAATATGATTTATATTATGTGCTATATTATTTTTGTCATGACGATATTTAACTAAATATATGAATGACATAACTATTTTATGGTAGATAGCACTAGTGGTTAGTGATTACACAACATAAATAAAATTATGAGAAAATAACAAAAAAAAAACTCAAGTCTAGATATTTACATGGCAATTAAAGGACTGATCCAAGCATTCAAACAAAGTAGAGAAGTAAGAGTATAGTGAAGAGAAAGAAATAGGTTGAACTAAAGAGTGAAAGACTTAAAAGAAAATTAGGGTCGATGTTACCTTGATTTTACTTTACACAGTTATTTTTGTACTACTATGTTTAAATTGACAGAACTAACCTTTAAGTCTCAATATTTTTAAATACGCGATAAATACCACTAATATGCTATGAATAAATTTTATTATCATTTTGTAATTACACAATTGTTAAAAACTTTTAAAATAAAATTAAATTAAAAGGTAAGTATATATGGATATGAATATATATATTAAAAAAAATCGAAACCTGCTATAGATTCATCTTAGATCTGTATATCAATATCCAAATCCAATTCAAATCCATTTTCGACTAACCTAAATATGATTTTATTGGATTTGGATCATGTGGATCTTGGGTTAAATCTGATCCATTGCCATCCCTAACATAGTCTAATTTCAATATTTCACCTACAATAGTTGAGGTGACAAATCCTATGTCAGCCCAGTAAAATTTCTTCAATACTTAAGTAGTTTTAATAGTAAAACGGTTAATTCTCTGCTTTTGGTTGTTAGAAATTTGTACTACACATAATTTTTTTAATTATATTTATTGTTAGGCGGCACATAACATAGACTTAAGTATTATCTTTATATGTATTGTGATCTTGCATGTGTGTCTACGTGGTAATGTATTATTAGCCATTATTGGTCCTTTTATAAAAGATATATTTTCCTGTAAAGGAATATGTGTGTGTGTGTAAAGATATTGATATATGTGTATTACCTAGCAAATGTACCAGAGGAACAGGAGCGATTTTCACTACAATCCGCTGATTCTTCAAAAGCAAGATGGCTTTCTTGCCTTCTTCGCAAGACCAGTTAGAAGTCTATGAAATCAAGAATCATTTTATTCTCCGTTTATAAATAATTTTTTTTAATAAAAAATTAAAGCTTTAATGCATTAGTATTGTGTTATATATATCGAAAAGAAAATAATAATCTCTGATTTAGGCGATAATTTAATTTTTCAATAATTTTATTTGATTATCCACCTAAATTGAAATAAATAACTGTTTACCACAGCTCACACACATCTCCTCCAGCTAATTAGGAACATTCACTAAGCATTCATGGAGGGATTTTTGTCAGATTTAATAATTGCCATTCAACTTATTGAGTTGGCAACATATGCTCAGCCAAGTGTCGGTAGAGTGGTGAGATCAAAACCTAATATTTCTTGTCACAACAAGAGAGACTTTTTCAGTTATCGTGCACATATGCATGTATAATAGACATAAAAAATTTTATCTGCATTTTATGCTTTCTAATTGTTCTTTGCTCGGCAACAAGTCATGATTTTTTCTTTTTTTGTTAAAATAATTAGGTGCATGTGCACAGGTAGTTACTATCATTCCAGAAGCTAATAATTTGCTTTTGACAAATTTCTTGCCTATATAAAGAGAATATACTTCTCGTCTAAAGTACATATAAACGAAAATATTTATTTATTATAAATTCTCAGCAAAATCATTTTTTGATTGGTTAACCCCTGATTTTTTCTTCAGTATTTTCAGTTCATCAGAAACAAGCTGATACTCAATAATTAGTCTCTTGTGTCGCTCCAAAAAAACTGAAAAGTTGCAAAGGACTTAAGACAAAATAATCACAACAAAATTAAATTGTTAAAAGAATAAAACTAATACATAAATAGAATCATAAATATAGGAAAAGCACTGCTATAAGTAAGCTTACTGCAAATATTCCTTGAGAAATATTCATTAACATCCTCATTAACACAAGACAGCGTTGCTTCATAATCAAAGCATCTATTCTTCGGAGTGATATCATCCTGAATAATCGGTCTCTTTCCTTTCACTGATATAATCTGTTTCACTCTTTCCCGATCATACAAAAGCCCTTTATCTGAAACAAAACCAACAATCAGAGTCCGACAAAACAAATTAGGCTTACATTGTCCACAAGATCCAAATTTATTCGAAAGACAGTAAATGTACCTTCAGAAGGTTCATTCGATCTTTTTGCTCCTTCTAATAATGCTGCATTGACTGATAGTTCACTTCTCTTTGGAACTAATATTTGCATTTCTACAAACATCAATGTTACATTTTTAGCCTTTGAGAAAAATAGTCATGCTCTAAAAGCAATACAGAAGATAATCTCTTCCATCAGGAAAGGATAGCGATTCACATCCCAGCCAAGGACAAGTATCTGGAGGTAAATGAGTCGTCATTTTAATATCGAATTACGAGTGCCAGCTTCTGTCCTTTATTCTAAAACAAGAATAAGAAGACCCCACTCATAGTTTACAGCAGGATCGTTGGGGTGAAAAGTTAAAAAAGAAAAAAAGAAAAAAAGAGAGAGTTATAATTATTATTTTGTAGTACATAAAGGAATAATAAATAATAAGAAAGTAAATCTAAGAGAGGGAAAAGGATGACTCTTAATTTTCACTTTGTACTGAATAAAGAGATAATAAGAATGTGATGCTTTTGGCTTACATTCTCATGTCTATTTATAGTGAAAAATTACATCAGATTTGTTGACATAAAATATTAATTTGATGAAAACAAATTTTATATGTTTTTGATTAAAAATGTTGGAGTTATTAACATTAAACAAAATCTTAAAGCCGTATTATATTTCAGACATATTTAAGAATCGAGATGACTATTAACTTAAGTCAGAAAATCATTTTCTACAAAAATTTGTCAAAATACAAATTTTGTAAATTAACTGTGAATCGATAATTTACACAAAAGAATTAGTCTTTTTAATAACGAACCATTTAGCAAAAACGGTTAGCTAGACTTGTTTTGATAGGATTCTGGAAACTAACGGTGAACCGTTTATTACAAAACGGTAGACCAATAATGTACAAAAAAGAAATAGTTTCTAATGTTGAACTGTTTATAAAAAATGGAGAGCTAAGTCTATTTTGCAGGATTCTAGAAATAAATGGCGACCCGATGATTTTAAATGATAAACCGTTTATTTAAAAGCTAAGCACATTGGTGATTTGGACAAGTCAAAACAGTCAATCGATAGTAGTAAACGGCAATTCAATTTTTCCCAAAAAGTCAACAATGGCTAGTTTTCAGCTTCAACTATAAAATGACTCAATCCAATTCAAATTTTAAGAGATCCAATAGCTATCATTAAGCTTGCTACTGAGTATACAATGATTGTTGAGCTTTAAACTTGTTTTTATTTCATTGATTCACACTTTGAGCATTCATTGGTAACCATATACATTATGTGAGAGATATTTCATTTGTAATCTTTATTTTTGAGTGATTGTAAGTGTTTGGATATACTTGGGTTAAAAGATTAGGAAAAATCTCTTGTTGTAAAGGTTTATTGACATCTTTAAAGTCAATTGTAAGAGTTGTTAAAGCCTTGGAGGCTCACTTAGTGATACCCTCAAGCCCAATGAGCTTGGAGGCATGGATGTAGGCATAATTGGCCGAACCACGTAAAAATCGCATGTTTGCTCTCTCTTACCCTATCTCTTTATTATTCATTGCACATTAACTTTTTTATTTTTAAATTTGGTTAATTTATTTTATTTACTCTAAGTTTTAGATTTTAAATTTGTTTAAAACTCAATTCACCCCCCCTTTTGGGTAGCCTAGTTGGCATTTCAAGGTTTGATTAAAGAATCGATGAACTGCAAGCTTATTAAATTTAACCCATTTTAATAAGCCATATTATACTATTTTTAAAGTGGTAGTAATTCTACTATTACACAACACTTTCCCTTGAAAGTCTACCACTTTAAGATGATCATAAAATGACATTGGATGTGTTATAATACTTGTCCTATTAAAAAACTTAGCCAGTAAAAACCCAGAGGGAAAAGCTAGTAATAAAAAAAAAGAGTAAAGTGCACATGTGTCCAATTTTATATAAGTTCTTCTCTTAGATATTTGGGAAATTCATAAGGATAACCATAAAACTTTAGCAGTTTTCAATTTTGGCCCCTTAATTTTTTCCTTTCATAATTAGCCAAACCTAGTCTTGGCAATAAAATCCGGATCCGGCCCGGATCCGCAAAGATCCGGAAGATCCGGATCCGGAATAATCCGGATCCACATGTGAAAAAATGCGGATCCGGATCTTAAAAATTAAGATCCGTGCGGATCCGAATCCGGATCCGGATGCAAGTGCATCCGGAAAACCGGATATCCGGATCCGCATTATTATATAATTAATTAATTAATTCAATTCAATTTTAATTGAAAAATATATAAATTAAAATATTTATAAGCATAATTAGTTCTATAATTTTCATTGACTATGAAAAGTATGTTAAAAAGTAAAAAATTATGATAATAATAATTAGAGAATATTATAATAAATTAGTTTGCCTTATTTTTTTATTTTTTATTTATGTTGTGAAATTATCAATTGTGAATTTATAGTGATAGTGCATGTTATTTATATTGAATTGATGTTAAATTGTTAATTATTAAATTATAATTAAATTATATTTAATATTATTAAATAAATTATTAAAGTTAAAATTATATTTAAATTTAAAAATATGCGGATCCGGATATCCGGAAAATCCGCCCGCAATCCGTGCGGATCTTACCCGCATCCGGATCCGCATATTTTTTTCCGGATCCGAATGCGGATCCGGATGAAGAAAATTCAATCCGGATCCGGATCCGGATGCACCTACATCCGGATCCGGATCCGGATTTTGCCATCCCTAGCCAAACCTCAATTTTTAGTCCAAAATACCCTTGGCAAACCAACAACCAAAATCATTCTTGCAACCTTACCATCGTCGGTGACTTCCTGTCAAATCTCTCCCCATAATCATTCTTCTCACCCAAATCTCTCCTACTTCAGTGTAATGCACCTATCATTGGTGGCTTCCTATCAAATTTCTTACTAAAATTCGTTCTTGTCACCCAAATCTCTTTTACCAAATCACCAAAATCACAATGAATAGTGGCAAAAATCACTAATACCAACTGTGTAGTGAGAAGAATTAAGGTTATCTAGTTTCTTTATGCTTTATTTTATTAGTTAAGAATGAAATTGGAGAGTAGTATTGGAAGTAGTTTGAGAAAAATAGTGATGGTGGTGGTTGTTTTAGAGCATGTGGTGGATGTTTGAGAGTTTGCAATGGGCTAGCCATGGGTGCGGTTGCAATGGGCATTGGCCATCACATGCCCATCACACCAGTTTTGGTGTGAAAGGTGCTACCTCTCGCACAAATTTTGTGCGATAGTGTATTCTATTGCACAATCTATGTTTTTGTGCAATGGGCAAACCGTCACACCAAAACACACTTCTTGTATTTTTTATCACATTTTTTATTTTATATTTTAGTATAATAAATTAATAAATATTAATGGCAAACATCATTTGGATTTTGTTATAGATATATATGGTGAAAAATAAATTGGCAAAGCGTAATCCACCCACACCAAGGAAGGATCCTAAGGAGAAATTTAATTCTAGATTGTTGTGGACATATTTAATGACGATATTGGATTGTAAGCCATTGCGGTCATTTGAATGTTAATGCATGGAGAATTTTTTTTTTTCTAAATGTAAGTAGATACAAGTTTTTGTTGCATCAATAGTTTTTCTTATAAGTAATTATGGACATATTCAAATAATTATTTTACAGTAACAAATGAAATAAAATACTTTATTATATATAATTTTGCAATAAAAACAGAATAAGAGTTCAAAATACATGATTACTCAGAACAATACAAGTAGTTTCGATTTGATGTAATGGGATTCTTTTTGAACCATAAAAGCTGATCAAATGTACAATCTTTTCAAATAAAAAAAGTTGTAGTCTTGGCATTCACCTACTCCATATAGCCATTCATCGACATTTCCCACCAATCGTTGTAACATAATTGAAGCACAATTGAATCTATTAAGCCTAAAAGATATTAAAAAATTAAAAAATATGATTACATACTGTAAAACATGATATAGTGAATATACGACACATTTTACATGTTTGTCTCATATATTGTGATTATGTGTGACAGGCAACTTTATGTGCAATGGCCATGAAAAAACATGATGGATACTTTCTAGAGGTAATAACCTAGGTTACAATTTAGGCTACATGTGCCTATTTTGGGCGTATAATATATCTTTTCGAAGCTTGAGATGAGACGGACCAAAGTATATTAAAGTGATAGGCACCTATAACACAAAGAAAGTAGCATTGAAATTGATTTTTTGTGCAACAGGTGCCTATCGCACATCACACAAAAAATTAGTTTCAATGTAACTTTTTTTTAGTGCTATAGGTGCCTATCACTCTAATATTTTTTTATTTGTTTTACCGAAAGCTTTGAAATGATATATTATATGCAAAAAACGGACACATGTAGCTTAAGTTGTAACCCCCGAAATGTATCCAGCATATTTTTTTTATGACTCTCACACATACTATGATTATGTGTAACAAACTAGCCGATAGGTGCCTGTTGCACATAAATTCAATGGTATTTTTGTACGACAGGCACCTGTCGCCTATGCTGTCTCACATAAATTAGTTTGTTGCACATAATCTAAGTTTCATTTTTAGCTTGAATTTGTACTATTTTCATTTTTTTTAATTTCTCAACTCAAACTAAGTATTTTAAGAAATCACATTGTTTTATGAATGAAAAATAACCATATTTAGAACAAAACTCATTCAATTTCAAACATAAACCCTTAACTTAATACATAAAAATTTTTTATACTATAAGAATATACACTAACCTTAAGAAATTCTCCAACTAATGATTATATCTCCAATAATGCAATACTTGTTTGATGAGATTTGGTAATTTGTTGAGAGTGTTGGGAGTGTTGAGATTTAAGAATGTTAAGAGTATTGATTTTAGCTGGATTTTTTAAGAGTGGCATTTGCTTGTAAATTTGTTGAAGGTGCTAAGACTATTTGGTCAAAAAAACTACCATTTTGCAAGTTATGATAGAAAAAAGTTTGAGGTATCAAATTTTGAACAATTAAAAGTTTTATGGTTATTTTCATAAATTTCCCTAGATATTTACTCTCCCTTTGACAAAATACTCCCCCTTAAAGAGACAAATATTAATTTGATAATCTACTGAGTCGATGTATGACAATGCTATCTATTAATTTCTCAAATGTTGAAGTGGACAAAGCTTTATTATAAAAATCCGCAAAGTTATCAGTGGAGCATATCTATTTGACATCAGTTTCTTTTTGCTCTGTTAGAGCTCATAAGTGTAGAAGAATTTTAATGAGATGTGTTTGGTTCTATTTCTCTTGATATATCCTCCTCTAACTTGTGTAATATAAGCTGCAGTGTCTTCAAATGCTACTGCTGGAATGTTTGTAATAGAAGTTCAATTACATGTGCTATGAATATGATGTATAAGAGAACGTAGCCATATACATTCTCTGTTTGCTTAATATAGATCAAGAATCTCTAAGTGATCAGAGGAGATGGCAACCAAAGTTTCCTTCATAGATCGCCATGAAATTGTTGTACTATTATATGTAAAAACATAATATATATGTGAACGAGCTTTATGAGAATTAGAAAGATAAACTGCATCTACATAACCAATAAAACCTGATTTTTCTGTTGGCTAATTTGAAAAAAATAATCCCAAGTCTATCGTTACACCAAGATAATGGAAAAAATGTTTAATGCCATTCTGGTGTCTTTGAGTTAGTGTAGAGCTAAATCTTGCCACTAAGTTCACTGAGAATGCAATGTCTGCTCTAATGCACTAAACTACATGTCGTAATATATAGCATTTAGATATGGTATTTCTAGACCAAGTATCTCTTCATCATCTTCTTTAGGGTGGAATGGATCTTTGCTAGGATTAAGGGATCGAACCACCATAGGGGCAAATAATGAATGTAGCATTATCTATGTTGAAGTGCTTTAAGATTTCTTCAACATAAGTAAATTGATGGATAAGTAGTTCATTAGTTTGATGCTTGATCTATAGGCTAAGACAATATTTTGTTTTCGCTAAATCTTTCATTTCAAATTCTCTTTTTAATCATTAAACAGCTTTTAGAAGCTCTTCAGAAATTCCAACTAAATTAATGTCATCGACATATTAAATATTTAGTAGCTTTTAAAAGCTCTTCAAGAATACTAAATTCATGTCATGGACATGGATTTTCTAATAAATACACATGGGCAAATAGGATCATTTATGCATACTTCTTTTATTAAATATTCAATCAAACTATTATACCACATGCACCTAGATTGTTTTAATCTATATAAGGATCGTTGTGGCTTGATTGAATACAAACTACAATCAGTTGATCTATATGCTTTGGGCATTTTAAATCCTTCAAGGATTTTCATATAAATATTATAATCAAGTAACCCATATAAATATGTTGCCACTACTTCTATGATATGCATATCAAGTTTTTCTGAGACTATCAAACTGACTAAAAATCGAAATGTAATGATATCCATCACTAGAGAATATTTATCTTTATAATCAATACCAGGTCTCTGTGAAAAATCTTGTGCGACTAGTCTCACTATATATCCTATGATTTCATTATATTCATTATGTTTCCTTATAAATACCCATTGTTATCTTCACGTGTTTGTATTATAGGTCTAAATACTTCATGTTTGGCTAGAAAAGTCAATGCTGCTTGAATTGTTTCTTTCTATTAAGTCCAATAATGCCTTTATGTACATTCATTGATAGTTTTTTATTCAAACTCATTTGTAATTTTAATAACTACTATGAATGAGAATATATTGTTAGTGACAATTTCATCACGATCCCACATTTTATTTGTATAAGTGTAATTTGTAGACTTTTCTTCATTTTTAGATTTTTTTTGCCTCTTTGTGAGCTAATGTTGCTTTAGGGACTTCTTTCACTCCTGGGACTTGTGTCTCTACTAGGACATGTGTCTCCACTGGGACTATCAATCTATTTGAAACTAGTGATTCAAGTAATGTGAGAATATTCATTACTCGAGTATTATTTTCATTAAGATCCTGATTTTTCATTCGTCTCTTCTAGGGAATAACATCTTTAAAACCAAGTGATCTGCCGCACTTCTGGCATGTAATAGGTAGCTCATTAGCTACTTTTACACTTGATTGTTTAGTAGGAACAATCACCTGGGATGGTGTATTAGCAGCTGGTATATGTGATGTGGTTACTTTTAATGCATCTATAAATGCATTTGGCAATTGATTTGCAATTTGCTTTAAATAAACTATCCTTTCCACTTCAATCTCACACTGACTAGTGCAAAAATCAAAATAAGACATAGTGAAAACTTTCCAAAAAAGTTCACGCTGTACCTTAAGAGGTACTTTTCGTTCCCCTAATGGTGAGATCAAAGTGGCAATCCATAAACTGTGCAATAAAAAGATCGTCTGTTAAGGGTTCCAGATATCTAATAATTGAAAGTGAATTAAACCCAACATAGATCCCCAAACGACATTGAGGTCTCATCGTTGCACATTGTGGGGGTGATATAAGAACATACACAACACTACCAAAAGTGCTTGATGGTAAATATCAGGTTGATGACCAAACATAAGTTGTGATGGAGAATATTGACGATAAGAAGAAGGTCTAAGATGAATTAATGCTGCAACATGTAAAATAACATGACCCCATACATATATTGATAATTGTGTACTGGATAGTAAAGTTCTTCTAATTACCGAGAGTCATTTAATCAATAATTATGTCAATCCATTTTATTTATGTATATGTAAAACTAGATGTTCTACATCGATTACAACAGATATACAATAGTCATCAAATGTTTTAGAAGTAAACTTGCTAGTATTATAAGGACATTTGGTTTTGATAGGATAATCTAAAAATTGTGCCCTTAACCTTATGATTTGGGCAAGTACTTTGACAAATGCAATATTACGTGTAGATAACAAACAAACATGTGACCACTGTGTAGATGCATCAATCAAAATCAAAAAGTAACGAAATGGTCCTCTTGATGAATGAATTGGCCCACATATATCCCCTTGAATTATTTGGAGAAAAGTTAGAGATTCAAAACTAATCTTATAATGGGATGGCTTAGCCATAAATTTGCCTTGTGAGAAAACAATACAAATAATTTTATTAGAGAACAAAGTCTTCTGGTTCTTTAATGAGTGCCCATGAGAATTCTCAATAAGTCTATGCTTCATCGTAGATCTTGGGTGACCAAGGAGATTATCACATAGCATAAACATTTTTAGGTTAATGAACTTCTAGTTCATTACTTCATAGCTTTCAATTGGATTTATAATTGTATAATACAATCCAGATGAGAAAGTTGGAATTTTTTAATCTGTATATCTTGCCTTAGATATTTTTAATAATGCAGGGTATTCTACATTATTTTTATTTAAAATCTCAATATCATATCTACTTTTATGGATTATTTTTAAAACTCAATAAATTTCTTCCGGATCTTGTTGAATATAAGGCATTTCAAATGCATAATTTTGTTCTATCTGCTAACAAGATATGACTCTTCTAAAGCCTTTAATGAAGTTTGTAGGACCTAAAATAGTGCTTACCTTTCTTTCAAAAAATTTTATTCCAAGAATTTTTTTTTAATACTGAAGAATAATGTATGTGGTTGCACTTAAGGTTAGTAGTGGGACAAAATGAGACAAGATTTGTCAATACTAATCATGCCCTATTTATGCAAATGGGATAAAAAAAAATTTCATTCCCATCTCTTTATTTTTTTTTGGATAAAAATTTGTCCTAATCCCGTCCCATTAAATATCCTGTATTATCATATTATTCTAAATAGTCTTGAATGTAAATAAATAAATTTTGATTTTTTAATTTAAAATTCAATATAGCAAAAACTTGAATAAATACAAAGTAGAATAATTAAATAACAATTTTATTTCGACTATATGAATGTTCGAATACAATTTTATGTTGACATTTTTTAATTGCATGTTTGCTTCCATTACACATTAATATCAGGACTTACAGTCCAAAAGCTATAGATTTGGACAGTAACCAACTTCACCCATATTAAAATATCCAATAATTCAATAATATAGTAATAAATCTTACTTAATTTAGCCTTTAGTTTTCAACATTGAATGTTACTTAAGTTAAAATTATAAAATAATTAAAAATTTAGAATAGTTTTAAAATTATATTATTAATGGGATATAAGGACATGACGAGATTTTATGGTTGGTCCTACTTCCATCCCATAAAGTAAAAATGTGTTTAAATCATGTCCCAAATTCATATCCTTTCCATGATATGAATTGCCATCCTTTGTTACACTATCAATCAAGCATAGATCACTAATTTTCCTTTCCATGATAGACAATTCATTTTGAAAATTCATATCCTTTTATTGAAGAAAAGTTTATGAAGGCATCAGAATTATTAAAACTCAAAACGTAAGGTGAATCTTATATGATAACAAAAGTAAAATATAAATAAGATGTAAGTAGAGCAATAAATAGAGCTTAATTAGTATGGACATTTCCATCACTAATTAAATAAGTAATTCCTTATCTTCGAGTCTTCAAATAAGTAAGAGATATCAAGATGAGTGAGATCTATAGGATCTGATTCATCAATAAAAATAGCCTCAATATTCTTTACTTTGCTTGTTTTGGATGCTTGATAAAAGTCTATCTCTTGCTTCCTTGTACAACAGAGACATAACCAATGCCCTTTCTTTCCACACCGATGACAAATATTATCATTTTTATGGTGTTTTTTTTTTTTGGAACCTTGTCTTTACTCTCTCTTTTATGGGCATGCCACTTCTGATGGTGTCCATAGTTGTTATTCTAATTTTCTAAGTTTTGATTACCACTATTAGAGTGATTAGTACTTTTTTTTCTACCTCCTTGATTACGTCCTTTACTTCTTTGTTCATTTCCATTGGCTTCCAGGAATGGTTCAAAATTAAATGGACATACTTGATGATTCTTCATTAAGAGCTCATTGTTTTGTTCAACTATCAGAAGACATGATATAAGATTTGAGTATTTGCTAAATTGACGCCCTTGATACTGTTGTTATAAGACTTATTTGATGCATGAAAAGTGGAAAGTGTCTTTTCAAGCATTGAATTTTCGCTAACCAATTCACCACACAATTTTAGCTATGAGGTAATGTGAAATAACTCGGAGTTATAATAAGATACTTTTGAATAGTCTTGCAATCGTAAATTTATCAATTCATATTGTGATTTAGGGAGGAATATGCCCTCTGGTGGTCATATCTTTTTTTCACATTATCCCAAAGAGTCAATATGTCTTATATTGTCAACTATTGAGCTTTTAAGCTTTCGAGTAAATGATGACAAATAAAACTCATGGCTTTTGCCTTATCTTGTTAGGATGCATGATTTTCTTACTTTATGGTGTCTTTTAGACCCATAGCTACGAGATGCATTTTAGCATTTGAAGCCTAGGAAAGATAATTACTTATAGAGACCTCGAGAGCAAGAATTTGTAGATTTGTAAGGTTTGACATGTTTTCAAGAGTATCTTGCAATTAGTAGCTCTTAGATTAGCAGTCGTGCTAAAATTGTGCAATAAATAAAGGAATAATAATTAATAATAAAGTAAATTTAAGAAAGGGAAAATGATGACTTTTAATTTTCCCTTTGTATTGAATAAGGAGATAATAAGAATGTGATGTTTAGGCTTACATTCTCATGGCTATTTATAGTGAAATATTACATTAGCTTTAATTAAAGAATTAATGAATTCCAGACTTATTAAATTTAAGTGTCATCGTATAATAATCAATTTCTAGAAAATGTATACAGAATGTAAATAGGATTCAACACTTACGAGGTGAACCCAACACTAAGGCACATCCCAATGAGATTTTTCTGTGTTAAACTCCCACTTCCCTCTAATTACTAGAACATCACCATCCCATCCTCTATCACTTTTCCATAAATTAGCGATCAGAATTCCACTATAATGTCTAGGGTTTATATAATACTTAGAATTCATATTGCTCTTTTTTTTTTTAGAGAAAAAATCATTTCCATTAACAAAAGAAATAAAAAATACAAGCAACGTTATAATCCAGGTAAGAGTTCATCCAAACATTAGGTGTTTCACTTTTAAGGGCATATTTAGCTAGCTTATGGGCTATTCCATTAGAAGATCTAGGAGTGTGTTGAAAG
Organism: Luvunga scandens; assembly: GCA_030449905.1. NCBI lineage: Eukaryota > Viridiplantae > Streptophyta > Magnoliopsida > Sapindales > Rutaceae > Luvunga > Luvunga scandens. The sequence continues at coordinate 425,642 of JASUUG010001019.1, read as the reverse complement.
GTAACCTTCTGGAAGTCTCCTTTCATATCTGTAATGGCTATAATCACCCAAAAAATTTCTGTTTTGCTCTCTTTTTTATTGTTAACGAGATCAGCTACCTCCTGGCAGTCAGTCTCGATGATAATTGATGCCAATTAAGCTTCTTTTGCCATTTGGAGTCCCAATTCTACAACATTTGCTTCTACATACAGCACATCATAGCTTAATCTTGATGGCTTCACTGCAGCTGCCACGATTCTTCCCTTATAATCTCTAATAACAGCTCATAAGCCTGCTGTTTTTTGTTCAACTTTGGTAGCATCATCCGCGTTAATTTTGAAACTCCCACTTGGAGGTGGAGTCCAATGATGCTGTTGCTTTTCTTTTGGCTCTCTGGCTTGAGATATTCCAGCCTACTTTACTCTTTGAAAAGTTTCCACTACTGCTTGGGATTTTACAATTAAGACATCTGGGTTAATTTTCTTCCCTTTAAAAAGGAACCGATTTCTAGCGTTCCAAGTAACCCACCAGATAGCACCCAACAGTTCCAAGTCAACTTTGCAGAGTTTCTTAGACATCTTGAACCACACTTCAAGCATATCCTACCCTTTAAAAACCTCAACGCCTTTATCGGCTAAAATTGATTGCTTCCAAATCTTACCAGTTACCTTGCACTCTATCAGAGCATGGGACACATTTTCTAAGCTTTTCTTGCAAATTTAACATGTAAGGGATGCAGCTGCTTTCTTCTTCTATAAGTTCTCGGCAGTTGGCAGTATATTTTGAATTGTTCTCCATACGAAAATATTTAGCTTTTCGGGCAGATCTAATCTCCATATGGCTTTCTAGTAAAATAATCTATCCTTAGATGAGCCAGGATTGTCAGGATATTTAAGTTTTAAAGCAACGTGATAGCCACTCTTCACCGTGTACATGCCTTTTTTGTCGAAATGCTAACATACTTCATCCGTTTTTAGGCTTCTGGGGAGAGGGATCTTCATTATTAATTCTACATCTTCTTTGTTAAAGTGTTAAATGATTAAATCTTCTTTCCACTGGTTTTTTGCATCAATTAGCTCTGTAACTTTTACATCCTTAGGCAAAAATGGTATCGAGAAAGGTTTGAAAGTATCTGGCCTTGGGATCCAGTTGCTTTTATAAATATACACCATATCACCTCTTCTAATTCTCCATCTAAACCCCTTTTTGAGGACTTATCTACCCCACAATAGGCTCCTCCAAAGAAAAGATGGATTGGATCCGATTCTAGCATTCCAAAAGGCTTATCGTTTAAAATATCTAGCCTTCAACACCTGGGCAGCCAAGGGATTTGGATACTGGAGTATTCTCCACCTTTGTTTTACCACCAATGCTTGGTTGAAACTGGAGAAAATCTTAAAGCCCATGCCACCTCTAGATTTCCAATGGCTTAATCTTTCCCATCTTACCCAATGAATTTTGTGTTTGTCCTCCTTGGAACCCCACCAGAATTTTCTACCTTGAGCTGAAAAATGTTTTTAATGGCCTTAGCTTGATCTTCGTACACCTTGCCACAAAAAAATAATCAAGACTTCTCATAGTTGAATATTTTCCCTGACGTTGATGCATGAGAATAAAAAAGAGCTTTTAAATGGTTGCACTCAGATGTTGAAGCTTTTGCAAATATTAGGCTGTCATCTGCAAATAATAAATGAGTAATGGTGATATTTTGGCCAAACCGTAGCCCATGGATCAAGCTTTGTCTTTTTGTCTTTCTGCTTGCATCAACACATTTGAAAAAGCTTCCGCACATATAAGGAACAAATATGGGGATAGTGGACACCCTTGTTTAAGACCTCTTTGGGAATGAAACAACCCCTTGGGTGTTCCATTAATGATTATAGAGAAATTTGCAGTTGCAATGCAATTCGAAACTAATTTTATCCATTTATGCGAGAAACCTAGCCTCTTCATAGTTTGTCCAAGAAATCTCCATTCCACTCTATCATAGGCCTTGCTAATATCTAATTTGAAGGCCACCTGCCCTGTTTTAGAGCTTTTGTTATGCCTAATTTTGTGGAGACACTCATACCCGATAATGATATTATCTGTAATAAGTCTATTAGGCATAAAAGCACTTTGTGAAGGGGAGATAACTTAATTCAGGATCTGTTTTAGTCTGTTAGCCATAGCCTTAGCCACAATTCTATAAATTACATTACAGAAACTTATGGGCCTAAATTTTGTTACCTTTCGAGGCTTAGCAACTTTCAGGATAAGAACAATTTAAGTGTGGTTGTGTAAAGTGACATCACCTTGCATATTTAGGATATATAAGCATGTAGAAATAACTCAACTGCCAACATTGTGCCAATGCTTTTGGAAGAAAGTTGCTGGAAGTCCGTCAGGTCCTAGAGCCTTGGATGGACACATTTGGAACAGAGTAGTATAAATCTCTTCAGCTGTGAATAGTTGATCCAGTGCTTCATTCATTTCTACAGTCACCTTTGAGTTCAAGCCTTTTAACACAACATTGATTTAGTCATGGTTTAGACTCAAAGTTGTAAAGAGATCTCGAACATAGTCACAAAACTCCCTTTTTATCTCCTCTTCATCCTCTATCCATTGCCCTTGACAGTTTTCAATTCCTGAAATTCTGTTCTTTCTTCTTCGTGATGAAGCTTTGGAGTGAAAGAACTTAGTATTTGTATCTCCCTCCTTCAGCCAATCAGCTCTTGATCTTTGCTTCCAGTAAATCTCCTCATCAATTAGAAGGTTGTTGATATGTTGTTCGAGGTTTTTAATTTCAGCACCATTGTTGTATTGAACATTGTTGCTTACGGCACACTGAAGCTTATTCATTAGATCTTTCAGCCTTTCTTTACAATCTCTAAACTCTTCTTTGCTCTACCATTACAATTGAGCCATCGTAGCCTTCGAAAGGCTTTTAAAGATCTACACTAGGTTTATATGTTCTCTACAATCAAAACCAGTCCACACTTCTTTCACTATATTTTTACAGCCCTCATAAGGACTCCATAGATCCTCATAATGCATTATGGGGAAAGTTCTTCTAGAATAGCTTACTCCACTTCTCTTCTCTTGAACATTCATTACTAGTAAACTATAATCTGATTCCCACATAATCATGTTTGTCACTGCCTGTTCTTAGAAAAAGTTCCCACAATCCTTGCTATATAATACTTTATCCAGCCTCTCTTCAATAAGGTGAGGACTAAATTGTCTGTTGGACCATGTAAAACGGGATCATTTATAGCCCACATCCATAAGGTTACAATCATAAGTTGTTTTTCTAAATTTTGAAAACGTCTAATATTTTTGTCAAGTCCACTAGAGTTTTTGCTTAAATGCATGATTTCATTAAAATTGCCAATGCAAAGCCATGGCAAAGTAGACGAAACTGCCAACCTTCGCATCAACGTCTATGTATGTCTCTTTTGTTGAGCTTCTGGATGGCCATATATCCCAGTACATTGCCACTTTATACCATTGTCATTTTGAATGACAGCATCAATATGATGGTTGCTGTATGACATAATGTTCACGTTTATATCTGAGTTCCACATCATTACCAAACCCCCATCATTTCAATCCTACTAACAGCAAATCAATTATCTAAATTCAGCCTTCTACGCTCCTCGGTTGCTTGCCTAGCAATAACTTTGTCTCACAGAAAAACAATAATTGAGGCCTATGCAAGTGGAGAATTTTCTTTATTGCAAGACGCGTCTGGGGATTCCCCAAACCCCGAATGTTCCAACTTATGAGTTTTATGGCTGTTGGCGGGGCTAGCTCCCAGCCTCCGCCATTGAATTATCCATTTACTAAATTGTATCACCTTCCTCTGTCTTTTCTTTGGTTTCCCAGACCAACACCGTTTTAGGTGGGGTAGGGGTTTTATGAGATCTTACATTTTTCATCCTTTTACTACTTGGGCTTGACCAATCTAACTTACTACATAGCATTTCTGTGGCAATAGGGCCACGACTAGTTTTGGTGGCAAGGCTTAAATCTCTTGCCTGGCTTTTCAATTTTCTACTTTTAGCTGGACATTTTGGTTTCGTGAGCCTAATATTATTTCTTTCCTCTTTTAAAAACCCCTGCCTTTGATCTTTATTTTTTCCTTGTTGGCCCATCGGGCCCATATTCCTTTCCCTACCTTTCATTTCATCTAACTTTACTATCATATCTTCGCTTCCCTCCCTTTTGCTCTTTGTCCTATAAAGTTCCCTAGTTGTAGCTGCTACAGTAGCTCGTTTTTCATATTCTAGGTACTGCTGTCTCGATTCGTCAGCCTCTTTCATTAATGCTTCCTCACCTACCTCTACCATATGATTCACCTCTACTGACATGACCTCAATAGAGCTGTCTATTTAGGTTACACCCGATCCATCATGCTGACTTGGGTTTGGATTGCTCGGTTGCTCTCCCAGTTTTGGTTGTGACTGTATCTGAATACCTGCTCGTCCCGTGGCTACCTCTGGTTGATCATCCCTTTTGCTCTTTCTATTTTTTCCTTTGTTGAGCTTAGCTAGTTCAAGTGGTGTAGATGCCTTCATCCATCCACCGTAGATAAGTTTCTCCTTTGGTTGGCCCTTGTACTTGATGCATTCTCTGAATTGATTTCCAATAAGTCCACAGCAAAAGCAGAAGTCCGAAAGCCTCTCATACTTAATAAGCATTGAAATATCTTCCTCACCATCATATTTTAATATTATGATTTTCTTTAAGGGCTTAGTGATGTCCACTGAGATTCTCACCTTAGCAAAAGGGCTAATACACTCTCCTTCTTCATCTGTTTCTACTTCCTCTACTAATCCAATCTTTTCCCTTAACTTTTGAATAGTTTCTTTCACCATACACTTAATGGGCATACCATGAATTTGCACCCAAAAGGATGTTGATGTGAAGTTTTGCTATTTAGAGCTTTGTCAAAATGCCATGGCCCTTCTGTCAGCACTTTCTTTTTATCCTGTTCTGCAGCAACTTAAAGACGAAAGTGTTGTCTCCCAGGCTCTCAACTTTAATCTCCTTGGTAGTTTTCCAAGCTTGTTGCATTGCATTTCTCAAACCTTCTCTGTTAACATCTCTACTAAGAAGAATGTTGCCCACGAGACAATGAGCTGCTACCATTTCTCCTTCCTTTTTCATTCCACTAATGAAAAGCATTGCATCCTCTTCCTCCTCTTTCAAAGTGATAGCCTTGCATCTGCATATGAGCTCCTCTGTATCCATTTCTTGCTTTCGAATTTAAACCTTCCTCAATAAAAGCTTCCACCAACCTCTATTCTCCTCACACCAATTTAAAACTTTTAAATAGGAACCAACTACCACCCTTAAAATAACTTTTTCTAAAAGTTTTCCTATTACACCAACTCAAGGCCTTAATAATGAAACACCCAACATGTGAGTGACGCATATCGAGTTATGGCAACTTCTACTCTTTGCATACTAAGCGTTCTTTTTAGAAAGAAAAGAACTCTCGTAAGAAAAGTTTTTTCCACTATTAAGTCCAAGGTTCATTAACTCTTATGTATTAGGATCATATGAATTCCTATTGCTCTTGATAATATATAATTGAAGAAAGTCAATAGAACCTAATTTCAAACCATGAATTTTTCTATAAGCAAGAAAACCAAGTAAAACCCTATTGCCATTAAAAGTTGATTGAGTCAAAGTGATGTTGTATTGAATGAAAAACCAACAAATAAAAGGGTGTAGTGGAAATTTAAAGCCTAGTATCGCATAAAAAGGATTAATAGTGATGTGCCTTGACAAAATGCTTAAGAGCGTGTCTGGCTGAAGTGTCTAAACGCTAAGTGATTGACAAAATTACCAAGGCATAATTCATTATACATAAATGATTTAAGTCCATTCTTTACAAAAGTCACCTAGGTACTTATAAAAATTTTTTAAGTAAAACGGCCAAAAGATAATTTATCGAGAACTTATCTTTTGGGCATTTTACTTACAAATATTTTATAAATTCCTAGGTCATTCTTTATAAAGAAGGAACCGATGTCTTTCTTTGTAATATCATGACTTTTGGCATTTCGTCGAAAATTTGCACTTTGGGCATTTTATTTATAAATATTTACTAAATCCTTAGATCGCTCTTTATAAAAAAAAAACAAAATGACATGAGTCTTCTTTTGTATTATCATGCCTTTGGCATGCTGTCAAAAACTTTGCCCTTTAAATATTTTATTTAGAAATACTTTAAAAGTGCTTTGGTCATTTTTCATAAATAATAAACTTAGATCTTTCCTTGTTAGGGCTATTCTCATGTGGGCTTTTTAACTTATTCCAAACTTGGTATAGCAGAAGCCTCTCGGCCTTTTGGCCGAGTGCCTTCAAATCTAACTTTTCAAATTTGAAAAGCGCTTTTATTTTTCTTTTTATTTACTTCTTATGTTTCAGCCTTGGGTCTAGAGTTTTATATGCTTTTAGCCTTGGCTTTTGGATGGTCGTATCTTTGATCCAATTTTTGAAATTCAAGAATTGAAATGCTTTTTATTTTTTTTCAATGCCACCTAACGCCATTAGTGGCTGCCTCCCATCCCGCCAATCGCAGTAAGAACCTATGGCCTTCTCCTTACTCTCATCTATAAATATCCTCCAAACTCTACAATATATTCACAAGCAATAAGAAACTTAGTGTGAGAGAATTTACCTTCGACAGAGATGCTCTCAATTAATAATGAAGGAGTGGGCATTTTAGTTCGCAAAAGAGAGCCTTTGTGCTTATATTCTTATCCATATACACATGAGTATTCATATATAAATTTTTTTCGCATGTGAGATAAGTCCATTTCTCTTTTATTTTTTTAACTGTATGGACATATTTTAAGTAACAATTTTTCATCACCCAAATATTATTTTGAGTATATAAATATATCAATGGAGAGAAACTCTCTCTAAACTTAATTCTCTCACTCTAAATTTTTAGTTACTTGTGAACAGTAGATTTTAGAGGATATTTATAGATGAGAATAAGGAGAAGACCATAAGTTATTTACTATGATTACATCAAGCTGATTAGCGGTATAGAAGACAGCCACTATTGCTGATTGGAGGCATTGGAAAAGAAACAAATTTTCAATAAAAAATTGGGACCAAATGTGTGCCCATTCAGAAGCCAGGGCTAAAAGTAATATAAAACTCAAGGCCCAGGCAGAAACGCAATAAGTATATAAAAAAATAAAAATAAAGTCTCACTTTTCAAATTTGAAAAGTTAGACTTGAGGGCTTTTCTTTTTTCTTTTAGAAGTTAGACTCAAGGGTCTTTGTTATTGGAATAAGCCTAAAAATTCTACACGAGAAAAGACCCAACAAAAAAAATTTATGTCCATTCTTTATAAAAAAATATCTAAAAATTTAGAAAATATTTATAAATAAAATGCTCAAAGACATGATATTACAAAGAAATATCTTAGTCTATTATTTATACTACTTTAAAAATATTTTTTAAATGATACTTTAAAAAAAACCTAACCCCATTCCTTATAAAGAATTATCTAGTAACTTAAAAAACATTTATAAATAAAACGCTCAAAAAGGAGTCTTTTACAAAGCACTAAAAGTATAATATCACAGAAAAAGAGATGCATTCTTTATGAAAAATGATATAGGCATTTATAAAATATTTGTAAGTAAAATTTCTAAAAGAAAAGCATTCAACAGAGCGGTAAAGGCATAATAATAAAAAAAAGATTACAGTTCATTCTTTATAAAAGAAATATCAAATAAATTAGAAAATATTTGTAAATAAAGCACTTAAAAAGTAAATTTTGTACAAAGTGCCGTACTGCGAAGGTTCATTATTTATAAAGAATACCCTATCTAATAAAAAATTATTACTAATCCATGCACTCTATATCTACAAAAGCTACTGCAGGCTTCAAACACTATAGTCAATGTAACAACATTAAATGCCATATCTCCTCTTCCCATGTTAAGAAAACAAACCAAACCCGTCTTCAAAAAAAATCCACTTTCATATACGAATCAACCATTGCAGTCCAAGTAACCACATTTTTTTTTCCGGCATTTTGTAAAAAATTTCTCTGGCCTCAACAACCCTTCCCTTCTGGCCATACTCATCAACCATTGAGCTCCAAGCAACCATATCATTCTCCACTATAGCCTCAAAAACCCCAGCCACCTCTTCCAATCTTTCCACCTTCAAATACCCACCTATCAAAGCATTCAAACAAACCGAGTCAGGCCACCTAACAGGCATATTCACATATAACTCTTCGGCCTCATCAAACATTCCTTTCCCAACAAAACCCGTTTTATGGCAGCGTAAGACACCGCGTTTCGCATTGGCATAGTGGCAAAAATCACAAAAGCTTTATAAATACTACAAATGTTGTTAATGTAACCAGTGATCATCGCATTGTACGATGAAGAAGTTCAATTAGGCATTTCGTCGAACGATTTCCGGGCTTTCGCGATTTGGCCATTTTGTGCATAGGTAGTAAGCATGGCTGTGTAAGTGACGGTGCTTTTGTGGGGCACGCGATTGAATATTGACTCGGATTCTTGGACGTTTCCTGGTCTTCGATTGATGCAGATCTGGTTGTTGCAGTAGACAAGAAAGTTATGATTATTAGGACGGGCTTTATGCCTCCGCTGTTCAAAATTTGAATAGTCAAGTGAAAATTTTAAGCGGTACATGGTTAAAGAGCCTTAAGGACAGTTTTGAGCTTAGTAATTGTTACATAGTTAGACGCTACACTCAATTTCATTTTTAGGGCCACTAAGCCTATAAAATCATTTTATCGAACGCACAGAGGTCAGATCAGAATCAGAGTGTTTTTGAAGATTCCGGAAACAATTTGGGTTAGTTGACCTTAACAGAAACATCAAGGCGGTTGGGATTATACTTCACCAAATATAGAAGGGAAATTATCATATTCTGACCATAAAAATATTTTGAGACGATTAATACACCATGTATATTTTCAAACTTGAGTTAATCAATTACTTTCCATTAACATCATTAGAGTAACTAAACAAAATGACTATTTTAACATTAAATGTATTAAAAGATCCTTTTATCCTTTAATGATTTGAAATTTGTTTAAAAAAAAAAACCACTGTTCTTAAAAAGAAAAAATAAAGATCATTCAACTAACTTTCTCTACATGTCTACCGTCATGCTTTTTATATAACTATAAATTTTGTTATTATTCAAAGTTTTAAATGGTAAAACACTCTTTTAATGCATTCAAAGATGAAATGATCATTTTTCTTAAATTTTTTAATAGATTCTAATGTTGTTAGTAGTAAACTAGTTGATTGAGACAAATTTGATATATAGTAAGGCTGGGCAATTTTGGATTTGGATGAATCTAATCGGATTTTGGATAATTCGGATGAGGAAAAAATCCATCCTATTCCAATATGTGTTAATATGAAACAAAATCTTAAAGCTGTGTTATTTTTTAGACATGTTTAAGAATTTGGATAATCATTAACTTGAGTTGGAAAATTATTTTCTATAACAAGTTGTAAATATACAGAGTCTGGAAATTAACAGTAAACCAATAATTTACAGAAAAGAATTTTTCTATCTAATCATGAACCGTTTAACAAGAACGGTTAGCTAGACTTGTTTTGTAGAATTTTAGAAATTAACGGTGAACCGATAATTTACAGAAAAGAAATAGTTTCTAATCATGAACCGTTTAACAAAAATGTTAGCTAAATTTGTCTTGTAGGATTCTGGAAATAAACGGTACTTCAATAACTTGAAACGGTGAACCATTTTTCTTAAATCTAAGCGCAACGGTCATTTGAAAAAGTCCAAACGGTGAACTGACAACAATAAACAACAATCTGATTTTTCTTAGAAAGTCAACAACGACTAGTTTTCAACTCCAACTATAAAATGACTCAATCCAAATCAAATTTTAAGAGATCCATTATTGCGCAAATTTTATTGAACTCGCAAGTGCACGAATCTATTGTAGAATAGATCAATGGTGATGAGTGTCGATTGTTGAGTACTAGAAAGTGTGTATTTATAATGGAGAAAATCATCATTTTACACTCCAAGTCTCACTAACATCCCTATTTTTATGTCTTTAAGTCCCTTGTAATTTAATTATGTATGTTTTATTTTAATTAAGTATTTTATGTATTTTAGGGGATATCATGGTCATTTCACAATAAACGAGAGATCAGATGGAAAAACGGACAGCCACTTTTGAACTCAGGACAGTCGAAAACCTTAGGAGGAGCATAAAAAGAAAAATGGTACTGTTCACATATACGGTACTGTTCACACATACTGATGCGGTTGATATATACGATCGCATACCGCGACATCGCTTCACGACTTCACCTATATTTGTATCTTTGAAGTGGCACACGATGGCGACGTGGCGGCATTTGATTGGACGAATGATGTGGCATTGACTGATGATGTGGCATTGACTGATGATGTGGCGTTGACTGATGACATGTCACGAGCTTATTAGACCAAAAATGTTGACCGGTGACGTGGCAGAATGTTAGTGGACGGAAAAAAAACGTGTGTACGGTACATGCATATACACAGAATAAGAGCCCTGATAATGTGTTCCATCCAATAGGAACTTGCCACGTGGCGCAATCCTGAGCGTCCAAATTGTTTTAATCCGATGGCCATGATTTACTCAGTGTATCTATAAAAAAGGGGCTCCCCCCCTAATTTGACACCCCTGAATCCATTTTTGGACTCCATTTTCTCTAATTCCATCTCCATCTTGTATTTTCTACGTATTTTAATAAAATTTCCATTTTACCCCTAGTTCAAATATGAGTGGCTAATTTCCTTTCAAGCTTGGGTTGAAGGTGAAGTCTCAACATGCTCCATGGGCTTAATTTGGTAAATTTACTTTTCCTTCCCCTTTAATTTATGTGGTTGTTTTGACTTTTCGTCGACAGATAGTAATAATCTTGTCTGGATATCGGCTGGAATAACCGTCTCCCTAGGCAAGGTTATTACTATTTGGCACGGGAAGCCCTTAGCACCATATCTATTAGAGTGTGGTTCATGATGAGTGGAAGTTCTCCCTTCATGATTTAATTGGTACTAATAATGAATATTAAGCCGATGGTGCATGTTGAGTACAGATCAGGAGATTCAAGCATTTCATTTTAATAGTTTATTCCTACCACTTTAATTTAAATTAATTGATAGCCTACATCATTTTCATTATAAATCCAACCACCAACTCAGAAAATTTATTTTACACATAATTAAAATCCACCTCCTCGTGGGATCGACACTCTTCACCATTAATCTATTCTACAATAGATTCGTGCACTTGCAAGTTCAATAAAATTTGCACAATAAGTTTTTGGCGCCGTTGTCGGAGAGGTAAGTATTTTAATTTGTAGAATTTTTTTTCTTCTTTATTTATTTATTTTAGTTGTTTCCTTGTAATATATTTTTTTATTTATTATTATTAAAAAAAAAAAAGAAAAAAAAAGTGAATTAAATTTTGAAGTAGGTATTATTTTCTTTTCTTTTCTTCTCTTCTTTAAATTTCTGTAATTTAATTTTCATGTTATTTTTTTTTTATTTTGTGAAATCGGCAGGTTCAACCGCCTCTTAATTTGTTTCACGTAATTTCTTTTCTATATATAGCACTTGAGTTATTTTCATAGGAAAATTGTAACAGCGTAATAAGGTTAGTATCATAATTTCTCCTTCTTCTTTATTTTTATTAATTTTGTTATCATTTTTTTTCTTTGCATGCATGGTCGTAGGTCACAATTACCTAATCTTGAGCCTATAGACTTTGAATTAGAAAAAACACTTCGCACACACAAACACGCTGAAATTAAAAATAAATTTGAAATGGATTTGCAACCAGCACCACAAGAGAGGCCATTTAAGGACTACTTCAGTCCCTTAGCTAACTTGAGCACATCATGCATAAGATACCAAAATGTAGCTGCTAGAAGTTTTGAATTAAAACCTAGTGTGCTAAATTGTCTCTCAACATTCTATGGCCTAGAAAATGAAGATCCATATAATCATCTGAATGATTTCCATGCTATTTGTCAAACTTTTAAATATGAGAATTTTTCAGATGATGATGTTAAACTTAGATTATTTCCATTTTCTTTAAAGGATAGAGCTCGTTCATGGTTCAATACATTGCCTGCTAATAGCATTACATCATGGGAACAAATGGTAACAAAATTTTTGAATAAATATTTCCCAGTACATAAAACCAATGCTATTCGCAGGAAATTTCAGTTTACCCAAAGAGAAGACGAGCAATTTTTCGAAGCATGGGAGCGATTCAATGGGCTACTCCTAAAGTGTCCACATCATGGATACGAAAAATGGCACCAATGCCAATACTTTTTGGAGGGATTATTGCCGAATGTGCAAGAATGGCTAATGGCAACAAGTGGAGGAGAGTTAATGTCAAAAAGTGCATCAGAGATTTGGGATTTCTTCCAAATGACAAGCGGATAATTCCCAACAACGAGTCGTTCACTCGGAGTACTAGAAGAGTTAAGGGGAGTGAATGAGGTTCACATCGCGAGTCAAGTTCGAAATTAAAGAAGTCAAAGATATAGTTGAAGGTCTTTCCCGACAAATAGCATCATTAACAATTTCTTAAATTAATCGGAACCACATGACCAGGACTCATACTCGGATCAAGCCAATGCCATGTAGATGTAATGAGAAAGCCATCAAACTACAACCCTTACTCCAACACATATAATCCTGGATGGAGAGACCACCCCAATTTTTCATGGTCTCAAGGATTCCAACAGAATGGACCAGCAGCTCCAACTCCACCAATGCAACCAATTCCTCAAAATCCTCAAGCCTCTCAACCACCATTTAGACCATATAATCAGAACCCAAACCATTCTCAGCCTAGACCATGGGAGGATGCATTTCAAAATTTCAAGAATCTTATTCACTCCAAAATCGAGCAACAAAACCACATCATTGATGAACTACGAAATGAGATATGAGCGGGTTTCAACTCACAAACCCAATCAATTTCAAACCTTGAAAAAATGGTGGGACAACTTGCTTCATCAGTTCAGACCTTGGCAATGACTGTTGAGAAAGGTAAATTCCCAAGTCAACCAGTGCCTAATCCTAAAGGAGTGTATGAAGCGATGCAGTTCACCTCAGCAGCATGGAGAGGTCAAAGCCGTCATGACCTTGCGAAAAGGAAAAGAAGTCGACAACAAAGTGGAGATGCCGGTACCAAAAACAACTCAAATTGTACCGGTGAATGCAGAAGACTCATCCTCAGAGGAGAAAGAAGAAACCAACCCACAAGAATACGTTCCAAAAGCTCCATTTCCCCAAAGGTTAGCTAAAGCAAAGAAGGGAAAATCTACAAGTGAGATTTTTGAAATCTTTAAACAGGTAAGTGTTAACATCCCTTTGCTTGATGCTATAAAACAAGTGCCATCTTATGCCAAGTTTCTTAAAGACCTTTGTACTAAAAAGAGAAACATTCATGTTCAGAAGAAGGCATTTTTAACAGAAAACGTGAGCTCTATACTCCAACACAAACTTCCTCTAAAATATAAAGACCCAGGCTCCCCCACTATCTCATGTAGTATAGGGAACCACACAATTGAGAATGCTTTGTTGGACTTAGGAGCTAGTGTAAATCTGTTGCCTTACTCAGTATTTGAGAAACTTGGACTAGGAGAATTACACTCAACTCCAGGTGGTGTTACAACTTGCAGACGGTCCATGAAAAAACCTCGTGGTATTGTGGAGGGACGTCTTATACGGGTAGATAAGTTTTATTTTCCTGTTGATTTCATTGTAATTGACACTCAACCAGTCCGAGGATTGAGGAAAGCGGATCCCCATTATCTTAGACGACCTTTCTTGGCAACTGCCGATGCTCACATTCAATGCAGGACTGGAAATATGTAGTTGTCATTTGGCAATATGACGATGGAGCTAAATATCTTCAACATCGCCAAACAACCTCCCAATGCAGATGATGAAATTGTTGATGTGGATTTAATCGAAGAATTAGTTGATAATACTTTTCTTTCAAATCTTAGTGATGACCCTTTTACAAACATGTTTAACTCACTTTGGTTTGAATTTTGATATTGACAGATCAATAGATGAGGTTAACGCCTTACTTGATTCAAGACCATCCATGGACATTAACAAATGGAAGTCAAGAGTGGAACAACTAGCACCATCGGAGAAAGAAATCGAGTCCATCATCACAATCACCACCGAACTTGAGAATTGTGCATCTTTGGGCCAGTGAAAAATTCAACTTTGACATGCAAAGCAAGCTAACTTAGAAAGAAAATCACAACTCGCGTAACTTGAAGAAAGTCGTAATGATGTATACAAAAATGCCAAGATTTACAAACAAATGAATGAAAGTCTTTCATGACAAGCAAATTATGAGAAAATCTTTCACACCAGGTCGAAAGTACTTTTATTCAATTCTCGCCATGCCTATTCCCGTGTAAGTTACGCTCGATCGATGGATCGTCCTTTATAGTCCACACTGTTTTTTATATGGAGCAGTTAAAATTAAGGATCCAAAAAACGGTGTAATTTTTAAAGTTAATGGTCAAAGATTGAAGCCATATCTAGAGTACCAACCACGTGAAAAAAGGCACCGAAATAGATTTGAGTGACCCACCAAAATTTAAATTAAGAATTTTTCTTATTTATTTCTTCTTTTCGGTGATTTAAATTTTTGTGAAAGTGTGTTTATTTAATCATTCAGTTTTCTTTTATCACTTCTAATTATGTGTTCCTCAACTAGACAGTTCCTCTTGAACATTCTCAGACAACTTCAACGTATACAATCTCATCTGAGAAGCCAGATACGATTTTGTAAAATGCATCGTATTTGGAAGCTACAACCTCCAGAGTTGGTATCCCATGTTGAAGATCTAGAAAGACAACTCAAAGAAATTGAGGGAGGTATCAACGAAACCCAAATCAAACTTGAGGAAAACTCAATAAGAAGACAATTGTGAGATTATTATTATTATTTTTTTTTTTATTTTTTTTTTCTTTTTTGTGTGTTCTCTAGTTTGTTACCCTAGTTAAGTGGCAACGGTACTCCGTGACAATCAAAGTCGGTTACTTTAGTTTCCCATAATAACTAATATTCTGAGAAGAAGGTATGGACAGAAACGCGATTCTAGCAAAGCTTCACAAGTGATTTCCTTCACTTCCTCAGAATGCCCTCCTTACGATCTATAAAGCTCGGTCCGAACGCATGCGATTGCTTATGAGAAATAACGTCCCTGCTGACATCCGTTGGTTAATCGAGGCCAAGGTACGTTTGGCAGGTGAGTTACCTCCTAAATTTATTGCATACATGCCTGGTTGTGGTAAAGGAAATTACTCGAGAAAACGAAGAGCTGAAAAACTTCATGTTAATTGTCATAAGTGTGCCAGGATGAAATGCGATAAAAATCATTGTTCTTTCGGAATGATGTCTGATAAC
This sequence comes from Luvunga scandens, assembly GCA_030449905.1. Lineage (NCBI taxonomy): Eukaryota > Viridiplantae > Streptophyta > Magnoliopsida > Sapindales > Rutaceae > Luvunga > Luvunga scandens. The sequence continues at coordinate 410,175 of JASUUG010001019.1, read as the reverse complement.
AGGGAAGATAAGATTCAATTCATTAGGGATGGCTTGAATAAAGAGTCATTGGATGATATCCTTTTGTCTCTTGAAACGCATCCCAGTGGATACGTACAAACAGCAATTCTCCAGTTATGGCCATTATTTCAGAAAGAACGTGTCCGATATAGTCTTGGGAATCTGACTATAAACGACCCTATTTGCCAGTTTATAAGAAAACTGGATGGGAAGCCTATCCTCGACCCATAGAGGGCGTTCAAGCCGTTTCTGGACGTAAAACCAGAGGAAGATGTGAGCCACAATCACAACTACCTGTAAATATCCTTTTACTGTTGTTTTACTTTACTGTTGTTTTATTTCACTGTTGTTTTATCAATTGCATTATTGTCTTTAATAATTGAGTGCTTTTTCTTTTACTATTTCCTTTTTGACTCTCAAGCCATGTGCTTTACGCGTTAATTGACATAGACATGCTACCTCCTATACAGCTGTAAATCATTGTCACAAAGATCCTTCATATATGATCATTTTCTTTTAGACTCACAAATTATTTTTGAGAAGCATCCCAATGGCAGCTACTCCCAATAAACAATTCAAGAACATTTGTGTGCTCTCTGAATTTAACTATGGCAAACATAAAGAGTTCGTTGAGACAGCCATCGATCTTGGTCAACGCATAGCAGAAAGAAATTTGCATCTGGTTTATGGAGGAGGTGACCGAGGGTTATCAAAACTAGTCTCAGAAGTTGTTTATCTCAGAGGGAGCCAAGTGTTAGGCATCATCCCAAGAAGCCTCAAACCGTTGGCCTGTATGTCTGACTCACCAACTGGAGAAGAGTTAGTTGTCTCAGGTATGCAAGAAAGAATAACTGAAATGCTAAATCATGCTGATGCTTTTATTTTCCTACCAGGAGATCTGGCAACTCTAGAGGCACTAATCACATTCGCATCTTAGGCCCATCTGAACATTCATCAGAAACCCATCGGTTTGTTAAATGTCAATAACTTTTATGATGGCTTCATCGCATTTCTTAACCATGCAATAAAAAATCATTTCATCCCTTTCACAGCGAAAAAAATCTTTATTTGTGCTCATACTGCTAACGAGTTAATTGATCTGTTACAAGCTTATAGACCAGAGCCAGATCCCAAGACCCTTGTCTTGGAATGGCCAACTAATGATGGTAACAGTAGCCGTAGTAAGAAGTGCAAATTAGATTTAACTCTCCGCTTGTAAATATTTTCTTCTGTGATCCAGCACTCAGGTGATGTCTTCTAAACCCTATTCTCTTTCAAACATTGAGGACAATGTTCCGTTCAGGTTGGGGGGAGGGAATAGTTGACAATTGTGGAATATCTCAATCTTGGTGTAGTTTTTACTAATTTTTGTTTTAGAAACTAACTGTGGTTAAATTTTTTGAGTCGAAGATGGCTGAATATGGAGTGCAGTGACTCTAGAAACGCATCTTCTTATTAAAAAAAAAAAAAAAAGGCATTTTGTGTGATCTTTTCATAATTAGATGACATGATAACTTTCAAATTTTAGTATTTGTATTATCTTTGGTCTTTAGTTATGTTACACCATGTTTGTTACTCTACATGTTGATGTTGGAGACAAATATAAGTTGCTTGAAAGAATGCACATGTCATAATAATTTCCAAGTGAGTTTTTGAGCCTGTCATTTTTCTTGGAGAGTAACCCTTTTTGCCCATTCTTCATTCAGCTTAGCAGTTTATTGCTTTATACAAAAAAAAAAAAAAAAAAACTAAAGTGTATGTTGCCACATCTGAAGATCTATCTAACTAGTAGATATAGAAGATTATTTAGAACCTTAAAAGATGACAGAAAGGTCATCTTTGGTCCGTTTGAGCCTTTCTAGCCAACCCTATTAATATGTATCCATAGTTAACCCCTTTGAGCTTTAAAAAAAAAATAATAATAATAAAGTAAAAATAAAGACTTTTTCTTTGGCAACCTATTATCTTGTCCCACTCCAATGTGGAGTATCACCTTATATTTTGTATTTCTCACCACCCATTTATGTTTGAAAATAGAGATAATTTTGCATAAAAAAAAGGGTGCTAAAAAAAAAAGAGAAAAAGAAACAAAAGAAAAAAAAATGTTTACAAATAAAATAAAAAAAAAAAAAAAAATAAAAAAAAAAAAATCAAGTGAAAAGCACCTTACAATCTCCAAAGTTCTCTATTTTTCAAACATATATTTTGTTTTTCCTATTATCCTTTCTTTGTTAGCCACGTCCCTAGCCTACGTTACGTCCTAATAAAAGTCCTTCTTGATTTTAGGAAACTATAGTCTGAAATAGAAACTAGTTATATGGGTTGAAAAGATGTGGCAATGCATACTAGAAAAAAAAAAAAAAGGATGATGAATGTATTGGTTTGATTAGCATTAAAATCGTATTATTTCTAAGCTGAGGGCATATTTTTGTCACCTTGGTGAGAGTGTGTGATATTATTTCTTTATTATTTTCACTCAAGTTACCATTCGCTGGAGTGATTATTTTTGGGTTTAATTTCTTTGTGAGCGTATTACTACTACCAGTAAGATTTTGGGGTTTGCATGTCATTCCTAAAAGTGACTCGATTACTAAAGTTGTGACAAAGTTTTCTAAACTGATTCATGTGGAGAGTTGATGTGGGAATGATATTTCTTTAGACTGTAGATAATGCTTATACTTTTATTTGATTGTTATCATTAGTCTGATTGAATAAATATAAAAGTATAAAAAAAAAAATATTTGTTTCGATTTTGTTTTTACTCAAATTGCTGGGACTAGCAACAAGTGAAGTTAGGGGTGTGTTAAGTACTAGAAAGTGTGTATTTATAATGGAGAAAATCATCATTTTACACTCTAAGTCTCACTAACATCCCTATTTTTATGTCTTTAAGTTCCTTGTAATTTAATTATGTATGTTTTATTTTAATTAAGTATTTTATGTATTTTAGGGGATATCATGGTCATTTCACAATAAACGAGAGATCAGATGGAAAAACGGACAGCACTTTTGAACTCGGGATGCGTCGAAAACCTTAGGAGGAGCGTAAAAAGAAAAATGGTACTCGTTTCACATATACTCTGATCGCTGTTCACATATACGATGACGGTTGATATATACGATCTTGTATGCGTCTTGTTCGCTTTGTTCACCTATCTTGTATCTTTGACGTGGCATGCGATGACGTGGCGGCATTTGATTGGGCGAATGATGTGGCATTGACCGCTTATGTTGCGTTGATCGATGATATGGCGTTGGCGATGGCGTGTCACGAGCTTATTGGACCAAAAATGTTGGCCGGTGGCGTGGCAGAATGTTAGTGGACGGAAAACAAACGTGTGTACGGTACATGCATATACACAGAATAAGAGCCCTGATGATATGCTCCATCCAATAGGAACTTGCCACGTGGCGCAATCCTGAGCGTTCAAATTGTTTTAATCCGATGGCCATGATTTACTCAGTGTATCTATAAAAAGGGGGCTCCCCCCCCTAATTTGTCACCCCTGAATCCATTTTTGGACTCCATTTTCTCTAATTTCGTCTCCATCTTGTATTTTCTACGTATTTTAATAAAATTCCCATTTTACCCCTAGTTCAAATATGAGTGGCTAATTTCCTTTCAAGCTTTGGTTGAAGGTGAAGTCTCAACATGCTCCATGGGCTTAATTTGGTAAATTTACTTTTCCTTCCCCTTTAATTTATGTGGTTGTTTTGACTTTTAAATTACGGATAGTAATAATCTTGTCTGGATATCGGCTGGAATAAACGCCTCCCTAGGCAAGGTTATTACTATTTGGCACGGGAAGCCCTTAGCATCGTATCTATTAGAGTGTGGTTCATGATGAGTGGAAGTTCCCCATTCATGATTTAATTGGTACTAATAATGAATATTAAGTCGATGGTGCATGTTGAGTACAGATCCGGAGATCCAAGCATTTCATTTTAATAGTTTATTCCTACCACTTTAATTTTAATTAATTGATAGCCTACATCATTTTCATTATAAATCCAACCACCAACTCAGAAAATTTATTCTACACATAATTAAAATCCACCTCCTCGTGGGATCGACACTCGTCACCATTAATCTATTCTACAATAGATTCGTGCACTTGCGAGTTCAATAAAATTTGCACAACATCGATCCCACGAGGAGGTGGATTTTAATTACTTGTAGAATTAATTTTCTAAGTGGATGATTGGATTTATAATGACAATGATGTAGGCAATGTATTAATTTAAATTAAAGCTGTAGAAATAAACTATTAAAATGAAGTGCTTGCATCTCCAGATCTGTACTCAACATGCACTATTGACTTAACATTCATTATTAGTACCAATTAAATCATGAAGGGGTATTTTCCACTCCTCATGAACCACACTCTAATAGATATGGTGCTAAGGGCTTCCCGTGCCAAATAGTAATAACCTTGCCTAGGGAGGTGGTTATTCCAGCCGATATCCAGACAAGATTATTACTATCTGTCTACGAAAAGTCAAAACATCCATATAAATTAAAGGAGAAGGAAAAATAAATTTACCAAATTAAGCCCATGGAGCATGTTGAGACTTCACCTTCAACCCAAGCTTGAAAGGAAATTAGCCACTCATAATTGAACTAGGGGTAAAATAGGAATTTTATTAAAATACGTAAAAAATTACAAGATGGAGATGAAATTACAGAAAATTGAGCTCAAAAATGGATTCAGGGGTGTCAAATTAGGTGGGGGAGCCCCCTTTTTATAGATACAATGAATAAATCATAGCCATCAGATTAAAACAATTTTGACGCTTAGGATTGCCCCACGTGGCAAGTTTCTATTGGATGGAACACATCATCAAGGCTGTTATTCTATGTATATGCATGTACCGTACACATATTTTTTTAGTCCACTAACATTCTGCCACGTCACCGGTCAACATTTTTTGTCCAATAGGATCGTGACACGTCATTAGTCAATGCCACATCATCAAGGCTGTTATTCTATGTATATGCACATCATGTTTTTAGTCAACATTCGCCACGTCACATCATTTTTGTCCAATAGGATCGTGACACGTCATTAGTCAATGCCACATCATCAGTCAATGCCATATCATTCGTCCAATCAAATGCCGCCACATCATCGTATAGTGCCACGTCATCGTACAATGCCACGTCATCGTACAGTACACGTGAACAGTGCCGTGAACAGTGTGTGTACAGTACCGTATATATCAATCGTAACGTATATGTGAACAATACTATTTATCTTTTTATGCTCCTCTTAAGGTTTTCGACTGTCCTGAGTTTAAAATTGCTGTCTGTTTTTCTATCTGATCTCTCGTTCATTGTGAAATGACCATGATATCCCCTAAAATACATAAAATACTTAATTTAAAATAAAACATACATAATTAAATTACAAGGGACTTAAAGACATAAAAGTAAGGATATTAGTGAGACTTGGAGTATAAAATGATGATTTTCTCCATTATAAATACACACTTTCTAGTACTCAACATCCATCAGTTATCATTGAGCTTGCTACTGAGTATACAATCATCATTGAGCTTTAAACTTGTCTTTCTTTTATTGATTCACACTTTGAGCTTTTATTGGCAACCATATACATTGTGTGAGAGATAATTCATTTGTAATCTTTATTTTAGAGTGATTATAAGTGTTAGGATACATTGGCGTTAAGAGATTAGGAAAATCTCTTGTTGTAAAGGTCTATTGACACCTTTGAAGTTAATTGTAAGCGTTTTTGAAGCCTTGGAGGCTCGCTTAGTGAAATCCTCAAGTCTGGTGAGCTTGGAGGCTTGGACGTAGGCACGGTTGGTCGAACCATATAAAAATTACATGTTTGCTCTCTCTTACCCTATCTCTTTATTATTCATTGCACATTAATTTGTTTATTTTTTAATTTGCTTAATTTATTTTATTTGCATTAAGTTTTAGTTGTTAAATTTTTTAAAACCCAATTCACCCCCTTCTTGGATAGCCTAGTTAGCATTTCATTTGGTATCAAAGTAAGGTTCTCTTGTTAAGACTTAACCATCTAATAGCAACCCAAAATAATTCTAGCTTTAGGGAAGGACAATCCACTACTAGACCACCATTCTTTGATTATCCATATTGGACAACTAGGATGAGAATTTACCTGAAAGCTTTATATTATAAAATATGAAAAATTGCTTGTGATGGTCTATTCGTGCCTACCATTAGAGATGAAGAAGGGGAAGATATTCTGAAGCCTTCACATGAATGGAATGAGCTAGAAAAGAGAAAAGCTTATCTAAACTCCAAAGCTATGAATGCCCTATTTTGTGCCTTAGATAAGAAAGAGTTTCATAGAGTTTTAGGTTGTTCTAATGCTTATAAGACTTGGAAGAAACTTAAAGTAGTTTATAAAGGAACAAACCAGGTTAAAGAATCCAAAATCAATAAATACACTAGACAATACAAATTGTTCCAAATGGAACAAAATAAAAATGTTTATTCCACGTCAACTAGATTTACAGATATTGTAAATGCTCTAGGAGCACTTGGCAAGACCTTTTCAAATAGTGAGAAAGTAAAGAAAATCATTAGGTCATTACCAAAGGAATGGAGACCTAAGAAAACTGTCATTGAGGAAGCCAAAGATTTAAATACTTTGTCTATTGATGATTTAATTACCTCACTTATTTCTTATGAAGAAGATTTGGCAGCCGAAAGAGGAGACGAAGATAAGAAGAAGAAAAGCATTGCCTTGAAAGCATTAAAACCAGAAAGTGATGAGGAAAGAGAATTTGAAGATGAAGAAATGGCTATGATAGCTAGAAAATTTAAGAAGTTTTTCAAGAAATCTAGTGAGTGAAGAAAGTTCAGAAACTTCAAGAACCAAAAGGAGAAAAAGGAAACAATTATATGCTATGAATCTAAAAAACCTAGCCATATAAAATCAGAATGCCTTCTTCTCAACAAACTCAAAAAGAAAGCCATAATGGCAACTAGGGATGATAGTGATGAAGAATCGAGTAATGAAGAACAATTGCGAAAAGTGTCAAACCTGGCACTTATGACAATAGAAGAAGATGAACTTGATGAGATAAATGATCTTCCAACTTATAATGAATTGTATGATTCTTTTAAAGAATTACATGGTGATATGATAAAAATTAGTAAGAAAAATGCGTGTTTCAAGAAGAAAATACTAGAACTTTCAAATGAAAAGGATGCCTTGTAGAATTGCAATGATTTACTAAATGAAAAGATTAAAAAACTAGAATTAAATAATGAAATATTGCTTGATAGGATTACATCCTTAAATAGTCAAAAAAGTACTTCAATAAATTCCATGTTGATGACTTGATCAAAGAAAATTAAGAGCTAAAAAAGAAGAGTAATGACCTTAATGAGATTGTGTTAAAATTCACACATGATCAAAAGAACTTAGAAAAATTGCTCAACTATAAAAAATATATGTTTGATAAAAGAGAAATTGAGTATAAGCCTAATATGAAGCAAAAATATTACAAAATTACTTTGTTAAAGCTACCTCCACTAGTAATCATAAAATTATTTGTTATTACAGCAATGGAAATGGTGACATGAATTATATATGTCCTATTAAAATAAATGCGTATTATGGAATCAAATGTGTTTGGGTTCCAAAAGGAACCATTGCTAACACTCAAGAATCCAAAAAGGTTTGGTACCTAAAATTTGAAATTTCCTCTGCAGGGATTGAAGAAGAAGAAAAATAAATGGTATCTAGACAATGGTTGTTCAAGCCATATGACTGGAAATTATACATGGTTCTCAAGTTTTACCAAGATCGAAAATGGTGGAGATGTCTCCTTTGGAGCCAACTCAAAGGGAAAGATTCTCGAAATTGATAATATCGATAAAGTTTCCTCAACTCTCATTGAAAATGTATGTTTGGTTGAAAATTTGAAACACAATTTGATTAGTATTAGTCAATTATGTGATAAAGGCTATAAAGTTATTTTTGATAAAACTATGTGTGTTATTCAGAATACATGTGATAGCAAAGTTTTGTTTTTTAGAAATAGATGAGGCAATATTTATACCATAGACATAGAATATGCATCTACTCATGAGAAATATTTTTCCGCATTACATGATGACAGTTGGTTATGACATAGAAGACTAGGTCATGCAAGCATGGATTTGATTTCAAAGATTTCCAAAAATGATTTATTTAAAGGTCTTTTGAAGATTGGTTTTGAAAAGAATAAAATTTATAAAGCATGTCAATTTAGAAAACAAGTCAAAATTTCTTTCAAAAGCAAAAATCATATTTCTACTTCAAAACCACTTTAACTTCTTCGCTTGGATTTGTTTAGACCTTCTAGATATGCTAGTCTAGTGCTAAAATATTTGCATTTGTAATTGTGGATGATTATTCTAGATATACATGGGTATTATTCTTAGCTAATAAGAATGATGTCTATGATGCATTTCAAGTTTTCTGTAAAAAGGTTCAAAGTAAAAAAGGTTATTATATTATATGCATTAGAAACGATCATGGTGGAGAATTTAAAAATCATGCATTTGAGAGTTTTTGTAATGACTTTGGTATCAAACATCAATTTTCATCACCTAGGACTCCACAACAAAATGGTGTTGTTGAAAGAAAGAATAATTCTATTCAAGAGATGGCTAGGACCATGTTAAATGACAATACATTACCAAAATATTTTTGGGCCGAAGTAGTTAATACCGCATGCTATGTCTTGAATCGTGTTTTCATTAGACTGTTTCTTAATAAAACTCCCTATAACCTTTGGAAAGATAGAAAACCAAACATTGCTTATTTCAAAGTTTTTGGATGCAAATGCTTTATATTGAATACTAAAGACAATCTTGGTAAATTTAATCCAAAATCTGGTGTTGGTATGTTTTTTAGATATTTAAACACTAGCAAAGCTTATAATGTATAATAAAATAACCTAGGTTGTTGAAGAATCCATGCATGTTATGTTTGATGAGAATGCAGATGAAGAAGTACAATAAGAAAAACCTTCAAATGCCAAGCAAGATGCTTCACCATGTGAGAATCAAGAGAAACAATAAGAAGAACAAACTAATATGGAGCAAAATGAAAGTAATTCTCAAACACTCTTTAAGGAGTGTAGGTATGTTTTTTCTCACCCTAAAGACTTAATTTTAGATGATCCCTTACTAGGTGTAACCACTAGATCATCATTTAGGAACACATGTGCAAATACTACACTCATATATCAAATCGAACTAAAATCCTTTGCAGATGTGGAAAATGATAAATCTTGGATTATAGCAATGCAAGAAGAGTTATATCAATTTGAGAGAAGCAATATATGGAAATTAGTTCCTAAACCGAAACATCAATCCGTCATAGGTACTAAATGGGCTTTTAGGAATAAGATGGATGAAATCAGTGTGATTTTAAGGAATAAAGCTAAATTGGTAGCTTAAGGTTACAACCAAGAAGAAAGAATTGGTTTTGATGAAACTTTTGTACCTATAGTTAGATTAGAATCCATTAGGATGCTCCTAGCATTTGCATACCATACAAATTTTATTTTGTATCAAATGGATGTCAAAAGTGCATTTCTAAATGGTTACATCATGGAAGAAGTTTATGTGAAACAACCTCTTAGTTTTGAAAATGAAAAATTTTCAAATTATGTTTATAAGCTGTCAAAAGTATTGTATGGATTAAAACAAACATCTAGAGCTGGGTATGATAGGCATCATAAATTTCTTTTAGAAAATGGATTTTCAATAGGAATAGCTGATACTGCACTATTTATTAAGCATAACAATTAAGATATACTTATTATTTAGATTTATGTTGATGATATTATTTTTTGTTCTACTAATGAGTTTTTATGTGAGGAATTTTCATCTTGTATGAGCAAAGAATTTGAGATGAGCAATTGAAGTACTTTCTTGGATTACAAATAAAACAAAATGAAAAAGGAATCTTCATCAATCAAGCAAAATATTTGAGAGATTTACTCAAAAGATTCGAACTTGAAGATGGAAAGAATAAAAGTACTTCAATTGGCTTAACAATCAAACTTGACAAAGATGAAAAAGGGAAAAAATTTGATGTCAAAACATATCAAGGTATGATAGGATTTTTACTTTAATTAATTACTAGCAGACCCGATATCTGAAATACTAACTAAGCTACCCAAAAGGGGGGGTGAATTGAGTTCTTAAAAATTAAGCAAACAAAACCACACAACAATATAAACTAATGTCTTAATAAAAACAAAAACAATAATTTTAATAATGCTCGAAATTAAAAAGATAAGGAAAGAGAGATCAAACACGTGATTTTTACGTGGTTCGGCCAATCGTGCCTACGTCCATGCCTCCAAGCTCACCGGGCTTAAGGATTCTACTAAGCAAGCCTCCAAGGCTTCAACAACACTTACAATTGACTTCAAAGGTGTCAATGAACCTTTACAACAAGAGAGTATTCCCAATCTCTTAACCCAAGTGTATCCAAACACTTACAATCACTCAAAAATAAAGATTATAATCAACCAATCTCTCACACAATGTATATGATTACAATTGAAATCTCAAAGTGTGAATCAATGAAGTAAAACAAGTTTAAAGCTCAAAAGAGATTGTTATCTCAGTAGCAAGCTCAAAGATAATTGTTGGATCTCCTTTCATTTGAATTTGATTGAGCTATTTTATAGTTGGAGCTGAAAACTAGCCGTTGTTGACTTTCTGAGAATAATCGGTTTGCCTTTTTCTGCTATCGGTTATCCGTTTTGACTTGTCCAAATAGCCGTTATGCTTAGATTTTAAATAAACGGTTTACCGTTTGAGGTTATCGGATCGCCGTTTATTTTTAGAAACCTGCAAAACAAACTCAGGTCTCCATTTTTGCTAAACGGCTTAAGGTTAAAAAACTTTCTCCTTTTTGTATATTATCGATTCGTCGTTTTACCATAAACGGTTCACTGTTAATTTTTAGAATCTTGTCAAAGCAAATTTAGTTGAGATTAGAAAAACTCCCTTTTTGTAAATTATCGGTTACCCGTTTGTAATAAACGGTTCACCGTTAATTTTCAGAATCTTCTCAGATAAATGGTGCAGGATTACAAAGATAATTTCCTCTCTATAAATTATCGGTTCACCATTTTCCAATAAACGGTTTACCGTTAATTTCCAGAATCTATATTTTGACAACTTTTGTTTAGACAAGGTTTTCCAGCTCAAGTTAATAGCCATTAAGCTTTCTTTAAACATGTCTATAGTTTTAAGAAATTCATTTTAAAGCCACAACATTTTAATAAAGAATATATAAGTTTTGTTATCATCAAAATCAATATTATAAGATCAACAATATCATGTTTAATGTATGTTTGTGTGCTAGATTTTGATCATGTTCTAAGGAATCTCATTTACTTGCTATCAAGAGAATTTTTCGTTATTGAAATGGAACCATAGGTCTTGGCCTTTGTTATCCTAAAAAGACTCATATAGACTTAACTTGTTATTTAAATGTTGACTTTACTAGTTAGAAGGTTGGTAGGAAAAGTACTAGTGGAATTTGTTACTTTCTAGGTCAGTCACTTATTTCTTGGTTTAACAAGAAACAAAACTCAGTTGCACTTTCAACCACCAAGGTTGAATATATTGTAGCCAATAGTTGTTGTGCACAAGCACTTTGGATAAAACAAACCCTTAGAGACTATGGTATCAATCTTGATCATATACCTATCATATGTGACAATACTAGTGCCATAAACCTATCCAAGAATACTCTAAAACCAAGCATATTGAGATAAGACATCATTTCTTAAGAGATCATGTTCAAAAAGAGGATATTTTATTGAATTTTATTTCAACCAAAAAGTAATTTGTTGATATTTTTACTAAACCTCTTGGCGAAGAACAATTTGCTAAAATTAAGCGTGAGCTTGGAATGATAAATGTTGCACAATAGCATTGCTTTATACAATATCTAATTCATTTTTGCTTTCCATAATATGATTATTTGTTTGAATTGGATGTTTTAAATTGTGTAACTTTATGAGTTATGCATTTTATTGGCCTTTAAAGACATTTTTTATGAACAAGATGGTTTAGAAATGTATTAAGTATTGGCCAAAGATTAAAACAAATGTGCAAAATCATAGTCAAAATAAACGAATTATCGTTTGAGAATAAACGATTTAGCGTTTAATTACGGAAACATAAGAATAATTGTTGAACATTAGTGACTCACCGTTTGTGAGTAACGGTTAACCGATTAAAAATAGAGAGGTTACTTTGTTAAATGGTGATAGACTTACTTTCTGATAGCTCTCTGGAAATCATCGGTGAATTGTTTGAGGAAAACGGCTTGCTGTTTTCGTACGATATAAACTATTTCAGCTTTTCTTCCTCACTTTGAGTTACTTTATCACCGTTTTCTCTCTAAATCGCGAACCCTAAGCTCTCTCTCTAAAAGCTTTCATTTTTCTTGCAATTTCTTACAAAATTGAGTCCATAAAAACCTATCTAAACATCCTTAGAACAATTTTATCAGCTAAAACACAAAATCAAGCCTCAAATCAAAAAATCCTAAATCAAAACCCTAGAGTCAGTCGAATAATTTTCCTAAATTTTGGATCAATATTTGCCATTTTTTATCAAATTGAGCATCTTAATCACTTTCTGTACCCTCTATTGTCCTTCTAATTGGTTTAACTTCTTCCATTTTCATCATTTCTTAAAAATCTAAATTTTTCTAGTTGAACAATAGCTGAATCTTCACGGGCTATTCGTAAGAGAAAATCTGTTTCTAGTAGGAACTAATACCACCTAGGGAGACCTCAGAATTCGAGAGGATTTATTTTCCCATAGCTCCTCTGGCCAAACGCTTTGAACCCCGCTCTATAGGTCGTAAGATAATAAACTTTTACTATGTGGATTTAGATGACTTTAAGGATTTGGTTGTATGTGGTAGAAGTGTGAACGATATGTTGTTGCCTTAGGAGTCTGCATTAGACATTGAGGAAAGGGTTTATCCTAATTTAGTTCAGGTCTTTTACTCGAATTTGGAAATTTCCTTAAATAGGCTAGATAAGATAATCACACACGTAGAAGGAGTTCTTATTAAGTTTGAAGTTGAGGTTTTAAATAATATTTTGGGAATTCTAAATTCTAGCCATCAAATTTATACTTCTCGGAAGGAGCTCTCATTTGTTGATTTTGTCTATCATCATTGGATTAAGAATATTTGTAGGCGTCGGGATCTTATTGATGAGATTTGTGCTCTCCCCTTTAGGTCACAGTTGTTATCTTTACAAGTTAGGTTTCTTTACACTATTTGACAGCATATTCTTACTTTTAGGAAAGGTCATTCAAATGAGGAGACGAGGATGGATATCAGGTTACTCGACAGTCTTCTTACGAGGTGACCTATTAACCTAGGGTATATTATCTTGAGACATATGTTGAGCACTCCTGGGGTTAACCATTGGTTACTTTTATTTGGTAGTATTATTTTTAAGATATTATGACATTTTCGGATACCCATTCGTGATTCGGTTTATGTGGAGACTATGAGAATTGGTGATGAAGCTGTAATGGGAATATGATTTTATCGAAAGAATAGAGAATGGATCAAGACACCCATAACCAAAAACCAAGACACCTTTATCGCTCCAGAAGATAACTGCTTTCTTAACGATGTTTATCCTCTGGTCAACTACCCAATTTTAAACTAGGAGCTAGACTTTGATCCTCTCGTCATAGATCTATATCGCAGCCTCCAGCAAACTCCGATTCTGAAGATCATAAGATGGATATTGATCAGCCGCATGCTCCAAAACTCTTCCAGCTCTTAACAGTCTCTTATATCAATTGGTTGGAGATGTTTAGACTCTTTCCAGTAGCAGCAGCAGCTTTAGGATCGTTTTGCTTCATTTTAACTTCAGTAGCAACAGATACTGGATGAATAGTTGCGCTTCTTCACCGCTCTCGGCATTCTACCCTCTTCCTCTTCCTTTCCTCCTCAATAGTAGTCTCTTAGTTGTTTCTGACTTATGATTTCACACAACATTCTCATATTTTGGATACTTTTATATATGGTGGATCATTTATTGTTTTATGAATGTTTGTGTTATATGTGTGAATTCTTATGGTTATTTTGGCATTGATTTTGCTATTGGTTGTAGTTGTTTTAATATTGATTTTACTCTTGGGTGTAAATTTTGCTAATGGTTTTAAAAGGATACTTAAGGGGAGATTCTGCTGAAATTTTCACATGCCAAGGGAGGATAAGTATTTATTCTGTCTTACTTATTTACTTACTTTTTGATGATGAATAAGTAGAAGTTATATTTTTAAGAGGAGCTTATATTCAATGGAAACTTATATTTAAGGGGAGTTAACACGTTTCTTATCTCTTTTTACATATAAAGTTTATCATCATAAAAAAGTAGGAGATTATTAACATAAATAATCCTATAATATTGATTTTGATAATAACAACCTTATATATTCTTGATTAAAAATGTTGAAGCTATTAACATGAAACAAAATTTTAAAGCTATATTATTTTTTGGACATTTAAGAATTTAGATAATTGTTAACTTGAGTCAGAAAATCATTTTCTTCAAAAATTTATAAAAATACAAAGTTTGGAAATTAACGATGAACTGTTTATTATAAAACGATGAATCGATAATTTACATAAAAGAATTAATCTTTTTAATCATGAACCGTTTAGCAAGAATGATTACCTAGACTTGTTTTGTAGGATTCTGGAAATTAACTGTGAACTGTTTATTATAAAATAATAAATCGATAATTTACAACAAAGAAATAATTTCTAATCGTGAACTGGTTAGCAAAAACGGATAGCTAAATTTGTTTTGTAGGATTCTGGAAATAAACGGTACTCTGATAACTTGAAACGGTGTACCGTTTATTTTAAATCTAAGATAGTCATGTGAACAAGTCAAAATGGTGAACCGACAGCGGTAAACAGCAATCCAATTTTTCTTAGAAAGTCAACGACGGCTAGTGTTTAGCTCTAACTATAAAATAGTTCAATCCAATTCAAATTTTAAGAGATCCACACTTTGAGCTTTCATTGGCAACTATATACATTGTATGAGAGATAATTCATTTGTAGTCTTTATTTTAGAGTGATTGTAAGTGTTGCGATAAACTTGCGTTAAGAGATTAAGGATAATCTCTTGTTGTAAAGGTTTATTGACACATTTGAAGCCAATTGTAAGAGTTGTTGAAGTCTTGGAGGCTTGCTTAGTAAAATCCTCAGGCCTGGTGAGCTTAGAAGTGTGGATGTAGGCACGGTTGCCCGAACCACATAAAAATTGTGTGTTTTCTCTCTCTTACTCTATCTCTTTATTATTTATTGCATATTAATTTGTTTATTTTTGAATTTGGTTAATTTATTTTATTTGCATTAAGTTTTAGTTGTTAAATTTTTTAAAATCCAATTCACTCTCCTTTTTGGGTAGGCTAGTTAACATTTCAAGCAACTCGTCTCAAAATTGTAGTTGATGGTGCGCACAAGTCATCTAGAACTTCGATGGTGTGTCACATGCAACTGGCCAACTGGACGTCGATGGCGATGAAGATGTGGCTAGGATCGACAAGTTGTGCCTTTGCAGCATTGTGGGTTTGAAAGAGATTAAATGTCATGGCGGCTACGTCAATCAAGATGCAGTGGAGTCCATTGGTTTGTGTAGTCGACAGTATGGGTCACGACGTAGGCCTTGTCGTTGATGGCATGCGTTTGGTTTGTGGTTTCTCTGGTTTATGCTTGTGTATTTGGTTTGTGGATGTTGGTTGCTACTGGTTTAGGAAGATGGAATTAAAGATTTTATGCAGTAATGCTTCTGCATTTTTTTTTTAATTTAAAGGGAACTATTGTAACTGTGAATTCGATCGGATTATTTAGATTAATTCTAATCCAATTCGAATCAAATCTGATCAGATGACACAAGTTCTATCTTATCGAATTTGAAGCCAAATCTGAATCCAATCTAAATTCGTAAAAATCAAATCGGATTGGATTGGATCTATCCGAATCCAATCCGATGCCCACCCCTAATACATAGGTGGTGTATAGAACATGTCAATTTTTTTTTTTTTGGTGTTTAGATATATATAAGACTAAATAGAGGTGGTGAAGAGATAATTTGCTAATATAGAATATGCAAAAGAGAGGATATTCCCACCCCGCAAGCATAAATTCACCTCATTTCAAAGAATAAATCACAATGATTTTTTAGGAAAATCATTTTAACAACTAATCAATTATATCCTACTTACAGTCAGTAAATTTCACGAAATACATAGCATAAATTTCATAAGCAATAAATTTTGTGACATATCATGTCACAAATACATTTTGTTAGTTCAATTGAAGCTTAATAATCTACTAATGAGGATATTGATCATATTTAATCCTAATTTGAAATTTTGAAAATTTTTGTACCTTTTTTGCAATTAAATTTTTAAAGCAGGTGGATTTACAAGGGAGGAAATATGCCTACCCTTTACAAAATTTACTACAGTGAGTGATCTTCAACTCTTTGTGTACCTTGACAGCCGTAAATGCACTTTGCACTTACAACTCAACAAGTGCGACATGAAACGAAATATTTATGAATCTGACCACCAAATAATTACATTTTAAGGTTGAATTACTTTTACAACTTACTTCACACTCAACAAACATCGGTAAGCTATTACTCTCATTCAAACAATTGACTGACACTAAAAAAGTTTAAAAAAATCATCTATTATTGTCATCATCTCTCTCACGTGCATCAAACGATTCGTTCATCAATAATTGAAGACAAAATCATCATTATTGATTATTATATACTTATTAAAATATAAATTTATTATAAGCAAAATGGTATTTTATTATAAAAAATTAGTTACTAAAGATGATCAATTGATCACTTTATATTTTTTATGACAAAAAATTAATTGTTACACGTTAGTGTGGAAAGACTATCTTAAAAGGTTCTAATGACGAAAATTATTTTTGTCATGTTGAAAATATGTTTTTGTGACAAGTATATTTGTCTTAAAATTAAGTTAAAATTGTCATAAATGGTATTTAAAATGATCAAATTAGAGATTCAAAAAAGCAATCAATAACGATTTATATTTTTCACAATATGTGATTTATAGTTACTATAATATTTTTCTCAAGAGTATGTAAATTTAGTCGCAACAATTACTAAAAAATA
This sequence comes from Luvunga scandens, assembly GCA_030449905.1. Taxonomy (NCBI): domain Eukaryota; kingdom Viridiplantae; phylum Streptophyta; class Magnoliopsida; order Sapindales; family Rutaceae; genus Luvunga; species Luvunga scandens. The sequence continues at coordinate 392,946 of JASUUG010001019.1, read as the reverse complement.
TCATTTTAGAGGTTCCGAGATACAATTAGCATCATTATTTTTCTATTGTTGAAGTTTGCATATCACGACATTATATAATCATCCCAATTAGTTGTCATTTGTGATAATTTTTGCAAATACAATTGGTAATTAATTTAGTCTTATTTTAGTTTTAAGGATGATTTATTTTACTATTTCATGACTAGTTAAATTGTATCAAAACATTTTAAGCGACCATTATTTCATGTCATAAAATGTAAGCATTCATAACTACAATATTTAGTTAGAAAAATCTACATGTTATGATAGATTCTTTCATTACAAAATATGTGTAATATAGTTTCACATTATTTTCTATTGCAATATACTTTATTATTTAATGACTATTTATATGGTATCTGAAAATTTGAATGACTATTTTCAATTGTCATTAAGAGAAATTTAATGCATCCACAATGACATACTATAGTCATATAAATTGATATCTAATGAGCAAAATACGTAGACACCAGGGAATCTGCTTCGTATGAAGGAAGTATTCGACTCAGAATCCAAAGATAAAGACACATTTGCACTCAAATCACCTAAAGTGGAAGTCTTCATTCGATGACGCCACTTGTTGCTGTTGATGGCCGTTGTAAGAGCACTGGTGCCGGTCATGCTTCAAAGTGGAACAAAACAGATTGGTTCTAGTTTCTATGTGTCGACAGGAGAAGCATTGCTCAAGGGCGCTTTTGCGCAAGCCAGACATTTTGAAAAAAAAAATTGATTAAAAAAATATTATTTCATGACGATTACTTTCATTTCAAATGATAAGCAATATAGTTTCACATTATTTTTAACCAAAATATATTTTAATATTTGATGACTATTTATATCGTGTCTGAAAAATTAAAGTGACTATTATTAATTGTCATTAAAAGAAAGAATTCATTGTGACATATTGTATCAAATGAATTGATATCTAGTGATAAAAAATTTTGATTAAAAAAATGTTATTCTATGATAATTACTTTCATTTAAAATGAAAAGCAATATAGTCTCACATTATTTTAAGCACTATATATTTTATGATTTGATGACTATTTATATTGTATTCAATAAGTTAAAGTGACTACTCTAAATTGTCATTAAAAGAAAGTACTCATAATGACATATTGTCATCATATAAATTGATATCAAGTGACAAGAAAATTTTGATTCAAAAAACATTATTCCATGAAAATTGCTTTTATTTCAAATGATAAGCAATATTGTCTCATAAATTTCAAGGACAAAATATTTTACTATGTTGCAACTAGTTACATTTCACTAGAAAAGTTGGTGTGACTATTAAATATCGGTATAATTAGTAATAAACAAACCAACAATAGTGAGACTAACATAAAAAAAGGACTTTAAAATATTTATTTATAATGCAAAAGATTCAAAGACAAAGCATGAAATTGAAATCTAAATAAATATGGTTCTTGGCAAGGAAATGTAAATATAAAAGTCAAAAATCACTATCAATAACCTAAAAGTATGATTTCATAGTGGATGCATTTGAAAAGATCTTATTGGGACTGATAATCAAATAATGCAGGATCAAAAGAAGGTGTAAGTATAATATTATACTTATGAATTATTATATACTTCTTATAATTATGGATTATTATATACTTATTATAATTTTGTTCTTTGGATTAATTTTTAAAAAGTATTAGTGTTATAAAATATTAATTTTAAATCGTTATTGTAGGAATTGTGTTTGAGGGGTACTGGTGGTGAATGAAATGAAGATTTTTAACTCTTAGAGCTTATGTTAAATTAGAATATGAGATGATAATTGTTGCAGGTGCAATGGTGATACTTTTGAATAATTGTGTTATTATTTTTTTATACTAGTTTTTGGTTTTTCTCTTTTTCTTAATTGAAAACACTTTTGCGGTTTAATGGACTTGTGCTTTTTTCAAATTGATGTTGAAATTTTAGTTTTCTATGTACATTAATTAAATTTAGAATTGATTATTTTATGTAAAATTCTAGGTTATTGTTATAAATTTTACATATTTAGTCATATAATTTAAATTTTTAGGTTTTGTAACAAGTATCTTTTAATATTTGTGATTTTAAATGTAAAAACTCATAAAAAATTTGTTGCATAACATGGCGGGTTTGAAAATTGTCAAAATATATAGCGTGTAGTTTTTTTTAAAAAATAAAACCTATAGCAGATTACAGGTGTGTTTGGTAATTTAAATTCTATACGTGTGCGGGTCTGGTAATTGCGAACCTGCAGTGGGTAATGCCTATTGTGGGTCTTGTACAAGGTGTTGCAATTTTTTTTCCATTAATAATTCATAAAATACTTAATCTAGTTAATAAATGAAAAAATTAGTTACATATTCTAAGAAACATTAACTTTAACAATCATTTCAACTACTATGATTTTAAGAAAAAACTTGCCATTTTTCAGGCTCAATTCAATATTAATACTCATCTATCATAAAAATACTCTTTCTTTGATTATACTCTATCAATTATTGTATATATACATATACTACTCTCATGATCATAATTAGCTATATAAAGAGAGAGAGAGAGATAGAGTTCTAGTCTAATGATGACATTCTCACTTTATTAAAGTAAGAATGCCACTTAAATACAAAAAAAAATATAAATGTCAATACATTCAAGACTGTGTTTTCTTCTCTATTAGTGGCATCTTCACTTTGTTAAAATGAAAATGTAATTATTATTATTATTATTATTATTATTATTATTATTATTATTATATAAAGCCTCAAGTGTGGGTGTCTTCATCTTTTTTAATGTGAACACGCTATTAAACCATGTGATTTAATAGAGTTTACATTCAATTCACTATAGAGCCAAATGATTTAATAGCATGTTCGTAATAACTCTATTAAATCACATGGCTTAATAGTGTTTCTGCATGAGAGAAAAATATTTGTGTTTGCATAAGAGAAGGAATACGAACACACACACAACACTAGTCAGTAACAATAATGCATATGATATATATTAAGAACATATAACTTTTGTATTCGTTCATTCATTTTGTGAAGACCAAAGTAATGCTACCATGGAGAAATCTCTCTTCTGGTTAACAATCCAACAATGGGCAACCTATACTCTTTCAAAAAGCAGTTTGGTTTCCACTTAGGCATCGTCTCATAGTTGCGCTTCTTGTACCTCAATCCGATAGTGTAGAGGCATGTGAATGTGATTGCAAGTCTCTCTTCTTCACTTGCTAGTGGAGTTGACCACTTGGCACTAATTTAGTAGCAGACACCATAGCAAAAGTAAAGGCAGCTATAGTGCCAATTGTTAATGTTCAGTTCATCTTTGACTTGACCTTAAGGGACTATTGATTTAGCACTATGAAATTCTTGTCAAGCAAGCTATTTATAGGTGCTCAAAGAAGAACTGAGAATAATAATATTGGAGCATCAATAGGAAGAAATTAAACAAACATGGGGTGGGTGCATTAAATCTTGGAAGCAATTACTTGCTATCCACGCTATGTGAAGAGCTAAATTAAATACCTAAGAGATATATGCTTTGTTTAGAATTGATTTGAACTTTTAATTATGCATTATTGAAAGTAATTTAAATTGATGCCTTCCCTCAATTTTTGTAATTGTGAGTTCGCGTATATGGGCTTATTCAAAAGAAGTGATCACAAGACTAATTTATAAACAATCTGTGTTACATAATTAGAGGTTAAAGTGATAGCTGAGTGTTGAAACCAAATGTTGAAATTAGAAAGCATTTGTGAAATTAAATTTTATGCTCTAATTTTGTGTGTTCATAAGCTATATGTAGTGTTAATTTTATGTATGAAACAACAATGAAAATTAGCTTAGGCTTATATATATATAATCATTATCAGGTTCGGGTGCCCTTATTTTTTTTTAATGCGTACACGCTATTAAGTGTGCGACTTAATAGAATTAATTTTTAATACACTATAAAGCCACGCAATTTAATAGTATTAAAAACTAACTCTATTAAATCATTTTACTTAAAAGCATATCCACATGAAAAGTGTTCTCTATTAATACTAGATAGACCTACTAGAAAATCCCAATAACCCAAGAAACACAGACTAAATTGATGAGTGCAAGTCTAATTGGCTGGAAAATCAACACTAGATGTGGCCTCTCGAAGCACATGCCTAACTAGGATAGGAGAGGAAGATATCAAAGCACATACCTAACACAAAGAATAAGCATAGTCCAACAAATAGGACCCTGAATCCACAAAATCACTATACCTGAGTCCAATTCTACCTCAAGTATAAAATAACTGAGCCAAACAACAAGCTTCAACCCCTCACAAATAACCATAAGTTCTATCTAAAATGTTGGTTAGTATCCAAAAAAATATCCAAAAGCAACCAAAACTGCACCCTAATGATCACAGAGAATACCATCTGAGGCAACCATCCTAGGATTGCCCATAGAGCAACCATCCACGGTCAACTTTAAAACCCTATGAGGTGACCGCATTCAGGAAACTAATCTAATCAGCCTCGTTGGTGGAGTTACAACTCGCAATCCCTCTGCAATTAAAGAACCCAAAAATGCCCGTAACTAAATAGTTTAAAACCAAAGGCAAAACCAGCGACCTGAGATTTAAAACCACCAGATAGATAACCGTATCAATAGAGAAGGATTACAAATCAAATCTGATAATATTATAAGCCTTCTAAACTTACCACAAGATAAAGAAAGGAAGAAAGACTCGAAGATGACTCCAAAAAGTGGCACACTGTTGCTAATAAAAAAGCAAAGCATGAGGAGATAAAAAGATAACATCTTGCATACAACAAATAAGGCGAAAATGAACCCAAACCTGTTAAACCTTCAAGCAGTCAATAAATAAATGCCAAAAAGTCTCGACATCCCAACCAGAATAACACCGCAAGACCATACAAAATCCCCGTGAGCACAAGCCTTTTTTGTAGCCAAAAACCCATATAACAACCATTGGAAAAGAAAAAGAAACCTAAGAAGGGATATGTTGCTGCCAAATAACTGGAAAAACCTCTTCCCACAAGCTAGAAGTGCACAAGCTCCTAAGCTATCTGTAAATGAAAAGCGCCATCAAGGACCAGATTTTACCAAATCAAATATGGCTCTCCACTAGAAGTAGAAACTAAGAGAATCTATGCAACAATTGAAGAAGGCAACATATCTTGGACCTTACCCCTATCCTAGATTATACTCTATTAATAAAAAGGAACCAAAACCATAAAAGCCGTTACAAGATTATAGAAAGCCAAAGGACAAGAGCCCAGCCAATAATAGTACAAAAAACTACGCTTCACATGAGTCCCACCAACACATTGGATCGAGTAAAAGCATCTCCAAAGAAGAGAAGTGGGATATTGAAATTGAATTAGATTCAGATGTTCAGCTCTACAATACTTAAACTTTATATAAAAAGCTCATAAAGAATGTTGTTCCTAAAAATGCCACCAAAGCTTAAGCTCAAGAGCCTTAAAATATCAGTAAAACATCGAATATAACAGCCATACTCCTTAATCGGATAAAAAACCAATGGCCATCTACACTAGTGAATCTATCGCCTAGTTCAAAAGTTACCCATAAGAACTAGGTGAAAAATCTCTTTAAGTGCTAAACAACAACTGTAGGGAGAAGAAGAACATAAAACAGATGCAGTAGTATAGAAGACAGCACATGACAGATAAAAATCAACTTCCCAGCAAAAAAGACCAATCGATTGAACCAATCCGAAATCCTATCTATAACATTTCAACCATATTGTCAAAAAGAGAAATCTTAAGATGCCCGTAAAGATTGGGCAGCCAAGATAAGTGAATAGAAGCTAACGTTGCTAAAAACTAGTAACATAATGGATGATAGCTCAATAAGAAGCAAAGACTGATCCCCCAATGTATAAATTACTTTTGGCCTAACTACTCAACTACCCTAAGACAGTCTTATAATGATGTAAAAAAGCCATAAGTCAATACCATTTGCAAAACTGAATATATGAGACATGAACAGGTGCAGTAATATGATACCAAACCGAGAGATACTGAGAGTAAAAGCTGTCCAAGCCTCGAAAGAGAAACTTAGCAGTAACAAAAAAAATATGGGGAAAATAGATCTTTGTACCGAATACCACCCTATGAATGAAAAAATCTATGACTAACCTCATTCATCAACATGGAGAAATAGGGACGAAAAATTGCTCTCTAAATCAAAGAAACTCGCACTTTGAAAACCCAAAGCACGGCAACATCTGAATAATAAGAGAGCAAGACATCTAGTTATAAGCCTTAGCTATGTCAAGCTTTAGAACTATATTTTTTCCTTTTCTACGTTGATTAAAATCGTGAGCTAGCTCTTGAACCAATAGCACATTATCATGAATCACCCTGTTAGGTTCAAAATCGCTTTAAGAGAGAAAAACAATATGACGTAGTAAAGGGGCCAATTACAAAATAAGCAACTTGGTTAAAACCTTATTGGTCACATTATAGGGATTAATCGCCTGAAAATTTACCCAAGAAGATAGAAAAGTCTTCTTTAGAAGAAAAGCCAATAAAGTACTCTGAAAGCCCATGGGCCCGGTAAAACCTTTAAAATATTCAAGGACAAATAATATCCTAACAAGCTCAAATATCCTAACAAGCCCATGGGCCCGGTAATATCCTAATAAGTCACCACAAATAATATCCTAACAAGCTCGATAAAAGCGACTACAATACTCATTAGGAACCGGTGCACTATTATGGTTAATAAAAAATAGCACTTGTTGAATCTGGTCCCGATTAGGCTCTTCCACAAATCGACTTCATCCTTTACTATCACCAATGATGGGATAAAACCAAAATCAGACCACTGAAACTGACTTCCCACCCTCCATCAACAAACCTTAAAAGAAATCAATAACAAAAGCGGCAATAGCAGTAGGCTTAGATATCCATTTTGAAAAGGCATCTTAAATCTGAGAAACAATAAAGAGTTGGCATTTGTTTTGAATTAATGCATGAAAAAACCAGTATTAGCATCCCCTTCCCTGACCCAATTTGCACTAGAGTACGGTCTTAAAAAATCCTCCTCACAAAGTAAAGCACATTATAACTGGCTCTAGCCTTAGAAAAATACCTTATCCTCAACCTTCTTAACCCTCTGAGAAACATTACCAAACACCTCCTTATTCCAACCTTTTAAGAAAAGCTTAAGGCGAAATGGCTTTTGCTAAAAAGCACTCATCCCATTACTGAAAACCGACGCAGCGTATAACTATTGTGCAATATCAAGAAAAGTAAGATGCTTAAGCCAAGCATACAAACACTTAAATCTTAAAGGTCATCTGCTCGCATTCCTATCACAAAATAACAACATAGGCAAATAGTCTGAAGCAGTGCAATTTGGGTGAGTAACCTAATAGACAGAGAAAAAATCAAACCATTAGACATCACTGACCACCTTATCAAGCCGCCTCTAAGTGTGCTCATTAGTCAAGTAAATGGACTACTAATAAACATAACATCTTTCAAACCACAGTTTAATAGAGTTAAATCAAAATCATCAATAGCACCCTTAGGTTGGCATGCCCACCCAAAAACTCAGAAATAATTTTTTTTTTGGTATAAAGAGGGCTTAGCCAAGCTAAAAAATTACAAACTAGGAAATTTTCATCCAGCATATCATAAGAAAGCCAATGCCCAAGTCTTACTTGAGGTTCTTGAAAAACATGAAATCCGAGAGGCAAATATCCTGCGTTCTCAGATAAAAAATCAGCTACAAAATTGGCTCCACAATATATATGCCGAAAGAACACATGCCGATCCTTCTTGAGAAGATTCTTGATCGAATTTATCAAAGGAGTATACACATTCAGGCTTTGATCCCTGGACTCTATCATTTTCAAGATGCAAAGGCTATCAACCTCTGCTTCTAAAAAACGAATGTCATAATTCCACGCAAGGTTAACACCTTGATATATCCCCCAGAGTTCTGCCATACTAATAGAACAAGATCTAATATTCATCCTAAATCCCCGAACCCAATGTCCATTCGCATCACGAATTAAACCGCCAGAACTAGCTATTCCATTCATTCCTCTTGGGCCATTCGTATTTAATCGAAAGTAAGGCCATGTAAGGGCTGTCCAGCCAATGCCAATAGACACCTTGCAATGTCTCTCTTGCATGTTAGCCTTCAAAGTCTGTTGTATCTCATGCACCCATGCTCTGATATCTAACACCACATGAAGGCTACATGGGTGAATGTTGGCAAAAAGAAATTGATTCGGCCAGTACCAAATTTTCCAAATAGCAATCCTGAACAATAAAGACTAGTAATCCCTCACATCAATACTCTCCCTCATAGTAATGTTGTTAGAAAGCCATTCTTTGATAGTAGCAGAGAAGAATACATCTGCGTTAGTATTAGGAAGCAAGGCGCCATACCCATTTAGCCAATGTGCAATCATGGAGTGCAAGCAAAATAGTCTTGGTGTTATATCCACAAACATCACACATCGAATTACTTTGAATATGCCTATTAAATAGGTCCTCCTTTGTTTTAATTATTTTGTACATTAAAAGCCATAGAAAGACTCTTACTCGGTGTGGTCCTTTCCAACTCCATGTGAGTTGCAAATCCTTTTTATCTCCATAGTTGAGTTAGTTACTGATTGATTCATAGGCGAATTTGGTAGTAAAATTGCCATTACGAGACCAACCCTAGAATGGTAGTTCATCACCATCCAATCTAGATGGGGGTTTAACTTCTACGAGTTGGAGGATCTGTTTATTTGGTAAAAGGTAGCCAAAATCGTCCCATTGCCATGACCCGTCTGGGTTAACCATATCAACCACACACCTGTTTGCCATCCATAAAAGAATCTGCTAACTAACTCGGGATCCAAGATTAACACCCTCAAGCACCCAATTATCATGCTATAAACTAACATGTTTCCCATTCCCAATAGCCCATCCGATGCCCTTCACAACATATGGCCAAACATTACAAACCGCTTTTCATAAATAGGAACCGTGTTTAGATTTTAGATTAGTTAGAATTCCATGCGGGTGTAATCCATACTTAGTTCGAAGCACCCTGATCCATAAGCTCTAGGGCAAAGCAACTATATTCCAACCAATTTTCATTTCATTTGTGAGAGATTTTTCAAGCCGAGGCATCCTTGGTTTTTAGGTTGACACACCATTTGCCAATTAATCAGGCTCATCTTACGCTCACTAGCGGCACCACTCTAAATAAATCTTTGGCAAAATTTATCAATCCTTGCATGAACACCCTCAGGAAGTCGGGTAGTTTGCATAGCATAGGTAGGTATAGCTTGAATTACGGATTGCGCCAAGGTTACACGTCCAGCCATGGAGAACTACAATGCATTCCATCCCAATAATTTTTTATCTACCTGATCCACAATCTACTGATAAGTGGCCTTCGTGACTCGATTATGTAGTAAAGGCATTCCAAGATACTTGCCAAGATTGTTTATAACAGAAGAACCACACACTGCAGCGATATTCTTGACTGTAGCCCGATCCACATTCTTAGAGAAGAAAATTTGTGTCTTTTCTATGTTTACCTTCTCACCCGTGCTTAAACAAAATTCTTCCAAAACTGAATTGATGGTTGTTGCTTCTTGGTCAATTGCTTCCGCCACTAAAAGCAAATCATCTGCAAAAGAGAGACGAGTTAGCGGGGTACCTTTCCGAGAAAGGCGAGTAGGTTTCCACTTCCCTTCAATGACAGCCTTATGGATGCCATGTCCGAGGCGCTCAATGCATAAAACAAAAATATAAGGAGATATAGGATTCCCTTGACGAATCCCGCGGGTTGGGGTGAAAGAGTGGGTGAGCTCTCCTTCCCACAAAATTTGCATTTTCACCGTACTAATACACTCTATAGTGAGTTTAATAAAATCATAGGGTAAGCAACTTCCATAAGCGTATCATAAATAAAATCTCACCTCAACCGATCATAAGCCTTCTCCACATCAACTTTAATAGCCATGAACCCACTTTGCCACTTTTTCTCCTCATTGAATGAATGATTTCTTATGCCATGACAATATTCTCTGTTATATTTCTCCCTGGGACAAAACTTGTTTGGTTAGGGCCAATAAGGTCAAGAAGGATAACTTTCAGGCGATTGGCTAAAATTTTGGTAACTGTTTTATAAATGACAGGACAAAGGCTTCTAGGTCGAAATGGCTTCATTGTATCCGGGTTGTTGTTTTTAGGGATAAGGACAAGGAGGGTTTCATTCATTTCAGTGGGTAAAGGTTGGCCATCGAAGATAGTTTTTATGACTTTACACACAGAGTTGCCCACAGCATTCCATTGGCTTTGGTAGAATAAAGCATGCAACCCATCAACACTAGGAGCCTTCAAGGGGTGCATGCCAAATATGGCACTTCGAATCTCCCCATCATCAACAAGCCTCGTCATCTCACCCATAGCATCACTACTCATTGATGGAAACATACCCGAGGCCGGGTAATTTATAAACTCGCCACCATCGTCCCTAAAAAGTTCTGTGAAGTATTGCACTGCATGAGTTTTTATCTCTTCTTTGTCATATAACCATCGCCCCTCCCTATTTTTTATTATTTCCACTTTTGTTACGTCTCCTCCTGCTAATAGTTTTCCTATGAAAGAAAGCTGTATTTCTATCCCCACTGGCAATCCAATAACGTCTGCATTTTTCAAACCATAATAATTCTTCCTGAGCCAGGGCAATCTCCAACTCTTTTCTATGCGTGGCTTCAAGTTGCATAAGCTTGTTTGAACTATGCTGCTCAAGAGCCTTTTGAATGCCACCTATACGTGCAAGAAGTTTTTTTTCACGGTTAAAAATATTCCAAAATGTCTCTTTGTTCCACCCCCTCACGTCCCTAGTAAAATTTCTCGCTGCATGAAAATAATTACACTCGCTGTTCCAATGTCTAGCCAAAAATGAGGAAAAATTCTCATTCATTAACCAAGTTGCAAGGAAGCGGAAAGGTTTTATTCCTTCCCTCCTGTTCCTAGATTTTCAGAACCTCACCAGCACCGGACGATGGTCAGACTGAAATCTCGGAAGATGAAGAACTGAAGCTTCTTCTAAAGTCATTATCCATTCACCATTATAAATTGCTCTGTCCAGTCTTTTTGCTAGTATTCCTCTAGACCAGGTGTATTTTGGACCCTTAAACTCAAGATCAACCATCTTTACCTTATGAAACCGTCTACTAAAACGGCTACACACGCCAACACTTTTAGGCGATCCCCCTTGCTTCTCCTCAGCATGTAAGATGGTGTTGAAATCTCCACCAAAAAGCCACGGTCCTTAAACGTAATTACCCATCATCTCTAGCTCTCTCCATAGATGAGTTCTTAGGACATTAACAAGGCTAGCATAAATGGCGGTAACCCAAGACCATACCCCGTTAGTATCCGTGACTTTGAAATGGATGAACTGTTTATGGTTGATAGCAATATCGACAGTAAACCCATCATTCCACAATATCCATATGCCACCTAAAACACCATCCGCTTCAACTCTATGCGATCTCTCGAATCCGCTCAGCTTAATAAACTTATCAGCTTTTAAACCGCTGACCTTAGGCTCTAGTATAGCAGCTATGTCAGCCTTATACGTAGAAATGAGTGATTTGAAAGCTCGTCGAAACTGCGGAGAGGATACGCCTTGAAAGCTCCAAAAAAATTATTGATAAATTCATAGTAAAAAAGGTATATAGGTTACCAAAGTAAACTTGCTGTGATGTTCTCTACACCTCAGCTTCAAGATCCATCTCATCTTCATCAACCAATGAGACTATACCATCAGAAGAATTTGTCCCTTCTTCATCACTCTCACCCATATAATCTCCAATTCATCGTCGTCATTCTCTCCAAAACTATTGGATTTATGAGGAGGTTTATTTATATCATTCGTTGCCTCATCAGTATCTTTTTAGAGGGGGGACAAGTAAGGGCTGCTTTTTGACAGGAAACGGCTCAGTTGGTATCAGGGGTGAAAGTAACTGTTGTATGTTTATCAGGGTTAAGGCTAGTGTGTACATTTGTAATGACACTAGTAACAGCATTTCGGGGTGAAAGATTTTTACGTGTCACGGTGCTTTCCTGCATGGCTCTTGAGTCAGACGGTTCGGCTGGGTAAGGAACAAAGTCATTACTATGCTTACTATTCTTGGCACGTGGTTTATGCTTAAGTTGTTTGTTTGCATGGTCAGAGCTAGTATTGGACTTTTGGTAAGTCATGATAGGCTTGGCTTGGTGTGTGAAAGTGGCATCTGTTTGGTTTTCTCGGAAAGGTTAGTCTTGGTTATCTTTGGTAAGTTCAATATCCTCTCCCATATTTTCCTCATTAGATAGGGCTTCAAATCGGGAACCCCCTCTAAAGGGGCCATTAATAGCGCGATTTGAGCTTCGCCCTATCTCACCTGCCTTTTGGATTCTCCCTTTCCCTTTTCGGCTTAACACCATCCAAGGTCCAAATCTCTGGTTCCTGTGCCCCACCGCGGACACGGATTGTTCCGACGACTCCCCGGAAGGATTTCCATAGTCACCATCTCCTCTATTTCCTCCTTGATTGTTAATAGCACATTGTTCAGGACAAACTTCGCTTTTATGGCCATACCTTCCACACTGAAAGCAAATAGTTGGAAGGCTTTCATCCTTGACTTTTTGAACTTTGCCTTCTAATAAGAATTGTGAGCATAAAGGTTTAGTGAGGTAGATTTGAACTGCAATCCCAGCAAATTTACCCCTGGTAGCCGATTCCGTGATTACTTTGCCAATGACTTGACCTAACATTCGGAGGACCCTTTTATGGTAGTAGTGTGATGGCATTCACGGCAATCTGATCCATGCAACAATAGAGTGAATCTCATCAACGGTACTGTCGAATTGAGGGCTCCATTGTTGGACGGTGAGGTAGTGTCCAAGGATAGTCCATGGTCCTTGCGTTAAGGCATGTTATGCATCCCCCTCATTTCTAAAGCGCACAAGAAAATAATTGTTTTCCAAATCAATGACTGAAAATCGCTGTGCCGTACTGCAAAGGGCTTCCAATCTGCTGCATAATTCTCTATAACCTATTGATCTGCCAAGTAATTTAACCACAACAACATTCAGCCACAGCTTGACCAACTGGCCGGGCATGGATTTTTTTTGAAAAAGATATTGATGGCAGCAGACCGTCCATCTCAATCACAATATCTTCTTGGTCCAAATCTAGATCCTCCTCTCTTCCCGTCAGTTCTTCCAAATCCTTTTGGTTCTCCATAAGCATGTCCTTGAAAGACAAAGGGTTAGGGTTATCTTCATCCTCCCCATGCATTCGAAACTTGGCTTTTTTGGTTGATCGGTCCTTCACCAGTGGTGGTGGGGGTGTTTTCTCAAGGCTAGCGGTTGACATCGGACTTTTTTTACCTTTTTTGCTATTATTTTTAATCTCAGAAATAGATTGCACAACAATAAAGTCCCCACCCACAGTCTAAGGGCTATCATGGCAATCAGCAAAGGCCACAGGGACAGCCCATAAATCCTCCCACATGTGACACTTGATATAAGTCATTTGCCTAAAAGAACAAAATTAAATTAAGCCCGTTTGAGGGAGAGATTAAAAGTGTGGCAAGACAATCTCCATCTGTTTGCAAGAATACAAATCCATATAATCTCGGAGCCCAATTGTATACCTCTCTATTACACGTATGTTTAGACCATTGTATATTCTGTATGAATGGTTGCTTATGGGATATATTATTACAATGGTTTCGAGATGAGATAATTTACTGCACGGGGTGTGAAAATGATTAATGGAAACATAGCTAAACTCCTTGTGGATTAATTGTAGTCTTGACCTAATTTTCCAGATTATTGCTCGACCAATTGAATTAATATAATATATGCTATCGAGCTTGTTAAATTCGTTGGTTTCCATAAGATTTTTTATGTCAGAAACTTTATTCGTTGTGTGATAATATTCAAAACCTCAATTTTTTATATCTATTTATTGGGCATTAGCTCACTTCTGTTTTTCAGGTATTGAGGAAATCGATATCTTGGAGTAAAGGCTAGCTTGATGCCTTCTTTTTAGCATAGTAGTTTATAGTTTTTTGTTGGACATGTTTCATCTACTAAGTTTCTATATTTTATGGTCGTCTGGTACATTGCATTTTACTTCATTTTAGCTAATTGGTGCATAAAGCCGAATGTTGTTTTGGTGTCACTGAGGTATTATTTCATAAATCGTATTTACTATGTATGCATAATTAATTTTTATTTTATTTATACCTTTTTTTATATAATAATTATAACTTAAAAGTTACAGCGTGTCAGTATCAAACATTTGTGATATATACGTTCATGTATGCATGTACGTAGGATTTTGAGAAGCACAACTAAAAGCATACATGATGGATAAGATTAGAAATTTACAAGTGGGCTCCCACAAAATTCTTTCCATATATTTTGACAACTCAACCCATGCTTGCAATGATATATGTACATAATGGACATGGCAGCAGCACCCCCTTGGAGTTTGATTAGACCTCAAAAATCAAAATATATGTTAGACTTTAATCCGACCTCTTTTTTGTATTAAATCTGGATGCTGATCAACCAATTACTGTCCGATTTGTCTCTTTAGTAAACAGTACTTAATAAACATTTAACAACTTAAAGAACGGGCAGCGATTTGCACTCAATTCGCTGATTCTTTAAAAGCAAGTTGGCTCCTTGTCTCCTTGTCTCCTTTGAAATCAACAATCAATTTATTTTCTTTTTTAAGAATGCTTTTTTCTTTAATTTAACGTAAATCTTAACTAAGCTAATGCATTAGCATTGTGTTATTAAAAGTAAGAACATAATTGATGTTTATACGACAGCTAACGTCTCACATGCACGGCTAAGGAATATTCATCAACAGCCCATGGAGGAATTATCTTATTTATTTAATAAATAAATCCCACTCCATTCATTCAGAGGCAACATATGTGGTGCCTGCCGGTCGAGTGGTGAGACCAAAACCTAATATTTCTTGTCACCAGCATTACAAGATTTTTACATGTGACAGATTTTTGTAGTTATCGGGCGTAAATGCATGTATATATTAGATCTCAGAGTTTTTATATACATTTAATGTCATCAACTTGTTCCCTCTTTGCTTAGCAGCAAGTCGTGATTTTTATTTTTTAAAATTAAAAAAATGTTAGATGCATCTACACAGGAAGTTCCCACCCTTAAAGCTCATATTCTTTTGATAAATTTCTTGTACATACAAAGAGACCTACTTCTCACCTAGAGTCATTGCAATACATTTCAAGTGCTTCTTCTGACTTTAATTTCTTTGATTTCTTCTTTAAAGAAGAATTAGCTTCATCTAAATTCTACATACAATATGGCTTCCGTGGTTGCTGAAAATTGGGACGCCCTTCTGATATCCTTGATGGAAGAATCAAATGTTGAAGAGTACAACGTCGAACAACTAAATAGAGTGATTCAGTCTCTAGAAGCAGAGATTAATTATGTCAATATGTCTGAAGAAGTCCTAGATTTACCAATCGAATCCGAGATGTTTGCCGGCGAGGAAAATGCTCATCAGAATAATTGCTTGGCCTCTATAGAGTTTCAATGGGCGGATAACATAAAGGTAGTTCCTTCATCACCGAGTGAGGATGTGAATTGGAATCATTATGGAATGAATTGAACCAACTTAATTAATTAAGTTAATTATGGATATGAAACTTTTGCGAATCCTTGATTAAGTCAATTAATTTCTAATGTCAAAAATATCCCTATTTTATAATTTATTTTTCATACATATTCCAAAACTCACCCATAGACTTAGTAGAGTAAATGAAGGAGTTTGTTCCAAAATTATTCCGATATTAAATATTAAAATATTAATTTTGTTTCTTTTAAAAACAAACAACTTAATACTTATTTTCAGAGATTCAGATAAAAAAACAAACACATTATTCAGATTCAGACATTCAGATCTATTTAGAATTCAGACTAATTTAGATCTGAATCGGAAAAACAAACGCCACCTTAGTAGAGTATGAAGGAGTTTGTGATTATTCCGATATTAATTTTAATTTTGTTTCTTCTCAGAATCATGTTTTCAGCTCTTTTGTGGCATGAGACATACGATTCTATAGCTAGTTGTAAATTTGAATATGAGTTGTAAGGAGTTGGGGAGAAAATATAATTGCGTTTGTATTAATTACTGATGATAAGATAAACATTTATTTATCTCTCATTCTTACGATATTTTCTCTATGGATTCATACTTCTTTTTTTAATTCATATAGATGCATGATTTAATTATTAGCTTGTAAAAAATCCTCGCCTAAGCAAGATATATTAATAAAAGAAAAAAATATTACAATGAACAGAAGGGCTAGAGAATAATTCGGAAAGCCCCACTTATCCTCGAATAAAGGTTCTTGTGATTGATCGAGAGGCTTCTTAAACTAAGTAAAATTAGGACAGTGTAAACCCAAATTGATCAATAAATCTGCTACTGAATTGCTTTCTTAGTAGATATGAGAACAATGAAAAAATATATTTTGAAAATTGTAGCTTGATAATTACGTGTAATAAAGAATTAAATATGATTAACTTTGTGCCTAGGAATTTGACCAAATAATTTTCAAATAGTTTTGTTTTACCCAATGGAAAGAAATATATCTCCTTTTTCAATTAGGAGATAAAAAATTAATATTTTTTAAACTTTACCCACTCTCCTTTTTTAAGAAAAACGATAAACTTTGGGATTAGACTCTTGCCCAATTACAAATGCATTTTCAATTTCATAAAAAAAAAAGCTAATCATTCTTATAATATAAAACAAATAAAAGAAGGTAATTTGAAAAATAATACCAAACACAATTTAAAAGATCAGATTAAATTAAAAAGCTGAAGTCAAATTACGAATACAATCTTTTAAAGGTTAGAAATATTTGTTGAGAAAGGAACTTACACAAGCAGCTACAATTCAAGCAAAAACTAACTCTTTCCCCTTTGTATAATTAAGATGAGATGTGTATCACAAATAAATAATCAGAAATTAAGTCAATATAATTCAAGATAATAATCAATCACAAAAGATACAGATTTTTATATGAAAAGTACAAATTGGAAAAAACTATGAGACCAAATTTCAATATAACATTTTGCTATATAACTAATGAGATAATAACACAAACTCTTCTCTAGATAGCATTAAATGTACTACTATATAACAACATCAAAATTCTTATCACTCTTATTTTATCATAATAACCTACTATATGTTGCTTTCATAAGTAAGAAATTCAATTATAACCAACAAAAAAATAAAATTAAAATCAATACCAATATTAATAAAAAAGACAATGTCAAAAATTTATCCTATAAATTTAAAATAAAATGAAATTAAATTTACCTTCCAATCGTCCATTCAAAAATGGAGACCTCACCCTCAAATCCAAAGTCACGGCCACTGTCGTCCTTTCTTCCCCATTGCTTTTTCTCACCAAAATAGCTTACCACCATTTCCAGTTCTTTTCATTTTTATTCAAGTGATTTTACAAATCCTATTTAATGGCTAATTTCGTCCAAGTATAAAACATAACAATAATTACATTTTAATAAACCTTTTACACTTTGGGCTTTGAACCACTCACAAGAATATGAGGTGGACCAAATATTATTATTGATAAGTTCTATGATGAAATGAATAACCTCCCATAAGTTCGGCCAAGTGGTTTTCGAGTAGTTTATTGAGTTTTGATAGTTAAAATTTTTCTTTTATAATTATAATACATGTAAATGTAATTATTATCTAATGAAAGATCTCTTAAGTTATTAAAGTAAATGATAAATTAAAAGATAAACAAAATAGACACTACAACGTATTTCATCATATAATATATTAAATTGTATGTTTTTCTTATCATTTAGTTTATCCCCTCATTAGAAAATTACTATATATATATATAGACACACACATTGGCCATAAAATACAAGAGTATCGAACCCTAAAAAATAAAGACAGACCACCACTCAACCAACCAAAGAGTGGTTTGCCCCTTAATTGAACACTTTATTTGTGTAATTTTTTGTTATTTATTATTTAAAATTTTTCGAATAAAAAGATCGGAAAATAAAATTAAAAATGAATTGACCAATAAAGATATTAAACAATTAACCATTAATAACTTGAGGCGGCGATGAGCCATAGACGGGAACTTGGTTATAGGCTTTTATCCGAACACAAAATAGAGAGAAAAAAGAAAAGGAAATGGTTGAAAGCAAAGGTGTTTTCCAACAAAAATGTGTATCATAACTACAGTTAAATAATTTCTATGTTCTCCAAGATTTTGCATTCATGCATAAATTTACGTCTACTCAAAGAAAAACAACTGATTTAGTTGAACAGCATCACATCGTTCATGCCACAGAGAGCTGAGACCATTCTTCTGACAAGTTTCGGAAACGCTATTAGAAATATAAGAATACCCACAACTAACAATTTCATGCTCAACCAAGTCAGCCAATTCAAGCCCATCACATTGATCCATGTAATATGACCAATTCATGTCATGATCACTTAGTGAGGAAGCCGCAACCTCCATCTCATCGACCCATCCAAAGTCAATCGACGCCAAGCAATTTTGACTATATATCTTCTTGGTCCGAAAATAATTTCATAGCCAAGTCTTGACCTTCTAGCATTTTTTGCTCATGATTGATTTCTGCTTCTAGAGATTTAATCACTTTGTTGACTTGTTCGTAATTGTACTCCTCACCATTTGATTCTTCCAACAAGGACATGACAAGGTCTGTGTCGAATTTTGAGATTTCGAATCCCCAGTTCTCAGCTACCAAGGAAGTCATTTTTTGTATACGATATAGAAGAAACCAAGTCTAATTTGAAGAAGATGGCAGAAGAAATTAAGTAATTGAAGGACTTGAAAGTTCATAACAATGATTCAAAAACAAGAAGGCGAGGGCCCGTTACACAGACAATGTCATAAGGCACATGCATGGCCTAGACTGCAACTTCCGCTGCTCTGGTAGACCCTCTTGAGACTTGCGCTCATGTGAAATAATGTTTAAATAAATAAATAAAAATATACATGATGGCATTATGTCAAGCAGATACGGAACACATGAAACACAAGGTACATATATTTAAAACCTAATATAAGAGTTCCACTAGCAAAACAGAGCTAGAGGAAGCATATATTATATATATATAGAAACGAATCTCCCAGCTTTGGCAAAATCTGGGGTTAGTATGATTGATTTGTGGAAAGCAATTAATAATTTTTAATTATCAGGTGTTCTGATTCGTTATCTTTCAAATTAAGTGACCATCTTCCTTGGTCGGTTAATTACATATTAATCTTCATTAGTAGGATCTTTGATAATACATTATAACTAAACAAGGATTCTTTTATTAAATTTAGTCTAACAACAACCAATCCCTTCTTATTCATATGAGCAGGATTTGAAAACTCCAGATCTCTCATTTTCATGAGAAGAGATTGATTTTTTAGTCTCAACTAAATGGCACCCACAATTAAATTAAACATCAATTTGTTCTTGTGGTTCTCTGAGATTACATGGTAGCATGGTTTTGGTCTGAGCAACCAACCGACACATCAGAGCATATGTTGCCACCACAAGTGTGTTGAGTAGAATTCGTGGGATTTCAAAATATCTGGAAGGATGGTGATGCGAATGCACCACAAGCATAGCCATGTGAAGTGTCCTGTAAACAGCAATAATCTTCATTAAAGTGGTGGTCCCACGTACTCTTGTATCTATTTTTATTAATCTTGAATTTACTTTATATATAATACAATCAAAACCCCAAGATTTAGTTAAATGGTCCCAATTAAAGACAATCTTAATTTCAAAAATAGTCTCATAAACTTTTTATTTTTAATCTTATTATACCACTTAACCGTAGTTAAGACTTTTGTAATAAATTCAAATATAACATTAAATAATATA
Organism: Luvunga scandens; assembly: GCA_030449905.1. Taxonomy (NCBI): domain Eukaryota; kingdom Viridiplantae; phylum Streptophyta; class Magnoliopsida; order Sapindales; family Rutaceae; genus Luvunga; species Luvunga scandens. The sequence goes on along the minus strand of JASUUG010001019.1, from coordinate 372,929 downwards.
ATATAGGCAAATTATCCACCGACCATCTGATTTTTTCCACCTTTTCAAAAATACACAATTCTTTTTTTTTTTTTTGCCTGAATTACACCTGAAGTTATAATTTTTTTCACTTTTCCACTTTCGTCTGTTGACTGTTAAGATTCCGTTAGTTTTTTTAACAAAATAAAGATTTTGCCCCCTAAATGTAAAATTATAATTTCATCCTATAGCATTAATTTTAGAAGGCAAAACAGTCATTTTATTAAAAAAACTAACGGAATCTTAACGGTCAACAGACGGAAGTGGAAAAATGCAAAGAATTGTAACTTCAGGTGTAATTCAAGCAAAAAAAAAAAGAAATTGTGTATTTTTGAAAAAATCCGAAACATTAGGTTGTCGGTGGATAATTTTCCTATAATATATTAAATAATTAACATATATGCTTTTATATAAGTTCAAGCCTAGCTTAATAGTCAAATCAAGCTCAAAGTTGTTTCAAGCGTATATTAATTGTTTGTGGGGAATTATGGGTGCAAATGTGGACTAATGGCATGACGACACATAGGAAAAGGCATAAAAAAAGGAGAGCCAGATCATTTGACTAGAACATCATGATAGCTCAAAGCGTGCTAGGAGATAAGTTCCTTGAAGAGAAAGCAGTTTCGACAAGACATGTAATATTGAAGGGCATAATCAGAACCTACATCTTTGGTGGTTGAGGGAAAACGTGAACAGTGTATGGCATCATATGTGAAATTAAAAATATCTCAATTTTATATAAATATAAGGGATCAATGGCATTAGAAATACCTTGGTTGAGCAATGAAACAACACCACCTTAGCCACTCTTTACAGTGCTCCAAAAAGTGGCAAGACCACAAGCTGGAGAGACTTTCACGTGTACCTTATTGGAGCCAAAAAGGTGGATGGAAGTCTTCTTGTTTCTCAAGCTCATAGGTGTCACAATCTTACGACTACAAGTCTAATTACCTAAATATCCTCACCTAAGGGAGGACAGCCACTCATTAAGCATTACGTATACAAAATTACTAAAATGACCCTTAGGCACACTCCACAAAAGCTCAAGGTCCACTCCTAAAAGAAAAATTCTAATCACTCGAAAATCACACACTCATCTTCTTCTTTAGAGCATTTTTTTTTCCCATTCTTGATAGCTTCAAGGTCTATTTGACCCTAAAGCCACCATTTTCTATATAAATCTTTAAAATCAAACATAAGCATCAGAGTGTGGTTGAAGGCCACTGTCGGCTCCACCTTTGATGCTAGTTTTGGCTTTGTTTTGTAAGACACATCTAGTTTGCGTTAGGTGGCCTTCATCTATATTTTCATCCCATCTTTGTCCTCTTTTCATCACACATCTAGATCACCCCGACTAACCTCTTCCATCTCACAGGAGAACATCACAAACATAATAAGGCAGCCTCTCATCCCTCTTTTCATTCTTTAAATTCACTCTTATTATTTTAGTTGGTCACCCAAAATCCAACTAAAACATTAACTATTAGCCTAATACATATTTTTACTGATATGTTTTAACATTTTGTATACTAACTATTATCTTTCAATTCAATAAATTTTATTAATACTAAAAATCAATTAACCCAAAACTTGACTTTAAAATTTATGTTAATAAAGATATAATATTAAAATAAATATAAGAAATAAAGTAATTTATATTTTGCAAAATATTATGAATATCAGACAAATTATTTTTACATTATTAACCTAACCCAAAACTTACAAATATTAAGTTTATTGAGCCAAAGATTAATTTTTTTGAATTAAAATAACAATAGTCATAAAGAAAAATGATTGGAGAACTAAAGGCATGATAAAAAGCTAACAAAAACACACTTAAAACGACGTGTTTTGAGTGTGCTTCAAACAAAAATAAATAAATTCATCCAAAAGAAAATTATTTCGGCTGTGTTTTTGTCACCCTTTTCTTAGGTTTTACTTTTCATACCAGTGTTCATTTGTAAATTATTTTGAATAATATTAAGACAATTTTATTTATTATTCAAAATAATTTAAAAAAGATATATTGCTTTATTGACCCTATAAATGCACATTAACTTTTTACCTAGTTCATCTCATAGAACTTTCTAAGTTAAGTTAACTTGGATGGTTGTAAGATTTGTAGTTGTAAGTTTGGTAGGTAAGGTCAATGTGGTTGGTGAAATAGGTGAATGATAGATTTTGATGAATGGTCAAGATTTGTGTGGTAGTTGAATAAGCTAATGGTTATGATTGATTTGTAATATATATAAATACCCTAATGGTTATGATTGATTTGTAATATATATAAATACCCCTTCATGTATTCAGTTTAAGCGCCAAGGGAAGCAATAAAATTGCTAAGTTATAGAGAGTGAAAAAAAAAAAGAGTTGTATTTAAGGAGTGTTGTTGAAGAAATAGAAGATTTTTTATTTTAAGTATTTGATTGTTATAATTATCCAACAAAATGGTATCAAAGCTAATAATTAGTGCTCTACATAGTAGTGTAGCATATCAAATAAAAGATCTCGATGAGAAGAACATGATGCTGCAAAAATCAGTCCAATCAGAGACTAAAACACTGGTAATCCCCATCGAAAGTTGTCTATCTCGAAACTGAGTCGGCTCACCAAGTTGAATAGAGCTAGAACCGAGTCAAGTCAACCGAATTAGATCTGAGTCAAGTCAACCAAGTCAAACTAAGCTATTGACCATCAATTGTTGACTGATGTTGATTGTTGACGGACATTTATCATTGATTGAAAGTTGACTATTGACTGAAAATTGATCCGAGTTCCTTTTAAGGTTTGTCAACGTCTGTGCATTCAAAATCTCTAAATTCTCACTCAATTTGTGAATTATGGAAAATGATGGCATGATGTCATTCCAAATTCCACAATTGAAAGGAAGCAAGTTTGGCAACTGGAGTATTCAAATGAAGGCTCTAACACACGATGTATGGGAAGTCATGGAAAAAGGCTTTACTGTGCTACAAAATAAAGCAACTTTAACTGCAATACAAAAAAAAAATTGAAAGATTTAAAAAAGAAAGAGAATAAAACAAAGTATCTCATCTTTCAATCATTAGATGAAGATGCTTTTCAAAAGATTGCTGGCATAGCCTCTTCAAAAAAATCATGGTAGAAGCTAAAAACCTCTTATAAACGTGTGGAACAAGTTAAAAATGTTTATCTTCAAACATTATAGGGAGAATTTAAGTCTTTACACATGAAGGTGTTAGCCTAGAGGGCTATACAAATTGTAATTTTGATAATAACAAACATTTGTTATTATATTTCATAATTTCACTAATTTTTTAAGGGTAAATTTTATTTAAGTGAATCAAGTGAAATTGAGCTCAAAACACTCAATGGATAATGGCTCAACTAAGAATGAGTATTAGCGCAAGTGCCTTCATCGCTACAAATATTGTAAAGCCGGAATGATTTCATGTATGCATTATTTAGCATTTGGAATAACTCAAGATTTTATTTAATAAATCATTATTTTTCATAAATCAAAGGTTTTATAATCATAAGCTAAGTATTTTGTGAAATTGGTTATTGTAATCTTTGATTTCAACAAATATTGTTTTAAATTCTTGATTTGGACCTATTTGCAAAGATATAAAACATTCTGGGCTATAATATCATTTTTAAAAGTATTGGACCATTTTTTAATTTTTAAACATTTTAAGGCCAAAATATAAATATAAAAAATATGCCTAGAAGACAGAAAGTAAAAGGCTAGCCGGATGAAAATTAGCGGCTAACCACCTGAGGTAAATTTTTTAAATTTTGGAGCCAAATTTGTAACGGTAACTTGTCACAAAAGTCTAAGCGACTAACCGCCAAATCAAGAGGCTAATTGGCTATTCTTTAAATGTCAATAATGGCTAGTTTACTTATCAAATCCCTATAATGTCAAATCAAAATCAAATCTAATAAGTTTTTAAAGCTGAAATCAATTCATAAAACATCTCTTGAGCTTTCATTTTGCAAATCTTCATATATTGAGTTATTATTGAGCTACCATTTGTATATCTACTCTAATAGAGAGTATTGGTTGTAATCTTTAAATTCATTATCAAATTTGTGTGAGTATAAGTGTACGAAACACTTGGGGAAAGTTGTGAGTGAGTGAAACAACATTTGTAAAGGTTTATTGACACCTTGGAAGTCAATTGTAAGAACTTGAAGCCTTGTAGGCTTGGATAGTGAAATCTTCAAGCTTGGTGTGCTTGGAGGCATGGACGTAGGGCGGTTTTGCTGAACCACGTAAAATCTCACGTGTTTGATCTCGCTTCCCTTATCTTTTTAATTTTGAGCATTGTTAAATTTATTGTATTTGTTTTCATTAAGGCATTAGTTTAAGTTGTTGTGTGTTTTTGTTTGCTTAAGTTTTAAAAACCTAATTCACCCTTCCTCTTGGGTTACTTAGCTAGAATTTCATAAGGCATCTGAGTTGATTTCTAACTATTGTACTCAGGTTATGACCATTTCCAATGAATTAAAAAGAAATGGTGAGGAGTTAAAAGAGGTAAGAATTAGTGAAAAGATACTTGGTTCAATAGACTCAAAGTTTGACCATATTGTTATGACAATTGAGAAAACAAAATATTTGAAGGCTATGACGATCAAGCAACATTAAGGAAGTTTACAAGCCTATGAAGAAAACAAAAGAAGAAACATGGGATTGAAGAACAACTCTTTAAGATGGAAGTCAATCCAAAGAAAAAAGGAAGAAAGATTCGACGACAACAGAAGGCAATATGTCCAAGGTAAAGGCAGAGGACAAGGTAGAGGTTGTGGTTACGGACAAGGCTGGAATTGTTTTCAACAAAAACTTTAATTATGGGGAAAAAAAGAAAGCTCAACCAAAAGACAAAGCAAAGGTAATCTAAGATCGAGGTACGATAAATCGGTGAAGATGGTCAAACATTTAACATTTTTCGACTTGAGAGAAAGTGAATCACATCGAATGGTGAAGATGGTTAAGAAAATACACAAAAATACACAATATCTTGACACAAGTGCTAGCAATCACATGAGCAAAACAAAAGCATGTTCATGGAACTAAATGAATATATTTATGGCAATGTTGCTTTCGGAGATGATTCAAAAGTACTAGTAAAGGATAGAGGTAGCATTCTTTTTCATGGAAAAGAAAAGATGGTAGCCATTGATTAATTTCAAATGTTTACTATGTGCCCAGCATGAAAAACAACATCCTCAACTTAGGTCAACTCTTGGGAAAAAGGTAAAAGGTATGATATTCTCTTAAAAGATTATAGTCTTTTTCTAAGAGATGACAAAGAAAATCTAATTATAAAGGCAAAAATTTCAAAGAATAGAATGTTTCCTTTAAATATTTAAAATGATGTTGCAAAATGTCTCAAAGCTTATCACAAAGATCCGTCTTGGATTTATTATCTTTGATATAGGCAGCTCAACTTTAGAAGACTAAAGCTACTATCCAAGAAGAATATGATGAAAGGCTTACCATCAATTAATTATCCTAATCAACTTTGTGAGGGTTGTTTACTTAACAAGCAGTTTAGGAAGAGCTTTCCAAAAGAGTAAAGCTTAAAAGCTTAGAAGCTACTTGAGTTTATTCATACTGATGTGTGTAGACTAATCAATCCAAGCTCCCTTGGTAAAAGTAACTACTTCCTTATCTTTATTAATGTTTTTTTAAAAAAAAAACTTGCATGTATTTTTTAAAGCCGAAGTTAGAAGCTTTTGAAGCTTTCAAGAAATTTAAAGCTGTAATAGTGAAAAAAATTGGACACCAAATTAAAGCTATAAGATCTAATCGGGGAAGAGAATTCACATTTAAAGAATTCCAAGAGTTATTGAAGCAAATACAATTTGACGCTCTTTGACAGTGTTGTGATTGCCCTAACAAAATAGCATAGTAGAGAGGAAGAATAGAACCATCCTTAACATGGCAAGAAGCATGCTCAAAAGTAAAAAATTGCCCAAAGATTTTTGGGTAAAAGCTATTGCATGTGCGGTCTACATATGTAATAAATCTCTAACAAGAAATGTATGTGGCGAATGGTTATGATTGATTTGTAATATGTATAAATACCCCCTCATGTATTCAATTGAGCATCAACAAAAGCAATAAAATCTCTATGTTATAGAGTGTAAAAAATAAGAGTTGTAGTATTTAAAGAGTGTTGTTCAAGAAATAAAAGACTGTTTATTTTAAATATTTGATTGTTATAATTCCCTAACACCCCCTTTTTCACATGCTAACTGTCCTTTCTCCATCTCTCATCTCCCCCTCTCTCTCTCTCTCACTTTCATGGTCTCATAGTCTTTTTCTTCAGTCTCACCATCTCACTTTGTTAGTCATATTGCCATCACTCATGCACCATCCATCGACAGCAATCATAACTTAAAATCTAACCCTCCTCTTTATTCACATTCTTTTCTAACACATCTCCATGGATGTGACGTAAAATCTCATCATCTCCCATACTTTTCAATATTTTACATAATATCTACTCAATCACGTTAATATTCTTGGATACAGTTGTATTTGTATTTGTTTTTTCAAAACCCATAATTTTTTTTCCTTTTAATTTCTTTTGCTAGGCCAAGTTATTTTAACTTTGATGATGCTTTAATTTTTTATTACTATCCACAATTGAGAACTTTTTCATCCGCAATGGATAGCCAGTTCTTTACAAGGATGGCCTACTTCTCAGTACAAGGCCAACTGCCTAAAGTATGAGTATTTTACTTGCAAAATATAAAAGCTTGTGGTAATTAAGAGATTTATAATTTATTTGGGTTTGGATTGCCATGAATTCACAGCTGCAATAAAATGAATCACTCATTGGTAAATTCTTGATTAGAAGCATTATCTACCAAGTGGGTATAAAGGACATGATCAGTTTTAAGGCTTTCTAAATTAAACTGAAGTACAATAATTGAAAATACCCCTAAGGTTGTTTCTACTAGACAACTTACATTCATGAACTTGTAACTAATTACTTAAAATAAGTGACACATCATGGCAATTAGATATCTAATTGAGGACAACAGTCATCAGAATATTGCTAATTTCAATCACTAGCATTGTGACATTGTTGATTAACAATTATATGGTTTGAAATACTAACTAGGCTATCCAAGAGAGGGGTGAATTGGGTTCTTAAAACTTAAATAAATAAAACCACAACAATTTAAACTAATTTTTTAATAAAATCAAAAGCAATAATTTTAACAATGCTCGAAATTAAAAAGATAAAGGAAGAGAGATAAAACACATAATTTTTACGTGATTCGGCCAACGGAGCCTACGTCCACGCCTCCAAGCTCACCGGGCTTAAGGATTCCACTAAGTAAGCCTCCAAGGCTTCAACAACACTTACAATTGACTTCAAAGGTGTCAATGAACCTTTACAACAATAGATTATTCACAATCTCTTAACCCAAGTGTATCCCAACACTTACAATCACTCAAAAACAAAGATTATAATCAACCAATCTCTCACACAATGTATATGATTATAATTGAAATCTTAAAGTGTGAATCAATTAAATAAAACAAGTTTAAAGCTCAAAAGAGATTGTATACTTAGTAGCAAGCTCAAAGATAATTATTGGATCTCTATTGATTTGAATTTGATTGAGTCATTTTATAGTTGGAGCTGAAAACTAGCCGTTGTTGACTTTCTGAGAATAATCAGATTGCTGTTTGTTGCTGTCGGTTCACCATTTTGACTTGTCCAAATAGTCGTTGTGCTTAGATTTTAAATAAATGGTTTACCGTTTGTGGTTATTGGATCGCCGTTTATTTCCAGAATCCTGCAAAACAAACTTAGATTTTCGTTTTTGCTAAACGGTTTAAGATTAAAAAGTTTTCTCCTTTCTGTAAATTATCGGTTCACCGTTAATAATAAATGGTTCACCATTAATTTCTAGAATGCTCTGAAACAAGTTTAAAAACTAAATCTTTTCTATAAATTATTGGTTCGCCTTTTATAATAAACGGTTCAAGGGTAATTTTCAAATTCTATATTTTAACAATTTTTTGTAGAAAAATGATTTTCCAACTCAAGTTAACGGTCATTAAGTTTCTTTAAACATGTCTATGGCTTTAAGAAATTCATTTTAATAACCCCAATATTTTAATCAAGAACATATAAGTTTTGTTATCATCAAAATCAATATTATAAGATTAACATGATCATATATTGGTGATATAACTACATTTTTATTATTTTATATGAGAGTATCCTATGTTTTTTTGCTGAGAAGCTGTCGTTGCATCGTAGGAAATTGAATACATGGGGCAGTTCTGTAGGAAAGCAAAGACAACTTAGTAGCATGCTACATGGATGGATGTAATGCTGAAATTATTTTTTTGGCATGATGTAACTAACTTGCTCTTTTTCTTTTCAGCTGGCACAGTTTGAAGGAGATGGGGATAAAAAATGGAATCCTTAGACTAAGCAAGAGTTGCCGCCAAATCCCTTGGATCCTCAGTGAATGATATAATTTAGAAAGATGGCGGTTTGATAGTTTTCTTCCGAGGTAGAGATTTCATTAAATAGCAAGCCGTGTCAATTTTAGTCTAGCAAGCTTTTTAATGATTTGCTCAGTTCCCAATGGAGTTTTTCAGAGAGAGGAATGGAATCATAATAAAAATTTTCTAGCTTAAGTAATTCAGTGTAAAAAATGATTTGCCAAAATTCTGTAGATAAAATGATGGAAAATATTATGTTGTACTTGAATGAGTACCATATGTGTTTTGGTTGCCCTCTAGAAGATTTGGAAGCCAAGTCATGCTGGGTGACAAAATTGCTACATCAACTGATTTTATGATAACATTTACAATAAATTAATCTTGATGAAAGTCAAAAAAAGAAAATCGAGTGTGCAAATACATAGAACTTAACCCTTTATAAATGTTTTATCTACCTTCGTGTCTATTTTTGCCTAGCCTTTTTATGTGTTTTTGTTTTGATTTTGGATTTTTTTTAATCCTTTTTCAAAATCTTAGAGAATTTGAAGATAAGTCTTGATATTTATTGCTGAATTGTGATATTCAGGAATGCCAAATTTTGATATTTATTGCTGAATTACTAAACGCACCGAATGGTCTTGGAGTTGGTAGACCAATCCTTAGTTTGAAGGGTGATCTTTTTTATGGAAGGTACAATGAGTTTAGACAGCAGCAATAGTGCGCCGTTTATAAAGTTGTGAGTTGGGATTTTGTAACACAACTGATAATGTATTATGACCTGAGATTACTATAAATGGACATAAATGAACATGTGTAATAAAGTTGTTTAATTGCAGTTACTAAGTCATTACATTGTTTAAAAATTATTCGCTCTACATAATTAATTGTTACTAATTTTATGGGTTGCTATAGTAATAATTATAAACTCTGTAGTAATAATTTTAAACTTTATTTATTCATACATATTTTATGGGGAAATACCGAGAGGAAGTTACTACTGAGCACATGAGAAACACATATTCTATATTGCATGTGGATAGAATCTACCATGTCGAAAACACTAGGATGTGGTAACATGGTTATCACTACTAGAAAAATGATCTTTACTGATATTAGAATAGTGTCAGTAATAACTTTTTCTGACACTTATTAATTATGTTAATAATATGGCAATTAGAAGAATAATGACACTTGTTTGAAGTGTCATGAATTTAGTGTCAGTGATTATTTTTACTATAGTATCACCAACATCACGACACCATGGTATGAAATATTATGATATTGTATTAGTGTTTGTGATTACTGTTACTATGGTATCAATATTTAATTTATTATTGAAAAAAATAAAAATATAAAATGATATTTTGCCCATTCATTTGTTGATAAAATTAAAAGATAGTACGAAATAACAAAAATAAACTCAATTCATATTGCAAATTCTTATACATTCGAAAGACTTCAATAAACAATACATTCCTCTCATAACAGAATAATCCATACATGAAAATTTCTGTCATCTAATTAAATTCCTTCTATTTGTAGCTAAATTTAAGGGTTAAATTTAACAAATCTAGAAGCTAAATTGAGAAGGATAGCCTTTCACTCTTTGCATATAACACCCAATGGCCACTAAAAAAAAAAAATGCTTGAAAACATGAATTACAAGTAAAAATTGTGTATAAAAGTAATTTACTAAATAAAGAATATGGTTAGCAAATGAAAGAGATTATACCAGGGTTGTATGGGAATACGATGACCTGTCCCAACTCTGCCAAGCCTAAAAGTTTTGAAATGTATTGAGACTTGTCTTTAAAGTAGGCCTTTGGATGTATCCTCTTAAAAAGTCCAAACTAAACTGGGCTAGTAGTTCCACTATTCTCCATCTCATACAAGTATCTAAGAGAAAAGAAACATATATAATAAAGTAAGTTTAAATAAAGGAAACTGAATTATGGTTTCAAGTTTAATAAAACATAAGCTATGTACTTGATTGATAAGTTAATAATGCAGTTGGAGACCTCCTTAAACTCAATGATTTCATGACAGATGATTTTATCCAAGTGTGTCTCCCAAACTTCACCAAACATTGTTGTATCATGCCCAATCATGATCATCTAAGGCAAGGAATTCTCAATGAACATTGTAAACATGTTCATGTATTCACTCCTGTTATTCTTTCTTGCCTGTGCAACTACCCGTGTATTCTTCACACTCTGCCTAAGGACTTTTACTGTTAGTTTGATGACCAGTGGTTCCTTTTTTAGAACTCTCTCACCTTTCCCCATGAACTACACATCTAATACTTTAGGAGTTAATCTGGGAGATCTTCTTGTCATAGGTTTAAAGTAACTTCAACCTTTACTTTCTTTGGAGTTAATATGGGAGATCTTCTTGGAGTATGGTTTGAAGTAACTTCAACCTTGTTAAGTGCTAGAAAGTGTATATTTATAATGGAGAAAATCATCAGTTTACACTCCAAGTCTCACTAACATCCCTATTTTTATGTCTTTAAGTCATTTGTGATTTAATTATGTATGTTTTATTTTAATTAAGTATTTTATATATTCTAGGGGACATCATGATCATTTCACAATGAACGAGAGATTATATAGAAAAACAGACAACAATTTTGAACTCAAGACAATCGAAAACCTTAGGAGGAGCCTAAAAAAATAAATGTACTGTTCACATATACGATACTGTTTACGATACTATTCATATATACGGTACTGTTCACATGTACTGTACAATGGCGTGACACTATACAATGACGTGGCAGCATTTGATTGGACGAATGATGTGGCATTGACTGCTTATACGGTATTGACTGATGATGTGGTGTTGACTGAGGACGTGTCACAATCCTATTGGACTAAAATACTTATGTGGCGTTAACCAACGACGTGGCAGTATGTTAGTGGACCGAAAAATATGTGCATACAATACATGCATATACCTGGAATGACAGCCCTGATGATGTGTTCCATCCAATAAGAACTTGCCACGTGGCGCAATCCTGAGTGTCCAAATTATTTTAATCCGATGGCCATGATTAACTCATTGTATTTATAAAAGGGGACTCCCCCCTTAATTTGACACCCCTTAATCCATTTTTTAGCTCCATTTTTTGTAATTCCATCTTCATCTTGTATTTTCTACGTATTTTAATAAAATTTTCATTTTACCCCTAGTTCGATTATGAGTAGCTAATTTTCTTTCAAGCTTGGATTGAAGGTGAAGTCTCAACATGCTCCATGGGCTTAATTTGGTAATTTACTTTTTCTTCCCCTCTAATTTATGTGGATGTTTTGACTTTTCGAAGACAGATAGTAATAATCTTGTCTAGATATTGGCTGGTATAACTATCTCCCTAGGCAAGGTTATTACTATTTAGCACGGGAAGCACTTAGCACCATATCGATTAGAGTAAGGTTCATAAGGAGTGAAAAATCCCCCTTCATAATTTAATTGGCACTAATAAAGAATGTTAAGTCGATAATGCATGTTGAGTACAGATCCGAAGATCCAAGCATTTCATTTTAATAGTTTGTTCTTGTCGCTCTAATTTAAATCGTAAGATAGCCTACGTCACTTTCATTATAAATCCAACCACCAACTCAAAAAATTAATTCTACACGCAATTAAAATTCACCTCCTTGTAGGATCAACACTTGTCACCGTTTATCTATTCTACAATAGATTCGTGTGCTTGCGAGTTCAATAAAATTTGCACAACAAACCTCTACTTTCTTTAGAGTTTGTTGAGGACCTGGTTTGAAAATTTTAACAGAAGCATTCTTCATTTTACTCTTCACTAATTTTAGAGTTGACTTGTCCAATGAAAAATCAACCTTTTAAATATTTAAAATATACATGCATACCATTAGTAGTAATACATGCATTTATAAATAGAAATAGAAAAATGACATGTAATATTTCCTTTACTAACCTTTCTTTTTCCAACAGTTTTAGGAGATTGCTGATCAATCTCAATCTGAACACCAATGGAAGGTTTAGGCTTAAGAAAATTAGAACTACCTACTTTAGTGTTACTATAAGCATTCGACCTTGAATTCATGTGTTCCAATTGAGCAGACATAAATTGAAAACTCTCTTAATGCATCTCTCTTTCTTTTGCCAACTCAGTAGCATTAGAGAAATGAAAGTACATGGATGGGGTGATGAATTGTCCCACTCCTTGCACTCTGCTTCCATTTGGCTACTTCTGTAGGGCTTCACCTAGAATGTCATGAGACCCCTATGACTGGAATGTTCCTTGATCAACTTGACTCTTTAGCTCATTCTACAAAAAAAACATTATAAATCTACAAGTTGAATTCGTATGACATTTCAAAAGCTACACAACCATAGCAAAAGCAACTAATTATTTTCATTTGACTTGAATCCACCCAATTGATAAAGAAACAAGCAAATTTAATTACATCATAAATGAATGGAAAATAAATCTGACTTTAATTCATTGAGATATTTATTCTAATTAAATCTGACTTGAAAGAAAGATGAATCAAGAGATTTTTAGATATGATATTAGAATTTTAGGTACCTTTTCTATCTCTTTTTAGCCTAGTCTAGACTCTAGATGAATTAATATCTTTTTTATTATAAAGCTATAAGATTATAAGAACTAGAAATGTCACTGTTGCATATCTTGTACGTATGGCATCAGAATCACTGCTGCACATTGATTTTTATTTTCGTGTTGCAATGATGTCTTTGCTATGTTTTCAATGAATACTAGGACTATGCGGCTTGTGGTGGCTAATGAGTTTTTCTTCTTTTTACTAATTTATTATTGTTGTGTTGTCTTATACTCTCTTTGATTTCTTTATAAGGTTCAACTTGTAATTTTGTCTTTCACTTTTGTAAATTTATATTGCAGTGATGAGTAACTTTAGAGTAAATTTATTCTTTACTCTAGGGCTTTTTAAAGGTTGTTTTTATTGTTTCTCCTAGTTTTGGCTTTTAAATTTATGCAAATTTGAATACTCAAAAAAATTTTGTTGTAGCAATGCAAAATGTACCAAGGTTTTGTGGAATATTGGGACTGTTGCTCAGGGGCATCTGTAACTAGTTTGAACCTTGTTATTTTTCCACTTATATCTATGCAAACTTATGGCAGATGTTGGTTGTTTTTTGCTGAGTTTTGGGTTACTGTGCTATAGAAATGACCCTACATTTCAAGTAAATATTGCATGATTCTACTCCATGGATTTTTCTGTTGTAGATTTGCTGTGATATGATTATGAGTTTTTAAAGAATGTTGGGATTTTTCCAATCAGGGGGTTTATTCAGTTTTTTTATCTTTGAAGAATTTTGGGAGTTTGTTACTTGAGGTTTTAGTTGAGTTTTTCAGTCCCTTTTTACTATTATCTAACTATCTCATACTTTTGTTTATCTATACTAAAACTTCAAAACATTACAACTCGGAAAGTGTTATTAGTTTTTTGTTACTGACAGTTTAGTACTGGATTCATACGGAATAGTTTTTTCTAACTAATAGTTCAATGATTAATTACTAGGAGGAAGAGGAGTTACATCTATACTCACTATAATTAGTATCTAATAAATAAAACTCATGACTTGAAAATAACCTGCAAGCAAAAATCATGAAAGCAAAATAGAGGAATTAAGCAAAACAGAGGAATTATATAATTATATGCAAATAGGTCAATTCTTATATGCAAATCATTATATACATATATATATATATATATATGGACACACACTCATATTATAAAGCTAATTACTAATAGTATCAATTATAAAGCTATACTAAAATTTGAAACTGCATTCATAATAATCACAATTATAAGGCAATTCATAATAATCATAGTTATAAATCTACAAATTATTAGTTTAAATACATAAGAATTAAGTATACAAGTGACTTACTATTTTCTCAGCAATTGGTGTCATTTCAGGTGCATATTTCCATCTTGGTCGGCCCGTGCCATTAACCAAGCTTCACTGTGATCAATCTCTCACTCAAAAACTCTATTCTCCTTTTTCTGTTTTAGATTGACAGAAAATAAATAAGATTGATTCTACTATATTTTACGTATTAGTTGGGTTATATTGCAATAACTACATTAAATAACTTATCTTACATACTTTTTTATACAACATGCCACTATATCCAGTGCTACCCAACTGATGGTTGTAGATATTTTTTGCTCTGTTATCTTTTGCTTTCTTATTTTTTTCATACACAAATAGTATGATAAAGAACAAAATGATTACAACTAATTATCAGTAACTTGTAACAAATAAATCAAACAATATTAACAAACAACACACCTAAAATTCCTCAGACAACTTTTTGAACAAAAAGTTTCCAGTCTTCTTTTTTAATGCTTGGATATTCAATAGGAGGTAGCCTCAATGACTTTAGATCGTTCTTGTAAGGTAGAACGAATCCATTTTCCAGCTCACATCTAAAGTTTCTTGATACAAACCCCATCTATTTTAACACTTGGCTCTTGTTTTTCAAGCTTAATTTGAACTTTTTCTGTAAATCAGTTAATGAAGGATTAACATTAAGTTTAAATAAACATAGAATTCATATACAATAGCTAAATATATAAATAAGTAATTAAATAGAACCTGAAAATGAAGCCACAGAGTTTCCTTCATTTCCAGTGGCACACGCCTCTAGTCATCAAATAAGATTGAAATTGTTTCACGTACGATGATGCCAATGTAACTCCCGAGATCATTTCTCCCTTTTCCAACTAGAATGCTGTAAGAATTATACTCAACCACAGATTCACTACTAAATTCCTCTTTCTATAAGCCTTTCTTTTTTGTTTGTTTTCTTCTTCTTGGTCTTCCCTAAATATCTAAAAGAGCTAAGTCATCATTTTCAATCATATCTTATACAACCTGGAAAATGATTTAAATACATAAGTACATCAATTCAATTAAGAAGTTAATACAATAGTAATAGCCTATAATAAAATAAATAAATCGCTTACTAGAAAAGTAAAAAGATGGTGCTGGAAACTAGACACAATAACGCATTTAGTGAATTTCTAAATCAATATCTACTGGAATAGCATCATAATCGTTTCTTTCATAAATTCCTTTGTCATCCTTCTTATTCAACTCACATACTGGATGTTTATTGGATAATGGTGAAAATACATCTAAGTCTTCACACCTTTTTCCCATTTAAATTATAAGCTTTTTCAGCCACTGAACACATTATTGATTTCCTATTATCTAGCTGATCCTTTACATAAAACACTTGCTTTGCATGACAAGCTAGAATAAAGCAATCAAATTTATAGCTGATCCGATTTAAATCAACTATAGAAAAACCTAAATTATCAACACTAACCCCTCTATCATCTATCCAATCACACTTGAAAAGTTTTTTTTTACCCATCAGATAATCAAGCTGCTAAATCTCATCAATGACTACATAAAAAGTCATGTTTCCAGAATCAGGATTTTATCTTTTGAGCTTGAAATTTGAAGAGTGTTAACAACAACCTTAACACCACTATTTTAGGTTACACAATGATTATCCTAGTCTGTCATTGTAAAAGTGAAGCCATTGATTTGGTAGCAAAAATATGTCACCACACTTGGGCGCGGTTTGTTTGCCAACGACTACACTATTTCCTCAAATGGCATATTATTTGCTTTATCATATGCTACCTATAATTTAAATTAATAAGTTTAGTAATTAGTTACATGAAAAAAAATCTTGTTGATGTTAAAGCTTGTATCCTATATTGTATTTAGTTAGGCAATAATTTTAACTTTTTTTTGTAACCAACTAGAAAATTTATGGGTGTGTTCATTTTGTAGCCATACATTTCTTTTCACCTTTTAGGGGTTCCTTGATGCCAAATAATGCATATGCTCTCTACAATGAGACCATATTAAGACTTAAGAGGTAGTATAGTAATGTTATAATATAATACAATATAAATATTTATCGAAAAAAAAAATAACTTACTCGATATATGATTGGATTTCAAGGGTGTTCATTAGAATGCACCGGTGTGCTTGAAACAATAAAAGATCGTCAACCACCTTAACTACTGCACCTCCCAAAGGCCTTTCGATTGAGAAATCAATTAGACAACCAATAGGTAGTCCAATAAAATAACAATCTGAGAGGTACTCAGCACAAAATTGAAGTACTTCTTTTGCAATACAGCCGTCAGGGCAGTAGTGATTACGAACATAATTCTTAAGAGTTTTCATCTCTCTCTCAAAAGGATACATCCATTTAAGATAAACTGGACTATATAACCTAACTTGTTCAACTAGATGGACTGTTAAATGAATGATTATGTCAAAAAAGCTAGGCAAGAAGTACTGCTGCAATAAGCATAAAGTATTAAGAGTATTAAGATCTACCACTTTAGTGCACAACGAATTAAAAGAGAAGGACATCCTGATTATAGCTCTTTTGACATTTATAGGCAAACAATTTCAAATGGCTAATGGGAGCAATTGTTGCATCAAAGTATGACAGTCATGGGACTTAAGACCTTGAAGCCAACAATCATCTATTGACACAAGTTTTTGGACATTTGAAGAATAACCATCAGGAACTTTCACACTTAATAAGGTTTCACAAAACTGTTTTTTTTCTTTTTTGCTCAAAGTGTATGGAATTGGAGGTAGAACTTTTTTTTTTTTGGTTGTTTTATCAGGAATTAGTTTTCCTTTTATGTCAAGATGCTCAAGATCTTTTCTAGTATTAATCCCATTTTTTGTCTTGCTCGGTTGATGAAGTGGTGTGCCATATATGTTCTCATACATATTTGTTTCAATGTGCATCACATCTAGTTGATGGTGAACTAATAAATGCTTCCAATATTCTAAGTTAAAAAAGATTGACCTTTTTTTGTATAATTTTTTTGTTATGTTCTCATCAACATCACCACTACTACCACCATCATGTTTCCGCTTTCTGCCTTTCTTTTTCCCAAACTTAGTGTCAATATCTTTCACCATGTTAAAGATTTCCTTACCAAACAAAGTTTTAGGAGGGTCATTCCACTCTTGTTTCACATTGAAAACTTTTTTAAGTTTCCAAAATGGGTGAGCAAGTGGTAGAAATCGATGATGGCCTATATATGACATTTTTCGACTATTGGGCAGCCAACATTCACAAGTGTCAATTCCATAAATTGGGCAAGCATAGTAGCCCTTAACAGTACACCCGAAAAAGTTTTCGTATGCTGGAAAATCACTAATTATCTACATTAATACAGCCCGAAAATTGAAGGTTTCTTTTCTATATGCATCATAAACATCAACCACTACACTACATAGACTTTTCAAGTCCTCAATCAAAGATGATAAGTATACATCTGGATCATTTCCATGTTATTTAGGGCCAGATATCAAAAGAGACAACATCATAAACTTTCTTTTCATACACAACCATGGAGGAAGATTCTATGTGATCAACATAACGGGCCAACAACTATAAGTAGTGCTAAGTGTACTATGTAGATTAACCCTATCGGTTTAAAGAGCTAAATAGAGATTTCTAGGTTCTTGTGCGAATTCTGGCCACTTATTGTCAATTAGTTGCCAGAACGATAAGTTTGCTGGGTGGCGAAGATTACCATCTATAATTCTTTTATTAGCATGCCACGTTAAGTTTTGAGCTGTTTGTGGTTATTGAAACGATCTTTTGAACCTATGAATAGGAGGGAAATACCATAACACATTTTTATAAACCCTTTTCCTAAATTTTTTTTACCCATCTTTTTTTGTTTGCCACCTAGATGCTCTATAATTTGGACATTAAATAAGATCAGCAAATTCATTCCTATAAAAAATGCAATCATTTGGACATGCATGTATTTTTTTCATAATCTAAGCCTAGCACTTTCATTGTTTTCTTGGCCTCATACATTGACTTAGGTAACTCATTATTATTTGGTAAAATATCAGCAAAGACTTCTAACAAAGCAGAAAATCCTTTATTAGACCACTCATAGTTCCCTTTCACATTATGAAGTCTCATTAAACCTGATATCTTTGAATGTTTTGCCCCTAGATACAAAGGCTTTTCAGCATCTTCAAGCATATCCTTAAAAGAACTAAGATCTCTATCACAGTGCTTGTAAGCATCATTAACCATGTCATATATGTCACTATAATCATGATATCTAAATCTTCCACTATGTGGATGGTCTTGACATTTTGTAGATGTAGAAATAGGGTCAGTCTCACCATGCCAAGTCCAAATTTTATATTTTGTAAGAAAACCTTTTTCAAATAAATGATCTTTAACTTGTTGTGGAGTATAAAACTCTATATTACAATAAGAGGTGCAAGGACATCTAATTGACATTCGGTTTTCAGAATTCAAAATGGTAAAATTTAAGAATTCAGCAACTCCGGTATGATACTCCATAAACACTATGAAAAGTTATCTAAGTTCTGTCCATTTCAAATATTTTTACCTGTTGATATATTATATACTGTCAGTTTAAGTTTAATTCAATTGCATGATTAATTTCAAACATTTAAAGTTATTATGATTATAGCTTCAATAATAAATCTATAATTCTGACATCTCCTATAAATTAAAGAATTACAATAAAGGACAATAATTTACCTAATAAACATATTAATTTGTAAACATTAATAATCAGTGGACCACACACAAATCACAACCTTAAAATGGTAGAAATATGTAATAGTCTAGTACCTTTATAGGTTGTTGACATTGTAAAGCACCAACTCAGCTTAAGACCGTACTTTTGGGCTTTGGCAACGTTCAATGCCTACTGCAAAATTACATACAGAAAGAATCAATTGAACTCAGTTTTGAAAAACCTCCCCTATAGGTTAGGCTTTACAGCCTTGTTATTATTTCTCATTTGATGGCATGGCATTCATATTCTGGTGGGGAATTTAATTTTCTTATCAACACACTTAAACTAAGATTCTTTCGACATGTCAACCATAGCCAAGCTAAACATACACACTAATGTTCAAAAATTTTCTGGACATTCAACACCCTTTTTTGTAAGCTATTTTTTTAGATTGTATAATTAACTTTTTAACTTCAAATTCAACAAGCAAAACTACCTAAAAAAAAGTATTTCCTTATTGAATTAAAGACAATTCATGAACTTTATACAATCTGGAAACACTCAGACAAGCATGAATTTAGTTAATTTTATCATAGTCATTGTCTCTATTAAAAGTCTTCCAACAAAAAAAAAAATTTCATAACTTTCTAGACATTGTAACACTAACACAAACAAAATTAATCACGAATGCCTCAACAAAATACAAGGATTACGTACATACAACAAAAATCTAAGTTGAATTCACACACATACTAACTAATGGCATTTCAAGCATTACATCCATGCAAGATGTATGGTTGCTGATGTGGGTGTGATGTCAACGAAAGAATTAAGAATTTGGTTTTAATTCAACAAACCCAGAAAATTAAAAATTAAAACAATATTAATCATAAGCTAAAATAAAACAAGCCTATTAATTAAATTCATGAAAAAATAAAATACTAAGCCATTACCAGCTGATAACCTCCTTTACAACAGTTCTCCCTCTGGAATTTTCTTGTTACTGAGAACGGGATTGCTTGAATATGCAAGTGATGGTACCACTTCAACCCTTGTCGATGGTTTTTGGTTGCTTGGCCATTAAAGGCACTAGAGGTTTAGTTAGAGAAGAGACCCATTCTGTAACAAGCAATTAGGGTTTTGATTCGTTTTTCAATTTAGGGAAAAATGGAAAAAGGAAACAAACTATAAGCTTTTCATTATTTATTTGAATAAATTTAATTCAATTTGTAAATGGACAACAGAGAATAGAAGAGATCGAGAGAAGAAAAACGAAAGAGAAAAAGGGAGGGAAAGGTTATAATAGCGACAGAGAGTTTGGGAAAGATAGCGAGACAAGAAAAATTGGCTAAGTTTAGGTTTTTGCTTTACTTATTATACTATTTTTTTAACTCTTTAAAATATTAATTGCAACTTAATTCAACACAATTTACTGGTCTATGCTTTAAACATTAAGGTTTTAAACTTTAGAAGTCTTAAGTTCGAGTTGAATCTAAAACAAGTTTTAATGAAATATTTTTAATTTCTAATATTTTTAGTGTCAGTGATCGTTGATGTTTAATTTATTGACACCTTAGTATCAATGATATTTGATACCTACTTGTTAAAAGTGCAAAATGGTGCATTTGTATATAATTACTAACACTTTTTACAAAGTGTCAATAAACTTAGTGTCAGTAAATGTCATTTTTGTAGTAGTGATTGGATAATAAATGGACTTATTACTTGCCAGGACACCTGGAGAATATGTAACATCTACTTTAAATACAAGAATAACATATTTGTCAATTGATAGCTTATTTATCACAGTAGTCTAAGCTAATAAGCAAGCCATGAAACAATATTGTAACAACAACGTATGAACAAAGCATAATATCAAGCGATATTGTTGTTTTTAATAGTTACAAGATGCAAAATAAGAGCTAAGAGAGATAAAAGATTGACATAACTTTAAAGTGAAGAAAAATAATAAACTTACACAAAAGACACATGACTTTCAACAAAAAAATTTATTAATAAATACTTAAGAGAGTCATGAATTTTCCAAGTAAACGCATATGCTTGACAATTTTTATTGTTCCATATTCACTATGGCCTATGGTGAACTTGTAATGCAAATTGAGGTCTTTATGCATTATGCTTGCAGCACTTTATTTCTAACCATGTATATTAGTTTTTTTTTTTTTTTTGCTCCCCAAAGAAGATGACCTTGACTTCGACCCTATTTGGTCCCATTTGGGATTGAGGTTAAAACTTAATAAGCTACTTATTTTATAATTTGCGACAAAAATAGTATTTAGTAAATTTTATAAAAGTTGTTTATTTCATAATTTTCTTCATTTTGATAGCAACTTTTAAAAACAAGTAATGGGTTGCTTTTCATAAACAGCTTATTAAATAAGTTATCATATCCTTTTGAGTTCCTATTATAAGCTTAATATTTTTTTAAAAAAATTATGTCTTATTTTCCTATACACCATAATATTAAGCTATTAGTTATCATATTACTAGAGGTGGCCAATGGGCCAGACGGCATGAGGCACGGCATGGGCACGGCATGAGCACCTTTCGGTAGAGCACGCGGCACGGCATTGCATGCCACGCACGTGGGACAGGTCGAGCTTAGAATTTTAGGTACGCAGACCTCAAAAGCATAGCAAGATTAGAGATGGGGCAAAGCACGGCACACGAAAAAGCATGCAGTAAGCACGTTATACTTTTAATGAAAGTAAACTTAAAATTTTATGATTTTATAAATAACTTAAAATTGAATCTTTTAATATATTTTATTAGCTTAAGTTTTTTAAATTTATTTAATACTTAGTTTCAAAAAAATTATAATTGACTTATGTTTATAATTTATTAAATAAGTAATTGATATCATGATTTTATAAATATGTATTAATATTATTATGAACTACGATATATGACTCTATGTGATTTTAAGTTAACAATTAAGTTAACCTTTGAGAAAATTTTATTATTATTGTTGTTGTTAAGTATTATAAAAGAATTCTAATAGCATAGAGTCAAACTTAGTAATTAAAATTACATTCTCTTATTATTATGAATTTATTATTTTTGAATATGAACTTGAGTTTTAAATTTTTTACTTAATTAAATTTGAATAAAATCACATAGATTCAAAAAGATACGTAAACTTGAAAAAAATACGCCAACAACTTAGTATGTGCTCTTAAGAAAAAAAAAAAGCTTTGTGGGTTTTTTTTCTTACGCACGGCAGGGCACGACACATGTAGGCACGGCATGAGTGGGCAAGGCATGTGGGCTGGGTCGGGCTTAAGAAAAAAAAGTAGGCACGACACGAAAAGCATAGTGGGCACGGCACGGCACGGCCCGTTGGCCACCTCTACGTATTACCACCACAATCAAGTTCCTATTTTGATCTAGTAAGTTCATATTTTTCATATTTTACTTGTATTTTCTATTATAAGATTAAAAAAGGTTTGCATATAATTATGTAAATTTTTTTTAACTTTGAACAATTTCAAATGAAAATTAACCATAACTTTTAAAATTAATTTCATAACCATGGTTTTTAATATTCAATCTACTTATATTTCTTTTCTATAGTTATGGTGTTTATTGCATCAAGTTTAATATGAATGTAATGCATATTACCTTTTTTATTTTATTCTAATTATGTATTAGTATGAATTTTTATCATATTTTATATAACAAATTTATTGAGTTCTTTTCACTTTATATAATTTTACATGTTTTAAAAAGAAAAGGCATGTCTAAACATCATTTAATATACTCCAAAAAGATTAAAGGTAATTTAAACTTATATCTATTTTTGTCATTATATAATAGAAAAATACATTTGTCATAAAATTTACGAAATGCATGTACCTTGCTTTTCAAACTCACAGAAACCACAACAACATAGTTTTCCAAACACCAAGCTACTTTTTGAATCAGCTACTTATTGCATCCGCATAGTAGAAGAAGCTTATTTAATCAACAATTGTAATCCCAAAGTAGCCCTTAATTTAGTAACCAGACATATTTTGCTTTCATATATATTGTTTCGAATTTTCTCCATTTTCAATCTCCCTGGCCCATTGCCAATGTCCTCTCAAAATTATTATACAATAATAAAAGAGATGAGAATTAATACCAAGTCTAGCTTGCTCCCCCACAATCCATGCATAGGCCAAATGTAAACCAAAGTAATTTAAACCAAACTTGCATAATAGTCTATATCACTTTAGGATTGCGTTGAAAGTAGTTGATGTGTCATTATTATGTTATACATTTACAACAATATTGCTAATTAAAATCTCCAATCTCAAATAGTTAAAATGTTTATTATGGATGTTTAACTCAATAATTTTACGGAAAGAGATTGTGTTTGAAGGCTTATGTTTCCAAGTGGGTGGGAGGGTCCCTAGGTGCTACTGTTGTGAATATTGCTACAAATATTGGATGCTGATAAAGAAACACAATTTATTTATTTAATATTGGGTAGACCTCATACCTATAGTAAGACACATGTGATATGTGCACAAAAGTATAAAAAATAACACACCATCATTAGAAGACAAGAAAATTTATTTCAAGATAAAAAAAATTCACTACAAAACAAGAATTTTTTTTTATCTTTTGTGCATTTTGTACTAAATTTTATACTATATTTGATACATACATTAGTATTAAGATACATCATTATTCTTAATGAGATGGAAAGTGTCATTAGGAACTACCAACGTCAGATTAAGATTTAGCAAACCATGTGCTAACAGAGAATTTGGAAATGTAATTATATAATTAAGTAGGGTATACATTTCTCTCTCAAAATCGTGGGCATATTGTGAAGAAATGAGTTCTGTTTTTAGAACCAAAGTGCTAAAGAGAAAGAGTTCGTGGGGTTAGAGTTGAAAGTAGTTTAAGGGTCATTGTGCAAATAACTTGTTAAGATGGCTGAAGTCATTAAAGTTGTTAAGTTTGTTTTTGAAAAATTCCAAAAAAACACTAGTATAAGAACGGCTATTGCATAGTAACGAATATGTGTTTCTTTCTTCTTCGTTTCTTAACCAAATTCAGTGATTTTTATTTCTTTTAAAAGCTTGTAATCTCTTATGTTAAGTGTGATCAATTTGTAAACAATTTGAGTAATAAAAGAGCATGTTATTTTTCCTCCAAAAACTAAAGTCTGTTCATTATATTATTTATATTTTTCTCCTTGATCTTGCTAATTCTTTTTCTGTTTTTGTGCTAAAATTGTAAAACTCATTGAACAATTTGTTTGCAAAACACGCCAATTGATATTAGAGCCTAGATTGATCATAGGCAAAAATGTCCTTTCCTAAACCAAAAATTGAGAAGTTCACCATTACTAGTGATTTCTCTCAAGAAAAAGATAAGGGCATTACAGGTCCATCAAAGGCTTGAGTCAATCGTGGAAGAAGAAGATCTAAATAGGGCAATAAATTCTAAGCCTGATGAAAAGAAGAAAAAAATTCTTAGCAGAGCGCACAATACCTAAATCTTAAGTCTTAATGATTTAATCTTGAGGGAGATTTCAAGGGAAACAACAGCCTTGGGTATAAAAAATAAGGTGAAGGCTTTATCAATGAAGAAGTCATTGGCTCATAGGTTTTTTTTGAAAAAAAAAACTATATATGTTTCCAATGATAGAAGATTCGTCAATACGAGAACATATTGATGTTTTCAACAAGATCATTCTTGATCTTGAAGGAATTGAAAATATCAAAATTGGTGATGAAGATAAGGTTACCTTCTTAGTGAGCTCATTGCCAAAGTCTCATGAAGGTTTTGTTGACATCATGTTATATAGTGTACAACCTTTGCATTAAAAGATGTTAAAGATTTCTTGTACACAAAAGAGATTCAGAAGGATTCAAGGGACTTGCATACAAACTCAAGTAAGGGTTTAATGGCAAGATCTGAAAAGAAAAAAGGCAAAAAGAAAAAGAAGAGCAAGAATCAACCTAAGAAATAAGATAAATTAGAAAAGGAAAAGATGAAAAGAAGAAAATGTTTTTATTGCAAGAAGCATGGTCATTACATCAGGGACTTTGCTGAGAAAAAGAGAGACAACAAAGAGAAATCAAGTGATTTTACTGTAACCTTAGATGAGTCTTCTGATGATGGTTATCATAGTGCAGATTTGCTGGTTGCATCAAATGGAGAGATTAAAGATCAGTGGGTTCTTGACTCTTAGGTTTTCTTTCCATATGAATCTTAATAATAGTCTATTTTATAAATATGAGCTTATAGATGATGGTAGAGTCTTGATAAGTAACCACAATGCTTGTAAAATTATTGGTATTGGTTTTATAAAACTTAGAATGTATGAAAGAACCATAAGGACTCTAAAGCATGTAAGGCATGTACCTAGGCTAAAAAAGAATCTAATCTTTTTAGACAAGCTAGATAGCTCAGGTTATGCCTTTAAATTAAACCACGGCGGTTTAAAAATAATGAAAAACACTGATGTAGTAATGAAAGGTGTAAAAACTGTGAGGATATGAGGTTCCAGTGTATTGGACTTAAATGAAAGACTTGAAGAGTTTGTGGGGTTGTGTGCAAATTGATTTCAGTTGAAGGGGTCTTATTGTAATTCTCGTGCTGACATGGCAAAAGTTATTAAGAAGTTCGTTACGTGTTTTTCAGTTTTATCAGTATAAAAAGGTGCTGATGAACAGCACCTGATGTGTGCGTGATTTCTTCTTCTTCTCTTGCTCATTAAGTCGGTTTTTAAGTTCTTTGTGATCTTTGTGAGTTCCTCTTGTGTAATCCAACTTGTATCTTGGTTTGTGATCAATGGAGAGCATTTTTTTTCCTTCATGAAGTTGGGTGCTTAGAACTATTTTTCTGATTCTGTTTTCTGGGTTAGTTAGTTATGTTCTTGTTTTCTTGTTGAGTGATCTGATTAAGTTCTTCAAGAATTAGTCTTAAGCCATTAAAGATTCAACAAGTGGTATCAGAGCAAGGTTGTGGCTCAAGGATATGTCTCTTCCAAAACTCGATATTGAAAAATTCACCATTGGTAGTGATTTTTCCCTTTGAAAGTTGAAAATGAGGGCTCTATTGGTTCATCAAGGCCTAGAATCTGCCTTGGTAGAGAAAGATCTTGAAGGTACTTCAAGTTCAGTCCCTGATGAGAAGAAAAGGCAGATACAAAACAGGGCTCATAGTACCTTGATTTTGAGTCTTGGTGACTCAATCTTGAGGGAAATTTTGAAGAGAATACAGCCCTTGGTATCTGAAATAAGGTGGAAGCTCTATGTATGAAGAAATCGTTAGCTCATAGGTTGTTCTTGAAAAAAAGGCTATATACTTTTTCAATGAAAGAAGGAGTACCCATTCAAGAACACATTGACAACTTCAACAAAATTGTTCTTGATCTTGAAGGGATAGAAAATGTGAAAATCAGTGA
This sequence comes from Luvunga scandens, assembly GCA_030449905.1. Lineage (NCBI taxonomy): Eukaryota > Viridiplantae > Streptophyta > Magnoliopsida > Sapindales > Rutaceae > Luvunga > Luvunga scandens. The sequence continues at coordinate 346,420 of JASUUG010001019.1, read as the reverse complement.
TGAAGATAAAGCCTTTTTCTTACTGAGCTCTTGCCAAAATCATTTGAAGGGTTTATAGATACCATGTTATATGGTAGGACCACATTGACCTTGGAAGATGTAATGGCCTCTCTGAGTTCTAAGGAGATTCAAAAAAATAATGAGCATGAAGTTAGTAATGGTGAAAGTTTGAAACAGAGAAGAAAAACCAGAAGAAGAAAAACAAGAGCCAAGCAAAGAAGGATGATGCATCTGTAAAAGAAAAGATAAAGAAGAAGAATTCAAATAATACAAAAATTGAGCCAACACCATGGTTTCTCACTTTGGATTGAGTTGAAAAGGTGTAAAAATATAAAGAAAATTTTGTTTAATCAATGTTTGGGGAAGAAATTAAAGATTAATAATGAAGCGCCATGTGTCAATGAAAAATTATATGATTAAAAATAGTCACTAAAGGGTACTCGACCCACACCAGGTATACTTGATAATTGAGTGGGTATGCAGGGTATGCCAACATTAAAAGCAATGTGGTTAAAGACAAATCTCCAAAATGTTAGTCATGTGAAATATTTCTATCACCCAAAGAGAATATTTGATTTTACATAATCAAATATAGAATATTTTATTGAAAAAGAGGGGATAACTAGTTGTCACGCCTGCAAAAAACAAAAGACATCACACCAAGGACAATGATTTTTAGCGATCATGCCCAAAAGCTGCCAAAACAGCCTTTGTGAAGATGTCCTGGACCACTCTATAGTGTACATCACTTGTATAAGAAAATAAACCATGCCAAATAACGTCTTTATTGCTCCTCATACATGCTCTTAATGGCCCAAAAATCATGATAAAGGTGAAAGGACAAAAGAATATTGGAAAGGGCAGCAAAGTCACCACCAGAAATGCGACATGTGGTAGGATAGCAAGAGTACTTCATATATAAAGACACTAAGGTTCTACTTTTCTCACATATAACAAAACATACACACTCCACAAAAAAAGTTGAGGTCTCCTTCAACCTCCAACCACCATTTTCAAGAGCTTGCAAGCTCTTAACTTTTTAAAAAGATAAAAAAATTGACTTGAGTGTCGAAGTATGGTCACCACCTTAGGTACCAATAACCTCAACTTCACGATCCAAACTTTAGTCACTATACAACCCATAGCTCCACATGATCTATTGACCACCCAAGCCTTTCTCTCGGACAGATCAATGAGGTACCCCTTCAAAGAGCTTGCAAGCTCTTGAAAATGGTGGTTTGAGGTTGAAGGAGACCTCAAGCTCTTTTGTGGAGTGTGTGTTTTTTGTTTTATATGCTCTTGACTTCACAAAAAGTTCAAGAAGTTGGCTCGAGCATTGAAGTGTGATCACTGGCTACCGCCAACTCTACCTCTAACCTCCTTTTGTTGTTTTATAGGTCTAAAGCATCCTTTCTAGTCCTTATACTCCAAGTCTGACCTCTCACCCTTGTCATCCTCTCACCCTTACCATCCCTCTCCCACTATTCTTCATCTCCTTAAAAACCTAAAACAACCCACACACTTTGATTAAGTACAGTACCCTACATTCCTAAAATAAATTCATTGCTTTTGTTAGATTTTGCCCTTCCCTTGCACCAAAACTCTACTTAAAACAATCTACATAAGGTATGGAATTTTCCCACAAATAAAATTTAAGTAAAATCAAAGGTGATAGAAACATAATGCCTCATCTCTCTTTATTTTCACACCATTAGCCAAGAATCATGGAAGCCAGAATCAGCCACTTTAGAATCTGGCACAATTCTTTTATTTTTTTGTAAGAATCAATTGTAATATCTTTGATCGACTTTCAGCTTGTGTATTTTTATAAATTATATATTTGCTCCTCAGTTTTAGACTATTATTAGTGAATTAGCTGCTCATTGTACTCTTGTATAAATTAGTGAAGAAATCAATGAAATAATTCCAGCTCTCAAAGACATAATAGCCTTACTGCATAATTGTTTTAAGACGATCTTCTTGCCATGAAATTTCTACTGTAACCAAAACTAAGGTTTATTCCATTGTATTTTGACATCTTCAGAAACGCAGAAGAAATAAAACACTGGAAATAGTTTTAGTTATACTAGTATCAGGTATTATTATTATTTGAAAACGAAAGGAAATCTGTTGGAATGTTTTGAAATGACAACTGATAAAATCACTGCCCAAAACTCTTCCTTGTCTAAAAAAACAAGGAGAAATTTGTCTGTGCAGCGTGAATAGAGTAAATATATTAGAAAAAAAATTCCAGAAAAGGAGAGAATGGACAGGAGAAGAAAAATAATCGTTGGAGACATGAAAGATAAAACAAACAGTTAACAACGGAGAAGAACAAATAACAATGGCGAAGAAGAGAAGGCAGTGGAGAGAGAAAACATTAAAGGAAAGAAAAATAAATTATTAAAGAGAGAAGAGAGAAAAATATTAATAAAATTAATGATCTATCTCATCTAATGAGCATCACCTTCAATGATTTTTAATTTGATGGTTGCAAAATTGTGTTTAAAGTTCTGTTCCTTTCAAAATGAATTCTTTTGCATCAGCTACAGCTAGCCATGCCGGGCAGGATTTTGAAGGATATAATGAAAATGAATTCTGCAGACAGCAAAGATTGAAGTTCATTACAACAAAAATTGAGATGCATCAGCTTCAGGGGTAGCTTTGTTAGCTTTAAGTATAAGCAAATAATAAGGCGTATCTTAAAGCTCATATTTTGGAAAGACTTATTTTTTAATATTTTTTTAATAATTCTTTAATTAATAAATATTTTAAAAAAATTTAATAATATTGTCTAACCATTAATTCATTCATTAATATTCGTTTTAAGAAAAAAATAAATTATTTATCTTTTCAATTTTCTTAAATAATATAATTATTTACTGTTAGAATCTTGGATTTTTAATTTCTATTAAAAATCTTATAATCTCAAAAATCCATATATAAAAAATTTCTTGCTCTTTTCTCTACAGAAAAGATTATTACATTCAATGGTTCATTTAAAAAAATTAATTTCTTAAAATACAAAATTCATAACTATTATCTAATTATTAATTCATCATTTCTATTTTTTATGTACTACTATTCTAAATATTTTATTTGAAAATAATATTATTCTTATTTATTTAATTAATTATTTTTATAATGATTTTAATATATTAAAAAATATATATTTTCGTGACGATCATTTTAGATTTTGTTTCTGAAAATTTTTTTGATGACCAGCACCGTAAGAAACTCCAACTAACTACAAATTGGGTATGAGGTATGAATACGGGCGAGTCCATTTGTAAGCTTGAATGGGCTACAGCCCGTCTAATATTTAGGAGAATTTTCAATTTTATATGCAAAGGTATGATTATACATAACTGCTGCTGTTATCTTTACAAGTTTGCCATTCCATATAAACTTGAAAACAGGTCAACATGAATTTAACCCAAAATCTAATAACTTGTCGTCTCACTAAAAGAGCTTTTGTTCAACGATAGAATTTTAAATTCAATATTAGTCACTTATTAAACTAGGAGAAGCTATGAGAGAAAAAATATTAGAGAGGATTCTTATCCTTATTTCCTACCTTCCATTTCGCTTTTCTTTTTTTAATTTAATAATCTGTCCCTGCCTCATTTTAAACTAAATAACTTAAATCTTAAAAATCCAAAACCCAATAATTTTATATTATAAAAACAAAAGTTGTAACCAAAGTCTAACAGTAATTAAAATAGATTCAAAATAAATTAGCTTAGAAAATAAGGACACATTTTATTTGTTAATTATTTATACAAGTATAACATCAAAGAAACTAAAAATAAAATTGTGACAAATTCTTAGTGTATTTAAATTCCTACCAACTTCATATAGTAATATACTAATATACAGTACCAATTAAAAAAATTTAGCCCACGCTATAAAAAAAAAAATGCTGACTTCGCCCCCTAGATATGAAATTTACCAATTATGCATCAGTGGACCGTTGACGCAAGTTTTCAATGCAAGAAGAGCGAACTGGTCCGTGTTATGTTTTAATATCTGCGGCTGAGATTAAATGTTTTAATCTCTACTTTTATTTCAACCCAACGTACTTAATTCAAGTACTTTTCCAAACATAATCTTAATTGTCATTTGTAAAGATTGGCCAGTCTTCTCCTTCAATTCAATTAATCTCTAATTCTGGAAGTAATGTCGAGGGCCGGTCTGTTACTGAGTTCATTTTCGATCAGAACCATGGCTTGTACTGTCATAGTGGTTATTTTGAAAGTGAGGTGTTCTGGCAAAATTGGTGTGGGATTTGAGATTGGTTGATGAAGCAGAAGGGAGAGGGAACATAGTGAATGAAGAGGAAGTGGAGATTGCGGAAGTTAATGGCACTGAAATTGAAATTTGGTTGAAATAGTTTAGCAGGAGAAAAAGAGGTCAATTTAGGTTAAAAAAAATTAAAAAATAAAATAAAATTTAAAATGTTAAATTTTATTAATGGCACGTGTTAATAGATATTTTAAAACATGTGAAGGATTAGAAGGGAAAAGGCAAAGGAGAGGAACGTAATCCACACGCAAGAGACACGCGACTTTTAAAAACAAAACGAATAAATAAAAATGCAAGACTTATAAACTCATGACTTTTCTAAGTAAACGGCTAAAGGCATGTGCTTGTCAATTCTCATTGTTATTATTGTTCCTTGTTCACTACTATGGTCTATGGCGACTTTGTAACGTAAGTTCAAGGCTTATGCCTTGTGTTGCGGCACTTTATCTTTTTTTCTTTTTTTTTTCCCCGGAAGAATAGGAAAAAAGAACAAACAAAATAAGACGACCTTGACTCACTAGCAACCATACATCTCATTAATAAATTAAAGGCAATTCCTAAATTATATTTCGTATAATTTAAAACTAATAAAAATAAATAACAAGTGACTTAAGTGGAATCAATATCTTATTTTTACTTTATTTTTATTAATTGTAAGCTACTAAATGTAATTTAAATGAGACCCAATTAAATATTATTCCAAATTTTCTCCATTTTCGCCCCGCCCCGCTATCAATGTTTTCACAAAACCCTCTAACTGTTCCACTGTTTCGCCCAATTTTCTCCCCACAATGCCTCCTCCTTCCATACCGTCTGATCAAATCTTTGATCCGATGTCATTCCATTATCAAAAACTTCAATCCCCATATAGTAGTTGGTCCTGGCAGTTGCGTTTGTTTATCAGCAGCTTTGCAAAGAATCCAAGTTGTTATTCAAGAACAGAACTCAGTTCCCGTTATTGCCATTCCAATATCAATAAAGTTTTTTGCACACTCAATTTAACAATTGAGTGTTTCCCAAGAAAGGAGAAGTGTGTTGTGTGCGTGTGAGAATGTCATAGGGCACGCATTCTCTGTATTCATGGATCTAGTTTCCTTTAGTTTTCATTCTATCTTGTTAAATAAAGAGGATTCATGAAAAAAAAAATGCATGTTGATTTTTTATTCTGAATGATCGCTTTGTGCAAAATGTCTGTAAGGATGTTGAATAGTTTGATTCTGGAAAAAAAAAGTAAAATACATAACATTGGTATAGAACTACCTGATTTCTGTGTCCAATTTCTGAGCTGTTCAAAACAATGGCTCTTATTCCACAACCACAAACGCAAACAAGATAACAGACAAAACAAAGTAAAGTTACATTAAGAGGTTGCAGCAACATCATCCAGAAACGTCTGTTTAATCTTTTGGAGCTTGACAACGACATCTGACATATGTATCCTCTGTTCTGGTGAGTCCATGCAACAATCCAATGCCAAATGCATGATGCTTAATAAACAATCCATTTTGGCATAAAAGGCTTGCTCTTCTAGCAGCAAATTCGCATCAACAACTTCAGTCAATCCACCGGGTAATGACTCCTTTACCCAATGCTTTAAAGTTATTTCTTCGGAAAACATTCCATCAGTAGGCTTCTTTCTTGTGAAAGTTTCCATCAATAAAATACCGTAACTATAGACATCGCATCTTGTTGAAACAATTCCCTCTGATCCATACTCTGTAATTTTTTATTTGATTCATTATAAATATATCCCTCCATGAAATAAATGATAAACAAATAATAATCATATGACAGTGATTGACTCAAACTTTACCTATGCTTGGAAAAAGAGAAAAATTAAAGATTAGATTTGGAACCTTACCTGGTGCCATATAACCAATTGTAGCCATTGTCATGGTTTGTGTCATAGAATCGTCTCCTTCGCCTAAGAGTTTGGAAATGCCAAAGTCACTCACATGTGCCATCATATTTTCATCTAATAGAATATTGTTTGGCTTCAAATCGCAGTGAACCACTGGTGTTGAATGACCATGATGGAGATATTCAAGAGCCAACCCCACATCTATCATTATATTCAACCTCTCTAAGATACCTAGGAAATAGTTGTGAGAGTATAACCACTTCTCTAGACTACCATTAGGCATGAACTCAAACACCAAGGCCTTAAAATCTAAATTACAACAGTTGCTAAAGATCTTTATGAGATTTCGATGGCGAACATTCCTTAGTACTTCACATTCAGATTCGAAACTCCTAAATGCCCTCTCTAGCTGTAGATTGAAAACTTTTATTGCAATAGTAACCCCATCAAAAAGTGTTGCTTTATATACTGTTCCGAAGCTACCCACACCAAGCAAGTTACATTCATTAAACCCATCAGTTGCCTGTTGAATATCTAGATATGATGTACGTCTCCATGTTGCTAGAGCAATCAAATCTTCATGAGGCGGACTTTTAGCGCTCCTATTTTGGTATCTTATATACAGAATGATGACAATCACAATAAGTATAGAGGATATTATCAGAGGTAAAACATATTTGAGGACAACTAGAGCAACTTTCTTGGATTCTTTGGTATTATCTTCCTTACAAAGTGGGACGTGGAGTCTTGGTGGACCACAAAGTGCATAGTTCCAAAGAAACGATTGAGCTGAGAAGTTTTTAAAAGGCCCCTTGGTAGGAATTTCGCCTTCTAGCCTATTGCGAGACACATTAAATTGTTTGAGATGTAAAAGTGCCTCCAATGACTTTGGAATTTCTCCAGTGAGATTGTTACCAGACAAATCCAGGGACTCCAAGCTTACCAATGTACGCAATGATTTAGGGATAAGACCTTGAAATTGATTGCCAGCCAAAGACAGAGTAACAAGATCTTTGAGGGCATCAATGGTTATCGGAATGTCACCAGATAACTGATTTTTTGATAAATCTAAATTTATCAAGACCTTTAAGTTTTGTATCTCTGATGGGAGAGAACCACTTAATGCATTTGAGGACAAGTTTATGCTCAAGATGTACTCAAGACTCCACAAGGATGATGGTATAGCAGAAGTGAACTTGTTAGAGCTTAAGTCGAGTTGTCTTAGAGAAGTCAATCTCCCCAAGCATTGTGGTATATTTCCCGAGAGCGTATTTTCATTTAGCAATAATGCACTCAACCCCTCTAAGTAGCAAAGATCATAGGGAATGGATCCGTGCAAATTATTACCATCAAGAAGTAAACCTTGTAACTGCTGTAATTCTCCCATCGTTGTTGGAATAGTTCCATTCAAGTCATTGTTGGAGAGGCTTAAAACTATCAAGCCACGTAAATTACCAATTTCTTGAGGAATGCTACCCTTGAGTCTGCATCCGTAAGCGTAAATATATTGAAGAGAAGAAGAGAAATTCCCAATTAATGGTGGAATGCCATTTAATGGAATATCAGCTAATTCTAAAACTGTTAGCATTCTGCAAGAAGTCAAAGAAGGGAGAAAACTCCACCCACTAGCAGATGATTCAGTGGTTAAGTAATTATAAGCTAGGTTGAGCACGCTAAGGAATCTCAAGTTGCCAAATGTGTTTGGAATAAGACCAGAGAAAGAGTTGTAGCACAAGTCTATGATTATGAGTTTAGAAGCATTGGTGATGGAGTAGGGAATTTTCCCGCTAAGTTTATTTTGCTCTAACTCAAAATACTTCAAGTTCGGCAGCGAATATCCAATCTCTGATGGTAACTGGCCTGAGAGTTGATTGTTAAGCAGGTTAAGGACTCTTACGGTTGAAATATTGAAGATCGGGGCTCGAATGGGACCCCGTAAGTTATTGGTACAAAGAACTAGACAGTTCAGATTTTGTAGATTGCCAATCTCGGTGGGAATTTCACCTGCCAAGGTGCCAACATTGAGGTATAAGCTCAAATTACGGATAAATGTCCTTTTACAAGCCTACGTCCCTATAGTTTGGGTTAATATTAGCCCTCTTTACATTCTTATAGTTTATAAACTGCCTTGGATAAATGAAACAAATGATTTTTCAAAAATGACAGTTTTATTCTTAATAATTCCTAATCAAAAAATTATTTTTCATTAAAAAAATACGTTTCCATTGCTAACAATTGTAGTGTAAATTATTTTCTTTATTATTATCGTCCTTAATTTAAATAATTCACCATGATTCTTATTTTTGTTTGAATTATTCAAATTTATCAAGGGGGCAAAACTGTCAAATTGAGCAAAAATGAGATAGAACTGTGTTATGGCGTTTCACAAACTATAGGGGATGTAATGGGCCATTAAACTAAACTACAGGATGTAATTCAAGAGGATTTACCCCGCAAATTACTGTCTTGAAAAAATGATTAACTTCATAAATAAACTTCTTTGCTTCGATTTGTTAAAAATATCAATCGAAGCAATTTTACTTTATTTACTTATATTAGGACGACTTGGGAATTCACAATTACGTAAAGAACTAAAATTGAGATACAAACAAACAAAATGGAGAAGTGGGAACCGTGGAATGTGTACCTTGTAGGTTGTTATCTCCCAAATTCAGAAGCGTAAGCATACTCAAATTTGCAATCTTTGGAGGAATATTTCCATCAATATTATTCAACCTGGAGTCAAACTCCTCCAGCTTTGATAAGTTGAAGAGTGAATCTGGAATTTGACCTGTTAAACTGTTATTACGAAATTTCAAGATTTGGAGTTTGGACAACATACCAATCCACACCGGAAAGTTTCCACTCAATTTATTATAAGCGAAATTCATGATTCTAAGTCGATGTAATTGCCTCAATTCATTCGGCAGATGACCATGGAAATTATTCTGACGAAAATTAAGATATACTAAGAACGAGAGATTTCCCAAGTGTGGAGGAATGGTGCCTCCGAGACCCATATCTGAAAGATTCAAGGTTACGACTCTATGATGACGAGCACCACAAGAAATGCCAACCCATCTGCATATAGGATAAGAAATGGACCAATTATTTGCCAAAATACGCTGAGGATCAGCAACATGGACTTTAAAGGCAAGAAGAGTTGCTTGATCCGTTGTTATGTTTTTTACGCTAATCATCACAGCGAAGCTAGCCATGAGACAGTAGCACAAGAACAGCACCGGCACAACGTAGAATATGCGCAAATTCATTTTCATAGATTTAGCAAAGTAAGCGCTGGTTAATCAAAGAGAGATTTGATACAACTTTAAAACGAAGAAAATAAAATATTTATCGAGACACAGGAGACTCCATGATGAGCCTTTCAAAGTTGAAAGTTTTCAAGTAAATCGCAAGTGTGCATGTCAATCTTTTTGTTGTCATAATATATTTAATTATTGAAGAATATAGTAGCGTAAAAAAGAGTCCGTGTAGCGTAAAAAAGAGTGCGTGTGTGTCCATTTTTTGAAAAATTTTAAAATACATGAGAGTTACTATTTCAGTCATACAACAAATAAATGATTTTATGACATGCATGTGTTTATTTTAAAAAACAATCATGCAAGTAGTTGTTATATTTAATTCAATTATGCACATCATGCGTGCATCAATTGGTTTTATATCCTCTTATGTGTTCTAGAATTCCTCTCATTTTTTTAAATCAAAGGTCTATTTGACCATTTTAATAAATCTTGGAATTGTAAGTTCAATAAATCTTAAATTATATGGAATTAATAAGTTAAAATTTGAATTAAAATTTTAAGTCAAAAGCTTAAAATTAAATTAAAATAACCTAACCTATTTTCATGATAATTATAAGAGTGACGATACCACCAGAAACTCTTGCATAAATTATTTTGTATAAACTGGTTTGACATTAACTAATTGGTTGAATAAAAATACAAAATAATAAAAATAAAACATGTGAGCCAAGAGATATTTAATCCAACCAACTTAATCATACCACATCAATTTATATAAAAAAAAATTATAAAAAAGATTACAACTATATCCTTACTCCAATTATAATAGTCAATGGTGACTGCCGCCTGCATGCCAATTGACATAGTTTCGGCCGGCTCGTAAAGTAAGTTTGAGAAGGTTCTTGCACTTTATTTGACCAAATATATTACCATTTTCAGGTTCCGCTGTCAAAGTCTTCACAAAATTGCAGCAAATATAATATAATTAGACTAGCAAGAATGCAAGGCCTGCACTACCGGAGTAATGATGAGTTGACATCTGTCTTCGTATTTATATCTCCTCATTGGCAAATAAAATTTTCTAAATTATAAGAAATTTTAACTCCAAATTCATTTTTGTTATTTTACATGGTATATAATTCTCATTGCGTCCTTATATTTTGATTCAATACCCAAATTGAGTCCTATACTCGCAAAGAGTAAGGATAGAGACATCAATTTTTGTATAAATTGATGTGCCATAATTACATTGAATGAGTAAGAATATTTGATACACTGTGATTTTTTATTTCTAACATATTTGTGGTCAATCACTAATCATTTGGGAACGGCATATCCCTAGACCTCATTATCATTATTTTTATTAGTGCTAATCTGTTTGCATTCATTTACATTTATACTCTTAAGGGCTTATTGATGCAAACCACCCCTGGTTGGGTGGTTTGAGTGTATTATAGTCCTCTCAAACTAAAATTTTAGTTCCGCCACTTAATCAAAGTTGAAGCCAAACTTTAAATGCTAAATAAATAGGGTGATGTTCTCTAGTTTTAAGTAATAATGATAATGAGGTCTAGGGATATGCCGTTCCCAAATGATTAGTGATTGACCACAAATATGTTAGAAATAAAAAATCACAGTGCTAATCTGTTTGCATTCATTTACATTTATACTCTTAAGGGCTTATTGATGCAAACCACCCCTGGTTGGGTGGTTTGAGTGTATTATAGTCCTCTCAAACTAAAATTTTAGTTCCGCCACTTAATCAAAGTTGAAGCCAAACTTTAAATGCTAAATAAATAGGGTGATGTTCTCTAGTTTTAAGTAAAACTACCTTTCTATGTCCTGTAGTGAAGATCGAGGTAACATAAAATTAAGTTATAATCTTCCTTTGCAAAAGCTCTCTCTCTCTCTCTCTCTCCCTCTTAAGGAGAGCCTTGAATGGAAGTTTATGGGGTCTTTATGACTCTTGTAGTCACTCCTGTGTTGAGTGCAATTTTGTTTTGTTAGTTTCCTTTATATAACATACGATAGCCAATGTGTTTTCAAATGAAAGTATTGATGGGGAGAGCAGAGTTTGGTAAGGGGGTTTAAACACAGAGTTAGGGCTTTAGTTTAGTAAGTGCAATGTTTCTTCCCTAAGGTTATTAATTGCCATGGATACAAAGGAATTAATTCACAAATGTAAAGCAATAACTATAAGAGAAGAAGAAAAATATAGAGTAACTATAGAAGTGAGAAGGAAAGAAAAAAGAGAGAAGGTCTTACCTGAATGTTTGATAGGTAAGATAATTCTTACAGGAGGGGTTCATATAGAGGGGCTTAAGATTGCAATGCAGCAAGTATAGAAAATGATTAAAGAAGTAAAGATAGAGAGCTTGGGTGCCAATATATTCATGTTCAAGTTTGCAGAAGAAGTTGATAAAAGAAGGGTGATGGCAAGAGGTCCTTGGCAATTTGATAAAGCTTTAATTATCCTTATAAAACCAAAGGGAATTGGAAAGGTCACAAAACAATCTTTACTCACATCCTTTTGGGTGCAGATTCGAAATGTTCCAATTGCATGTATGGAAAGAGATTTTCTCCATGAATTGGGTGGAAAGATTAGAATAGTAAAGGAGGTTGAAACTAATGAAAATGATGAATGTATTGGGGAATTTACAAGAATTAGAATCTCAATCAATATAACACAGCCATCAGAAAAATTCTTATTTCTGAAATAAGAGGGAGAAGAAGATATTCCAATGTCTGCGGTTTACGAACGGTTTCTGGATATTTGTTTTTGCTGTGGAGTTATAGGTTACTAATTCAATGAATGTGCTAAGTACTAGGGTCAACAAAAAAAGCAACTGCCATATGTTGTGTAGATGAAGGCAGTTACAGTAGGGGGGACGTTCAAGAAAGCATTGTAGCGAAGAGAGATGGAACAGTGTTAGTGATAGATCAGTGAGTAACTCAGCAAGTTCAAAGCACCATGGTTGTTCACAACAACCTCAGTAGAAACAAAGTAACTCGAATGGCAGAACCAAATCAAGACTCGAACAAGAAGGGATGGGTCAAACCAACGGGTCAGTTAGATGTGATGAGGTAGAACGGGTAGTTGACGAGCATTTAATGAATGGAGTATTGCAATTAGGAATAAAGCAATAAATACGCAGCAAAAAGAAAAATGAGATAGAAGGAAATGCAAAAGGCTCTGGGAATTTGGAAATTCAAGTAGGAAACGAGAATGTTAAAAAAAGGGAAAGCTTGAGGGTATTTCCAATTAAAGTGTACGAGGAAAAAATAAGTCTGAGGGAGAAGCCAGGCAGCATGACAAAACAGGCTCATGAAGGTGTTAGGGAAGCAAAGATAGATAATGGACAGGGAATTGCTTAAATAAGGCCTAACAAGAAGAAATGGAAACTGCAGGCTTGAAACTCGAACATCAATGAAGAACACAAAAATGGGCTAGAGGGCTTGAAAAGGCCAAGCAGTGAGTTGATAAAACCAAGTCCTAAATAAAAAAAGACTAAAATTACTAGCCCATTTAAAGTAGAAACAAAGCAACACCAGTAACATTCACCAGCAGAAAGACTGAAGTTGAGCTAGGAACCATGAAAAATAGAAGGGGTGGAAGGCATAGATTTAAACACAGCAAAGATCACCAGCCTCTGTTGGAAGCCATGAAAATCCTTAGCTGGAACGTTCGGGGTCTTGGGAATCCTCGAATGTCCCTAACATTACAGAAAATTCTCCAAATATATGGACCCCAACTTATGTTTTTGTATGAGATAAAGTTGCAATCTATTCAAATGAATGTGATTCATAATAAGTTCAATTTTGATAGCTGTTTTGTTGCGGATGGCAGTGGAAGAGGAGGTGGTTTAGAAATGCTTTAGAATTCAAAAACTTATATGTAAATCAAATCCTTCAATAAGCACCACTTTGATGCTAAATTACAAATGGCAAATGGGCAGCAAATGCGATGTACAGGGGTGTATAGACATCCGAAGGCGCAGTAGAAAAAGCACACATGGACGCTATGGAGGCATTGAGCAGGTTTATCTCCTACACCTTGGTTATGTTTCGGTGACTTTAATAAAATTCTGCACCCATATGAGAAGAGTGGAGGCAATGATAGAAATTTAAGTCTAATTAGTGACTTTACAGAAGCCTTGAAAGACTGTAATTTAATGAATATAGGACACATGGGATATCGTTTTACTTAGAGTAATGGAATATTTGGTCCTAGCTTTGTTAAGGAAAGGCTGGACAGATTTTTGTGTAATAAGGTTTAGAGTAAAAGATTTGTCGATTGTGCAATTACTAATCTTGGGAGTTGGACTTCAGATAGAGGCATGGCCTAAGATATCAGAGAAAGCGCTCTTCATGAATCCATTATAAAGACGTGTGGAGTTCATTTGACTTGTAAAGACATCATTAAGGAGGAATGGAGTAAACACGAAAGCTAGAGTAAGGACAACCCAATATTTTTGTTTCAGGATGTGACTAAAGACTTTATGACTAGCTTGCTTTTGTGGAGTAAGGGAGAATTTAAAGGGCGAGATAAGAAGCTGAAGAAGTTGATGAAACAGCTACAGAGCTTGAAGTAAAGAAGGGTGTAGTATAAAAATGGAGAAGAAATCAAAAGGGTGGAGAGACAGATTCATAATATCTTAGTTGATGAAGAAATTTACTAGAAATAGCGCTCGAGAGCAGATTGGCTTAAAGAGCGAGATAAGAACACCAAACTCGAGAGCAGATTGGCTTAAAAAGCAGGATAAGAACACCAAATTCTTCCATCATGAAGCCTCATTGGGGAAGAAGAAGAATAAGATATAAGGGATTGAAAATGAAACAATAAGACAGACTGAGAATGCAGAAGAAGTGGAGCATGAGTTTTTTAATTACTTCACGAAATTGTTCACCACATCTAGGACGAGTCAAGATCAAATAGCAACAGCATTAATAGGGATAACACCGAGGGTCTCAAATGACATGAATGAGCAGCTGGACAAGCCCTTCTCAGCAAAGGAAGTTGTTGAAGCTTTATCCCAAATACGCCCAACTAAAGCTCCAAGGCCTAATGGACTGCCAGTAGTGTTCTATCACAAACATTGGCAAATGGTTAAATTCAGGGTTATCACTACTTGCCTCCACATTCTCAATACACAAAGTAATATAGCCCTTCTCAACCATACATATATTGCATTAATTCCAAAGAATAGGAAACCTTGGAAAGTCACGAATATTAGGCCTATTAGTCTTTGTAATGTTATATATAAAATTGTTGTTAAAATAATATCAAATCGGCTTAAACAAATCTTGTAAAAAGTCATATCTCCAATGTAAAGTGCCTTCATCCTTAATAGGCTGATAACTGACAATATCATTATAGGTTATGAATGCCTTCATAAAATAAGGCTCGGTAGAGGTAAAAGAATTGGCTTGGTAGCTTTGAAAATTGATATTAGTAAATCCTATAATAGATTGAAATGGATTTTTCTTAGGCAAACTATGATGAAGTTATGCTTTTCTAAAAATTGTGTTTAGCTGATCATGAGATTTATAAGCTCTGTTTACACTTCTGTAATTATAAAGTCAGTGGGTAATCCAACCTCGAAAAGGGCTAAGACAAGGATGTTCGCTATCTCCATATCTGTTTATTATATGTGCAGAGGCCTTTTCTTCCTTACTGGTGCAAGCTGAGCAACAAAATCTCATCCATGGGTTGTAATTTGGCAAGGGCACAAAAATCTCCCATCTTCTCTTTGCTGACGACAATCTCGTTTTCACTGGGGCATCAAACGTAAACTATCAAAATTTGAAGAGAATTTTTTACTGCTACACTGCAGCCTCTGGACAGTTATCGACTATGACAAATCCTTTATATTCTTTAGCAGCAATGTTCAGAATCGACAAGCTTTAGTAATCAAAAATATATTCCAGCTCAACATTGTTTCAAGGCATGAAAAATATTTGGGTCTTCTATCTATGGTTGGGAAGAATAGAAACAGCTTCTTCAATGACATCAAGCTGAAGGTGGTTAGCAAAATCTCAAGTTGGCTGTACTAGTTTTTTTCTTATGGGGGAAAGGAAATTTTTATCAAAGTGGTAGCATAGACTGTTCCAGCATTCGCTATCAGTGTTTTTAAGATTCCAATAGGCATATGTGATGACATCTAGAGAACAATTGTTAACTTTTGGTAGGGATCCAAAACAGATAAAAAAAGCATCCATTGGTCAAGATGGAAAAGGCTGAGTTAGGTGAAGAGTAAAAAAGATTTGGCATTTAGAGAGCCCTCAAGCTTCAATCAGGCTTTGGTGGCAAAACAAGGATGGAGGATTTTACAATTTTCAGACTCTTTAGTGGCAAAAGTCTTACAGGCAAGGTATTTTAAGAACAAGGATTTTATGAACGTGAAATTTAGCTCTAATCCCTCTTTTATTTGAAAAAGCAATCTATGGGGAAGGCAAGTTGTTCAAAATGGCTCGAGATAGAGGATCAGGAATGGTCAAAATGTCCAGATTTATAAGGCAAATTAAATCCCGAGGCCACAGACTTTCAGACCTATCTCAAGACCAACTTTGCGTACAAACACTCTAGTTTCCGAGCTTATTAATGATGATAATCAGTGGAACGAAAGGTTGGTTTACAACCATTTTGATAAAAATAGATGCAAATAAGATAGTTAGCATTCCATTGCATAGAAGACTAATGCAAGATCAATTAATTTGGCATTATGAAAAGGGAGGCCAATTTACAGTCAAAAGTGGATACCAAATAACTATAAGAATGAAATTTCCCGCCATTCCAACAAGCTCAATGCCTGTAAAAAATCAATGGAACATTATTTGGACACTTGCATTGCTTGAGAGCAGCAAATAATCTTTTTCCTTTAACAGAAAACCTTGCGAAAAGAAAGGTAGTTCAGGAGCCTACTTGTCAAGTGTGTAGAACTGGTATGGGGAATGTTTATCATGCACTTGTGGTTTGAAAGGTTGCCAGGAAGATTTGGAAAATTACTCACTTTGCTGACGACCTTAGAGAAGTTGCCGATCAAGACATTTTAAGCTTATTGCACAGTATGACTAAAGTGAGAAGCGAGACTGATATTGAACTTTTGGTGGCTACTTTTTGGGTGATATGGAGTGCAAGCAATCACTTCTTATTTAAAGAAAAGAGGGTCAATCCTCAGGTGTGGGTAACTAAGGCAGAGGCTGTCATTGATGCTTATAAAATAACCCATGTTCCAACATTTGCTTCTAAAAGAAATCAGCAGAGCTTGGTGCAAAAGACATGGAATCCCCCTAAGAGAGGATATTTTAAAGTGAATGTAGATGCAGCCACCAATTCAAAGAAGCAAATCTCAAGTCTAGGAGCTGTCATCAGAGATGAAACTGGAAATGGTTTTGCAGTTGCAATTAAGTTTTCAACAAATCCACTTTGTCTTGATGCATTAGTTGTTTTCATGTTTCATTTACTTTAAAGAGTTCATCATCCAGTACACATATTCATCTTTTCCTTTTAAATTTGTGACTGTTTTCATATATTTTTACCATAAATGTCCAGATTATTATCTTATTTACTTCATTTTAAATGCCATATGGGATCAAGGGGAATCTTGACAAGAATTGTCCGAATGCTGCTGGTTATGTTCTACAAATGTTTTATCGCCTTAATAGTGACAAGCTATGATGTTATTTTCCTACCACTATAATATTGAAGTTCCTATACTTACTAAAAGCATTATCTGATCTCTTGTGCTTTCAATTTTCAAAGCGATCCATAGCTTAACTTTGAGCATGATTTGCTTAAACAACTCTGTTCTCTTGTAAAAATGTCGTTGCTGAAAAATGATAAAGAAGGCTATAAGATATGATGCTTGAAGAAATGTGAGGTCGTATATGCAGGACTTACAATTTAATTGTCTAATTGTAGTAAATCTGTGTCATTTCCCTCCCTTTTTTTGGGTTCCCTCATGCTGCTGTTTGTTATTAAAAACAGCACCCAAAAAATTGTAGTTGGTATGCTGCAAGACTTAGAGAAAATTTAGATGTGGTAGCTGGATTATACGTGGGAGAGTTAGTATTTTGTTAAAGATGAAGGATTGTCAAAGAGCTATATTACATTAAAGTATGATCATTTTTGTTGGTTGGTAGTGATTTTTGTTAAATTATGAAGAGTAATTGTGTGCATTTTAGTCTAACGTTTTTTTGGAAAGGAATTTTTTGAATGTGATGTAGTTTGTACAAAAGTAATTGTTAAAATATATTCAATAGAAAAATTACAATTAAAATGCCTATTTGATAAATTGTTTTAAAATATTGTAATTTGTTTAATGATGGTTATAGAAAAATCAGTCATCGTATTAATAACCATTATTATTTATGAAACCATCATTATATTTAAGCAACTATCATAACAAGCAATGAAAATGCACATAAGATGGTTGTTTTTATTGAAAATCATCATTGAAAATGTCAGTTTAATGATCTAAAAAGTGGTTAAAACACAATATAAGATGACCATTTCATTTTAACTCTCACTAAAAGGCCTATTTAATGATGGTCATTAATGAAAAAGTGTAAGGTAATAAATGACCTATCATAAAAAATTAATGAAACATATTATAAATGACTGTTGTTTAGTAAAATAACTTTCATCATAAATGCATATTTGTCGAAAAAGATAATTATCCTTTTTAATGTAGCGGCCTAACCGTCATTGTTAGGAGGAAGGCATTGAATCGACATTAAATAAAAGAGAATTTAGGTTTTACCCAACCTTATACATATCAAAACAACTTGTCTACCAAAATGACATCCCCAAAAGGACTTTGTCATACATGAATTCATATAAATGATTTGCCATACATATATTATTTTAGAAAACAACTTGTCATATACTAACCGAACCGACTTGTCATACACTCATACACAAAAATGACATGTCATACATGAATTTTTAAAAATAACCCTTCATACAGACATTCAATAGAAAACAACTAATGTATACAGATAAAACCAACTTGTCATATATTCAAATACAAAACCGATACGTCATACATTATTCATAAGAATGACTTCTCATATAGTTATCACATAGGGAAAATGGCTTGTGAAATACACACTAAACCAACTTGCCATACAAATTGAAACAATTTGTCATACTACATGCATATATAATTCTTACAAAATGACGTGTCATATATGTGACAAATAACCAACTTGTTATACATCCATATATAAAAATGATGTGTCTTACTTTTTATCAAAATGACTTGTCATATTTATTATCTAAAAATTCATCTTGTCATGCAGGAAAATTAGTTGCCAATATGACCTTTCATCTTAAAACAAAAATGAAGTGTCATACATATTGTATAAAACAATGTGTCATATGTATAGTATTACTTTTGAAAACGACACGTCATTAAATAAAAAATGACTTGCCATACATATAATATAAGTGACGTGTCATACTTTACTAACTAACATGTCAATTTATGTTCATTAGTTAAACCGATAAATCATACATGAATGCAGCAAAACAACGTGCCACACCATTCACTTGAATGACATGTCATGTTCTTTATTTTTATTAAAACGATTTGTCATACATATGATTTAGTAGAATGACGTGTTGTACATATGTTTATCAAAATAACTTGTCACACACACACACACACACACACACACACACACACACACACACACACACACACACACATACATACAGACATACATACATACATGCATACATATATATATAGATACATACATATATATATATATATATATCAATACAGCGCGCATACTTTACAGAACGATGTGTCATTTTGTTATGTATTTTGAAAAGCGACGTGTCGTATGACCAGTTGTTTATGAAAACAACTTGTCATGCATATATATCATTTATCTATGCAATGTGTTGTTCATTGATGTTATGTACAGTAACAACTTATCATACATTGTATTGATTAAAACAACTTGTCATGTATATATATTATTTATAAAAATAACATGTCATATGTTTGTCAAAATGATGTGTCATACATATATGACAGACATATATTCACGTATTTTAGGATCATGGTGGGATTTTCAAACATCCCGAATCTTTTTACTAACAACGAATCTTGAAAAATTTGATTTGTAAATTCAAATATTAAATTAGGATAAAGGTTGCCTTTACACTTGTAAAATTAGCTCTCTATGATCTTTTACACATGAAGAAAGAGTGGCTCGTCACTATAACAACTAATAAAAGTGTCAAATGAGAGGTTGAAAGGCACAAGGCAAGGCTTGTTGTAAAAGGTTATAGAAAAATGCTAGAATAGACTACAATGAGATATTTGGTCCCATATAACCCAACTAGAAACTAAGACTAATAATTTCTTTGGTGGCCTAAAACAAAAGGAAGATTTATCAAATGAATGTAAATTTTGCATTTCTTAATAGAGTCATTGAAGAAGGCTACATTGACAACCTTTGGGCTTATATAGTGAAGGGACACGAAGACAAGTCTTGTTAAAGAAAACAAGGGTATAGAATAGTAAGATCGATAAGTATTTTCAAGAAAATAGCTTCACCAACTGTCTTTATGGGAACACTCGATATATCAAAGTCAAAGATATAAAGACATTCTAATTGTATGCATGTACATGGATGATCTTATCTTTATTGGATGTAATCCAAGATTATTTAGAGAGTTTAAGGGTGTAATGGAAAAAGAATTTGAGATGACAAATGTTGAATTGATCGCATACTACTATTTAGGCATTAGCAACAAGAGGATGGTATCATCTCACAAGAAAATTATGCAAAAGAGATACTCAGAAAGTTCAAAATGAATGAGTGTAGGCTAATAAGCACACCAGCGGTATGCAGAGTCAAGATGTCAAAGCATAACAAAGAAGAAAGTATAGACCTAACATTTTCACTACTTAACTTGCATAAGGCCAAACATTCTCTATGTCATTGAACTAGTTAGTTGCTATATGGGGTCTCCGACTATCAATCATTTCAATGCCACAAAGAGAATCCTTCACAATTTTAAAGGTGCAATTGACTTTAGCTTGTTATACTCATTTTCTAATGACTATAAGCTCATCGGATATTGTGATAATGACTACGTAGAGGCATAGATGATCGAAAGAGTACCAATGGTTTCATATTCTTTGTAGGAAACACTACTTTTACTTGGATGTCGAAGAAGTAACCAATTGTTACACTCTCAACTTGTGAAGTTGAGTATGTAGCTCCACTTCTTATATTCACCATATTCAAGTTAGCTCATAAATTTGTTGAATGAGTTGAGGTTTCTACAAGAAGAACTTACCAAGATTTCTATCGACAACAAATCAAGAATAGCTCCAGTGAAGAATCGTGTCTTCCATAATTAAAGCAAACACATAAAGACTCACTATCATTACATAAGAGAGTGCAATCAAGTTGACCATGTGAAAGATCAAGTTTAAAAGGCGGCATTGAATATTAAACTTGATCCAAATAGAGCACAATTAGCCCCAATTCCTAGAAACTTCTAATAAACTTGTGTTAAAGCCGTAGGTAAAATTTGTGGTGGCAAGATTATTTGGTAAAATTTGTGCTGTTTGGATGGGTGAGTTTGGGTAGTTAAAATGTATGGTAGTTGAATTGTTTTATTGTGATAAGTTTATTTCATATATAAATGCTCCCTCTCTCTTTAGGTTGAAGTAAAATAAGTGTGTAATAAGCGTTGAGTTTTATGAGTAAAGAAGTTATTTGACTGTTAAAATCCTCCAATATGTACCTACCCCAAACTTGGTGATCAGATCTAGGCAAGATGAAGTTGGTTGAAAGAGACAATCACATTTTGATTTATGGCTTACCTGAATGCATTATTTTCAGGGACGAAAGAACAACTGTTTTATTTATTTATTTTTCAGAATCAGAATCAAAACTTGCGTGAAGCGTACGGTCTAAGAAAGTATTATAACATATTCGATCAAAGAATAGCTTCGAATAAGTGACTACCATTATGCAGCTGCAGACGCACATTCAATGATTGTACAATTAAAATTAGGGAATCCCACTTGGATGTTGCCTACTTATATATTATTAGGGACTCCCACTTGCATGTTGAATATATATATATATATATATATATACACACGCGTTTGTGTGTTTTCAAACTCCAGAAAAATCCTAGTATGATCGCGATCGAGTAACAAGTGAAGAATACTTGGCGTAACTACGAATGATATGGCTGTCGCTGCTTACATGAAGCTACAACCTGAAGTAGCTCCAAGTGTGCATGTGCTATGTGTTTATAAACATACTAGATTCATAAACACATAACATATAAATAAAATAACAAATGAAAGGAGTTTGTAATCATCCTGTTTAGCTTCAATTGTGTACTATGTGTTTATGAATCTAATATGTTTATACTAATTTTCTGCGCTTCTCATTGTAATTGCAATCTCGTCAATTTTAATGTTTATGATTACATATTTCAGTTTGTCATATTCCCTGCACTCTTTCAAATAATTTTGGTTAAGATGATCTGTATTTAACTTGCTTTTCCGAGGTAAGATTAATTTCGTCCTCCCATCTAAATTCTTTTTATTTTTCTTAAAATAAAGTTTTCCTTTTCTTAAAAGATTAAAATTAAATTAAACCCATTGGAGGGAGAGATTTAGATATATGGCAAGGCAATCTCCATCACTTTGAAAGAATTACAAATGCATATAATTAATCTCGTGTGGAAGAGACACGACAAATGCAACACAAGTGTCATCTAATGCATATTTCATTGCCTTTAATGATTGTTTCGTCTGTGCTCAGTTCGAAAAGTTTTGGACCAATTGGTTTCAGTTCTATTCAGTTCTTACCAAGAACAAAACCTTATAAGATAATGTCCATCCATGAAAAGTATGCTTTGAGATTTAGGATATGTTTGAAATTATTTTAAAATTTTAAAATGATTTTGAAAAGGTAAAAGTTAGTTTTAGTATTTTATTAGTTTTAATATTTTATAATTTTTTTAAAAATAACTTTTTATAAAATCATTCTCTTTTATAATTTTTGGTAAAAGCAGGAAAATATTAGTTTTTCAAAATCTAAATTTTAGAATTAATTTCACACATAGGGCAATACATTGTATATACTGAACTATCGATTATACCATATTGAGAGTATAAAAGTTTTTTTCTTGCTTTTTAATCTTTTAGATAACATAATTAAGAGCATAAAAGTTAAGTATATTTCTTTGCTTTTATTACATACATTGTACCTTTTGAAACCCAACACTCTCAACAAGATAGTTTACTAAAACAAACGGCTAACTGCTTTTTGTTGAACTGATTATTTATTAGTACAGTAAAAACATATTATTTTATTAGCGCAATAGCAATTTCAAACTATCCCCCGGAAGGTAAGCCAATTTTATCATAGCTATAGTTAAAAATTAAAATCACCTTTACTAATTTTCTCTTTCTAAATTTTAAAAGCTATTACCGATTTTTTTTTCCAGAATTTTTAAGGCGGCGATGAGCCGTTGGATCTGGCGAGGGAGCTCACTTATTGGCTTTTAAAAGAAAATGGTGGAAAAGAAAGATGGTTCCCAAAAAATTTATCATAACTGCAATCAGATAATTTCTATGTACTCCAAGATTTTCAAATTTCGGTTTCATTTTCGTAAGGACAGATGCAATTTTGGATTTTGGGATTCTATTGTGAATATTTCTTTTAGCCTCTACATTTATGGTTGGTTACTCCTTTCTATGTTTTCTATTCAATTTTGGGGGTTATAAATAAGCTCCGTTTGATGATGTTAAAGTCTTTGCTCCATTCGCTTCAAGTTGACTGCTAGGCTCACATTTTCTCCTTTTCTAAATTTTGCGAGGTTATGTAATCTATGGTAAGGATCGTGATATTCTTTCCCTCTTGATAACCCTTTCTCACTTGGCAAAGCTCCTAAGACTTATATTCTGTAACCAGCATCCTCTGACAGCAGTAGGATATATGAAAGTTAATCGTGATTGTTTAATCGAGGACACTTGGCTCCTGGTGGTGTTTTTGAGACCACAAAGTATACTTTTTAGGAGCTCTTGGTCTTTCTTATTAGGCATTATCACTGCCTACTTTGCTAAAATTATAGCAACTATAGTAGCTTTTGAATTTGTCATGACAACGGTTGGTATTGTCTTTGGCAGGAAAGCGACTGGATGTTAATCATTCATCTTTTTTCCATCCCTTCGCTTAATCCTCCCTAGTGTATTTGTAACTGTTGAATTGTTGTAACCTCCTCAACATTATAGAAAATTCAGATTCTCTCGTACCTTTCGAGAATCTAATTGTGTAGCTAACTGTTTAGCGAAGTTAGTTGGGTCTTGTTTGTGATTCTCTCACTTAGTGAGACACTCTACCTTTAAAGATTTTGCAATTACTTTCTCATGATAATAATGGGTTCCCAAATTATTATTGTGCATAGTTGCCTCTTTTGTTCTTCTTGCTTTTTTCTAGTTTCTCTTTTCTCTGCCTTTCAACAGATTATGAGGGTTAAGACTTACCATGTCCCCAAATAATTGTAGTTCCTTTCTTGTATTTTTTTTTAATAAACTGAGTCATTCAGCTCCCAAAAAAAATTGTCTAAACTTACATCTGCTCAAAGAAAAACAACTGACTTAGTTTTATGCTAACACAGCATCACATGCTTCATGCCACAAAAAGCTAAAACCATGCTCCAGATGATTGATTTGATCATTTTCAAAAACAATCACTACTACAAAATTGATCTTTAATTATGGTTTTAAAACACATAAAATAACAGTTTTAAAACCGTCATCTTAGGCCGCGTCATTAAAAGGAATATATTTTTTATGACGGTTTAAAAACCGTCATTAAATGTATACTTTTGATGACGGTTATTCTAGTAAACGATCATTATATGACATGGGTACATAAGCTTTAATGACGATTTTTTGTCCACAACCTTCATTAAATATACATTTATAATGACAGTTATTTTATTAAACAATCATTATTTGAGATATATACTAGAGTTTTAATGACGGTTTTAATGACGATTTTTTGTCCACAACCGTCATTAAATATACATTTATAATGACAGTTATTTTATTAAACAATCATTATTTGAGATATATACTAGAGTTTTAATGACGGTTTTTAGGAAAAAACCGTCATTACATGTTAATTTTTAATGACAGCTTTGTATTGGTCTTTGATGACTTTTTATATATGAACCGTCATCTTTTGCCTGAGTAAAAAGAAAAAAAAAATTAAAATTACTATGCTTCAATTGTTTTTTAAAATTAAAATTTACATAGTTGTTTTCACATTCTAAACTGTACAATTGAAGCCACATTTGCAAATTTCAATTTACATTACACATTGATATAATTATCATTTACATAAAAAGACTCAAATACATGCAAGCTTAATTATAACAGTTTAGTACTTAAATAACCTTGATCAAACTAACTCCTAATGGTGAAAAAATGTATTACACGAATTCTCAAATTAAAATCCAATATCATATAACTGTACAAACAAATATAAACTATAAAGAAAATAGAGACTATATTTTGTGCTTACATAAGGCAGTATTGGCACTTGGAACGTTTATACCTAGCCAGCAAGCTTGCCCTTCAGAAACTGAGTTCTTGTCTTGCAACTAGGCTTACCAATATGGTTCCTATTAAATCAATACTTATTGAAGCCCAAGTGTCAGGCATTTTATTTAGTTGGCTGCAAAGAACAGAAACAAAAAATTCAAATCAACGGTAAAGCTAAACAAATTAGCTTTTAAAGTAAAGAAAAAAAAGCAGAGCCTCAAAAAATCCCAAGTATCACCATTTTCACTCAATAGCTCAATCTCGATTTTATATTTACAGGCACTTTATTTAAGACATGAAACAAAAAAACTTCTTCATTTGTTGTGCACAAGAATAAATCTGAAATTCTGTCAATCTTACAAGGATAAGGAAGAGGGGGGGAAAAAACTCAATTACCATATTGTCATAAAACTTCAGTGCTATATTTAAGTTACTTGTTTTAGAGAGAGGATGGCACATATAGAAAATTTCCACAATCCCACATGCAACATTTCTCATAAATATGATAACTTGGTTTACTATAATATTGGATACCCAACAAAGACAAGTTGACAAAATTACATTAGGAACAGAGATCATGCTCATTTGTACAGCAATCACAATTTCAGTCATCAAGAAGAATACACAGTTTGATCAAGTAGCCACTGATAACATTTTCCTTTCACTTCCTAACAATTATCTTCAAAGTAGCACATGAATTCAGGCCACGCTAATTCTCCTATTTTCTAATGGAAGAGTATAGCGATCATGTTATTCTAATACTACTACCATGGAAAATAAAGAGAAAAGAAATAATCATAAAAATTTGATAGGCAGACAATCATAATCTAGA
This sequence comes from Luvunga scandens, assembly GCA_030449905.1. NCBI lineage: Eukaryota > Viridiplantae > Streptophyta > Magnoliopsida > Sapindales > Rutaceae > Luvunga > Luvunga scandens. The sequence goes on along the minus strand of JASUUG010001019.1, from coordinate 320,554 downwards.
TGCAAAACTAGTTCTTGTCAACAGGGGAAAAGTAAAATTCATCATATAAGGAAATCTCAAGCACAGAATAGTTAACAAATGAACATCAAAAATTCATTAAAATGCCTTCTACGATGGTAAAATCTCTTGCATTGAATACAAGAAGTTTGGGGTTCGATCATGCTCACATGGGTAAGGAGCAAATTGGGTTGCCATTAAGCTAAATAATAATGATAATAAAATTAAAAAAAATCAAAAAGAAGTGTAGCACTACAAACTTCTTTTTTCATCAAAATGCAGCCATTGGAATACACCCCAATTCAACATTTTGAATAAAACCGTACAAGTCCTAGGATCAATAGCCTGAAGAACAAAACAATGGATTAAATATCAAAATACAGTTAGCATCATAAATTAATCCACTGACAGCTTCAAAAAATATTTCTTCCCTAAATCCACTAATAGCTCAGATCAGTTCAAGTAATGGTGTATTAAAAAAGCACAATCAACAAAATTTAAAAAAAAAAAATCTGCTGCAAAACTTAAATTATAATCTATTAAATTAAAGTATTAATCACAACTCAAACAAATTTATTTAAGGAAAAAATTTAGAGTTGTTCATATGGCAGCCAGGAAAATTTAGAGAATTTGATTGAAAAAGACATTAATGCTTTATAAGTAAGAAGATCTTGAAATTAATTAAGCTACGCATGAAGAAAAATCTAATCAAATAGTCAAAGTCGGTCTAAAAAAGAGATTATGTGCAAACTGGCCAAACCCATGTAAGTTTGAAACTGATTAATAGTATCAAGATTCACCCAAAATGAATTTAATACATATATGATAATTAGGTAAATATATGACACATGCATGTTAATTTATACATGAATTTGAATAAATTAAACAAAAATAAGAGAAGAAATCAGCCATTACGATTTAGAATTTGCTAGGTAGTATCAGCTTTAATACCCAAAATAGAATGTGAAACAAATAGAGATTTTTTTTCCCAATAACAATCAGAACTTGAAACAGGCATGGCAAAAGAGACTAATTTCAATGACAAACTACCTAAATAAATAGAATTTTAATCCTTCATGCAAGTTAATTTAGAAACTACTTAACAGCATCAACATGCATGGCAATTTAAACAAGAATTTTGAAGAAAAGTAAAAGAATAAAGTGAACTGAGAAAGAAGGCTTACAAATTCAAAAAGCTGGGTACTTAATATTTTGAACTGAAATTGAATTCTCTCTCTTTAAAACCAAATCCTTCACCTAGCCTCTCTTGTCTTTCTCTTCTTTCTCCCTTTCCTCCCCTGTCACGTCTTGTTATGCTCTTGTTTCCTTTCTTCCTTTTTCCTTTCTGTTCTTTTTGAATCGGAACGCCGGTTTTTGATTCTTAAATAAATAAAGAAATGCTAAAATGTAAAGAGGTTCATGGGCTGGGCTTGTAACAAAAATTTTACGAACAATAGGATAAGCACGGGACAATTAAATAATTAATAATTTAAAATTCTTTTTTAAACAAATAATTAAACTCCACTTAGTGAAAATCAAGCTACACAACAAACAATCACCAAATCGATTATAAACGAAGAGAAACAAAAACAAATAAATCCAACGAGCAAATATTTCGAGGCAAATTAAGAGGAAATAATTGCAAAAATGGAGAAAGCAACTCACAGTGGTGAAACAATAACCCTGAATTCCAACTTTCAAAATACTATTGGCAACAAACTTACCAACATTTTCAAGATAGCACCCAGAAAATTTGAACTGATTTGACAGTGGAGGCAGTGCCACCACAATAACCTTGCGTCAGACGGTGAAAGAACACAGAGGCAGTGTCGGCAGAATCGACAGCAGCTGTTTTGCAGAAGTGAATCGGCTCAAGAATGGCAAAGACTGATAGCGGCGCCAGAACAAGGAAGCAAATCGGCTCAAGGATGGCTACACTCATCAGCGCCGGCGCACCTGACAGTGGGTTCGCGTTTGATGGCTTAGGCAGGGGTGTGTGTGACTGTGTGTGGGTGAGTGAGTCGTTATGATTGTAATTTGCGACAATTGAAGAAGAGAAGGAGTGAGTGGTTGGGGATTGCACGTTACCTTTGTTCCTTTTATGCTTTTTTAAAATGTAGTAAAAACAGTTCTTCCTATTCAATGACGATTCGTAGGTAACCGTCATTAACAATATTTTTGTGGCGGTGATTTTTTACAACGGTTTTGATAAAAAAACCGTCATTAAAAGTAATAATTTTATATTTAATGGCTGTTTATAAAAATAATCATTCTTAAAAATAATAGTTTAATATTTAATGACGTCATATAATATAAATGTCATTAAAAGTATTAACTTGATATTTAATGACAGTTATATAATAAAACCGTCATTATAAATATTAAATTTTCAATGACCATTTTTATAAATAGTCATTATTAAAAATAAAATTATATTTTAATGTGATAGTTAATGACAGTTATATAATAGAATCATCATTGTAAATATTAAATATTATGATTGTTCAAATAATAATGGTAATTAAATATTTTTAATAACGTTGTTAAAAAAAATCGTTATAACATATCGGTCATTGTTTTATATTTTTATAGTAGTGAATATTGTAAATATGAGAATACCCACTACGAACAATTTCATATTCAACTAAGTCATCCAAATCAAGTCCACCACATTCATCCTTGTAATTAGACCAATTCATGTCATCACTTGGTCAGCAGGGCGCCTGCTCCACCTCATCTGCCCATCCAGAGTCCTTGATTCCAAGCAGTTCTGACCATCTTCTTCAATATCGAAAAGTAATTCAAGCTCCATGGCCAAATCCCGACTTTTCTAGCAGCATATGTTGCCCATTAATCTCTCCTTCTGGAGATTGAATCACTCTATTTACCTGTTCGTCATTGTACTCTTCAGCATTTGATTCTCCGAACAAGGACATCAGAAGGGCAGCGTCGAATTTTGAGATTTCGACTCCCCAGTTCTCAGCTACCAAGGAAGCCATTTTGTGGACGTAGGATATAGAAGAAACTAAGTCTTATTTGAAGAAGAAAGCAAAAGAAATTAAGCAGGTAATGGGATTGAAAGTTTATCACCATGATTCAAGAATTGTTGGAGAATCAAATGTTGAAGTGTACAACGACGAGTATTGCCAGAATTGCTTGGCCTCCACGGCATTTCAAGGGGTAGCTAACATGGAGCTGGTGGCTTCCTCACCAAAAGTAATGGAGACTCCACGAGTTTGTCTTAAGTGGATCAATGTGGAGTTGAATTTGGATGACTTGGTTGATTATGAAAACAACAATGCTACTTTGAAAAGTAAATAAATAAATAAATTGAGTTATATAATTTTAAAAATTTATATTAAAAGAATAAAATGTTAGTTGTAGTTTTCTATAATTTATAACAACCTGAAATTTTGAAACAAGTCCAATAATTAAAATTGGCACTCAAATAATGAGATCACTAATATTACCAATAATTAAAAGGTGAATCTTCTAAACAAGACTTTGTGTTGGGTATTCTTTTTCTTTCATTTGTACTTGCGCTGCAATGCAAGTATAGCCGTGCTGCTTTAGGGTTTTTGTGGTGAGAAATAATATCTCTAGCTTGTTTCAAATGTTGGGATAATAAAACTTTTAGTGAAAACCATCACCTATAACTCAGGAATATTCATGTCATATCACCAAGAATCAATAATAAATTATACGGAAGCGTATCTGAATCAATAGCGCTTAATTGCTCTCTAAGGTTATGTGGTTGGTTTTCCAGATCTACATGTTTTCCTAGAGAATCTTTTAAGTTTCTTCACGCTCTCTTTTTGAAGATGGGATGTTAGAAAGAATGGAAAGAATTACGTGTGATCTGGGGACCATGACCACTTATATGGACAACTATTTCCTGTTGTCATTGAATATTCCTAATTCTGTCTATCATAGAAGTAGAATATTATTGGGTCTCTATACATTAAAAGCTTACATTCTATTAAATACATTAAAGCTCATAATACCGTAAACATTAATATATCACTTTTAATTAGACTTAACCTTATATGATAGTTCGCAACACATAATTATTCACATATAAGCCCAACGTTAGATTAAGGATCCAACAATGTTAGATTAAAAAATCCAACAATCTCCCACTTGAGCTATATGTGTAACCTCATAATTATGTTTTGTAAAAATAATCGTATAAGCTTAACCTTACTGTCATTACATAAATGTATTTATAACCAATCTGGTTCATCAATCACACCAACATAGGATCAAAACAATTTTCGTTACATCTATCGCAACTCGACCCTCAATGTCACTATGCTAATACAACTGAATGACATGGATCATGATGTGGATGTGTAGTATAGAAATTTCATGCAATGTGATCTTAACATGCCTATTTCCAACTAGTCCACCTTAAGCCTTATTGAGATCAAACCTTACTAAAATTAAAGTGTTAACAAACCAAAACTTTATTTATGCAGAAAATAATCTTAAATATCCAGAAACTGAAATAACTGAGAATGTCTATATTATAAAAGCATGTAAAATCACAAACTCCTACTAAAATTGAATATCCTTAAATAACATGACACCCATACGAGTAGTGTGCTTATGGAACATCTTGGGTGGCAGTCTCTTAGTAAGCGGATCCGCAATCATGGAGTATGTACCGATGTGCTCTATAGACAGCTGTCCACTCTAAACTCTTTCTTTAACAACTAGGAACTTGATGTCTATATATTTCAACTTTGTCGAGCTCCTATTATTATTAGAATATAGCACTGCTGACTTATTGTCACAATATAATTTGAGTGGTCTATCAACACCATCTACTATACGCTGCCATGTGATAAAATTCTGTAACCATATCCTATGATTGGATGCCTCATAACATGTTATGAACTCTGTTGCCATCGTGGAAAAGGCTATAAGAGATTGTTTAGCACTCTTCTAAGAAACAGCACCTCCAACTAACAGATAGATATAACCCAAAGTGGATTTCTTACTATCTTGGCATATAGCAAAATCGGAGTCAGTATACCCAATGATCTCAAGCTTATCCGATCTCCGATATGTGAGCATGTAGTCTTTTGTTCTCTGTAAGTATCGTAAGACCCGTTTGATTGCTTTCCAATGGTCTACTCCTGAATTACTTAGATATCTGCCCAACATCCCAATAATGTACGCTATATCTAGTCACGTACAAACCTAAGCATACATCAGGCTACCTATTGCTGACGCATAAGAAATTTTCTGCATTTCTTTCTTTTTAACATCATTCTTAGGGCATTGATTGAGACTAAATTTGTCTCCTTTAACCACAAGGGTATCACCTAGTTTATAATCTTGTATGCCATATCTCTTAAGAACTGTTTCGATACAGCTCTTTTGTGATAATCCCAGAATATCCTGAGAGCAATCTAGGTGTATCTGTATGCCAAATACAAAAGAGGCATCAACAAGATCTTTCATCTCAAAATTCTTAGTTAGAAATCTCTTGGTGTCATGCAATAAGCCTATATTGCTACTGGCAAGCAAAATGTCATCGACATATAAAACCAAAAAAATAAATTTACTCCCATAGAACTTATGGTATATACAATCATCGACCAAATTCATCTTAAAACCAAATGAGATGATCACTTGATAAAACTTGAAATATCATTGTCGAGATGATTGCTTGAGCCCATAGATGGATTTCTTAAGTTTGCAAACCATATTCTTTGGGTCTTCGACAAAATTTTCTAGCTGCACCATATAGATCATCTCATCAATGTTACCGTTGAAAAACGATGTCTTTACATCCATCTGATGTAACTTAAGATCGAAGTGTGCCACTAGTGCTATATAATCCCAAAAAAGTCTTTCGAAGAAAATGGAGAGAAAGTCTTTTTATAGTCGATGCCTTTTTTCTGCGTAAAGCACTTTACGACAAGACGCGCCTTGTACCTCTCCACATTGCCTTTTAAATCCCTTTTGGTCTTAAATATCCATTTGCAACCAATAGGTTTCACACCTTGTGTCAATGAGATAAGATTCCATACGTCATTGTCTTTCATAAACTTTATCTCCTCATTCATGGCATCAATCCACTTTTGAGAGTTACAACTTTCTATAGCTCAACGGAAATTGATTGGATCATCTTCCATCACGCTGATGTCTACCTCATGTTTTTGGAGAAATGCAATGTAGTCATCTGATAATGCACTTCTCTTTTCTCTATTGGTTCTCCTCAAAGGCATAGGTTCTTGAGATTGTAGAGATTGTTCTTCTAGAACAATTTCTTCTGTAGGGAATTCTCCAACATTGTCTTGATTTGTTTTGTCTTGAACAAAGTAAGGAATTAGACCCTGGTCAATGCCAATAACACCTATGGGAGTATCAACATATTCCTCTTTAAAGACAAAGTCCCTAACTGTATTTCCTTTCACAAACTCGACATCCTCAAAGAACCAAGCATTTCCCGACTCAAAAATCAACTTCATCATAGGATCATAAAACTTATAGCTTTTGGATCGTTATAAGTATCCAATAAAATAGCAACTCACCTTTCTTGAGTCCAGTTTCTTCTCATTAGGCTTATAAGGTCTTACCACAGCTGGACATCCCCAAACATGTAAGTGCTTTAGATAAGGCTTTTTACCCGTCTAAAACTCATAAGGGGTTTTGGTAATCGCTTTAGTTGGAACCCTATTAAAGATATACGCTACAGTCTTAAATGCTTCTCCCCAAAGTGATTCTGGTAAGGTAGAATGAGAAATTATACTACTCACCATATTCTTAAGCGCCCTATTTTGTCTTTCAGCAACATCATTCATAGTAGACGAACCCGGCATAGTGTACTGTGGGACGATGCCACATTCCTCTAGGAATTTAGTAAATGGCCCTAGATGTTGTTCACATGAACTATCATATTTACCATAATATTCACCACCACGGTCAGATCTAACGCTTTTGATTCTTTTGCCAAGTTGGTTCTCAACTTCAACTTTAAAGTTTTTGAACATATCCAAAGACTGAGTCTTTTCATGGAGGAGATATATGTAGCTATATCTAGAAAAATCATCTATGAACATCATAAAATATTGTTGACCATTCCAAGCAGGTGTAGGGAATAGCCTACAAATATCCGTATGTATAAGTTTTAAGGCATCCAAACTTCTATTGACTTCAAATCTCCTTTTATTGGCTTGTTTTCCCTTAATACAATTAACACAGATGTCAAAATTTATGAAATCTAAGGGGTTGAAAATTATGTCTGACACAAGTCTTTTTATTCTCTGTTTGGAGATATGACCCAATCTCTTGTGCCATAATACAGTCGAATTCTCATTGTTTAACTTTCTCTTTAAACCTCGTGTACTTAATTACAGGGATTCAGAAAATAAAGTAATTGTATCAAGCATATAAAATTATCATTACCTAATAAAGAACCAGAACCAACTAATTTTGAATCATGAAACAAACTAAATTTTCCATTTCCAAATGAACAAGAATAACCAAGTTTGTCCAAAGCAAAAATAGAAATCAAATTCTGCCTAAAAGACGGAACAACAAAAGTTTCATCAAGATCTAAATAAAATCTAGTCTTAAACAATAATATAAATTTTCCAATTGCTTCAACTTCATCTGTCTTGCCATCACCCATATATATGTATCTTTCACTATCACTGGATTTTTGGCAACTCAGGCAAACCTGCATAGACACACTGATGTGAGTGGTTGTACCAGAATCTATCTACCACGTATGTCTAGGTACCGAAGTTAAATTAACCTTAGAACAAACCAAACTGAAAAGCATACCTTTCTTAGCACTTTATGCGTAATAATTAGTGTAGTGCTTCTTCTTATGTCCTTCAGCCCCACAGAAGAAACAACCAGTACCTTCTGAATCACTTGGTTTCTTTGTTGTTTCTTTTGCGGTGCTGTGTCTGCAGCTTCCTTATCCTTCTTTCTTTTTTTACCCTTAGAGGTAGAGGCTAGGCGAGCACTTTCTGCCTTATCTTTCTTCAGCCTATCCTCTTCTTAAACATAGTGTGATATGAGCTCATTCAGAGACCAAGGCTCTTTTTGACAATTATAGCTCACTTTAAACTGGTTAAACTGTGTTGGTAAGGATATTAAAACCAAATGCACTAGCAAGTCCTCAGAGAGTTCAAGCTTAAGTGCTCTTAACTTAGAAGCAAGATTAGACATTTCCATGATATACTCCATAATATTGTCTTTATATATATATATCTAATTGAAATTAGGCTTGTCAAGAGTGTACCAATTTCAGTCTTTTCGTTCTTGACAAACCTCTGCTCAATCTGTGCAAGAAACGCCTTGGTTGTAGTTGCTTTCTTAGTCATTGAGTCCTTGAATGCTTATGGAATGGTCTTCTTCATGATCATGATACACATGCGATTTGATTTCTCATACCTTTTCATTTTCCTTTTATTATCAAGGGTACTCTCATCCGTAAGAGGTGGGGGAGAATCGACCCTTAACGCAAAATCAAGATCCATAACTGCGAGAACTATTAAGAGATTCTCGTGCCATGATTTAAAGTTAGAGCTATTTAGCATAGGAATTGAATTGATGTTGGCAGTAATATTAACAGTAGACATAACTGAATAGAGAACAACAAACAAAACAAGCTCATATTAGTTTTAAAACAAAAATAAATTCAAATAAAGGTAAACCCCATCTCAAGATACTGGACACTCCATTAGTATTCTACCTTTAGATAAAATATTAACTTGTAAGTGATATCTTAGTGTATTAATCAAACACTGATAATAAAAACATGTCAAACAATGAATCTTCCTTTAGACTGAATTATTGTTCACATGTAAAATTAAATAATCATCACATGTTTATTACCACAAGTGCATATATAATTCTATTAAATATGGACATTCCTTTGGGCCGATCGATATTTATAGAAATTACATATACAAAACCATTTGTATTCTAAAATAAATTAATTTCCACAAGAGAAGTCACTTTGTTGACATGTTGGTTCAATTAATTCATTTCAAAATACATATAAACATATCAATATTTAAATTTAAAATTGCATAAAAAATATCTAAAAATAAAAAATAAAAAAAAATTTGGGTCAAACTTCGGTTAACGATCAAAGTCAACAGTCAAATCGATCAACCATTGACTATTGATCGGTTCAGGACTGAACGGTTCGGGTGACCCAAACCAGATCCTGAACCAACCCACAAAATTAAACCAATATTTTTTTTTGTTTAATGGGTTAAACCTTTTTAATGGATTAAACATCATCTTTAATATCAATGGAATAAATTATAAGCCCAATCTATTAGGCCCAAGACTAGATTTCATTAAGCCCAAATAAATATAGGGTTTCAATGAAAAATTCTTAACTTGTCCTGCCAAAAAGATATTTTAGAAAATCTTAGGGATCTTTATGACATTTTACATGAAAAACTCTAAAATCCTTTTCTTTTTCTTCTTCTCTTCACACTGCAGCCATGCCCCACTTCTCCTTGCTTATGCAGCGGCCATGGCTGCAACTTTAACAAATGCGCCGTGGCCACTTGGTTGCTGGTGAGGCCAATGGCCACGCCTTGTCCATCTCCATTTTTTATTTAATTCTTTGTTCCTTTATTCTTTTTTTTTTTTAATTATTTCTTCATGTTTCTTAGGCCACCACTTTAATCCGGATCAGCCGCGGCTTACTGCCTTTTCCCACTGCTGACGGTGGCTAGGCTGCCGCCGGCTTTAAACTAAATCTTTTTTTTTCTTGAATTATAAATTTTCTAAATATTATTTTCTGTATTTCAGAATCTTGAATCCAAGAAAAAATAAATAAATAAATTTGTTCTCAAATTCAATGATACTAGATTTAAAAACACCAAAAAATATTTATTCCTTAATATGTTCTCAAATTCAATAATTTTAATAATTTCGTATTATTAAATTCAAAAACACTAAAGATTCAATCATAAATAAAAAATAAATTTGATTTTCAATGATTCAACATGAATTGGCTCTAATACCACTTGTTGGGACAATAAAACTTTTGGTGAAAACCATCACCTATAACCAGGAATATTCATGTCATATTACCAAGAATCAATAATAAATTATGTGGAAGCGTACCTGAATACATAACGCTTAATTCCTTTGTAAGGTTGTGTGGTTGACCTTCTAGATCTACATGTTCTCCTAGAGAATCCTTTAAGTTTCTCCACGCTCTCTTTCTGAAGATGAGATGTCAGAAAGAATGGAAAGAATTACATGTGACCTAGGTACCGTGACTACTTATATAGACAATTGTTTCCTGTTGTCACTGAATATTCCTAATTCTGCCCATCATAGAATTAGAATATTATTGGGTCTCTACACATTAAAGGCTCACATCCTATTAAATACATTAAAGCCTATAATACCATAGACCTTAATAGATAATTTTTAATTAGGCTTAATTTTATATGACAGTCCGCAACACATAATTATTAACATATAAGCCCAACGTTGGATTAAGGATACAACAATGTTGGATTAAAAAATCAAACATCAAATACATCCAAAACCACAGTTACTGCTTTTAATTTCGTCAGCGAATGATGGCGATGGGAATGATAAAGAAGCTCATGCTCGTGAATCCTAGAATTGGTCTTATTGGTTCTTTTTATTCTTCTTCACTCACTGATTTTGATAACCTATCAACTTTTGTTTTGAAAAGAAATACTTTGTCTTCCTCGTTCAAAATCTGTCAATTCCAAATTATTAGTGAATAAAATATGACTAGCTTAAATTGAGGTTATTACTTGTAATTTTAAATAGATAATATCTATTTTTTAGGTGATAAGATAAACTATGCCGGAGATTAAGTGGTTTGATGAGGACAGATGTAGCTTAACGAAGTATTGATACCTGTTACACTCAAAATCATCTACCAAAAGGGCAAGGTTATGAGAGGAATGGGGGGTCAGGATAGAGAAGAGTAGAGCAAAAAGAAAAAACAAATGAAAGCAAGTGCAAGCAAAGGGAACAGAACAAGAAATTAAATGAACAAAGCAAGAAACAAGCCAAGCAATAAAGAAGCTAAAGGAGCCAGGGCAGCATATAACTCAAAGAAGCCAAGAGGTCTTTAAAGCAAAAACGAAGCCTAAGAAAAAAAGAAAAAAGAAAAAAGAAAAAAAAGGAAGCCAAAAGAGAAGATAAAAAGACAAGGAGAGAAACAAATCTAGCAAGCTCAATTTTGTATAACAAGCTTCATCAATAACACATTCTTTGACAAGCTTAATCAAGCCACACAATTTTACATCACAACAGAAATAAAAGCTAAATCTGATGGTCCTGACTTGATCTATGATGACGAATATGGGTATGATACTGAAGTTCATGCTTCTTTCATATAGTTGTTCGTATTCGACCTCTTGTCATTTTGGAATCATTCGTTATATAAAAAAACCATGCCAAAGTTCATAAATCCTATGATGCAAAATACAGATCAGGTAACCTTACTAAGAAGGAAGTAATTGATTTGTTTGATTCTATAATGATTCTTTTGAGACCTGTCATTGTATCTGTAACACACAATTATGGCTTAAGCCACAAAATAAAGCCACACATTGCTTATTAAATTGAAAACAGCCAGCTGCTAGCTTTATTAAGGTCACATGCATGCTTCGCTTATATGTTTCTCTTGCTTGGTTGAATCGATGTATTCATATATATGTTCAAAACTAAGAGCTAATTGAATAGTTGATTCATTTACAACTGAAGCGAAGCAAAGAAGAAAATTAAAAGAAAGAAAATGAGTAAAAGAAAAAAAATGAGAAAAGAAAGAAGAAAAGTGAAGAAATGGAGAAATTACTGAAAAAAGAGGAGAGAAGGTTACAGAAAATAGAATTGGACTGTGAGAATTATATCCATTGAATTAATGGGCAAAAGATTTATGAAGTTTGAGCAAGTATATTATAGTTTTCAACTTTTCATGATATGTATCAGTTTTCATAGTTAATTTTTGAACTATGTGTTTAAGAAAATCCGCATTTCTAAGAATCAATAGGAACACCAACAAAATAGTAATTGAACTAGGATTTGTAGTGGATTACTAGCATTATTATTATTTATTCTGTATTTATGTTTGATAGCATGGTTTGGTAACATATTTGTGATTATGTTTAAGGATATGTAGATGTTATATGATTGACTGAGTTATGAAATGTAATTGCTAGTCATTATATGTGTACCCTTCATGGTAGGTAATCTACACATGCATATTAAGAGTTAGATTACTTTACCAGTATGTTGAAATTATTTCTATAGGTTATAAGAGGTTATTTTTTCCCAGCTTTGCTTGCACGATGATGATTCTCAGTAAATATGGCATTTTTTTTTCCCTATGTACTCTTTAGTGCAGTTTGTCATGTATGCTTTGTATGATTTTATGTTTGCTGAAGTATTTTGATCAATGTAAAGTTAACTCATATGATTATGTATAAACATTAGTTTATTTTCTTTATCTAAAAATTATATTAACTCATTGAGTCACAAAATTTACTATTATCTTATTTACCCTACTTCTCCCAATTTTCTGTTAGGATTTCATGTGATTCAGTTTTTTGATCAATTGAGGTTAAGTTACGATGCGCACTACTACATAATCGGCATTTTGAATACGTCTATATTCATATGTATATTTTTAATATGTATGTATATATAGTTGGATGTAAAACATGCACATTTTGAATATGTTTTTATACGAGTCATGAAGTCTCATTATACATAATTATTGGAGGCCTATTGCAGGTCGTATCAGTACCAACCAACATTCGGCGGTTTCTTTCTCTTCTTGCTATGCAAGAACATTATGATACTATTTTTCTACTTTATAAGAGATTTATTTCAACTAGATTAAGACCAAACGTAGGTACTTTAAACATTTTGCTTCATTGCTTTACTAATTTGCGTAGGGTTTCTGATGGTTTTGTGGTTTTTGGGAGCTTCTTTACCATGGGATTCCCCTAAATGCTGAGACTTTATATGTTTTGATTAAAGGTTCATGCATAGAGCGAAAGTTTTCAGAAGCTTGCATTCTGTTCAACAAAATGGTTGATTTTCATAAATGCAAGTCGGCTGATAGGTGACGAAGTGGAATTTGTAAAGAAGACAAAGATAGAGAGAGCAAGTCTCTGAAATAAAAGTTTATAGAATAATTGAGTTTGAAAAATCCTTAAAACAATGACAAGACTTCTATATTTATAATAGAGGAAACACACTTTCCTAGGTTAACTAAATTACAATTATAATAGAAATAGAAGACATTTTCCCTAAGTTAACTTAAAATGGGAAACTAAGGTGGCGTTTGTTTTTTAACTTAATAACTTATAGTGACTTAACTTAATTAATTAAGTTAATTAGATGTGTTTATTTTTATAACTTAATAGGACTTTTCAGATAATTTTGACTTAATAAAAGAAGTCAATTTTTTTAGCTTTTTGCTGAATAGAAGAATCTGAATTAAGTCAATTAATTTCTAATGTCAAAAATATCCCTATTTTATAATTTATTTTTCATATATATTCCAAAACTCACCCATAAACGTTTATCTTACATAATCTCATCTTTATATAAGACAACTTTGAGATGAAATAACAAATCAACTATTTCAATCATTTTGTTAGTTTTTTTTCTTATATTATGTACTATTATTGAGAATTAGTGATAAAATTTAAAATTTATGGTATTTTATATATTATAATTCTAAAATCATAATGTATTCACTTGAATATAGTTTTACTTATAAATATTAAAATATTATGGTATTTAGTGTATTATTTATTTGACATTTAAATTTAATAAGGGTACAAATGTAAAAATATATATTTTCAGATTTTTAGGTTTAAAAAACAAACAACTTAATACTTATTTTTAGAGATTCAGATAAAAAAAACAAACACATTATTCAAATTCAGACATTCATATCTATTCAGAATTCAGATTAATTCAGATCTATTCAGATTTCAGACGGAAAAACAAACGCCACCTAAATCACAATTATACTAGAAATAAAAGATATTTTCATACTTAAATTGACTCCAATTAAAATAGAAAGTCTTAAAAGAATAAAGTACCATAATTGACTCTAATTAAAATAAAAAGTCCTAAAATAATAAAATTCTAAAATCTTAAAATTCTTAAATAACTTCTTACGTCAATAGGCCAGTGATTTCATATGACACTTTGATCAAAGGATACGGTCAGATAGGCAATGTAACTCGTGCTCTTCAGTTGCATGAAGACATTGTCAATGGCAATGATCATTAGGCATTGATTCAAAGTTTGATACTAGTTCTTATGGTTGTATCATCAATGGTCTTTCTAAAGACAACCTTGTACTCAAGGCGGAAGAAATTATTTTCTGAAATAAAAAGGAAAGGATTCTTCCACATGGGATTAACTATCCGTCTTTAATTTTTTGGCATTGCAAATATGGGCATCTGTGAAAAAAATAATAACCAGGATGCTTGAAATCAACAAATCGTGATCTGCCTTTTACTAAGAAATATTATATATATATATATATATACACACACATACAAGATTGTGCCTAGAGTTTAGGCCAAGATTCTAGCTAACAAAAAAGGAAGAATGAATTTCTAATGGCTAGTCAATTTAAGACAATTATTCTTGCTTGTAAAGAAGATTTTAAGCATTGATATCAATATTTGATTGTGCTGCTTGATCCTTAGATATAGCTTTACTTGATTGACTTTTCTTGGATATTGTATTGTATGTTGTTCGAAGATTTTCTTCGATCTGCACAGAGCCGAACAGCTATTTTTGAAAATGGAGAGGAATCGTTTGGTTCGGATTTGGCTGTTTATAAGCTTCTAACTAACGGGCTCTGTAAAGAAGGGTGTGTGGACAAGGCAAAAGGAACTGTTTTTTAGAATTAAAGAGTGACCCGTTTTGTGAACCAAGTTTTGTTGTTACAGCTGTTTAATTCATAGGTTTTACTTCATTGCCCATTTGGATGAAGTTAAAGGCTTGTGCATTGATATGATTGTGATATAAGAGTGTTTTCAGATTTATTCCAAGAGATAAGTACAACCCAAGATTATGACTCCACTTATTTAAATTGACTGTATTTTTCTAGAGGTAATTAAATTATGTATTATATATTATTAGAAAGATAAATGTGTTTAGTTTTTAAATAATTTTACGAAATCAAATTCGAACTTCTCTTCTTAAAGATATTTAAGATTTTGTCAATAGAGGTTACACCTGCTAGGAATTCTGCACAAGGTCAAGAGTTCTAAATTTACTAGCATTAATGCATCAATATTTAATTAACAAACTTTATATCACTAGAAAGCTTTGTGAGTCAGGAGTTTAATAAATTTTACAATGTTTGATTTGGAGATTTCTACATCTAGATATGATTTTAAATGAGTGTTGACTACTTAGATTTGCTGTTAAAACTGACTTTAAAGTGAAATCGTATTTTGTTTTGTTCTCTTCCACCTCATTGCAGTTAAGACCTTTAATTCAAGTTTGATTTGAGTTCTAAAATGATAAAGATTTAATCCTAAACTTGGTGGGATGTTTCAAGTTGTCTATATAAAGGTATTAGGTTGTAACTTCAGTAGTAGTTGGTGATTATGATAGTGTAACTTAAAAGAGTGTTTTTTTTAGAGTTCCTTTGGATTCTTGAGAGCGGTGAGTTGAAAAGTCTTGTATCTCTTATAGGACATCATTGAGTGGTGAATGTCTATATCCCTTTATAATTCTCTTGACTGGTGAGCTTTGATGAGTTAGAAAGTTTTGTATCTGTTGTAGGATATTAATAATTGGTTAATTTTCTATATGCTATTATAATCTCTTTTTTTTTGCATAATATTAAATTTTGGTTTATAATTAGGTCAGTGTCACATTGATAAAGGTGTACAATTCGATGTGGTATGATTTAATGCCATAATAGATGAACTTTGCAAGAGTGAAAAGATTGATGAAGCAAATGAATTGTAGGGACTTATGTTAGAAATTTATACGTCTGCATCTTGATACTACATTAATTAGAAGGGGTGTGGACCTGATGTTATTAGCTACAGCATTATGATCAACAATATTGCAATAAGGAGAACGTAGAGGATGACATGAGTCTGTACACAGAAATTGTTTCTGAAAGAATTAAACCCGATGTTCCTACTTATACCTCCTTGTTAACTGGCCTCTTTCAGGCAAGTAGGGTTAGAGATACACGTAAATTGTTTAATGGGATGAAAGTTAACAAGGTGTGCTTGATTCATTTACATATAATGTCATGATCAATGAGCTTTGCAAAGAAGGCGAATTAGCAAATGTAAATGAGCAATAAGCAATTTTTCCATCAACTGACGAAAGGTCAAGGAAGAGCAGGCCAGCCATTGGGAAGATGAAAGATGGTTGCACGAAATTAATCACACTCAATCCAAATTTTTTATCTCAACGACTTTAAATATTTAAAACAATATATATTTTGTAAATTATTTTAAATATTTAATATAATTTTCAATATTATTAATTTTGTCAAACACATTTTTTAATGTTAAAATAATTTTATTGAATATGTATTATTTTGTTACAACGGCCTCTTAACGAAGAGCTAAGAAGAAATTAAACGGGGTAAGCTACCCCATACCTATCATGAATAAGTATAGGCTTTACACTTTCGGGAGGACTCAGAAACGTATAGAGACCCAATGGGAGAGTAATAGCAAGGTTAGGCATGTGGTCTGCAGCATAGTTAGCCTCACGGTATACATGACTAATGAGAATATGCCAATCACACTGGATCAGCTCTTTGATGGACCCGATGAGTGGATAAAATTCATTGTTTAACTGACAAGAGCTGGCAACCATCTAAGAAACACATAAGCTATCCACCTCCACTTGAAGCCACCGTATGTCTGATTGCCAAGCAGTGTTTAGTCCCTGGTATAGACCCCATAGCTCTGCCATCGTCACTGAGCATGAGCCAATATTCATGCCAAACCCCTTGATCCACCTACCATTGTAGTCCCAAATTAACCCACCAGTCGAGGACATCCCTGACTGCATACAAGCCCCGCCAGTGTTCAGCTTAAACCATGGCCACTCTGGGGCAGACCACCCAACCGAATTTTCAAATTTCCAGCCACTAGTCAACTAAGGAGAGTTAAACAAGTTTTGAATCTCAACAGCTCTGCACAAGACGTCATTATAGAGGTCGGTTCTAGCCAATTTAAAATGCTTGATAATAAACTGATTCCTCCAAAACCATAATCTCCAAATTGCTACCCCAAAGAAACAGTTCCATTTGAAACCATTATGAAAAGCCCATTGACAATCAAGGTTTGCACATAACCAATCTCGTAAGCTTGACTTGTAAAATTCCTACTGATGGGTCCCAGGAATAACAAAGTTCCAGAAGCCTTTAGCAGCCATGCAATCTCTAAGCACATGCAAAGTGTCTTCCATAGAAGCACCACATCGATCACACTCACAATTATTAGAAACATGCCACCGTAATAATTCCTTTTTCGTTTTCAGCGGTCCATGGAGCACCAGCCACATAAAAATTTGAATGTTATGGGGTCCCTGCCAATGCCACACCAGGTTCCAGATTCGGTCTGCCTCTTGGTAATAGTGGAAACTAATGGAGTGGTAGGCGAACTTAACAGTAAAATCACCATTTCTAAAGTTTGCCTAATAAAAAAAGATCCTGGCCACGCTAAGCAATGGGGGGAGCACAGGAGGCTATTCGGAGAATGATATTGTTAGGGAGAAATTGTTCAAATAGGTCCCAACTCTAGTTTCTATTACTGTCAATGAAGTCAACCACACGACCAGAAATAATATTGTCAGGAATTGGGCACAGTGCTTCTGAAAGCAGCGGTTTATCCTTTAACACCCAGTGGTCCAACCAAAATCAGACTTTAGTGCCATCTCCTATATTCCAGGCAACTCCTGAGAGAGTGTCAGTCCAGACCTTCTTAATCGATCGCCACAAGTAGGAGTTCTTTCTGCATGGCAGTTCAGTAGGAAGGTCAGAAAAATCCACCCCATATTTAGTTGTTAACACTTGAGACCAAAGACTAGAACGGAATGAGATAATGCCCCACCCCACCTTTATGATCAGAGCCTTGTTCATCCTATCCAGATTTTTGAAACCTGAACCACCATTAATTTTAGGCTGGTAAATAGTACTCTAGCTGACCATACTTAATCTTTGAGAAGTGGCAGCACCACTCCATATGAACCTTTTGCATGCTTGATCTATCTTCAACTTACCCCAGCGGCCAAGTTGGTTGTTTGCATGGCATAAAGAGGGATGGCTTGTAAAACTGACTAAGCTAGCGTAATTCGGCCAGTAAAGGATAAATACGAAGCAGTCCTGACAGAGAGCCTTCTCTCTATTTTATCAATAATTTCTTGATAAGTACGCTTAGATACCCGAGAGTGGAGCAGCGACATACCTAGATATTTACCCAGATACTAAGTAATAGTAAAGCCAAGTATTCTCCCAATACGGTTTCTCTCCATTTCCCTAATATTCTTAGAAAAGAATACTTTGGTTTTGGTCCTACTAACCTTTGCCTCAGAGCTATTGCAAAATGTCTCAAAGACTTCGTTAATCACCCTAGCTTGTCCCGGTGCCGCCTCAGCAAGTAACAACAGATCATCAGCAAAAAACAAGTGAGTTGGCGGGGTACCATTTCGAGACAATCTAATCGGCCTCCAATCTCCTGTATTAAAATTACTACCTTGCAAATTCCATGACTTAGTCGCTCAATGCATAAGACAAAGCTATACCGTAAAATAGGGTCCCCTTGTCTAATCCCCCTCGAAGGGGTAAATTCCTCCATAACCTTCCCATTCCAAAGGATATTCATTTTGGCTGAAGTGATGCAGCACATGATTAGATGGATCATATTCATGGGAATTCCAGTTTCCGTCAGTGTCTCAAAAATGAAACTCCAGCTAAGTCGATCATAAGCTTTCTCAAGATCAACTTTAATTGCCATGAATCAACGCTTACTAGTTTTCCTGCGCATAAAGTGAATAACCTCCTGAGCAATAACGATATTCTCAATAATATATCTACTCGGAACAAAACTTTTTTGGTGAGGGCCAATAAGCTAAGGTAGCAACAGTTGCAGTCAATTTGCTATTATCTTCGTAATATTTTTGTAGGCAACCGTACAGAGACTGATAGGGCGATACATTTTTAAAGATGTTGGGTTTTCGTTCTTAGCAATTAGAACTAGGAGAGTTGTGTTTATCTCCTCAGGGACTCTGCCACTGCTAAAAATGTCATTAATAAATCTGCAAAAAGGACTAATAGTATCCCATTGAGATTGATAAAAATTACATGAAGACCATCGGTGCCTTGGGCTTTTAGAGGTTTCATGCCAAAAATAGTGTTACAGATTTCTGTACTAACCACCTGCCCTTGCAGCAATTGTAGTACATACTCGTCAGAAGCTGGGAAAATATTGGTAATAGGATACGGCTTGAAGTCACTAGACTCTTTAGTATATAAAGCCTCATAAAATTGACCCACATGCCTTTTGATTTCCTCATTCCCAAAAAGCCATTGTCCATCATCATTCTGGATAGCATCAATTTTGTTTCTTTGTCTACGGGCAAGAGTTTTTTTTATGAAAGTATGCAGTGTTCCGGTTACCATGCAACAGCCAGTCCTGTCAAAATTTTTAACGCCAGAGGATTTCTTCTTGAGTAAAAACTTCTTGAAGCTCTCGTTTAAGTCTGCTCTCAAGTCGAGTTAGCCCCTCTGAATGGTAATCCTCTAAAAGCTTTTAGGATACCTCCCAGGCGAGCTAGCAGCCTGCGTTTACTCTGGAAAATATTCCCAAAATGCTCCTTATTCCATGTTGAAACTTCATCAATAAACTGGCAGACTGCGTGGGGGTAAGGCATTTGATTATTCCAGGAACCTGCCACAAAATTTTTAAAAGAAGTATCAGTGAGCCATGCTGCTAGAAAACGGAAAGGTCTGTTACCCGGCTGTGGCGAATTTCGGCAGGTGTAACACTGTACTATCAAATTTCTGGAACCAATCTTCATTATAGACCACTCTGTCAAGGCATTTAAACAAAGTGCCTTTAGATCAAGTAAAACACGGCCCATTAAAAGGTAAGCCGTAAACCTTGTTTGCATGGAACCATCTACTGAATAAACCACAGATGCCTGAACTTTGAAGAGAGCCCCCTTTTTTTTTTAAGCAAAAAGAATGGAATTAAAGTCCCCTCCCACGATCCAAGGCCCCTTCACCCTTCCAGCTAGATACCCCAAATTATCCCACAATTGCTTTCGAAAGCAGGGAATAGGACTTGCGTAGAACGCTATGATCCAAGATAAGAGGTTATCATCCTCGGATACCTTAAAGTGGATGAATTGTTTATGATTAAAAATGATTTCCACCATAAAAATAGCTTTCCACAAAATCCATATGTCTCCCAAAAAATCGCTTCTTTAATTCAAACCTTGGCAATGATTGTTGAGAAAGGCAAATTCCTAAGTCAACCAGTGCCTAATCCTAAAGGAGTGCATGAAGCAAGTACTAGTTCACCTCAGCAACATGGGAAGGTCAAAGCCATCATGACCTTGCGAAAAGGAAAAAAAGTCGACAACAAAGTGGAGATTTTGGTGATAAAAACAACTCAAATTGTATTGGTAAATGCAGAAGACTCATCATTAGAGGAGAAAGAAGAAACCAACCCATGAGAATACGTTCTCAAAGCTCTATTTTCCCAAAGGTTAGCTAAAGCAAAGAAGGAAAAATCCACAAGTGAGGTTTTTTAAATTTTTAAATAGGTAAGTGTTAAGATTCCTTTGCTAAATGCTATAAAACAAGTGTCATCTTATGCCAAGTTTCTTAAAGACCTTTGTATTAAAAAAAGAAACATTTATCTTCAAAAGAAGGTATTTTTAACAGAAAACATTAGCTCTATACTCCAACATAAAATTCCTCTAAAATACAAATGCCCAAGCTCTCCCATTATCTCATGTAGTATAGGGAACCACACAATTGAGAATGCTTTATTGGACTTAGGAGCTAGTGTAAATCTGTTGCATTACTCAGTATTTGTAAAACTTAGATTAAGAGAATTACACCCAACTCCAGTGGTGTTACAGTTTACAAATCGGTTCATGAAAAAACCTCGTGGTATTGTGGAGGACGTGCTTATACAGGTAGATAAGTTTTATTTTCCTGTTGATTTCATTATAATTGACACTCAACTAGTCCAGCATTCAAGGAAGCACATTCCCATTATCTTAGAATGACCTTTTTTGGCAACTGTCGATGCTCACATTCAATGCAAGACTAGAAATATGCAGTTGTCCTTTGGCAATGTGACGATGGAACTAAATATCTTCAACATTGTCAAACAACCTCACAATGCAAATGATAGAATTGTTGATGTGGATTGAATAGAAGAATTAGTTGATAATACTTTTCTTTCAAACCTTAGTAATGACCCTTTACAAACATGTTTCACTCACTTTGGTTTGGATTTTGATATTGACAGATCAGTAGATGAGGTTAACGCCATATTTGATTCAGCACCATCCATGGACATTAACAAATGGAAGTTAAAAGTTGAACAATTAGCACTATCAAAGAAGAAATTAAGTCCATCATCAGAATCACAACCAAAACTCGAGCTCAAACCATTACCCGACACTTTGGAATATGCATTTTTGGGAGAAGAAAGCACTCTGTCAGTAATCATTTCATCATCCTTAAATGACGAATAAAAAGGTAAGTTGTTTGAAGTTTTAAAAGTGCACAAAGGAGCATTAGGATAGACCATAGCCGACATAAAAGGTATAAACCCAATGGATTGTATTCATCTTGATGAAAATGTTAAACCTACTAGGGAAATGCAACGTCGGTTGAACCCTAACATGAAAGAAGTTGTTAGAACTGAAGTTCTTAAACTATTAGATACAGGTATCATTTACCCCATTTGTGATATTTCATGGGTCAGTCCTATGCAAGTTGTCCCCAAAAGGTCAGGAATCACAATTGTTACCAATGTTGAAAATGAATTAATACCCACTAGAGTAACTACAAGATGGCGTGTATGTATTGATTATAGAAAGTTGAATTCTGTCACACGTGAAGACCATTTTCTTTTACCATTTATCGATCAAATGCTTGATAGATTAATAAGTCATGTATTTTATAGCTTTCTAGATGGCTACTTAGGATATAATCAAATTTCTATAGCACCAAAAGATCAAGAGAAAACCACTTTCACTTGCCCTTTTGGTACTTTTGTATATAGAAGAATGCCATTTGGATTATGTAATGCACCAACTACATTTTAATGTTGCATGTTAAGCATTTTTTCTGATATGGTTGAACGATTCCTTGAAGTCTTTATGGATGACAGTCTTTATGGATGACAGTCTTTATGGATGACATTTCTGCTTTTAGTGATTCATTCGATCAATATTTACATCATCTAACACTAATTTTGTAGAGATTCATAGAGAAGAATTTGGTTTTAAATTGGGAGAAGTGTCATTTCATAGTAAAACAAAGTATTGTTCTCAGTTATATCATTTCGAGCAAAGGTATTAAGGTTGATAAAGCCAAGGTAGATCTCATTTCCAATCTTCCTCCACCTAAAACAGTTAGAGAAGTAAGATCTTTCCTTGAGCTTGCAGGTTTTTATAGACGTTTTATTAAAGATTTTAGCAAAGTTTCTAAACCCTTATGCAATTTACTTGCTAAGGATGTATCTTTTATCTTTAATGATTCATGTCTTGTGGCATTTGAGAAACTAAAGCAGTTGTTGAGATCATCACCTATAATTCAACCTCCAAACTAGAACTTACCATTTGAGCTCGTGTGTGATGCATCTGATTATGCAGTAGGAGCAGTATTAAGACAAAGAGTTGATCGAATTCCCCATGTCATTTACTATGCTGGTATGACATTGAATGATGAACAGTTGAACTATTTAACCACTGAAAAAGAAATGCTAGTAGTAGTGTTTGCATTAGAGAAATTTTGATTTTATCTCATTGGTTGTAAAATAATTATTTTCACAGATCATGCTGCTCTTAAATATCTTCTCACAAAGAAAGATACAAAAGCTAGACTAATTCGTTGGGTGTTACTTTTGCAGGAATTTGACTTTGAAATCAAAGATAAGAAAGGCACAGAAAATGTTATGGCAGACTATCTCTCTCGTCTTAATTTTGATACAATTACAAAACCATTACCATTAAATGAATCATTTACAGATAAACAATTGATGAGTGTGGAAATATTACCATGGTATGCTGATATAGTTAATTATCTTGTTACGGGTCAACTTCCAGAGCATTAGACTAAATAGGATAAAGCCAAATTTTTTGTGGAAATAAAGAATTTCTTTTGGGATGACCCTTATCTGTTCAAGTATTATGCAGATCAAATTGTCAGACGATGTGTTCTAGAAAGTGAATTTCAAAATATCATTTTATTCTGCCATGAACAAGCTTGTGGATGCTATTTCAGCGCTAAGAAAACAACTACTAAAATTTTACAATGCGGTTTCTATTGGCCAACTATATTTCGAGATGCTTACATTTTTTGCTCTTTGTGATAGGTGTCAACGAATGGGGAGCATTATGCTAAGGAACATGATGCCACTAAACCCAATTTTAGTGGTTGAGATTTTTTATGTATGGGGTATCGACTTCATGGGACCTTTTTCCCTTTTGTTGGCCACCAATACATATTGGTCGCTTTTGACTACGTATCGAAATGGGTAAGAGCAGTTCTATGTAGAACGAATGATCACAAGGTAGTGATCGGATTTTTTGAAAAGCAACATTGTTTCACACTTTAAATTCCCTCGAGCAATAATCAGTGATGGTAGAGCCCACTTTTGTAACAAATCATTCAAAGCTCTTTTGACAAAGTATTTCATTACTCACAAAGTGGCGACCACATATCATCCGTAAACCAATGGCGAAGTTGAGATCTCCAATCAAGAAATAAAGTACATATTAGAAAAGACGGTGAGACCAGACATAAAAGATTGGTCATTAAGACTGGATGATGCATTATGGGCATATAGAACGGCTTTTAAGACCCCGATTGGGATGTCACCCTATAGGCTAGTATATGGAAAAGCTTGCCACCTACTTGTGGAACTCAAGCATCGTGCATATTGGGCCATTAAGAAATTCAACTTTAACATGCAGCAAGCTAGCTCAGAAAGAAGATTACCGCTGGCAGAACTTGAAGAAATTCGTAATGATGCATACGAAAATACCAAGATTTACAAGCAGCGAATGAAAGTCTTTCATGACAAGCAAATTATGAGAAAATCTTTCACCCCAGGTCAGAAAGTACTTTTATTTAATTCTTGCTTGCACCTATTCCCAGGTAAGTTACGCTCTTGATAGACTAGTCCCTTTATAGTCCACACTATTTTTCCACATGAAGTAATTGAAATTAAGGATCCAAAGAACAGTATAACTTTTAAAGTTAATGGTCAAAGATTAAAACCATATCTAAAGTACCAATCACATGAAAAGGACACTGAAATCGATTTAAGTAACCCGCCAAACTTAAATTGAGATTTTTTTTCTTTTTTCTTTCTTCTTTTCAGTGATTTAAATTTTTGTGAAAGTGTGTTTACTTAATCATTCAATTTTCTTTTATTGCTTTTAATCATGTGTACCTCAACTA
The DNA here is from genome assembly GCA_030449905.1 of Luvunga scandens. Classification (NCBI taxonomy): domain Eukaryota; kingdom Viridiplantae; phylum Streptophyta; class Magnoliopsida; order Sapindales; family Rutaceae; genus Luvunga; species Luvunga scandens. The sequence goes on along the minus strand of JASUUG010001019.1, from coordinate 295,845 downwards.
GGTAGATCCTTTTGAACCTTCTTAGACAACTTCAACGTGTACAATATTATCTGAGAAGCCAGATACGATTTTGTAAAACATATCGTATTTGGGAGCTACAACCTTCAGAGTTGGTATCCCACGTTGAAAATCTAGAAAGACAACTCAAGGAAATTGAGGGAGGTATCAACGACACCCAAATAGAACTTGAGGTAAATTCAATAAGAGGACGATTGTGAAATTATTATTTTTATTTTCTTTTATTTTCTTCTTTGTCTTCTTTTGTTTGTTACCCCAATTAAGTGGCGGATAACGGTACTCCGTGACAATCAAAGTCGATTACTTCATTTTCCTATAATAACTGATATTCTGAGAATAAGGTATGGACAGAAACGCGCTTCTAGCAAAGCTTTACAAGCGATTTCCTTAACTTCCTCAGAATGCCCTCTTTATAATTTATAAGGCTCGGTCCAAACGCATATAATTTCTTATGAGAAATAACGTCTCTGCTGACATCCGTTGGTTAATGAAAGCCAAAGTACGTTTAGCAGGTGAGTTACCTCCCAAATTTATTGCATACATACCTGGTTGTGGTAAAGGAAATTACTCAAGAAAACGAAGAGCTCAAAAACTTTATGTTGATTGTCATAAGTGCGCCAAGATGAAATGTAATAAAAATCCTTGTTCTTTAGGACTGATGTCTGATAACAGGGAAGATAAGATTCAATTCATTAGGGATGGCTTGAATAAAGAGTCATTGGATGATGTCCTTTTGTCTTTTGAAACACATCCTAGTGGATACGTATAAAGAGTAATTCTCCAATTATAGCCATTATTTCAAAAAGAGCGTGTCCAATATAGTCTTGGGAATCTGACTATAAATAACCCCGTTTGCCAATTTATAAGAAAATTGGATGGGAAGCCTATCCTCGACCTATAGAGGGTGTTCAAGCCATTTCTAGACGTAAAACTAGAGAAAGATGTGAGTTATAATCACAACTACCTGTAAATATCCTTTTACTATTGTTTTATTTTACTGTTGTTTTATTTCACTGTTGTTTTATTTCACTATTGTTTTATCAATTGCATTCTTGTCTTTAATACTTGTTTTCTTTTTCTTTTTTCCTTTTCGACTCTCGAGCCATGTGCATTACGCGTTAATTGACATAGACATGCTAACTTATATACAACTGTAAACCATTGTCACCAAGATCCTTGATATATGATCCTTTTCTTTTAGACTCACAAATTATTTTTTAGAAGCATCTCAATGGCAGCTACTCTCAATAAATAATTCAAGAACATTTGTATGCTCTCTGGATTTAACTATGGCAAACATAAAGAGTTCGTTGAAGCAGCCATAAATCTTGGTCGAAGCATAGTAAAAAGAAATTTACATTTGGTATATGGAGGAGGTGACTAAGGGTTATCAAAACTGGTCTCAGAAGCTGCTTATCTCAGAGGGAGATAAGTGTTAGGCATCATCCCAGGAAGCCTAAAACCATTGGGCTGTTCATCTGACTCACCAACTGGAGAAGAGTTAGTCGTCTCAGGTATGCAAGAAAGAATAACTGAAATATTAAATCATGCTGATGCTTTTATTTTCCTACTATGAGATCTTGCAACTCTAGAGGCACTAATCACATTAGCATCTTGGGCCCATCTGAACATTCATCAAAAACCCATCGATTTGTTAAATGTCAATAACTTTTATGATGGTTTTATCTTATTTCTTAACCATGCAATAAAAAACTATTTCATCCCTTTCACAGCGAAAAAAATTTTTATTTGTGCTCATACTACCAACGAATTACTTGATCTGTTACAAGCTTATAGACCAGAGCCAGATCCCAAGATCCTTGTGTTAGAATGACCAACTAATGATGGTAACAGTATCCGTAGTAAGAAATGCAAATTAGATTTAACTCTTCGCTTGTAAATATTTTCTCAGTGATGCAACATCCAGGTGATGTCTTCTAAACCTTATTTTATTTTCAACATTGAGGACGATGTTTCGTTCTAATTAAGAGGAGAGAATAGTTGACAATTGTGAAATATCTCAATCTTGGTGTAGTTTTTACTAATTTTTGTTGTAAAAACTAACTGTGGCTAAATTTTTAAATCGAAGATGGCTGAATATGGAGTGTAGTAACTCTAGAAACGCATATTCTTTAAAAAAAATTAAAAAAAAAACTTTGACAGTCATTTTAAGTGTGATCTTTCTAACTTCTTTTACCAATTAATTTTTCTATTTCATTTTAACCGTTTTACATGCATAATTTTCATGACTAGAATAGGTTTGGGGGTAGATTTAATAGATATATATTGTGTGATCTTTTCACATTAGATGCATGATAACTTTCAAATTTTTGTGTTTGTATTATCTTTGGTCTTGAGTTATATTACACCATGTTTGTTACTCTATATGTTGATGTTGGAGACAAATATAAGTTGCTTGAAAGAATGTGCATTTTATAATAAATTCCAAGTGAATTTTTGAGCCTGTCATTTTTCTTGGAGAGTAACCTTTTTTTTCCCATTCTTCATTCAGCTTAACAGTTTATTGTTTTATACATTATCTCTATATTTTCTAGGAGTTAACATTTTAAAAAAAAAGGAAAAAAGAAAAAAAAAGGAAAAAAAAATATGTGTTGCCACATCTAAAGGTCCATTTAACTAGTAGATATGAAATATTATTTAGAACCCTAAAAGATGACATAAATGCCATCTTTGGTCCGTTTGAGCCTTTCCAACCAACCATATTAATAAGTATCCGTAGTTAACCCCTTTGACCCTTAAAAAAAAAAGATTTTTTTTTCTTTGGTAACCTATTATCTTGTCTCACTCCAATGTGGATTATCACCTTGTATTTTGTATTTACGAAAAAGGTGCTATAAAAAAAACAAAAAAAAATATGTATATAAATAAATAAATAAAAGAAGAGAAAAAAAAAGAAAAAAAAGAAAAGAAAATTTAAGTGAAAAGCACCTAATGATCTCCAAAGTCCTCTATTTTTCAAACATATATTTTTTTCTTCCTATTATCCCTTCTTTGTTAACCACGTCTCTAGCCTACGTTATGTCATAATAAATGTCCTTGATTTTAGGGAACTATAGTTTGAAAAAGAAACTAATTATATGGGCTGAAAAGATGTGGTAGTGCATATTAAAAAAAAAAAAGAATGATGAATACATTGGTTTAATTAGCATTTTTGTTTGAATTAAAATCGTATTAATTCTAAGTAGAGGGCATATTTCTGTCATCTTGGTGAGAGTGTGTGATATTACTTCTTTACTATTTTCTTTCAATTTACCATTCACTGGAGTGATTATTTTTTTGTTTAATTTCTTTGTGAGAGTATCATTACTACCGGTGAGATTTTCGGATTTGACATGTCATTCTTGAAAGTGACTCTATTACTGCATTGTGACAAAGTTTTCTAGACTGATTCATATGGAGATTTGATGTGGGGATAATATTTCTTTAGATTGAAGATAATACTTATACTTTTATTTGATTGTTATCATTAATCTGATTGAATAAATACGACTGTTTTAAAAAAAATAATTATTTTGGTTTGAATTTTGTTTTCCCTTAATTTGCTAGGGACTAGCAACAAGCTGGTTGGAGAGTGTGTTGAGTACTAGAAAGTGTGTATTTATAATGGAGAAAATCATCATTTTACACTCCAAATCTCACTAACATCCTTACTTTTATGTTTTTAAGTCCCTTGTGATTTAATTATGTATGTTTTATTTTAATTAAGTATTTTATGTATTCTAGGGGACATCATGGTCATTTTACAATGAACAAGAGATCAGATAGAAAAACAGACAACAATTGTGAGCTTAGCACAATCGAAAACCTTAAAAAGAGCCTAAAAAGATAAATGATACTGTTCACATATACAATATTGTTAATATATACGTTACTGTTCACGACACAATTCATGACACTGTTCACATATACTATACGATGACGTGGCACTATATGATGTGGTAGCATTTGATTGGACGAATGATGTGGCATTGACCGCTTATGTGGCATTGACTGATGATGTGGTGTTGACTGATGACGTGTCACGATCCTATTGGACTAAAATGCTAATGTGGCGTTGATCGGTGACTTGACAGTATGTTAGTAGACAAAAAACCGTGCGTATAGTACATGTATATACACGAAATGACAGCCCTGATGATGTTTTCCATCCAATAAGAACTTGCCATGTGGCGTAATCCTAAGTATTTAAATTGTTTTAATCCGATGGCCATGATTTACTCATTGTATCTATAAAAATGGGTCCTCCTAATTTGACACCCCTAAATCCATTTTTGAGCTACATTTTCTGTAATGTCATCTCCATCTTGTATTTTCTACGTATTTTAATAAAATTTCAATTTTATCCCTAGTTCAATTATAAGTAGCTAATTTTCTTTCAAGCTTGGGTTGAAGGTGAAGTCTCAACATGCTCCATGAGCTTAATTTGGTAAATTTACTTTTTCTTTCCCTCTAATTTATGTGAATGTTTTGACTTTTTGTAGATAAATAGTAATAATTGTGTCTAGATATCAGCTGGTATAACCGTCTCCCTAAGCAAGGTTATTACTATTTGGCACAGGAAGCACTTAGCACCATATCTATTAGAGTGAGGTTCATGAGGAGTGGAAAATCCCACATCATGATTTAATTGGTACTAATAATGAATGTTAAGCCGATAGTGCATGTTACGTACAGATCCGGAGATCCAAGCACTTCATTTTAATAGTTTATTCCAGCCGCTTTAATTTAAATTAATAGATAGCCTACGTCATTTTCATTATAAATCCAATCACCCACTTAGAAAATTAATTCTACAAGCAATTAAAATCCACCACCTCGTGGGATCGACACTTGTCACCATTGATCTATTCTACAATAGATTCGTGCGCTTGCGAGTTTAACAAAATTTGCACAACACAAGGACCCTGAGTTAGAACAAACTCTACATCCCCCTCAAATTTGAAACGAATGAGATAATAATCATTCTCGAGATCAATTACAGAGAAACCTTAGGTCGAGCTCTAAATTGTTTCCAAACGGTTACATAGTGCTCGATATCCTATATGGCGACCTAAAAGCTTGACCACCACTGAGTGCTGCCATGGTTTCATTAGTTGAGCATGGACTTTTTGAGAAAAGGAAATGGAGTGAATATTATTTGTGCACTTAATAGCCACATCCTCGTGTTCAACTATCAAATAGTCACCACTGCCAAAAAAGTCCTCTTCATCCACCCTTTGTGATGCCATCAGTTTATCTCGAAAGGAGAAAGGCATAGGATTATCACCATCATCCCCTTGAGCCTTAAATTTTGCTTTCTGCGTAGAACGGTCATCGGCCAGAGGCAGAGTAGGGTTTTTCTCTAAGTTATCTATTTGCTAATTGCCAAGTTTAGGGTTACTGTATTATTTTGTTTTTTTTAATACAAATGAGTAATGATTTTTTGCCATTTTGGAAAGTTTCTCGTTCCTTGCAGTAGACAAAAAGGAAATTTCCTATACCCTTCTTCCTCTAAATCTCTCTTTTAATTAATGGAACTAATTCTATTTCTTAGGTATCTTTTTTTAATATAATATATGACTGCCTAGGCCTAGTCAAATAAATTTCAAGCAATTTTATTTGGTGGACAGAGAATTAAAAATTTAATTTGGGTACTGCTAACCCTTCTACCTTTGTCGATAACAACAACAACAACAACAACAACAACAACAACAACAACAACAACAACAATAATAATAATAATTATTATTATTATTATTATTATTATTATTATTATTATTATTATTACGGGATATTATCTAACAACCTCCTTTTTTTTTGGACTTTTTCAAAAATACATAATTCTTTCATTTTTTGGCTGAATTCCACCTGAAGTTACATTTTTTGGCACTTTTCCACTTCCATCTATTGACCGTTAAAATTTCATTAGTTTTCTTAACAAAATGAAGATTTTACTCCCAAATTAATATTGTAGGATAAAATTATAATTTTACATTTGGAGGGCAAAATTATCATTTTATTAAAAAAAACTAATAGAATCTTAACGGTCAACAAACGAAAGTGGAAAAGTACAAAGAAATATAACTTCAAGTGGAATTTAGCTAAAAAATTAAAGAATTGTGTATTTTTTAAAAAGTTCAAAAAAAGAGATGGTTGGTGGATAATTTCCCTTATTATTATTAATATTATATAATTGAAATATTAGGTGTATATGGGCACATTATACATTAGTATTATGCTTCCTTGTGTTCCTTTTATGATTGACATAGTGTCATGATGTATATTTTTAATCAATAATTGAAATATTAGGTTCTTAGGAACACATTATTCAAGGGTCTACCAGTCACGGGGAAGTTTCCCTATTGCTATATATGTGCTTATGACATGTGCTCGGATCTTGTTATGTTGTGTATATAAAGAGACCCTACTTCTCTTCATGATTCGTTTGTGGTCTATTTTCTTCGACCTTATTCTTCTAAGGAATTAAATGGCTTCCATGATAGCTGGAAATTGGGACACTGCCCTTGTCATATGATTGTTGGAAGAACCAAATGCTGAAGAGTACAACGACGAACAATTAAATAGAGTGATTCAATCTTTAGAAGCAGAGATTAATTATCTAAATCGGTTTCCACAAGACCATGATTTAACCGTGGAGCCAGAGATTTTTGCTGGCCACGACGAACATGGACAGAATTGCTTGGCCTCCATGCAATTTCGATGGGCAGGTAGCATGGAGCCGTCGGTTTCCTCACCAAGAAATGAAGACATGAATTGGTCTTATATGGATCAATCTGGACTTGATTTCGACGACTTGGTTGAGTATGAAAATGTTAGCGGTGATTATTCTGAAATTTATAATGTTGTTCCTTCGGAGGAACAAACTGGTTCCAGTTCTTTGTGACATGAAAATAATTAAAAGTTTAAAAACTAGGTGTACTATTAAAAATAATCGGTATAGAATTGGAGAGCGAAGTGAATTAAAGTTGATGATAAATATTTAATTGCCTTTTAATGCCACCATTTTTTCCTCTATTTTTCCTCAATCTTGTTCTAATTAATATCTCGCTTGGTACTTCCAAATTCTGATCATGTGTTGTTTGTCACATCAATTAAGAATGATTTATAAATTAAAAATATATGCCTGAAGTAACATTTAACTTTACTTTACAGCTAACTTTTGAGAATAATTTAAAGCTAGCCTCCGACAATAGTTAAGTCTGTTGAATTTTATATGATATTAAAAAACTCTCGCGCTCGTAAGCCAATCTCAAATTCGACCCATCAAAAAGCAATTGTTAGTTTTGGATGGAACGTCCTATCAATTAAGATTTTCCAGAACTGTTAAATTATTTTTGAAGTAGGACCTATTATTAAAGAGAAATGATAAGAAATAATGAAATGCAGACCATGATGATTTTACAAAAATAAAAGCGTAACTCTCATATATTATCATTCATATAAATGGAATCACAAATCAAATCTAATTGAGCAGAGTAATAAACATTAGCTGCCAACTAAAAGCTAGTGTTTATAAAAGAATCTTCAGTTAATATGCTTTTTAAATTAAGCAAAAACACACTGGTTTTAAACATATTCTTTTACAAGTACTCTCATTTTTTTTAATGTGGATACGCTATAAAGTCATGTAATTTAATAACATTAAAATTTGACTTTATTAAACCGCAAGATTTGAAAGCGTGTCCGCATGAACAAAATAAAAATATCCGCACCAGAAAAAAACTATATGTGTGTGTAATCATTTTTAGGTACAAGGCCCTCATTTTTTTAATGCAAATAAATTATTAAGTTTAGTGGTTTAATAGCATTTTGCACTGACTCTATTAAACTACGCCACTTAACAGTGTATCCACAAAAAAAGATATATAAGGGAATCCGTACTAAAAAATGACTATATATTTATATATGTATGTATATCAGCAACTCTATGTACTTAGTTATTGGCTTTTACAGCATTCCATTATGGAGAAAACTGGAAATGTTTGAAAACGAAGGTTGCTAAAACTTTATAATAAGTCACATAACTACAATCAAACGATTCTAATATCCTCCGAGGATTCACATTTATCATGTATATATATTAATTTACATGTAGTTATATTCTGATACAGCATCACATGTTTCGCGCCATAAAGAGCTGAAACCATGTTCCTGATCAGTGTCCGAAACAATACTATAAATCTGAGAATAACCATCACTAACAATTTCATATTCAACAAATTCATTCAAATCGAGTCCACCACATTGATCCATATTAAAACAATTCAAGGCATAACTCGGTGAGCAAGGCAGCTGCTCCATATCAAACTCCATTGATCCCAAGTAATTTTGACCATCTTCTTCATAGGAAAGCAGTAATTCAGGCTCCATAGCCAAATCTTGACCTTGTAGCATATGTTGCTCATAATTAATCTCTGCTTCTAGGGATTGAATCACTTTATTTACTTGTTCGTCGTTGTACTCTTCACCACTTGATTCTTCCAACAAGAACATCAGAAGGGCAGGGTCGAATTTTGAGATTTCGACTCCATTAGAGTAATTGCTGATGCATGCCCAATTTTCGGCAGCCATATTATAGGATATATGGAAGAAACTAATTCTTTTCTGAAGAAATTAAGCAAAGACACGAAAGTTTGATGCAATGACTCCTCGAGAGAAATAAGGGCTCTCCTTATATGGGCAATAACATGGGTTACAATGTGTGGCCAAGAGTGCAACTTCAGCTGTTGTGGTAGACCCCTTTTGAGTCATGTGCTCATGTGCACCTAATGTTTAAATAAATCAATAAAAATATACATGATGAAATTATGTCAAGAAGATACGGAACACATAAAAAACAAGGTACATATTTTAAAGGACCCCCCTAAGTTACGTTTGCGGTAACTTACGGTTGGTTGTCTTTTTCTTAATTTGTTTGGTTATACAATTTCATTCAAGCCTCTTATGTTCTGTTTTATTTGTAATTTTTTATAAATATTATAAAAAATTTTAAAATTTATTTATAAATATTTAAAATATCAAATTTGTTCATATAATTTTTAAATTCTGAAAAATCTTCTATTTAATTAAAAAATATAATTATTATTAATGGGTTATAATTATAATTATAATAATATAATTTTATTATTATTATTATTATTATTAACAACAACAACAAAAGATATTATAATTAATTAATATATTAATAATAATTGATAATAATTTTTTAGTTAAATTTTTAACAATTATAATTATTATTATTAATTAATTTTTGAATAATAATAATAATCACAATAATTAAAATACAAAATAATAATCTAAATATACTTATCTTTAATTAATACATTAACAATAATTATTGTTGTTAACAATAATAATCTAAATATATTATTATTATTATTCTTATTATTATTATTATTATTATTATTATTAACAACAACAATAAAAGGTATTATAATTAATTAATACATTAAAAATAATTAATAATAATAATGATGAATTATTATTAATAACTATTTAGATTATTATTATTAAAAAATTAATTAATATATTCATAATAATTTTTTAGCTAAATTGTTAACAATAATAATAATTATTATTATTAATTAATTTTTGAATAATAATAATAATCACAATAATTAAAATATAAAATAATAATCTAAATATACTTATCTTCAAATATAATCCATTTGAATTTGATTTTGATACAACACTTCAAATCCAATCCATAATAGGACAATAATTAATAATAGTTTTTTAGTTAAATTATTAACAATAATAATTATTTTTATTTATTTATTTATTTAGGGGTTTGAAACAGAGAATGAGGCCGTGGAAATGGAGAAAAAGAAGGGAAGTCGTTCAAAAGGAGATGATGACAACAAATTGGGTATTGTTGATGAGGTGTCAATGGGTTTGATGACTTGGGGTTTACAGAGTAAGAGTGATCTTAATGGGAAAATAGAGGGTGTGGATTTGGAGATGGGTTTATAATTAATTAATACATTAACAATAATTAATAATAATTTTTTAGTTAAATTATTAACAATAATTATTACTATTAGTTATTAATAATAATTATTATTATTAATAATAAAATAATTATTTATAATAATGATTGTTAACTAAAAAATAATTATCAATTATTATTAATGTATTAATTAATTATAATACCTTTTATTGTTGTTGTTAATAATAATAATAATAATAAAATTATATTATTATAATTATAATTATAACCCATTAATAATAATTATATTTTTTAATTAAATAAAATATTTTTCAGAATTTAAAAATTATATGAACAAATTTGATATTTTAAGTATTTATGAATAAATTTTAAAATTTTTTATAATATTTATAAAAAAATTACAAATAAAGCAGAGAATAAGGGGCCTGAATGAAATTGTATAACAAAACAAAGGGTGGGGATATTTCCACCCCATTATTTGTGTAAACCCACCCCATTTCTAAAAAATATTTATAATAAATGCACATTATTTTTGATAAATACAAATCAACATCAATATGTGTATAATTAATCAATTAAATCATTCTTATATTGTTTTACTTAGTTTTTTCACTATGAAGATTGTTTTAATATGAGTTTTATTTAATTATGTAATCATTATTGCATAAAATTACTTAACCCTCAAGATAATGTGTTTTTGAATACAAGTATTAATTTTGTGATGATAATAATTTTCAATATTTTACGTGTAAATGATATAAATTTAATAATAATAATTTACATGAGTATTGACTCACAAAAATATAATGTTTGTTAATGGTTAATAATCATGCTAATAAAGTAGAATTGACCATTTTGAAGCAATGAATTTTGTATAAAATAAAATATGTTGAAGTTAAAGTAATTTTTTTATACTTTTACATTTTGAGGATAAAATAGTCAATTTAAATTTAAAATGAAGAATCTTAGTAATAAACATAAAAAAAAAAGTCAAAAAAATAAATTAAAATTTAAGAAAGTTTTAATTGATTAATTCCTTAGAATTCTTCTTTAGTTAAAATTTTTAAAAGTAATGTGAAAATTTTATAATTATTTTCTAGAAGTGGGGTGGATTTACATAATTTGTGGGGTGGAAATATCACCACCCCAAAATAAATTAAGAAAAAAATAACCGACCGTAAGTTACCGCAAACGTAACTTAGGAGGGTCCTATTTTAAAACATAATTTAGGATTTTCACCAGCAAAAGAGAGATAGGACGCATAGAAATGACGTTTCCAGGTTGGCAAATTCTGGGGTTTGTATGATTCGTTCAAGCAATTAATAATTTTTGTTAGGTGTTTTGATTCGCTATCTTTCGAAGAGATCATCTCCCTTGATCAGTTAATGATATAATAATCTTTATTAATAAGTCCCTAATTATACATTATAACTAAAAATTATTCTTTACATACTGCTCGCAGAAATTAAAATTTTGATTGGTAATTATTGTAAAAGAAATTATATATAATTAAATATTAACCGTATACTGCTAAAAAATACGGTGACAAAATATTAGGAAAAGTACTCAGTATTGCTCAATCAGTCAATCCAACATTAAATCTAAGTGACTTGGTACGAGCAATCAACAGACACATCGGATTACACGTTGCCACCACAAATGTGTCGAGTGGGATTGAGATCTCAAATTTTCTGAAAGAATGGTCATGAAAATGAACACACAAGCACAGCCATGTGACGTGTCCCGTAAACAGCAAAATCTTCTCGCAAGTGGCGGCTGCACATACGCATTTTGTATATAATATACTTTTGAAAGCAACTCAATGAAACAACAACCCAATTTGGTTATATACTATAAAACTGGAAACATGGTTAGTGCATGCATCATGGATGCTGCCGAAAGTTAGCCGCCCGTACCGACAGTGGAAAGTTAAATAATTAAGAAGCAACGCATGCATGATTGATTGATCACGAATAGCTTTGCCAACTATATTGTATAATATTGTTGATCCACTAAAACTAAAATGATGGGGGAAAAATATCCTCTGGTGCATGTTAAATTTCCACTAAAAAAATGTTTGAAAAAATATTACTTCAGCTGAAGCATCCGAGTGTCCTTGAGAAAACCAGTTTTTAATACCTAATTATATGAAAAATTGCATTCAAGCCCAGCTCTAAAGGCCTTAAGTGAAATTTTTTTATGAGACTTTCTTACATTAAGTAACTTTAGTTTTCAAAGAAAAATAAAAGAGCTCAAGCTTTTTTAATTATATCTTGAATATAAATAATCAACAAGATAGTAAGAAATTAAAAAAAAATGTCATCAAGAATATATCTTTTTGACTTCTTTTAGAACTATTGTTTCAATAAACTAATCTTTTTTTTTTCACTTCAAAAGTGATCCAATAATGTAAAAATTGTATTTATAAAGAAAAGAAATTTTATAATATTACATAATTAAGATTTTTTTTAATAGATTAAGAATTTAATTTTTTACTTAAAAAACTAATAATAAATTAATGGTTATACAATACTATTAATTATAGCTTTTTAACATTAAACTTATCAAATATAAAACCTATATAAAAATTTTTATTTATAGGATAATTATTAATTAAAAAAAGGCCTAAAAAATAGGCATTCCCTTGATAAGTAATTTAAAAAATATATTAATTTGAGCATATTAAGAAAATTAAAAAAAGAAAAAAAGGGTCTCCCTAACATATAGCGCGCGATTACAATGGGTCTTTCTAATATATGCAGCCCTAGGTAATCGCCTAATTCACCTGTGTTTAAAGAGGTAATGAGCATTTTTTATTTTATTTATTTTTTGAAAAAGAAAGAAAGATGAACGAAGTTCAAATATAATTTTTAATCTCTTATTCTTCTTTCAAGATTCGTGTTGATGCAAAAATTTGATGACCTTGAATCTACAAAACGTTTCTCTTTTGGCCCAGTCTCTTACACCTTCAGAACAGTTTTGCTTTACTCTTGCACAAACCAAGCAATCCAACTGGATCACAACCAGGCTAGCACGTATACCTGTAGCCACGACTTACAGTTGGAGGGCGTCAAATATTTTTCTGACGAAAATCCTTTAACGCTCAAGTCAATATTCAGGTTGTTTCTTTTTGGAAAAACTCATATCACCGCTCAATGGCCTTATCTTTGTTTTACACTAAAATAAGTAATTCGATTCACAAAAAAGAAAACAACTTAAGATTCAAAAAGAATAAGAGGGCAACAAGGTTGCAGTACGAGTTTTAGAGAATTTTTGTCTAACCTCTTTACCTTCGTTCTTTCTTGCTTTTATACTCTACCCAAAGCCTTCAATCCATTCTTCCTATCAGACCAATTACCCATCGTAGGAAAATGAGAATTTAACCGCCTTTGCGTAAGAGTCATACTCATATTTCTTGGTAGACACCCACGTTCTGGTAACTATCACTGACCTTAACTTTGGACTTGCTATGACCAGAACCCTTGGTTGATTTAATCGACTAAAGAGAAAATTCAAGCAAGTAGAAGACCTGAACGCTGGTTATCGTTTTGCCTATTACTTGCCTAACAACAAGAATCAGCTTAAATAGCTCGATTAGATATGCGGACTTGTAAGCAGTAGTTTTTATTTGCTTAATCACCGATCCCCCAGTTTCTAGTGTTAGAAGTGAAGCGAGTAAAACTAGAAACTAAGAGAGGTATCCATCAGTGGCCATAACCTGCTCGATCGCTTTCTTTACATGAGTATGATGTAATCTTAATCACTGTCCAGCTATGTCTGTCTATATAAGAGATGCAAATAGAAGTGAAAATTTTTATCTTTATGCTCTTCTAGCTAGTCTAATCGACTGTCATCTCACTTTAAATGTAATCGACGTGGCTTCTGTTGGGCCAAATGTTTAAATTTCAAATGGTGGCTTTTTCATTCCTGAGATGCATCTTATCAATTAACACGTCTCTTAACCCAAAACAGTTATTTTCCTCTTTTCATCTTTCTTTTTAAATCCCTAAATCAAGAATTCTCCCTCCTTTATCATCCTCTGTCTTTCGTACTTTCTAGATTCATAACCTTCTGAGATCTTACCAACTTGTTTTCACTATTAATTCCATTACTGCCACCTCATTAGGTTTTGGTTTTTTAGGTAATTCTTTTGATCTTACTCCTGGTTGTTGTATTTGTGTTGTTCTTTCTTATTCGAGTGTTTGGGATTTTACTTCTGTAGTCTAGATGTCTTATAGAAAAAGAAAGATTATTGGGATTGAGAGTGAAAAAGAAGAAGATGAAGTGGATCTTCATTCTTATGTAGGGAATGGCCTTTTGGTTTTTATAGAAACAATAGGACCATCCAGAATGGCCCCTTTAAAACTCACCCTATTATAGATAAAAGCCAATCGAAATAGAGTGATGATGTCGAGAGCACTAGCTCTCCTGAAACTTCTGACCCATTCAATGGTAAAGGCTCTAGTGACAAGGATTCAGGTGAAGAGAATCCCCCCGAGGAGGTAAGGCCAATTAAAAGGATGCAAATTGGTCATAAGACTGAAGCAGAGTATTACCCTATTGATTTTATGAGGTGCAGCACCACCTAAAGAGACCTAGTTAGGCTAAGAGAAGCTTTATAGTATTCCTAATGATATTAAACTTAGAATTTCTGGTAAAAGAGACATCCCTAGTCACCTTCCCTCAGGATTCATTACCTTATACATGGAATGCTTTAGATTAGGTTTTAGGCTTCCCCTCCAGCCTTACTTCGTTAAGATACTGGGTAAGATGCACTTAGTTCTTGGTCAGCTTAACCCTAATAAGTGGAGAGTGCTTTCTGACCTCTTTATGTTATGGAGGAGGTGTGAAATGGGTGAACTTTCAATCGAGGAGATAAAGAATTTATACCAACTGAAGAGCAATCCTAAATATACAGGTTGGTATTATTTCATGTCGAGCTTCGAAAAGAAAGAGCTCATCACTAACATTCGCTCCATCTGTGGGATTTGGAAGAGCGAATTCTTCTTTACTAGGGGAAATTAGGGTCAGGTGGTTTCAACACCTAAAAGAGATGTCTACATTCCTACTTGTTTTTGTACCCCAGGTTATCTACCTTCACACTTATTTCAAGTTCGTGTTTACTAACTGATTTATTTATCATCTCTTGTTCTACTTTTTTAGATTTTTGGAGTCTCTCCTATTGCCTAAAGGAAGACGCATTGCTTCGTGTACATACGACGCTGGTCAATGCTTGCTTGTGCCAGGACCTGTTATCCCCAACCAGTCTTGTTAATTCCCGGTTGGTGACTTCAGTCATTCTCATGAACAATAGAATCCTTGAAGCTATGTCGAAGAAACGCTTTTAATCGAAAAGTGCTTTAAGCAACACAATTGTTCCAACAAAAAGCTTATCTCACTCCAGCCACTCCTCCTCCAACTGCTCTGCCTGCTTCAATATAAATCCATGAGGGCACGATCAACAGGCCAGTGGAAAGAGAACCCAAAGACAACCCACTAATGACTGCTCCTAGCTCACACCCACCCAAAAGAGATATATCTAACTTCTTAGCTACTTATCAAAAGGAGTATGCCAAGAGGGTCGGCCTTAAATATGTGAAGGACTTAGAGAAGGAAAATTTAGAGGAGATGGTAGATACCATTCAAACGTGTGCATTCCAACATGCTACGAAAGCCACCTACTACAAGGCTAAGGCCTTTCGGCACGAAAAGAAGAGACATGCTAAAATTTAGTCTCTCAAGAAGAAGGTTGAGAAGCTGGAACATGTAAAAGAGAAATCAGCTAAGCTCCACCAACAGGTCATGGGTCTCGAGGAGAAAACCGTTGTTGCTGAATCTAAAGTCTCTCAACTCGAGCGTAAACTGGCTAAAGCCAAAACCGAGCTCAATACTGCTAGAAACGAGAGAGATACTCAAAAGTTTGTATATGAAGAACAGTTGAAATTTTCCAAAGAGCAGCTGAAATTTTTTAAAGAACAGACTTCCGAGCTCAAAGGGATGGTGATAGCTTGGAGAAACAAGTGGAGGAGGAGTACAATTTCAGTCTTGCCTTCAGCTATAACTGTAGCATGTCTGTCCTGAAGAAGAAGTATCTCAACCTTGACATGAGCAAATTAGAGGAGGGCATGAACAGATTCATAGAAGAACAAGACTATGGAGTTGAAGGCCAAAAAAGGCCTCCTATGGATGCCGATGTTGCTGCACCTCCAACAGTTGTTGAGACCACATCCTTTACGGGGCAGATGGACCAACCTCCCCCTGTCGAGTAGATGGACCAACCTCCCTTCATGGAGCAGATGAACCAGCCTTCCCCATCGAAGCAAATGGACCAACCTCCCCAGGACCTCAGTTTGTACAATTTTTTTTTCTTTTTACTTGCGTACTTTATTAATAAGATAAATTTTTCTCATCTTTTATTTTGTGGCCTTAACGATTTTGTGACCTTTAGTGTTTGGTTATGAGAAAGCTTCTTCGTTTTTCCTTACTTAGCCTCTTTTCTACCTTAAAAAATATTTGGTGTGTTTATATATGTTCTGCTCTACAATACTAAGCAGATCCTGGCAAACTTTGACTTCTACCTCGCCGTAAGCAAACTATGAGACTTCTAGTCTTTTGTTTACCTTAAAGAGTTTTAGTAACAAAAATACTTTGCATAAGCTCATTTGATCTAGCTAATTTCGGAAACTTCGACTTTATATCTAGTTTCAAGCAGGTTTTGAGATTTAAAGTCTATATTGCCTCATAAAATTCTTATAACAACGAATCATCTGATCATTTACGATTAAAAAAGTAGATTCTGGTAAATTCTGACTCTGTGTCTCGCCTCAAGCAAGCTTTAAGACTTAAAGTCCTTTTTATCTTATAAAATTTTTTATAACAACAAATCATCTAATCGCTTACAATCAATCGAGTAGATTCTGAAAAATTCTAACTTTGTGTCTCACCTCAAGCAAGCTTTGAGACTTAAAGTCTTTTTTATCCTATAAAATTTTTCATAACAACAAATCATCTGATCGCTTACAATCAGCCGATTAGATTTTGATAAATTCTAACTTTGTGTCTCGCCTCAAGGAGGTTTTGAGACTTAAAGTCTATATTGGCTTATAAAATTTTTCATAATAACAAATCATCTTATCGCTTACAATCAATCGAGCATATTCTGGCAAATTCTGACTTTGTGTCTTGCCTCGAGGAGGCTTTGAGATTTAAAGTCTTTTTTGCCTTATAAAATTTTTCATAACAACAAATCATTTGATCATTTACAATCAATTGAGTAGATTTCAGCCAATTCTAACTTTTTGTCTCACCTCAAGTGGGCTTTAAGACTTAAAGTCATTTTTACCTTATAAAATTAAAATAGATCAAGTGAATGGGGCTCTTACAATTTATATTGATTATGGCTCACTGATTGCACAAGCAATATTAAAATAGTTATAAAACACCTAATCAATTACAAGAAACTTTACTGGAAGTACTTCTTGGGGTGTTCCTAATTCCACGATCACTTAACTTCACGACCATTTGCGTAAGCAAGCTTGTAGGCTCTTGGTCCAACCACCCGCATGACTTTATACGGTCCCTCCTAGTTAAGACTAAAAACCCCCTAACTCGGGTCTCAAGTACTCTGGTTTACCCTCCTAAGCACCTAGTCTCCACTTTTAAATTACCTCACTCGTACATTTTTATTGTAGTAGTGGTCTACTCTCTGCTGATAAATGGCTAGCCTTTTTTATGCGAGTTCTCTTTTCTCAGCCAATAGATCCAAGTTCAGACCTACTCAACATTCTCCTCTTTATTGAAATGTTTTATTCAGTAGGTTGGTATCCCAATTTCTGCTGGTACTACCTCCTCATCGCCAAAGGCTAAGGTGAAAGGGGTTTCCCTTGTGGCCATCTTATAGGTAGTCCTGTACGCCTATAAAACACTTAATAACTCATCTATCCTGGGCCTTGATTACTATTTGGAGTTTGTAGTTTATATCAAACATGCTTAGCTGCACTGACCATGTCACTAGTTGTCCTGAAGTTTCTGCCTTGTGGAGTGTTTGTCGCAACAGTTGATACGTTATTACAATGACTAGGAATGCTTGGAAATATGACCCTAGTTTTCGAGCAGCTACTACGAGTCCAAAGGCTTAAGGCTGTTAATTTACCCATGAGACTTTATATTTCCTTCAGGTTGCGAGAGGACCTCATATCAACTAAGGCTTGTATCTTTTCCGGATTAGCCTCGATCTCTCTATGGCTAAGCATGAATCCTAAGAATTTTCCTAAGCAAACCCCAAAGATGTATTTCTCCGAATTCAGTTTTATATTATATTTCCTCAATAATTCAAACATCACCTCCAAGTGCTTTGTATGCTCAGCTGGGATTTTAGACTTGTTGATCATATCGTCCATGTATACTTCCATCGTGCATTCTAGCAGTTGCTTGAAAATCTTGTTCACCAGCCTTCGGTAAGTTGCACCAGCATTACTCTATAGAAAAACAAGCCTTGGTTAGTAATGAAAGTTGTATGCTCCTCGTCTTACTCCAAGATAAGGATTTGGTTGTATCCTGAGAATGAATCCATAAAGCTGAGCAAATTGTGCCGAGTTGTAAAATTGACCAACTAGTCAATTTTAAGGAGAGGGAAGTTGTCTTTCGGGCAGGGTTTGTTAAGGTCGTTGAAATCGATACACATCCTCTAATTTTCATTTGCCTTTTTTTACCAACACCACATTAGATACCCATTCCAGATAGTTTGTCTCTTTAATAATGGCCTCATACCTTTCCTGATTAATACACTTTCTTTTTTGTTTCCCTAGTCGAGCATCTTTCTTTATTGCCAACCTGTGATAGACAACCTTAGGATCAATTCCTGGCATGTCATCATGCGACCAGGCAAAAACATCTGCATGTGCTCACAAGCAACGCACCAACTCCATTTTTAACTCCTCTCCGAGCTTTAATCGAATCTTTACAATTTTTATTGAATCACTATACTCCACATTCACCGTCTCTATTTCCTCAGTGGGCTCTTGCCTTCTCTTTTTTCAATCTCCCCTTGTATCCAAAGAAGTGATTTGCATTGTTTCTTTTGTAGTTGATGCACAACATCCTTGGGCAATTCTCTAATCACCTTTCACCACTCCTACAATGTCATTTACTCGATACTTAAGGGTCAGGTAATGATTGGACATTACTGCCCTAATAATTCTCAGAAAGGATCTTCCTAAAATTTTCTGGTAAGGAATTTGCTCATCAACCATCACGAAATCCAACATCATCGTCTTTTTGAACGGGACAGACTTATCATGATTGGAAGTTCCAGCACAGAAAAATGAGTCAATCTCCTACCACCAAATCCCTTCCAAGATGTACTGGTATGCTCAAGACGTAAATATGAGATTTTCATGTCGTCTAGAGTCGACTTGAACGAAACATCCACCAAGCTGCTCGAATCTACCAATATCCTGTTGAGTTCCTTTCTTGCTACATTTGCCTATATTATTAAAGCGTCTTCATAAGGATACAACACGCCCTCCTCATCATCATCAGTCCACATGATTGACACTTGCCTGCTTTTTGCTCGCTTCATCGCAGGCAGATTGAAGAGCACTTCCTTGCTAGCCATCCCATATCTGGAATAATTTTTTCGTACTCTGTTCAAATCTCTAATAAGCGTTGGACCTACTGTGATAACCCTTACAATAGGTTGCTCGCTTCTGACCTCATCGCCCTCTTCCCCCATTCTACTTTGTGAATCGAGAGTAAGGTCGGCTCCATCAATAAGGTTATTCATGTATCAATTTCTCACCAAATCCTCCACTTGGTTTTCAAGATCACGGTACTGAGCCGTGGTATGGCCGTTAATGTCATGAAACTCGTAAAATCTGTTTCTATCTCACTTGTTGGTTGGCTTTGTTATCAATATAGGTGGGTACAATAAACCACGACTCTTTATAATGTGGTACAATTTCACTATTGAGACCTCCAGAGGTGTGTATTGTCTGTATGACGAATTCTAGTTAATAATTTACACAATTCTGTCCTTTAGAAAATTATTGTTAGCCGCTATACGTGGTGGTGGGTTTGATCTGTTTAATATGGTAACTTGTGTTTGGTACATGGTCAAAGGAATATAACGAGAGGAGGCATAAGTATGGTTGGTTTTTCTCCAGCGATCTCTACTTGGAGACCTACTCGGGTTAATTCTACTAGGCTCATATAGTGCCGGCCTCTGACGGGTGTGACGAGGGAATTCACGAACACTTGCACCTCTGCTTGTGAATGAACTATCATTCTGCTTCGCAGGCCCTTTACCTGTCTGTGCCTTTTGTTCTTTTTTTCGCAACCCCTCTAATAACTCATTTCTTATCTGCACTTCGTTTTCCTCCTCAATCTCAATATCTCTCTTCATCTGCTCGTACGTCATAGAATAAGATTGTACAATAGGGTTCTTTAAGTTATACCACAATTGTCCAATCCTCACTCTTTCTTTTATCCCTTTTAAGGCCTGTGGGTGATTGTAGGCCCCTAAGAGGCTTGTTTTATCCCTGTTTAATCCCCAACAATTCCATCATGTCATCCTCTAGTGCCACCGCCCTATAAAATTTCTCGGCAAACTTCTGGCACATCTGCTCGAAGCTAGTTGTGCTTCCTTGAGGCAGCTTTCGATACCAGTCCTGCGCTCATCCTTCTAGAGTCAAAGAAAATGCCTTACACCTTTAGGCTTGGGTCAAACCTTGTACCCCGGTCACATCGTTGAAATGTTCAATGTGAACCAAAGGGTTGCTCTTCCCCGTGTACTTGAGGTCAGGAAAATGAAAGTCTTGTGGGATGACCGTGCTTATGATCTCGACTGATAGAGGAGATTCACTGTCTAACATAATCCTCCAACTCAATGCCTTATAGCGGCCCTGCATTTCTTCAATGACTTAGGCCAACCTCTGTACTTCTACTTCAAGTTCCGTTGCGCGATTAAGGTTTTGCAAAAAGACTTAATGATGCTCCCGCTTGATATCATGTGAGTGTCTTCTCAACTCCTTTTCTTCAACACTCACTCCCCTCATATTGGTCATCTAATTTTGATTCCTACGAGATTGGCTTCCCACGAGATTGGCTTCCTGCTGCCAAGCTACGCTCACTGCGAAGTTGGGCCCTCTCTACATGGTTACGCTCGCCCTAAGCATCTCCAGAACTAAGGTGGCGTTTGTTTTTCCGTCTGAAATCTAAGTTCTCCGGTCGAATTTGGATTGTTTAATCAATAATGTGTTTGTTTTTTTTTATCTCCTCTCCAAAATAAGTCTTTGTTTATTTTTTAAACTTAAAAATCAAAATATCCTTTAATTCATGTACCCTTATTAAATTTAAATGTCAAATAAATAATACACTAAATATCATAATATTTTAATATTTATAAGTTTTCCATTCAAGTGAATACATTGATTTTGGAATTATAATTATAAAATACCATAAATTTTAAATTTTATCACTTGCTTCTTAATAATAGTACATAATAAAAGAAAAAAACTAACAAAATGATTGTCCTTCATTTGTTATCCCATCCCCGTAAAGATCCATTCCGTCTATCGAGTTTTGGATTTTGTTAAAATTAAATTATAAAATAGGGATTTTTTTACATTAAAAATTAATCGACTTAATTTTTATTCTTCTATTCCCGTAAAGAAAAAGCTAAAAAATGTTTTATTAAGTCAAAATTATCTAAAAAGTCCTATGACCCTAAAAAAACAAACACCTCTAATTAAAATGTTTTTCTTGTGCTCACTTTAAATTATTAAGTTAAAAAACAAACGACACCTAAGTTCTCCAGCATTTGGATTGTTTACTAGGGCACTCCCTCGAAGTCTTCTTTGTCCTTCCTTTAATTCATGTAACATAGCTATAAAAGGTCTTTATCTGGTTTTCCATCTGTTCCATTCGTTCGTGCATTGCCCTTTCCCTTGCTTCATTTGCTATCTCTCTTAGTGTGTTGGATTCGAGTCCTTCACGATCCCATCCCTGTGCTCCATTCCCTATCGAGCTCATTTTGTTAATTTTCTGTTTTCACTTAATCAGTGGCAGCTTTTTATTCTACTCCCCGTAAGCACCGTAAAAAAATGTTGATGCTAAAATCTGGTGATGACCCTAAATCTACAAAATGTTTTTCTTGTGCTCCAGTCTCTTACACCTTCAGAACAGTTCTGCTCTGCTCTTGCACAAACCAAGCAGTCCAACTCGATCACAACCAGGCCAACACGTATACCTGCACCCATAACTCAAATTAGAGGGCGCTGGATGTTTTTCTGATGAAAACCCTCTGACACTCAAGTTAGTATTCGGGTTGTTTCTTTTTGGAAAAACTCATATCACCGCTCAATGGCCTTATCTTTGTTTTACACTAAAATAAGTAATTTGATTCACAAAAAAGAAAACAACTTAAGATTCAAAAAGAATAAGAGGGCAACAAGGTTGCTGTATGAGTTTTAGAGAATTTTTGTCCAACCTTTTTATCTTTGTTCTTTTGTTGCTTTTATACTCTGCCCAAAACCTTCAATCCATTATTCCTCTCCTTCCTATCAGGCCAGTTACCTATCATGGGAAAATAATAATTTAAACGCCCTTTCATGGATGTCATGCCAATATTTCTCAGTGAACACCCACGTTCTGGTAATTGTCACTGACCTCAACTTTAGACTTGTTATGACCAAAACCCTGGTCGACTTAATCAACCAAGGAGAAAATTCAAGCAACTAAAAAACCTAAACGCTGGTTATTGTTGGGCCCATTACTTACCTAGCGACGAGAATCATCTTGAATATCTCGACCAGATACAAAGACTTGTAAGCAGCAATTTTCGTCTACTCAATCAATTTGTATTCAGGTGACGGGCTAAAGAAAGCGGTTTAAGTTGGCTGCATTGTTATTACCTAAATCATAACAATTTTGGTTCGTTCATAATTAGAATTCACTAGTCTCGTCGTTGACATCTATAATTTAAAAATGGACTATACCTCTCACATTTTATGGCTGATTTTGGAACTGATTTCATATGAGCTACAGCAAGGGCAACAAAATAATTTGTGGCTTTGAGGTGTAAGCTGCACAGGCCCAACAGGCTGTGGCGCCACATGCACAATATCAATGATTATCTGAGTCGTCAAATGTATATTGGGAAAGCATCTAGGTTTGGAGCCCACTTGTTTGTCTCAATCTCACTACTTTCTAATTTTAAACAATAATTGTTTCTCAATTTGCTGCATGAACATTTGATTGATGTTGATATATGATATGCATGAATCCCCACTTAACGGATTTCATTGACCTCAACTATCGAAGTTTTATAATCCATTTTATCACTTGAAATTAGCTATTCATTTGATCTAAATTATTGATTGTAACATTATTGCTTGAAATTAGCTATTCATTTGATCTAATTGATCGTAACATTATTGCCGAGGTCCGTCGCATTGAACTATGTACATTATTTACTGACACCGTTGATATTACCATCATATGCCTATTTAAAAGCCATGTCACTTCATTGTGTTTTACATCCTCAAGTTGCAGATTCATCCCTTCAGTTTCCTTAGCTCCTTTCTTCTTGAAATTAAATCCATTAAATTTTATCAAAATGGCTTCTTTAGAATGCATCAATGCCGATGATTTGATTAATGGAGTTGATGATGTCCTGAAGAAACACATTTTCCTTCTCATGTCCTCACCGGAAGAAACAATGCAAGCTGAAGAGTACATGTGCAACAACGAAGAATTGGATAACATCATCAGAACTTTACAGGCAGAGATAAATCCACATACAGATACAACAGAGGAGCACTGTGATCTTCCAATGGAGCCCCGACTGCCAGTTGATGGTCATGATTGGTGGGATTCCATCAATGATCTTGACATCGAATGGGATGACATGGAGCTAATGGCTTCCTCTCCAAGCGATGACTTGAACTTGTGCGTGGATGTTGATTTTGGTACTGATGAACAGTTTCAACTTTGTTATGAATTTCCCTTGGAAGATCATGGCTACAGCTCTGTGTGGCTCGAGACACAGGACACAGTCATCCATTGCTAAATTGTTTTTCTTACCTTTTCTTTGCATTTTTCATTTGTGAATAGATTGCTGTACATAACTACATATTATAACTTTAAAAATGCTTCTTCATATAATAGTCAAAGATGACTGTAGCTCAGGTAAGAATTTGATGGTCTAAATGTTCAGCAACGATGATCAAAATTATGAGAATTCAAGTCTCAAGAATTCAAGAATTCATATAAACCAAAGACGAGCAAAGTTGTAACCATTAGGAATTAGTAGTTTATCACCTGGGCAGCATTTCACAATGCACATGCAAAACAAAGCCTGCTTGTGGTCCTACGCAGTGAGTATTCTTGCAGTGCACCAAGAAAGAAGGTCAGACTCTACACACATTCGAAAGGATCTAAGGAAAACATAGCACAGATATGACATTTACAAGGGAATCAAAAAAAAAATGGTTCAAAGCCATGGAACTGAAATAGAAATACACCAAATTTATAGTGCCTGGGCACCATGTCTATTAAATACAATTCAACAAAATATTTACTTTTTATAGCACTTGCATTGTCAGATCTCATCAACTTCTCATTCACCTTGATCACAAAACTCTAATTCACAACCGGTTAATACTCCTTGAAATGCCTGTAACTGATCATTGATCTCCGTCTGTTTCTCCAAATCTGCTGTTAAGTGATCTACACAAAAGAGTTTAACACTCCAACATGAATGCATTGTCAAACAAATGTTTGAGAAAACACATTTCCGTGGCATCCCCTTTGAAGTATAAGGCACTAAAAGTTTTGAGGCAAGACTTAAAACATGGAGATACTATTTTCAATACCCAATCATGGTCTGGGTGGAATTCCTGCGTGAATCAGAAATCAGTTTTAGAAAAGAGGGCTATACCAATGTCATGAATTTAGGCTCATTTAACATTCGACATGCTAAATCAAGCAACACAGAAACTGCATGTTTGGACTTTAAAAACCTACCACAAGAATCTCAAGAGATTCCAAAATAGGTGCTTTTTCAAGAAAGTACATCATCACATCGGTTTTGTATGCAGGCATCCCCACATCCATTCTGATCATGCATTAAATTATGGAAAGTAGGAAGGCAATATTATCATCCAGATAGAGACACTTGGGACAAAAAACATTCAAAATTCGACTGTGTAGAAAAAGAACATAAGCAACAACAAAATGACTTCTTGCTAGCTGCCATTGCCAAAGAAAAAAAAGAGTTATCATACCTTAAGGGTGTCACTAGACATTGTAAGAGATTTAATGTTTTGGACTCCATCAATAGGTTTCAATGCATGTTGAGGATATTCTGGTTTCTCACGGTCCAAAGCAGTTACATCTACATATGCACTTGTTGATGATGGTAGGTTACTTAAAATAAATTCAAATGTCAGATAACTAGAGCGTTACAAAGAGAGAAGATTTTCTGCATAATTACACAATCAAATAAGTCCCCAGGGTAGGAAGGGTCACAGTTCATAGTCAATATCCGTAGACTAGGGATCGAAGTGTTGACTCTCTCATTATGAACCCAAAAGCAATCAGGCAAAACCAACTCTTGGAGAACTAGATAACCAGCAAAAAATCTTTCAGTGCATTGGTCAGATGGAAATGTAATAGTAAAATGTAAAATCTTAAGATTTGAGAAGCGTACAAAACTAGGAACCCAAAAGAAGATAGCCATGTCTAATTTCAATATGCTGAGTGCCTCAGATGTAAGAAGTCTTTTTGGCAACAGAAAGAGTGTTTTAAAAGGGAGGGAAAGATCAAGCTCTTGAACCTTATGCCTTAGTGCAGCAGATACCCACCAATGAAAATGATGTTTACCGATACTCTTCTTTAACACAAGACAGAACTTCCATATACCTGAAGGATCATGAAGGAACGGCAATCTTTCCATTGAATCAAAGAATCTCTTCTCAATGCCCAACCCCAGATTATGCACATTCTCATCAAACAATATCAATAACAGAGGTCCAAAGATATTTCCATCTTCTTGACACTATGGAAGTTCTTAAAACATATTTGATTGGAAGGAAGGAAAGAATGAAAAGTAGAATACTCTGTGAGGTAATTTGCTGATTATGTCTTTCCTTTCTCCTTCTCCGTCCCTGTTTACCCTCTGCTCCATAAAGAAATAATCCAAACCCTGTATAAGAATGACAAAACTCAAAAATTCAATTGAGTGGGTGAATAAGTTGTCTAAATTCCATACAAGTAAGGCAACTCACACATGAAAAGTCAAAAATAGATATTCTTCTCACATTGCCCTGATACTTATCAGAGGTCCACAATTGCCGGTAACATGGCATAAATAAATAATATCAAATAAATAATAGATTCTTCAAGTGCACCCCCAATCATAATGAGAAAATGTCATGCCTTTAATGTAAAAAAACACAAATGTGAGTACCCATTGTTAGAATTAACTGTAAAAACAGAACTAAAATACCTAAGTGCCAAAATAATTATCAAGCATATGTGTAACTATGACAGTACGAGGCAAAGGAAACTGACCTAGTGACACTAAAACTGTAAATTAACCAGGCAGCGTCACATCGCCCCCCCGTACGTTGAGCACAGGGCCCACTATATAAATATAAGATCATTATAATTCACCTTAGGACTAAAGGCTGACACTTCAAGGACTTGAAAGTTAATCGTCCAATCATCTACTCCAAGATTATTTGCTTCCAAGTTCTCCAATGAATCTACAACGCCATCAAAGAACTCATCCAAATGGGAGAAAATCCAATTATCATCATCCATCAAGTTATTTCTTGAATCTATGAACTGAATACGTTTCATAAATCAAAACAAACTAAAATCAAAGAAATCTTGAATCATGAATACTTTTCATGCAACTGCTCGAGACTATAAAATTAACGTTTGCAAAATTGACAGAAGAACTATTAATATATAGAGAGAAGGGATCAAATGAATACCCACCGAGCAAAAGCAATCCAGCGGCAGTATCACAAATAAGAAATGAAATTTTGTAACGCCACTCTTGAGTTCTCTGTGCTTGTCAGTTCTTTTCACTTTCGTCGTAGGTTTCTTATATTAATTTACAAACGCGACGGTTTCCCCGTTCACACAGAATCCGTACCCAACGGAAACTGGGCCATTGCACCCTGGGCCAATCCGTAACGATTTTGCAATCCTCAAATTTGATTCGGCTTGATTTATATATAGAGTGATGCTATTAGCTCCCGGTTACTTGTCTTATATAACCCCGTTACCAAGGAAGCTCCCTTAAAGAGGTGTTTGGTTACCTCTCGTTACATTGGTTTGCATTGCATTAGCAATGCAGCCTCATGTTTCTGTCACCAAATTGCTGTATTAGAGTGCATTATAATGCGCTAACGCGGCACTTGCTCGCCTTCTCTTTTTTTTTTTTTAATTAACTTTGTAATAATAATAAATAAATATAATTTTTTTATTTTTATACTATAATCTTTAATATAAATTAATAGATTTAAAATTTATAATTCAATAACATTATATTATATTTTAATTTTTGTTATATTAAAAATATAACTAAATGCTATATTATTTAATTATATTATAATAATTGATATATAAAATTGATTAATCTTTAATAAGTTAATATAAAAAATAATAAATACTTAAATAATATAATATAATATTACATTATTTAATTATATTACAATAATTAAAGCGATTATTTTTAAATAATTTAATATAACTAATAACAAATATTTAAATAAGAATAAATTTGAATAATGTTAGTTAAAAATTAATAATATAATAATTACTGGATTATTTAACATAATTGATTTTATTAGTGAATTTATTACAGTGATTGTATCACTTTATTATTGTATATTATCTTATGGTATGTATAAGCTTTTCTTCTATTGTCTGAAGGTGACTTTTAAACTCTTCTTGAAGATTTCAACTACTTATTTATGTTATTATATTACTTAGACATTATTTAATTAAATTATTTGCTTCGGTTTTTATTTCATAGGTTATATATTTAAAAAATATTGAAAAATACACTTTCAAGGCTATCAGCTTCGATCTTTCTGAAGAATTGTGATATTCTTTAATATTTTCATTAAAAATGTTAAATTTGTAAAATTTAAGGCTTTTATATTTAGTATTTTTCTAAGTACTAATAAATAATATTTTTCTAAATATATAATTTAAATTAAGAACAAAAAATTAATATAATACTGTGTATGACTAATATAGTATAATTAAAAATTAATATAGTACAGCGCAGTACCAAACATTGTATAGCATTGTTATAATACAATGTTAATACAATATAATATAATGCAATACGGTGTGTTAAACGCACCCTAAATATTTTATATCAATATTATTAATTATAGTAAAATATCACTTCATTCCAAAAATACCCTTATCATTCTCATGCTCCCAGTTAGCTATCAATGGCTCTTTCAAGCCATAATCTATTTCATTTTTGCTTTGAGAATGTAACATGTTTAACCATCAGAATTGTATTTATATTTGACGATTTTGTATAAGGAATGTAGGTATTAATCAATTTATTTTTATTTCTTTTTTCAAAACCAAATTCTAACCAACATCGAGAAAAAATAAAGAAATTAATTTTTTTTATTATTATCAGACTTTATTATTATCAAATAGCTCCTCTTGACTCTATGATTGTTGTTGCTATAATTCTAAGAAATTAATGTTAAATTGTCAAATAAAAAAAAAAACAAAAGTTTAAGTAGCAGAAGCTAACAAACGAGAGTTTAGGTTAAGATGGGGTGCAAGTAATATGAGGGAGAAGATTACTTGTCCCCTTTGGTAATTTCAAAAAAAAAAAAAACATAGTTTAGGAAAGAATAATTAAATGGATTTTACGAGATAAAAAAAGGGGTTCCAATAACTCCACAGAGTTTTATAATAAATACCGTACCTCTTAAAATTCACTAAATTACTTATTAAATAGTTTTAAACAATTTATCAAATAAATTTATTCTTAAAATATAACCGTTTTAAGTTTAAATTTACCAGTAAATCAGCAAATGAGATACTAACATTTGGTGCCAAGCACTAAAAGCACTGATAGTAGTTGAACAACGTTGACGGCGAGTATAAAGTACGTTGAATATACCATTAAACTCCATTTTTCAAGATCCATATGATGATGGTAAGGCCAATTTCATAAATAATACAATGTCAGAACTCCAAGGGCAACAAAAATCACGACAACAAAATCTTGTCGCAATTTGAATTAGGGTGTTCCGTTACCTCCACCTTAACTGATGATTTCTTGATCTATCCATCTTAAAGAAATTATCAAACAGGCAGGAGATCAAATGTGTCAACATAGAGCTAAGAAGCTTCACTCAAACTAGAAATTAAAAAAAAAAAAAAAACCCAATTCAAATATGTATCCGGAAATTATAGTACAGTATGTAGCTCATGGTTTAGCTAAACTAGCTCTCTCCGCTGATGCGCACATCCTCCCGCAGAAATTGTAAATCCTGCGTAACCGGCTCTCTTAGATATATCAATTATACAATGCTATCTTCTTTCGGGGGGGGGGGTGTGGGGGGGCGGGGTTGTGGAGAAAGAAAGAAAGAAAAAAAAATGAAAAAGTTGCTGTATTGATAGTGCTACATTCGTTCCCTCTCAAAATACCAGCTTTGAAAAAATCAAATCTTCGGTGTGTTCGGTATATTCATATCTGGGCAATATTTTAGAACTTTATCATACATAATTTATTTATTATCTCTAGGAGAATTTAATATGGGATCTTTGCCTTTTGTTTTCTCTTTCCCAGTTCTTTTTTTTTTTTTTTTAAATGATAATCTGTTCTCCTGTTCTAGCGTAAGCCAAGTTGTCCACAAAAATTTTCACCCAACTTTATTAAGACTAAGAGGGATTCATTTATTATTACTATTATTTTCAAAGCATTCATGCGTAATTATAATGGGTTATTAATTATTGACCTTACCGAGACAAGTGTAACTATAGGTGTGGACGCCCTCTATCACTACTTGGTGTAGAAACAATTAATAAAAATCACAAAAATCATCATAATTATCCTTATTTTTTTTTCCTTTACCTTGTATTTAGGACGATCAGTAGATTTACCCCAATCTCTCTGACGAGATCATTGAATTTCATCATAATTACCCTAAAATTAAATCCACCATACATTCCCTTAATTTTTTCAAATTAAAGGGATCTGTTATCCTCTAGGTAGGTGAATGAATTCACCCTTGTAAATATAATCTAAAAATGAAAACATTAATTAGTTAATCTTCAATCGAGTGACATTAATTGCTTGTCTTCTTAGATTGGAAGAAATTGCCCAAACAGGTCATATATAGTGTTCCACTTTTCAGGAGCTTATAGTATTCATGTATCTAAATACAACAATTACATACTTGGTGTTTTTTTTTTTCCAAGTAAAAGGTTTGGTAAGCTTTTAAAGGTTTTTATTTTCCGAAAGAAATCATGTGACATGCATGCCTGTGAGCCATGAATACGTGCTTTTGAGTTCTTAATTGCTAAGGAAAAGTAATCGTTGATGGCCTTTTTTAACTTTTATAAAAGTTGTTTTGACCTCAAAATCGCTCGTTCAAGCTTGCTTTACGTCCTCCCTTTGCATACCTAATTATGAAGCACTATAATTACTTTTTCTTTTACGTGTTGGGATTTTGTTTTGTTGTTGTATTTTTTTCGTTTTAAAAAAAAAAATTCTTTAATGGAAGACAATTATATAATCAGACAAATACGACCATAGCACTGCCATGAATTAAAAGCTTTTAATCATAAATCATGCAATGCATATCTCTGATTAGAAAATTATTACATTAAATAAATTATCTTTATCAAGATAAGTCTTGATAGGTTTTGAAATTTGTTCATTTTTTTTTTTTATTTTAAACAAATGAATTGCATTGAATTAGTTAAGAATTTGTATTAATATTAAAAAAAGGAATTTACAATAACAGCCTTTAATAAGAAATTGATAATAACAGAAAAAAAAACTAAAAATTAGATTGTATTATACGTAATTTAGTATATATGACAAGTGCAAAAGGAACTCATTATTTCTCTGTATTTGTCCTTTGGATTATTATTGGCTGTTGATCAGCTTCTTGGTAATGATCTACCAAGGTCCAGCAATTCCTCCAATTTGTGAAATTGAATCCTTGCGTTTCAAGCATGTTTATCTAGACTAACTATAAACTTAATTTTCCCTTCATATTATTTCATTGGAACTCATTCTATTTTGTAATATTTATTTGTGTAATAAAAATTTTATTTATATTAACTATAAATTTTTAAGATATACTCGGTCTACCGCTAATTTTATGACTTTTCTTAAATAAATTTACTCATTCAATATGCCTTTGATTGAATTTAATTATTGTAATGTTGTAATAAAATATTGAAAGATAAACAATTTTTTTTTTTAAAAAAAAAGTCAAGGCAAAGAGTGGAGCAAAATGGGGTTCAGGTTCAATTATTCAGGTGACCAAAAGATTCAATCAAATGTCCAGTATTTTTTTTCTGCTTTTTAAACCCAGACAGGCAGCAGACTCCAAATTGATTTAAAGTGTAAAAACATCTCTCTATTTCTTAATTAAAATAATCACTTTTCACTTGTTCCGATTCACTCAAATCTCAAGTGCTTTTTACCGCAAGTGCTTTTACCAATTAAGAAACGGCCAATCAACACTGTTTCAAAAGCAAAAACTAAACTCTCTTCATGGTTTCCCTCTCAAACCTCAAGGACAAAGCATAGAGAAAGCAAAAGCAAATGCACAAACTAAAACAAAACAGAAACGCCCAGCTTCAAAAGCAAAAGCGAAAAAGCAATAACATACACGCACAGACCAAAAGCACACCACGTTAAGCAAACGAAAATAAAAATGATCCCATATATATACTCTGCTTCAACTTCAATTCCCACTTTGACTTTCTTCTCACAGCAATTATGTCTCACGAGATTGTTCCTGCTGACTCAGTTCTTGATCAAGAAACTGATAACGACAACAACACTTACGAGAGATTTTATGATGCTTCTTCATCAGGTGCATATGATTATGAAGCCAATGCTGAAAATGAGGAAACGCCATATACATTTACAAGAACAAGATCACTCACTTATCGTCGTCAGCATGTTCCTGAACCGTTTGACAGTGAAAGGTTGCCGGCTTTTTTGGCTTCTGGGATTCAGAGATTCCTTCGTGTTGCCAATTTGCTTGAGAGCGAGGAGCCTCGCGTTGCTTATCTTTGTAAGTCTATTGGTCTTTTGGTGAATTGGGTGCTTATTAGGTTCTTGTTCTAACAACTGGGGTTGATTTTAATTATGCTTTCTAGAAGATTGTTAATTTTTGTAACTTGTTTCCCTGTTAAATAGTCAAATGTGCTTGTTTTATGATGTTAATGATTAACAATTGGAGTTCATGTTGATCGATTATTGTCTTTGTTAGTCATTATTATTGCTCATTTGCTCTTCTCTGGCTGTGTTAGCCTTTCCATTTTTTCTTTTTTTATTTTTAAAATTTGTATTGATTTTCTTGGATGAAGTATGAGGTTTAAGAATTGAGCTTTTATAAAGTATTTTATATGTTTGTGAGTTGTTTTCATTAATTAATTCCCTTTTGGTGAATTTGTCATTTTCTTTATGTTTTCGAATGATCAGGTGTGAAGTATGAATCCCACCAGTTATTTGGATTTCAGGATTAAATAGTAGACGATGCTTGCCATACTGGAGTAGGAACATGGTCGTGATAAATTATGGCCCTTAAGTAAATAGTTTAGGTTCAGCGAGACAGCAAGTGCAAAGTTGTGACTTGGAAAAGACAGGAAAATGGAATTATAAATGATCTTTTTGTTAGACATTAAGTATAGTACCATTGAAATGCAATCCCAATTTCACGAATAGAACTCGTACCAGTAGTGAAAATCTAGGTTTTGCATGTGATTCTACATGCCTGGTTCATATTTGTTATGTTGATCTTTGGGCAGGCCGCTTCCAAGCTTTTGAAATTGCACATCACATGGACCGAAACTCAACTGCGAGGGGTGTTCGGCAGTTCAAAACGTCTCTTCTTCAACGGCTTGAGCAGGTACTATCTCATCTCAAGATAACTTATCACAACACATGAAATGTTTTGACAGACATCATCAAAGAGTATAAAGGTTTAAGTTGTCACACATACATATAGAATTTGGCCTGAAAGGTTTCCACACCCTAATGCCATGATCCAATAGCTCCAATGCAGTTATTTTCCCTTTTCTCCAAGGAGGAGTTCTCTGTTTGTACTGTTTGCATATGTTTTATTTATCTTCTTTGAATTATCAGCTTCAATTCGATTATAATTCTTGACTTGTCTTCTTGTGGGTTTAGGCTTTCCATTAATTTATTATTTTACCAATATTTGCTCCTCTGGATAACAGATGTGATATCTAGCTCAATATGGTTGATCATTTTTGTGTTTTATGTATCTAAAAGCTCAATATTGATCGTTGATAATTGTAAATTATTTTGCCCCCTGAAAGAACTTTTATGTATCTTTTTTTTCCTTTTTAAAAGAAGGCCTTCACTATTGATCGCTTGTAGTTGTATAATTGTAAATTATTTACCACAACCCTGAAAGAACTTTTATTAGCTACATATTCCTTCAGCAATTTTGCCTTATGATTTCAAATTTTCATTTCACAAATATTTAGCATTGACAGTGCTAACCTCTTTATCTTTCAGTTTATCTAATATTTAAGTCTGTGTTTTTGTGCTATGTGATTATTGATCAGATTCTTCTTTTTTTCTTTTTTGTCTATTACAGAAAGTTAGTGGTCTTTTTTTATTTTATTTTTTGAACTCGCATTAAATTTTCATTTCTTTATTGACTTTGATGAGTTTTAGGATGAAGAAACCACCCTTAATAGACGAAAGGAGAGGAGTGATACACGCGAACTGAGACGTGTTTATCATGCATACAAGGACTATATTTTCAGAAATAATGGAGCACTGGATTTAGAAGGAAGGTGATTTGAGTTATTATTAAATTAGACTTTTCACTATGCTTGAGTCAGCTACATTTTATTCTATAGGTTCATTTCTACTAATTGAAATTAATATGTTGTGTTAAATTTGAATTAGTGAAAGAGATAGATTAATAAATGCACGTAGAATTGCTTCGGTGTTGTATGAAGTTTTAAAGACGGTAACAAACGCAACTGATCCTCAGGTAACATTTTATTTCTGAACTTTTTGATCTTTTACTGTTTCTGCTACAAGCATATTGTTCTAGAACTTTAGTTACCATATTGTGATTTCTTATTTTGTTTATATATCTTCTTTATCAGGCCCTTGCTGATAGAGACAGTATTCCAACAAAACCTCAGTTCTATGTGCCATATAACATTCTTCCACTTGATCAAGGAGGCATTCAGCAACCAATTATGCAGCTTCCTGAGGTCAGGTCCATGTTCTTGATATTAGCTGGTTGATGGTAGTGGCATTTGCTTTTTATTTGAAGTCTATTCATTTGCTCTTAAATTTACTTGTCATAAACATTTATTCTGCTGCATCATTCCTGAGTTAAATAGCGTAAAATAGTTCATTCACAAGCTTGTTAGTGGTACAGATTAAAGCTGCCATAGCAGCTGTTCGCAATACTCATGGTTTACTTTCGGCCCAAGATTTCCAGAAGTCTGGTGCATTCATGGATTTATTTGAATTTCTTCATTATTGTTTTGGGTTTCAGGTAAATGTCCTCAAGCATCTTTATTATATTTCAATCTATATTCTTTTATTAAGTGTCAAAATCTGAACTGAAACTGGAGTCGGCAAATTGCTGGGCTGTAAAATGAAATATTGCCTTTATGTTCTTGATTTGAGACATCAACTGTTTTTTGAGATTCTTGTCCTGTCTTCAATCAGGAAGGAAATGTTGCCAACCAGAGGGAGAATCTTATTCTTCTTCTTGCTAACATCCATATTCGGCAATCTCATAAGCAGTCATCTATCTCAGAGGTGATTTATTTATTTGAATGTCAATCCTTTTAATCTCTTGGTTATCCTTGTTTTGAATCTGTTTCTATTATATGATTTAGCTTGGAGATGCAGCTGTGGATGAATTGATGAGGAAGTTCTTTAAAAATTATACAAATTGGAGCAAATTTTTGGGGAGAAGAAACAGCATCCGGTAAGAAACAGCACCAAAACATAATTTTTCTTTCCATCTTATGTTAATTAATAAAACATTAATTCTCTATTCACTGCAGCACTATTTTTGGACAAACTGATGATTTTTCTTTTCTGCTCCAATGTCTTTGGACAAAATTCTGCTATTTATATCTTTCCATCCTTTTGCATCTCATGGGCATTATTTCATTATTCTTTCTTGTCATAAGACTGAAAGATTTCTTTTCTGTTTTCTTTTCACGTTTTCTGGCTGTTTCCTTATATTAAATTTACTATTTGCTTTTGAAGGTTGCCTTATGTAAAACGGGAAGCCCAACAACATAAAATTCTGTATCTAGGGCTTTACCTTCTCATATGGGGGGAGGCTGCAAATTTGCGGTTTATGCCAGAGTGTCTGTGCTATATTTTTCACCATGTAAGTTGAAAATTCTGTTGGAACTGGTTACTTTTTTATGACAGAACTTGAATTGTATACATTGCATGTAGGAATACAAGTTATTGTGGCTTTTGTCATGTTTCTGGTCTTACTTTGGAGACTTGACTATCCTAGTCAAAAGACTCGGAGGAAAAATCTATTTTATGCATAATTACACAAATACCTACCACAATGCTATAATATGCATATTGAAGTGCAGATTAAAACAAATTTGACATGTTATAACTAACTATTAATGTTCTTATAAGAATTGATATATATATATATATATATATATATATATATATATATATTTGGTTTGTTTGCTTTCAGATGGCATATGAATTGCACGGCATTTTAACCGATGCTGTTAGTACTATAACTGGGGAGAAGATCATGCCAGCTTATGGGGGTGGTTTTGAATCTTTCCTTAAGAATGTAGTTACCCCTATATATCGGGTTATCTATGAGGTACATTCGCAATCACGATCATATCTTTTAAATGTTGAGCAAGTATCTCATTTTCTTATTAAACACTGAAGGAAGCTCAAAAGAGCAAAAATGGGACTGCTGATCATTCTAAATGGAGAAACTATGATGATCTCAACGAGTTTTTCTGGTTAGAAGCAATTTCATAGAATTCTTTTCCATATCTTTCAACTCAAGCTCTCAAGAAGTTCATCTTGGATAATTATGGTTACTCCAATTTTCAGGTCCCCTGTTTGTTTTGAGATAGGTTGGCCCATGCGACTAGAACATGACTTTTTCTGTGTGACCAATAATCGTAAAGCTAAGAATGCTATGATATCAAGAGATGCTGTAAAAGAAAAAAATAAGGGAGAAGAAGAGAAAGATGAAGAACAAGGAGTAAGCCAGGTTGCAGAACTTATGTTGCATATTTTGAATAAATTGATTTATGAATTTAATTGATATTAGAAGATGATGAACACATTGTTCACCTAAAACATGCTGATTTTGTTCCATAGTGCTCTTGTTTGACTTGTTGGAAATTGTGAGCATATTCCAAGTCAAGGCTTTGGGAAACATCATATTTGAAAATTGAACTTAGAAAAATTATATTACCCTTTTGGAATTGATTGCTTGCATAATAATGGTTTTCTTTTCATACCTGGATTCTGTAATAATGATAATAAATGTACCTTAGTTTATATCCAAGAGAATCTTAAACAGGTCTCAATACACCATTTTGAATAGATATTGTTTTGCCAAGTAAAGTTAATCAATGGTGTTGCATGGCCAAATTTATAGAATATGATAATATCGGGGTTTGCCCATTTAAAAACATTCAGTTAATATGCTGCTGGAGGTTTATTCCCTCTGTTTATTCTTAGAATCATTTTAATGTAGCATACAAGAACTTTCCTAATAGAAGTGGCAAGACATTAAGATAATTTGTAAAAAATCTTTTATTACAAAAATGCAAAGGAACTTGAATACATACAGGGATCAGTACTATGCACGACCTATGCATTGTGTATGTATAGTAGCTCGTAGATGTGTCTTTACATGACATATGTAAGCAATGATGCCTTCATGTATATCTTTTTGTTCACTGAAGTATACACATGTTGGGTATGTAGCAGGTGTGCAGTTAAGTGTGTGTACTTGTTCATAGGTGTATAGCTATTTCATATAGATGCACTTATTTGTGCTTGAATATATCTTAGAGGCATATGCGTTACACATGTTTTATATATATATATTGGTATGCATATGTATTCTGTCTGATGTTTACTTATTTTCTGATTGACCAAAATGGGTTGCTGTTAGTTGTGCTTCTGGTTGCTCTTGCTTTTCCATAAACAATGGGATAAGTACTTACTAGTATTTTTTTCCTAAGAACCAGACAACTCACTTTTTCGCTCTCACAGGCTGGTGTAGAAGAAAATTGTGAACCCATGTGGCTAGGAAAAACAAATTTTGTTGAGATTCGTTCCTTTTGGCAAATTTTTAGGAGCTTTGACAGAATGTGGAGCTTTTATATTTTATGCCTTCAGGTCTGTTCTGAACTCATTACAAGTGGTTTATCACTGCATCATCCTTACTCGCAGTTTAGTTATGATTTTTTGTTGCCTTTTCAGGCAATGATAATTATGGCTTGCCATGATTTGGAATCTCCACTTCAAGTGTTTGATGCAGATGTATTTGAGGACATTATGAGCATCTTCATTACATCTGCAATTCTCAAACTGATACAAGGTATGGGCACATGCAGTTATTTTACCCGTTATTGACATTATTTCAGGAAAGTACCAGTATTCACAAGTGCAATAATGATTTAAAGCCAATGAAAAAAATTGTCTGGTTCAGCTCTTTCGCTTTTCTCATATATGGGTCTTGGAAAATCTTGCCCTCTAAAAACAAAAGTGATCTTAATAATTCCCACCTATGTGAAGTTTCTTTTCAGAAGTTGGGCCTTAGCTACTGAGCAGTGATAATAGTATTGGATAGAATAACAGTCATAAAGTTGAAATTGGATTTTGGAAAGACCTGCAAACTCTAATTCGTATATTTCTGAAAGAGGGTTCTACGAAAGACTAACACAACTCAAAATATGCAAATAGTCCCTTGGCCAATTTTAATCAAATATCAATGTAACTCAACAAAATGTATAGAATAAATGTCATGGTATCTCATTTCCCAAGTCCCAACAGATCTTAAAAGTAGAGAAGAAAAGAAACAATCAACCAAACCGGCGCTTCACTTCTTAGTAATTCATTAGTTTAGTTTGTATTTGTAGCATTGATTTTAATTGGATTACAGCAATGAAAACTTCTTTTCTACTCTCTTAAAAGCTTACTTGATACTTAAGCATAATGTTGCACTCTGGACATATCATGCTCTTTGATGGAAGGCGGAGGGCTTATTAATCTAAACTTGTGAAGCTAGGAGCTGATGTGTATAACTTTCAATTAAAAATTCTGTGTTACCTTTTTTTTCAGATAGGCATTGCATTATGGTCTCGAAACATGGAATTATTGAATTTATTTGTAGTCTTGGATATCTCTGTACATTGTGATACTCTATGCAAAATGAAAACTCTTTGCTAGTTTTTTTGAAGTTTCTTGGTTCTTTTCTCTTGCATGTAAGCATTTTCAGAGTGAACATGTTTAAAGGCATTATCCATGCTTGTATGCCCAAATACATAAACATATGAAAATATTGCTGATCTGATTCTAAAACTGGTCTTTCAGCAATTTTTGACATTGCCTTTACATGGAAAGCCAGGCGTACAATGGAATCCTCATGCAAAAAGAAATACATGTTCAAGCTGTTTGTTGCAGTCATATGGACAATTGTTCTTCCAGTTTT
The DNA here is from genome assembly GCA_030449905.1 of Luvunga scandens. Taxonomy (NCBI): domain Eukaryota; kingdom Viridiplantae; phylum Streptophyta; class Magnoliopsida; order Sapindales; family Rutaceae; genus Luvunga; species Luvunga scandens. The sequence goes on along the minus strand of JASUUG010001019.1, from coordinate 256,875 downwards.
ATATGCCAGTACTAAAAGGAAATATACTTGCTATTCCACACACTACAAAAGCTGGCTTGGAGAATTATGTTTTTCATCCTATATGGTTGCTGCCACAATTTACTTGATGACCAATGCCATTGAATTGGTGCTATTTGTTGTCCCTACCATTAGCAAATACATTGAGATCTCAAATTGGCGGATGTGCACAATGTTGTCTTGGTGGACACAGGTAGAATCCTAAAAAGATTTAAGGAAATATAGGAGACATTTTTTTTCCTCTTCTTTGTTAATTTATCTCCGCTTTTTCTGTTTTTGCTTTTTCGTATTTTACCTCGCACCTGTGTAGCTCTTTATAATGCAGAAATTAGCTCTTTTTTACTCTTCTGAATTATATCATCTTTGCACTTTATCATGCTTTTTTCTCTTTTTACCCTAAATGAATTCCTCAATAGTTTTAGACATTATTAATACTCTTTATAATTTGTTATTTGCTGTTATCATTCAGCCTAGATTATATGTTGGACGTGGAATGCAAGAAACTCAAGTTTCTCAGTTCAAGTATTTCCTCTGCCTTCATTGCTATGCTCTTGTTTTTTGTCTTTTATTGATTCTATCCAAAATAATTTCCTTTTCTCTTATTACACAGGTACACAGTGTTTTGGTTCCTAGTACTGCTAAGCAAATTTTCATTTAGCTATATTTTTGAGGTGAGTGTGGTGCAGGTGCTCCCATAACAACATAGTTACAATTGAAATTCACTTTCTCCTTTGTTATAACATAGAACAAATTAGATTATTGTTTGAATCATACATTTGAGTGGCATGCTGGATTTAAAAACTATTTTTCGGACCTTTTTTATAATTTGAAGACCATTGTTATCCAAGTTTTATACCTTTCTTTAATCCCAAAAGTTTAAACTAATATGAAAGCGCCAACTATATTTTAAACTCTAACATGAGTTTTTCAATGAACATTGAGATGGAAGGAAACAAAAAATTTCACCGGAAGAATTTTAGTGATCTACACATTGGATATAGACTGCTGTTAATTTGTCCCCATAAATCAACATTCTGACTTTCTGACTCTGTACATCAATGAAAATATGTTCAAGCAAAAGAACTTATCTATCATCTGTCAATGAAAAATGCAGATAAAACCACTGATTGAACCTACGAGACTTATTATGAAGATTGGCATGCAAAGGTACGATTGGCATGAGCTTTTCCCCAAAGGTAATCTTTGTTTCTCTCTAATCTGTTTCTTGAGCTCGAATCTGGGTTTCAAAATTTATTTATCTAACATTAATTTTTCCTCTCATGTAGTCAAGAGTAATGCTGGTGCAATTGTGGCTGTGTGGTCTCCCATAATAGTTGTGAGTTTCTACCAATCTGTCTGGAACCTTTCTTTTAAACGCCTTAATTTTACCTTCAATCATTTGGTGTGATTAAAGCTAAATCTTGGTGGGTGATGGTTTTTACTTGTATCCAACTCTGATACAGGACTTCCATCCAAGATTATCTTTAAAATCGAAAATAAATTTCATAGTTCAATTTTAGATAAATTTATTTTGTTTTTGTGCTTATGATAGGTGTATTTCATGGACACACAGATCTGGTATTCTGTTTTCTGTACAATCTTTGGTGGACTTTATGGCATTTTGCATCATCTTGGAGAGGTAAGAGGAATTTTTTTGACCCGTAACATCATTTTAATGAACTAATTACTATTGTTTATTGCAGATTCGGACATTGGGAATGCTAAGAAGCAGATTTCACACATTGCCTTCTGCATTCAATGTCTGCCTTATCCCACCTGCACTGAGAAATGATGAGAAGAATAAAAGAAAGAGTTTCTTCAGGAGGTTTCATAGGGTAGGAGATTTAATCTTGCTACATTGCCATATGAATTGCCTGAAGGGATTTATGTTCTCTTTTAATGACAGCTCCGCTGATTATATTTTAGGTTGCTGAGGGTAAAAAAGATGATGTTGCTAAGTTTGTTCTAGTTTGGAACCAAATTGTTAATAGATTCCGAGTCGAAGACTTGATAAGCAACAGGTGGAGTTAATCTGTTATGAAATTGTTCTTTTGTTTTCTTAACTTTGAACTTTCCAAACAACGTTTCTATGATCAGGGAGCTGGATCTGATGACTATACCTATGTCACAAGAGTTATTTTCTGGCATAGTTCGCTGGCCTATTTTCCTCCTGGCACATAAGGTATGGTCTTTTCACTAAAATTTTGTAATTTTGACTCTTTGTTGTTTATTTCTATAAAGGATGTTCCTACTCTTGCTAGTTCGTAACAGCACTGAGCATTGCAAGAGATTTTGTTGGGAAGGACAAGATTCTTTTCAGGAAGGTTAGAAAAGATAAGTACATGTACAGTGCCGTAAAGGAGTGCTATGAGTCACTGAAGTGTATTCTTGAAATCCTTGTTGTTGGGGATCTGGAGAAAAGGTAGAGAAAAATCCTCTGATCAAAATTAGCCTTCTCTGCGCATATGTAGGGAATTTTCTTTTAATGTTTGCAAGTAACATACCAAATAGGTACCGTAGTTTTTCCTTTCTTGGTTGGCTACTGAATTTTAGAGTTTTAACAGAAATTTGGCTTGCTTCTTACTTCCAGTGTATGACACTTTTTCGGATGAATTGGTGCTGCTTTTCTTTGTAGGGTTATATCCAACATTGTAACTGAAATTGAAGAAAGAATTGGAAGATCAAATCTTCTCGACAATTTCAAGATGAGTGAGCTCCTGGCTCTACAAGGCAAATGCATCGAACTAGTTGAACTTCTGGTAATTATTTTACTTCAAGGCTGAATTTCAAGTTGAAGTTTATTGTTTCTCAATCAACAGAGAGGTATTAGGATTTTTGGTTTGACATTTTTTAAGGTTGAGGGAAATGAAACTCATCATGATAAAGTTGTAAAAGTTCTTCAAGATATCTTCGAGCTAGTAACAAATGATATGATGACAAATGGTTCCAGGTATGTTTCTCTCTGTCCCCATTCCTATATTAATGCCAATTCGAGACAAGACTTTTCTAAATTTCATTTTACATATGCAGAGTACTGGATTCGTTAAATTCATCCCAGCTGGTTGAGCAAGACTTTGCTTTTTGTCTCCAAAGAACTAGACCTCAGTTGTTCGCTGACAGGAATTCTATCCATTTTCCTTTGCCAGATAGTGAATCTCTGAGTGAACAGGTTTTCTTTTTTTTCTTTTTTCTCTTCCTTGTATAGGGCATGTTAACCGTACCCAGCCCACAACATGTACCTGCTCTGTCTTTTCAGCCTACTTCTGCAAATTTAGCTTTCTACCTTAACCAAAAAATGTTCATGCCACTCGCAAACATCATAATCATCTATGTATCATCGTTGTTTGTATCCACTCATTTATATATTTAAAATATGCATCCACACACATATGTGAACATGAGACTATTAACCACACATTTCAAACTTAAAATGGCAGATCAAGCGTTTTCTTCTGTTGCTCTCTGTCAAAGACAAGGCAATGGACATACCTGCAAATTTAGAGGCTCGGAGACGTATCTCCTTCTTTGCTACGTCGTTGTTTATGGACATGCGCAGTGCTCCTAAAGTACGGAACATGCTGTCGTTCAGGTTGAATACATCGTCTTCCTCCATATTGTTTCTTGGTGACAGCTTTTTTATTTTGCAAATTTTTGTTAGATTTAAGTGTGTCATGTCTTGACAAAACATTTGATAAATCAATGAACTTTTATAGATACAAGCGAGTTAATTCTTGTAGGAATGCTCTCTTAATTCTCAAGCTTGTGGTTAATCATGTGCTAATACCAAGCACAATGTACCTGAACCGAAATAACATCAGCCCACAAGTTAAGTAGATTTAAAGATTAACCCTTATTGGAATAACTCGAAATTATTTAACTTGCTAAATCTAATTAAGTCCTTTATGCGGACGCCAGTCAATTTTGGCACCTGAAGTAGGTTTGATGCATAACACTATGATTTTAAACTATTTGTTGGCTATTCCAGTTGTGTTTTCTGTCATTGTTTATTTTAGCAATGTTGCATTCTGCGGCATTGCCACTTCCTGCTTGAAATTTTAGCTGATGGTCCAGTGCCCTGAGATTTGGTGAAAGATTACCTAGTCATGCATGCTCAAATTTATCTTGTTTGATTTGTTCTCTTGTGCTTTTATTGGTGATGTACATTTACTTAGACAAGCATTATAACACACAAACCCTAGAAAAAAAACCAACAAACTTGAAGAACTTTTTTTTTCCTTCTTATTTCTTGTATTAATCTTCTTTTTCATTGACAAGTGTTTACCCTATAAATTTTACCTGATTCAATATATTCTCTATTAGTGTTTTAACTCCACATTTCACGGAAGACATAAACTTTTCAATAAAGGAGCTATATTCAAGCAAAGAAGAAGTTTCCATTATTTTTTACATGCAAAAGATTTATCCAGGTAATGGATGACTTCTTGAATAATTGTTTTTAGCCCTCCATTTGAATGCAACTTAAAGTATGTGGCTCCTCGATTTTCCTTAGATGAATGGAAAAACTTTTTAGAACGAATGGGGAGTGAAAATTTGGATAAATTAAAAGATGACGGCAAGGAGGAAGAACTTAGGAGCTGGGCTTCTTTTCGAGGGCAAACACTAAGCCGATCAGGTAAGGAAAAAAAAATCATTAACTATTTTATAAAACTGATCCAAATAGAGAAGAAAATGGATTATCAGAATATAATCTCCTCTTTGCTGGCTATCACAGTTAGAGGAATGATGTACTATGAAGAGGCCTTAAAATTACAAGCATTCCTTGACATGGCTGAAGACGAAGGTTTGTGATATTGAATGGGATAGTAGTATGTAGCAGTAGCATTTGTTTTTCAATCCAATATTTAATGCAATATTTTCTGTCCATCGCATGAGCCTGCTATATTGCGCCTTTCTTCTTTGCCTGAGATCATATATGGAGGAGATAGCTTCATTTAAACTTTAACACTGCGTCATAAATTCTGTTCATCCAGATATTCTTGAAGGCTATGAAGCTGCTGAAAGAAATAACCGTACATTATTTGCTCAACTAGATGCATTGTCAGACATGAAATTCACATATGTGGTTTCTTGTCAAATGTTTGGATCACAAAAAGCTTCTGGAGACCCCCGTGCACAAGACATGCTTGACTTGATGATCAGGTAACTAATTATTTGCCAGACATGATAAAAGTAAATGTGTTGGAAAATTTTGATTTGCAATTCATTGAACATATTGAAGAGTCATCTAAATGCAGCAATGGATTATTGCTCATTTGCCTGAAGGTACCCATCTCTGCGCGTTGCTTATGTGGAAGAGAAAGAAGTGTTCGATGCAAATAAGGCTAGGAAGGTTTATTCTTCCGTATTGGTTAAAGGAGTCAATGGCAAGGATCCAGGGGCAGAGGTATTAAGAGTCCAGTACACAATAATAATAATTGACTGCATTACTGAAAGGAACTAACCACCAGTAAATAATGTAATAGCTTTTACTCTGTAGAATTACAAGCGAGGAGTCATTTACTATAATCTTGTGCATTTTTACCGCCCGTATTCATTTGCCAGCCTTTTCCCAGAACTTGTACAGTGGTAACTGTTGGTTGTGGTACTTTTTTATTATGTAGGAAATATATCGCATCAAACTTCCTGGTCCACCAAATATTGGAGAAGGGAAGCCTGAAAATCAAAATCATGCCATAATTTTCACACGTGGTGAAGCTTTACAGACAATTGATATGAACCAAGTATGCTTTTACTGCAGTAGCTGCAAGTTAATGATTCCCATGGCTTCAGTTCTTATTTTTTTCTGGTTTTGCAGGATAATTATTTGGAAGAAGCCTTAAAAATGAGAAATCTTCTACAAGAATTTCTTCAGAACCATGGACGGCGGCCTCCCACAATACTTGGTCTGAGGGAACACATCTTTACAGGAAGGTTTGATCCTCTTTTCCTATAACTTGTAAATACCACATGGTCCACACCTTGTGCCCACATGGGTAATCACTAAAATTATGGCAATAAAAAGGATTCAAGAAAGTTACCTTGGGAATTTTTTGTAACGACAATGAATTAGACATAATGTTCAATTGGTTACAACTATGTTACATCACTCTCTGATTAAAATTATTTCCACCAATGTATTAGTTTCAGTTTGTATCGACTATAGTTCTGCAACCCTATAAAAGAACACTAGTGATAAGATAATACAGACTGAGAAACTTAAACTGTCTCCCATTATGCAGTGTTTCTTCTCTGGCATGGTTCATGTCGTATCAGGAGACTAGTTTTGTTACCATCGGTCAGCGGCTTCTTGCCAATCCTCTCAGGTAATGGATATCTATATGCTTCATGTAATTTTTGAATAAATATGTGTGCTTATGCTTTTTTGCCTGCGAATGCAGAATACCTTGCGGTTTACTATTTTTCATTTAAGCTTGGTACTTCAAACAAAAATTGACAGAAACATTTGGTTGAGTAACTCTCGTCAGTTGCATATATGTCCATACTCCATTGGTTGTATCTGCTCCCTCATTGCATAATCTGTCTTCAGTAATTCTTGTCCTCTTATGGCATTTAACCATAACATTTTCCAAGTCTGTTCATGTTTTTGTATGTCCTCAATCCTCTAATCAATTAACTTTTAATTTGTTTGCATCTTATCTTCAGGGTACGATTCCACTATGGACACCCTGATGTATTTGATAGGGTGTTTCACATTACAAGAGGTGGCATTAGCAAAGCATCCAAAACAATTAACTTGAGCGAGGATGTTTTTGCCGGTACAACATATTTTTGTCATTCCAAATAATAATTAATTGTATTATCAAAGTTGATTCACTGCTTTCTCATTCAGGATTTAATTGTACCTTAAGAAGGGGATGTATCACCTACCACGAGTACATACAAGTGGGCAAAGGTCGTGATGTAGGCCTAAACCAGATCTCTAAGTTTGAAGCCAAAGTTGCTAATGGGAACAGTGAACAAACTTTGAGCCGTGATATACACCGCCTTGGTCGTCGGTTTGATTTTTTCCGGATGCTATCTTGTTACTTTACAACCATTGGATTTTATTTTAGTAGCATGGTAAGTGGTTTAAACTGTGACTAGTTCCTTATTTTTAGTTAAATTTATCTCTTGATGCTGGTTGATGTGCAGTATCTAGTGATTCTTACCCTTCTTCCTATCATGCTTATTAATATATAATTAACAAATAGTTTGCTATTTCCATAAAACACAACAAACATTTTTGCAGATTTCAGTCATTGGAATTTACGTATTCCTCTATGGTCAGCTATACTTGGTTCTTAGCGGACTGCAAAAAGCGCTCATGATTGAGGCTAAAATGAGGAACATACAATCATTGGAAGCTGCCCTTGCCTCTCAATCATTTATCCAGCTTGGGCTTTTAACAGGCTTACCAATGGTAATGGAGATTGGTTTAGAGAAAGGATTCTTAAATGCCCTTAAAGATTTTGTCCTCATGCAATTGCAGCTGGCTGCTCTTTTCTTCACTTTCTCTCTTGGTTCAAAAACTCATTATTATGGTCGAACAATTTTGCACGGGGGAGCTAAGTATAGACCTACTGGACGTAAGGTTGTGGTGTTTCATGCCAGCTTCACTGAAAATTACCGATTATATTCGCGAAGTCACTTTGTTAAAGGATTTGAACTATTACTTCTGTTGATAGTCTATGATTTATTCAGGCGGTCGTATCAGAGCAACATGGCATATGTATTTATCACTTACTCCATTTGGTTCATGTCAATCACTTGGTTGTTTGCACCATTTTTGTTTAATCCTTCTGGATTCAGTTGGGGTAAGATAGTAGATGATTGGAAAGACTGGAATAAGTGGATCAGGGTGCAAGGTGGCATCGGCATTCAACAGGATAAAAGTTGGCATTCTTGGTGGATTGACGAGCAGGCCCATCTCCATCGTTCAGGGTTTGGTGCTAGGTTGTTCGAGATTCTTCTTTCTCTTCGATTTTTTATCTATCAGTATGGTTTGGTCTATCACCTAGACATCTCCCAGCAGAGCAAAAATTTTCTGGTTTATGTACTTTCGTGGATTGTGATTCTTGCGGTTTTCCTCACAGTCAAGGTAAAATTGTTCCACTTCTAATGAAATTTCATTAAGGTTCAATGTAGATCTAAGTAGTTGTTTCATTTTGTAAGTTCATTGTTTGAAGTCGCTTGATTAAAAAGCATTGCTTTAGCTGTGATCTGCTCGTTACACTAACTCGATCTGAAATATGATATGCAGGCAGTGAACATGGGAAGACAACAATTCAGTGCCAATTACCACCTCGTGTTTAGGTTCATCAAAGCATTCCTCTTCCTTGGTATTCTATCCACGATAATTTCGCTTTCTGTCATCTGTCAACTATCTTTCAAGGACATAATTGTGTGCTGTCTAGCGTTTTTGCCAACTGGATGGGGTCTAATATTGGTAAGAGTTAAAGCATCCTCGTTCTTTATTCTTCAACAATTTATTCTGTTCTGTCTATATTTCGTTTCTTACACATTTCGGTTTCTTCAGATTGCACAAGCTGTGAGACCAAAGATAGAGAATACAGGATTATGGGACTTCGTTCAGGTTCTTGCTAAAGCATACGACTATGGAATGGGGGTCGTTCTTTTTACACCCATAGCTATTCTGGCATGGCTCCCCATCATATCAGCTTTCCAGACTCGCTTCCTTTTCAACGAAGCCTTCAATAGGCATTTGCAAATTCAACCAATTCTTGCTGGGAAGAAAAAGCACAGATAATATTTTGCAGCAGAGTAGCAAGTACTTGTTTATAATAGACTGTTACAGTTGAGTACATCAGTGGGTAAATTTTCAATACATCTCAATAATTTAGTGTATAGCTGCAATTCAAGTCTGAATATAAAATAGGAATAGAAGTTCAACAGTGAATATTCAATTGCCTTTTCAGAGGGTAGAAACCGAACCCATGTCATTTATCAAATATTCTGATAAAGCAATTGTTTAGTATGTCATATCTCTGGCTTTGTCTTATCACATAAATTTCTTTTCTCCAAGCAAAGTGGACTATTAAAAATAGGGAAAAAGAAAGTAACACCACTGTGATTGACGGAAATTTTATGGAGATTTTTTTTTTTTAAATAGTTTTATGAATCTCTATTAGAATAACTATATTCATATAAAATAAAATTGAATTACTTTTTATATGATTGAGTTAATTTAATCAAAGGATATAATTATCTTAAGATGAAAAAATTATATATTGAAGAGCCGTCGAGCGACAGATCAAGTGGCATGCACTTATTGGCAGTAAGCTTACAAATCACAAATCACGTGGTAAGCGGTCATTAAACATGACCAATTTGTCACGGCCCACTCAAATTTGTCAAAAACAGGGGTTAAATTGGCACGCATAGGTATGCTCAATAAAAGTCTACCCAACAGCGGAATGCATTAAGCAAGAGGGTGCGCTTGGCAATTGGCTACCTCATACGACTAGCCAGTTGTGGTGCATTCAACAAGTGAACAAATTTGGCCCTTATAGAATTCTCTATAATTTGTAATTGTTTAAAAATTTCTACACTTTTGCATTCAAGTCCTTAGGAAATACATAGCCAACTTGCACCACTTGCTAGGAAGTTTCAAGAGCTAGGTACCCAACTCTATAAATAGGGCTTAGTACCCACCATTTTGCACACTAACACCACCACACCAGCACGCACACACACATCGCACAAGCGCCTCAAGCACTTTTGTAACAAGCTCTCTTGTATTTTCTCTTTTGTGAGTAATAAAATTATATTTGGCCATACTGGTCTTTCTTCTTTTTAGCCTTCTTCTATCATCTCATTTGGCTAGTTTGAAAAGTCTAATAGGCTTACTTAGCAACTTTTGTTTTAGAAGTTTTCTATGTGTCGCATAGGTTGCTACGCAAAATACTCATCCCATGATAAATGGTTTCAAAGTTAAGGTTTGCACCCACATAATCTAGCTCACGAGCAATGGCCAACCCTCCTTGAACATCACAAAAGGGTCTTGTCAATGTGGAGCCACTTGAGCAAAACCATGGCTGTGAGGAGGGATGCACACAAGCTAAGTCCTACGGTAAGTCCTGGAGTAAGTCCCAGGCTGCTTCTATTGACGGCTTGGAGCCTTGCGTCGTAACGCTCAAAACTTCGATGTCCGCTGCCTAGGCCACCTTCAAAAGTTTGGAGGCAAGGGTTAATGGTCTTGAAGGCGAGTATAACGATTGACGGTAGCCATCAAGGCCCTCATGCAAGACCAAGCCAACTCCATCCGAGGAAAATTTCGAGCGCTTCATGATGAGTTGTTGAAATTGTGTAGCTTCGTGCAAAGCGAGCTATAAGTGATCTGTACGGAGGTTGACGAAGTTCGTTCGGATTGGGCTTGGCACAATCGCACACTCTCCACTAGCCCGGGTCTAACAAGCTTGAGTGATGCGCACCATATCGACATGCCAAAGCTTGACACCTATGATGGTGCACACAATGCCATTGTTGTCGACAACTTCCTATTCGAGATAAATCAATACTTTGATGCCGTGGGTGTTCATGATAAAGCATCAAAAGTAGGCACCACACCTATGTTTCTTCAAGGTGCTGCACAACTATAGTGGCTACAAAGGCATGGCGAAATGGGCAAAGACATATGCGTCATCAACACATGGGTTAAGTTCCAACAAGGACTCTAAAAGCGTTTTGCCCCAAGCAATACGAAGAACAAAGCATGAGCACGCCTACGTTAGCCCAAGCACACGGGTAAAGCTCACGATTAGATCAATGACTTTACTACCCTAATACTTGAGATAACCAATATGTTTGATAAGGACTCTTTCTTCTACTTTTAAAATGGCCTCAAGTATTGCGCCAAGGTAGAACTCGATAAGCGTTGTTCAAACTCTCGATGACACTATCGCCATTGCAGAATCACTCGTCGATTACTTTAGCTAACTCAAGAACAAAAGGCCCAACCAAGGAAAAGGTAGGGGAGAGGGTCGAAAGGACAAAAGCCATAATCACAAAGATTGAGGGTAGAAAAAGCCTCTTAGCGATAAGGGCAGGAAAAGTAAATTGGAGAAACAATTGCCCAAGCCTTAAAGCCTATGCTTCATTTGTAATGACCTAATTTGATACACAATTGTCCAAAGAAAAGGTCGTTTAATGCCCTTGCCTCATAGCTCAAGGGCCACTTTGCACCGTTGACGGAGGAACCCAACCTAGCACGGTTTTCCTACAACGTCTTGGTGCACTCAAGAGCTACTAGTCATCACTTAAGAAGAAAAGACTCATATATCAAAGCGCGTCCATCAATGACCAAGCCATTCATCACCACACCTACTGATTGCAAAGCTAATAAAGCTACCTACCTCTTTATTAAACATATTATGAAGTTATAGGGAATTTCAAAGAGTATTGTGAGTGATCGAGACCCACAATTCACTGGACGATTTTGGACAAAGCTTCTCAAGTTGTTAGGAATCAATCTTAAGTTCTCGACAAGCTTCTACCCACAAACTGATGGGCAGATCGAGCGCATCAACAACCTCCTCAAGGTGTATTTTAGGCATTATGTGAACGACCATCAACGATATTGGGCGAAGTTACCGGATGTTGCCTAATTCTCTTACAATCTTCAATGACTCAAAAGCTCACCACGTCGAATACAAGGAAGGTGATCAGGTCATGGTCAAACTCCTGCCTTAATAATTCAAGACTTTGCAAAAAGTCCACAAAGAGTTAGTAAGATAATATAAAGGGCCTTTCTAAATAGTCCAACATTTAGGCAATGTCTTATACCAACTCCAACTTTCGCCAAGGCTCAAGATTCAACTAGTCTTCCTTGTGAGTTTACTTAATCCATATCATAAGGACGTGGAAGACCCAAGCCAAGGAAAGTCAAGATGTGCCCCAACTGTCATTGTCACTACATATGACAAGGATGTGGAGTATATCCTTCCCAATCCAGTAATTCAAAAAAAGGGCATACCAACTTACAATGAATAGTTAGTGAAATGGAGGAGCCTCCTCAAGAGCAAAGTCACTTCAGAACGCAAAGAAGACTTGTGGCAATTTGCAAAGCACATTCAAAGGTTTAAGCACAAGAACGTAATGAGAATGCTGCGAGCATAGATGAGGGATGAATGTCACAGGCCACTTAAATTTGTTGAAAATGGAAGCTAAATTGAGGCGCATGAGTATGCTCAGTAAAAGTCTACCAAACAAAGGTATGCACTCAGCAATAGGGTGCGCTTAGCAATAGACCACCTCATACAACTAGCCAGCTATGGTGCGCTTAGAAAGTGAACAACCCTAGCCCAAATTATAGAATTCTCTATAATTTGTAATTCCCTAGAAATTTCTACACTTTTGCATTCAAGCCCATAGGATATTGACACAACTCAAAAGCGTTATGACTCCCAAGTATAAGAGTGTCTAGTTATAATATAACCTGGTGAGTCAGAGGTCAAACCACAGAGAATTTAAAATCTAGTCGTCGATTTGTTATAACAATGAAAATTGACTGTGGGAAATGAAATTGATAGGAATCAATTTAAAAATATGTTATGGTTACGAGATCCACTTTCAAATTTTAAATTATAATTATAACAGCTCTCTCATATTGTATTTTATATTTATCTTGCCAATTAATTCTTAACAAACCATTAATGTGATAAATATAAGACCAGGTATATAATGTGCCACAACTATATTGAAGTGTCAACATTATGTCAAAATATCATATAAATTGAAAAAAAAAATCTAGATCTTTAAATTAACATGACCTAAAAGAAGATAGTAAAGAAGAAAAATAAACAAATAAAATAAATTTTAAAACTCAATTGGGAGAGTAATTAATTTGAATCCTTAAGCTTCACATTTCACCTTAACTCAAAAAATTTAGCCACTCATATTGAAAAATAAAACACTCATTTTATTTAACAAACTTTTAAAATATATATACAAGAGAATTGATAACACAAAAAAAATAAGAAGAAAAATTCCTCAGCTTTAACTCCCTAACTCTCTCTCCTTTTCTCTCCTTTTTCTCCCTTCTTTCTCCACCTCAGCTTCGTTGCATCTCCTCGCCTTCTATAGGCGAGGAATGCACATTTATTTATTTATTATATTTAAATATTTGGAAAAGTGTGATGTTAAGTGGTGACATGGCCACTAACCGTCACGCCATACTTTCTTTTTTATTTTTACTTTTATTTTTATTTTTTTAATATTTATTTTTATTAATTACATCTCCTCCATATGGCTTTCAATGGCTCAAGCAATTTTTCTTTATTTCTACTTTCAGTTCCAATTCCTTCTTTATTCCTGAAATATTTACAATATATATAAAAAAAATTAACATACTACAAATTAATTTTAACATAAAAATTTATTAGGTGAACATTAAGATAATTTGGAATAATGAGCGCATTAATCAATACTATAAGTGAAAAATTGATAATTTTAATCTTATTAAATGTACACTTTTTAGTGTTAATCAGAAATATTTACCCAACTTGCACTGCTTGCTAGGAAGCTTCAACAGTTAGGTACCCAACTCCATAAATAAGGCCTATCACCCACCATTTTGCACACTAGCACACACACAAAACACACAAGTGACTCAATCACTCTTGTAAAAAACTATCTTGTATTTTATCTTTTATAAGCAATAAAATTATATTTGGTCATATTGCTCTTTCTTCTCTTTAACCTTTCCACTAACATCTCATTTGGTTAATTTGAGAAGTCCAATAAGCTTACTTAGCATCTTTTATATTAGAAGTTATCTAAGTACCACACAGATTGCTGTGAAAAATATTCATCCCATGACATGTCACTCACCTAGTGAACAATAAACAATGATACTCATCTAATCAAACTTCTTCTAAAATAAGTCAATGCAACCATTTTTAAATATAATTAATCTCCAGGCAATTGCAACTAATACACCGTGAACTTAAAAAATTATCTCCGTACCTTAAAAATAGAATTTACCAAAATTTTCATCAATACCCTCTGCAAACTCATATGAAATTACTAAACTATCCTCATTTTAAAACACATAACCCAAACGTTAACATGGCTCAAATAAAAACAAACACTCATCCTCATACGACTACTCATTCCAAATGTTAACATGGCTCGAACAAAAACAAACACTCATCCTCATACGGGTACTTATACATGTTAAACCAAACATCAAACACATAAGCAAACTGAGCCTGAGAAGGGGAAGTTACCATAACTAAGAAAGAGAAGACTGGTTCGTTGCTGCAAAATCGCTGGTGGGAGCTCATCCTTTACTGCAAAATTATCAAAATTTAACCTCTTTAGGTAAGTAATTCCTTGTAATTTCTATTTGTTTTGCTCCATGCATATGGTGAAAAATCGATGGATTGTACACATTATAATTCAATTGTGTAAGGTCATATAACACACGATTTAGTCGTGTAAAGTTATGTAACACAAAATTAAAGGTCGTGTAATACACGAGTTCATAATTTAGGATTTTATATTAAAAGAAATAGATTAAATTGGTTATGAGTCTCTCATAATATATTGAAAAATAAATTTCTAGCTATTTTGTTCTATGCAAATAGTGAAAAATTGATGGATTGTGTAGATGATAATTTGGATAATAAAAGGTCACATAATACACAATTTAGTCATGTAAGGTGTTAAGTGCTAAAAAGTGTGTATTTATAAAGGAGAAAATCATTATTTTACACTCAAAGTCTTACTAACATCCCTACATTTATGTCTTTAAGTCCTTTGTGATTTAATTATGTATGTTTTATTTTAATTAAGTATTTTATGTATTCTAGGTGGCATCATGGTCATTTCACAATAAACGAGAGATCAAATAGCAAAACGGACAACAATTTTGAATTTAGGACAATTGAAAACTTTACGAGGAACCTAAAAAGATAAATGATACTATTCACATATACAGAACTGTTCACATATACGGTACTATTCACATATACGGTATGATGATGTGGCACTGTACGATGATGTGGCAGCATTTGATTGGACAAATAATGTGGCATTGATCGCTTATGTGACATTGACTGATGACGTGGTGTTGACTGATGACGTGTCACGATCCTATGATGATGATGATGGCAGCATTTGATTGGACAAAAAATGTATACGGCATTGAATGACAACCCTAATGATGTTTTCCATCCAATAAGAACTTGCCACGTGTTGCAATCTTAAGCGTCTAAATTATTTTAATCCGATGGCCATGATTTACTCATTGTATCTATAAAAAAGGGGCTTCCCCCTAATTTGACACCCCTGAATCCATTTTTGAGCTCCATTTTTTATAATTCATCCTTTATCTTGTATTTTCTACATATTTTAATAAAATTTTCATTTTACCCCTAGTTCAATTATGAGTAGCTAATTCTTTTTCAAACTTTGGTTGAAGGTGAAGTTTCAACATGCTTTATGGGCTTAATTTAGTAAATTTACTTCCCCTCTAATTTATGTGGATGTTTTGATATTTACAGAATGACAACCCTAATGATGTTTTCCATCCAATAAGAACTTTTGCCACGATGTTTAGCACTATATCTATTAGATCTTTTGAGAGTGAAAAACCCCTAAATTTAATTATTTTAATCGATAGTGTATGTTGAGTCATGATCCTAGACCAAGATTTTTTAATAGTTTATTCCCACCGCCTAATTTAAAATCATAAGATAGCTATAAACAATCACCGATTTAGAAAATTAATTCTACACGCAATTAAAATTCACCTCCTCGTGGATCGACACTCCCATTTTTTCTATAGTGGAGCTCCATTTTTATAATTCATCCTTTATCTTGTATTTTTACTATAAATTAATTATGTATATTTTAATAAAATTTTTTTTTCACCCCGAAAGATCGTTCAACTTAAACCTTAGTAGCTAAAAATTCTTTTTTTCAAACTTTGGTTGAAGGTGAAGTTTCAACATGCTTTATGGGCTTAATTTAGTAAATTTACTTCCCCTCTAATTTATGTGGATGTTTTGACTTTTCGTTTGATGATGTGATGTTGACCGTAGTAATAATATTGTCTATATATAACAGCCCTGATATAATCCAATAAACTTGCCTCCGATGGCCATGATTTACTCGCAATAAAAAGGGGCTCCCCCTAATTTGACGCCCCTGAATCCATTTTTGGACTCCATTTTCTCTAATTCCATCTCCATCTTGTATTTTCTAAGTATTTTAATAAAATTCCCATTTTACCCCTAGTTAAATTATGAGTGGCTAATTTCCTTTTAAGCTTGGGTTGAAGATGAAGTCTCAACATGCTCCATGGGCTTAATTTGGTAAATTTACTTTTCCTTCCCCTTTAATTTATGTGTGAGATTTTGACTTTTCGTGAGAGTGAAAAATCTCCCTTCATGATTTAATTAGCACTAATAAGGAATGTTAAGTTCGATTTAATTGTAATTGATGTTAAGTTGAGTGCATGTTGAGACATCCTGGAGACCCAAGCACTTCATTTTAATAGTTTATTCCCACCGCTCTAATTTAAAATCATAAGATAGCCTACGTTACTTTTATTATAAAACCAATCACCGATTTAGAAAATTAATTCTACACGCAATTAAAATTCACCTCCTCGTGGGATCGACACTCGTCACCGTTGATCTATTGCCTTCAGTTGTGTATTACACGTCCTTCACGACCTTCAGTTGTATATTACACGACCTTCACGACCTTCAATTGTATATTACACGACCTTCACGACCTTCAGTTGTGTGTTACACCACTTTCATAAATTATACGATTACACAACTTTCATGTATTGCACGACTTTAGAATTACATGACTTTTTCCATTATTGTTAATTCATTAGAATAATTTAGTTCTTTAAACACTTAATTTGTAGTAAGAATTTATATTTATTGGTATGTAGAAAATGTCAATGAAAATTATTCAACAAAAAAAGAAATGAGACTAACGGAAAGTGAAAATTACTAATTTGTCATCGTTATACCCAATAAAAATGATAAAAAAGAAACTTAGTGATGAACAAGTGGGGATTTTTCAGAAATCATGTTTTGGCCACTTTTTGGACTTAAATGAGTTTTAGTTTTGTGCCTAGTTGTTACACAAGTTGGTATTAAGACATGTGCATTCATCCTATAAGGCAATTTATTTTAAAATAGGGAAGAAAGTTTGCCGATTTTCAATGTTTGAATTTGCATTAGTTATTGGATTGAATTGTGAAGAAATTTATAAACCTAACTTGGACATGGTTGACGATGGTAGTCGTGTATGTGATGTTTTGATGGGTGGTTGCACAAAGTTCACCAATACAACTCTAGGTCAAACATTTGAAGCAACTAAGTTCAAGGATGATGTGAAAATGGTTAAATTTTCCATGTTGTACTTTTTGGACGTTGTATTACTTGGAAAAGAGTATAGATCATCTATAATTACGGATCACATTCTCCACATGGACAACTTTGAAGATTTCAATAAATACCCTTGGGGTTGTGTTTGCTTCGAGGCTACATTGAAAAGTATGAAGAATGCGATTACAATTAGACAGAATAAGAAAAAGCTAAATCTAGACTACATCCCTGAAAAAGAGGCATATAGCCTTTATGGTTGTCCAATTGTAGTTCAAGTAATAAATTGTCAATATTGTTTTCATACAAATTGTTAATAATAGGAATATTAATTATTTATTTTACTTACACAAGTATGGGCACTTGAAATTTTTCTTGAATTGTGTGATGTTTTTGTTATGAAAAGTAAGCATGTCCAATATTCAAGAATCCTAAATTGGATAGTCACCAAGCATGTAAGCTCTAATGCCCTTGACTCTTCCATATTTGATAAGAAAAAGGTACATAGCAAATAATCTGGACCTTTTGTATCTCTCTCTTTTTCTTTTTAATTTCTCTTTGACATTTAGTAAATAGTCTAATTCTTATAGCTTAAGGTAGAAGAAAAGTTGGATGTTGCCAATGAACAAGAGGCATCACAACCTTATCTACAGTGGTTTTGGCAAATAAATTGGCAACAACAACTTGAAAATGATTTTGGTATTGACTTAAAGAATACAAAATCAACCACTTCACTCTCAAAATAGAAAAGTTGTGCCTTTGTGTAGCAAGAGTCTATGGCCATGGAAGTTAAAAGAGACTAATAAACATGCAAATGGTGAGGCTATGTCCAGGAAATGTAAAAAGATAGATGAACATGCAAATTCCATTAAGGACAAAATTGTAAGTTAGTTTAATCTTTTAATAACAATTGCAATTTTATTTATTTAATTTTTTTTTTGGGAAAGCCTAATAGATTTCTTGCAAGATGCTTTGTCTTGTTCTGCCTACAAAGGCAAACGTCCTGGTTATGTTGATAATTTAATTTCCTTCATTGAGGAAAAGTTTAATTGTTTGGATAAGCGTCTCAAAAAGATTGAAGAGAAGGTGCAGAAAATTGATTCATTAGAAGAGAATACTAGTGATGTAAGAGAGATGAGGGGATATATCAATAAAATTGTAGACCTAGTGGAGTTCTTAAATTTAGCATACTACAATTTAAAGGTTCATTACGTTATTGTTTTTAACTAAGTACAAATTTTTGCATAAAAATTGTGTGTTATTAATAATATTTGCTTTTTGGTGATTCAAACAACATTTGATGATGACCCGAATATCGCCACGCCTGTAACCATTGAACGAAGCTTGACCACAAATCTTGATATAGTGGAAGAAGATCCAATAATTATTTTGTCTACATAGTAGGAGGTGAAAAAATATGAAAGAAAAAGGAGATCTCGAACAGATGCCACTGTTTTACACACACCATACACTAACCCATTTAGAAAACCACGACATGTCAATGTCGATAAAGCGAAAAAGAAACTTTAGTTCGAGCATTGGCTAAAGGAAGATAACATGGAACCGTAATTCCTTATTTCTCTTATATTACTTTTATTTCAAATAATGTTTCTTTCTTGACTATAACAAGCAATAAACATTTGTCATATTTTTTTCCTAATTGCATACCAAAATAATATCGTGGCCTATACACGAAGCAACCAAGAACTTCTTTCATGACTTGTATGAGATAGACATGTGGTTAAATGGCGGGGTATTTTTTAATTTTTAATTATCATGTAAAATATTATAATAATGTGTGTTATAAATATTAACTTACATATGTTGAATACAAACAGCATATAGACATTGGTTGTTTTGTTATACGGCATGATTTGGGCAAGCTGACTACGTCACATTTGCAACAATGTGCAATCATAGACAGTGTATTCCAAGTACTTGGTAATATTATAAAGAAACAAATAAGAATGTGAGATGTGTACGCTGATAACTATCAAAATTTGTTCTTTTTCAACAAAAGCTTCTGTTGAAGTATGACTTGTTTAAGAAGAACCCAACTATAATATGGGAGGAAGATCAAACACGTGATTTGACAATCAAATAAGCAAATGGCGAAGACCTTTCATTTGCTATTCCATGGAGAGATGTTTATAAGGTCAGCAATTAGAGTTATAATTATATCTTAATATTTCTCCAAAGTTCAAATTTTCCTATTTAAATTATCTCAAATTATTATAGGTTTATGTCCCTATTAATGTCCTTGAGTGTCATTGGATTCTTGCTGAGGTTGACATTGTAAGTGAGACAATTTGCATATATGACTCTATGTTTCTTTAATGAATGAATTTACCTTTTTGAAAGAATTATTGTCATATGCCGTTATCATCCCTCTTCTACTGGAGAAGATTATATGGTATGATTCGCACCCTCAAACTACCCAAAAAAACAAAGTTTGGACAGTTTTGCGTGCACAAAATACCCCACAACAAGAATCCTAATAAGCAAAACCAAATGTCCAAATGCTTTATCATACTATTATGGTTATTTATTCGGCATGTACTTGACTATTTTCTAAAATTCCTAACGGAGTTTGTGGTGTGTTTGTTTTGTGTTACTGGAAAACACTTGCATGTGGTGTAGATATTCAAAATTATTGTACTCAGGCATGTGTCTTTTTCTATCAAAAGCAACTAGCTGAAAGACTTTTTTATGACAAGTCATTACTTTTAAAGAATAACTAATAGGTGAGTCCTTGGTTTCACCTCTTTCATGACTGTGTATTTATTCATGATTACATTGCTTGTGGAAATGGCTTGCATTTGCATCAATTATTGAACTTATTGTTACTTTGGGCTACGATATCTTCACTATAGCTTAATAATAATCTGGACCACAATATTGGAGAAATTATATAACTTTTAAATTTGATTAAATTCATAGTTTGGTGTAGTAAACTGAAGTTTTAGAATGTTATTGTCAGTGAGCCTAGGCTGTGAATAGGAAGAATTACTAATTAAGGTGCTTTTTCAAGCAGCTTTTGATGCATGTCTCATGAAAATATTTAATTGATTAAAGTAATATATCTTGAGGTTTGATTTATTTTTTATTATTTCTAGATAGCTAAGTATTATTTTTAAAAATTTTATAGGCCTTAATCGGACTAAATCCAAGCTATTTTCATGAGATTTTGATAAGTTTAATTTTTTAAGGATGAATGGAATTTTTTTTCAGATTAAGGGGTAAATAGTTATCTCTCATTCTCAGCTATTTTTGGCTTTCTTCAGGTGTGGCTTCTATGATATATCTCTTCTAACATCATTTTTGTAATTTCATTTTCTGGTTATTGTCACTAAAACATACATATTACATTTAGCTTAATTTTTTAAGGAGTTAAAGAGTGATATCTATGAATTGATTGTTATCGATATACAATCAATTTACTTTATATGTATTTGGCTAAAATATGATGTTCATGGATAAGGTTGGCAAAAAAGCCCGGGACGGCTCAAGCCCTGGCCGGCCGGCCCGGGCCCGCGGGCTTTAAGCCCAACCCGTTCATTACAATTGTGGATAAGGGCTTAAAATTTATAAAGCCCGTATATGTTGGGCTTAGTCATGGGCTTCACTTAAGCCCGGGCTTTATAATATATAATATATAAATTTATTTTTTTAAAAAAAGTTTATAATATAATATAAAATTAAAATTTAAAAAAACTGCAAAATAAAAAAAAAATGAAACACTTGACTTAGTTGACTATATATTAAAAAAACTCTTTGCAGTGGAAAAAAATACTTAGAGAAGAAAATCAAGGGATTGTTGGAGAGAAATTAATAAGATCTATATCTCCATAGCAACCTAATATGATTAATATGTACAAGCCAGTATTTTCACTACAAAAATTAAAAAAAAAATACAGCATATTAGTTTATGTTTATTTTAAAAATTGTGAAAAAATTATTCGCGACTTAGTGAGCGTGCATTATACAACCTTATAGGGATCAATCTTTAAAGATATATGATATTATTAGGTCGTGCATTGGAATTAACTTAAAACCATTTGAATCCCTTCTCATGAGGTCACAGAAATCATCAGCTCCCAAACAAGAAAAACCACTTTATACAAATTTAAGAAAAATAAATAAATATATACATATTTCGATGTACTACTAGAAAACTTAAACCCATTTTATCAAATTCGATGTCTACTCCTAAAATAGAGGCATTCAATTAAGCAAATACAACAACCTAACAAATAGGCATTCATTATTTATTTATTTTTTAAAAACGTTTATAATATACTATAAAATTAAAATTAAAAAAACTACAAAATATAAAATTAATTTGTTTTTTATATCAATAATTGTGGTTTATCATGTTGTGTACTTATATTAGTATTTTGTGTGTTGGATAATTATATATTGGATATTTATTTTTAAGGTTTTTAATTTATTGTAGTATTATGTATTGGATAATTATTTTTTTTTATTTATAACTTTATTTAAAAAATAATTTAAAAGTTTGTAAAAAGCCCAGGCCCAAGCCTGGCCCTGGCCCTTCCAAGTTGGACGGGCTTTAAGAGGGCCTGGGCTTTTTTAAAAAAATATGGGCTTGAGAAAGCCCGGCCCAAGCCCTTAAATTGCCAAGCCTATTCATGGATAGAGCATTTTTTATCTTCAAGCTTATAAGGAATGCAGTGATGACCTTGGCGTAATTAGACTCAAAATTGTTCCTCTGACTTTTCTTGTATGGTGTATATACTCTTACCATGTGGTAAGTCATTACTTGGAGACTATTCTTTGTATCCAATTATAAGATATGGTAAGTCATCGTAAGTCCAGTTATGAGTTATTGGTGGAAACACTTCGATCACTGCAATTGATATGCATTTTTCCTAATTGATTTCATGGAATTATCATATGTAGGCAATCCTCATATGCATACATATATGCTTGGGTAGAGGAAGAAAACACTTTCAAAATAAAAAAGAAAAAAGAATGAAATGGCTGTAATATTTGTAACTGCAATAGTCATTAGTGTATCCTATCCAAATTTGAAAAATCTGGAGAGAACTTTGTTTGTTTATAATTATTAATCTAACAATTTCTCGAAATGTCAGACATGCATTCCTCTTGTGGACTTGCTGTAATTTTTTCATTAAGAAGAGCAAATATTTATATAGTTTTTGTTATATCCAAGTCCCAATGTGTGTACTATTAATTAATAATCAATTTATTATTTTATTATTTTATTCTTACTTAATTAATTAATTAATTAATTCTTACATAATCAATATATTTTTTTATGATTGCAAATGTTTAATTTAATGTAATTGTGCTAGATAGTTGAAATTATTCTTAATTAGGGTGAAACTTAAGAACTAAGAAATATCTACATGCTTTCTCAGAATTAGTACTTGTAAAGTGACTAAAATTCTTAAGCTTTTAAATAAAATCACTCAAGTTTGCTTTCGCTTTATTCAAAATGAGGACAAATCATATTAACATGATACGTAAAATGAAATCTAGGAAAAATGCAACGAATTACATTTTTCAAGCACAACATGTCTTAATAAACAAGTTACATATACTAGTTTTGAAATACAAAACAATAATTTAAATGCAAATTGTGCAAATGCAATTATTTAATATTGCATATATTACAATTATTTATTTTAAGGTTGGTTGGCCGTAAGGGCATGCTCTTGCTCTAAAAGTGGAATTGTTGAAATGCATGTTAGTCAATTATGCTCCCCCAAATCCACACCTACCACATTTACGATGCACGATGTCTTCTCCTTGAGAAGGTATTCTATTAGTTCGTGGCCGTCCTACCTCTCGCTTTTTCACGGGTGGTGATAGCACATATGCACACACCTCTTCTGAAACATCCTATTCCTCTTATGGACCCACGGGATAAATGCTCTCTGCATATGCTGTAACCCATACATTGACAGAATAATAATGGGAACATAAATCATAGACAGAATAGTTATGCATATGTTTACACACAGCTACCACATGTTCACAAGGAAGTTGGTCAATTTGAAATTCATAGCAACTGCAAGTCTTTTGTAGAACATCAACATGGCCATCAAGATCACCATCTTTAACTATAAACTCGTGGAAATTAAGCTGTATTATTGGATATGTGTGTGATTTTTCCAATTTCCCTTTCAACTGCTTCTCAGCCCAAGTAGTAATTGGAGTACATGCATTCATTGCCATTTCTTGCATTTTTACAAACCATTCTTGCAATTTGTCAATAATAGAATCCATTAACTTATGAATAGGCAAGCTTCGTGCTTCTTTTAAGATAGAATTCATGCTTTCTGCAATGTTGGTCATCATAATACCATAACGCCTCCCTTCAAAGTGAGAACGAGCCCACTTTTCATATCCAGCATCAATAAGGTACTAGTGAACATTCAAACTAACGTTGCGGATGGCATTCATATATTGAGTAAATTTGATAGGTCGATACGCCTTTGCAGCCAATTCAAATAAAGCACCCACATCAACTTCCTTAAAATGAGCATTTACATTTCGTTTTAGATGATGTGTACATATACCACACCCTGCATCAGGAAACACTTTATCAACTCCTTTCTTAATGCTTCCATGGTGGTCAGAAATAAATACTAAATTAGGAACATCACCAATGGACTCTCTACACTTCATAAAAAACCATTTCTATGAAGCGTCGTTCTCATTATCACCTACACCAAATGCAACAAGGTAGAGTTGATTGTTGCCATCAAGAGATGTTCAGGACCTACGCAACTATATTACTTACATTACTTACACGACCGACGTCACTACATTACTTACATGACCAATATAACTACATGACTTAAACTGAATTAATACACAATGCGAAACATTTTTGTCATAAATATGATATCTTGCTAAAAAAAATAATTAAACAACCTACATTACACATATTTCGACATAAATTTCAACATATAAGTGAAAATAAAACATTATAATGTGAGGATAATTTCCAAATTTTCCTAAAAAATATAAAACTTAAAACCTAACAACATGAACATATCTTATTAGATTGTTTAATGATCAATGCACTTTCTTTCAATTCAAAAAAGTGTGGGAGTTAAAGAAGTAAATACATAGTTGTATTTGTGTAAGAAGTTATAAGAGATTTTGAGAGAATTTTGGTAGGGGGAGATTTGAGTGTAAGAACTAAAAAGAAAGTGAAAAGGAGTGGATTTAATATATTCATTAAAGGCATTTCAGATTTTACATATATTTATTAGGGTATCTATGAAAATAAAAAAAGAAAGGGGTATTTAAATAATTTTATAATTATTGAAAGGTATTTAATTAAAAACCCCATTAATCTCATCACTAATAATAAATGGCAATGCCAGCAAAGCATCAAAGCTTGTGGGCAGCGCATTTTATCGCTGCTTGTGAGAAGTGAAAAAAGGAACTGCAAAACCATTGACACACTCATCGTTGTCATTTGCTTCTGGCCACAAAGTATGATCTCACGTTCACATTTTGCTCATAAACCTCGCCAATCAATCATTCAATCTCTTTCGTCTGTTTCAACAATCACTCACAAAAGAACTTTGGCACTCGCTTCTCCTTCAGCTTCGCATCAAGATTCTGATCATCACGTCTACAAACTGAATCACAAAGACTGGCTCTCACCAACCGAGGTCTTGAAAATCTTTTCAAATCTCAGAGACCCCATTTCAGTAATTTCAGTTTTGAACCAATATTCCAAGAGAAAAGACTACAAACCCAATGAAGCTCTTTACACTCTTATCATCAACAAGCTTTCTCAAGCCAAAAGCTTCGATGCCATTGAAGACATAATGCAAAGAATAAAAGTTGAAAAACTGTGTCGTTTTTCAGATGGATTTTTTTACAATGTGATCAAGATTTATGGCAATATGGCTGGGAGAATTAACAAAGCAATTGAGACCCTTTTTGATATGCCAAATTATAATTGTTGGCCGAGTGTTATGACGTTCAATTTGGTGCTCAATTTGCTTGTTTCGGCCAAACTCTTTGGTGAGATACAGGGGATTTACACTAGTGCTGCTAAGCTGGGAGTTGAGATTGATGCTTGTTGTCTTAACATTCTTCTTAAAGGGTTGTGTGACAATGGGAATTTGGAGGCTGCATTCTACGTGCTCGATGAATTTCCTAAACAAAATTGTGAGCCTAATGTGAGAACGTATTCGACTTTGATGCATGGTTTGTGTGAGAAGGGTAATGTGGAGGAAGCATTTGGGTTGCTTGAGAGGATGGAAAGTGAGGGAATTGATGCTGATACGATAACGTTTAATATATTGATTTCGGGCCTTAGGAAGCAAGGCAAGGTTGAGGAGGGAATGAAGCTTTTGGAGAGGATGAAGGGTAAAGGGTGTTATCCAAATTCAGCCTCCTATCAAGAGGTTTTGTATGGATTGCTTGATAAGAAGAGGTTTCTTGAGGCGAAAGAGCTTGTAGGTAGGATGATTTGCGAGCATATGTGTCCTAGTTTTGTGTCCTACAAGAAGTTGATTCATGGACTTTGTAATCAGAAGCTAGTTGAGGATGTGGATTGGGTATTGAAGAAGATGGTGCAACAAGGTTTTGTTCCCAGGATGGGGATGTGGAGGGAGATCGTTGGATGTGTTACTTTTGGGAAAGACAATTGTAACTGTGTTTACGTCACAGAAACTGTTGATAGCTTGGCCAGTTGAGGTTGATCCATGAATGGGAAAATTCTGTCTTGCTCTGTAAGCCTGTAGATGGGTATGCTCCAACAGGTTTAGAACTGATCTCCGGACGTAAAATGGAGGAAGCTGAAGATACATTCGGCTTAAACCATCATCAAGATTTTGATGAATTGGTTTGATCATAGTCTTCAATTTGACACCACTATGCCTGGACCTTTCAATTTGTCTGAGATTAATGTTAACTGCTGTACCACTCTCAAAGGAAAAGATATGGATGCCTGTATACTCTCCTTTTGTCCAACTACGTATGTATCTCTAAACTTCAGCAGCAAATTGGTGATGCTGTAGAATTAAGTTCTCGGACTCTCAGTATCAATCGTAATGGTTCGACCTCAAGCTTTATGCAAAATTTCCAGAAAAAAGAGTGGAAAATTTACATTGAAGTGGTTTCTGTAGTATGTATACATATTTGCTAACGAGTAATACAAACATAGCAACCAAATGAAAATGCAATATCCAGAAAGCAATTTCTGACATTCTATTTGGATGCTATACAATCTAATAAAAAATATGCGCACAACTTAACGTCCGTTCCGTAATTCACACCTATTTTGCAATGGTAACATTACTATGAGACATCAGTTTCAGCTCCTCGGTTTATATCCTCTTCCCCCTTCAGATCCCCTTCAGAAAGCTTAGGTTTTATTAACTCGGTCTGCCGGTCATCGAGCCCCTCGGTTTTGTTCACCTCATCATCATCTTTCTTTTCCTCACCATCAGCACTCAATTTATCTGTTTGGCCCGATATGTCTGCTTCAGGATCGCTTGAACTTGTCTGCACGATCTGTTCCTTGGTGTCAGGGTTGTCATCTCTACTGGAGCAGGCGCTCACGAGATTGGGAAAATCAGGAATCCTTTCAAGTCTACAGGATGGAAGAGATTCATCATCAGAGGAATCATAATCCACATAAACTTCTCGTTCTGTCACCGGTGATGTATCGCCTCGACACTTCGTTGAATATTTCCGAGAAAAGGCATGCTTTATGCTACGAGCATGTTTCTCAGCATGTTTCATAATGCTCTTTGCCATACCTTTCACATGTCCCTTGCTAGGACTTTCTGGACCACTTCCGTCCGAACTCAAACTTATATTTATAGAATTAACAGGAATAGGCCCTGAAAGGCTGTCTTCCACTATGAATTTCACACCAACGTCCTTTGTATTGACTGCTCTAAGGTTGGCATGTGGAGATGGAACAGCCTCTCCAATGCTTCCTGCATGATCTTCCTTTCTAGAATTCCTGTGAAACATAGAACCGATCTTCCGTAAGCCCCGTTTTATCGGATTTTTGCCCTCCTGATTATCATCAGTGCCGCTGCTGTCATTGTTCAAGGATCCAGATGTGGCAGAATTAGTACTGTTAAAGGAACCATCAGGCACTTTGCGGACCTGGGTATCCAAGCACCTGTTCTTACCCTTTCTAGGCTCCCATGTCTGAGCTACTTCACTTCCTGGTTGATGGACCCATATCCCAGTGTTTTGTTGCCCCTCAATGTTGATAGGTTCAAAATTATCTGCCACCTTTGGTGACTTCTCTGATGATACAGACGAAAAGGAACCCTTGTTAGTAGTTTCATTAGCAAAGGATTCCTGTATATCTTCCTTGTTGCTTTGATCCTCCTTGTTTCCTGTACCTTCCTTGTTTAATGTTACCCCATCGCATGGACTATCAACCCCCTGCTAAAATTATGCCAACAATTCACATG
Organism: Luvunga scandens; assembly: GCA_030449905.1. Classification (NCBI taxonomy): domain Eukaryota; kingdom Viridiplantae; phylum Streptophyta; class Magnoliopsida; order Sapindales; family Rutaceae; genus Luvunga; species Luvunga scandens. The sequence goes on along the minus strand of JASUUG010001019.1, from coordinate 229,031 downwards.
AATCTTTACTGCTTGCCTCAGCAGAAGTGTTTCATCACAATTTAAAACAATATGTCAAACTGTTATATTTTCACTAGTCACAGGAAGCTGATTGAACACACCTTTGCATTCTCTTCAAAAACTGTTATTGCAAGATGCAGCCTGCCTATTTTAATGTTCTGAAGAGGTATCCACATGTCGTGTCTCTGGCCATCCCTAAGATCACTGATATTTATGGTACAATCACTGTGAATAATAGAAATTAAGTCAAATATAGCAATTGAAGAACAAGCTATCATTAGATCATGAAAAATTAAAATTAAAGATTAGTAACTAAGCAAGAAGCATTAAGAAAAATGAAGGCAGGGGAACAAAACAAAGAAAATGACTGCCAGAACAACATTGCAAGTCATGAATAGAATCTTATTTTATAAATCCATGTTCAAAATATTTTTAGTAATTCTGAAGGGCATGCACCAGAAACTTACTACAAATGTAAACAAGAAGACTTTTAAATAATGAAGACCAGGCAACCTTACAGCCAATATAAAAGAGAATTCAAACACTTTTAAGTTCTTTAAGACTACAGGAAAACAACATAAATTCATATCTTTTAAAATTTGAGTACTTGTGAAACCTCAAGGAACTTCAGGGAAAGCATCAAATTCTTCCAAAGGGCAATAGTAAGAGACGCATCAACATTTCCACCCTTTTCTCTGTATGTACCTACTACACTATGCTTTAACAATTTTTCTTCTCATTGCAAAATAAACATGCATCATACTGATATCCAAATTTTGTCATCTGACTGGCTGTTATTTGGGGAATAATGGCTCCAGGGAAAGAAGCCGTATAAGCTAAACTTAATGCACATAAATTCGGCATTTATAGCATGAAAACCTTAAATTAAGTGACACAATAATAGAATCTCTTACAGATGTTTTATTTGATTGTTTATTGTTCTTATTGAAGAATGAAAAAAATGTGATAGAAAAATAAATGGACAGCTCAATGTACATAATTACGAACAATCAATAGAAAAACAAAACTGCATTGCCTTTTTTATAGCATTAAGTGCAAAAATTTGCCCATTAGTACAACATGTTATACAGCAAGGTTTAGAATACTACCCAAGGGTATCATCAACGAAATGGTCCTTATCACGAACTTCAATAACTAGCACATTAGGAGAGTCCCAAGTACATATGGGAATATTAAATTCCTCATGCCATTTTGGAGACAGTGTTTTCCTCTGCGTTTTTGTCCTGAATCTGTAAGGGCCAAGTTGTCCCTTCACATATGGATCAGCCAGTCCTGAAAATTTCAACCAGTCATCACACACAAAGATTTGGAATACTCTGTGACAGAAAAATGACAAAAAAATAGTTTTTATCCAAACCATTTAAATCTGATGGTTTCATGTCAGATGCTTCAACAACTTCAACCCTGGCATATGCAATCGGTTCCTTCACATCAACAGAGAACCAATTTCCTGACAAGAATATAATTAAGAAAGGGAATGAATTTAGCATATCAATAAGGAAAAAAAAAAGAAACTACAGCATCCTGAACCGTGGCAAGCAACACAGCAATGATCTCTTTATTGACATCTGTCTTCAGGTACAATATCCAGATCCATATCCACATCATAAAGTGATATTGAATAAAACAAAGTTATTGTTCATTTGGTTCTGGTAGTGCGGCAATGATTAAAATCTCATAACTTACGCCTACATGGCTTCACCCAACTTCCATGAAATAATCTATTTAAGTTGATGAACAATCTACTCGCATGTGCCCTCCCCAAATGCCATAGCAATCCACATACCATATAAAGCAACCATTTTTCTTTCCCAAAGCTTTTCAGTAGCTTATTCATTTTCATTTAACCACAAGTAATATTTCTCATAACTATCATAAGTTCACTTGAGCATCGCTGTATCTTACTTAATACCTAGAGACAGTAAGAAGCCCGATGGTTCCCCAAATCTGCCTTCCCTTCTAGACCTTATTACTACTCTGGCTCTTTCCTGGATTTTAAAAAGTGAGTGTAACCCTCTTGTACGCTAAAAGATCCCCTTATTAAACCCATATCCCCACCAACCAAGTTACCTATTCAGCCTACAGATTACCTACCAGTTGACTCCAAAATTGTGAAGGAACCATATTCTACACCAATGAATAATGATAAACTGAAAAAGTTATTAACTACTATCAAAAGTTATAAACCACTAATCCAAAATACACTGCAGAATCCAAGAAGATTTAGGCTGTGAATTACCTGGCTGCGGTGAAGCAAATTTATCCACATCAACAACCAGCATATTGGGCTGTCAAAAAGATCAAATATTAAGCCAAAACTCAAACCAAAAGAGACATTTTTGGATTTAAGAATCTAAAACTTCATCCCAAAGTTGTGACGCTGATTTTAGGTTAAAAAAGAATAAGAAACTAACTACTACACGTTCGTGAAATTTAAGCAGCAAATGAAACTAAATAAAAGAACAGTTGCTAGTTTGAAGGGACTAAGCATAAAGAACTAACCTCCACAAGTGTCTGCTCAAATGCTATGGACAGAAGCTTGTCCTAGGAAAAGAAAAGAGAACACATTGGACTTAACAGAAGGAAAGAAATATCAAACAATTGAAATTCAATAATTTATTTCTGTGTTCCTGTATTAAACTTACCAGCCATCCAGCAATTCCCGGAAATTCTGTAACATTAAGCCCGTGAGTGAAGATAGGCTTCACAGTCATCTGGAAATATGGCGGTTCAGCAAAGCATACCCTCAACCGGCCAATGAAAGGCCATCTACGAAGAAACTTCACTCCAACCAGAACCTGGAAGAAAATAAAAGCATAGCTTAAAGTTGAATGATTTCTATATTTCTTCAAATAAAATAAAACCCAAAAACACCATGTCATTGGAATTTGAACCATGCTATTTAAATCACCCAACAAATATTAATATTGAAGAATTTGAACTAATTTGTCATATACAATCAACCCACATTTATCTTAAAGACAGCCTGAAATATACTTTAACTCAAGAATCACATATATCTGCCAGTACCTTCCCCTCAACATGCATGCCAGTCACATGCATCTTGGCCCACATTCCAAATCCCAGTCTTTTCCTTAATTTCACAGCAAGTATCGCACTCATATCATCTGCTGTGAGAAAGTTCATTCCCAACTCTAATACCTGCAATTATCACATGTTAAAATCTCCTTGGAAACAGTAACAAAATACGTTGTAGAGCCACCACGCTATAGGAAAATATACAACATGCCAGATCAGGGCTCAGTGACACATACCAAGTGGTCATCATCATTGGATTGGCGAAGAACTCTCATTTCTGTAAGCATTGGGGGGTTTCTACCCAGGTACAGATGCTGAACCAAAGCTTTCTTCTGCAAATATATCATTGCCAATACACTCATTAGCGGACCAAAATATAACCACCAGAGAAAAGCTATAAGCTTTTGGAACTGAAAATGGATACTTTCTAAAGGCAGTAATCATGTTTGCTAACCTCAATTAACACTGAAATATACAACTAGTGAATTCTCATAATTCTTTTACCCGTACTAAAGAGAAAAGGCATTTTATAAAATAAATTCCAAAAGAAAATAAAGTCATACTGCAGTCCATGGTTTGTACTTCTCCAAAAACCATGGTATAATGGGGAGAAGTAACTTCTGTGAAGCAATTTGTTCCATGCATATGGGCCACATCTTTTCGATAGCATGATTCAACCACCTCACTGTTTCAGAATCTGTAAGCACCTGAAAATAAAGAGAAAGCATTATCATATACTCCAAGAATCAAGATCAACACATTGCATCCAGTTTAGTTTTCATTTATATATTAAACAAATGTAGTATAAAGTTAATAACAAAAGGCTGAAAGCATAGGTACCCTTACTCTTTGAAAGTGAAAGAAGAAAAACTTTATCTTTTGATCCTTTTTCATTTTGTATTAGCGGATCAAACAAAACACATACTAACTTTCCACTGAACCCAACAAATATAATTTGATTTTGAGTTTTGACGACTGAGGCTAACTTTATACTTGAAGGAATCAATATAAATGCTTTTCATTTTACAAAATTTCCATAGATTCACACTAAATTAAAATACCCATTAAAACGAATAATCAAAAAAAAAAAAAAACCAACAACCAAGAATCTTACTGTATCAAAATTAGAATATTAAGAAAAATAGTAAGAGAAAAATTACCCTCCTTTGAAAAGAATGCTTTCTCTCCTCGAACTGCACTTTCCTCCTCAATCTCATAACATATCGATCATGAACCTTTCCCCAAAAAAAAGAAATTAAAAACACAAATTAACCCACTAATCACTCAAATCACAATTACAAACAAACAAATTAAACTTAAATTTTAAAATACATACCGAGTACAGATAGATTAGAGAGATGAAATAAGCAACTGGGTGGCAACGATTAAAGTAAGAAAGCAGCCAAAGAAAAAACAAGACAATGACCACATGGTGCATTATTGATATCTCCATCGAACTCATCTTTTTTGTTCTTTGCTTTTATCAACAAATATTTCCCCCTTTGTTCTTCACATGACCTAATTCAAGAACAAGTTTCAAACTTCACAAGAAAATTGAAGGAAAAAAAATAAACTCTTGAAATAAATATTGAATTTTGGGTATTGGGTGGTGGCAGTTTTCAGAGTTACTAACTTACTACTACTAATACAATAACATGCTTTATTCGTTGTTAATTATTTACTTATAAGAACAGGGACCAGTTAATGAACAAGCGTAAATTATTTATAAGATGAGATCATTTGTTTTTTTCCGCCGAAGTAGCGGTACCGTAATATGGAAGCAATCGGCCATATTTAAACTAATTAATTAATTAATTAATAGCGGTCCGACTGGCTTTCGAATGAAAGCACATGAAAAGTAGGCGGTTTGAAGTTCGTGCGCTTTGACTGCTTGTTTTCCAACACGTGTCCTTTACGCGTGTCATTGTGGGGCCTTGCTTCCTGAGAAATAGATAAGATCCCTAAAGATAAAATTACAGTAGATGGATAAAAATTTAATCGTGGTAAAATTAATAAGATTTTATTATTTTTTATTTTTATAATCGTTGAATTTTTATTAAATAATTATGAAATAATTATGTAACTTAAATTAAATTTTTTTAATAGTCGTTATTTTAAAAAAAGTAATTATAGAAAATTAAAGTAAATTTTATTTAAGATTTCTTTATAATTATTTGTTGAGTATATTTTATGAATTAATTCTTAACAGACATTTGAACTGTATTACATAAGTAATATATTTGTAAAATTATAAGTTAGAACAAGTTCAACAATATATATATAACCTAAATGCTCAATTATGAAACTCTTAAATAAAGATATTTTGTACAAACATAAAATTTTATAACTGAACAAATATATATAAAGAAATATCATCATGTAAACTCTTACGAATGCGAACAGATTATGAATATGATTATGTGCATACCGAACAAGTTTTTTATAATTATTTTGCGAAATTCTAAATATGGATTTAAAAAAAAATTACGTATTAAGCCCTAAAAGTTATACAATTTGAGGACTTTCAATTGATTGATGAATTAATTATTTGAGTATTGCGACGATCATGCCCACACGTTCACTTTCTCGATTTGTGCTCTTCTCACATGTAACCCGTTACTAGTGGATTAAAATATACTATCAAGTATTTTGAAATTTAAATAATTATGAAAATTTGCATTAAAAAAATTTTGGAGCTGAAGAAAATTGAGTTTTTAGCATGTTATAAATAATAAAGCTCTAGCAGCTTTATTTATAGTATATATAACTTTGGCCGTTGAATTTTTTTTTTAAAAGATCAAAATTACTAACAGTGTGATACAATTAATTGGTTGTGTGCTATGCAAAGCCTTTTTGTTTTTTTAAATATTTATTTTATTTTTTTGGTCAAAAATATTTTGGGTGTGGTGTGGACTGTGGATACCCCTTTTGTGGTCATAGTCAAGGGTCAATGTGACAATGCCCTAAAACTAAAGAAGCTTAACAGTTACCATCCAACCATCCATGTTAACAAATTACATAGTTATCGCACTCTAATTAGACACAGAAATATAATTACAGTGGATTTTTCTCTTTTTCCTTTTCTGTTCTTGGATCAGATTTTTTTTTTTTAATTGGGGAAAAGATTTTCATTATATATATACATACAAAAAAGTGAGGGAAATGACTTTAATGACCTACATGTAATTATCAAGGAGATTTTCAATTTCTCCCTATTATAATTAATATATATTATTTATTCTTTTATTATTTTAATAATGGTCAATGACCCCGGCACTATAATTTTATCGTATTGTTTATATTTTTAAATATACTTTTATTCATATTTGTTATTAATTAAATAAATCATACAAAAAAATTAAAATGAAATAATTTGACTTCTGAAAGTAAAACACATAAGTTTTAGTGTGAATAAAAAATAAATAATAAGATATTTTTCACATACTTTTTGATGTTTTTAAATTTCTTTTTCATATAGTGAATATATATTTTATATTCCTAAAATAAAATATCAACCAAATGACCATTTACCCCTCTTTTCCTTTAATTTTTATGTCAGAAGGGTTATTAATTATTATGAAAATAATGAGAAATAAGTGGTATATATAAGATTTCAACATAGTGATATTGACAACCTCTCTAACTATTATAAAAAATTAAATGATTGGGCTTGTATTTCAAATAAGATATACTATTCGGACAAAACAACTCGGAATGAGATAATTAAATGCATACAATGAATTTAAAAAAAAAAAAAAGTTAAACCCTATTTTGGATATTCTAATATATTCACAAGATAATTTAGATTTTTTAAGTCATATTATTTTTTAAATAATAAACAACAATCTAAGGTACAACACCCTCATACTTAAAAAGTGAACACTTTAAGTTCTCAGTTGCACCTTTAATTGTATGTAATACTATATCCGCAGAGAGTAGCTACACTCTAGTCATTCTCAACTATATGTCTCAAATGATGTCGGGCCTTAGTAATAACTATTGTAGATTTTCTTTCGGGTATCTTATTTCTGAGGCATTGATTTCAAAGTGAATATACTTTTGTTTAGATTTTTTTTCTGCATAAAAGCCTATAGAAATCTTTCTCTTTCTCCATTGGACGAAATTATTCCAAAGCCTTCCACAAGCCATCCCATTTTATCGGCTATTTGGAAACTAATTAATATCCCTTATTATAATTAATTAATTTTATATCTTAATTTTTAAAGACTTGATCCATTTTCATTCAATAATTTTATTTTAAATAAATTTTCCAATAATTAATATATTTTAGTCTATAATTTTAAATATTATTATAGTTGGACGTTGATTTATACAGATTTGTAATTATATCGATTGAAAAAATTATCATAGCATTAAAATAATCTAAACGAATAATTATAGTTTTTTAATAAATAATTGTGAAAATAATTAATATGTTATTATTATTAAATTAATTAAACTTTATTTTTCTAATTGATTATATAATTATTAAATTAGCATCCATCCATCCATCCATCCATCAATTAATTACTTTAATTAATAGTGATTAACTAATATTTGAATTCATATTTTAACAATGGAATGTATTTCCTATTTTCGTATTTTTGATTAAAATAATGCACCCATTCCAAACAAACTAAAAAAAAGAGGAATCCACGTTTTCAAAGTTGAGGTCACAATGAAGGGCTCGCCTACGTTGCAACTGTTGCAATGTGCAACAGTTTTTGTCTTTTTCGGTAAAATATTATTTAGGTCCCTTATACTTTTTATAAAATAAAATAAGTAGAATAAATTATAAATATTTACATATAAGTTCTTTTTTATATTTATTTTAAACAAATAATTTTATAAATATTTACATATAAGTCCTTTTTCATATCTATTTTTATTATTTATTTTTTTTATTAATTATATTTAATTATTATTTTATTAGTTATTAATATATAAATATAATATTAATATAATAAAATAATTTTTTTGACTAATAATAATTTATTTTTTATTATTATAATTAATTAATTTAAATTTTTTTGATAAAATTATTATAATAATTTTAATAGTTATTATTATTATTATTAATTATTAATTATTACTATTAAATTTTGTTATTTTTATTTATTTTAATTATTATTATTATTAATAAAATTTATTACTTTTTATTTTAATATTTATTATAATTAATAATTTATTATTATAATTAATATTTTATTATTAAAATAAATAATTAATATAAAATTACTATTAATTATTATTTATTATTAATAAAATTTATTAATAAAAACATTATTTTAATTATTATCATCAATATTATTAATATTAATTTCATTATTATTTTATTAATTATTAAATTTTATTAATTTTTAATTAATTTTACAATTAATTAATAACTATCAATATAATTAAATTGAAAAAATTAATAATAATAAAATTTTTGAATAAATAATCACTATAATTAAAATATAAAATAATGATTATGAAAATAATTTCCCATTAATGTTTTTTTTATTTTATAATAAATCAATTGTTCATTAACTAAAATTATTTGTTAATTATGTCCATAATATTATTTGTATGTATTATAATTAAAATAATAATAATAATAATAATTAAAATAATAATAATAATAATTAAAATAATAATAATAATAATAATTAAAATAATAATAATAATAATAATTAAAATAATAAAAAATTATTAATAAATTTTATTAATAATAATAATAATAATAATAATAATAATAATAATTCATTTAATAATAATAATTTTAATCCGGTTGTTGTTGTTAGTCATTATTATTATTATTGTCTTAAATTTTTTTATTTTTATGTATTTTAATTATTATTATTAATAAAATTTATTACTTTTATTATTTTATTTGTTATTATTTAGTAAAATTTAATATTATTTTTGTTTAATATTTTTTATTAAAATATATTAACTGAAATTTTAATTCTTTAATTATTGGATTATTAAAATTTATTAATAATTTTTATTATTTTAATTATTTTAATGGGAATGTTATTTTAAAAATAATAAAAGTAATAAATAATTTTACTTTCTTAATAATTAAAATAATAATAAAATTTTAATAAATTTTAATAATTAATAATTCTACGTAATTTTTATTTTGGCTATTTTTTTTAATAATAAAAATATTAATACTTTTAATAATAAATTATTTTGATAAAAATTAAAATAATTGGAAGTTGATTTTAATAATTTGTAATTATTAAAATAATAAAATTTATCACGAGCAATAATAAAATAATAAACGAATAATAATAATAATAATAATAATAATAATAATAATTAATAAAACAACTATTAAAATTCTTTTCAAATGTCATTTTATAAAAAAAAAAATTTATATGTAAATAATAATATAAAAATAAATTTTATTAAATGATTATTTTATTATATCATATTATATTTATATATTAATAACTAATAAAATAATAATTAAATATAATTAATAAAAAAAATAAATAATAAAAATAGATATGAAAAAAGACTTATATGTAAATATTTATAAAATTTTCTGTTTAAAATAAATATAAAAAAGAACTTATATGTAAATATTTATAATAGTATCTGTTTATTATATTTTATAAAAAGTATAATGGACCTAAATGATATTTTATTAAAAAAAATAAAAATTGTTGCCCGTTACAACAGTTGCAACGTAGGCAGACCCCACAATGAATACATACAAGTAAAAAAGGGGACCGTGTGGTCAGGTCGGTAACATGTCACTGTCCAATTAAATTCTTTTATCGCAAATTATCAGATCTACATCGATTTTGCGTTTATGAGCCGCGTCGGCAAGCTAGTTTCAATCATGTGCATCCGCGTTTACATTGTTGTTGTGTATGCCCACTTATTCGGCGACACATCACCCCTAGGCAGAGTTTATCGACTTTTCTGGCCAGTTTCAAACTCTGAATTTCCGTTGTCGTTTTCATACGATGGGCGCTGTCGAGTGCTATGACTATATATTTTGGCCCTTTTGGCCTTTTTGATGGGACCAAGCATCAGCAGGTGTTTAAATATTATTTGAATTATGGGGTTCGGTATCCAAGTGTCCAATTCGCTGTTTATGATAATATTCAGTTTAGAAAAAAAAAATTAAATTTTCATTACAATCCACGTATATAAATCCAGCGGTAGGTAGAATAACACCACAATTAAGTCATGTACGTAGCGAGACGTGATATATGTGTACTTTCATTCAATTTATACAGAGTACATTTGAGTTCTATTGAAGTTATTTCTCAGACCTTGCATATTAATAAATAATGAGATTTACTTGGCATAGGTTTGAGTCTGAGCTCTTTTGCTAGAACTCCTCGTTTTCTATCAAAATTATATAATTAATTAGGAATAAAATTTTTTCTATAAATATAGGTAGATTAGATATAACTTTTCATTGTCAGTGAGATAAATTTATTTTAAATATGAAAATATGAATCTAGGTTTGTATTATAAAAGAATCCATCTAGATTAGTTTCATTAGATTTTTAATTATAAATATCAATAAACTTTTGATTGTAGCATATTAGTAAAAAAAAAAGAAAAGAAAAGAAGAGAGATTTACTTCTATGATACTCTTTTTTTTTTTTTTTTTTCGTTTTTGATCTCATGTCCTTAAATCAAATGTATCATATATGAGTCTCAATTCTATGCCACACCATCATCTTTCCCTTTCGTTCCCAGAATAATTAAATTATCTCATAATTGTTAACTAGTTTTTGATAAACAAAACCGTCAAAACGTTAGGTTGATATGCGCATGTGAATGTTGCGTTAATTATCCGATTACTTAAAGAGTAGTTGGTGAATGTTACTGTGTTAGGTCTGATTGCACATATGAAACAGTCACAATGATGATGAAAAACGCAAATCTACTGGCAAGTCCAGGAGGCCCTATATATTTGAGCTTCTAAATTATGGTTAAGTCCGAACAAATTAAGCATTGGACTTAGCAGGCGGAGAACAAACCGTTTCTTGGGTAACATATTGTCTAAAGTCTAAATCAGTGATAAATAGCTCAATCCTAAAATTAGGGTAACGAATAAATTAAAGGGGCAAAGTATTTTACTTTTCCGACCACATGATATATTATATTTTATTAAAAATAAAATAACACATTTATTTTGCAACTGTCTACTTAAATTTTATAAAGTGTATCAATGCTTCACTGTCATTTTAACACTGTAAGAAATTTTCAGATGTCATAAGAATAAAATTCTCATTTGACTTTAACCCTAAAAATTTCGTTTTAACTATTAATAAATAGTATTAATTCTTTTAAGTATCAATAAAATGCCCTAACTGTCTCATAATTTATATCAATAAATAGTATTTAAAATATATAATAATATAAAAGATATAATTATTTTTTGTGAATATCAATATAATTAAAATGAAACCCAAAAAATATTTTAAAAATATATCTAAAATGGTAACATATATACTATGTTTATTTTATTAATTTCTAATTTTAATTTTAATTTTAATTTTTTTTTTGCTTTTTGGTAGCAGGAATCCCACGCTGAAGAAGATTTAATTCCTAAAATTGAAGCAGAAGCTGACATTTCGGCTTTTAGAATGCATAGCCATAAACGTGAAGATCGATAGAGATTGGTCCCCAAGCATATGCCAAGAAGCCGGCCATTCATGGGAATTTGTAAGCATTGAATTGGTGACAATTATGTGCTCAGAGATTCCTGTTCTTGAATTTGCTCCTGGATCACATTTTAATGCCAGATAATTAATGCTTTCATGCTGTCACATTTTTTCTACAACTAATTTGATTCAACTTTGTTTGCACATGAACGCCGGAAACGGAGGGCACCTTCTGAAAAATTATTGCATGTATTGTTGCATTGGGAAGCCATCCAATTGCATCAAAGGGTATCCAAGAATTGATGAAAAGAGATAAAATGTTGATAAGACGCTGACCAAAAGAGGTTTATCCACCCACTACGTTGATAATACGTTTTGAGATTGTTTTTAGGAGATATAAAAATAATTTTAAAAAGTTAAAAATTAATTTTTTTATTTAATAAATTTTTTTAAAAATCACTTATAACAAAATCACTCATCTTACAACATATTTTAAAAGACAGGAATAAAATAGCTATCCAAAATCACTTATCCTACAATAATTTAATAATAAGATTTATCATACACATATAATTGTTTTTAAAATTCACATCACTTTTAAAAATAAATTCTACCAAATATTTGACTGATTCGCTTTACAGTCAATTATTTATATAACACAACTAATAGTAAGTATTTTAAAAGTTACAATATTACTAAACTAGCGCAAGATATATAAATTTAGTTGGGAGTGTCAATATTTTATCTTTTTTTTATGTGAATAATATTGCTCATGATATTACGTTTTGTTATATGTTTTCAATGTATGCTTTGTTTTTTTAAAAAAAATTGATTATAATTTATAGATACTATAATTTGAAATCCAATTTGAATGTAAATATATAGATTTGTAGTATAATTCAGAGATCTACTGATTGGAGCTTGAAAATATACTCCCATAAATCTTGGGGAGATTTCTTCCCCACCTATATTTACGGAATATGAAATATTTAAGTCGTCTTGTGCACTCAATTTTTGTTAAAGTAAAGACCCACAACTAGGTTAAGCTTTAATTAGTAATCTCACTTAAGAGTCAAGACCTGTCAACTAAATGATTCAATTTATATAGAATGTATGTATGTGTTAATGTAATTAAGTATGTAAAGGTCTGTGGTAAATCATCTCTTCTTCCATCCTTGTGGGCCGGGGCTAGGGATTTGAGTCTTTTTGTATGCCATTATGTAGGTTATTTTTTTTTCAGTATATTTAAAAATATCCGGCCGGGTTTTGTTGGACTTTTAACGTGAATGCCAATAATGCACGATCCCATACCCTTATCGGTTACATTGATTGCAATTAAAAACAAAAAAAATGCATTAGCAGTCTAATTGCACGAGGCACATGCCTTGTGAAATAGCTAGTATTGATGTTTGAATTTTTGTCAAAATTGAGGGCGAAAACCCTAAGCAATGAAATGAAACCAACCATGCATGTATTACCCATGAAAGAAACCAAAAATATTTGTTGGGTAATCAACATGATTGATGCTAGAATCGATAATGGAAAAGAAAAATGACCTTAACCAAACCTTTGATTGAGATATGACATCCTACACGTTATTCATTCTGAAAACGATAATGTTTCTTTCCAATTTTCTTGTCCTTCCGAAGCACGTCTGTAAAACAAAACAAAACTTTAAAAAGACTACCCTATCTTTGAATTGTTAATTTCTGCTGCATATCTGGCAAGTTTAGGCAATTTTCGATTTTTATAAGCTTATGGCTGGAATTTATTTTCAAAAATGAGTTTGAATGCTGCCCCAAGTTTATTATATAGTCAAGAACTATTTTCAGCTTTCGTAATTTTTTTTTTCTTTTTAAACATAGATATGTAGACCGGTCTTTTTGTCAAATTCTTGCCGTATAAAACTGCAGTGTGGATCCCCGTTTGCGCATGGCTATGGTAACTCACTTTCAATGCAGTAGTTTAGTTTAGTGGCTGAACCTTCCTTTTCCTCTCGCTATGTGAGTAACCCTAATCTTTTTGCAGAAATTTATGTATCTAACTCATATTCATAAGCTAATTTTTAAGTAAGGTAGATGTTCCTTCAATCCCTAAGTATTAAATTGATTACTCAATTAGTCCCTATATTTTTAGAAAGGGTTATTATCCTTTTACTGCTTAAGTGATTAAGAAATAACATCTACGTGCAACAATTATTATACTCGAATACTTTACTATTAAAGAACTACAAAATCTCACATTTTACTTCTTTTTGAACATGATTGTTAGTTGACTGCTAGCATCAGGTTGATGCAATAGGGGTAACGATGTCTTTATACATAAAATTACTCTAAAATTATGATTTCATTAAATATAAAGGGCAAAATTATCATTAGAGACATAATAGAATTAGCATTGATCGAAAGAAAATGTTAATGTGCTTTATATTAATGTTTTGTGACTTCGTATTTATTAAATTAGTATTTTAAAAGTGAACTAATGGACAACTAATAATCTTAATGAAAAAGTAATGAAGTGTAAGATGTTATGATTCTGTAGTAATAAAATGTTAAGGTACAGTACTTATTGCACCTAATTGTTATTTTCTAGTAATAAAGGAATAATAATAACCCTTTAAAAATTACCCAAAAGGATTTTGTCATTGCTCTTATAGTTGTTAAATTTGACTTGCCGAGGGTAAATAATTTTTTTGTGTCTCATGTAAATTAAAATGGATATTTTAGATAATTTTAAATAAAGGAACTAATTAAATAATTGATCAAAATCCAAGGACTAAGGAAGCATTTACTCTTTTGAGTATGAGTTAGACAATGAGCTTCCAAATGATTTACCATAATTGAAGGGGACAAATTAGAATTTTTTCTCCTACACCATATGTTCTTTCTTCTATATCTTCTTATAAATAATAGTAAAAGAACATGAAATCCTTCACTCTCTCAAAGCTTAATTATATATAGAAGTTGCATGTTCTTGTTTTACTATTAATGTTTTTCTTTTACATCTCATTTTCTTTTGCTGACTTTGTATTGCAGATACAACTTGAAATAAGGTGCATATTCCAATGCCAAGTGTTCTTGTTCTAGTAAGTAAGTTTTAGAACAATTAAAAGCAAGATCTTGCTCAAGACCGCGCAATTTGTTCATGACAAACCGCATCTGGGTATTGGTTTGTCATATATTTCATCATTATTAACAGAGAGGAGCGAGAAGAAGAATAAGAATAGAAGCTTGGATAAAAATGGATAGGCGTATACCTTGATGCTGCTGCTCATGTATATAGGCTGCGTGGTCTTGCGAAAGATCTTACTTGAAAAATATGGACACCTCATTTGCTATATATATTCACAGTAAGTTTAGTTAATTAAAATTTCAGTGTCTTCGATTATTCATTTTGTTTATTATTGCCACCATCACTCAGGCAGCTGATATAGGTGCTTTTCTCTTTTAATCTTTTTACTTTTTTTTTAACATGAATATTTACTTGTTTCCAGGTATTCTGGTGGGAATTTGTATCAAGTTTAGGAGTTTTATTATATAAAGAGATGTATACTTACATGACTAATATAGCACATATAGCTTAATTATAATTACTTTATTTTGGTACTTTTCAGTTGTGGCAGCTATATGTAAGTGATTTGTGTTGCTTGAACGATAACTAATTAACATATATCAGATACTTTAATAAAAGCTCTGTTTGATCTTCGTACACCTGAAGAAGAACACCAGTTACCAGTGTATTTTCATGTAATTAATTTATTAACAAACTCATTCATTCATATGATTAGATACGTAAAGTTATTTAGAGTTTCTTGTGTTTATGCATTATAGTTTTCTAATATGCATATGAATCGATCGCATATCCACTTTTAGTGCTATAATAAAAACATAAGTACATTCATATTCAATAACATTGCTATTATCTATTCATCTGTAAACCCTCAATAAAATGTTAGCGATTTTTTATGATCTTGGTTAAGATAACATCTCGTGGCTCTCTACTGTTATCACCTAAACAAAATTTGGGTATATAGATCTTCTTTGATTTTACATAAATAGTGCTAACCAAATCCCTCTCCGATTAAAGCTCTGGCAGAGAATGATATTCAAACTCTAAACTTCAGGAGTATATATGTTTCAGAAGAATTTCAGGAGGTTCTATAAAATTCAAAAATCAGGGGAGGCTTTAAGAGAGAATTTGAAAATCTGTTGGTGTGCCCTAAGATCAACTTTATATTGGTAAGAGTGGGATCACAGAAATGGCAGCACATGCTGCCGTTTTTGTGCCCACTCTCTTTCTTTGTTTTATTATTTAAAAAATTTAAAAATAATAAAAAATTAAAAGGGAAATTAAATCAAAATAAAAAAAAGCAGTTTCATCAGTTTATCCTCATCCTGCTCAATCTTCATCCTCGTCACTGCAAAGCATTTTCTCTCTCTCGAATGGCAGACAACAGAATAAACCAACACCTCCGCGAGTGTAGCTACATCTTGTCACCAACGTCACTCCCAACACTGCTGACATCCCGACAACGATGCTTACAAACGAACAGAGGAGCCACTGGCGACAGACTGCTACCACCAGACCGACTCGATCATCACCAAAGGTCCCATTTAACAATCTCTCTCACTCGTACATAATCAAATTTGTGCAAAATAATTGAAAATTAAAAAATTCCAATTCTGTAAGTGTCATTTTTGATAAATGATAATTTTGTACAAAATTTTTAATTTTGTAATTCATGATAAGTGCTTTTATGACAACTTTATTTGGGAAAAATTTAACATTGTATGCCATAACAACAATTTGATTATTCCAACATATTATTTCTACACTTGAGATTGCCTTTTTAGTGAGTAATGCTTCCATCTTGGCTAATTTAAGTTTTGGATGATTTAGATTTTTTTCTAATTTAAATTGCTAGAAACTTAATGGATTAAATTTTTGTTGTATGAAAATTTTGTAAAAATTTATAATAACTTATTCTTAATACAAATATTAATTATTTTGCAGAAATAGAAAATTTGCAAAATGAGTGTGCCATCAAGGATGTACAACCGAAAAAAATATGAGCCAACTCTTTGGATATTATTTGATAGTCTTGAAGAAATGTTTGAGTTTTACAAAACTTATGGTAAACAAAAAGGTTTCCTATGAAAATTTTGACTAGGAAGAAAAGGAGTGATAAGATTGTAAAATACATAACATTTGCATGTGGTCGTAGCAACAAATTGAAAAGTAAATATACTAACGTGTTGAAGCCAAAAGCTATTGTGAACAGTGGTTGTGATGCTAAAATTAAAGGTTATTTAAAAAAAGATGGAACATGGGTTCTTAGAGTTTTAAACCTTCAACACAATCATGGATTAAGTTCGAATAAAGATAGGTTTTTTTCTTGCAACCACAAAATTAGCACAAGTTCAAAAAGTGTATTGAAATGAATAATTATGAGGGAATTAATGATGATCATAATTTTAATTCTATTGTTCTTGAAGCTGGTGGGCATGAAGATGTCTTATTCTTAGAAAAACATTGTAGAAATCTTGTTGATAAAGCAAAGTGATTACAACTTGGAAAAAGAGATGCGATGGCAATTCTAAAGTACTTCCAAAAAAAGAAAGCAGAATGCAAGGTTTTTTTTTCTTTTTTTTTTTAAGCATTGATTCGGATGAGTAAGATCAATTAAAAATTGTATTCTAGGTTGATCCGAGGAGTAGGGCAGCTTACAAATATTTTGAAGACGTTATCACATTTGACACCATATACCTTACTAATAAGTATGACATACCATTTGCTCCTTTTGTTGGAGTTAATCATCATGGCTAATCTATTTTGCTAGGATGCAGATTGATTTCACACGAATATATGGAGACATTTACATGGTTATTTCAGGTGTGCCTATCATGCATGTTTCATTCTCCTCCAATTGGTATTATTACAAACCAAGACAAAGCAATGTAAAAGGTATTTTACTAACAAGTATGACATACCATTTGCTCCTTTTGTTGGAGTTAATCATCATGGCTAATCTATTTTTCTAGGATGCAGATTGATTTCACATGAGGATATGGAGACATTTACATGGTTATTTCAAGTGTGCCTATCATGCATGTTCCATTTTTCTTCCATTGGTATCATTGCAAACCAAGACAAAGCAATGTGAAAGATAGTTAAGAATGATTTTCCTATGACTAGGCATTGATGGTATTTGTGCCATTTAATGAAAAAGGTGCATGAGAAGTTACGGGCTTTTAAAGAACATGAAAGTATTATTTGTTTGTTGCTTTCTGTTATTTATAATTCGTTTAGCTCTGCTATGTTCGAGAAAGCTTGGCATGACATGATTATTAAATATGATTTATAGGATAAAGATTGGTCAAATTGTTTATATGATGAGAGGAATCATTGGGTTCCATGCTATTTGAAAGATAGTTTTTGGACATGATTGTCAGTAACTTAGCGAAGTGAAAGTACGAATGTATTTTTTGATGCGTTTGTTAACTCAAAAATAAATTTAAAGTAGTTTATAAAAAAATATGAAAATGCATTGAGAAGGAAAGATTAATTAGAATAGCAAGTAGATGCCAAGTGTTTCAGGAAAAAGACTTTTGGTGTAACAATATATGAGATGAAGAAACAATTTAAAGAGGTGTATTCCATTTCTATGTTTGAAGAATTTCAACAAGAATTAATTGCATTGATGTCTTGTAATATACTAGATTTTGTGGGATCAATATATGAAATCAATGAATCATATGGGTAAGATAAGAAAAGAATCTTTGAGGTTGTTTTCAAAAAGTGAATTGTAAAGTTAGTATATCTGTTCAAAGTTTTAGTTTAAGGAGATTCTTTGTAGGCATGCCCTTATAGTGTTGAAACATAACAGTGTTGAATTACTTGTAGAAATATACATTTTATCAAGGTGGAAGAAAAGATGTGAGGAGATGCTATAGTAGGGTGAAAGTTAAATATAGTGTGCATAATTTATCTATTCACATGAGAGATATGACAAAATGTGCATTGCTTTTACTGAGGTTACAGACATAGTTGCTGATGATGAAAATAGTTACAAATTTATATTGAATTGGATTGATAAAGCAATAAAAGATCTACTTAAGCAAATTCGTTATGGAAGTGTAGAAATAATTGTTACTGGTGAAGTAAGTTATACCAGCAATAATGTGGAACGTGTAATAAGTGATCTAGTAACGGCACATCGTAAAGGTTGTGTTCCTTATTTAAGGAAACAGTCTTCAATTTGTAATAAACCTACATAAGAAAAAGGACTACACAAAAAAATAGTTTGTCCAAATACAAATATATGTTTTCTAACTTTGTTTGGTCTTTGTTTAATAGTTTGTCATAATTTTATAAGATTTATAAGAAAATGCTTTATCATCTTATAAAGTGCCTAATGAAATCCTCATACTGGAGAGCAACATGACCATGGTAAGTTTGCAAATTTTTATTTTAAACTCTTCTTTTATTTTGAAGATATGTAACTAAGTATATTGTTGAACATATGTAGACGTTAAAGGAAAGAAGTACTGGTAATGCAAATCTCAACCAATACAAGACTTTAAGCTACAATAATGTAAGATTTAAATTTTTTAAATTTAATTTCTAAATTTTTAATATGGATTTTACACATAATCTTTTATTTACTTAGGCATCTATATACCCAACCTAAGTTGGTGAAAATAATATCTATTAATCATTTCCTTATAATTGACATACAGTAAGTTGTCATCTTAAAATCATAATTTTTTAATATATACTTATATTTTTTTTGTGAATTGCAGCAACCAGTTGTACCATCGCATTATTCTTCTCCTTTGATGACTTATGAAGGATCTAGAAATAAGAATTTCTAACAATTACTACATCAGCAAAGTAATGAAAATAACAATTGCCGTGATTGATATTTGAATTGTATTATGTTCAACTTTTTTCCTTTATTATTTCATTTAGATTTGGCTTAAAACAACAAATTATAATGATGAATTAGTGATATGTGAATATCATGTTTTTGTTGACATCTATCATTGCAATATTGTTGTTTTTTTCCAATAATTTTGTTGGTCCGATGGGTTTTTTGATAATTTTCAATGACATTTTTTGATAATTTTCTATGACTTAAATCATTGCAATTTGAAAGTACTTGTACTCATTGTGTGTTATTTCAATATCCAGTTAAGATTTATAAGATTGTTATAATTCTTACAGCATTAAAACAACAATTTGAATCTAATTTCAAACTCAATAAAGTGAAATAACTTAGAAACTTATATTTCAAAGGAAAATAATATTATATTTGTCTAAAAGTCTTTTCCCAATACATAGTACAAATGGAAATAACTTAAAAATGACAATTGAATATAAAACATAGTACAACAATCACAAGTATTCTAATGGAATTATATCCTAGTGCCTATCTCCTTCGAAGTATGTTATCAAACAATCACCTCTAACTTCACGTTCTTGCATATGCTCAAGTTCGTTATGAAACAATTGAAATTTAACGGACGAACACTTAATCTTCAATGCCAACTTCCTAGTTTCCTCCACTAACAAGTCAATTTTCTTTTTCTTAGGTTTTTAGTTTTTTGTCCATTGAAAGTTCTTACATTCTCTACATTTTCAAAATTTACAATTTAGATTCTTCGTTATACGTTGTTGAGTGCTTGAAGATGCATATTTATAAAGGATGAAATTGTTATTTTGCACTTTAATCCTCACTAATATTTCTACTTTTGTGCATTTAAGTCTTTTAAACTTTAATTATGTCTGTTTCATTATAATTTGAGTATTTTATACATTTTAAAGGTATTTTCGTCATTTCATGAATAACGATAAATCAAACAACAAAGGAAATAACATTTTTTAGCTCAAAATAGCTACAAGCCTTAGAAAAGGCATAAAGGGCAAGATCATAATTGTAGGATTTTGGTAATGTTAGTTGATGTGGTATTGACTAGTTGACATGGCATTGACTGATAACGTGACAGCATCCTATTAGACAAAAAAATATTAATATAACATTGACCGATGATGTGGTAGCATACTATTGGACGAAAAAATACTGATATGACATTGATCGATGACATGACATTGAACAATGATGTGGCAATATCCTATTAGATCAAAAAGTGCTGATATGACATTGACCAATGATGTGATAGCAAGTTATTAAACTCGATAATTTGTTTCAACTAATCAAATCTTGCCACGTGGTGCAATTTTAAGTGTATGAATTATTTTCATCTGATGGCTATGATTTACTCATTATATCTATATATAGTGGGCTCACCCCTAATTTGATAGCTTTGAATCTAAATTTAAACTTTATTTTCTGTAATTCTCACTCTATTTTATATTTTCTACATATTTTAATGAAATTATCATTTTACCCCTAATTGAATTATCATTGACTAACTAAATTTCAAACTTATATTGAAAGTGAAGTTTCAACATGATCCATGAGCCTAATTTGGTAAGTTTATTTTCTTTTCTTGTCAGATTTATATGATTGTTTTGACTCATTGTCTACAGATAGTGTATCTTATTTAGATTTTGCTTGGTATATCGTGTCTCTAGTAAAGATCATTATTGTCCGATATAATGAACACTTTACACCATATTAATTAAAAAAGAGCTTCCTTTTAGTATTTGTGAGTCATCTTAACTCAGTATTGATATAGAGTGCATCTGAGTTATTTAATAGATAATCCTGCCATGTTGTCGACAAAAGGATTATTATCGTCCAGTACAACATGTACTTGACCCTACACTTAGCAGAAGATTATTACTCTCTCGCATATTGAGTGCTTAATACCATATTTATCAAAGTGAGACTTAGGAGGAGTAGAAATACCCCTTCATCAATTAATTGGAACTAAAAAGAGATATTAAGCCTATTATGAGGTGTTGAGTGTGAATTCAGAAATTCAAGTGCTTTATTTATTTTCATCCTCAATTTATTCCCTTCATTTTTATTTTAAATCTTAGCATTGCTCAAAAATCATCTCCAATCAATTGACGTACACACTTAAAAAATTAACCATATGCATAATTACTTAAGTCTCTAGATTCACACTCAACATTTCACAATGGGCTTAATATTTCTCTTTAGTTCCAGCTAATTTATAAGGGGGTATTTCTACTTCTCATAAGCCTCACTCTAATAAATATGGTATCAAGCGCTGAATATGCTAAAAGGTTATGATCTTCTTTTAGGTGTGGTGTTAAATACGCTTTGTGCCAAACAATAATAATCCTTCTGTTGACAACGAGGCAAGATCGTTGTTACGGTGTGGGTTTAATCTCTTAAAATATAAGTGTCGGTGCGCAAGTGTACACAACAAATAATACAATGATAAGTATTTGAGTATCGTCTCCACAGGGATTAATGCTATTAGAGTTGCTACAACAATTAATATAGTGCAAATTTAATCTAATTAAATGAAAATCTTTTATCAACTAAACTAAACTAAATAATCTAAATGACAGAAAATAAACTATAATAAAATAAATCAACACGTCTTACACAAGAATATAACCACTAGGAATAATATGGTTGAGTGAATCAACTCACTTAATGACATTGACTATTTTCTGTTACAGTATTATTGCCACAGAAATTACTACAGCACTGGGCAAAACTCTAATGCATCCTTAATTGTTGCTTGTTGAAATTCTTATATGTATATGTAACCTAACAGTTGTTGAGTACTAGAAAGTGTGTATTTATAATGGAGAAAATCATCATTTTACACTCCAAGTCTCACTAACATCCCTATTTTTATGTCTTTAAGTCCCTTGTAATTTAATTATGTATGTTTTATTTTAATTAAGTATTTTATATATTTTAGGAGATATCATGGTCATTTCACAATAAACGAGAGATCAGATGGAAAAACGGACAGCACTTTTGAACTCAGGACAGTTGAAAACCTTAGGAGGAACATAAAAAGAAAAATGGTAATGTTCACATATACTCTGCATCGCTTCACACATACTGATGCGGTTGATATATACTGGTGATCGCACACCTACACTCGTTCACCTATACTTGTATCTTTGACGTGGCACTGTACGATGATGTGGCACTATACGATGACGTGGCAGCATTTGATTGGACGAATGATGTGGCATTAACCGCTTATGTGGCATTGACTGATGATGTGGTGTTGACTGATGACGTGTCACGAGTTTATTGGACCAAAAATGTTGACCGGTAACGTGGCAGAATGTTAGTGGACGGAAAAAAACGTGTGTACGGTACATGCATATACACAGAATAAGAGCCCTGATGATGTGTTCTATCCAATAGGAACTTGCTACGTGGCGCAATCCTGAGCGTCCAAATTGTTTTAATCCGATAGCCATGATTTACTCAGTGTATCTATAAAAAGGGGGCTCCCCCCCCTAATTTGACACCCCTGAATTTATTTTTGGACTCCATTTTCTGTAATTCCATCTCCATCTTGTATTTTCTATGTATTTTAATAAAATTCCCATTTTACCCTTAGTTCAAATATGAGTGACTAATTTCCTTTCAAGCTTGGGTTGAAGGTGAAGTCTCAACATGCTCCATGGGCTTAATTTGGTAAATTTACTTTTTCTTCCCCTTTAATTTATGTGGTTGTTTTGACTTTTCGTAGACAGATAGTAATAATCTTGTCTGGATATCGGCTGGAATAACCGCCTCCCTAGGCAAGGTTATTACTATTTGGCACGGGAAGCCCTTAGCACCATATCTATTAGAGTGTGGTTCATGATGAGTGGAAGTTCCCCCTTCATGATTTAATTGGTACTAATAATGAATATTAAGTCGATGGTGCATGTTGAGTACAGATCTGGAGATCCAAGCATTTCATTTTAATAGTTTATTCCTACCACTTTAATTTAAATTAATTGATAGCCTACATCATTTTCATTATAAATCCAACCACCAACTCAAAAAATTAATTCTACACATAATTAAAATCCACCTCCTCGTGGGATCGACACTCGTCACCATTAATCTATTCTACAATAGATTCGTGCACTTGCGAGTTCAATAAAATTTGCACAACAACAGTGACCAGTTGTTATGTTATCATAAGATATAACATTATGCAATCAAGTTTCATAATACCCTACAAGGTGAATTCCTATATCTAGTTCATCACTAATTTTAGATTAAGCACGGCCCTATTCAAATTGAGTTAACCCAACTTGGGAAACCTAAACTAAAACCAAGTATTGTTCTGATATGTTCTATAAAACATGTATTTTTTAGGCACTCTCTTAGCTAGTATCACTAAGTGGGTGGTCAGCCGAAATAGTGAATTAAATTAAGCATTATCAAAATAAAATGCTATAGCAATTATGCAGCAACACATAAGTTCAGTTAATTAACCATCAAGTTTGTTTATCACTCAATCACAAATAAATTTAATTCATGATTTGTGATAAAACAGAGACAAAAATAGTTTTAGCCATAATAAACATCATCACAAATAAAAAAAAATAGAATAGAAATGGAAATAATTTGCCCTTTTACATTCTTGATTTCTTCTTCCTTACACCTGCAATCTTTCTTGTTCAGCTCTAGAATTTCTCTATTCTTTTCTGTTTTCTTTTTCTCTTTTGGTTATTTATTGCAGTTGAAAGGTCTCTCTTTTCCTTGTGTGCGTGCTTCTTTTTATAATTGAAAACTAGGGCAAACGAAAGTCTAGGACGTATATTTTTCAAATTTGGAAACTGTAGATCGCATTCTTTTTTCTAAGATTCACACAAGATTTTCTCTTTGGTTGCTCAAGGATTGCTATAGCAATCTTTGCTACAGCATTAACTACAACATCTATACTGTTTCATACTCATTTCCACTTTTCTGCAGTCAATTTCTTTCCTCATTTTTTTGTAAGCCCATTGCACAACATTCCTTCCTTGAAAATTACACTTCCAATTGCTTAAAATTAAGCACACAATTTAATCTAAAACAACCGAATTTATTGAGAATAAACTAAAAATAGATAAGCATGCAAAATATAACTAAAATGCAATTAAAACATGTCATTTACTCTCTAAATAATCTTGATTTAAGTCCAAAAGTGCTATAGATAACTCTCATTTCATAGAGTTATCAATCGTCCACTAAATAACTTGATGCATTATCTGTCAACACTGAGGCAAGATGACCCACAAATACTATATGGGAGTCTTGTTTTAATAAATATGGTGTAAAGTACTCATTGTGTCAGACAGTAATGATCTTTTACTAGGGAGTCGGTGTACTGTGCAAATTTTAGATAAGATATATTATCCATCAATAATAAGTCAAAACAACCACATAAATCAGAGAGGAAGAGAAAATAAACTTACCTAATTAAGCCCATGGATTATGTTGAGATTTCACCTTTAACCTATGCTTGAAACTAAATTAGTCACTTATAATTGAGCTAGGGGTAAAATGATAATTTTATTAAAATATATAAAAAAATATATATAAGATGAAGAGAGAATTACAAAAAATGGAGCTAAAAAATAGATTCAAGGTTGTTAAATTAAAGGGGGGAGTCCTCTGTTTATAGATACAATGAATAAATTATGGCCATAAGATAAAAATAACTCGGACGTTCATGATTGCGACATGTGGCAAGCTTTGATTGGTTGGAACACATTATCAATTAATGCCACATCTACCTCCTCATAGGATTGACAACCGTTACCATAAATCTATAGTACAATAGATTCGTGCGCTTGCAAGTACAATAAAATTTGCACAACATACGTTATGTTAACAACTCTATCTGATCACTATATTTGTTACATATTTACAGCGAGTTTCACATTTCACTTCTGCTAGATGACATTGTCATTAATAGACTATTCAATCTGCCAAGAAAAAGAGTATTAAAACACAGAACACTCCACAACAGCTTAAACAAAGTACTTTCTACTTTGTTTTTAATAAAACCAAGCACAAAAAACACAAGCATCAAGCAAGCTCCTATCCTAGCCCAGGAACAATTCTATAGAATGACAGATGGTAAAGAAAAAACAAATGAATTTGCAAAAAATGGCAACCAGTATAAAAGAGATAAATGAATATTTAAATGAACAGCAAATTTTTGAATAAACTATATATAGCCATAGGCAAATTCTCAAACTTGTATCAATACAATAACATATCTTCTAACTTAGACTCAAGAGGAATATTTGAATTCTTTTCTTTTTGTTTTTCCAAATTCCATAAAAGATTGATCAAGATTGCCCATGACCTCATCAAAATATATGACTTATTAGCTTCGATAGTAAAAACAGATTACATTGCTCAAAGTAATTTAGTAAGCCCCTTAAGGAATTAACAAATTGTTTTACATAAGTAGACTTAACTGCCATTTGATGTACTACACTCAATTGATTTAAAAAGTAATGGAAACACCTTAAAACAAACAAATTGGTCAATGATGTATGTGTCTTACAACCACAACAGAGCATAATCTAACAAATTGATCACAAAATTAAAATTTTTGCACAAAATATCATTTATCAAAACAACGCTTACAGAATTGAAAATTTTTTATTTTCAATTGCATTGCAAAAATTTGATTATCTATGAGTGAGTAAGAAAGAGATCATTAAATAGGAACTTTGGCGATGACCGTATCGGCATGGTGGTATTAGTCATCTCATCATTGGCGACTCTATTAGTTTGTAAGTGTTATCAATGGGATGTCAGCGATGTTGAAAGCAAAGTTGGTGATAAGATGCGATACATTTATGATGATGTTCCTCTTTTCTGCTGTTTGCCATTTGAGATAGGGATAATGCTTTGTTCTATAGTCTGTCGTTCAATATAGGGAAATTGCTTTACGGTGACAATGATGAGGATAAGCTGAAAGGATACTTTTTGGATTTGTTTCAATTTTCCTCTTAATTTTTTCCTATTGTTTTAATTTTTTAAATAATAAAATGAAGAGAAAGTGGGCACAAAAATGGCAACATGTGTTATCGTTTCTGTAGTTCCTCTCTAGTCTCTCTTACCATTTAGTATTGTTCTATTTGGTAAACACTTGTTGCTGTGATATGGAAGTTAAGGTGATTTGATCCCTCGTATGTATAATAAAAAGTTTATAATATCTTTACTTTTTTTTCAAAATTATTATTTAAAATCATATTTACTATACATTATTAACTTTTATTTGATAGTTGTAACTTTTTTTAAAAAATAGTAATTGTGAATTAAAAGGTATAACACCTCGATACCAAATAAACCATAGACCTTGATTCTGACTATGCAGTTCTGCTTTACTTATGTCTTTCGTGAGTGTAATGGTGTGGCATGGTTATCTTGATAGTGATTTTTATTGTGATCATCAAAACTTTCCATCATTAGCTTTTGTTCCTAAAACTCTTTGTATGATATTATTCGTTAGCATATTAATTGTTTCCTTGGTCAACAATTAATTGCATGAAAAGGGTAAGAATTTTAAAGAATTTCCCACAAGAAATTAACATAATTTTACTATTAAAAAGGTTTGATTAATATGTGGCATAGTTACTCTATTAGTTGATACTTGAGTTAAGGTTTTAATTGTGTGTATTATAATATTGAATTCTCAATTGTGGACTATTTTTTGTTGATCACTCGATTTGATTCTGTATTAGAATATAGTTTATCTAGAGATTTTAAATGATGTGTGTTTTATTCTCATAAGTATTGTTATTTAAATATTGTGGTTGAGTATAAGCACTCCTCTTGTGTTAGTATAAAATTTTTCTGCCCATTATGAGCTAAAATAACACAATTAAGGTTATATTCGTCTATAATATACTACTATACAGAATATGACAAAATTAAACCTTTTAATATAATAGTTGATTACTTAATAGAAGAGTTTATCACAATTGCTCTTTAGTATTTGACACTATTCACATATTAATTTAGTCAAACAAAAAATAATTTGAATGATTTATTTTAGTCTACAAAATGTGAGAAATAAATACAACTAATACTACTTTTAAAAGGTAAGTTTAAAGTCTAGCTAAGCAATCCAAGAGAGGGCTGGATTGGGTTTCTAATAGCTTAAACAAATAAAATCATAAAACAATTCAAACCAATGCCTTAGAAGATTCAATAACGATAAATTTATTAATAAACAAATATAAAGAGACAAAGAAGAAGAGAGCAAACATGATATTTTTATCTAATTCGGAAAACTCTGTGTACATCCACTCCTTCAAGCTAACCTAGTTCGAGGATTCCACTTTCCAAGCCTTTACAACTCAAGGCATTAAGATGCTTACAATTAATTTCCCAGATACTTAAAATTTATGTAATCTCTATTTCAATATCAAAATTGAATGATTATAAGTGTGGGAAACAAATGAAAGTAACAGTTATACTAAATTTGAATTGTCGAATCACAGTTTAGAATAGTCGATTACCGTATAATTCTAGAGAGTTCACTGAACGAAGTTGGATCACCGTTTGGCATTGTCGGTTTACCATTTAATTTCAAAAGCCACCTATTCGAAGTTAGCTTGTTGTTTATGAATAATGGTTTGCTATTTTCAAATAAATTTGGTTCTAGAATTTATCGGTTAGTCATCTTCCTATGAACAGTTAACTACTAATTTTTGGAAGCTATTAATAACTTAGTTATATGTTCTCGATTTGTTGTGTTTAAGCTTAACAGTTATCTGTTTGTTTCTAGAAACTGGAATTTGTTCAAAACATCATACGGCCTAAAAAATTATCCAAATTTAAAGATTCCTGCATTTTTAATCTAGTTTGTTATTGTCAAAATCAATGTTATGAGTATATTTATGTCAACAATCTCCCCCCATTTTATGATGATAAACCTTACATGTATTCATAGTGGGAATGATTCAAACTATTAGCTCCCTCTTAAAGCTCCTCTTAAGTATTTTACAAATTTTAAAAGGTGCCAATATAACAAATTATACCAATTTTAACCAATTAAAAAAATCCCTTTTCGTGTGTTTGTATACACTAATTTTAACAACGCAGCACTTTTTAAGTAAAAAGCCAATTTTAACAAGTGCAAAGTTCAAATGCATATTTCTTTGTCCCCCTTCATCAGAAAAAAGAAAATTCAATGATCAAGGGAAAGAAGTGTAGTTTAAAACAAAAGATTTTTACTATGTTGTCCGAGTTGAGATTTCGAGAGAACCTCCCTTTAACAATGAGCATTACCTTAAGAAACATGTTAACAATATTACACTTAAATCATCAAATCATAGAGAACAACATATCAAATTCATCACCAAACCATTACACATATCAACCATATAATTAAATATCAACCATCAAAGCCTGAGTCACTAAATCACACAAACAAACACACACACACACACACACACACACACATCTCAAAATATATAACAAAATAAACATATTGATGCATTAAATGTCTTTGTGAAATCTAAGGATGGAAACTATTGCAGAGGAGTTAATGAAGAAAATGGAGGAAGAATGTTAGGAACAGCGAAAATGTGCTACTAGCCATCAAGAAGCTAATGTTGCTTATTGAGAATGCATTGCTGTTGAATTTGAAAAGGAGCAAACTAAGACTAAAGCTATTACTGCTGCTCTAAAGTGATGAAACCTCATTGATCAACTGTTGTAGAATTCCCTAAAAAACTAGATGCTCATAGATATCCATGTCATGCACATCATATTCCTTTAGCTCTTTAGCTTGTGCTGTTATAACTCCTTGTGGCTTTTGAGGTAAACTCTTAGTTTAAAATCAGATAGCTAATCAATAAGATAGATGTTGTTAAGCACTTGACCATCCTCTGAGCCTACAAGCACTGGTTTTTAGACGAAGTCGTCTTAACTGACTTGTTATTATTCTTATAAAAGTTTATTCCTATTATGGCCTCCCCTCTTAACTTCTTGGTCTCCACATAGACAAGCTCACTCAAAGGCACTCTAAAACGTCTCAAAATCTTAGTAATAACATTACCAGATGAGAGTAACTTGTTGGTTACTACCGGAGTAGTCAGTATATGGCGAAGAATAGTATAGCCTAAGTTAATAGGTCCTCTAACAAGGCAATCTATTAATCCCATATCTAACCTTAAAACTTATCACTATAACCTTTTATAGGAGTGACTATATATTGTAGAATATTATGAAGTACTTGAACCTACAGGGTTAAAAGTTGAGAATGGAAGGAAATGTGGCAGATATCATTGGAAAGGTCATTGTGCCTATAAATGTTTTTAACTACATTGATATAAAGAAAATAGTTAAACATAAGTTCTTTCCTAGAAGTATACATCTTTAAACCTCTTATTCTCAGATCCTAAAATCAAGTTAAAATCCCTTATATCGAACTCAATAGGCACCCCTCCAACATTGGTAATTATCCTATTGAGCTTAGTTGCTGAAAGTTCCATATTTGAGTATAATACTCGAAGTAAGTTAGGATATGCCCTCTCCTCAATACTCAGTGCCTCTTCTTAAGGTTTTAACATCTTTATACTATTACCACACAACTAGCTCTTTAAAATTATCCAAATCCACAAAGTAAGAATATGTTACCTTGCGTTTCATAAAGCGAGTTTGGAACTGTCTAGTCATGGGGATAATAGGAAAATAAGTCCTTTCAAACTCAAGGACCTCCTTGGTAGGTGTTGAATTCCTCTTTGGTACTTGTTTTCATCTTGCTCTAACCCTTGAAGACTCAGCACTGGCCATTTATGCTAAATTTTAGAATTTGGGGATATATATGGTTTATTGGGAGCAATTGAACTAATTAAAAAGAAAATGGTATAAAAAGTAATATGGCTGCTCAATTTGGCCAAAAATTGATGAAAATTTGGTCAATTTCAAAGAGAGAGGTTCGGCTGACAATAGGGTTTCAAATTGGGAAATTTTTTATTTTAAGCTTGAAATGATGTTTTGATAAAATAAAAGTGTTCATAAAGTTATTAAAAATGATTGTATGGCTTTAACGTGGCAAGAAAACATAAGGAAATAAATAAATTTTTAGAGAGATGTAAAGTGGTGCCGCCACTAAAGAGAGAGAAATAGTTAAAGGCTAAGAAATAATAAAGAAGAAAACCTAGAAGCAGTGACTTATTGCACAAAATCTGTGAAATATTTTCAAAATATGGTTAGTTGATAGTTTTTAATAACCACTTAAGGTGTAATCGGTTCATCATTTATGTGAATTGGTCAACTGTTATAAAATAGATTGTTTTCTTCACTTAAACAGTCATCCGTTTACCTTTATCGGTTATTTGTTAACATAAATAACCTTTTTATTTTTAATCAATAAACTGTTATCCTCAATCGATTAATTGATAACTTGCAGTTTTCATTTTCTAAGTTTCTGTTTTTAAATGGTAGATTGTTTATTTACAAACGGCAATCCATTTATTTTAATTATAATTTTGCACATCTATTTTGATCTTTGGCCAATAATTTTTCCATTCTAAGGTTATTAACCCAAAACGTACTAAAGGCCATTTTAATGTATAATCCATGAATGCATGTATAAACATACAAATTTTAAAATCAATTAATAAAAAAACAATCATACAAACATAACACATAGCCTCAATATCATATATAGATATGTTAATGTGCAAATTTTATCATCCCAAGTTCATGTAGAATTTCTATAAAACGATCCTTACTAAGTGGTTTTGTAAAGATATTCGCAAGTTGTTTTTCAATTAAAACAAATTCTAATACTATGTCCCCTTTTTTAACATGATCTCCCAAGAAATGATGTCTAATATTTATGTTCTTGGTCCTAGAATGTTGAATGAGATTCTTTGATAGATTTATGGCACTAGTATTGTCACACATGATAAGTATATGATTAAGATTAATCTCATAGTCTTTAACGGTTTATTTCCCAGCTAAAGGCAACAACATATTTAGCCTCGGTGGTTGAAAGAGTAACTGAATTTTATTTTTAACTAAACCAAGAGACAAGTGAGTGATCTAGAAAGTGACAAGTTCTACTATTACTCTTCCTATCAACTTTGTATCTAGTAAAGTAACTGAATTCTGTTTCCCAGCTACAGGCAACAGTATATTTAGTCTCGGTGGTTGAAAGAGTAACTGATTTTTTTTTTTACTAAACTAAAAGACAAGTGAGTGACTTAAAAAGTGATAAGTTCTACTAGTACTCTTCCTATCAACTTTGTATCTAGCGAAGTCAACATCCAAATAACAAGTTAAATCTATATGAATTCCTTTAGGATACCAAAGACCAAGATCAATTGTCCACTCAAATAACGGAAAATTCTTTTCACAACAAGAAAGTAAGATTCCTTCGAACATGATTGAAATCTTGCACACAAACATACATTAAACATAATATCATGCATACTAGTAGTTAAGTACAGTAAAGATCCAATCATACTTTGATAGGTTTTGATATTAACTTTTTTACCTGTTTGATCTTGGTTAACTTGATTGTTGAACTCACTAGAGTGCTTTTAGCCATTCCACTTTCAAATTTGAATCTTCTGAATAAATCTTTCAAATATTCGGCTTTACTGATGAAAATTCTTTTTTTGTTTTGTTTTATTTGTAGTCCAAGGAAATACTTTAATTCTCCTATTATACTTATCTCAAATTCTTGGCTTATACAAAATGAAAATTCTTTACACAAAAACTCATTAGTAGGACAAAAAATAATATCAACAACATAAATTTGAACAATAAGTATATCTTTATTCTTGCGCTTAATAAAAAGTGTAGTGTCTGCTTTTCCAATTAAAAAACCATTTTCCAAAAGAAATCTATCAAACCTTTCATACCATGCTCTAGATACTTGTTTTAAACCATATAATGTTTAGACAACTTGTAAACATGATTTGGAAATTTTTTATTTTAAAAACCAATGAATTTTTCATATAAACTTCCTATATAATATACCATTTAGAAAGGTGCTTTTAACGTCCATTTGATACCAAATGAAATCCTTATGACATGCAAATACTAAGAGCATCTTAATGGATTCTAATCTAGCTATAGGTGCAAAGGTTTCATCAAAATCAATTCCTTCTTCTTGGTTGTATTGTTAAGCTATTAATTTAGTTTTATTCCTTACAACCACACCAGATTCATCAACCTTATTCCTAAATATCTATTTTTTATCTATAATTTATTGATGTTCTAGTTTAGGAACAAGTTTCTATACTTTATTTCTCTCAAATTGATTTAACTCTTTTTGTATTGCTATAATCCAAGATTCATTGTTTTTCACATCTGAAAGAATTTTAGTTCAATTTGAGATATGAATGCAGCATGTTTGCATGTATTTCTAAGTGATGATCTAGTAGTTACACTTCATGAAGGGTTTTCTGAGATTAAGTCTTTAAGGTGAGAAGAAACATACCTCCACTGCTTGAGGAGTGTTTGAAAATTATCTTCATTTTGCTTCATATTAGTTTGTTCTTCTTATTGCTCTTGATTCTCACATGTTGCATTATCTTGTTTGTCATTTAAAGACTTCTTTTTGTAACTCTTCATCTGCATCATTATTAATAACAACTTTCTCTATACAGGAAGGATTAGACTCATCAAATGTGACATGCATAATTTCTTCAACAACTAAGGTTCTTTTCTTATATACTTTATAAGCTTTGCTTGTATTTGAATATCTAAGAAAGACATCAACATCAAATTTTAAATCAAATTTACCAAGATTATCTTTAGTATTCAATATAAAACATTTTCATTTGAAAACTTTGAAATAACTAGTATTGGGTTTTTTATCTTTCCAAAGCTCACGGGGAGTTCTATTGAGGTAAGGCTAATCAACGCACGATTTAAAACATAACAAACGGTGTTGAAAGCTTCAGTCTAAAAGTATTTTGGTAAAGTATTTTTATTAAACATAGTCCTAGCCATTTCTTGAATAGACCTATTCTTTCTCTCAACTATTCCATTTTTTTTTTGTGGAGTCCTTAGAGATGAGAATTGATGTTCTATGCCAAAGTTATTGCGAAAATTTTTGAAATCATGATTTTCAAATTCTCCACTATGATCACTCATAATACAAGAAACAACATAACTTTTTCATTTTGAGCCTTTTTACATAAGTTTTTAAAAGCATTAAAGGCATTATCCTTATTTGCTAAGAAAAATGTGTGTCTAGAATAATCACCAATCATTACAAATGCATAAGACTTACCACTTAGACTTGCATATCTAGACGATCTAAATAAATCCATGTGAAGAAGTTAAAGTGGTTTTCAAGTAGAGACATGGTTTCTGTTTTTTTTAAAAAAAATTTATTTGCTTTCTAAATTGACAAGCTTCATAAACCTTATCTTTTTAAAACTAATTTTTGGAAGACCTTTAACCAAATCATTTTTTGAAATTTTTGAAATCAAATCCATGTTTTCAAGACCTAATCTTCAATGTCATAACCAATTATCATCGTATAATGCAAAAAAATGTCATGAGTTGATGCACAATCTATATCAATGGTGTATATATTAACACATCTTTTTCCAAAAAAATAAAATCTTGCCATGACATGCATTCTCAATGACACATTTTATTTTATAAAAAATAACTTTATAGCCTTTATCATACAATTAACTAATACTAAGCAAGTTATGTTTCAAATTTTCAACTAAACATGCATTTTCAATAAAGGTAGAGGAATCTTTACCGACATTATCAATGTTAATGATCTTTCCTTTTGACTTATCTCCAAATGATACTTCTCCACCATTTTCAATCTTCGTAAAAATAAAAAATAAAGAGTAATTGTCTATCATATGTCTCGAGCATCCGCTATCCAAGTATCATTTGTTCTTCTTCTTTTTTTTATCCTTATAAAAGAAATCTCAATTTAAGTACCTAAAGTCTTTTGGGTCCTTGATTGTTAGTAATAGTTCCTTTTGGAACCTAAATACATTTCATTTCATAATATGTGTTTCTCTTAATTGGATATCTATAACTCATGTTATCATTTCTATTACAATAATGGCATATATTTTGATCATTAACGAAGGTGGCCTTAACAAAGTAATTCTTGTAATACTTTTGTTTTAAATTTGGCTTATAGCCAATACCTCCTATATCAAAAATACATTTTTGAGAGCCAATCAAAATATCAAAACCAAGAAAGTTATCAAAAATCTTTTGTCCATTTGCAAATTTTAGGATAATATCACTAAGCTTGTCACTCTTTTTCCTTAGCATTTCATTTTCCTTTTTCAAATCATTTATAAGTAAACCTTCATTCTTAGATGAAACATCTTATTTTTCTTTGAAGACTGCAATTTCTTCACCTAAACTTTTGTTTTCTACCTTTAGGCACTTAATCTTTTCATTCAAAGTTTTATTCCCATTTGATAGTTATACAGTTTTTTTAAGAAAAACATTTTTCATTCCTATCTTCTTTTTGTTATTATGCAATTCAATAAATGCTTAAAACAACTCATCATGAAATGGAAGATAATTTACCTTATCAAGTTGTTCTCCTATTGCCATAAGAGTTAGGTTTGACACTTAATGTGATTCCTTCTTATCTGAGTTCTCCTCATCGCTGTCATCTCGTGTTGCCACTATAGTTATTTTTTTTGCCTTGTTGAAGAAAGGACATTCAAATTTTATGTGTTCAAGCTTCTTGCATTTGAGCATATGATTGCTTCTTTTATTTCCTTTTGGTTTTTGAAGTTCTTGAACTTTTTTCGTTCATTAGATTTCTTGAAAAACTTTATAAATTTTCTGGCTATCATTGTTTTATCTTCATCTTCATATTTGCTTTCTTTGTCATTTTCCAAGGTCAATGCTCTTTTTCTTTTTATCTCCGTCGCTTTTTTCAATTTCCATATTCTTTTCATAGGAAATAAATGAACCAATTAAATCATTAATAGATAAAGCATTTAAATTGTTGGCTTTCTTAATGGCAGTTTTCTCAAGTTCTATTCTTTTGGTAAAGAATTAATGATTTTCTTTACCTTCTTGCTATTCGAAAAAAAAAATTCCTAGAGCTCCTAAAGTGTTTATAATATCCGTAAATCTAGTTTACATGGAATAAATACTCTTATTTTATTTTATTTGGAACAATTCATATTGCTTAATATATCTATTGATTTTGGACTCTTTGACTTGATTTGTACCTTCATAAACAACTTCAAGTTCCTTTTAAATTTCATAAGCAATGGAATAACCTAAAACAGTATGGAATTCTTTTGTATCTAAAGTATAAAATAAAGCATTCATTGCTTTAGAATTAAAAGAAGCTTTTCTCTTTTCTGACTCATTCCATTCCTGTGAAGGTTTTGGAATTTCTTTTTTTTTTCATTTTAGTAGTGGGCATAAATGGAGTATCACAAACAACTTCTTATATTTCATAATCTAGTGCTTGCAGATATATTCTTAACCTATTTTTCCAATATAGATAATCATTTCTATCAAAAAACGGCAGTCTAGTAGTGGAATGACCTTCTCTACAAGTGGAATCATTTTGGGCTGTCATACATCTTTTACTTTAAACAGTTAAATCATAATAAGAGAATCTCACTTTGATACCAAATGAAAGTCAAACTAAGCAACCCAAGAGGGGATGAATTAGGTTTTTGAAAAACTTAAGCAAATAAAATCAGAAAACAATTCAAACCAATACCTAAAAAGATTAAATAACGATAAATTTAATAATAAACAAATATAAAGAGATAAGTGAGAAGAGAGCAAACACAATATTTTTACGTGGTTCAACAAACTCTGACTACGTCCATGCCTCCAAACTTACTAAGTTTGAGGATTCCACTATCTAAGCCTTTACAACCCAAGACTTCAAGATACTTACAATTGACTTCCAAGATGTTAATAAAACCTTTACAATCTGAGAGTCACTTATTTCCCAAGGTGTTTCTCATACTTACAATCACTCAATTTTAATATTGAAATTAGATTACACAAATTTTTCTTCGTACAATGTGACACGACCCGCCCCGAACTCCTATGGCGAATCGGCCTAATTTTATATAATCTTCTCACGTAATCTGGTTAATCAAGATTTGTCGAAAGATTCGGCAAAATCTTTCCTATATTTATTATAAAACCAAATCTGAAAAATTATAAATCAAGCACTCTCAAATAATTCCA
Source organism: Luvunga scandens (assembly GCA_030449905.1). NCBI lineage: Eukaryota > Viridiplantae > Streptophyta > Magnoliopsida > Sapindales > Rutaceae > Luvunga > Luvunga scandens. The sequence continues at coordinate 192,236 of JASUUG010001019.1, read as the reverse complement.
AATATAACCAACTCCCAAATAATTCCAAATATAACCAACTTCGTCAATCAATTATCTCAACCAAAATACCAAATCACTCAATTATTCAATATTAAATAAAATACATAAATTATCCATAATCCCCGAAATATAACAAATTATAATCCCAAAATATCTCAATAAATCAATCGATAACTTCTAACATCATAATGTGGTCAAAATTCTGAAAATAACTATTCTTCTTTGGGTCGATTGTTGTACTAAATCTCTTGTTGGTAGGGGGAAATATAATAGAATGGAATGAGTATAAAACTCAGTGAACTCAGTGAGTGGATAATAGTTTTTCAACATAACTTTACTCTCAATTAATTAAACATATCAAAATACCAACTCATCAAAATATCACAAAAACTTAAATAACTTATTAAATTCAATTCAAGTACTTAAATAACGATATCGTAAATATACTGTATAAATCAATGGAAATTCATAATAATTATAGCATCAATACTGAAATACCGAAAACTATCACCAAACAAGTACCCAGGAGAAATAATCTCATCATATCTGGACCTCGACGGACGGGCAATGACGTACTATCTGGGTATAATCACACCCCGGAGCTACACGAATAGACAGGGAAAAGCAATATTATATCTTATCATATCCGGACCTCAACGGACAGGCAATGACGTACTATCTGGGTAACTCCATGCCCCAGAGCTACACGGATAGATCGAAAAATATCATCTCATATCTCATCATATCTGTGCATGCATAATATCGTCCCCAAAAGACAAAGTCGCCCGAGTACACAGCCCAAAGCCTCTGTGTGTACTCAGACGGGCCCCAAAAGGCTGTATCTCATTTGTATCATCTGTATCTCAGTATCCGTATCTCTGTATTTATCATACCACATACATATCTCATCTCATATGTATCACTGTATCTGAAGGGGAAGGGTACTGTCTAATGATTTTAAAACTAATCATTATGCTCATATTCATATCCTTTGTACACATATACATAAACATATAATCTCATCCGAAATCTCATCCAAAATCACATTCGAAATCTCATTTCCTTTTTTAGTTAACATCTCTTAAATATGCTTTTCTTTAAAAGATTATCATGCATATTCAAAATCGATAACCAAAATCATGGATCAAATACATTTCTCGTAATAAATACCAAAACACAGATAAAATCTATTTATATAAAATCATTAAATCGAAGCCTTTAAAATCAATCTTACAAACATGCTTTACCATATTTTAAAATCATAATATACTACAATGAAGATATGTTTTGTTTATTCTACTCACAGTGACGATGTCCGAACTCGGAATCGACAACGTCCGCTGGTTGATTCTCGTTCGCGGATCCTCCTAATTTGAGGAAATAACATAATTACTAACCATAATTGCGAATTATAACTAATATGCTCGAAACGACATTTATCCGTAATAAAATATTCTTGAATTCGTAAAATTATCAAAATGCCCTTGACATCAAAATTCATCAAATTATCCTCAAAATCACATATTATCAAACTATCCCCAATTCCGATTACAAAGATATCCATAAGTTTTAAATTTATAAAATTACCCCAAGAAAACTATAAAATTACCAAAATGCCTTAACGACATAAATTACTGAATTACCCCCAAAATCTCAAATTACCTAACTGTCCTAATCTGAAATTACCAAAATGTCCACCAATTTTAAAATTATAAAATTACCCTAAATTTTTTGAATTTACCAAATTGCCCTTAACTGTCAACGATGACCGAAACTCATTCAACGGCCACTGGAAACTCAGGTCTGCTAGATCTGACCTTGGTGAGTCCAATGGCACGCGATGACCTCCCACGTGCGGCAGTAACTGCGGATCTAGCTCTCCAAAAACCGTGAGCTTCCGGTGGTCGATCGTCGGTAATCCGGTCGTTTCAGGTGACGAGATTGGTCAGAAAATAATGAGGGGAAGCTGAGGAACAAGATCCAAGCGGTGGATCGTCCTAAAACCAGTAAAATCATTGGCAAGCAAAACAGGTCTTGGCCGCGGGTTTTCGGGTTCGTTTGCCGGCGTTCTGGTCGGTTTTCGGTGTCGTTGGTGGCAGCAAATCGTTGGCTACCAGTCAAGCTTCAGATCGGTACCAAGCGTGGCCGGAAACCCGAGATTCGGCCGGGTTAAAGCAGCAGGTCAGGTTAGGTCGCGGGTCAACGATCGCTCTCTCTCTCTCTCTCTCTCTCTCTCTCTCTCTCTCTCTATCTCTCTTCTTTCTATTTTAGAAAAGCCAAATGTCTCTCTCTCTCATCACTTTCCATTTATAGTAACCAATATATTTTTTTTTAAGCTTAATACAAATTAAGCTAATTCTGGACTCGAATGCCAAAATAAAATTCGATTACGCGGCCATTGGATCGCGTCTGAAATGTCTTGATTTTGTGTCGCGACAAAAATTAAATCATTTCGAGCTCGATTGATTTTAATAATTGCGACCGATTACTCGTAATGATTTGTAATAATTAGCCGATTTTAAAAAAATTTGCGACGAAGATAAAAATAACATTACACTAAATAAATAAATAAAAAAAATACTTTTGGTGCATATGTTACACAATGTATGTGTTTACAAATGAAAGCTCAAGTGTAATTTGATGAAAGAATAACAAGGTAAAAGCACAAGAGAAGTTGAATACTCAATAATAAGCTCAATGATAATTGTAGAATTCATTCTATTTTAAATTTAATTGAGTCTTTTTATAGTTGAAGAAGAAAATTAACAGTTGTTGACTTTCTGAGCATAATCAAATTGCCATTAACCTTAGTTAGTTTGCCATTCTAACTTGTGTCAAGTAATCTTTATGTTGAAATTTGAATTTTTGAATCACCGTTTAGAATAGTTGGTTTACTGCGTAACTCCAGAGAGTTCACTAGTCGAAGTCGGATCACTATTTAAAATAGTTAGTTTACTATCTAATTTCAAAGAGATCATTGAACAAAGTCGAATCACTGTTTAGCATTATCAGTTTACCGTTTAATTCTAGAAGCCCACCTATTTTAAGTCAATTTGCTATTTGCGAATAACAGTTTGCCGTTTTCAGATAAATTTGTTTCTAAAATTTATCATTTAGCTATCTTCTTATTAACTGTCAATTGTTCATTTCTAAAAGCCATTAGTAACTCAACCATATGTTATCAGTTTGCCCTTTTTAAGCTTAACGGTTATCCATTTTTTTTTCCAAAAACTTGAATTTGCCCAAAACATTATACAACCTAAAGAAATTATCTAAATTTAATCTAGTTTGTTATCATCAAAATCAATGTTATGAATACATTTATGTCAACATAAGACTCATTAAACTCATTACCAAAGGTGATACTTCATATGATAATATCGTGTCATAATTATATTATGTTGAATTCAAGTAAATACAAATATGACACGTATAATAATTGTGTCAAAAAATTCAAACACAAACAAGGCTCACTTAATAAAAGAATTACACAATATGACACGATATGTTTGACATGATTAAGACACCATTATATTATTAATGACAAGATTACAATTACACAATTAAGACAAAATTACACAATTAACAATTTCACTTGACTACCAAATTAACATTTTATCCTACTATCTTAATTAAACTTTAAAATGATAAAATAAAAATAATACACATGAAAAAATAATAAACGACATCTAGACTTAAACTAATCCAATATTAAAAATTTAATTATACAATCTAAATATTAAAAAATTAAATCATTATGACATAATAGTTAATAATTAATAATTCATCCAAAATTTATTAGATAATAAAGACAAACTAATTTTGTGTAATAAATGGGTCGATAATCATGTTGAGATAGTCTAATATGAATATGATAAGGTTATTTATCATATCAAATTAGTTATGTCAATAATCATGTGGTGTCTATGTTGTAACAAGTATTACCATTTCTTTGCATTAGTTACTCCAACTAGTGAATTTCTATATTTTTTATTTATTAAGATTTAATTCATCTTTTGTAGCAGAAAAAAAAGGGGGGGGGGGAAAGATTGTTAAAATTGATAAAAAAAATTATCAAAATTCATAATTTTCCGACAATAAAAGCTCTTTATAGTGATACTCTATAGAGAAATAACCTCCATATAGTTATAAACAATCTTGATTCCAATTTAGGCCAATTACAAATAAAAATAAATTTCACATTGCAATAAAGTATGATTTTTCTAGATCATGTCTTAAGATACTTGCTTTCACATGGTAATAATTATTAGTTTATTTTAAAAAATATATGCTATTTTACAATAAAGGTTTGATGAAGCAAAATATTACTTTTAACATTGTTTGGGATAATATTTATATAATGTATAATATTTATGAAGTTTGTATTGACAAAAAATATTATATTTTTAGAATGACTTTGCATAATACTACACAAATACAAATGCTAATTTTTTGAAACTATGTTTATTTTATTTATCAATATCGATATATTGAATTTGACATATTCTTTTAATTAATTATATTAATGTAATCCATATTTTACCTTTATATTACTTGCACTAAGAAAAACTAAGTCAAAATATTAATTTTTATAACTACACCTCTACAAGTTATAATCTTTTCATAGTAATAAAATTAATTTGGTTTCAACAATTCATATATGTAGTGTTTACTTACTGGAGTGGAAGTAGCAAGTGTGGAGTCCTCCAACTTCAATATTTACTTACTTACTTAAATGGGAGAATAGGAGTCACACTCCATAAGCCCCACCCACTTTTGGATTGTGAAGTGGGATTTCCACTCTCATAAAGAGAGGTAGGAGTGAAAATTCACTTTTTCCTCTTCATTTTTTACCCCTTTTTATTAATATAATATAATCTATATTTATTAAAATAAAATAATATTACATTTATTTAAATATAATAATATTATATTTACTTCAGTAATATTATTATAGTATTTAATAATATTAAACTTACTAAGTAAATTATTATTATATTTACTCAAAAATAATAATTTATGTAATCTAAGTTAAAATCATTTGAAAATAATATTATTATATTTATAGAGAATTAATAATATTACTATATACTATCTTTATTTTAAAATATAATATTATTATATTTATTTAATTTTAATAGCATTTTATGCATTTACTATTAATAATTAATAATAATAAATAATTTATTCAAAGGAAAATACTAATTTTGCACCAAATTATTAATAATAATTTTTCATTTTTGTTGCTCTTATCAATGATTTTTAATTTACATAACTAAGAATATTAATAATTATTATTAAGTTATATAATTAAAATTAATAATAAAATAAATAGTTTATTTTATAAATATATTTTTTATTAAAATATTTTTTTATCAACTTTGTAAATAAAAATTATAATTTTTTAAATAAGGGTAAAATTATAATTTGAAATAATTTACTCCCAATCTAGAATAATGTAAACACATAAATAAGATTCTGATTTTTATTCGACACTCCCATTTCAATGCAAGTAAATAACCTATTCCCACTTCCACTTCATACTCTTAATCTTAGGATTCTCACTCTTTAGAATTTTCAATCCAATTCAATAAGTAAACACTATCATAGAATCTAACATTAAGCATAGTTTATATATATATATATATATATAGCAATTACCATATAACAGTAACCAACATGCAGATTATTAGTTATTACACAATTTAGCATGTAAGACATAGAAGAACAAATTGCACTCCCAAAATGCCACATAATCATTATGCTCAGTAAATATTGTAAATATCAAAAAATTTCACATCATTTGCTTGTGAAATTATTACCTTCAAAATATCTCTAAACTATTATAAATGTCAATTTACCCTCGTTTCTATTTAAAAGATAAAATAATAATAGAAGTTGGGTTGAAAATTTTTCTATATTATTAATAAAAGTGGGGTAAACTGTGATTTATAATAGTTTAGAAAATATTTAGAAGATTATCATTTTATGAGGAGATAATTTGAAATTAATTTTTTTAATTTTTAAAATACTTTTTTAAATTGGTGAATATGGGCCTTTGGAATTGGAACCATGTAAAATCAGCTTTAAAATCAGTAATGCTAGAATTATGAGAGCAAAAATAATAAAATAAATTAAAATATGAACATTAAAAAAAGTATGAAAATTATTATTTTATGGCCATGGGCCTATCTCTAAATTAAGCCCAATTATTTTTATGACACTTTTCGGAGGTCCATACCCGCCCCAAATTATTCGGGCCCGAGGGAATTTATGCCATTCCCATTAAAAAAAAAACACTGTCCAATGTGCAGCCTGCAAAGTGATGATAATGCGCGCCATGACAAGCATATAATCCAGTGACGAAATCTTCAATGCTCCCATAAATAAATTATAGTAACGATAATTCATCACAATCCTTTTGCTTATCTTGATCTGATCGATAAACATTTTCGTAAAAAATAATACAAAAAATAAACAAATGATTCAATTGCGATTCGTGAAATCCCCTTTGCTTTCCTCCAACATTCTTTCCAATCTTTCTCCAAAACCCAGAACCGGAACCCTTCTTCCTCATCCCATCACCAAGTTAAAACCTCTTTCTCAAATGGGTTCTTATTCTACTACTACGACGTCGTCGTCTTCTTCTTCATCGAAGCTGTTGTTTCGCCAGTTGTTTGAGAAGGAATCCTCCACGTACACTTACCTTCTTGCTGACGTCAATCATCCTGATAAACCAGCTCTGGTTAGTCTCTCTTGTTTGTAAAGATTTTACGTTCAATGGGGGGGCTGTGTTGGGAATTTTCTGTTTTGTAATTGTAAGTGCTTTATTTTTTTTTCTTGGAAGCACTTTTCTCATAAGTACTTTTTCCGGAAGCACCTTTTTTAATGACTGCTGGGAACACGCGTTTTCTAGAAAGAACTTTAATACTGTAGTTGGAGATTTGTGTTTATTTTGTGGCATTGTGTTGAAACGGACAATGAGATTTTTGAGACAAAAAGGGCTTTCGAATCCCGTCTGGGGAAAAATATTTTTGAGTGCTTTTTGTAGAAGCACTTTCAGGTACTGAATTTTTGGCTCAACCTTATGTTAGAATCTTGAAATGATGGCATTTCATAAAACCATTTGATTAGTTTAATTTCAGCATTGACAATGCAAATCCATACCTTGAATCCTCTTTAAATTCATTTTTATGCTAATGTTCATACTGAAATGCCTTTGAAATGTATGTATGTATTGGCAGTTGATTGACCCTGTCGACAAGACCGTTGACAGAGACCTGAATGTTATTAAAGAACTGGGATTGAAGCTTGCATATGCCATGAACACCCATGTTCATGCTGATCATGTCACCGGAACAGGTCTCATTAAGGTTTGTTAGTATTCATTTTCTGGCATTGCTTGTGAGTCTGATGTCTTATTTTACATGGCTTAATTGGTGCTTGTTTATGTACTTGTTTGCTGCAGAGTAAGGTTCCGGGAGTGAAATCTATTATATCAAAAGCAAGTGGTTCCAAGGCTGATCTTCATGTTGAACATGGGGATAAAGTCTCTTTTGGTGATCTCTTTCTTGAGGTATGTATGGTTGACGGCTTCCAAGCTGCACTAACCAAATCTTAAAACTTCTTTCTTATGTGGATAAGGTTACTAGCCTGATATGATGTCCTGTTTGCATCAATCTGTCACAAAAACAATAGTTTCCTTTAGGTTTCTTTCCAGTAGGAGCTCAACAGAGTGAATGACAAAGCAGATATGGTTGTAATGATGTCTGAAGGAAAGCATAGATTGAGGCATCAGTTGATAATTGGCCAAAGTAATGGCAAAAAATGATGACAAAATGACCTCTCTGCATCAGAAAATTTCTCAGAAATAAAATTATTGTACAAGTTCATTCCTCTCTGGATTTTATTCTAATATGATTACCTAGTTTTACGGCAGATATGATCTGCTGAATGTTTTCAGACCTTTAGAAAATGTGACGCACAGCATGGTGTGGATCTCTGACCTGAATTTCTGATGATTAAAATATTGTGTCCGCAGAGCAAGAAATCACTTTTCTAGATATCTGTTTGCTATGTGGTTATCAAACTTATTTCATTGAAGATGGCATATGAATGATAGAAGTTTTATGCGTCTGCAAAGAACAATCATTGAAATTAAATTTATAAACTACAGGTCACTGTATATGACATTACTTATAGATTTAGTTTTCTGCAAATTTTGCTGCTTGCTAAATCAAATGTAGCAGTGCAGGTTCGTGCTACTCCCGGCCATACTTTGGGTTGTGTTACCTATGTTTCTGGTGAAGGACCTGATCAGCCTCAACCAAGGATGGCATTCACTGGAGATGCCTTACTGATACGTGGATGCGGGAGGACTGATTTTCAGGTATTGGGTCTTAAAACTACTTGATCATAAAAATGAAAATCTTTCCAGATAATTATTCATAAATGTTCAATTATCAGATTCTCACATAGAGCTGAAATATTTTTTAAGACAATAACTGCTTCCTGTTTTAGTCAAAGAAATAATGGTTATGCCATGTGAGTTGGCACATCTTTCCTATCAATTCTGGGTCATCCTAAGATTTTATGAAGTGTTCTAATTTTTATATCTTCTGTTTGGTAGCTCATGGACAATGAACTAGTGGCTTTTGTTTCCTAAAAGGATGTGGAATAAACCACTGTGGTGTGTTGTTTTGACAGAATGCAACTCTTTGGATGATTCAGGTTTTTACAGTGGTGTTTTATATTGTTGAACTCCTTAAGCATTCAAGCACCATCTGTAGGTTAGTTAGAAACCATGAGAAAACAACAGACTTTATAGTTGTAATATTTTGTTTCTCTTCAGCCGATCCATCTTTATCTTTCCATTTTGGTGATTATAATTTTGAAAATTCATTTCTTCCTTGGGATGATGTTCATTACATTATCAAGCTTCCCTAGCGATTGATAATTTTATCCAATAGTGGAAAATTTATTATTATTATGTATTATCCTGTGGATTCAAACCATCTGGAATACCTACTTGTGATATTTCATTCCACAAGTTTCTTGACTATCATAGATTTTAGGTTCTAACAATACTCTCCTGTAAGAAAGTTTTGGGGGACTTTAGGGTATCAGGAAAGGGAAGAAAGGGCTTACGTGGTTTTCATTGCTTCTTTAACATTTTATAAATGATGGAAGGTATGCATATTTATTATTCTTTGTTTTCAACTTGGACAGAACAACTTCATGCTTGTTTCTCTGTCTTTAATGAATGCTTTGTATGTGGCAAAGATTTAATACTTGTTACTTTCTTGAAGGGAGGAAGTTCAAGTCAGCTCTACAAGTCAGTGCATTCACAGGCAAGGACATGGGGTTCCGTGAAAAAAACAAACAAGAGGAGTGAAAAAAAAAATAAAAGAATTTAATACTTCAAGCCTTCTGATAATTGTTACTAATTTTTGTCTTGTGTTTCTAGATATTTACTTTGCCAAAGGACACATTAATCTACCCGGCTCATGATTACAAGGGATTCACAGTGAGTTAACCGTCAATGCTGCATCTTTTATTTATATTTGAAATAGTTCAATAACTGATAAAAGTTGCTTATACTATACTGATATGAATTTCAGGTCAGCACAGTGGGAGAGGAGATTCAGTACAATCCTCGCCTAACGAAAGATGAGGTACCTGTTTGGCTAATGTTGAATTCTTTTATTTCTAAGGATTATTCATGTTTGTATTATCAACTAACTGTTAGAGCCCTTCTAATTGGAAGGTGGATTGTCATTGCTTTTTGCTTAAAAGATCTTCAGTTAGATTTTCGTTCTGGGTATTCTTTTTATAACAATACTTTTCACTACGTTTTGCAGGAAACATTCAAATCCATAATGGAAAGTGAGTATATGCAAATTACATGTTGAGTTTGAGTTATCTTAAATTTAGTTGTGGTCCTTTCTTAATCCGTAAAACAACTAACAACTGGGACAAACTTTTACACTAACAGATTTAAACCTGTCATATCCAAAGATGATAGACATAGCAGTTCCGGCAAATTTGGTTTGTGGAATGCAAGACCTGACCTCCAAAGCCTGATGAGCTTTCCTTGAGCGATGCCCAAGTGGTGATAGCCTCGGTACCTGCTGCTCAAGTTACTCTGTACAAATGATATATAATGGCCCCTTAATTGGGATAAAACAAAACAATAAAAAAAGAAAAAGTTGTTAAGCACCTAAATAATGTATGGATCAGTGAAATGATGAAAATAAGATATAATTAAATATCTTTATGGGTTGGTGTTGAATGTCATAGTTGTCCTAGAATCTGTCATAGGAATTGCCTTGGGATTGTTGGGTAAGGTTTGGGCACTGGAATTTTGATGCGTGAATCCCTTCGGTGGAAAAATTTAGATTGAAATTTATCTGACTCATTTGTCCCAATAGAGACAAATTCATGTACTTTAAATACTATGAAGCATTTGAGGCCCATGGTTGGTCAGGGAAACACATGAATAGTAGGTCCCTACCATTAGGGGTGAATCGGATTTTGCAGATTTGGCATCAGTCTATATCTGATGGACAATTTTATAGATTATAAATTTTCAATTCAATTCAATTCAATTTACGGATCGGTGAAACTCAATTTAAATACAATCTATAAGTCTGCGGATTGGATGTGGATTTGACCTAATCTATATTCAATCTATCATTTTGCCGATTTTTTTTAGATTAAAATTTTTTAATTATTTCTAATCTATAAGTTAACTAGATAAAAAAATTTAATATAAAAATAACGTTACTATTGATCAAATTTAAAGTTAAATAAGATTTAAAAAAATTAATTGTTTGAATAAAACTAGAAAATATATTTAAAATTTTAAAGCATAACATACATGTATTGTATAATATGGTAAAACCCTATGCTAATAGAATAATGAATAAAGATTTTTTTCTCAAAATTACTATAAGCACTTTTAGAAAAAGATGGGTTAACTAAAGAAAGAAAGATTAAACAATATGCATTCTTAAAAGAAAGCGCAAGAAAAAATCTCATTTGTTTATATCAGTACGTGAAAATTAATTGTTTAGGATGTTATATTTGTTTATTTAATTATTTTTTATTTTATATTATTATCCGATAAGATATAATATGATGCTGATATAACTATATTTTAATTTATTTATTTATTAGTAAGTACTAATGTCATATTTATAAGTTTAATTTTTTTAATTAAATAAATATTTTTTTTTTTTGCAGATTCGCTGATTTTTGTGGATTTATAGAAGTAAATCTATATCCAATCCATCGATCGCAGATTTTTAAATTTTCAATCCAATCTAATTCATCAATTCACAGATTGAATTTTACGGATCGAATTTCTACGGATCAGACGAATTAAGCGGATTGGATTGGATTCTAAACACCTCTATATATCATATGTTGGATCCAATCCTAGTTACCAATCCTGCCTTCTTTGGCATTGGCATATGTATTAATTCAATTAGCACAAGGCCAGCTAGATTACTTCAATCCTTTGTTTTAGGAGACTGATTATTTTTAAATTTTTAAACAATAATTCTCTTCAAAATATGGCAATATATTCTTTAAAAGCATGCAATAAATTTTACCTATTTTTCATCTAAGGTCCTTATTTTGTTCGCCTGGTCTTAGGCCACAGGTTTTAAAGTTAAAAATAGTATGTATCATACTTTCTCAACTAACAGGATCTCATTCCGAAAGATTTTTATTCTCAAAAGTGAATAATTTCAAATGGGTCCTACGCAAATGCTAAACTCAATAATCTTATCCAAAATTTCGATAGCAATTTTTGCCATAGATAACTTATATGGACTAATTTTAAAATTATGTCTTTGATATTTTTTTATTTGATATTAGTTTTAATTTTTCTATAAAAGTTATAAAATTTATATTGAGAAAAAAATATCAAAGAAAATGAAAAAGTTTAAATTTTTTAAATAACTTACATATATTTTTAACTTACATAATTTTTAAATAACTTATATGGCAAAAATTATGTTGATTTTTTAAAAAATTATGTCCATATAAGATATTTGCCATAGATAACTTATATGGACTGATTTTAACTTACATAATTGTTTCATTTTCTTTGATATTTTTTTCTCAATATAAATTTTATAACTTTTATACAATAATTTAATAACAACTCTAAGAAATAAATTATTATCTCGAACAATTCTTAAAAAATATGTTCTCACTCTTAAACTTTTACTATAAAACATATTTATATATTTTGTAATAGATAAATAATTATTTCTATACAGTATCAAATTTCTTAAAACGAGATCTAGACAAATTTTAACTTATTATAATATAAAATTTATTCTAACATATAATCCGTCGAATTGAAATTATAATTTTTTTATAACTACATTAAAATTATTTATTACTATTCAGATATTTTACTCTTAACGTGTACGCAAGTAATGAAGTTAAACGGCAATAAACATCACCATCAGCAAATGATCGTACGAAGTATTATGCTTCATCAGCGTCACACAGAAATTACAACACAGCTTCTTGTTCTTTCGTCACCTCTAATAACAAAAACCTCATTGACTTTTGTGTCTTCTCATTTACAAATCCAGAGATCCCAATTCATCCTATCAATCAACATCATGAGTGAAGATGACAAAAACAGAGCCGTTGTTGTTGGCCATCAACACCATCATCAGCACCACGATCAACAGTCACCACCACCGCCACCACAACCACCGACCCAATTCACCCCATCAGTCATCACCATGAGTGAAGACGACAAAAGCAGAGCGGTTGTCATCGGTCATCAACATCATCATCAGCACCATGATCAACGGTCACCACCCCCACCACCACAACCACCCCAGTACGGTACGTTTCAAGGCGTGGCCAATTACCCTCAGCCGCAGCCGCCGGCAATTGGGTTCCCTCAGCCCGTGCCCCCACCTGGGGTTTCTGGCCAAAGCTCTTCCCATCACCACCATCATCATCATTCTCCTTACTACCCTCAAGGCTACCAAACTGTTCCAGGTGAAGATGGGACCATTTTGCCGAATTTTTTACATTTGATCAATCGATTTGTATTTAAACAAAGTGTAGGGGGTGGTCGATGATATTTACCATTTTTTAAAAATTTATTCATAGGTTATGCCGTAGCTGAAGGGAGACCAGTGAGAGAGCGTCGTCTTCCTTGCTGTGGTCTTGGTGTTGGCTGGTGCTTGTAAGTGGTTGTTGCTATTTTTTTAACATCTTGTATATCAACTCGATAACAATGTAATACTGGGGATCCAAATTACTAACCCTGTATTTGAGTTCCATTGTGGCGGCTTATATTTTACTGTCACGACATGTTAGTCGTTAAGTGTTTATTAACTTTTCATGAATTATAGTTTCACCTGTTCCTGGTAAACATTAACAACTAATGTGCTGTAGCAGTGACAAATAAAATGCCACATCAATTGGGAAGCAAATGTTGGGATAATAGTTGACATCCTATAGCATTGCTCATTTAATAATCCAGTCATTTAATGCTGTTTTTTTTTCTCAAAATGAAGGTTTATTTTGGGTTTCTTCCTTGCTGGCATCCCATGGTATGTTGGGTTATTTGTGCTAATGTGTGCAAGGATTGACCTCCGAGAGAAGCCTGGATATATTGCTTGCACCATTGCTGTGAGTCGCTCTAAACATAATTTACTTTTGAGTTTTAAAAATGGTTGTATATTTTGATCACTGCTATCACCAAAGTCTCTATCTCGCATAAGATGATAATTATGTAGTTACTTATCACACAATTTTTTGTAATTTTTGTTCATAGTGAGAGTTCAAAGATTAGTGTCGAAAGGGTGGTCTTATTCTGTTGTGAAATTGGCGGAGATGGTTACTTTTTCCACTTCATGATAAAATCATTGGTGATTTCTATAATAGTGGTGAAAATTTAAGTATTGAAAATTTGTGTTAGATCAATACAATCAAATAACCTTTCCTTTCTTAGAATAATGACATCATAGATGCCATTATGTTTGTGTTTATCATTCACTTGGGTTCTCTGTACATTCCTATTCCTTAAAGTAAAAGTATCAGTCTTGCCTAGTTGTTTTTACTGTTGCATGGCTGTGATCAAAGTTATTTTAATGGAACACTTGATCTATTTTACTGGAACACTTGATCACCTTCTCCTGATTTAAATAAAGGAACCTGAATATCTCTTCAATTGATAGTACTTGCTTGTATGCTCATACACTGCAATAGGAAGTGCAGAATTTAGTACTGTGGATTTTTTCAGCTCATGGCTGGAGGCAGTTTTCAGCTTTTTTTTCTGTAGATTGTTCCGTTATGTATTTAGACAGAGATCATTAATTTGAACTGCTAGAGTTCTTTTTCTATTATTTTTAATATGCTCCAGCATACAGTTGTTGACTTCCAAAACCAATTTTATGATTGTGTAAGTCTACTATCCTTTTAGGTAATATGTTATCATAAAATCCTACAGTTACAGACAGCGAGGAAATATTGGGGGGGGTGTGGGGGGGTGTGGGGTAAGGAGTGAGATGAAGCTTGAAAATATTTGCTAATTTGTTCAAGCCTAGGTTCAGACTTAGCTTTTTTATATTTCTGTAAAGGCCTATGGAAATAACGTTTAAAATTCTGGGGTTTTATTTGGAATAAGTTTTCTGTAAATAGCTGTTATACTGTGAGTGTAAAATTTCAGTTACCAAGAATGTTTTCCATCTTTTTCTAATCGATTTGTCTCTTTTTCCTATTTTTGTTAAATGGCCTTGTAGCTTATGTGTTCAAGCCACATTTGACCATGTTTGATGCAAATATTTCAAATTTGAATGACATAAGATCTGCAAGATCTTTTCCTCTTTGTTTTCTGGAACCTCCAATTCTTTTAGCCTTAAATTCTTGCCCTATGCTACCATACCGGATGTTCTCTGGCCTTCCTCTCTGCAATTAAGTTTGACTATGTTAGCTCTGTGCTTGTCTTTTGCACCATTTCTGCTTCAATGTGATGAGTTCTGTCAATTTATTCTTATGCTTTTTTCAGGCAACAGAGGTTCTTGAAATTTTTGAACAGTGAAGGAAACTTCACTGTTGGTACCATAAATATGCTCCTGCAAAACGATTGTGGGTTTGAACCTGTAATGTAATTAACTGGTGGTGAATCTCACCTGAACAAGGCAGAAAAGTTGGCAAATGCACTGAATAAATTAATCCAAAGTTGACATTTCTACTGTGCACAAACAGTTTACAAGTTTATGGTGGCTCACATCTCATCCAATTTCTTACACACTAATCCTGCATCAGAAGAAGTGTCTTCATATTTTTTAATCAACTAATAACATTTTATATGATCTTGAGAAAACCTACGTCTGTTTTCCCCCCTGCCTCTTTCCTTCTTGGACTGACAGGATTTCTTTAAGTGGTATTTAAATGCTGCTGAATATTGTTGACAGATGCTGAAGCAAAGTTACCTCAATTAGCATAGCAAGTTTCATGGGTGTAAGATATGTTATCTAAAGTTGTACCCTGTCTTAAACAATTCTCCTTGCATTAGCTAGCTCTTGTATTCTGGTCTAGTGGTAGTATTACCTAAAGTTGTACCTTGTCTTAAACAGTTCTATTCCTCTCCCTCCCCCCCCCCCCCCCCTCCCTCCCTCTATGAAGATTGGGATGCATGCTATAATATTTAGATTGGTCCCAAATCGAGAGCTACCATTTTTTTTCATCTACACTGCTTAGCTATTTCTCTAACACGATGCAATTTTTGCAGGCTGTTCTTGCTACAATTGCAATTATTCTTGGTGTAACAAAGGGAGCCGATGAGTGGTAGTTGTACAGTTGATAAATGGATATACTCATCTCTGAAGTCCTGAACTGTGTCTGGGGTTTCAAACATCGTGTGAAATCGTGAATGATCTAGTAAGTCCTTGAATGTTAATAATGGTTAACGGTACTACACAGAACTGCAGAGACTACAGTGCCATTTGTTAGTGATACTCTTGTTTATTGATGGAGTTCTTTGTAATATAAAAGAAGAATATTTCAGTATGTGCTTGACTTGTTAAATTATGGAATTATGATCATTTCTTAATTATATGTATGTTTTTAGAAATCATGTGGTACTAAGCTAGTATTTTGATTATGATATAATTGCTTAAGGTTAGGGTTTGAGCTCGACACTTCAATGCAGAATTGCAGCCACAGATCGATCGTGATTTTTTATTTTAAACTGTGCAAAAAATGTGTGAAAATCAATTGCTCCCATATAGAAATGTATAGTCGTCTTAGCAATTTGAGGAATTGAAATTATTAAGTGAAAGTATGTCGCTTTATTTCAAATGTGTCTATTCTCAATTGATACACAAAGTTCACTTGCTTCATTGTAAGATTACTTTTTAGATTGGGGAATCAGAATTCGGAAATCTCAATTAGTGACCGTGTTTACTTTACAAAATAAGGGCAAAAATCGAAATTAGCATCATGGAGTTCGCGCCAATTTGAGAATGAGAGTTCTGTATCTAAGATTGATCATTTTACCTCCATTCAAATTATAATATTTCAATAATACTCTTGTTTAAATTAAAAATATAAATAAAATAAATAAATAAAGCCAAAGCTCCGTCGCTATTGTCAATTGTTGTTTGTGGAGTAGCAATTGGTTGTCAGTCGTCGCGTCACTAGCAACAATAGTTATGGGCAACAACCATTGTGTTGCGGAAGTCAAACAGCCACAGGCATTTTACATTCAAATTATAATATTTCAATAATACTCTTGTTTAAATTAAAAATATAAATAAAATAAATAAATAAAGTTCGTATTGTCAATTGTTGTTTGTGGATGAATTGGTTGATCGATAAACAATATTATTACAACAACCATTGTGTTGCGGAAGTCAAACAGCCACAGGCAACAGTTGTTGTGATATGATGATGATGATGATAATATATTACTTGTTTGGTATGGTTTATTTTATAGTGATAAGTACTCATTTAATCTCATAAGCTCTTATTATAATTTTTGTTATTTGATTATTTTTTTAGTAGATCTTTTAAACTTAAAAAGCTTTTTTTAAATATTAAAATATCTAAAATATCCTCTACATATTTAACAATATTATTTTATTCTTTTTATAACATAACTTTAAAAGACTTAATTATTAAAATAATTTCATAAATTTTTAATAAAATCTCTTCTCGACAACCAAACAACTAAAATTTTTTTGATAAAAAACTTTACTTAAATAAGTTTTACTGAAAAAGTTGTATCAAATGGAGCCATAGACTATAACAATGCCGCTTCCAATTTGATAATAATGTTGATGACTGAATTATGATCTCATTATTATTATTATTAAAAAGTTTTATAATTAATGAATATAATAATAATAATAATAATAATAATAATAATAATAATAATAATAATAATAATAATAATAATAATATCAACTTACTTTATTTCACTCAACAAAAAGGATTCTCTTTACCATAGAATTTCAATTACATCATGATAACAAAATTATGGAAATTGTCATTTTTTTTTATTGAAATCAACATATACCACGTATTCTTTATTGTTATTGTAAGACTTAATAATTTCTTTGATACCATAATTTTACAGTATTAACCTTATTTTTAAGTATACTTTTATTCATATTTATTGTAAATTAAAGAAATTATTTAGATAGAAATTAAAATAAAAATCTAAATACTAAAGATAAAAGATATAGGTTTTGATGTGAATAAGAAATTAATAATAAGATATTTTTTTACTATTTTGTTATTTTGAATATTTTTCTTATAATAAGTACATATTTTATATTCTCAATATCAAATACAAGCAAATGACATATTACCCTTTTTTCTTTTAAATTTATTGTGCTAAAGAGGTTGTTAAATATTATAAAAATAGTATGAGGTTGGTGGTATTTATTAATTTTAATAATAGGGATATTGATAATCTCCTCAAAATTAAGTCTAAAAGCCATGAATACTCCTGAGGTTTCTCAAACGTATAGTTTTTGAAATGATAATTCATGTCTCCATTTGAATAATTATATCCAAATAGAATGCAATTTGGTCACTGTAATTGACGGCATAATTATATAAAAAGGGGGTCCGTGTGCCCAAGGATAAACTAAGGGACTTGTATGTACATTTATAATTTATTTGCAGCAAGCTGCCCCGCGTCTATAAAAGAGGAGAAATATTTTCTCAAATATAGGCGTGGCCCCAAACGGGAACTTAATCAAATTTGGATTTCCACTCAAAACTGGTTAAAAATAAAATTGTTTTATTATACAACTACCCTTAATCCTTATTATATTATACTACATTGCTTTATTATGACTTTGTAACCAAATGGATCCTTTTGCTGCAAAAAAAAAAAAGGGGAAAACAAATTGTACCTAGGGTTTTGGCACCAAACCCTCAAGCGCCGTATATAAACCCCTGTTCCCCTCTTTCACCTACAGTGAGCCAGCTCTCCTTGGATGAAAAATGGTTACCTTCAGGGTAAGTGTTTGATTCAATTCCTTTTCTCTCCATTCATTTAGAGATATGGATTGTTGAAAACGATGACGTATTGATTTGGGTTTCTGTTCGGGGTTGCAGTTTCACCAGTACCAGGTTGTGGGAAGAGCTTTGCCCACAGAAAAGGATGAGCATCCCAAGATTTACAGAATGAAGCTCTGGGCCACCAACGAGGTTCGTGCCAAATCCAAGTTCTGGTGAGTTAAGGCTCCATATCATTCATTCATTTTATTTCTTAATGTAATAATAGAACCCGCTACAATTTTTTTTATGTTTTGTTAAATTAGCTAATGCAGTATTAAATTGACCTGTCAAGAGTTTTCGAAATTGATAATTTATGGTTTAAAATCTTTTATTCTATGCACATATAGAGATTTGTTCTAGTAAGCACAATTGCAACATCTTATATTTTAGGCACCCGACTCATGTGGCAGAGTTGGTCACTTTGTAGTGGTTGTTTTTGCTGTCCTGAACACTTTTCTCCATTACCTGTTGCTCAGATGTTGATTCTAAAGGATTTTTCCTGAGGCTGGAATTTCCGTTGTGAATTAATGAGTTTGATTATTATCTTTCAGCTGATTTAGAATTTTTTTCTTAATGAAATGTGTCTTTTTTGTTTAGTGTTCTTTTTTGGCTGTTAACTTTTATTTTTGTTGTCCTGTTTAGGTATTTCTTGAGGAAGCTGAAGAAAGTGAAGAAGAGTAATGGGCAAATGTTAGCAATCAATGAGGTATGTGTTTGTTGCTTCTTGTAAAATATCACTCTTTTTTGTTTATTACTTCTTGCTATTGCATAAGTATTAGTGAAGAGGGGTTGGCACCTTCCAGTATGCTGCTTTAGATTTCCATCTAAACAACCTTCTCTTGTGGCACTTAAATGAGTGGGTGTATTTGATTTTGTATTGATAATATCAGAATGCATGAAGATTCAGTGAGCATCTTACAAGTTCACGACTTCATATGACGATAATTCTCTTGTTGAATAGCACAAGTCAAATGAAATTTGGATGCAAATAAAGATTGTGAATATCTTATATATGGGTGTTTCAACTCCCGGTTTAGCATTTTTGACATGTTTAAATGCAATTCTTACAATTTAAATGAATGATAGTTTCAGAGTGTTTGTGCCTGAGATTACTTGTCTGTGAGTTGAGGTTGCTGCTTCTTTAAAATTTTCATGTATGGTTTTGTTCAAATTAATTCAATATTTGGGGACTTCGGAAGTTTTTCTTGATAGACTGGATGGATGTAAGAGGGATCGTTTTTTGAGATTTCTTTAACTTGATTTGTGACTTTGGCATGGCATCTGCAAAAACTTCCTGTCATAGCTTCACGTAATAATTTTCACCATAATTTTTGGGCAGTGAAGTTTTAAAGGCATTAAATTTTGAGTTATTCCATCTAAGTGAGAGTTAGTGTATGCTTTCATGTGAACCAAAGAAGATGACATGCATTGTAGAAAAGTTCAAAAACTTAACATGTTTCTCTTAATGATAGGTTTCCCAATTTGCATAGGTAGTTGCGTATTTTGAAATCAGTAATGGAGATTTTGCCTTTTCCTTCCAAATGGATGTAAGTCTCTTGGCTTTACTTCTAAAATGGAAATAACAGATGCATGACCATTCTATTTTGTGTTATTATTGAAACTTGATGACTATTAGTTGCATCTACCTCCGCTGCTTTTCAAATCAAAGGTTTTATGTGCACTTTAACGGTCACTCTGAGGAATTATATTATTGCACCATTGCAGCTTCCCATATGCCAACATATTGCTACAACTTTATGATGTGTAGTATATATTTAGTGTATAATCCTTAGAAGGTGTATGATTATGTCGCCCTTTTTTAATTTATTTGGTGGATTTAAGTGCTCTGCTTTATGCTTTAAGATAAGATTATCTTTGTCTAATTTCTTTAATTTGTACTGAAGATTTTTGAGAAGAATCCTACCAAAATTAAGAACTATGGAATCTGGTTGCGATATCAAAGCCGAACTGGGTATCACAATATGTACAAGGAATATCGAGACACTACTCTTAACGGTGCTGTTGAGCAAATGTACACTGAGATGGCTTCTCGTCACCGAGTACGGTCTCCATGCATTCAGATCATCAGGACAGCCACCATACCAGCCAAGCTCTGCAAGAGAGAAAGCACAAAGCAGTTCCATAACTCCAAAATCAAGTTCCCTTTGGTGTTCAAGAAAGTTAGGCCCCCCACGAGGAAGCACAAGACAACATATAAGGCGTCAAGGCCCAACTTGTTCATGTAACCGCCTTAAATGGGTGTCTTTGGATTTTGCATTCTCTTTCTCCGACACAGTACTTCTGTCTTTTTTAGTTTTTCATACCAGTTCTTTTACAAGTATGGTCTCAGAATCTGATTAGAAAACTCTGTTGAACTGTTCTTATGAAGTTGCTCACCTTCTTTTGAAGAAGCTATGACATTCTTTTCATCTTTTATTCTATTTCTTCAAGTGAACGGAAATTTTGAGTACGTTTTATGTAGCTACTCATAAAGTTTTTGTGTTGGTACTTGTAAAGCTTACTATTTTCATCTATTTATTTTGGTGGCATTTGTTTTTTTCATCTTAAATTTGAATAAATTTAAATTAATTTGAATTTTAAGTAGAGCTAAATGTTTAAATGTGAATGATATGATTATTTTTTTTCGTCTGAATTGTTTTTATTTGAATCGCCAAAAATAAATTTTAAATTTTTTATTTTTTTAACTTAAAAAATTTAGAAACTAGTATTTTTCATATATTTATACCTTTAAAAGTTATAAATGTTAAATAACTAACAAATGTTGCAAAAAGAATAAATAAAATAATATATTATCATAATATAAATTATATTCAACAATTTTTTAGTATTCTAAATTAATATATGTTAATTAATTTTATTGTAGTATATGATGTTTTTATATAAAAAATATTTATGAACAATTATGAAGATAAATAATTTTAATTTGAAGAAAATAAAAAATAATAGTAGACTACCAGTGCGTTATATTATCACAAGTTATAGAGGTAGATAATAATATTAATTATTAAATTATACTTAGGAAAGAATAAAATTAATTAATTAGATAGAGATATCTTAGAGAATATTTTTTAATGATATTATTTATATTTTTTAAATTAAGCAAAAAATTTAAAAAATTAACTTAATAATTGATGACTTAACGATTAAAATTTTTTATTATACTAAAAAAATAAATAGATTTAATGACTTAATTTATCAATTAA
The DNA here is from genome assembly GCA_030449905.1 of Luvunga scandens. Lineage (NCBI taxonomy): Eukaryota > Viridiplantae > Streptophyta > Magnoliopsida > Sapindales > Rutaceae > Luvunga > Luvunga scandens. Next base: position 170,451 of record JASUUG010001019.1, on the reverse strand, counting down.
GTCAAAAAATAAATAGTCCTACACAGACCTTCCATAGTTTGTGACTTTGACTCTTTGAGTATCATGCTTGAGAATCACCGATTATATTCATGATAAAGATAAATAAAATAGGAGTAGATATGAAGATGATAGATCCATTGCGTCTTGTCTGTATCACAAAGTAGAGTTCTAATCGTTTTGTATTTCTTTGAAAGCAGGACCCCAAAATTAAGCAGAGCCATTAATCTTTATAACGATAGAATTAAAATTCCGTATAAGCCAAGACAAAGTGGACCTACATTCATGTGAAAGCAGAGCACAGCATGGTGCTTGATTGTGCACTTCCCAAAAGGCAGTATTTTTCTTTGGTCATAGAACAGAGTACAAATCTTATTTCTAGGTGCTTACCATTCAAATGTAGGTTAGATTTTAGTTTTCAGACACTTATATTTAAAAAACTCTTACTAAATGAAATTTTAGTTTATTTTTTAAAATTAATCGATCCCCTACAGTCTAGTTCTAGAACAAAGTTCACAGTTCACAGTTCACATGCAAGCTTGACACGTATCATTTACATCGCTTACTGGGGACAATGTCTTCGTCCAGGAAAATTCTGAAATCATCGATCAAGAAAGCACCTAATCAAAAGCACGCGCAAAGGAAAACGATTGTCTCAGTCGCTGGATGACTATATATATACTCTTCTTGTTTGTCTGTGCAAATTTAAACCCACAAAATCTGTCAGTGTGAAATGGAGTTGCCTCTGAAATCCATAGCTTTGACCATTGTTATTGTAACGGTGCTAACATGGGCATGGAGAGTGCTGAACTGGGTGTGGCTGAGGCCCAAGAAGCTGGAGAAATTCCTGAGACAGCAAGGTTTAAATGGCAATTCTTACAGGCTTCTGTTTGGTGACTTGAAAGAAAATTCCATCAAGTTGAAGGAAGCAAAAGCCAGACCCCTCAGTTTGGATGACGATATTGCTATCCGTGTCAATCCATTCCTTCATAAACTGGTAAATGATTATGGTATGTATGTCAATCCCGGCATGTACTCCTTTAACTACTCGTTCAAAAGTAGATTTGTACTGTTCTGGACTCAGATGACTCAAATATCTGGACTATGCCACTACTCAAGAATTAATCCTGCCTGATGAAAGAAATTTGAGTAGACTTCTGATTCAGTAGAGATGGTTCACATAAAGATAATTCTTGAAAATTTTGATGGGCTAAAACATAATTTTACGATTCTTTGAACAGAGAAAAAAATGGATAGTGCAGGTAAACTTCTCATATATATATATATATATATATATATATATATATATTAATTAAGTGGTGATAAACTTTTGAGACATTAAAACGGTATACATTGTATGCAGAGACCAATAATGTCTTGATGGGTGTAATTCAACCTGTGGATGGGCTATGCCACAGGTAAAATTCCCAGAGGGCAATGTTGTTCCTTTTACTGAGTGTTGTCTGATTAATTCACTGTTTCAACACCGTTAGGCATTTACATAATCTTATAAAATCGCACCATGTTTCTAAATGTTTATCTTATAATGGGCAAAGTTGCTCGTTAGATCTTTTCTGCTTGAAGTAAAATTAATTAGTATGAATGGTTATTCTTTGACTGGTTTGTGAATAATATCACTAAATTTTCACAGCTTGGGTATAATACCATTTTCAATGTAACATCTGCCTCTAACAAGTAATGTGTGTGTATATTGGTAAAAAATTTCTGCAGGTGAGAATTCTTTCATGTGGTTTGGTCCGATACCAAGGGTGAATATTATGAATCCTGATCAAATAAAAGAGATATTTACGAAGATCAATGATTTTCAAAAAGTCAATTTGAACCCACTTGCCAGGTTGCTGGTAGTTGGATTGGCTAGCCATGAAGGTGAGAAGTGGGCTAAACATAGAAGGCTTATCAACCCAGCGTTCCACCAAGAGAAGCTCAAGGTTTATTTATTAACTTCTCCATTTGTTTATTTATCTTTGGAAGATTCCATTTTGCGCTCATTTAGATTTCTTGCTTTTGTTATAGCTTATGTTGCCAGCATTCTACCAGAGTTGTATCGAAATAATTACAAAGTGGGAGAAGCAAATGTCTGTAGAAGGATCATGTGAGTTGGATGTATGGCCTTATCTTGTAAATTTGACAAGTGATGTGATTTCTCGAACGGCTTTTGGGAGTAGTTATGAAGAAGGAAGAAGGATTTTTCATCTCCAAGCAGAGCTAGCTGATTTCACAATGCAAATCTTTCGTTCGGTTGCCATTCCAGGATGGAGGTATATTTACATTTCTCTTTGCTGGAAACATTTATATATGCATGTCATAGAGGAATATTTACAAGTAGGCTTTGATTAGCATTGCGGGAGTTATTTTCTTTTGCTCAAATATTTAGAAGTAGAACTAGCTGATTTCGGCTTGGATATCTTGATTGTGCTAATCATAGAGTTATTATAAGAGGCTCCAGCTGATTTCTGATTGGAAAAAAGAAAAAAAATGAAGGGTTTGATTAGTTTGTTTACTTCTTGTCTTTTCAGTTGTTTCCATTGCTTATATATAGGTTTTTACCCACAAAGAGAAATAGGAGAATGAAGGAAATTGACAAGGAAATCCGAGCTTCATTGATGGGAATCATCAAAAATAGGGAGAAGGCAATGAAAGCTGGGGAAGCTGCGAATGATGACTTGTTAGGCATACTGATGGAAAACAGTTTTAGAGAGATCAAAGAACATGGAAATAACAAAAATGTTGGATTCAGCTTGAACGATGTGATCGAAGAGTGTAAGCTATTTTACTTTGCCGGCCAAGAGACTACCTCTGTTTTGCTTAATTGGACGATGGTTTTATTGAGCAAGCATCAAGATTGGCAAAAGCGTGCAAGACAAGAGGTTTTGCAAGTGTTTGGCAAAAATAAGCCTGACTATGATGGATTGAATCACCTCAAACTTGTAAGTATGAAGGAAATAGTCTTCGATATTGATCAATTTGATCATATTAATTCAGTTGTGTTCGTATGTATGTGACAGGTCCAGATGATATTTTACGAGGTACTCAGGCTTTATCCGCCAGTAAGTGCGCTTAGTCGAACTGTTCTTAAGGAAACAAAACTTGGAAACTTGATATTACCCGCTGGAGTTCAAATCAGCTTGCCAATGATCCTAGTTCACCAGGATCCTGAACTTTGGGGTGGCGATGCAGTTGAGTTTAAGCCCGAAAGGTTTTCGGAAGGAATTTCAAAGGCGGCGAAGAATCAAGTTTCATATTTCCCATTCGCATCAGGTCCTAGGATATGTATTGGACAAAATTTTGCTCTGGTAGAAGCAAAAATGGCTATGGCAATGATTCTACAAAACTTCTCATTCGAGTTGTCTCCATCCTATGTCCATGCTCCAACGGCGGTTCCAACCCTTCATCCGGAACTGGGTACCCAATTGATTCTACGGAAACTATGGTGCAAGAATAATTAATACTGGCAATTATATATTGTCAATAAGATTAGCATGATGCCAATGTAGACTCTTTTATAATGAAGTTTAATGTATTTAATTTTGTAATGAGATTCAAAGCTTAGACAAGAGCTGTTTAGATATTTAAATTGAGCTCAATACAACTCTAGTTTTATTCAGGGTAAAAATGTTTCCGCACATTGGAAAATTTATAAATGCCTTGATTAGAATTACGATATTAATATTGTGGTAAAAATATATTTTATAAAATTATACATAAGTGATTGGATGATAAAATAGGTAAATTAATATAAAACGGTTAATTATTAAAACAATTTATATGATTTCTACATAATTTTAGTTAAAAAAATAGTTTATTCATTTACTTTAGCTAAACAATAAAAAAAAGTTCATCAATCAAATATAAAATAAATTATACTAAAAACAAGTAGAATAAGTTTTATTGAAATGGTTTAACCATAAATTCTATATTTGTCTTAAGGTATTTATAAACTTTTGTTTTTCATTTTCTATCATTGCATTTTTTTACTACACAAGTTAACTAAACGAAATTATTTATCTTAATGTGGATTAAACCAAAACAAAATAGCATATTCTTATATCATTAGACACAGATATAATATATCAATAAAATTAATCTAATTTTGAGTTTTACGTACACTTTTTGTTATTTTAACCTTTGCTCCTTGTATTCAGAAAGATGTAAAATCACCTCATCTAACAATAACTTTAAAAAACATTAAAAGAATAGATTTCAAAATCTAATTTTGAGAATAAATTTAAATAAAATATCACATTTATTACATAAAACCAAACTATCATTATTCAATTTAAAATAGAATCAATAAATATATAAGGTAATCAATATTATAATGAGTCTTTATTTTATATTTATAAGTTCTTTTTTTTTTCCAATAACTCTTATATTAATTATGTAGATTATACCTAAACTTATGTTTTATTTTGTACTTAATATTGATTTATAGTTTTATATTATATTTTAAAATTTTTATTTTGTTTACTAATAATACATTGATTTATCAATCTTACATTAGTTTACTTATTTTATCTTTTATTTACAAGTCTTTTGTTTCATTTATGCAATTTATGTTTTATTTCATACTTAATATTTATTTACAAATTATATTTTATATTTGTAAGTTTTTGTTTTGTTTACAAATAATATCCCAATTTATCACTCCTATATTAATTTATTTGTTTTATCTTCTACTTACAAGTTTTATATTTTATTTAATTAATTTATATCTTATTTCATAGTTAATATTGATTTACATATGTTATATTAAATTTATAAGTTTTATATTTTATTTATATAATTCATGTTTGATTACATAAATTCACAATGTCATCGAGTGACCTTATACTTTATAATTGGGTGAGTCTATTTATTTATATATTCTAAAAGTTATTTTGAACCATCTTTATTTAATAAAAATTTATATTACAAAAATATCTTTTTATGAAATTAGTATTAATGATTGAATAATTTTAACTTCAAACAAATATCCTTGACACACCCATGTATTAAAAAATATTAAATCATCATCATCATCTTCTTCTTCTTTTTAAATCAACTCTTTATCAATCGGAAAATTTGAAAGATTGAAGACTTCTTTGCAAATTTTTGTCATGGGTGCACATATCCTGGCTCTAATATCGTTTTCACCAAATATATTTTACTAACATCTTCGAAATAAGATTAATGGAAAATTATATTTATGTAACTGATACCTCAATGACAAATTGTAGGCAATATTTACTAAAAATCGAAATCACAAGAATTACAATTGAATAAAAGAAAAAGGGATATATAATTTAAATCTCAAGCCTTTAATAAGAAGAGAGAAAAGAAGAAGAACAATAAAACGGAAGTTAAAAAAAAAATTCAAGACTATTTTTTTAGATTTGATATATTTTATATAGTAAAAATTTGATTTTAAATTTTAAAGGTTGTATTTAGAGTAATTGAGTGCAATGGCCGACCTACAGCTGGGTGTAGCCCGGTTTAGTCCGGGTAAAACATTATATATACCCCTTATTTTTTCATTAATTCTGTATAATAATATTGTTCATATACGTTTCTAATTCAAGCACCCTTATGTTTTTATTAATTTTACATAATAGTAGAAATTTTATTTTATTTTCAAGAATGTCCCTAATTCAATTATATTTTGCTCTAATTGGAATTAGTGACTTATTTTATAAAATAATTAAATTATATATTTATTGAATAAATTGAAAACATTAGGGGGTAAAATATTATTACTATTTCAATTTATTTATAAAAATATTTTAATTGAAAAAAATGGCAATACTTTACAAAAACAATATATAGTAACAACTATATATCAACATTTTCATAAACTTTTTATATGAATTTTGAGATTTTAGTTATTAGTTACGTTAACTAAGAGGACAAGTTAGAAGATAAAATTTAAATATTTTAAGGAGTTTTTGATAAAAGAATCATCAGTATCTGGTTCTTCAAAGAGAGTTGGAGCGCCTAACAAAGAAATAACGACACTCAAATACCTTTTTGTTAGATTGAGTTTAGTTTGTTATTGAAACTTTTGACTAATAATATTTTTATAATTTAAAAAGATGAATAAATTTTAATTGTTTAATTTATTTAAACTTGGTAATTAAGTACTTGACTTCAAACATAAAAGTTTTACTTACCATTTTTATTTAATTGTGATTACATGTATAGATTTATTTTAGCTTGAAATTCTTAATTTATGTATTAATCCTTATATAATTACATTTTATTATAGATTGCTCTGTTAGATTCCATAATAAAAAAAACTAATGTTTTTATATTAGTATAGTCTCTTGTTTTTTACTTTTTTTTTTAATTATTTCTGTTTAGAGTACGTATTTACAGAGGTAAGTTTCTTCATGTTTCTCCCTTATTTGATATATTTCTTTCTACTAATAAATTTTTATGTTTACTTCGAAATATAAATTTTTTAGTTTAGCCTGGGATAATGTAAAGTCCTAGGTCCACCCTGAGTGTTTATAATGGAAATAACCTCACTCTTAAAAGTTTTTAGTGAGAACTTTTTTAGTATTTTAAAGAGTGAGTATGTTTGAACCCATCAAATTACTTTCTAAACCGATTTACTTATTAATTCTATTGTTAAAATCTAAAATTTTATATTATACTTTATAAACTCATCTTAATACCCAATATGTCCTTAGAATTAGTTCATGATTTTCGGTAACTTTTTTCTTCTCTTCTTCTCTCCAACCCCTAACGCATTCATACCCAAAGGTCAAATCCTTCAACTTATCAAGTGGAATTTATTTTTCGTCCATGATTGTCATTAAACCGCCATAAAATATATATAATATCATGGAAAAATTAAATGATAACAAGATGGTAGTTGTAATCAATAATCAATTAATTAAACTAAATTCAAGCGCTCAATATTTGTCAATGTCAGAACCCTTCCCTTTCTTATATAGTGATATTTTAATGGAATAAATTTTATTGCTTGAATCTAGAATAGCTTGACTAAAACTTATTGGTTGATTGATCCCAATGAGCTTTACTGGTGAGGTAGTTTTGACCAAATCTAAGTATTCAACAACTCGGTTGGATTTATTTTCGACCAAAGGAGTTGAAGAAAAAAAAAATAATAATAAGTATGAAACAAATTTTCTTTTATATCTACATTTAACAGATTTAGAGATGATTAAAAGATGATAGCATGAAGTATATACGCACTATTATGTCTTTAATAGTAATTAACTTATGTTAAAGACAATTTAGAAATAAAAATGTTTGCCAAAAGGTGAGTCAGATGAGTACTATGGTGGATTTAAATAGTCCCATTATTTTTTAAAGGATTACGTTATTTGCACTCTTAAAAATTTTTTTGGGCACTTTATTTCTCTATACACTTATGTGCTAAATTTAAAAAAATTAAATTTTATTTTGTACACTTTTTAAAATACCAAAAAGAAATTAATTAAACTAGTTAAACTAATTTACTCAAAACACCAATTAAACTATTTAGCACCCAAAATGAATTAATAACAACTTAATACATACAACAAAGGAATCAAATTATATTCTAAACATATTCTTTATTAGCTTTTGTCTATTAAATAATGTATTCAATATTGGTTGTTGCACCCAATTTTTTAACCAAACAATTGGAAAAAATTTTGCCATTTGGCCCAAACAAAAAAAGAAAGAAAAAAGGAAAAAGAAAAGGAAGAAGAAATAGACGAAGAAAAAGAAGACTAAAAGAAGAAGAAAAAGAAGACTAAAAGAAGAAGAAAAAGAAGAGGACTAAAAGAAGGACGACGAAGAAGAAGCAGAGTACAAATTTTTGTTTTTTGAAAATTAAAAAGTAAAAATATGTTCAAAATATATTAGAAGTATTGATTTGCTCTTTATTTGACTAAATATTGCTTGAGACATTGGATTTAAACTTTTTAGGGTTTATGATAAAATAATTATATATTGAATAGTAAGTGTTTGGAGTAATCATATTTTGTTAGTTTATAAGAGAGAGTCTTTATTAATTATTCTTATAATAGGCATTTTTGTAATACAATAATTTATTAAAATAAAAATATTCATAATAATTTTAAGAGTGCAAGTAGCCTCATCCTTTTTAAAATAAATAAATGAGTATACATAAAATAGTAGAATATTTTAAGTATTTTTTAAAGCTCAAATAGGCCCACCATGTAAAATTTATTCAGATGAGTTTTATTTTATTTTTTTGTTAATTTCAGTTATCTCTAAATTATTCTAAACCTTAACTTACCCTTATGATCATTCAAAACATAAGAACAAATGGGAGCAATTGATAATTTTTTTTTTCCTTCTCAATAGTAATTATGGATAAATTAATATTTATAATAATTTGAGGATATTTTGAGGATAATTACTGTATTAGGGGTAAAAAAGACTTATTTTTTTTCAAATAATTAACCGAACTTACATTCTCTAGTTCGACAGAAGACAGTCAATGAGTGACAAGTCCACGAAGATCAACACATGCATGATTGATATTGAGACATGTACCATTAGCTCGAGACAATATAATGGTACAGGGAAATTCGAAATTAAGAAAAGCCATTAAACACAGGCAAATGAAAAATTTTTTTAATTCACTTTCGACTAATCTACCACGTAGGCAAGTCTCATTTCTCCGAACACGTCAAAAAACTCTGTGAAATGGAATTGCCCCTGAAATTCATAGACCTGACCATTGTTATTGTAACAATGGTAACATGGGCATGGAGAGTGCTGAACTGGGTGTGGCTGAGGGGCCCATGAAGCTGGAGAAATTCCTGAGACAGCAAAGGTTTCAAAGGCAATTCTCGCAGGCTTCTGTTTGGTGACTTGAAAGAAAGTTTAGACGACGATATCTCGACTGGATTGTGCCATTATTAATAAAACTAATTCAGTTTGCACTATTGTAGAGCTGGTAAAAAAAAATCCAAATAGACTTCTTGTTAGTAGAGATCGTACACATCAAGATAATTCTTGAATAGTTTTATGGGTTAAAACGTAATTGTCTTTTTTTTTTTAATTAATGAAGAAAATATGTATGGTGTTGAAACATTTATTCTATATTGTTTGCGAGACCAATAATTTTCTCGATAACATGGACTAATGGGTGTAACTCAAGCTGTGGTAGGCTATGCCACGAGTAAAATAACCAGAGCTTAAAAATTGATACAGGTAATAATTCGTTTATGTGGTTCGGTCCGACACGAATGGTGAATATTGTGAAGCCTGATCAAATCAAAGAGATGTCTACGGAAATTAATCATTTTCAAAAAATCAATCCAAATCCACTTGCCAGATTATTGGCACTTGGATTTGTTAGCCAAGACGGTGACAAGTGGGTTAAACATAGAAAGCTTATCAACCCAGCATTCCACCGAGAGAAGCTCAAGGTTATTAATTAATTTCTTCATCTGTTTACATAAATGTCTTCGTTTTAATTTCTTTCTTTTTCGTCACAGCTTATGTTGCCTGCATTCGACCAAAGTTGCAGTGAAATAATTACAAAGTGGGAGAACCTGACGTCTAAAGGAGGATCGTGTGAGTTGGGTGTACAGCCTTTCTTGCAAAATTAACTAGTGATGTGATCGTAGGACGTCAATTGGAAGAAATTAGCAGTAGGAGTTGATTTTCTTCCAAAAATTTGGAAGTAGGTTTGGCCCATCCTGGGCTTATTACTCCGATCCATGTCATCATATACTTAATCTAAGACTTTAATCATATTGTTGAAATCGATAAATAGGATTTGATTAGTGCATTCAATACGTTCTTGTATTTTCTACTGTTTTTAGTTCCTATAGGCAGGCTTGTATCTTCAAAGAGAAATAAGAGAATGAAGGAAATTGACAAGCAAATTCGAGCTTCACTGATGGGAATCATAAAAAAGAGAGAGAAGGCAATGACAGCAGGGGAAGCTGGAAATGATGACTTACTAGGCATACTGATGGAGACCAATTTTAGAGAAATTGAAGAACTTGGAAACAACAAAAATGTTGGAATAAGCTTCAACGACGTGATCGAAAAGTGCAAGCTATTTTACTTTACTGGCCAAGAGACTACCTCTGTTTTGCTTAATTGGACAGTGGTGCTATTGAGCAAGCATCAAGATTGGCAAGAACGTGCAAGAAAAGAGGTTTTGCAAGTTTTTGGCAATAATAAGCCCAACTATGATGGATTGAATCACCTCAAAATTGTAAGTACGAGGGAAATTGAGTTGAAATATGTTTTACTATAGTTGATAAATTTTGGCCGTATTAATTTGCGTTTTGTGTGCATATCTTACGCACTAAAATGATATTCTACGAGGTACCTAGGCTATATCCTTCAGTAGTTATACTGGTCAAGCTGTCAGAATTTTAGTATGAAAAACAACAAAATTTGAATGGAAAAAAACAAACAGTTAAGGCGTGCAACAACACTATCATTTAGATTAAATTTCGTGCATCAAGATGCAGCATCTCGGTGTAAGAAGAATTAACAAAAGCCGTTTGATCTCCATAATTTAATTACTACTATTGTGATGTTGCACTTCAACACAATAATTTGGAACAACAAAACTTACAACAACGAAAGAAAGAAAATAAGAGAGCAACAAAGAGCAGAGAGCAAGTTTTCGGATGACCATAGTGTGATATATTCAGCTCTTTAAATAGATACAAGCCCCAGCCCCTATTTCCTATTTAAATTTGAATTACAGTTATCAAGGATTTGATTAAATCCTAATTAGATTAGGAATCGAATTATCAAACTAATTTAAATTAAAATAAATAAAGTTAAAACAAAGGACAAAAACATAAAAGATAGTTGTGTCCGCACACATACACGACACCCGTGGGGTGTGGGGGGTGGGGGGTGGGGGAGGTGGTCTCCCTAGTTAATAGATTCCTAGAATGAGCTCCTCCCTTGGACTTGGTTTTGTGCACGTGGGCCTCCTCTTTATGGGCTTGTACCACACTATGCTCAGTTTCTATATATAAACCAGCTTATGCTTTCTTGTCTAAGTAATGTGCGATATTGATATTTTGAAATACCAACTCAATCTCCAACAATCCTTTATATATTTCAAAACACTTAATTTCTTTCAACTTCATCATAGTCCATAGAGTTTAATGCAAATGAATTGGTGCCTTTTGGCCATGAACTAGCAATTGAACAACTAATCGTATCTCAAAGGAACTTGGTGCAACTGGTAATTCCTATGAACCAATTTTCTTTTTTTTTGGCAAGGCTGAGGATTAGAAGCTCACATTAAACTCATTCAATGTTTTGCTGTTTTGTGGTTTGACACTTAAGTAGCCCTGTGCTTATATATCCTTGAGGGCTTTAGAGAAGCATGGCTAATCACATAGGTAGGGTTACTGTCACTCTTATCTTCTAATCTAGACAGTAGTCCCATCTCCCTTGATGTGATCTCTACTAAACTCTTATTTAGTGATTTTGTCAGAGGATCGACCAAATTGAACTTTGACCTTACAAAATTTAGGCCCATAACACCTGATTTCAGTAGCTGCTTAACGATTCTATGTGAATATTCTTCTCATTATATATTTTACTTTTAGCTCTTGCAGTAGCAACTTAACAATCACAATGGATTGGCATAATAGTAGAATGGTAAGCAGAAATGTGAAGATCTGCTAAGCAGTTTCGCAAACACTCAGTCTTAGAACATGCTTTTTTTAAAGCAATTAACTTAAACTCTATGGTAGAATAAGCTATACATGTCTACTTGGATGATTTCTAAGATACTGCACCTCCATCAACGGTGAAAATATAACTTAGTGGATTTGAGCTTATTTGATTCAGAGATCCAATTTGATTCACTATACACTTTAAGTACTGACGAAGATCTATCGTATTTAAGCCGATAATCAATGGTGCCTCTGAAATATCTAGCTACTCTGGCTACTGCAATCCAATGATCCTTATTTGGATTTTGAGTAAACCTACTCAATCTGCCTAAAGTGTATACGATTTTAGGTCTTATACTATTCATCAAGTATATTAAGCTACCAATTATTTGGACATATATCCTTTGATCAACACTATGTTTGATATTCTTATTTATGTGGGTATTACCATTATATGGAGTGGACATTGTTTTGCAATCATAATACCCAAATCTTTTTAACAGGTTTTCAACATAATGTTTTTGTGATAACATGAGACCATCACAAACCTTTATAATTTTGATGCCTAAAATAACATTTGCCTCCATGTCTTTTATATCAAAATTAGAGGCAAACATCTCTTTAGTCATCAATAGTTCCAACATTGGAACTTAAAATAAGCATGTCATCAATATAGAGACATATGATGACAAAAACATTAGTGTTAATGATTTACAATAGATATTTTTGTCTAAATCATTAATCGTATATCCATTGTACAATAATACTTGATCAAATTTGTCATGCTACTATTTTGGTGCTTGTTTTAAGCCATGTAAAGGCTTAATCAACTTGCACACCTTATGCTCAAAAGATAGAACAATACAATCTTCAAGTTGATCCATATAGAACTCCTCATCTAAGTCTCCATTGAGAAAGGTAGATTTAATAGTCATTTGATGCACATGTAGATCATGAGTTGCTGCAAGAGCAATCAAAACTGTAATATGTGCAATTTGAGTTACAGGAGCATAGGTGTCAAAATAATCTATATCTTTCTTTTGTGTGAATCTTTTGACCATCAATCTTGCTTTATATTTATAAATAGATCCATCAACTTTTAATTTCTTTTTGAAAATCAACTTGCACCTAATAGGTTTTATATCTAAAGGTAAGTCAATTAATTTCCATGCATGATTGCTCATGATAGAATTTAGTTTGTTGTTAACATTTTCTTTCAGCAATGGTGCATCTTGAGAAGTCATAGCTTTTGTGAAAGTTTGATGATCATTTTTCATAAGAAAGATATAGAAATTATCACTAAAATTAGTGGTTTTTTTTCTTCTTTATGCCTTTTTTTAATACAACATTTGAACTTTTAAAAGAATCAATTGTTGACTTAGTACAAGATATTTGTTTCTCAATCCTAGTCCTTTTAGGAAAAATAGATTCAAAGAACTCAACATTCTTAGACTCAATGATGGTATTAGTCTCAAATGATATACCTTTATCTTGTAACACCAAGAGCCTAAAGACAACACCATTGTGGACATGCCTTATAAATATACAGTTGATAGTTTTTAGTCCTAACCTTGTTCTTTTGGGATCCATTTTAAGAACTTTGGCTAGACACCTCCACACTTATAGCCTCTCTACAATTTATAGGGAGTCTTACCTATTTTCTTGTAAGGTATTTTATTTTGAATATGACAGGCATATAACATAGCTTCCTCTCATAAGTTTAGCAATGCCTTAGAACTTATTATCATGGCATTTACTATATTCTTTAAAGTTCTATTTTTCTTTTCAAATATATTATTAGATTTAGGTGAATAAGGAGGTGTCACTTCATTGATGATACTATGAGGCTCACAATAAGCATTTAATATGCTTGAATCATATTCACCTCCTCTATCATTTCTTAATCTTTTAATTTTCTTATTAAATTAATTTTCAACTTCACTTTTATAGATTAGGAACTTTTCACTTTCTTCATCTTTATTTCTAAAAAGATATAATTTTGTATATCTCAAGAAATTGTCAATAAAGGTAATATAATACCTTTTGTCTTCTTTGGTCATGATCTGTTTCAAATCATCAAGGTTTCTGTTAATTAAACTGAGAAGTTTAATCCCTGTGTATTGAAGTTGTTTACATGTCTTCTTATTAGATTTGACTTCCACACATACTTCGCATTTGTCATTAGACAAGCTTAAATTAGACTATAAACCAAGTTATCTCATTTTATTAATATAAAAAAATTCACATTACCAAGTATTCCATGCCAAAGATCAATAGAGTCAACAATATATGTCAAAGAAGAAGTATTTTCATTCATTATGACATTGGATACATTAAGTTTGAAGAGTTCTCTATAACAATACCCTTTCTTAACAAACATCTCATTTTTTGTTATTACAATTGTATCACCTTAAAGGACACTTTGAACTCAGTTTTGCATGTATAAAATAGACATCAGATTGTATATGATCTTAAGAACATGGAGTGCATTACTCAATGAGAGGATTTTTCTATATGTAAGCTTTAGAAGAATTTTGCCTTTGCTTAGGATTGGAGTACACTGAGAATCACCAAGATAAATAACTTCCTCTTCTTCCCTCATTGGATTATAGTTAACGAAAGAGTTTTGTTGTTACATATATGTCTAGTAGCTCCAGAATCAATCAACTAATCATTCCTTCTATCCACCATGTTTACCTCAGAGACAACTACAACAACAATGATGTCATCTCATTCTCATTTAACCATATTGGCTTTAGGAGGTTTTTTGTTGTCTCCCTTTCTCTGAGCTTTATGCTTGTATTAATTAGCATAATACCTAATTTTTCCACAAACAAAACAATGACCTTTCTTCTTAGCAATGAGGCCTTTGGAATTAGCAAGGTGTTCATTATTAAGATTGTTCTACTTTTTATTAAGTTGAGAGGTTTTCTCTATTAAATTTGCATTGGAATAAAGTTTCTTTACTTTATTAGATGCATCTTTAATTTTGTTCTTTTCCTCAATCTTAATATGTATAATAGCATCTTTAAGACTCATTTGTTTCTTCTTATGCTTTAAGGATTTAATATAATCTATCATGATTTTGGAAGTTTCTCAATTAAACAACTAATTACAAATTGTTTAGGAAGAAATATGTCCTCCTTTTTAAGATTATTAACCAATATGTGGCATTAATGGATTTTGTCAAACACGGATTTACCATCCACCATTCTTAAATGCAGAAAATCATTAATATAATATTGTTGAGTCCCAGCATTTTGAACCACAAATTTTTTGTTAAATAGTACCCATATCTCAAATGTATTCTTATAAGGATAATAAACATCATAGAGAGAACTAGCAAGAGTATTCAATATTGTGCAGTTGCAGACCTTGTTACCAGTATTTCAATTATGGAGTTTCTTGCCATAATCTCCAGTGCCTTCTTTTAATGGTGATGATTGTAGATAGTTAGGAAGGTCATGAATATCTGGTACGTCGAAGACTTTTTTTTGCTGGCACTTGAAATTTTTGGCATTGAACAATTCAATCTTGGAGGTATTTGGCAAGTTTTTTCTAGCGACGATAAAGGAAACTACCGTAAGAAGATCGGCAGTAAGAGTAATAAGTCTAGGGGCTGCAGGAGCAGCATGTCCAACATCTGATGAAGATGGATTTTGTGGTTGAATATCACTCATATTTGATCTTAAGATTATTGAAAATTTAGGATGAAAAACATAGAATAGTAAAGGTGTGCAACAACACTATCCGTAAGATCAAATTACACACCTCAAGATGCAAAATCTCTGTGCAAGAGGGACTGATAAAAGTGGTTTAATCTCGATGTTGCACTTCAACACGATAATCTAGAATAGCAAAAGCGTACAACAACAAAGGAAAGGAAAAAAGAGGGCAAGAGAACAAGTTTTCAAATGACCATTATGTGATGTATTCAGCTCTTTGAATAGATACAAGGCCCAACCCCTTCTTCCTCTCAAAATCCGAATTTTATTTATAGAAGGATTTGATTAAATCATAATTCAATTAGGAATCAAATTCTCAATTTAATTCGAATTAAAATAAATAAAATTAAAAAAAGGCAAAACTAAAAGATGGCCAAGTTCGCCCACATACACTATACCTTTGTAAGGGAGGTGGGGGCCTCCCTGCGCATGAGTTATTGAGTGAGAGCACCCAGTTAATAGATTCCTGAAATGAGCTCCTCTCTTGGGCTTTGTTTCGTGCATATGTCCTCTTTATGGGCTTGTTACCACACTATATTTGGTTTCTATTTATAAACCAACTTACGCTCTCTTGTCTAAATAATGTGAGATATTGGTATTTGAAAATACCACACTATATATATATATATATATATGCCCCAACAATTATACTGGTCGAGCTGTTCATAAAGAAATGAAGTTTGGAAGCTTGACAGTAAAAATTTTGAAGTTGTTATAATGCTATATTTACAGTTAAAAATATGCTAACACTACCTTAATTCAAATCTATTATGACACTATTCAAATTCTATCCTCACTAATTAGAGAAATATTTATTTTATGGACAACAATGAAGGAGATATTTCTACTCATTTTTAATTGGAAGAGGAATAATTAAGTGGACCTAAACTCATACCCTTGCTGAAGTGAGAGCACTCATGCACTTGCTAAATTGAGACTATAAAAATTCACCATTTGACTAAAAATTTCAAGTTGAACTGTGGACAAATCCAGCATGGGACCAATTGGGGCCCATGCGGCACCTAGCTTTTGAATTCTTTTATTATTATTTAAAAAATGTATTTTATTTATTATTTAAGTGCTCTAGCTAAAATAAAAAATTACAAAAGTGTCCTAAATAATTTTAAAAGATTTTATATTATCCCTAGTTTAAATTTTTAATTCTAAATAATTTAATTAACTATTTAAATATAATGAAAGTCAAATAAAGACAAAACACTATAGATATTAAAATAAAATCAGGAATTAAATAAAACAAAAGAGATTTACTATACTTTTTTTTAACGTTTCTCATCTTTTTTTAGTTACTGCTGTAGTAAAGTAGTCGACAAAGCAGTGTGTATGCATCAGTGCATGGATTTCATTCTAGTTCCCATAAATCAAAGGCACTTTCCTACAATTGTTTAGTTTTTCAATATCGATCTCTAAATTCTAACTCTAGTTAATTTTAATTTTCAATTATTCCTATTGACTATTTATTTAGAAAATCTTAGTTTTATCATGTATTCAAGTTTACACTTTGTGTTGTATTATATGAATATTTTTACCATCATAAAAAGATTTTAGAGAACAAATTAATTTAAAAAATAAATTAAGTGATAACTTAATTGTGTACATTGAAAAATATGTTTTTGATTATATTAATAATGAAGCTATTTCACGTTATTTTCGACACGTTAAATTCCATTGCCTTCAACAAGGACAATTGTAATAAGTAAATTTATTATTAATAAATACTATAGTTGCCATGTTGTATATTGCTATATAAATTTTTAAAATTATATTATATTTTAAATGAAGTGCTAATCAAGTGCGTGCAGTCATGCACCTTATAGAGTACGATTGCGTGCGTGACAGACATTCATTTGACAATTGTAAGACCCACGACACTACTCGCCAAGCGAGAACATGTCACATAAGCAGTTGTATCCCTGATCATGTTGGATTTTAAATGTGCTCCAACTCGGTTTTGATCTTGACTACGTCCCTGTTAAATTTTTTTATCCACCTACAATTGAACTATGGTTAACCAACGCACGGTTTAATATTAAATTCGTAAATTTTAAGAGTACAGATGTCATTACTTGAAATTCTTATTTACATATCCACGCGCATAATTTTATGTTTGATGAAACTTTAGTTTATTTTTAGAAAATATAATTAACCGAACCATACGCTCTATGGTTCTAGAACAAAATCTTGAGTGACAGGTACACAAAGATCACAGTCCAGTTGTATAACAAACTGGACACATATTCTCTTTAACACCACTTGTTGGAGATGATATCTGGTCCATCAAACGCATGCAAAACAAATATGATTTTGTCCGTCGCTTTAGATCAATCTTCCAACCTCAAAGATATATACTCTCTCATTTCTCAGAATACTTCAAATATTTCTGAGTGTGAAATGGAATTGCCTCTGAAATCCATAGCATTCACCATTGTTATTGTAACATTGGTAACATGGGCATGGATGGTGCTGAACTGGTTGTGGCTGAGGCCCAAGAAGCTGGAGAAGTGCCTGAGACAGCAAGGTTTAAAAGGCAATTCTTACAGGCTTTTTTTTGGTGACTTGAAAGAAAGTTCCATCATGTTGAAGGAAGCAAAAGCCAGACCACTCAGTTTGGATGATGACGCTGCAATTCGTGTTAATCCATTCCTTCATAAACTGTTCAAGGATTATGGTATGTATGTCAGTGGCCTCATATTCTCCTTTAATTGCTTCTGATTTCAGTAGGTAGCAGCCAATCCACGCATTGGTTGGCTGTGTGACCCGTTTCAAATATTTAGAAGCAGCTTCCCCCTGAATTCCAATATTTGAACCGTGTCATTATTTACAAAGTTAATTTAGAAGGTTCGTTAGAGTTATAATTATAAACTAAAAGTTGGATTTTGATTGTAAGTATCAGTTAAAGTATGACATAAAAAGTTGGTTCTTGAAAATTTTTATGGGTTAAAACATAATTTTAACCTCCTTCGAACAAAGAAAAAACTAATTATAGGTCTGGGATATCGGTGTTGCAGCTTTCCTTGTGCTTTGTCCATTATTCTTTGTTTATTATGAAGAAACTTTATATATCGTGATAACCGTTTTTAAACATTAAAGCTATGGGAAAAACGTCGGTGAGGTAGGGTGAGATTGACCGCTGATGCTCAGCCATATCCTCGTGGAACTACAAGTGGATCCCGATTTGGCACGCACTCCTCTGCCAAATCACAGAACATGTGTGGCACTTGAGGTCGTAGGCCACCCCTTGGAATTTTGTCTCCAAAAGCTGCGTGTATGTAGAGATTGGGAACTATCTAGTTTAGTTCGGCTCTGGTTGAAAACCGAACTAAACTAAAATCATTGATTTATGATTTTGTGGACCGAATAGGAATCAAATAAAACTGGACCAAATTAATTTATGGTTAGTTTGAGATTCTAATTGAAATTTTATAAGTTTTTTATCTCATAATTTTTTATAAAAATAGTGTTTGGTAAATTTTATAAAAACAGTTTATTTCATAATTTTTTTTTATTTTTTCAGCCGTTTTTAAAAGCAGGTAGGAGGTTACTTTTCATAAGCAACTTATTCAATAAGTTACCACACCTTTCAAAATCCCTATTATAACCATAGATTATAATAAAAAGACAATTATATCTTATTTATCCATAAACCCTAATATATAAATTATACCTTTATTTTTATCATATTTCATGTAGCAAATTATGAAGTTCTTTAGATTTTTTTAATTGAGTTTTTTAATGTAATTTTACATATTAAAAAAAAAAAGATATGTCTAAACAATTTATTAGACATACTCTAAAAATAAAAAGCAATTGAAACTTATGTCTATTTTGGTCATTATATAATAAAACAACACTTTTGTAATAAAATTTACCAAACGTATGTATTCTACTTTTTAAACTCACAGCAACCGCAACATCACAGTTTGCCAAACATAAAGTTATTTTTTTAATTACCAGTTTATTTCATCAGGCTCTGCAATCCCAAACTGGCCCTTAGTTTGGTTTGGTTTTGTGATTGGCTTTAGTTTTGGTTTTATTTGATTTCATTTAGTCCTAGCAATTTTACTTGTATATTTTTTTTTTCCATGCAAACCTTGTATATTCATTCAATCAAAAATAACATAATAATATAATATTACTATAATAACAAATTTAAGTCCATAAATTCACTACTAATAAACTACATAATAAAATCTAAAACAAATAAACCAACATAATAAAGTCACAACACGGAATATACGTAGTTTAAAAGTTCATTGTAAATTACAAATTCACAACAATAAATAAAACAAGGAAGCAACAATACAAAACCACATATAGAAGAAACCTTAGAGTTTTGTCGTCAATTTAAATTTGCGAGTTTTAATTTTTCTCTCTAAAGCATTTGGGTTTTCAGTTTGGTTCAGCTTAAACAAAAACCAATTGGTTTGGAAATTTATAAACTATTTGGTTTTGGTTTTACTACCTGAACCGAATGTCCACCCTAGGAGAGACCAATAATTTTCTTGATAGGATGGGATAGTTGCTCTAGCTTAACCTGCTGATGAGCTATGCCACGTGTAAAATGCCCAAAGGGGAAATTAGTCTGTAGGTGGTGTTATTCCCTGACAGTGCACGACAGCGTTACGAACTTTCATCATCATTTACAAAATCTTATGAAGTCACACCATGTATGTAACCTCTTACCTTGTAGTAGGCGTAGTTATCTGTAATAGAAGTGTAATGATTGAAGTAAAATCAATTGGTATTTATTCTTGACTAAGTTTTGAATAAAATCACTGAACTTTTACTGCTCAAACTGTGGCCATGCGCAATGTAGTATCTGCCTTCTAACTTTTGCATAAATAATGTTAAAAAACTAATGCAGGTAAGAATTCTTTCGTGTGGTTTGGTCCGACACCAAGGGTGAATATAACGAATCCTGATCAAATAAAAGAGATATTTACCAAGATCAATGATTTTCCAAAATCAATTCAAACCCACTTGCCAGGATACTGACAGTTGGATTGGTTACTTATGAGGGTGAGAAGTGGGCTAAACATAGAAAAATTATCAACCCAGCATTCCACCAAGAGAAGCTCAAGGTTATTCATTTCTTCATCTGTTGACATAAATATCATTGGAAAATTCCCTATCAGCTTCATTTTTCATTTTTCATTTGATTTCTTGCTTTCGTTACAGCTTATGTTGCCAGCATTCTGCCAAAGTAGTAGTGACATAATTACAGAGTGGGAGAAGCTAATGTCTGCTGAAGGATCATGTGAGTTGGATGTATGGCCTTACCTTGCAAATTTGACGAGGGATGCGATTTCTCGAACTGCTTTTGGGAGTAATTATGAAGAAGGAAGAAGAATTTTCCAGCTCCAATCAGAGCTAGCTGAACTCACAATACAAGTTATCCGTTCAGTTTATATTCCAGGATGGAGGTACATTTTTGTTTTTCTCGTTACATCATATATGCTTAGTTGTATTCCGGCTTTGGTTAACGTGGTGGGAGTTGAACTTTTTTTTTTGGGGGCCAGTTACTGAGAATAAGATCCACGCGACTCATTTTGGTTTACATATTCAGATTGTGCTATTATAGTGTTAATCTAAAATGGTTCGGTGGATTTCTGACATTAAATATTAGTAGATTATAATTCCAAAAAAAAAAAAGAGACACAAAATGTAGGGGTTGATTAAGTCATTTAGTTATTTTCTCTCAGAACTGTTTCTATTGCTTATTTGTAGGTTTTTGCCTACTAAGAGAAATAAGAGAATGAAAGACCTTGACAAGGAAATAAGTACTGCACTCATGGGAATCATAAAAAACAGAGAGAAGGCAATGAAAGCAGGGGAAGCTGCGAATGATGACTTGTTAGGCATACTGATGGACACCAATTTTAGAGAAATTGAAGAACTTGGAAACAACAAAAATGTTGGAATGAGCTTCAAGGATGTGATGGAAGAGTGTAAGCTATTTTACTTTGCTGGCCAGGAGACTACCTCTGTTTTGCTTAATTGGACAATGGTGCTACTGAGCAAGCATCAAGATTGGCAAGAACGTTCAAGACAAGAGGTTTTGCAAGTTTTTGGCAATAATAATCCAGATTATGATGGATTGAATCACCTCAAAATTGTAAGTACAAAGGCGGTTGAGCGGAAATATGCTATACTGAGAAATTTTGGTCTTATTAATTTGCGTTTTGTGTGCATATCTTTCAGGTTCAAATGATATTCAACGAGGTACTCAGGCTTTATCCTCCAGGAGTTATGCTTACTCGAGCTGTTAGTAAAGAAACGAAACTTGGAAACTTGATATTACCCGCTGGAGTTCAAATCAGTTTGCCAGTGATCATGGTTCACCATGACCCTGAACTTTGGGGTGATGATGCGATTGAGTTTAAACCTGAGAGGTTCTCTGAAGGAATTTCAAAGGTGACCAGGAATCAAGTTTCTTATTTCCCGTTTGCATGGGGTCCTAGGATATGCATTGGACTAAATTTCGCCCTGGTTGAGGCGAAAATTGCTTTGGCAATGATTCTGCAAAATTTCTCATTCGAGTTGTCTCCATCCTATGTTCATGCTCCTACCGCAGTTCTAACTCTTCATCCAGAATTTGGTACCCACTTGATTCTACGGAAACTGAAGTGTGAGAATAATTCAAGTAATCGTATATCGTCAATAAGATTCGCATGATGCTAAATTTCCTTGTTGATGTAATGAAGTTCAGAGCTTGGTCAGCAGCAGTTTATCTCTCTCTCTCTCTCTCTCTCTCTATATATATATATATATATATGTACATAGATTTTGTGTTGACAATATGTGAGTTGAATCCATTTTTAAGGAATCATAATTATCACATCGCACATTGTAATTGTTTGGGTGGTTTCCATATTGGATGATTCATCAAATTTATTGACTTTTACATTTTTATTCAATCAAGTTTGTGTTCCTATGATTGCATCTATTAGGTTATATTCATCAGGAGATACACTTTTTTAAATCGTTACCAAAGAAATAAAGCTTGGAAAATTAACATCACCCGTTAGAGTGCAACTTTCGGTGCTAATTGATGTAAACCTCATAAGGTAATTGAAATCTTGTACTTAATGAAATTTGTGAGATCCTGGATTCAATGAGGTTCCAGTGATATTTATTCACCATGATCCTCAATTTTGGGGCGAAGATGTAAAGTTCAAACCAGAGGTTTTCTTAGGAGTTTAAAAGTTCAAACAGAGGGATTTTCTAAGCAGTTTAAAGCAACTAAGAGTCGAATCCTATTCTTACAAGAACATGCTTTGGACAAAACTTTGATTTTCCGGGAGCCAAAACACTCTTTGTTTTAGCTGTCTCCATCCCATGCTCGTGCTCCTTTTCCGGTTATAATGTATTCAGCCGCAAGTTGGTGCTAATTTGAGTTGCATAAACTCTAGAGTCAAAATGAACATTACATTCAGATGTGAATTGCTATCAAAATTTCCACTCAAAACTCTTTCAGTTTCTTATCTCTCAAACAGACACAAACTTCACACTCGACAATTTTTACTTTGTAACAAAACAGAAAATGGTCCATGATTTTCTCCTTTGCTTTTGCTACTGTAATTACAGCTAGTGTCTGGATTCTACTGAATTGGCTATGGGTAAAAGCCTTGGAAGTAAAAAATGTTCTGCTGCAACTCCTACAAACTAGTGCATGGAGACATGAAAAAGCTTTCCAGGCTCACAAAAGAAGCATGCACAAGAAGCATACCCATCAGCCTTTTCCACTATATCGGGCTACGGACTCTGCCTTCCATCCATCATACGTTAAGCCTCGCTACATTAACTTGTAACCTCTAATTGAGCCAGCCTTAGAAACATGAATAATTAACGATCGCCAATACCTGTTTAGCCCTACTAGCCAATGTTAGTGTTTGAAGGAATTAAAACTCAATCGGCTAAACTACTGTTAAGGAGGCACATACTTGCAGCATAGTCAACAAAACAGAGGCACATACTTGCAGCATAGTCAACAAAACAGAGGATTATAGTGATTATAAAGCAGAGGGTTGCAATAACTATGGCATATCGTTACAAGTTGATGACATGAGCTGCTATCTGGCACCTAGTAGTTATGTGATTACTTGTGCACGTGATAATCAACTTAAGTAGTTAGAATTTGTTGTAATTACGTGAAGATTAGTTGGAGTAATTAGCTTAGTTTGGAATGTATATAAACATCTCATTTGTACATCTTCAGTAGTTAGTTCAATTGAATGAATAAGAAGTTTCCAGATTCAAGTTTCATTTTCTTAATCTTTCATTAATTTTCTGAGCATCCAAACACTGAAATTGAATCTTTAACTTGGTATCAGAGCCAAAAATGGCATCTATGAATCTAGCATCTTCTTCTTCTCAAGTTCCTAACGCACCAGCAAACTCAACAACTGTTTCATTTACTTTTAACACACCTATTAAGCTGGATCAATCAAATTATTTGATCTGGCGATCTCAAGTTCTTGCATCAATTCACGGCAATAGACTCGAAAAATTCATTGATGAAACTATTGATCTTCCTCCTTCTCACATTACTCAAGGAACTGGTGCTAATGCTAGATTTGTGGAGAATCCAGACTATGTAACATGGAGGTCATAGGATCAGGTGCTGCTCAGTTGGTTGCTTTCTTCAATGAGTGAAGGTATCATAAGTCTTGTGCTTAATCTAGAGACATCACTTGAAGTTTAGAAGGCAATTGAGATTCAATTTGAATCACAATCAAAATCCAGACTTCTGCATCTAAGGTACATGATGAACTCTACTAGGAAGGATGTATGAAAACAACTAACTATTTTATCAAAATAAAAACTATAGCTGATAATATGGCTGCAGCAGGAAGTGTAATGGTTGATGATGATTTGATTTTACATATTCTTTCTGGTTTAGGACCAGATTATAACTCAGTAGCTACTTATATTACTGGACAAGTAGGTGTTGGTAAAATGAATGTTAATGAGGCTTATGCAATTTTGTTGACTCAAGAAGCTAGAATTGAGCAACAAGCTCAGATGCTTGCTACTATGCATGTGAAACAGAATTTGAAGCCAATTTTGCACAGAATGGAGGTTTGAAAAGAGGAAATAAAGGTGTTGGTAGTTATGGTTATACCTCTGGTTATGGTAACACTGGAATGTTTGGCAATAATGGTTATAAAGGAGGATATGCAGGCTCTGCTTTTGCTGGTAATGCGTTTGGATCTAATCCTAAACTTAGAGGTTTTCAAAAAGGAGGAGGAAACTGGAACAATAGTGCTAGTAGTGGTGGTTTTAATAATGGAAAAACACTTGGAAATCCTAAATCTCAATGGAATCCTTCTAAGCCAACCTGCCAAATCTGTATGAAAATGGGACATACAACAAACATTTGCTGAAAATTAGAAGAATTCATTGCCTCTGGAGCATATAGGCCATCTCCAAACAGAAATCCAAGAGCTGCATATTTGGCTGACATGGAAGGCTCTTCTGATAGGAATTGGTATCTTGACAGTGGGGCTACTCATCATCTCACAAATAATATGAACAATATGCAAATTACAGATTCTTTTGCAGATACATCCAAACTTATTATTGGTAATGGAACTGGCTTGAATATTACACACATTGACAATGCTATTCTTAGAGTACATGGTTCTTCAAAATCCACCACCACACTTAAACTGAACAATATCCTATTACTTCCACAAATAACCAACAATCTTATAAGTATATCTCAGTTAACCAAAGACAATGACATTATTGTTGAATTTACTGATAAATTCTATTTTGTAAAAACAAGGTGAAGAATTTGATCATGCTGCAGGGCAAAGCTGAAAAAGGTCTATATAGATTGATTGCTATTGATCCCTTCCAATAAGAGTGTCTACAAGTCCTCTACTAAAAGTCATGTTGTTAATGTTGAATCTGATGGTTCAAATGTGTCTGTTATTCTTTTTCAATGTTTTCAGCTGTCATTTCTGATTTCAATGATTATAAAACCAAATCTTGTCAGCAAACATTAGCAGCTACTGATGGTATAAACACTAACTGTCTGTTGAGTACATCTGTGTTGCATCAAAGACTGGGGCATCCAAATTCTAGAGTGCTGAATCATGTAATTCAATCATGTTCCTTCTTTAAAAACATTATTGGAAATAAAGTCTATGATTCATGTGATGCTTGTAAACTTGGCAAAATGCATAGATTACATTTTCCAGTCACTGAAACTAAAACAAAATATTTTTTAGAAATTATCCATATAGACTTATGGGGACTAGCTCCTATAGTTTCAACACAAGGATACATATATTATGTAAGCTTTGTTGATGATCTCACTAGGTTTACATGGATATTTCCTTTAAAAACCAAGGATGAAACACTACAAGTCTTCAAAATCTTCAAAACTCAAATAGAAAAACAATTAGAAAGATCCATCAAGTGTCTTCATTCTGACTGAAGAGGAGAGTTCAGATCCTTTTTCAATTATCTTCATGAAGAAGGAATTCAATTCAGACATTCATGCCCTTACACTCATAACCAAGATGGTTTAGTGGAAAGAAAACATAGACACATCACATAACTAAGTCTTACTTTACTAGCACAGGCCACTTTACCTCTTAAATTCTGGTGGGATTCTTTTCATACAGCTACTTACATTATCAACATATTACCAACTCCCACACTGTCTATGAAAAGCCCTTATGAGTCTATCTTTAATCTCAAACTAAATTACAGCTTACTTAGGACATTTGGATGCTCCTGTTTTTCTTTTCTTAGAGATTATAATAAACATAAGTTCTATTTTCATACATCTAAATGTGTTTTCTTAGGATACAATCCTTTGCATAAAGGCTACAAATGTGTACATTCTTCTGGGAAAATCTATGTTGCCAGCCATGTTCTTTTTTATGAAACATCCTTTCTTTTTTCTTTTAATTCTAAATTCTTTTCATCTTTACAGTCAACCCCACCTGATTTTCATCATAATTCTCTTCAATTGTATACATTTTCTATTCCCAATAGCAATCAAAATGCCTTTGAAGTTGATCCAGCAAGTCATGATCACTCATCTTTTCATTACAGAGATAATATTTCACATGTATCTTACAACTCACCATCCAATTCCACTAACAACTCACCTCACTTATCCTTCATTGATCAAACAATTTCCTAATCCAACTCACCATCATCATCCACTCCACAACAATCTTCTCTACCTGAACAACCTACATCCAAAACCTTAATTCCCACTCATAACATGATTATCGGAGCAAAAGCTAGTATATTCAAACCTAAAACCTTTTTAACCACTCATAATAGTTTTGAACCATATACTACTTTAGAAGCATTGTCTGATCCAAAATGAAAGGTTACTATGTAGGCTGAATATGATGCACTTGTTAACAATCACACATGGCAGCTTGTACAAATGTCACCTTTTTATAAGCTGGTTGGATGTAAATGGGTGTTTATAACTAAATACAATATAGATGGGACAGTATCTGTTAATCTTATAATAATGATTTTGATGATAACAAAAATTATATGTTCATGATTAAAGTGTTGGGGCTATTAAAAAGAATTTTCTAAAAGCAATACACTTGTTTTAAATTCAAAAATGATGAAACTGGAAATTAACGGTGAACCGTTTTCTCGGAAAACGGTGAACCGATAATTTACTGATGATGAACATTTCACATGTTACGGAAAATAACGGTGAACCGTTTATTTAAAACGGCTAACCGATACATTCCAAAGTAAGTAAAAATGTTTTAGCCTTGAACCGATTAGCAAACGGTTAGCAAAGTTTTGTGTCACGCTTTTCTCGAAATTAACGGTGAACCGTTAATTAAAACGCCAACCGAAAAATTTCAGTGAGTAAAAATGTTTTAGCCTTGAACCGTTTATTTAAAACGGCTGACCGATAACTTCCAGTGAGTAGAAGTTCTCTAGTCTTGAACCGTTTATTTAAAACGGCTAACCGATAACTTCCAGTGAGTAGAAGTTCTCTAGTCTTGAACCGTTTATCAAAAACGGAGAACCGAGTTCTGTTTTGCAGGTTACTGGAAAGAAACGGTGATCCGATAAAGTTAACGGCAAACCATTTATTTGAAGTCAAAGGATAACGGCTAGTTGGAAATTCAAAACGGCTAACCGATAGAGACAAACGGCGATCCGATTATTCTCAGAAAGTCAATAACGGCTAGTTTTAAGCTCCAACTATAAAAAGGCTCAATCAAATTCAAACAAGTGTGATCCAACATTTGATATTTGAGCTTACTATTCTTGAGAAACAATCTTCTTTGAGCTTGATTGTGTTTCATTTCATTCCCTCACACATTAAAATTTCAATTGTAATCATTTGGAGTGTGTGAGAGATTATTGGTTATTAAATCTCTTTCATTGAGTGATTGTAAGTGTTGGGAAACACTTGGGTTGAGAGATTGGGTTTAATCTCTTATTGTAAAGGTTCATTGACACCTTGGAAGTCAAGTGTAAGTGTTTGAAGCCTTGGAGGCTTGCATAGTGGAATCCTCGAAGCCCGGTGTGCTTGGAGGCGTGGACGTAGGCACGGTTGGCGAACCACGTAAAAATTCAAGTGTTTGATTTCTCTTCCTTATCCTTTTTAATTTGAGCATTGTTGAATTTATTACTTTTGATTTTGATTAAGACATTAGTTTTAATATTGTGCATTTTTATTGGCTTAGTTTTTAAAACCCAATTCACCCCCTCTTGGGTAGCCTAAATAAATTTCAATTGGTATCGAGCAAGGTTCTCTTGTTAGGACTTAATCGTCTGTAGAGTAAACGATCCATGGCAACCCAATATGATTCTAGCTATAGGGAAGGACAATCTACCACTAGGCCACCATTCTTTGATGGTAATGATTATCCTTATTGGAAAACTAGGATGAGAATTTACTTGCAAGCTTTAGATTACGAAATATGGGAAGTTGTATGTGATGGTCCATTCATGCCGATAACTAAAAATGAAGAAGGAGAAGATATTCCTAAACCTTCACGTGAATGGAATGATTTTGAAAAGAGAAAAGCTTCACTCAATTCTAAAGCTATGAATGCCTTATTTTGTGCCTTAGATAAGAAAGAATTTCATGTAGAGTCTCAAGTTTTCTAATGGTTTTGATATTTGGAAGAAACTTGAAGTTGTTTATGAAGGAACAAACCAAGTCAAAGAATCTAAAATAAGTAGATACACTAGGCAATATGAATTGTTTCAAATGGAACAAAATGAAAGTGTCTACTCTATGTATACTAGATTTACGACATTGTAAACACTCTGTGGGCACTTGGTAAAACCTTTTCAAATAATGAGAGGGTAAAGAAAATCATTAGGTCATTACCAAAAGAATGGAGACCTAAGAGAATCTGCTATCGGGAAGCCAAAGATTTAAACATTTTGTCTATTGATGATTTAATTGGCTCACTTATCTCTTATGAAGAAGATTTAAAGAATAGAAAGGAGATGAAGATAAGAAGAAGAAAAGCATTGCTTTGAAAGCATCAAAATATGAAAGTGATGAGAGAACGAACTTGAAGATGAAGAAATGGCCATGATAGCTAGAAAATTCAGGAAGTTCTTCAAGAAAACCTATGATCGAAGAAAGTTCGAAACTTTAAGAATCAAAAGGAGAAGAAGGAAGCAATCATATGCTATGAATGCAAAAGTCGGGCCATATAAAATCTAATGTCCCCTTCTCAACAAATTCAAGAAGAAAGCTATGTTGGCAACATGGGATGATAGCGATGAAGAGTCAAGTGAGGATGAACAATCACAAGAAATATCAAACTTGGCACTTATGGCAATAGGAAAGATGAGCTTGATGAGGTAAGTGATCTTCCATCCTATAATGAATTATATGATGCTTTTAATGAGTTGCGTAGTGATATGATGAAAATTGGAAAGAAAAATGCATGTCTTAAGAAGAACATATTAGAACTTTCAAATGAAAAGGATCTTTATGCAAAAATGCAATGATGTGTTAAATGATAAGATTAAAGAACTAGAATTAGATAATGAAAGATTGCATGATAAATTGCATCTTTAAAAGGTAAACAAAGTACTTCATATGAACATAAAAATTACATGTTGATAACTTAATCAAAGAAAATGAAGAACTTAAAAGAAGAAAGCAATGAACTAAATGAGATTGTTTCAAAATTCACAAACGGGCAAAAGAACTTAGAAAAATTACTAGGTGACCAAAATGTGTGTTTGATAAAAGAGGGATTGGTTATAAACCTAATTTGAAACAAAAATACTACAAAAGCTACTTTGTTAAGGCTACTACCACTAATAATCATAAAATTGTTTGTCATTATTGCAATAGAGATGGTCACATGAAAAATCGATGTCCTATTAAGAGAAATGCTTATTATGGAGTTAAATTTATTTGGGTTCCAAAAGAAACCATTACTAACACTCAAGACCCAAAAAGTTTTGGGTACCTAAAACTTAAGATATTCTCTGCGGGAATCAAAGAAGAAAAAGAGAAATAAGTGGTATTTGGACAAATGGATGCTCGAGACATATGACCGGTGACTATTTATGGTTCTCAAGCTTTACCAAAATCGAAAATGGAGGGGATGTATCTTTTGGAGATAATTCAAAAGGAAAAATAATTGGTATTGGCAATGTCGGTAAATTTCCCTCAACTCTCATTGAGAATGTATGTTTAGTTGAAAATCTAAAACATAACTTGCTTAGTATAAGTCAATTGTGTGACAAAGGTTATAAAGTTATTTTTGATAAAACAAATTGTGTTATTGAAAATGCAAGTGATGGTAAAATTGTTTTTGTTGGAAAGAGGTGTGTTAATGTTTATACCATTGATATAGATTGTGCATCTACTCTTGATAAATGTTTCTCCGCATTGCATAATGATAGTTGGTTATGGCATAGAAGACTAGGACATGCAAGCATGGATCTAATTTCAAAGATTTCCAAAAATGATTTAGTTAAAGGTCTTCCGAAAATTGGTTTTGAAAAAGATAAAATTTGTGAAGCATGTCAATTTGGAAAACAAATCAAAACTTCTTTCAAAAACAAAAATCATATTTCTACTTCAAAACCACTTCAACTTCTTCACTTGGATTTATTTGGACCTTCTGACATGCTAGTTTAAATGGAAAATATTATGCATTTGTAATTGTGGATGATTATTCAAGGTATACATGGGTATTATTCTTAGCTAATAAGGATGATGCATTTGATGCATTTAAAGTCTTTTGTAAAAGGTTCAAAATGAAAAAGGCTATTTCATTACTTGCATTAGAAGTGATCATGGTGGAGAATTTGAAAATCATGCATTTGAAAGTTTTTGTAATGATTTCGATTATACATCAATTTTCATCACTCAGGACTCCTCAACAAAATGGAGTTGTTGAGAGAAAGAATAGGTCTATTCAAGAAATGGCTAGGACCATGTTAAATGAGAATGCATTACCAAAATATTTTTGGGCCGAAGCCGTAAATACCGCATGCTATGTTTTAAAACGTGTTTTAATTAGACCACTTCTTAATAAAACTTCCTATGAGCTTTGGAAAGATAGAAAACCCAACATTGGTTATTTGAGGTTTTGGATGCAAATGTTTCATATTGAATACAAAAGACAATCTTGGTAAATTTGATCCAAAATCGGATGTTGGCATTTTTCTTGGATATTCAACTTCTAGCAAAGCTTATAGAGTTTGCAATAAAAGAACCTTGGTTGTTGAAGAATCCATGCATGTTACATTTGATGAATCTAACCCATCCTCGATGGAGAAAGTTTTTAATGATGCAGTGAAGAAGTACCACAAGGAGAAACTTCGAATGCTAAACAAGATTCTTCATCTAGCGAGAATCAAGAGAAGCAACATGAAGAGCAAAACAATGTGGAGCAAAATAAAGGTAACTCTCAAACACTCCCCAAGGAGTGGAGGTATGTATCTTCTCACCCTAAAGACTTGATTTTAGGAGAACCTTCACGAGGTATAACTACTAGATCATCACTTAGAAACACATGTGCACATACCGCATTTATATCTCAAATTGAACCAAAATCCTTTGCGAATGCGGAAAACGATGAATCTTGGATTATGGCAATGCAAGAGGAGTTAAATCAATTTGAGAGAAACAATGTATGGGAATTAGTTCCTAAACCAGAACATCAATCCATTATAGGCACTAAATGGGTATTTAGGAATAAAATGGATGAATCGGGTGTGGTTGTAAGGAATAAAGCTAGGTTAGTGGCTCAAGGTTACAATCAAGAAGAAGGAATCGATTTTGATGAAACTTTTGCACCCGTAGCAAGATTAGAATCTATTAGAATGCTTTTAGCATTTGCATGTTATAAGAATTTTATTTTGTATCAAATGGATGTCAAAAGTGCATTTTTAAATGGTTACATTATGGAAGAAGTGTATGTGAAACAACCCCTAGTTTTGAAAATGAAAAATTTCCAAATCATGTTTACAAGTTGTCAAAAGCATTGTATGGATTAAAACAAGCACCTGTAGAGCTTGGTATGATAGACTTAGTAAATTTCTTTTGGAAAATGGCTTTTCAATGGGTAAAGCGGATACTACACTTTTTATCAAGCATAAGAATCAAGATATACTTATTGTTCAAATCTATGTTGATGATATCATTTTTGGTTCTACTAATGAGTTTCTTTGTAAGGATTTTTCATCTTGTATGAGCAAAGAATTCGAGATGAGTATGATGGGAGAATTGAAGTACTTCCTGACTACAAATAAGACAAAACGAAGAAGGAATCTTCATCAATCAAGTCAAATATTTGAAAGATTTACTAAAGCGATTCGGACTTGAAGATGGCAAGATTAAAAGTACTCCGAACGAGCTCAACAATTAAGCTTGACAAAGATGAAAAAGGTAAAGATGTTGATGTCAAAGCATATTGAGGTATGATCGGATCCTTACTTTATTTAACTCGCCAAGATGGGCCGATATTGTATTCAGGTGTATGTTTGTGTGCAAGATTTCAATCATGTCCTAAAGAATCTCACTTGCTTCTTTGTCAAAAGAATTTTTCGATATTTGAAAGGAGCGAACCGTAGATCTTGGCCTTTGGTATCCTGGGAACTCATTTAGACTTGATTTGTTATTCGGATGCCGATTTTGCTTTGGGTATAAGATTGATAGGAAGAGTACTAGTGGAACTTGTTTCTTTCTGGTCACTCTCTTGTCTCGTGGTTTAGTAAGAAACAAAACTCGGTTCTTTCTTTCAACCACCGAGGCCGAGTATATATCGCCATTAGTTGTTGTTGGCGCAATCACTTTGGATGAAACAAACCCTTAGAGACTTTGGTATTAATCTTGATCATATACCTATCATGTGTGACAACACAAGTGCCATAAACCTTTCAAAGAATCCCATTCAACATTCTAGACAAAGCATATAGAGATAAGACATCATTTCTTAAGAGATCATGTTTCGAAAGGGAGATATTTCATTACATTTTATCTCTACGGAAAAACAACTTGCTGATATCTTTACTAAACCTCTTGCGAAGATCATTTTTCAAAGATTAGGCATGAGCTTGGAATGATAAATGTCTCATAATGATTCTTTGCCTTTACATAGTATGATGATTATTTTTGGATGTGTTTAAAATTGTGTATTCATGCATTATATTGGCCTTACAAGACATTTTTGATCAATTAAATGATTTAAAATGTATTGAATGTTGGCCGTAGAATAAAACTTATGTCGCGAAATCAAAGTCAAGAAAACGGATTACCGTTTATGGTTCAAACGGCTCTACCGCTTAATTCCGTAAACACTAATTTTTTGGATATTAGCGGCTAAACCGTTTATTACTAACGGTTAACCGATTATGTTTTCTAGCTCTCTGACGCTTATCGGTAAACCGATATTTTTAAAACGGCTCGCCGTTTTAGTGGATATAAAACCGGTCCATTTTCTTCTTCTTCGTTTCCAGCTTACCTCTCACCGCTTTTCTCTTACCAAAGAAACCCTAAGCTCTCTCTCTCTAAAATTTCTGGTTTCTCTTCTATTTCTTGCCAAAACACGATCCTAGAAACTTTCTTCATCATCTTTAGACAAGTTTTAACCATTCAAATCATAAAATTTCTGCCCAAATCCCGAAATCCCAAATTGAAACCCTAAACAAGAACCGAACAAATTTCTCGATTTTTGACTCATTTGTTGACAATTTCCTACCAAATCGAGCCTCCGAAACCTTTCTCTACTCTTTTTCATTCACTTTATTGGTCCAGGTTTGCTTCATTTTCATCTTTTTGACAAAATCCCACATTCTCAAAGCTCCATTAATGGCCGAATCCTCTGTAACCTAGGAAGGAAGAGGAAAGCTGTCCCCAGGAGCAACCCCATACCTCCTGAGAGAGACAACCGAGTTCCGTAGAATCCATTTTCCAACAAACTCCACCGGTAAAACGATTTGAAACCCGATTCATGGGTCGTAAGGTAATCGACTCTTACTTTGTGGATTTAGATGATTTTGAGGAGTTGGTTGTTTGTGGAAAAAGTGTTAAGCGATGTTGTTGCCATGAGAGTCGGCATTAGACTTAGGCGAGAGGATTTATCCTAACTTAGTTCGTGTTTTTTATTCGAACATGGAATTGTCGGCAGAAAGAGTAGATCGAATAGTTACTGAGTGTTGGGGTGTTCCTATTGATTTTGATGTTTTTGATTTAAACACCATTTTGACCGACACTTGCACGGACATAATATATACACTTCGAGGAAGGAACTATCCTTTGCCGATTTTAACCATATTCGAGGGGTTAGGAACATTTGTAGACGTCGTGATCTCACTAATGAGATATGCACCCTTCCATTTAGAGCCCAACTTTTGCACTGCAGTTCGGATTCTACACACCATTTTGCAAAGATATTGTTACCCCTGGAAGGGACACTCGGATGAGGTTACTAGGTTGGATGTCGGGATTCTTGATAGTCTTCTTAGTGACGCCGTATTAACCTTGGGTATATTATTTTGCGCCCATATGTTGAATACCCCCATTGTTACACATAGGCTACTTCCGTACGGTAACATTATCTCTAAGCTTTGCGACACTTTCGCGCACCTCTTCGAGACTCCGTGTATGTTGAGACCAAGAAGATTGGGAAAGAGGCTATTTCAGCGATTGTTTTTCTCGAAGGAGTCGATTGGATAAAAACGCCTAATGCGAAAAACCAAGACACCCTCATAGCTCCGGAAGATGCCCGGTTCCTCAACGACATCTTTACCTCGATCACCGCCGACTTTCGACTCGGCGCTCGTCCTCCGCCTCCTCGTCGCGGATCGCCTCTCGACCTCCCGTGACCGATCCCGAGGCACATGAGACGGAGATCGCCGACCATCTACTTCACCGCTCCATCTCAAGCATCGATCATCTTCTTCAAGGCTTGTTAGCGATATTCGCACACTTTCGAAATGGCAGCAGCCCTTCGAGATCGGTTTGCATCCTTCCGCCTTCAAGCCTTGCAGATCTTCGGATGGACAAAGAACGCATTTTTTCTCGCTTCTCGCCATTCCTCCTTCCTCCTCTACTACTCCTCCTCCTCCTCCTCCGCAATAGCTTTTTAGTGTTTTGAACATATTTCGCACAAACATTCCATGTGTTATGCATTATTTATGTATCTTTATCGGATGCTTTTATTATATATGGATGCTTGTTTTCTCATTTTGATCTTAATCTTATTGCTTGGTTCAATTGGTTGTATCCTATTTTTGATTTGTTTGGTGTATATTTTTTGGGAATGATTAAAATACGGGGAGATCTTTGTCATTAAATTTTTACTTGTCAAAACGTGGCTGTTTTTTCCTTTATTTTTCTTTTTGATCTTTGAAGGGGAGAATAGTTTTCATTATATTTCAAAAGGAAGTTAACAAAAATTTTGTTTATTTTTCAAGGAGCTTATTTTCGGGGAGTTAAAACAAATATTTTTGTCCTTCACATATAAAATTTGTCATCATCAAAAAGGGAGATTGTTAATCTTATAATAATGATTTTGATGATAACAAAATTATATGTTCATGATTAAAGTGTTGAAATTATTAAAAAGAATTTTCTAAAAGCAATACACTTGTTTTAAATTCAAAAATGATGAAATCGAAATTAACGGTGAACCGTTTCTTGGAAAACGGTGAACGGATAATTTACAATGATGAACATTTCACATGTTTGCGGAAAATAACGGTGAACCGTTTATTTAAAACGGCTAACCGATACATTCCAAGATAAGTAAAAAATGTTTTAGCCTTGAACCGATTAGCCCAAACGGTTAGCAAAGTTTTGTGTCACGACTTCTGAAATTAACGGTGAACCGTTAATTAAAACGGCTAACCGAAAAATTCCAAACAGTAAAAATGTTTTAGCCTTGAACCGTTTATTTAAAACGGTGACCGATAACTTCCGGTGGTAGAAGTTCTCTAGTCTTGAACCGTTTATTTAAAACGGCTAACCGATAACTTCCGGTGAGTAGAAGTTCTCTAGTCTTGAACCGTTTATCAAAAACGGAGAGCCGAGTTCTGTTTTTGCAGGTTCTTTAAAGAAACGGTGATCCGATAAAGTTAACGGCAAACCGTTTATTTGAAGTCAAAGGATAACGGCTAGTTGGAAATTCAAAACGGTTAATCGATAGAGACAAACGGCGATCCGATTATTCTCAGAAAGTCAATAACGGCTAGTTTTAAGCTCCAACTATAAAAAGGCTCAATCAAATTCAAACAAG
The DNA here is from genome assembly GCA_030449905.1 of Luvunga scandens. NCBI lineage: Eukaryota > Viridiplantae > Streptophyta > Magnoliopsida > Sapindales > Rutaceae > Luvunga > Luvunga scandens. The sequence continues at coordinate 134,325 of JASUUG010001019.1, read as the reverse complement.
TGTGATCCAACATTTGATATTTGAGCTTACTACTGAGAAACAATCTTCTTTGAGCTTCAATTGTGTTTCATTTCATTCCCTCACACATTAAAATTTCAATTGTAATCATTTGGAGTGTGTGAGAGATTATTGGTTATTAAATCTCTTTCATTGAGTGATTGTAAGTGTTGGGAAACACTTGGGTTGAGAGATTGGGTTTAATCTCTTATTGTAAAGGTTCATTGACACCTTGGAAGTCAAGTGTAAGTGTTTGAAGCCTTGGAGGCTTGCATAGTGGAATCCTCAAGCCCGGTGTGCTTGGAGGCGTGGACGTAGGCACGGTTGGCCGAACCACGTAAAAATTCAAGTGTTTGATTTCTCTTCCCTTATCCTTTTTAATTTGAGCATTGTTGAATTTATTACTTTTGATTTTGATTAAGACATTAGTTTTAATATTGTGCATTTTTATTGGCTTAGTTTTTAAAACCCAATTACCCCCCCTCTTGGGTAGCCTAAATAGAATTTCAGTATCAAACATAAAGTCAGGCTGGTTGCCAAGGGTTTTCATCAAACTGCAGGGGTAGACTACTCAGAAACCTTTAATCCTATGGTAAAGTCTTCAACAGTAAGGGTGATTCTTAGTTTAACTGTTATGAATGATGAAAGGTTAGATAAATTGATGTAAACGATGCATTCGTCAATGGAGATCTCTCGGAGGATGTATATATGACACAACCAGAAGGTTTTACATTAAATGAAGGTTATGTTTGCAAGCTAAACAAAGCCCTTTATGGCCTGAAACAAACTCCAAGAGCCTGGTATGATAAACTCAAAGGCTGTCTCATTGCTTGGAAATTTGTTAATTCTAAATCTGACACCTCATTGTTTATTAGACACGATGGTCAGAATCTCATCATTGTGCTTATTTATGTTGATGACATTCTAGTCACTGGTCCTGGTTCAAATCAATTGGAAGATTTTATTGCTAAGCTGAATAAAGTGTTTGCTTTAAAGGATTTAGGACTGGTTGCATACTTTCTTGGTGTTGAAGTTAGTTATACTAATGATGGGATGCATCTCTCTCAATCAAAATACATTAAAGATCTATTGAGTAAAGTTTTTATGCAGACATGTAGAGGTTCATATACACATTTCAATATAGGATTCAAACTGGAGAAGAATGCCAGGGGTCTTTTAGGCCAAGAGTTTGAAAAACCAGCACTTTATAGAAGCATTGTTGGAGGGCTTCAATATTTGATTCTAATCAGACCAACTATTGCTTATTCAGTCCATAAACTTAGCCAATATCTCAGTGCTCCGACTCTTCAACACTGGTTAGCCTGTAAGAAAGTTCTTAGATATCTTCAATCAACTGTTACTTATGGCCTCAATTTTTAGAAGTAGAGATCACTAGAGGCTGATGGATTAACTGGTTACTTAGATGCTGATTGGGCATGTGATCTTGATGAAAGGAAATCTATTGGGGTATATTGCATTTATCTTGGAAATAATTTGATCTTTTGGTCTTCCAAGAAGTAAGCTGTCATAGCTAAATCTAGTACTGAAAGTGAATATAGAGCATTATCTTCAGCAAGTTCAGAAATCTCTTGGTTACAATCTCTATTCAGTGAACTTACGTTGTCAAGCTACCTACACTAGTTCTTTGGTGTGACAATCAGAGTGCAGGAGAGTTAGCTCAAAATCCTATATTTCATTCAAGGTCTAAGCACATTGAATTAGATGTGCATTATGTTCGAGATAAAGTGATAAAGAAAGAGTTGGAGATTAGATATATTCCCACTGAAGAGCAAGTTGTTGATGTTCTCACAAAACCTTTAGCTTTACAAAAATTCAGTTAGTTTAGATCCAAGCTCAATGTCATCAGTAGACCTTTAAGCTTAAAGGGGGATGTTAAAGAGGTACATACTTGAGCATAGTCAACAAAACAGAGGATTACAGTGATTATAAAGCAGAGGGTTGCAATAGTTATGGCATACCGCTATTCTGATGGATACATGAGTGCCACCGCACTGTAGTTATGTGATTACTTGTGCACATGATAATCAACTTAAGTAGTTAGAATTTGTTGTAATTACATGAAGATTAGTTGGAGTAATTAGCTTAGTTTGGAATGTATATAAACATCTCATTTGTACATCTTTGATAGTTAGTTCAATTGAATGAATAAGAAGTTTCCAGATTTAGGTTTTATTTTCTTAGTCTTTCATTAATTTTCTGAGCATCCAAACACTAAAATTGAATCTTTAACTACTACAAATGAGAGACAAGTAAAGCGAAAGATGGGGAATGAGAAAAGCTTACTTTTTCACAGAGTCCTTATAGTTGTAGATATGGATAGATAGAAACCTTGCTCCTGTGCCTGTTAATTTTCTTAGTTCACTGGGGCAACCAATTGATGATATGGCATGATGAGGTGTCAAAGTCTATTAAAGTTTGTTCAATGAGAACGGTGATTACCAATTGGTCCATCGTTTTCTCCTTCGCTTTTGCTACCGCTATCATAACTAGTGTTTGGAGCTATGGTTAAAGCTTAAGAAGCTAGAAAAGTTGAAGGTTCATTTTCACCTTTGCAGTTCTTACAATTACACGAGGACGTGCAACATTAGTTGACATTTTTCTCACATTTTATTTTTTTTAATCCATAAGAGCTGTAACGACATGCTAAATAAGGAAATAAGAGATTTTGGCTTCAAAAGAAGGATCCTGTTCCTGTGAGTCAGACGTGTGACCTGATCATATTCAAGTTTTGACAGCAGATGTTTCTCGGACATCATTTAATTTGGCCGCAGTTTCAAGAAAGAAGAAAAATTTTTGAAGTAATACAAGAACAAATCAATCTTTTCATTCGAGTGTGCTTGGCGTTCGTTGATTTTCCAGGATAAAGGTAATTTTAACTAATGAACTTAAATTTCATATGGTACTTAGAAATGGGCCAAATTGGAAAAGTGAAAATGCAAAACGCAAATACAATAAATTCATTTTGAAATCAGTATTAAATCAATGACATGGATCAGAACCCAAATGGGTAACTACATGAAAATGATTAAATAAAATATACTTAAGCAAAAACGATGGTGACTATCGATAGCAGAAAAGTGGCCAAATAGCCAAGCCACAAACAAAAGAAGAAGCAGTCAGTGACTATCGATGGCTGCAATGTGGCCAAATATGTTAGGAAATTGATGGTGAAACAGGTCACATCTAAAATGAAATTGAGGAAAAATAAAGAATAAGCATATGGTTCTGTTTTTGAGCCTACGTTTATAAGTAAAGACAAAAAGATAAAACTTTACTAATGCAATAAGTACTATAAGTGTTATAAAATTTTACCTCACTGCCTAGAATCCAATACACCCAATTTCTCAAGTCACTAAACTTTCAATATCTTTACAATTTAAGCTCTCAAAACTCTCATCTTCTCATTTTTAAGAGAAGAAACGATTTGAAGAAAGAAAAAAAATGGGATTTTTGTTTTTACAAAATGGGCATAAAATCAAAACTTATGGGGAACTCCCTTTTTTATAGCCAAAAATTGGCTATTATTTTAATTTTTTATGATCTTCTTGTGGCTTCTTTAATGTCAAAGCCATGAATCGCCATTTTCCTTCAAACTTTTCGGCGTTGAACACCATATGTCAAATTCAACATTTGCGGCATCGACATCTTCATTTAACAACCACCATCTTTAATATTCTCCCATTTGAAGATTTGATTGAGAAATAATCATATTTCCACATTATCCTTTCTCCTTTGCCATTATCATGTTGCTTACGTTTCTGCAAGGCCATAAGAGGATTTGCTGTATACCAACTTGTCAGCATTGATTTGCTTGGCTAAAATATCTACTAGGTTCTCTTTGATGTGAATTTCTACATATCCACATATCCGTCTTCCACCATTTCTCGAATAAAGTGATATTGAACTCTATGTGCTTTGTATTGGAATGACAAACTGGATTTCTTGCATTGTACAAGGCACTCTAATTGTCACAAAACATAAGAATTTTCTCTTATTTGCGCCCAAGCTCCTTCAATAGCCTTTGCATCTAAACAACTTCTTTGTAGGTTTGTGTAGCTATCATGTATTCAGCTTTTATTGTAGATAAAGTCAACTCTTTCTGCATGTATAAACACATAGCTAGTAATGAATTTCATTTTATTGAGATCTCTTGCAAAATTTGAATTCACATAACCTTTGACAGTAAATTCTAATCTACTGAAACATAATGTAAAATCCAAGGTTCCTCTGATGTATCTTAAAATCCTCTTTACGATTTTTCAATGCTCTTCACCAATATTTTCCATGTATCAACTGACTGCTCCCACTGTTTGTGTAATGTCTGGTTTTATACATATCATAGCAAACATCAAAGTTCCCATTGCTAGTGTATACAGTACTCAAGATATCTTTTTCCTCTCTACTTCATTATTAGGACAAATACTTGGGGATGATTTAAAATTAACAAGAAGTAGGGTAGAAATCGGCTTACAATTTTACATGTTGAAGTGCCGTAAGATTTTCTTTACGAACTTCTTCTGAGAAATCCAAATTTTCCTATTATTTCTATCTTGGTGAATTTGTATCCTTAAAATCTTGTTTGCTGGTACCACACCCTTCATTTCAAACTTTTTAACTAATTGGGTCTTTAATCTTTGGACTCGATCTTTGTTAGGGTCTGCTAGCAACGTGTCATCCACATACAACAGTAAAATAACAAAATCATTATCCGTAAATCTCTTGTAGTATGCATAATGGTCTAAACTGAGTTTGTTGTATTGAAAGCTTATAATAAAGGAATCTAATTTCTTATGTCAATAGCTTGGAGCTTGTTTAAGGCTGTATAGAGATTTGTTCAATCTACAAACCAAGTTCTGTTTGCCTGTTTCAGCAGAACCTTCTAGTTAGTGCATATAAATTTTTTCTTCAAGTTCTCTATAAAAAAAAAAAAAGCACTGCTCTAAATGCAGGTCAAATATAGCATACATCGCCAAAACTACTCTAATTGTGGTGAGTCAAACAATCAGAGAAAATATCTTGTTGAAGTCAATATCAACTTTCTGAGCATATCCTTTCACTACTAATCTTGCACAATATCACTTCAGCTGGTTATTGCCATCATGTTTGATCTTGTAGAACCACTTGTTTCCAATGGTTTTTCTACTATCTAGTAGTGGTACAAGTTTTTATGTCTTATTCTCGTATAAAGTTTCAATTTCTTCATGCATTACTGTCATCCACAAAGTAACATCTACGCTATTTAAAGTTTCATAGAAAGTTAATGGCGCTGCATCCTCTATTAGAAGATAGTATACAACATTGATCTCTGTAACATACTTCAAATGCCACACTGGTGGTCATTTTAAATGAGTTAATCGATGAACTTTTAGAGCCTTGAACTCAACTAGTTTTTGTTCTTCATACTCTGGGGATGTTTCAAAATGATCTTAATCATCTTTTTCTGGATTATTTTCCACATATATGGGTATAGTTTTTTACTTTTCTTTTATAGTACTATCATTCTCATCTCTCTTTCATAGTTAATTTTCCACAAAAATAACATTTCTACTAATAATAATCTTGTGGATAGATGATACCTTTCACTCCATTAGCATCCTTAAGAGAATATATCTTTTAGATTTTGGATCCAGCTTTGTTCTTTCTTAGGTATTATACATCACATACATAGGACATCTGAATGAATTCAAATGAGAGTAATTAACTGGCTTTCCAGTCTACATCTTTATTGGAGTGTTCAACCTAATTTCCGTATTTGGTAACTAAATTTATCATATAACAGGTAGACTTGGTTGCTTTTGTGTAGAATGAGTTGGCTAGACCAGTGGTCCTTGGCATAGCTCTTATTCTTTTTGTAAGAGTCCTTTTTATCCTTACCGCCACTATGTTTTGCTGAGGAGTATATATAAGTATGAACTGTCTTTGAATACCTTATTGCTTACATAATACAAAAAACTCGTTGTCTGTATACTTTCCATCATTATCCATCCTTAAGCATTTGATCTTTTTTCCTGATTCAAGTTCTATTTGCATTTTATATTGAATACTGAAAATACATATGAATTTTTCTTGATTGGATACCTCTAAGATCTCCTAGAATAATCATCAGTGAAAGTTACCAAATACTTTGTACTTTCCAGTGATATATCTAGTGATTCACAACTATTAGAATGAATAAAGTCTAGAATGCTTCTTCTTTTAGCACCAGATCTGTTAAACTTTGGTCTATGTTGCTTACTTATAACATAATGCTCAGAAAATGATAAGTTTACAGATTTAAGCCCTAAAAGCAACTTCCACTCAAAGAGAATCTTTAAACCTTGTTTCAACATGTGGCTAAGTTTGAGATGTCATATCATTGTCGACTCTTTTCCATTTAAGGGGACAATGCATAAGCTTCTTGTAGTGTTTCACCTTTAAGCACGAATAGATTAGCATTGATCTTTTTCGCCTTCATTAGTACAAGCACGCTTTTATTAGTCTTTATGATCATATTTTCCATATGAGCTTTGTACCCAATTGAAGATAATAAATTCTTTTTTAGGCCTTTGACATGTTGTATCTCTTTAATTGTGCGAACTATACTATCAAACATTTTTATTTCGATAGTATTAAAACCAGAGATTTCTAAGTCATGATCATCATCCGTGTACACGGATTCTCTTAAGAAGTTTCATATTTGTGGAACCATTCTCTCCAAGAGGTCATGTACCATATTGCTCCTTAGTCTATAAGAAAGTTGTCAGCCAACTGCTTCCTGTCTTTTGCAACAATTACTGCCTCGTTGTACAGAATTTTGCCATCATCAGAAGTACTAGCCACACAATCTTGAATTTGATGACTTAGTTTTATTGTCTTTACTCTACTTAGTTTTGCAATATTCTTTTTTAACTTGTCGTTTCTTGCCGTAATTGTAGTATTTGATATTCTTATTACGTCTTGATTTTAACTACTATGATTGTGACTCTATTAAGGCCACTTTCTATTGATTTCCCTCTCATCATTGATAATGCTTTCGCTTACTATGAACCTACTCGCCTACTTTATTTTTTTGTCTACTTTTTTCATTTAATATAGAGGTTGTAGCATTATTAAAGACTAGGCTGTCTGTTTGGTTGTTGTTTGTTAGATTAATGATGAGTTGATCGTACGAATTTAGTAGACTTTGAAGTAAAAGCTCTATATGTTTATTTTCCTTTATTTTATGACCCAACGTTGTAATTTACAAAAATAAAATCTTCAAGGTATTGATATGGTTGGTTACTAATGTAGATTTTTCCATTCAAAGAGTGTAGATTTTCTTTTTTAAGAAAATCTTATTGTCTAAAAACTTGGTCTCGTATAATTTTGTGAGAGTATCCTATATTTCCTTTGCTGTTTTTTCTCCTCCACGCCAGATAATACTTCATCAACCAGTGTTAAATATAGATCTTATTGTCTATATCTTTCCACTTGATATCATCAGTTATCTCAATGGACCTTTCTTCTATACTGCCAAGCGTTTGTTTTTCTTTAAAATAACCTTCATCTTTGTTTTCCACAACGAGAAATTGTTTTGATTGAACTTTTTAATCTCATACTTTTCCACCATTTTTTTCACCACGAATTACCTTTGCTAGGATTGGTTTTTATCGTTTCACATGAATAGTAACTGTACACGTGAATAGTATTGCACACATGAATAGTATTGTACATGTGAATAGTACTCGAACAACTAACTTGGCTCTGATACCACTATTAGAAAATTGATGGGTGAAGCAGAACCACTACTAAATGAAATTGGATAAAAGTAAAGAATAAGCATACACAGAGGACATTGAAAATTACATGGTTTGGTTTTTAGCTTGCATCCAAGGGTGAACACAGAATGATAAAACTTTACTAGTGCAATGAGGATTACAAGTATTGTAATATTTTATCTCACTACCCAGATTCACCCAATCTTTTAAGTGAATAGTCCTCAAGAGTTTTACAATTTAAGCTCCCAAAACTTTTGGCTTCTCACTCTCAATAAAAGAAACAATTTTAAAAAAGAAAAAAAAATGGGATTTTTTTTTTCACAAAATGGGCATTAATTCACAACTTATGGGCAACTCCCCTTTATATAGCCAAAATCGGCTATTATTTTATTTTACTTTTATCTTCTCATGGCTTTTTCAATGTCAAAGCCATAAATTGCTATTTGCCTTTGAACTTATCGGCGCTAACCAATATATGTCAAATTCAATATTTGTGGCTTCTTCATTTGCAGCACCAGCCTTTTCATTTAACAACCACCATCTATGACAAGCTGCATGCAGAAGAAGAAGCACTCGGTGACTATCAATGGCTGTGAAGCTGTCAAACAGCCAAGAAGAAGAAAACATTTAGGTAATCTACGGTTTCATTTTTTTCCTTGCAAAAAAAAAAAAATTCCCTACATGAACCTATCTTCAATTTCCAATTTTATCATTCCCTCCTCATTTCTAACATTTTTCCCTTTACAAACCCTCTTGAAACCATTTGATCAAGTAGCCCATTACTTAAAATAACTAGTTCAGCTGGTTTACTACTTGTTCCTACTTTTTGATAAGTTTAATGTTATGGATTCAAATTAAAGCACTTTCAACACTCTCAGATTTGCTAGACTGTAAGTAACGCAAAACGTAACTTAAGAATTACCTAATATAAATTATTTAAAGTATATTTTATAAAAAATGTCGTGTCTCTTTGCTCTTAAACTAAAACAAATAAATGATAGATGATTTTCCACACGTTTTAGAAGTTTTTAGGATTGATGTCAATTTAGAGTTATCCAAGTCTTTCATTTTAGAGAAATAAATAAATAAATATATAAATAAACAAATAATTCATTCTACAATTTGGTTCACACAGAGTCAAGAACATGGCCAAAATTAAATTCGATAGCTATGTTTCTCATTTTTTAAAAAACTCTATTTTACAGAAGTTTAGCTGGTGAAGTGCACACGGCAAATGGAAGGAGATATACTAAAGTGTTGTGGTCAATTAATAGTAACTAACATTTTAAGAAATTTAATGCGTCCACAAACAATATTAAATTAGGTGAGTACTATTCAAGAACTCATCGGAATTGTGTTTTAAATATTGCATTTTAAATATTGTTATAGTGGGCTTATATGTTGGGATAATAAATATTAGTTGAAAGAGGATTGTTAGACTTCATTGATTAAGTAGAAATGCAATGAACAGTAAAACAAAAGTTGTGAAATATAATTAAAAGTTAATGGTTAACTTGTCAATTCTTTTAGTGCATGTGACATGTTATGTAAGGTAACAAAGTCCATTAAATATTAATAATAATTAAAAAATAACATTTGAATTTTTTCAATAAAGTGTCATAATAATAACAAGGGTAGCTTTAAATATAGACAAACTAGGCAGTTGCCTAAAGCCTTATATATTAAGAATGTCTCATTGTGATCACTTAGACTCCATAAATTAATAAGAGTCTTTCTTTTTTATTTTTTTAATATACTCAAATTAGTAGTTTTTTCAGGTTACTTATAAGACTAAAGCCTATTTTTAGGCTATTTTTAATTGATAATTATCTTATAATTAATAAATTTTATATAAATTCTATATTTGATAATAAGAGTTATAGTTAATATTATTGTCTAACTGTTAATTCAGTATTATTTTTTTTTGAAGAAAATGATTAAATTATTTATCTATTGAAAAAACCTTAATTTTTTAACATTATAAAATTTCTTGCACTCTTTTTTATAAAGAAAATTATTATATCTATTGGTTCACCTTTAAAGTGTTAAAAAAAAAACTTTCTTGAAATAATAGTTCTAAAGGAAGTGAAAAAGATATCTTATTGACTACTTTTATTTTTTAAATTTTTTATGTTTAGTTGATTGTTGATATTTAAAATATGGTTAAAAATTAATTGAATTTTGAGTTCTTTTATATTTCTTTGAGTCTTGAGACTCGTGAAAGTAAGAAAGTTTCATAAAAAATACTACTTTTAAATTTATTTTTATCACTTTTTTTTATCCTATATTATGTATGTAATCTAATTAATAATCTCTCTACCCGACAGACACGATGGGGACCTGTAAACACGATAGAATTAGAAATCTTGTCATTTTGAAGCGAGGAATCTAATATATCGCCATCTAAGAGGCTTCATCAAGATTCAAGAATCAAGATCTAGTAGTTAAAAACAATCTCTCTCTCTCTCTCTCTCTCTCCCTGTATTCTCTATGTTTTATTCAATGAAAAATGGATACTACACTTTGAACTATGCCTTTCTCCTTTGCTTTATGTACAACTATTCTTGCTGTACCATGTGCTTGGTGGATGCTACTGAATTGGGTATGGCTAAAGCCGAAGAATCTAAAAAAGTTCCTTAGAGAGTAGGGTTGATAATTTACGGGCCTATGCATTCAAAAATAGGACCAAGCCTACAGAAAGCCCATCCAGTCATGAGCGGGCCGGGCTCAGGCTGGGCCTTGACAGGCTTGGGCAGGGCTTGGGCTTTTATAATTTTTTAAAATATTTTTTTAATAAAAGTATAAAACTATAAACTTAAAAAAAAATACTTAAATTATAAATGATTATGCAATACATAATTATCCAATATACAAAATAATAAAAATTTAATATAATAAAGCATAAACATTAATATAAAAAGTAAAAAAGTATTAGATTTTATTTTAATTTTATTTTAATTTTAATTTTTTTATTTTATATAATACAAGGCCCGGACCAAGCCCAGACCAAGCCCGCACTTTATAGGTTAGCCCGTATCCAGGCCCACTATCTATGGACTTTGAATTTTTGAGACCATACCCTCAAATTCATCGTGCGGGCCTGAGCTTTTTTGCCAAGCCTATCAAAGAGAAGGATTCTCCAGAAACTTCTATGAAATATTACATGGAGACATGAAGGAGCCTGTCAAGACCACTAAAGAAGCTAAAACCAAACGCTAATTGAGCCTCGCTACATTAACTTTTACATGTAGCCTCTAACTGAGCCAGCCTTGGAAACAAGAATAATTAGCCATCATCAATCACGTGCTTATTGCTGAAATTACATATAAGAATTCATTCAGATGGATGAGCACGTTTTTGAGGAATAAATCAAAATTAAATATCTCTAGTTTAGAAGAACAATGATAAATGAGATAATTTAGACTTAACAATAACACTGTCGCAACTGCTTTCCAATTTCATTGTCTAAAAATACAAATTGTAATTAGAATCATTGACAACTAAAAATAAACAAAGACTAAAAATTTTGTCAACTCACATTGGTCGATTTTTTCGATCGATGAGATGATCACAGGAGTACTCTCGTGCAAGACGCGTAGGTGATTCAATGCATCCATCTTCAAAATTGTAAATTGTCATTTCTTTTCCTTGTGATTAGAGTAAGTCGAGATTTTCTCGTAATCAAATAAGTTTATTTAACCTTGTGATCAGGGTAATTTGAAGTCTTTGTACATGGACCAAAGAATCATAATAGAAGCAGCAGCATCTAGTGCCAGCTTTTTATTCATTAAAATAATTTAATGAGTAAGCGTTTCACAGAAATTTTCCATTTATCTAGTTCACTTCTTCCTCTTGTTTGGTGGCTGAAGGGATTCTTCATCTTCGTCTTCCTCATCCTCTTCGATGCATACTTCTTCCACTTCAGGCTCATCCTCGTCCTCGCCCCCATCATCATCGTCGCCGTCATCCTCATCATCGTCACTGTCACCGTCACCGTCAACGAACCCGCCGTCTCCATCTTCCTCATCGCCATCATCTCCCTCTGCATCAGATGGCTTGCCTGGGGTTTCTGTATCTTCCTTGATTTGTAGGAGCAAGATCTGAAGATTTGAAGCTCTAAAACTGAAGAAAAGAAGCAAAAGCAGCTGCGTTCACGAACCCGACTCCTACGCGGTTTTAGTTTATGCAGGTTTAAAGTAAATATTTGACTACATTACAATATTATGTGTTGTGCAGGTACCAAACTTGGCATTATAATATTTTAATATTATTAAGGGCTCCAATACAATATAACGAGGAGTACCAAACATGCACATAGTGATTATTGTGCACTTACATGAGCTTTATTGAGTGGTTGTTAAATAATATTTTTAAGTTAGCCGAGTTAAATTAAAAGTAAAAAGATAAAAAATTAAAATTTTCAAAGTTGTATTTCCATCCATTTATCTTGACAATACAATGATACAAATGTTTAAAAATTTTCAAAATGGATCTCTTTAGTGCCACTTGCCAATGTAATAACTAATAACAATATTCATCAAAAAGCATATCATTTGAAGGAGAAACACTTGTATGGATTATGATTTTCTCTTGATTTGAACTTTTTTACTCTTTTATAAATTTTGTGCCATCTGTTTTTTAAAACTAATGTATAATAAGAATTTAACTATTTTTATTTTTTAATTTATTGATTATTAATAACTTTAATAAAATTTATTCACAAAAAAATAAAGATTATGGAATGGTCCTCACCCTAATAGGAACTAACATTTTAGTAAATCTGATGTGTCCACAAACAGTAATAAATTTGGTGAGTCCTATTGAAGACACTAGATTTGTTTGGTAAATATTTATGATAATATCAAAAATAATATTATCACCTTTTTTTATCTACATGTAGTCTAATAAATCATTTCTACTCAAGAGACACCATGAGGACCCACAAACACGACAGAAATGGAAATCGTGAATTTTAAAATGAGGAATATAATAAGTCGCCTTCCAAGAGGCTTCATCAAGAGTCAAGATATAATAGTTAAGCAGAACCTCTCTCTTCCTCTCTCTATCTGTTTCGTCTCTGTTTTATTCAATGAAAATGGAGACTACACTTTGGACTGTGCCTTTCTCCATTGCTTTCTCTACAGCTATTCTAGCTGTAGCATGTGCCTGGTGGATGCTACTGAATTGGGTATGGCTAAAGCCAAAGAAGCTAGAAAAGCTTCTCAGAGAGCAAGGATTTTCCGGAAACTCCTACAAAGTATTGCACGGAGACATGAAAGCGCTTGCCAAGACCACTAAAGAAGCTAGAAGCAGACCCATCAGCCTCTCCGACGATATCGCCCCGCGAATTCTGCCTTTCCACCATCATATCATCACCAATTTTGGTAAGCCTTCCTACTAATTTATCTCACACAACTTGGTAATAATTTTTCTTTGCTTATATATCAATAAAATTAAATAAGATTCAAGTTTTTTTAATTTTATTGAATTAGTTCTCATAAATGTATTTTAAAGGGAAAAGGAGGATGGCACTTAAGTTCTTAATATTTCTTATTTTTATCACTTTGTTATTTGATTTTTTTAATTTTTTTATTACACCCTTAATGTTAAAATCATAATTAAAAAAAAAGAGAGATTTTTTTTCACTGTTTTACAATTAGTATCTTAATTTCACTCTACCGGTATAATATGATTTTTTTTTGGTTAAAAGTCACGTTACCCTTCAACAATAAATTTCAAACATTAAAATTATAGTTATGTCACGACAGTAAAAGTGATAAAAAAAATAAAGAATACTGGGGACCAATGGGTCATTCTCCCACAAGGGACAAAAAAAAAGGAATGGTTTTTGGAAATTTTCAACCGTCTGTTTCTGAAGATTTCTTTTGTTTTTTATAATTACAACAGAGTAATTTTTTTTTTAAAAAAATCACATGGCAAAAGCGGATAGATATAGAGTTTTTTTTTTACTAATCAATGCATCTTTAATTTTTCCATTTTGTGATAAATATATATTTTTTTAAATATTGATACATCTTCTAGTATTTTATACCAACCATGAGAATTACTATATTGATAATGAATATTAGGACTCCTCCTTCTCTTCTTTTGATTATTACTGTTCTTTTAATTTATAGTTAGAATAAATATATTTCTCTGTCTCTCCATCCATATTGATGACAATAAAATTTGAGATTGTGTTCAAATAGTATTAATCTAGGTGAATGTAGAATTTTAATTATAAATATATTAATAAATTTAAACATTTAAAAAAAAAGACAAAATAAGATAATGATACTGATACGCTGACACAGAGATATGAATGACGTCTGTGCTAGACAGCCACGAAAAATAATCAAATACTAGAAGCTGTCACATTTTTTAGTTTTTTGTTTTCTGTGTTCGTGGATGAGTTTTGATCGCAAAATTTCAGATAATACTTGCCTAGCAAGGCGTTGATGGCACCTGGTGGATTGGTTCTGTAGCATTTTTTTTTATTTAATTTGAATTTCAGAAAGGGCTAAAAGAAATTGAATTAAGTTTTAACGTCACTTCTATTTTTTTAAAATAAATAAAATATGGGGTTCACCTGTTTTTAAAAATCACAGAAAAATATTATGTACTTTTAAATATAGTTCGGTTTTCATTTTCTTAGCATTACGTGTGTACTAGTTATAAAAATATTCATCTCGGAGGAAGAAAGAGTAATGCGTAATTAAGAAAAAAATTTTAAAAAATGAAAGGTCCTTTTTTTTATTATTATAACAAGAGGCCATAACGTAAAAAAAAAAAAAAGACTTTTACGTATATTTTCTAAGAATATTAAAAACAGCAAAATGCCCATGAAACTAGACTAGTAACTTGTCCTAAAACAGAGGGTTTTGAGTTATTTTAAACTTCTTTCATTTTCACATCATTGTTTTTTTTTCCGTCAGTAGCACTTTTCCCAGTGAAATCCATTTTTTAATAATGTTTATGAGAGGTGCTGATGTTCGACATATTGTAACCTTGGGTCTATCATTTTGGACTTCAATTGAAGATATGGAATATTAAAAACCGTGTACTTTAGTGTACTTTTTGTGCTTCTTGTTGGATATGTGGAGGCTAATATTATTGCAAGGGATTATAAGATTCTAATCCGTAACCCTTATTGCCAAAATTACAGGTAAGAATTCTTTCATATGGATGGGTCCAAGACCAAACATAAATATCGCAGACCCTAAAATGATGAGGGAAATTTTTTTGAAGTACGATATCTTTCAAAAACCGAGAAGCCCACTTGTGAAGTTGCTGGTCAGTGGGATGGCGGACTATGATGGTGAACAGTGGTTTAAGGTTAGAAAAATCGCCACTCCAGCTTTCCATCATGATAAGTTGAAGGTTCGTTTTCTCCTTTATACTTCGTTTAATCACACACAAACACACACCGTTTTCAATATGCCTGTTCATATTGTTACCTGACCTATAACAATGTTTGACAATTTCTTCCATTTTTTCCATAAGAATATGTTACCTACAATTCATAAGAGCTGTGACGACATGCTAAGGAAATGGGAGACTTTGGTTTCAAAGGATGAACCCTGTGAGTTAGATGTGTGGCCTCATATTCAGACTTTGACAGCGGATGTGATTTCTCGAACAGCATTTGGCAGTAGCTTTGAAGAAGGAAGAAAAATATTTGAAGTGCTAAGGGAACAAATTAATCTTCTAATTCAAGCTTCAATGCTTGCTTATATTCCAGGATGGAGGTAATTTTAATTATTAACCAAGTACTCTTGATGACCTGAGCTGTGCTAATTTTTTAGAGACCTTATATCACGTGTGTATTTATATCACTATGAAAGGTTAAAAGTGGTTTTCTAAATAAAGAATCCTTATCATTATAGTGTAGAAAAATGTTGTCAAATGTTTTAGCGTATGAATAATATGAGAATTGTTTATTGGCAGGTTTGTGCCTAATAGAGTGAATAGAAAATTGAAAAGCAACCACAATGAAATGGGAGAACTGGTAAAAGGTATCATTAATAAAAGAGAGGAAGCTCTGAAAGTTGGAAAAGCCAGCAATAATGATGACTTATTGGGTATATTGATGGAATCAAATCACAAAGAAATTCAGGAGAAGGAAACTGGAATGAGTATTGATGAGGTGACTGAAGAGTGCAAGTTGTTCTATCTGGCTGGGCAGGAAACTACTGCATCATTGCTTGTGTGGACAATGGTTTTGTTATGCGTGCATCCTGAATGGCAAGAACGAGCAAGGGAAGAGGTTTGTCAAGTTTTTGGTAATAGAGAACCAAAATTTGAAGAGCTGAACCACTTGAAAGTAGTAAGCAATCTTACTCTTACTTAAATATCTACAGCTTTTTTAATTTGTTGAAAATTTTGGTGAAGACTCAATTTTTTGTTAAATTTTCAGGTGTCAAAGTCTGGATCTACAAGATATAAAATTGAACTAGGATTAGAATTAGGATTCTAGGCTGGCGTCGAATTATTTTTATTCTAATCATAGATCAAACTTGGAATATGGAATATCCAGAAATTGGAATATCCAAACATCCGCACTTGAAAACTACTTCTCCTTACCTTCATATAGACCACTTGAATTTCTTAACCTGACCAGTGTTTGTCAATATTTTACTATCAAATATAGAGGAAGCCACATAAAATCTTGGGAGGTGCCAACAGTACTGTGTCATCGTACCACAGCATCAGAATTTCATTCTGTGATTTTCATAATTAATTAACCTTATTAAATTTGTTATCAGTCACCAAGAACAATGAATTTCCTAGTTTGAAGAAATAATTCCAGTCTATGGTACAGCTAAGCAAATTGAGTTCTATACAAGGTACATAGGTTATGCAGTAGTTATGGTCATGGGAGTTGGTTATTGGAAATGATAAAACCTATAAAAATGTCTAGGGTTCAAATCCCTTCTTATACCGGGAATGGGAAGGGATTTGTTATATATTTATGTAATATTTTAAAAAATCATAATTTAAAATTTACAACTAGTAATAGCTTATTTTGCAAACCAAAGACGGTAGATCTAGAGAAGTTTAGATCCTAACCATTTTATATTTTTTGGTCCCAAAATGTAGTAAGAGATTGCACAAATGATTCCGTTTTCCTTTGCAGGTAAGCCAAATTCTGTACGAGGTACTGAGGTTATATTCACCAGCACCTCTGCTTACTCGAGCTAATGCTAAGGAGATTAAGCTAGGAGAAATTGTTATACCACCTGGAGTTTTAATTTCATTGCCGATAGTTCTTGTTCATCATGATCATGAATACTGGGGCGATGATGCCAAAAAGTTCAACCCAGATAGGTTTTCGGAAGGAGTTTCAAAGGCATCGAAGAATCAAATTTCATTCTTCTCATTTGGTTGGGGTCCTCGAATATGCATTGGACAAAACTTTGCTCTGTTGGAAGCAAAACTAGTTTTAGCACTGATTCTGCAAAAGTTCACTTTCCAGCTTTCACCAACTTATGTGCATGCTCCTACTCGTGGGGTAACTGTGTATCCACAGCATGGTGCTCATGTCATGTTACGCAAAATTTAGTACGTATTACACAATAGGTAAGAAATTTGTCGTTTTGATGTAATTGTAATTGTATTTACTGTTTTAAATTTTTGCAGTACTCTTCGTTCAAATAAATTTAGAGATACGGGTAAAAGCAAGAAATAAAAAAATTTTACCTCGGTGTTTTAAAAAATTTTTAAATAAAAAATCATATTTAAAATGGATTAATGATGTTTTACCCCTTTACCCCGTCAAATTATTTCATAGGTCTCAACTTTTTAATTTATTTTATTACTTTTTAGAATTATACTTATCAAAATATTATTATTTTTTGTTTTATTTTATTCTCTTTCCCCCTCAGCCTCCTAGCATAACCATCACTCCCATCACCTATTTTCATCAATAAAAAGTCCATTGTTGCCACCATCACTTATCTTCTTCACCATCAACCATCACCTCCACCAATAAATGATAATTTCAATATTTAGTCTTTGTTAAATCTTATGGGACAAGTGGTGAGTTTTATTTTTATTGTTGATATTGATTATGATTTTGTATGATAGTCTAACTTTCTACTTAATTTCAAATTGAGATTTGATCAAAAGTTGATATTGGATTTGAATTGTGGATCAATTTAAAAAAATTAGAGAGATGTGAGAAATGATCTATTGAGGGTACGAGGGAAAAGAAAAAAATATTTTTTTTTTTTAAATATTTTAATAAGAACAATTCTGAAACAAATACTGTTAATTGAAGTGACATGAAGTGCAAAGGTTAAAATCACTACTCTTTAAAATGTAAGTCCGGCATTTTGATTAAGCTCAAGCATAGTCCACTGTAGAGTGGTTTGAGAATTAGGATCCAAACCATGGCATTTACTCATTGGACCTAAATTAAATCTTAACGGGCCAAATTGGACCAAGTCCAAGCCCTTTTGCCAACCACGACTTCGTGGTTGGTCAGAAGAAATTTAAGGAATGAGGAGAAGGGAGATGAGCGTAGAGAAAAGAAAGGTAGAAAAAATGAGACAAAAAGAGAGTGGTTTTCAATATAATATTTAGTTGACCACGAATTTATCTCTTCTCTTATTTCTTTCTTTTATCCTTCTTCCTTTCTTCTCATATTCTTTCATTTCTTCACATCAAATATGACATTAATATTCGTGGAATCTTTAAACTATAAATAAGACATGATTAAATGTCCTAACTTTTATTTTGTTTCCCCCCCCTAATATATATGAGGAATATAAATTGCCACCTTATAGGCTCTAGATAGCACAATGTCTCTCTCTCATCTCTTTTTTATACAGTGAAAATGGAGACTACACTTTGGTCTCTATCTTTCCTCCTTGCTTTCTCTACATTTATTCTAGTTGTTACATGTGCCTAGTGGATTCTATTGAATTGGTTATGGCTAAAGCCAAAGAAGCTAGAAAAGTTTCTTAGAGAGCAAGGATTCTTCAGAAACTCCTACAAAGTATTACATGGAGACATGAAAGAGCTAGGCAAGACCACTAAAGAAGCTAAAAGTAGACCCTTTACCCTCTCTAATGATATCGCCATGTGAATTCTGCCTTTCCACAATCATATCATCTCTAGTTTTGGTAAGCTTTCCTATACTATTAGAAAAATGGTCTTTATTGACATTAGAATAATATTAGTAATTACTTTAAGTGACAATTGTTAATTGTGTCAGTAATCTGGTAATTAAAAAAATAGTGACACTTGTTTATAGTGTCATGAATATAGTGTTAGTGACATTAGAATAATATCAATAATTATTTTCTATGACACTTGTTAATTGTATCAGTAATTTGGTAGTCAGAAAAATAGTGATACTTGTTTATAGTGTTATAATATGGTGTCAGTAATTACTATTACTACAGTATCACTATTATTATGACACTATAGTATTAGTAGTTGCTGATATTTTGTTAGTGTTTACAATTATTGTTACATAGTATCACTGTTTAATTTATTAAAAAGATAAAAAAATTGAATTAGATCATTGCCTATTGATTTATTGGTAAAATTTAAAGGCACCACGAAATAACAAAAAAATGATTTATATTATAGAATCTTTCATTTCATATTCAAATATTATTAGTATGTACTACAAATTTCAAATGTTTCAATAAATAAGATATGAGATATCCTGTTCTCATAACTAAATAATCTAAATTAAATATATAAAAATTTCTACTATCCAATCAATTGCCTACTACTTGTAGCTAAATTTAATAAATCTAAAAGATAAATTGAGAAGGATGACAACCTTTCACTCTCTGAACATAAGTAGTGCAATTATGTTATCACACCAGTAGCTTGTTCATTTAATAGATTATATGGGTTACGATACAAGTGAAGTTGAGGAAGAAACACTTGAAACAGTTTGATCAAATTTGCATATAAATACATGGAAAAGATAAAAAATTAGCAGCCAATTCCCAACCATTAGAGAAACAACGATTAATAGAAATAAAATTATTTTTTAAAAAACAATACCTATAAGCTATTTACAAATAAACTCAGTTATTTCAAAGAAAAATTAGTGAACACGAAAGTTATATCTTATTTCATTAAAAATACCTAAAATATACAATTTATTCAACTATAGATATAAATAAGAAAAAAGGAATCTAGTGAATTTATTCTCTTTTGATAAAGGTTATACATATAGCAAATTATAACAGACAAAAAGTATTCAATGTAATATCTATTTCAGCACAAGCATGTTACTCTACATACAAATATCAAATGATTTTTGTACATAGTTAAAAGCTATCAAAATTGCTCTATTATAAACAAATCACCACTCATTACCTTAATTTATTCATTCCAAAAACTTACTTAACAAGGTAAAAAATAAGCTCTTGAACTGCAATTTCCTTAAATAATTTTGAATCTCCATATTTATATTAAGCATAATGAAGTTTGGACATAAAATATTTTAATAATTTGAGAGTTCGTTTCAAAATCATTACTACAAAAAAAATTAATGTTTGCAAACTTAGTTAAACCTTTATAAAGTGAGTATGAAATTTATTATATTACTTAAATCTAATAAGGTGAACCATTTAAAAAATATTACCCAAAATTGTAATTAAGCATTCATTTGTTTTGCTTGAATATAAAACTATAAAAAGATTAAAAAAAAATAGAATAAAAATATAATCATTATATATTTCCATTCGCAAGTAATGTTGCTTTAACTTGATTGACATCATCACCCAAAATCACTTTAAACATTTTTCCTCAACCTAGAAAGGAACAAAAGAAAACAAACTTTAAAATATAATTATTATATATTAAGATATGTATATATAACATAACCTTTTAATCCATAGTTCTTAAAATTAATATACTATACTTAATAGATGTTTGATACAGTACATTAATTTTCAAGTTATTACTCATATGCTTATCATCCAAGATAATTTATTGAAAGCCTTCAAAATCTTAAACTAGGATGTAAAACTCTACTCAATCGTAAACCATAGAAATCAATAATTGGGTTAATATTTATGTTAAATTAGTTCAACAAAAAAGAATAAAAAAGAAAAGATAAACCATTAAGATTAGTCGCAAATATAATGAAAAAAGATTGATGCATTTGGTACTTTATTTACCACTCTAATTTACAATGTTTACACATATTTTTTACTTGAAAAATATTGTAAGTTAATAGATTTATCACTGATCAGATTTACTAGGAAACATTGACAATTTGACTTTAAGATTTTCTTTAATTCAATACTATTCTGAATGTTATGAAACTTATAGAACATAATTAGACATGTTAATGCACCACATATAAAATTTCCAAGTTATTTGGACAATCTACATTAGCTTCTCACATGATAAAACTATATAAGTTAAAATAGCATATGAAATTGTAACAGCAGCAGTAGGTATTTGAATATTTATTAAATTTTAAAAACTAAATATATCAGAATGATACTTTCCAGATTTTAAGTGGACATATCGATCAAAAACATATTAAAATTTGAGATCATTTCGATATTGTTAGGTTAGTATTTGATAGGATAAAATACTAATGAACAGTTATGTCAAAATAAGTTACTGCAGAGGTAGCAAAGTTTGAAAAATCATTAAAAATAAATTACAAGTTAAATCAAAATGAAATTTTACAGATTTTAAGTAGACATATAGATAAACAACATATTAAAATTTGAGATCCTTTCGATATCTTTAGGCTAGTGTTTGATAGGATAAACAATTAATGAATAGTTCTGTCAAAATAAGTTACTGTAGAGGCAACATAGTTTGAAAAATCATTAAAAATAGATTACAAGTTCAATCAAAATGAAAATTTCCAGATTTTAAGTAGACATATAGTTCAACAATATATTAAAATTTGAGATCATTCTAATATCGTTAGGCTAGCGTTTGATAGGATCAAAGATTAATGAATAGTTCTATCAAAATAAGTTACTGCAGAGGCAGTAGAGTTTGAAAAATCATAAAAAATAAATTACAAATTCAATCAAAATGAACTTTTCCAGATTTGAAGTATGCTTATAGAAGTTTAGTTCATCCGAATTTCAGCTTATTCGGACACTGTTAGACTATTGATTTGCAATATCAAACATGGTACATAGGCAATTTCTAGTAAAATTAGACAATAACAAACTATACTGAGAAATCTATTAAAAATCAAATATAAACCCAATTCATTCCAAAATTTTCAGAACTGAAATGTTTGCATTTAAATTTAGTTTCTCAAAGTTTCAAATCATTAAAAGTCATCTAGTCAAGTTTTAAAACAACCCAATTCACAACTACAATCTATCAATCCTTAAATTTCCAGCATAATTTCATAAACTATATATTAGTCAACTTTTCACTTCAAAATCAAGTTTTTAACAACTTAAATATCATCAATCCCCATGTTTAAAATAAAATTAGGTATAAAAGCAAACAATAACCTTGCTTTTCACTTTTGAAATATCAAAAAATATAAAATTGAGCACTTGGATCCATAGATACATAACACCCATCTGTTTGACAAAATTACTCAATGAACCAGTTAATACCCACAAATATAATTGGCAATTGAAATACAATCAGCAATTAAAGATCCTCTTTAAGACTTAAAGAAGCAAGATTTGAAAAATACTCTTTACAACCTAAAGAAGTAAGACCTGAAGAAACAAACCTGGTCACTATGGCTCGAAGTCTTGAGGAGTTTTTGTTGAGCATTGGTAGGCGGTGGCATGGTACTATAGTGGTAGGAGGCTAACACGGTTGTCAATTTTGCTGGGTGTTAACTGTCGGTGACTCACGATAGTGAAGAAAGGCTTGACACATTGACACGTGATGTAGGCTTGACCGCGTGACAGATAGGCTTGACGCAGTGACCTGTGATGAAGGCTTGATGGCATGACAGAGAGGCTTGATGCGATGATGGGAAAGTGTGAGATGTGAGCCAGTGTTAGAGCACTGGATCGAGAGCAGCCGTGCCTCTCTTTCTTTCAAAGTATCGTAATGTCAATTGTTAGGAACTTAGTGTTTGTTTTTGCATCTTATGAGTGTGAGATGTGAGGTATCATGTTTGAATATGTGCGCTTGTTTTTTTTTTTTTAAATTGTTAGTAATACCTAATAGTTTGAATGGTTTTTGTTTAAGACTTAAAAGCTTGATGTTTAGAGGTCTTGGGCTCGAATTCTATCCGAAACAATATTAGAATTATTTTTATTTTTTTACTGATACCTTAGTGTCAACGATTTCTAATGTCTAATTTACAGACACCATAATATTAGTACTTTGTGATACTTATATGTTAAACATAGAAAATGATCCATATATATGTAAATACTGATACTTTTTAATTTATTGTCACAAGCTAAGTATCAGTAAAGTCTATTTCTCTAGTAGTACTACTAATTTATCTCATACAACTTTATTTGTAAATATATGTTTCCAAAATTCTCTAATTCAGCACGCCTAGTTAGAAACATGAACTTTTTTTTTCCTTTTTCTTTTTAAGTCCAGATCATTCTTTTCTTAATACCTCTTTAGTACCGACCACTGCTTGAAAATTACTAGAACAAAGCCTTGGGATTTTTTAAAAATTTATTTTACTTCTTGAAAGTTTGTGTATTGTGTTGTTATTTTCATTATATTTCTTCCTATCTTCATTGTTTACTTTTAATTTAAGCCATGTTTTAGATTACAATTCTAAAAGCGATTTATTTTATAAGTTTTGAGAAAAAAAGATATTTGATAAAATTTTTAAAAACTACTTATTTGATAAGTTTTTTTTTCATGTTAATAGCAATTTTTGTGGGTAGATATAGTGTTACTTTTCAAAAGCAACTCATTAAAAAAAAGAAAAAAAACCACTATACACTTAAGGCTCTGATAATAACCTAATTATTTTATCCAAAAAATGTGATATCATATTTTTACATGAATTCTGTGATAAAAATCATAACTATGCAATATTATATTACCACAAGTACATAATACTTTTTATTTTATTTAGATTTATGTATTATATATGTTATGATTTTCATCATATTTTGTATAACATATTGTGGAGTTCATTATAACATATTGATTCTTTTTACTTTTTGTAAGTTTATGTATTTTAATAATAAAAAAATATGGATAGAAAATTTATTATATTTACTATAGAAAAGTAAAAAGTAACTTAAACTTATGTCCATTTTAGTCATTTCACAATAAACAATACTTTAGTAATAAAATTTATTAAATACATATACTTTAGTTTTGAAACTCACAATAGTTGCAAAAAATTGTTAGGAAACTAAGTAGTAAAAATGAATATATTGAAATCTATAGGTTATTCTCCTAAAAAAGCAAAAAATGGCTTTGAAAATTTTCAATCAAATGGTTTTTATGAAGATGTCCTATGTCTTTTATAATTTAAAAAATTTTATATCAAATGTTATTTCATAAAGAAAATATTGTTATATTTTTAATAATAAATCTTCTATTATATTTTTATAATTTTTTTTCATTTTGTTATATATTTAAGAATACTAATAGATATTTTAAAATTTTACCCCAAATTTCATTTTAAATGAGGTTGTATGTGATGTGTTATTTATGAGGTGGTTGATGATTTTTTTATAAATTATAAGTCAATTAATTATATTATTTCTCCGACTAATGAATTAATTCCATATAATTTATTATAAAATTTTAAAATGTGTATTACTATTCTTATTTTAATATTAACATGCTAGTTGTAGACTTGTAGTTGACCATTCATACCAATAATGGAAGCACATAGACAAATTCCACATAATTCCATAATTGATGAAACTGCTAACTGCCATGGGAATCATAAATTGGTAAATGGTAACGATACAGACTAAGATCGGAATGACGTGTTTGCTTCTGCAAGACAACCATACAAGGATTCATTCGCTTTTCTCATCTTTTTGTTTTTGTTTGTGGGGTCCTCCTATATTGCAACAGTTGCAACATACCACACTTTTTGTCTGCATTCTAAAATTCCATTGTATCTAAATTGAGTCTATCTAATGGTTGAGATGAGTTAGTGAATAAGTAAAGTATGCACCAGGACCGTTAAAAAATCTAATTTTGTACTTTTATAATCGCTTGTGAGGAAGCATTTGTTTGAAAAATAAAATCAAGAAAAAAGAACAATAACCATGTATGTATGAGAAACAAAGATTTTGGGTTTAATTGATCGCGCTTGAGAAATACTATAGAGACATCAAAATTGAAAGAAGACGATGGCAATTTTGTGGGAGGGAAAAGATTTTGATGATTCACCTACGTTGCAACTTGGGATGTAAGCTATATGAGTTGGATGGTGATTTTGTTAGTACAACAAGTGTAAGTGATTTCATTTGAGAAATAATCAGGAGACACCAAAATCGAAAGAAGACAATTGTAAATTTTTAGGGGGAGGGAAGATTCTGATGATTCGTATATGAATATGGGCTATCATGAGTTTGAATTCAATGCCGAATTTGTAAATGTACCAGGCAAATGCAACCCATATTTTATGGTGCTAAAAGTTTAGGAATTAGCCATATATGAAAAGAGAGGGATTACCACATCTATTTGATCTGTTCATGTGCCGTTGAAATAGATGTAGTAAGTAATTCTTAACCTTAAAAAAAATGTTCAATTTTGTTTTAAAGATTTAATTGTCATAATTAGGTTGCGAGAGTTAGTTATGTTTATTTGTTAGAATGTGAGAATGGGAGATTGGTAATAAGGACTCAATGTTTAATTTCATTGCAACAAGCACTGGATTGAAGGAGCGAAGGAAAATTAATTTGTAGAAGAAGAAAATGAAGAATGATGTTGCATTTACCTGTAAACAAGTTGTGCAAGTACATATTACTTTACTTTTGTAACGATCATTTGTTTATATTGATAATTGATGAGGTCTTAGTTTTACAACATGTTGTTATATGCTTGGTTTTTTTTATTGCTCTTTTCATGTCTAATTGTGTATCAAGGATATTAGGGTTATGAATTTTAATTTAGTTATGTTATTGGATTGCACCTAGTTGATGTAAACATGACTTGCTTGCTTATAAAAATAAATATGTTAAGGGGCTTTGAGGATGAACACCCTTCAAATGATTTTATGACTTGGTAAATCATGTTATTTGTTGATGAAAGCAATTAAAGTTCCTTTTAGATCTTCATGGGCCATGAGTATCTGTTCATGAGTGTTTTACATCGTAAGCACTAACTTGTTTGTTTGTTAGAGACAATCATTTTTCTAGAGTCTGATATTCTTATTCCTTTTTGACATATAGATTTGCAATTTTGAACATGAAGTAGTTCTGCAACAAGAATTTAAGGCGAGTAAGATAAGGCGATGGTTAGTGACCATTGATAAATTGATGGCGTTTGTATGCTGGTAATTGATGTTGTATTGTTTTTTTTTTCTTTTTTCGAATTATAGGGCATGCGTATATCACTTTATAGAACATTATACAAGTCTTTGAATTTTTAGCAGTTCATGCAATAAGATAGCATATAAGATTAATATTATGAACTCTTAATAAGGGTGCTTCTAGTTTTGCAGCCTGTGTGACCATTTAATGTTTCCATCTTGTATAGGTTGGCATGGTGAGAAAGGAGAATCTAGATTTAGAGTGTTATTCGTTGAAGAGATCGATGAGCAGTTGACTGCCTGCAGTTTCCACCCTACAATTAGTTGTACAAGAGGAATTAAAAGTTTCCAATATTGAGGTAATGATTTTTTTAATTTTTTTTACGTTTACTTAAATTGGTTGCTACAAATGTAACATGATGTGGAGGTGCCCTCTCAATCAGCTTTATTAACTGATGCAGTAGGAGCATATAATATTAATATTATGAAGCCTTCATAAATTTTGTTAGCTTGTGTGACCATTTCATGCTTCCTTCATCTTTTACAAGTGGTCTTGTGAGCTAGGAGAATCCACAAATCAGAGTGTCGTCTATTGGGGCGATCGACGAGCATTTGACTGAGGTACATAGTAAGAGTAGGAGCTGGTTTAATAGCCAATCGTAAATGCTGGAATGAGAAAATAAAAAAGCCTTTATCCCCTATATGTTTAATTGATAATTTTAAGTTCATTTGATAATGCACACAGGCATTGGCCTCTAAAGAAGAAAACAAGACGTTGAAAAATAGGTTAATTTTGGTTGTAATGCTAACCAAAGGGAAGTGGTTTGTGTTAATAGTTGTTGGTGACTTTTACTGGGCTATTGCATTGATGATTACTATTTAGTAGTGCTTTTAATGGATATTTTTATGATAATGATGAATGCAATTGTAATAAGTTTCTACTTTGTAAGATACATGGTAAGTGGCAATTTTTTTCTTAGAAATTTGAAACTTGGTTCCATTTCATTATACTTGCAATTTGTTGGAATGGTCTTAGTGGATTCTTGTTAATGAATTTAATTGAGTTAAAAAAGAAAACTAAAATAGTAAATGGCAAAATTTTGATCAATTTGTCTAAGGTTCGGACGTATTTTGATGTCTTATAGTTGAAATAAGCATGATCGATAGATAATTATTTTTGTTGTTTGAAGGATGTCAAGATTTGATCATTTCTAAAACATTTTTCCAGATCTGCATGTCCGAAAACATTAAATTCATTGGAAGAAGAAAGTGGACTTAAGATGTTGTTATCTACAATTTGGCTTCAAATTGAAGTAGATAAGATTTCGATGGTGGGCTCTCAAAACATAGTGGATATCGATCTGCATTTGTGTTTTTATTTATTTTATTTAGTTTTCTACCATCTCTTTTAGCAACCGGCTACTTTGCTTAACTACTAACTCAGTCTCAACGTTAGATGGATTCAATTTACATCTAACGGCATTTTAGAATGGAGACAAAAGGTGTGGTATGTTGCAACTGTTTCAACGTAGGCGAATCCTTGTTTGTGAGCAAAAATTTTTATAGATTACCTACCTAACGGGAGAAAAATTTGGGTAGGATCCACCTATCACTGTCATGGAGCTAATAGGACCGATGACTAATATTTTTTTATTTAATAAAGCAGTAAATCTCATAATAAAACTATATTTTTGATCAAATATCTTAAAATAGAACTCACTAATAGTTTCACATTAAAATTTAATACTTGTCAAACAACATAGTATCAATGGTTAGTCCTACAACCACAATAGGCTTTTAAAGCATTGATATTATTATTATTATTATTATTATTATTATTATTATTATTATTATTATTATTATGTGTGTATTTGATTCATCCAATTATAAAAATATTTATACACACAACATAAAGATAATGCACAATTGATACAAGAAAATTTGAAATACTAGAATGTCCTTTGTTTTATCATGACAAGATCGGATAATAACATCAAATATTGTTTTACTTTGGGTGAGGTTATTTGAACAAAGAACATTACTCATTAAACCCATTTTCTTTATAAACTCATTATTAAAATCTAAAAATTAATTTTTTACTTTAAAATCTTATGAAATTTCTAAAATATACTTAATTATAAATTATGATGGCTTACTTTTTCTACTTTTACTCCCATTATTAACTTCCCTATGACTGTTAACTCTACTTGAGGATCTTAATTCTATCGTTCTCAATTGTCACGAGCAAACAAGGTTAAGAACTATGCAATGCTCTGTGTAGAATTATGGGGGAATATGAATGAAGCAAAGGAATTTAACACTATCATTTGTGTCCTTATTTAAAGTTTAAGAATAAATTGAGATAAACATGATAAGACAAAGACCTATGGCAATTTATATTGTCAGTGACCCGCTACAGGTATGGTAGCAGTACTCGCGAGCCCCAAACCTGCGATGGGCTCTGAAAAACTTAAAAGATAAATTCGGGTGTAATTCAAGATGAGCTTATACCCAAGCCCATACCCAAAAAAATTTCTGGTTCAAATTTGGGGATTTTTCCCAACGCAAAATAAATATGAAAACAAAAAAAATTAAATTATTATCTAGTCTTCTTATCTTAATACCCTTCTTATCATTTCCTTAAATGAAACCTAAACCCTAATAGCTGGTTAGCCACTGCTGTTCGTCATCACTAACACCTTGTTAGCCTTTTCCGTTTGTCGTCACTCACCAACACTCAACTACTGAAGTGCACCTCATTTTATTAACCTTTTTCTTAATCTTTGTGTTGTGATTGTGAATAGAATCTGAGAGAAACAAGAAGCCAGTCTCTTTAGCTGATTGAAATTTTAAAAGTTACTTGAATTGTGGAAGCCAATGCAATTAGCATGCATGAGTACCCTTTGAGTATTGTAGAGCATCAAGGGCTTAGGGATGTTATGTCTTCTTTAAATCAATTGTGGAAGCTAATGTCTTGAAATACTATCAAAAAGGAGATTTTAGACATGTATTAGTGTGAAAGGGCCAAATATATCAGTGTGTTAGAGCAAACTCAATGTAGAATTGCCATTATACTAATATGTAGATTGCAAAAAATTAAACAAAAGCATATATGGCAATTACTGCACACTTTATTGACGGCACTTGGGCATTACAGAGCATAGTTTTGAGGTAAAATTATATTTAAAAATATTTTTATGCTTGAAATATTTTTCATACCTTAGTTTTATTAGCTACTGATTTTATTTCTTTTCTTTTTCCTTAAAGCTTTTCAGAAGTGCCTTGTCCTCACATTGGCCATGTGATAAATGATGAGTTCATTGTTAGAGCTCAACATTGACTGTAAGTTATCCTCTATCACAGTTGACAATGCTTCTACTAACAATCGTATGATTTATTTCATGTTGTTGCCACTTGATAAAAATGATCTCATCTTGGGTGGACAAAAGTTTCATGTTTGTTGTTGTGCCCACATTATAAATTTGATTGTAAAAGATGGTTTAAGTGTGCTTGGTGATTCGATTGCAAACATTTGTGAGAGTGCTATTTTTTGGTTAAGACTAACTAAAAGGAAATTGACATTTCATGAGAATGCATGTAAATTAGGTATTACTTTTGGTAGGAAACTAGTGCAAAACTGTTTGACTAAATAGAATTCCATATATGTCATGATATTTTTGACATTGCATTATAAAAATGTTTTTTGTCTATTAAAGAACATTGATGGACAATATAAATGTTTGCCTAGTGAGCATGATTGGCAATTAGCTAATGCCTCAGAAAATGATTTAAAATGTTGTTATGATTGTACAACATTGTTTCCTAGTACTAGTTATCCAACATCTAATCTACTTTTGAACTATGTGAATGATATTAAAATGCGTCTAAATGAGTGGGTTTCAACTTCTATATATGATGAATTTAAAGTCATGGCATAAAAAATGATTGAAAAGTTTGATAAGTAGTAGCATGACATGAGTGGAATATTGTTAGTAGCATGTATCTTTGACCTTAAGTTTAAAATTTGGTTGGTTGATTATTGCTTTTCCATGATTTATGGGGATGATACCACATCTCGTGTCTAGATAGTGCATAGTGATTGTCAAAGTAGAGTGAAAGAGTATAAAGCAAGATATGCATCAATTGCTAGTTCTCTTAGGGATAGCTCTAGTTCTTTGAGTAGTTCTCATTCTATGTCGAGTTCAGGTTTATAAATGAGTTTAACGGAATAGATTTTAGGGTTTACTGGTCTTGTTAATTTTGGTAATGAGGACGTCAAGGATGAGCTAGACACTTATTTGGGTGAAAAGTTAGTATCATTTAATGTTGAGGGACACTTTGATGATCTAGCTTGGTAGAAGGTGAATGGTAGTAACTATCATATATTGTTTCGAATTACAAGAGATATTTTGACGATTCCAATTCCCACTGTTGCTTCTGAATTAACTTTCGACATTGGAGTTCAATGTATTAGTTGATATCGTAATAGACTTTATCCAAGCATGTTGGAGGCTTTGATGTGTAAGCAAAGTTAGATATGTGCTCTTTGTGAAGGTATGTGGTTTACATTTTAATTTTTATATTTTTATTTATTCATCTTAACTAATAATTAACTTGATTTAAGTTTTCATTTGTATTTTTTTAATTAGTTGTAGTTTCTACCTCTTGAGCATATATAGAGATTCTTGATGAGGAAGTAGAGATTAAAACTAATGTAGAGGTTGTAGAGGTATATAGTTTTAATTTTTATTATTTTATCATATATTTGTTAAGTTGAAATTTTTAAAACATGTATTTATTTTCTTTTCTCATGTCATTATAGGTTTATGAAGAATCTTGGAATTTGCACTAATGGTGATGGTTACTAATAAGCTACTGCAAGTTTATGTTGAAGGCTTAGTGTTATTTTGATTTGCTTGTCAAATTCGATCATTTGTAATTTTGTTCAAGCTTGGAATTATCATGTTTTCATTTATTCGGAGGTTGTTAAAATTTAATCATTTGTTTTATTTTTAAATTTGTATATTCAAAATTATTTTTTTTTGGGAAAAAAGGGGAACGGATATTAAAAATTATTAATTTAAAAAAATAAATGGGGATTGGGGTCCCCGTTTAATCCTCACTCAATTAGGAGATTTTAGGAGACATGTATCCCTAATTAAAGTTTTTATGAGTATGAGTGATAACTCTATGAAATAAGAGTTATTGTTGCATTTTTAGGCTTAAGTCAAGATTGCTTAGAGAGTAAATGATGTGTTTTTGTTGCATTTTAGTTGCACTTTGCGTGAGCATTCATTCTAGTTTAATTTACTAATAATTTGAGTTGTTTGAGAGCAATTGGTGTTTAAATTATGTGTTTAATTGTAGGTGACCTAAAGCTTAAGTTTTAGGAGAGGAATGCTACTGCAATAGACTAGCAGAAACAATGAAATACTTGACTACAGAAGAATTGAAACAAATTTGGAACTATATAGATGTTGTACTCGTTGCTGCAACATTCTTGGAGCATTGACAGAGAAGATTTCACGCAAAATAATTAAAGGATTATGATATAGAGTTTCTATAAATGGAGGATACGCCTATACACTTTTGGTTGCCCTAGTTTAACCTTATAAAAAGGAGCACAGATAAAAAGAAAAGGGGGAGAGCCGTCACTCAAGGAAAAACACAAATAAAAACAAAACAAAAGCATAAAATAAAGAGGTTTTGAAGACTGCAGCAGAGGATTCACAGTGAGCAAAAAGTAGATATCATAAGATCAAGCGGGCTTCTACTCTTTCTATTATTTTCTTATTTTCTATTTATTCATGGTATTGTATTTGATGGATGCACTTATTTTATTTATTGTTTTATTGCAAATCATGAACTAAATTTAATTGTAGTTGAGTGATAAACGAACTTAATAGATGTTTGACTGATATAAATGTGTTGCTCTGTGTATGCTATAACATTTTGTCTTAATTGTATTTATTTCAATTCCCTATTTCGGCTGACCACCCATTTAGTGGACTCTAGCGAAGAAAAAAGCTAAAAAAGGTCTGACTTAGTGGAATTGATTAAGACAATACTTGGTTTTAGATTAGTTTTCCCAACTTGGGTAAATCTCAATTTGAATAGGGCCATGTTTGATATAAAATTGATGGAGAACTAAATATAAGGATTTACCTTGTAGGGTAGATGGAATCTAGAACGATAATGCTATATTTAATGTTGGCATGACAATTGGTCACTGTTAGGTTGCATTAAATATAAGATATCCAACAAGCTACAGTTAAGGACACATAAGTGATTCTGCCCAGTGCTGTAGTGAATGCTGTAGCAACAGTGTTAAAATTAAGAAACAAGTCAATGCCATTAAGAGAGTTTATCTACTCAACTACTTTATTCCCATTTGTTTATCCTTATGTTTAACGTGATACTTATCTTTATTGCATTTTATTTAGTCTCATTTTAGATTATTTAATTCATTAGGTTTATAAATTGCTTTGTTTTAATTAGAATAAAACTGCATTGTTAAGGTTGCTACAGCAAGTCGGTGACACCAATCTCTGTGGAGACGATCTGAATACTTACTAGTATATTATTTGTTGTGTACACTTGCACATTGATATCCATAGCAATAGAATTAAAAATCCAACAATGGGACTGGTTCAGGAATTGCTCCCAAATCAGGTTTGGAGTCAGGGATCATGGTCCCCACCTTGAACTCATCCCATTGCCATCACTAACCTACTAACAATATTTGCTTTGTCTTAGATTTGCCTTCTTATGGTGTTTATGCTTTGTGAAATCATTCTAAAATTACATTCAGAAAATTTAGAATCTATAATAGAAGAATGAAGAAAACCAATTACATAGATAATTGAGTCGATGTAGTATATTAGCATTATAGTTTGTCATAAAATAAGGTGTTTAAAGTAGCTTTTGTTGTTTTTCTACTTCAAATGTAAGTTTTTCAATTAAATAATAGGTTAAAAAATTAAATTTATGGGTTCTTTTATTTTTTAACTGAAAGAAAAATAAGAATTGTAGAAATACTTTTCTTTTTGAATTAAGCAGCAAAGTAATCGAGTGTTTGATCACATCAATGGTAAAAAAGAAATTCTAATTGGAAGTCCTCCTCTAATCACAGTCTAAATGCCTACTTTCTAATGACTTGTTCAAAGTTCTTATTCTATCTTCACGAAGAAGTGAAGAAAATGAAGATTTTTGCTTATCATTTTTTTTCTTTACGTCTTATTTTTAGGGAGTTTGTTATCTCATGGAAACTAATGTGGGAAGTTGATTTTAAATCAACTTCCTTCAACTCCCTATAATTGTATATGGTAATTACTTATCATGTGCAGATTGGGTCAGGTTAGCACATCATGGGCGACCTACCCATGTAACATCTCCCACTCGCACATGATGGAACGACGTCAAAGCACTAGAACAATGAACAAACGCTTATCTTTAATCATATAAGCAAATACATCGTGTGACCATGAACATATCTAAAAACCCATTCGATGAGTCAAAAACATATCTCGATTGCCAACTAGAGCAAAAGATGTCTCAATTGTAATCGTATGCAAGAAAATTTCAAAATACGTTCATTGTATCCCGTATTTAATTTATTTTAATACTCAAGCATACTAAATCCCCTCAGTATGCTAAAATTGTGCAACCTCTTTATGTATTCACAATTTTAATATCTCAAAGATATTATACAATTGGTCAACTAGTGAATAATATAAAAGAAAAATTAAATCTTCTTATCCTACCCATGTCCATAAATCTAGAATAGTTACTTTCCTAGTCATGTTTCATAGACCGAATCATGTTAAGGTCATACGTAACATGCTAAAATAGCAAACATTAGTTTGAGATTTCAGAAACATAATTGATAGTCAGAAGGATACTTGGATTAACTTATTGAAAGTCATATGAAACTTATACAATGAGGAAGAAATGAGATTATCTCATTTTCCATTTTAATCACTAAGTGCCCTTTAGTTGCTCTTTTACAGTGCCTGACCTAAGTTCTTAAAATGAATGCTTTTCTCTAACAAGAAAATAAGATCTCACATTTGGCTTCAATTGGGTCTCTATAATGGTGGGGTACATCATAGTCGGTTTATAATAAATATCATGTAAGACCTCATCTTGATTTTAATTAAGATGAAAAAACTTGTAGAATAACTTCTTTAATTTGGCTCTTAAAAAAACAAATTGTTTTTATTATTCTACTTGTGCCATCTTAGCTTGCTCTTAAAGCAACTGAGGCGACCGCTCATGTAAGAAAGCTGATCTTAACCTAACGACATACTTTCATTTATGTGTAATTATTCCTTTCATCGACCACTTGTGTAAGAAAGCCGATTGTTGTGCAAATTTTATTGAACTCGCAAGCGCATGAATCTATTATAGAATAGATTAACAGTGACGAGTGTTGATCCCATGAGGAAGTGAAATTTTTTTTTTAAAAGGAAAGGGGGGGTGGGCAAGCCCAAATCAATTTTTACCCCCTTCCCCACCCCCAAGGCTCGAACCCGAGTCCACACAAGTAAGGGGCGACAGATTGCACTGCCAACCAACTCGACTACGCCCTTGGGGGCAGAGGAAGTAAATTTCAATTGTATGTAGAATTAATTTTCTGAGTTAGTGGTTTGATTTATAATGAAAGTGACGTAGGCTATCTTATGATTTAAATTAAAACGGCGGGAATAAACTAATTGAAATGAAGTGCTTGGATCTCCGGATCTGTACTCAACATGCACTATCAGCTTAACATTTTTTATCAATGCCAATTAAATCATGAAGGGGGATTTTTCACTACTCACAAACCCCACTTTAATAGATATGGTGCTAAATTCTTCCCGTGCCAAATAGTAATAACCTTGCCTAGAGAGACGGTTATACCAGACAATATCTAGATAAGATTATTACTATTTGTCGACGAAAAGTCAAAACATCCACATAAATTAAAGGGGAAGAAAAAATAAATTTACCAAATTAAGCCTATAGAGCATGTTGAGACTTCACCTTCAACCCAAGCTTGAAAGAAAATTAGCTACTCATAATTGAACTAGGGGTAAAATGGAAATTTTATTAAAATACTTAGAAAATATAAGGTGGAGATGGAATTACAGAAAATGGAGCTGAAAAATAGATTTAGGGGTGTCAAATTAGGGGGGGAGCCCCCTTTTTATAGATACAATGAGTAAATCATAGCCATCAGATTAAAAAAATTTAGATGCTTAGGATTGCGCCACATGGCAAGTTCTTATTGGATGGAATACATCATCAGGGCTGTCATTCTGTGTACATGCATGTACAGTACACACGTTTTTTCTGTCCACTAACATACTGCCACGTCGTCGGTTAACGCCAAATAAGTATTTTAGTCTAATAGGATCGTGACACGTCATCAGTTAGCACCACATCATCAGTCAATGCCACATCATTCGTCCAATCGCATGCTGCCACGTTATTATACAGTACATGTGAACAGTGCTGTGAACAGTATCGTGTACAGTACCGTATATGTGAATAGTACCATTTATCTTTTTAGACTCCTTCTAAGGTTTTTGACTGTCCTGAATTCAAAATTGTTGTCCGTTTTGCTATCTGATCTCTCGTTCATTGTGAAATGACCAGATGTCCCCTAGAATAAATAAAATACTTAATTAAAATAAAACATACATAATTAAATCACAAGGGACTCAAAGACATAAAAGTAGGGATGTTATTGACATTTGGTGTGTAAAATGATAATTTTCTCCATTATAAATACACACTTTCTAGCACTCAACACACCCCCCAACCAGCTTGTTGCTTGTCCCTAGCAAATTAACCGAAGACAAAATTCAAACCAAAATGATGATTTTTTTTAAAACAATCATATTTATTCAATTAGACTAATAATAACAATAAAATAAAAGTATAAGCATTATCTCCAGTCTAAAGAAATATCATCCCCACATGAACTCTCCACATAAATCAGTTTAGAAAACTTTGTCACAACTACAGTAATCGAGTCACTTTCAAGTATGACATGTCAAACCCCAAAATCTCACCGATAGTAGTGATAATCTTACAAAGAAATTAAACAAAAAAATAATCACTTTAGTGAATGGTAACTTGAGTGAAAATAATAAAGAAGTAACATCACACACTTTCACCAAGGTGACAGAAATATGCCCTCACCTTAGAAATAGTACGATCTTAATTCAAACAAAATGCTAATCAAACCAATGTATTCATCATTCATTTTTTTCTCACTTTTTTTCTTTTTTTTTTTAATATGCATTTCCACATCTTTTCCGCTCATATAAGAAGGGATAATATGAAAAACAAAATATATGTTTGAAAAATAGAGGACTTTGGAGATCGTTAGGTGTTTTTCACTTGAATTCTCTTTTCTTTCTTTTTTTCTCTTTTTTATTTTATTTTATTTACATACATACATACATACATACATACATGCATACATACATACATACATACATACATATATACATACATACATACATGCATGCATTTCATGCATACATACATGCATACATACATACATACATACATACATACATACATACATACATACATACATACATACATACATACATACATACATACATACATATTTGTTTTTATTTTTTTAAAGAAGATGCGTTTCTAAAGTTACGACACCCCATATTTAGCCATCTTCGACTAAAAAATTTAGCCACAGTTAGATTCTACAACAAAAATTAGTAGAAAACTAAACCAAGATTGAGATATTCCATAATTGTTAACTAGTCCCTCCCCCCAACCAAAACGAAACATTATCTTCAATGTTTGAAAGAAGAAAAAAAAATAAGATTTAGAAGACATCACCTGGGTGCTGCATCACAGAAGATAATATTTACAAGCGAAGAGTTAAATCTAATTTGCACTTCTTACTACAGCTACTGTTACCATAATTAGTTGGCCATTCCGACACAAGAGTCTTGACATTTGGCTCTGGTCTATAAGCTTGTAATAGATGAAGTAACTCGTTAGTAGTATAAGCATAAATAAAAATTTTTTTGCTGTGAAAGGGATGAAATAATTTTTTATTGCATGGTTAAGAAATGCGATAAATCTATCATAAAAGTTATTGACATTTAACAAACCGATGGATTTTTGATGAATGTTTACATGGGCCCAAGATGCTAATGTAATTAGTGCCTCTAGAGTTGCAAGATCTTATGGTAGGAAAATAAAAGCATCAGCATGATTTAGAATTTCAGTTATTCTCTCTTGCATACCTAAGATGACTAACTCTTTTTCAGTTGGTGAGTCAGACACGCAGCCCAACGGCTTTAGGCTTCTTGAGATGATGCCTAACACTTAGCTCCCTTTGAGATAAGCAGCTTCTAAGACTAGTCTTAATAACCCTCGGTCACCTCCTCCATATACCAAATGTAAATTTCTTTCTGCTATGCGTTGACCAAGATCTATGGCTGTCTCAACGAACTCTTTATGTTTACCATAATTAAGCCCAGAGAGCACATAAATGTTCTTGAATTGTTTATTGGGAGTAGCTGTCATTGGAATGCTTTTCAAAAGCAATTTGTGAGTGCTAAAAAAAAATCATATTTAAGGATCTTGGTGACAATTGTTCACAACTATATATGAGGTAGCATATCTGTGTCAATTAACGCGTAAAGCACATGGCTCGAGAGTAAAAAAAGAATAGTAAAAAGAAAAAGCAAACAATTATTAAAGACAAGAATGCAATTTATGAAATAACTGTGAAATAAAACAACAGTAAAAGGATATTTACAGGTTGTTGTGATTGTGGCTCACATCTTCCTCTAGTTTTACGTCCAGAAACAGCTTGAATGCCCTCTGTGGGTTGAGGATAGGCTTCCTATCTAGTTTTCTTATAAACTGACAAACATGGTCGTTTATAGTCAGATTCCTGGGACTATATCATACACGCTCTTTCTGAAACAATGGCCATAACTGGAGAATTGCTTCTTGTATGTATCCACTAGGATGTGTTTTAAGAGACAAAAGAACGTCATCCAATGGCTCTTTATTCAAGCCATCCCTAATGAATTGAATCTTATTTTCCCTGTGATCAGACATCATTCCTAAAGAACAAGGATTTTTGTTGCATTTCATCCTAGCACACTTATAACAATTAACATGAAGTTTTTTAGCTCTTCATTTTCTTGAGTAATTTCCTTTACCACAACCAGGTATGCATGTAATAAATTTGGCAGGCAATTCACCTGCCAAACGTACTTTGGCCTCGATTAACCAATGGATGTTAGCAGGGATGTTATTTCTTATAAATAATCGCGTGTGTTCGGACCGAGCCTTATAGATTGTAAGGAGGGCATTTTGAGGAAATGAAGGAAATCACTTGTGAAGCTTTCTTAGAATCGTGTTTCTGTCCATACCTTATTCTCAGAATATCAGTTATTATGAAAAACTGAAGTAATCGACTTTGATTGTCACGGAGTACCGTTATCCGCCACTTAACTGGGGTAACAAACTAAAGAACACAAAGAAGAAAAGAAAAGAAAAAAAAAGAAAAAAATAATTTCACAATCGTCCTCTTATTGAATTTACCTCAAGTTCTATTTGGATGTCATTGATAGCTCCTTCAATTTCTTTGAGTTGTCTTTCTAAATCTTCAATGTGGGATACCAACTCTGGAAGTTGTAGATCCCAAATACGATGTGTTTTATAAAATTATATCTACATTCTCAGATGAGATTGTATATGTTAAAGTTGTCTGAGAAGGTTCAAGAGGATCTGTCTAGTTGAGGCATACATGAATAGAAGTGATAAAAGAAAATTAAATGATTAAATAAACACACTTTCACAAAAATTTAAATCACAAAAAAAAAGAAAGAATAAAGAAAAAAATCTTAGTTCAAGTTTGTTGAGTCACTCAAATCGATTTCGGTGTCCTCTCCATGTGGTTGGTACTCTAGATATGGCTTTAATCTTTGACCATTAACTTTAAAAGTTACACCATTCTTTGGATCCTTAATTTTAATTGGTCCATGTGGAAAAACAGTGTGGACTATAAAGAGACCAGTCCATTGAGAGCGTAACTGACTTGGGAATGGGTGCAAGGGAGATTGAATAAAAGCACTTTTTGACCTAGAGTGAAAGATTTTCTCATAATTTGCTTGTCATGAAAGACTTTAATTCGCTGTTTGTAAATCTTGGCATTTTCGTATGCATCATTACAAATTTCTTCAAGTTCTGCCACCTGTAATCTTCTTTCTAAGCTAGCTTGTTGCATGTCAAAGTTGAATTTCTTGATGGCCCAATATGCATAATGCTCGAGTTCTACATGTAAGTGACAAGCTTTTCCATATACTAGCCTATAGGGTGACATCCCAATCGGAGTCTTGAAAGCCGTTCTATATACCTATAATGCATCATCCAGTCTTGCTGGCCAATTTTTTCTGTCTGGTCTCACCGTCTTTTCTAATATGTGCTTTATTTATTGATTGGAGATTTCAACTTGGCCACTGATTTGCGGATGATATGGGGTTGCCACTTAATGAGTAATGGAATACTTTGTCAAAAGAGCTTTGAATGATTTGTTACAAAAGTGGGCTCCACCATAACTGATTATTGCTCGAGGGAATCCGAAGGGTGAAACAATACTGCTTTTCAAAAATTCGATCACCACCTTGTGATAATTGGTTATACATGGAACTGCTTTTACCCATTTCGATACGTAGTCAACAGCGACCAATATGTATTGATGACAAAAAGAAGAGGGAAAAGGTCCTATGAAGTCGATACCCCATACATAAAAAATCTCAACCACTAAAATTGGGTTCAATGGCATCATGTTCCTTCACGTAATGCTTCCTATTTGTTGACACCTATCACATAAAGAGTAAAAAATGTAAGCATCTCGAAATAGAGTTGGCTAATAGAAACCACATTGTAAAATTTTAGTAGCTGTTCTCTTAGCGCTGAAATGGCCTCTACAAGCTTGTTCATGGCAGCATGAAAGGATATTTTAAAATTCACTTTCTGGAACACATCGTCTGACAATTTGATCTGCATAATACTTAAACAGATAAGGGTCATCTCAGAAGAAATTCTTTATTTCCGTAAAAAATTTGGCTTTGTCCTACTTAGTCCAATGCTCCGGAAGCTTGCCTGTACCAAGATAGTTAACTATATCAGCATACAATGGTAATACTTCCACACTCATCAATTGTTCATTTGAAAATGATTCATTCACTTGTAATGGTTATGTAATTATATCAAAATTGAGATGAGAGAGATGGTTTGCCACAACATTTTTTGTGCCCTTCTTATCGTTGATTTCAAAGTCAAATTCCTACAAAAGTAACACCCAACGAATTAGTCTAGCTTTTGTATCTTTCTTTGTGAGAAGATATTTAAGAGCAGCATGATCTGTGAAAATAATTATTTTACAACCAATGAGATAAAATCAAAATTTCTCTAATGCAAACACTACTACTATCATTTCTTTTTCAGTGGTTGAATAGTTTAACTGTGCATAATTTAATGTCATACTAGCATAGTAAATGACATGGGGAATTCGATCAACTCTTTGTCCTAATACTACTCCACTGTATAATCAGATGCATCACACATGAGCTCTAATGGTAAGTTCCAGTTTGGGGCCTGAATCATGGGTGATGATGTTAACAACTACTTTAGTTTCTCAAATGCCACAAGACATAAATCATCAAAGACAAAAGGTACATTCTTAGTAAGTAAATTGCATAAAGGTCTAGAAACTTTGCTAAAATCTTTAATGAAACATCTGTAAAAACCCACATACCTAAGCAAAGATCTTACTTCTCTGACTGTTTTAGGTGGACGAAGATTGGAAATGAGATCCACCTTGGCTTTATCAACCTCAATACCTTTGTTCGAAATGATGTGACCGAGAACAATAGCTTATTTTACCATAAAATGACATTTCTCCCAATTTAAGATCAAATTCTTCTCTATACATCTCTGCAAAACTAGTGTTAGATGATGTAAACATTGATCGAATAAATCACCAAAAATAGAAAAACCATCCATAAAAACTTCAAGGAATTGTTCAGCCATATTAGAAAAAAAGCTTAACATACATTGTTAAAATGTAGCAGGTCCATTACATAATCCAAATGGCTTTTCCTATATGCAAAAGTACCAAAAGGGCAAGTAAAAGTGGTTTCTCTTAATCTTTTGGTGCAATAGGAATCTGATTATATCCTGAATAGCCATCTAAGAAGTAATAAAATTCATGACCTGCTAATCGATCAAGCATTTGATCGATAAATGGTAAAGGAAAATGGTTTTTACGCGTGATAGAATTCAACTTTCTATCATCAATGCATTTGTGCCATACTGTAGTCATTCTAGTGGGTATTAATTCATTTTCAACATTGGTAACTACTGTGACTACTAACTTTTTAAGGACAACTTGCACAGGACTGACCCATGAACTATTAGAAATGAAGTAAATGATACCTGCATCTAATAGTTTAAAGACTTTAGTTCTAACAACTTCTTTCATGTTAGGGTTCAATCAACGTTACATTTCCCTGGTAGGTTTAGTATTTTTATCAAG
Source organism: Luvunga scandens (assembly GCA_030449905.1). NCBI lineage: Eukaryota > Viridiplantae > Streptophyta > Magnoliopsida > Sapindales > Rutaceae > Luvunga > Luvunga scandens. The sequence continues at coordinate 92,591 of JASUUG010001019.1, read as the reverse complement.
ACGAATGTAATGCATACAGTCCACTGGGTTTATACCTTTTATGTCGGCTATGGTCCATCTTAATGCTTTTTTGTGCACTTTTAAAACTTCCAATAACTTACCTTTTTGTTTGTCATTTAGGGATGATGAAATGATTATTGGCAGAGTGCTTTCTTTTACCAAAAACACATATTCTAAAGTGTTGGGTAATGGTTTGAGCTCGAGTTTTGGCAGTGATTCTGATGATGGACTGAATTTCTTCTCTGATGGTGCTAGTTGTTCCACTATTGACTTCTATTTGTTAGTGTCCATGGATGGTGCTGAATCAAGTAAGGCGTTAACCTCATATACTGATATGTCAATATCAAAATCCAAACCAAAGTGAGTTAAACATGTTTGTAAAGGATTATCACTAAGGTTTGAAAGAAAAGTATTATCAACTAATTCTTCTATTAAATCCATATTAACAATTCCATCATATGCATTGTGAGGTTGTTTGGCAATGTTGAAGATATTTAGCTCTATTGTCATATTGCCAAAGGACAACTGCATATTTCCAGTCCTGTATTGAATGTGAGCATCAATAGTTGCCAAGAAAGGTTGTCCTAAGATAATGGGGATGTGCTTCCTCAAATCCTGGACTGGTTGAGTGTTAATTACAATGAAATCAACGAGAAAATAAAACTTATCTACTTAAATAAGCACGTCCTCCACAATACCACGAGATTTTTTTATGGACCGATCTGCAAGCTGTAACACCACTGGAGTTGGGTGTAATTCTCCCAGTCCAAGTTTCACAAATACTGAGTAAGGCAATAGATTTACACTAGCTCATAAGTTCAATAAAGCATTCTCAATGGTGTGGTTCCATATACTATATGAGATAGTGGGGTAGCTTAGGTCTTTGTATTTTAGAGGAATTTTGTGTTGGAGTATAGAGCTCACATTTTCTGTTAAAAAGACATTCTTTTGAACATGAATGTTTCTCTTTTTAGTACAAAGGTCTTTAAGAAACTTGGCATAAGATGACACTTGTTTTATAGCATTAAGCAAAAGGATGTTAACAATTACTTGTTTAAAGATTTCAAAATCTCACTTGTGGATTTTTGCTTATTTGCTTTAGCTAACCTCTTGGGAAATGGAGCTTTGGGAACGTATTCTCATGAGTTAGTTTCTTTTTCTCCTTTGATGATGAATCTTTTATATTTACAGGTACAATTTGAGTTGTTTTTGTCATCGGCATCTCCATTTTGTTGTCAACTTCTTTTCCTTTTCGCAAGGTCATGACGGCTTTGACCTTTCCATGCTACTGAGGTGAACTGATACTTGCTTCTATACTCCTTTAGGATTAGGCACTGGTTGACTTTGGAATTTACCTTTCTCAACAGTCATTGCCAAGGTTCGAACTGAAGAAGCAAGCTATCCCACCATTTTTTCAGGGCTTGAAGCTGATTGAGTTTGTGAGTTAAAACCTGCTCTCATCTCACTTCGCAGCTCATTAATGGTGCAGTTTTGTTGCTCGATTGTGGAGTGAGTAAGATTTTTAAAATTCTGGAATGCATCTTCCCATGGTCTAGGTTGAGGATAGTTTGGGTTCTGATTGTATGGTTTAAATAATGGCTGAGAAACTTGAGGATTTTGAGGAATTGGTTGCATTGGTAGAGCTGAAGCTGGAGCTGCTGGCCTATTTTGTTGAAATCTTTGAGATCATGAAAAATTAGGATGGTCTCTCCATTCAGGATTGTATGTGTTGGAGTAAGGGTTGTAGTTTGATCGCTTTCTTATTACACCTATGGCATTGGCTTAATCTGGGTATGAGTCCTAGTCATGTGTCTCTGTCAATTTAGTAGCTGTTAATGATGCTATTTGTCGGGAAAGACCTTCAACTATCTTTTTGACTTGTTTAATTTCTGAACTTGACTGGCCAATGTGAACCTCATTCATTCCCTTAACTATTCTAGTATTCCTGAGTGAACGACTCCATTGTTTGGAATTATCTGCTTGTCGCTGGAAGAAATCCCAAATCTCTAATGCACTTTTTGACATTAGCTCTCCTCCACTTGTTGCCATTAACCATTCTTGCACATGCGGTAATAATCCTTCAAAAAAGTATTGGCATTTGTGCCATTTCTCGTACCCATGATGTGGACACTTTAGAAGTAGCCCATTGAATCACTCCCATGCTTTGAAAAACTGTTTCTCTTCTCTTTGGGTAAACTCTGAAATTTCCCTGCGAATAGCATTGGTTTTATGTACTGGGAAATATTTATTCAAAAATTTTGTTACCATTTCTTCCAATGATGTAATGCTATTAACAGGCAATGTATTGAACCATGAACAAGCTCTATCTTTTAAAGAAAATGGGAATAATCTAAGTTTAACATCATCATTTGAAAAATTCTCATATTTAAAAGTTTGACATAAAACATGGAAATCATTCAGATGATTATATGGATATTCATTTTCTAGGCCATAGAATATTAGAAGACAATTTAGCACACTAGGTTTTAACTCAAAACTCCTAGTAGCTACATTTGGGTATTATGTGCATGATGTGCTTAAGTTAACTAAATGATTGAAGTAGTCCTTAAATGGCATTTCCTCTGGTGCTGGTTGCAAATCCATTCTAATTTTATTTTTTATTGCAATGTGTTTGTGTGTACGAGTATTTTTTTTTCAATTCAAAGTCTATAGGCTCAAGATTAGGTAATTGTGACCTACGACTATGTATGCAAAGAACATAGAAAAAAAAATGAGAACAAAAATAAAATTAAAGAGGAAGGAGAAATTATGATACTAACTTTATCACGCTTTTATAATCTTGCTATGAAAACATACTCAAGTGCTATATAAATAAAAAAAAATATGAAACAAATTAAAATAAATTAATAGGTGGTTGAACTTGCCAAATTAACAAAATAAAATAAAATGAAAATTAAATTACAAAAATTTAAAGAAAGAAAAATACCTACCTCAAAATGCTGATTCAATTTTTTTTAATAATAACAAAAAAATTTACAAGAAAACAACAAAAAAAATAAATAAATAAATTGAAAATTTATTCTACAGTTTAAAATAACTTACCTCCCCGGCAACGGAGCCAAAAACTTATTATGCAAATTTTATTAAACTCGCAAGTATACGAATCTATTGTAGAATAGATTAACGGTGACCAGCGTTGATCCCACGAGGAGGTGAATTTTAGTTGTATGTAGAATTAATTTTCTGAGTTGGTGGTTTGATTTATAATGAAAGTGACGTAGGCTATCTTATGATTTAAATTAAAGCGGCGGGAATAAACTATTGAAATGAAGTGCTTAGATCTCCAGATCTATACTCAACATGCACTATCGGCTTAACATTTTTTATCAATGCCAATTAAATCATGAAGGGAGATTTTCCACTGCTCATGAACCTCACTTTAATAGATATGGTGCTAAATACTTCCCGTGCCAAATGGTAATAACTTTGCCTAGGGAGATGGTTATACCAACCAATATCTAGACAAAATTATTATTATCTGTGAATGAAAAGTCAAAACATCCACATAAATTAAAGGGGAAGAAAAAGTAAATTTACCAAATTAAGCCCATGGAGCATGTTGAGACTTCACCTTCAACCCAAACTTGAAAGAAAATTAGCTATTCATAATTGAACTAGGGGTAAAATGAGAATTTTATTAAAAGACGTAGAAAATACAAGATGGAGATGGAATTATAGAAAAAGGAGCTGAAAAATAGATTCAGGGGTGTTAAATTAGGGGGGAGCGCCATTCTTATAGATACAATGAGTAAATCATGGGTATCGGATTAAAACAATTTAGATGCAAATGATTGCGCCACGTGGCAAGTTCTTATTGGATGGAACACATCATCAAGGCTGTCATTATGTGTATATGCATGTAGCGTACACATATTTTTTGGGTCCACTAACATACTGCCACGTTATCATTTAATGTCACCTAAGCAGTTAATGCCACATCATTCGTCCAATCGAATACTGCCATGTCATCATATAGTGCCACGTCATTGTACAATAAATGTGAACAGTACTGTTACAATACGTATATATGAACATTACCATTTATCTTTTTAGACTCCTCCTCAGGTTCTTGACTGTCCTGAATTCAAAATTGTTGTCCGTTTTGCTATCTGATCTCTTGTTCATTGTGAAATGACCATGATGTCCCCTAGAATAAATAAAATACTTAATTAAAATAAAACATACATAATTAAATCACAAGGGACTCAAAGACATAAAAGTAGGGATGTTAGTTAGACTTGGAGTGTAAAATGACAATTTTCTCCATTATAAATACACACTTTCTAGCACTCAACACCGATCTTCGCTTGATGACATACTTTAATTTATGTGTAATTATGCCTTTCATAGAATAATTTAAAATAAGAGACACCATTACATTTCAAAACAACTCATGTAAAAAAGATGTTTGCAACAAATAAGCACATTTTAACAATATAAAATTACAATCTATGCAGCCCCCAGGATTTAGTATGATAAACATACATCCTTCGTTATAGCTTTGGTTAGTGGGTCAGCTATTATGTAATGCGTAGATATATACTCTATGGCTACTTCCTTCTTTGCCAAAATGTCTCTTATGAAATTATATTTAGTCTAAATGTGCTTCGACTTGCTATGGTATTTGATGTCTCTAGAGAAAGAAATAGCAGCTTGACTATCACACTAGATAGTTACTAGACTATTATTACTAATATTAATCTTTAAGTCCTCCATAAATCTTTTATGCCACACAACTTCTTGTACTACTGCAGAATGTTGTGCAAATTTTATTGAACTTGCAAGCGCACGAATCTATTGTAGAATAGATCAACGGTGACAAGTGTCGATCCCACGAGAAGATGGATTTTAATTGCTCGTAGAATTAATTTTTTGAGTTGGTGGTTGGATTTATAATGAAAATGACGTAGGCTATCTATTAATTTAAATTAAAGCGGCGTGAATAAACTATTAAAATGAAATGGTTGGATCTCCGGATCTGTACTCAACATGCACCATCGGTTTAACATTCATTATTAGTACCAATTAATTCATGAAGGGGGATTTTCCACTCCTTATAAACCACACTCTAATAGATATGGTGCTAAGTGCTTCCTGTGCCAAATAGTAATAACCTTGCCTAGGGAGGCGGTTACACCAGTCGATATCTAGACAAGATTATTACTATCTGTCTATGAAAAGTCAAAACATCCACATAAATTAAAGGGAAAGAAAAAGTAAATTTACCAAATTAAGCCAATAGAGCATGTTGAGACTTCATCTTCAACCCAAGCTTGAAAAAAAATTAGCTACTCATAATTGAACTAGGAGTAAAATGAAAATTTTATTAAAAGACATAGAAAATACAAGATAGAGATGGAATTACAGAAAATGGAGCTGAAAAATAGATTCAGGGGTGTCAAATTAAGGGGGAGGAGCGCCATTTTTATAGATACAATGAGTAAATCATGGCCATCGGATTAAACAATTTGGACACTAAGGATTGCACCATGTGACAAGTTCTTATTGGATGGAGCACATCATTAGGGCTGTCATTTCGTGTATATACATGCACCGTACGCACATTTTTTTTGATCCATTAATATATTGCCACGTCGCCGGTCAACGCCACATAAGCATTTTAGTCCAATATGATCGTCACACATCATCAGTCAACACAACATCATCAGTCAATGCCACATAAGCGGTCAATGACACATCAATTGTCCAATCAAATGCTGCCACGTCATCGTACAATATAGGTGAACAGTGCCGTGAACAGTACCGTATATGTGAACATTACCATTCCTCTTTTTATGCTCCTCATAAGGTTTTCGACTGTCCTGAGTTCAAGATTGCTGCCCATTTTTCTATCTGATCTCTCGTTCATTATGAAATGACCATGATGTCCCATAGAATACATAAACTAATTAATTAAAATAAAACATATATAATTAAATCACAAGGGATTTAAAAACATAAAAGTATGAATGTTAGTGAGACTTGAAGTGTAAATTAATGATTTTCTCCATTATAAATACATACTTTCTAGCACTAAACACACCCCACAACCAGCTTGTTGCTAGTCCCTAGCAAATTAAGCGAAAACAAAATTTAAATAATGAAGATTTTGTTTTTTAAAAAACAGTCGTATTTATTCAATCAGACTAATGATAACAATCAAATAAAAGTATAAGCATTATTTCCAGTCTAAAGAAATATCATCCCTACATCAACTCTCCACATGAATCAGTCTAGAAAACTCACAACTATAGTAATTGAGTCACTTTAAAAAATGACATGTCAAACCCCAAAATCTCACTAGTAGTAGTAACACGCTCACAAAGAAATTAAACCTAAAAATAATCACTTCAGTGAATGGTAAATTGAGTGAAAATAATAAAGAAGTAATATCACACACTGTCACCAATGTGACAAAAATATGCCCTTAGCTTAGAAATAGTACAATTTTAATTTAAATAAGATGCTAATCAAACCAATGTATTCATCATTTTTTTTAATAATATACACTATCACATGTTTTCAGCCCATATAACTAGTTTCTATTTCAGACTCTAGTTCCCTAAAATCAAGAAGGACTTTTATTAGGACGTAACGTAGGCTAGGGACATGGCTAACAAAGAAAAGATAATAGGAAAAACAAAATATATGTTTAAAAAATAGAGAACTTTTGAGATTGTTATGTGCTTACTTGCATTCTTTTTTTTTCTTTTTTTTTATTATTTTATTTATCTATTTATATACATATATATATTTTTTATTTTATTTTTTTTATAGAACCTTTTTTTTTTCATAAATGCAAAATTATCTCTATTTTCAAACATAAATAAGTGGTGGGAAATACAAAATATAAGGTGATACTCTACATTAGAGTAGGACAAGATAATAGGTTACCAAAGAAGAAAAAGTCCTTTTTTTTTAAAAAAGCTCAAAGAGGTTAACTATGGATACATATTAATAGGGTTGGCTGGAAAGGCTCAAATGGATCAAAGATGGTCTTTCTGTCATCTCTTAGAGTTCTAAATAATCTTCCATATCTACTAACTAGATAGACCTTTAGATGTAGCAACACACACTTTTTTTTTTTAAAGAACATTAACTCCAAGGAAATTTAGAGATAATGTATTAAACAATAAACTGTTAAGTTGAATGAAGAATGGGCAAAAAGGGTTGCCCTCCAAAAAAAATAACAGGCTCAAAAACTCACTTGGAATTTATTATGACATGTACATTCTTTCAAGCAACTTATATTTGCCTCCAACATTAACATGTACAATAACAAACATGGTGTAACATAACTCAAGATCAAAGATAATAAAAATACTTAAATTTGAAAGTTATCATGTCATCTAATATGAAAAGATTACACAAATTTTTTTTGTTTTTTTTTTAAATTCTACCCCTAAACATATTTTAGTCATGAATATTATGTGTGCAAAACAGTGAAAATAGAGAAACTAATTGGTAAAAGAAGTTAGAAATATCATACTTAAAATGACTGTCAAAGTTAAAAGAAATGTTTGGAAATTTTTTTTTATAGGAAGATGCGTTTCTAGAGTGATTACACTCTATATTCAGCCATCTTCGCCTAAAACATTTAGCCACAGTTAGTTTCTACAATAAAAATTAGTAAAAACTACACCAAGATTGAGATATTTCATAATTATCAACTATTCCCTCCCCCCAACCGGAACAAAACATTGTCCTTAATGTTGGAAAGAAAATAGGGTTTAGAAGACATCACTTGATTGCCGCATTATAGAAGAAAATATTTACAAGCGGAGAGTTAAATATAATTTGCACTTCTTACTACGACTACTGTTACCATCATTAGTTGGCCATTCCAATACGAGGATCTTGGGATCTGGCTTTGGTCTATAAGCTTGTAACAGATCAAGTAACTCATTAGTAGTATGAGCACAAATAAAGATTTTTTTCGCTGTGAAAGGGATGAAATGGTTTTTTATTGCATGGTTAAGAAATGCGATAAAGCCATCATAAAAGTTATTGACATTTAACAAACCGATGGATTTCTGATGAAAGTTCAGATGGGCCCAAGATGCTAATGTGATTAGTGCTTCTAGAGTTGCAAGATCTCCTGGTAGGAAAATAAAAGCATCAGCATGATTTAGTATTTCAGTTATTCTTTCTTGCACACTTGAGACGACCAACTCTTCTTCAGTTGGTGAGCCAGACACACAGCCCAACGGTTTTAGGCTTCTTGGGATGATGCCTAACACTTGGCCCCCTCTGAGATAAGCAGCTTCTGAGACCAGTTTTGATAACCCTCATTCACCTTCTCCATATACCAAATGTAAATTTCTTTCTGCTATGTGTTAACCAAGATCTATGGCTGCCTCAACGAACTCTTTATGTTTGCCATAGTTAAATCCAGAGAGCACACAAATGTTCTTGAATTGTTTATTGGGAGTAGCTGCCATTGGGATGCTTCTTAAAAATAATTTGTGAGTCTAAAAGAAAAGGATCATATATCAAGGATCTCGGTGATAATGGTTTACAGCTGTATATGAAATAGTATGTCTGTGTCAATTAACGTGTAAAACACATGGCTCGAGAGTAAAAAAGGAAATAGTAAAAAGAAAAAGCAAAAAATTATTAAAGACAAGAATGCAATTAATGAAGCAACATTGAAATAAAACAACAGTAAAAGGATATTTACAGGTAGTTGTGATTGTGGCTCACGTCTTCCTCTGGTTTTACGTCCAAAAACGGCTTGAACGCCCTCTATAGGTCGAGGATAGGCTTCCCATCCAATTTTCTTATAAACTAGTAATTCCACTGGGATGCGTTTCAAGAGACAAAAGGACATCATCCAATGACTCTTTATTCAAGCCATCCCTAATGAATTGAATCTTATCTTCCCTGTTATCAGACATCACTCTGAAAGAATAAGAATTTTTATCGCATTTCATCATGGCACACTTATGACAATCAACTGAAGTTTTTGAGCTCTTTGTTTTCTTGAGTAATTTCCTTTACCACAACCAGGCATGTATGTAATAAATTTAAGAGGCAACTCACCTGCCGACTTTGGTCTCAATTAACCAATGGATGTCAGCAGGGATGTTATTTCTCATAAGCAATCGCATGAGTTCGGACCGAGCTTTATAGATCGTAAGGAGGCCATTCTGAGGAAGTGAAGGAAATCGCTTGTGAAGCTTTGCTAGAATCGCGTTTCTATCTATACTTTATTCTTAGATTATCAGTTATTATAGGAAACTGAAGTAACCGACTTTGATTGTCACGGAGCACTGTTGTCCGCCACTTAACTGGGGTAACAAACTAAAGAACACAAAGAATAAAAGAAAAGAAAAGAAAAATAATAATTTCACAATCGTCCTCTTATTGAGTTTACCTCAAGCCCTAATTGGGTGTCGTTGATACCTCCCTCAATTTTTTTGAGTTGTCTTTCTAGATCTTCAACGTGAGATACCAACTCTGGAGGTTGTAGCTTCTAAATACGATGTGTTTTACAAAATCATATCTGGCTTCTCAGATGAGATTGTACACGTTGAAGTTGTCTGAGAATGTCTGAGAATGGTGAAAAGAAAACTGAATGATTAAATAAACCCACTTTCACAAAAATTTAAATCACCAAAAAGAAGAAAGAAATAAGAAAAAATCTCATTTTAAGTTTGGTGGGTCACTCAAAAATTTCGGTGTTTTTTTTCATGTGGTTGGTACTCTAGATATGGCTTTAATCTTTGACCATTAACTTTAAAAGTTACACCATTCTTTGGATCTTTAATTTTAAATTCTCCATGTGGAAAAATAGTGTGAATTATAAATGGACTAGTTCATCGAGAGCGTAACTTACCTGGGAATAAGTGCAAGCGAGAATTGAATAAAAGCACTTTCTGACCTGGTGTGAAAGATTTTCTCATAATTTGCTTATCATGGAAGACTTTCATCCGCTGCTTGTAAATCTTGGCATTTTCGTATGCATCGTTCTGAATTTCTTCAAGTTCTGCCAGCTGTAATTTTCTTTCTGAGCTAGCTTGCTGCATGTCAAAGTTGAATTTCTTGATAGCCCAGTATTGAGTACTAGAAAGTGTGTATTTATAATGGAGAAAATCATCATTTTACGCTTTAAGTCTTATTAACATCCCTATTTTTATATCTTTAAGTCCCTTGTAATTTAATTATGTGTGTTTTATTTTAATTAAGTATTTTATGTATTTTAGGGGATATCATAGTCATTTCACAATAAACGAGGGATCAGATGAAAAAACGGACAGCACTTTTGAACTCAGGACAATCCAAAACTTTAGGAGGAGCATAAAAAGATAAATGGTATTGTTCACATATACGGTACTGTTCACACATACGGTATTGTACACGATACTTTTTACCTGTACTGTATGCTGATGTGACACTGTACGATGACGTGGTACTATACGATGATGTGACGACATTTGATTGGATGAATGATGTGGAATTGACCGCTTATGTGGCATTGACTGATGATGTGGCGTTGACTGATGACGTGTCACGATCCTATTGGACCAAAATATTGATTGGTGACGTGGCAGAATGCTAGTGGACCGAAAAAACGTGTGTACGGTACATGCATATACACGAAATGACAGCCCTGATGATATGTTTCATCCAATAAGAGCTTGCCACGTGGCGTAATCCTGAGCGTCCAAATTGTTTTAATCCGATTGCCATAATTTATTCAGTGTATCTATAAAAAGGTGGTTCCCCCCTAATTTGACACCCCTTAATCTATTTTTGAACTCAATTTTCTGTAATTCCATCTTCATCTTGTATTTTCTACGTATTTTAATAAAATTTCCATTTTACCCCTAGTTTAATTATGAGTGTCTAATTTCCTTTCAAGCTTTGGTTGAAGGTGAAGTCTCAACATGCTTCATGGGCTTAATTTGGTAAATTTAATTTTCCTTCCCCTTTAATTTATGTAGATGTTTTGACTTTTCGTAGACAGATAGTAATAATCTTGTCTGGATATCGGTTGGAATAACAGCCTCCCTAGGCAAGGTTATTACTATTTGGCACGAGAAGCCCTTAGCACCATATCTATTAGAGTGTGGTTCATGAGGAGTGGAAAATTCCTCTTCATGATTTAATTGGTACTAATAATGAATGTTAAGTCGATGGTGCATGTTGAGTATAGATCTGGAGATCCAAGCACTTCATTTTAATAGTTTATTCCCACAGCTTTAATTCAAATTAATACATTGTTTACATCATTGTCATTATAAATCCAATCACCCACTTAGAAATTTAATTCTACAAGCAATTAAAATCCACCTCCTCTTGGGATCGACACTCGTCACCGCTGATCTATTCTACAATAGATTCGTGTGCTTGCGAGTTCAATAAAATTTGCACAACAAGTTTTTGGCGCCGTTGCTAGGGAGGTAAGTTATTTTAATTCGTAGAATTTTTTTTAATTTCTTTATTTTTTTTAAGTTGTTTCCTTGTAATATTTTTTTATTATTATTAAAAAAAAGAAAAAAAAAGTGAGGTTTTTACGTTTTGAGGTAAGTATTTTTATTTCTTCTTTAAACTTTTGTAATTTAATTTTCATGTATTTTTTTAATTTGGTAAGTTCTATTGCCTATTAATTTATATTAATTTGTTTCACACATTTATTATTTTTTTTATAGCACTTGCGTTGTTTTCATAATAAAATTGTAACAGCGTGATAAGGTTAGTATCGTAATTTTTTCCTTCTTTATTTTTATTAATTTTATTATCATTTTTTTTCTTCTTTGCATGCATGGTCGTAGGTCATAATTACCTAATCTTGAGCATATAGACTTTGAATTAGAAAAAATACTTCGCACACATAAACACGTTGCAATTAAAAATAAAATTGAAATGGATTTGCAACCAGCACCACAAGAGAGGCAATTTAAGGACTACTTCAGTCCCTTAGCTAACTTGAGCACATCATGCATACGATACCCAAATGTTGCTGCTAGGAGTTTTGAGTTAAAACCTAGTGTGCTAAATTGTCTCCCAACATTCTATTGCTTAGAAAATGAAGATCCATATAATCACCTGAATGATTTCCATACTATATGTCAAACTTTTAAATATGAGAATTTTTCGGATGATGATGTTAAACTTAGATTATTCCCATTTTGTTTAAAGGATAGAGCTCGTTCATAGTTCAATACATTGCCTACTAATAGCATTACATCATGGGAACAAATGGTAACAAAATTTTTGAATAAATATTTCCCAGTACATAAAACCAATGCTATTCGCAGGGAAATTTCAGAGTTTACCCAAAGAGAAGACGAGTAATTTTTCGAAGTATTGGAGCGATTCAATGGGATACTCTAAAAGTGTCCACATCATGGGTACGAAAAATGGCACCAATATAAATAATTTTTGGAGGAATTATTGCCGAATGTGCAAGAATGGCTAATGGCAACAAGTGGAGGAGAGCTAATGTCAAAAAATGCATCAGAAATTTGGGATTTCTTCCAACGACAAGCAGATAATTCCCAACAACAGAGTCGTTCACTCAGAAATACTAGAAGAGTTAAGGGAGTGAATGAGGTTCACATTGGCGGGTCAAGTTCAGAAATTAAAGTAGTCAAAGACATAGTTGAAGGTCTTTCTCGACAAATAGCATCGCTAACAATTGCTAAATTGACGGAGCCACTTGACCAGGACTCATACTCAAATCAAGCCAATGCCATAGATGTAATGAGAAAGCCATTAAACTACAACACTTACTCTAACACGTATAATCCTGGATGGAGAGACCACCCCCATTTTTTATGGTCTCAAGGATTTCAATATAGTAGACCAGCAACTCCAGCTCCAGCTCCACCAATGCAACCAATTCCTCAAAATCTTCAAGCCTTTCAACCACCATTTAGAACATACAATCAGAACCCAAACTATTCTCAGCCTAGACCATGGGAAGATGCATTTTAGAATTTCAAGAATCTTATTCACTATAAAATCGAGCAATAAAACCGCACCATTGATGAACTGCGAAATAAGATGAGAGCGGGTTTCAACTCACAAACCCAATCAGTTTCAAACTTTGAAAAAATGGTGGGACAACTTGCTTCTTCAGTTCAAACCTTGGCAATGACTGTTGAGAAAGGAAAATTCCCAAGTTAACTAGTGCTTAATCCTAAAGAAGTGCATGAAGTAAGCACTAGTTTAGCTCAACAGCATGGAGAGTTCAAAGCTGTTATGACCTTGCGAAAAGGAAAAGAAGTCGACAACAACGTGGAGATGCTGGTAACAAAAACAACTCAAATTGTACCGGTAAATGCAGAAGACTCATCATTAGAAGAGAAAGAAGAAACCAACCCACGAGAATAAGTTCCCAAAGCTCCGTTTCCCCAGAGGTTAGCTAAAGCAAAGAAGGGAAAATCCACAAATGAGATTTTTGAAATCTTTAAACAGGTAAGTGCTAATATCCCTTTGCTTGATGCTATAAAATAAGTGCCATCTTATGCCAAGTTTCTTAAAGACCTTTGTACTAAAAAGAGAAACATTCATGTTCAAAAGAAGATATTTTTAATAAAAAACGTGTGCTCTATACTCCAACATAAAATTCCTCTAAAATATAAAGACCCAAGCTCCCCTACTATCTCATGTAGTATAGGGAACCACACAATTAAGAATGCTTTGTTGGACTTAGGAGCTAGTGTAAATCTGTTGCCTTACTCAGTATTTGTGAAACTTGGACTGGGAGAATTACACCCAACTCCAATGGTGTTACAGCTTGCAGATCGGTCTAAAAACCTCATGGTATTGTGGAGGACGTGCTTATATAGGTAGATAAGTGTTATTTTCCTATTGATTTCATTGTAATTGACACTCAACTAGTCCAGGATTCAAGGAAGCACATCCCCATTATCCTAGGACGACCTTTCTTGGCAACTGCCGATGCTCACATTCAATGCAAGACTGGAAATATGCAGTTGTCCTTTGGCAATATGACGATGGAGCTAAATAACTTCAACATTGCCAAACAACCTCACAATGTAGATGATGAAATTGTTGATGTGGATTTAATAGAAAAATTAGTTGATAATGCTTTTCTTTCAAACCTTAGTAATGACCCTTTATAAACATGTTTAACTCACTTTGGTTTGAATTTTGATATTGACAGATCAATAGATGAGGTTAGCGCCCTACTTGATTCAGCACCATTCATGAACATTAACAAATGGAAGTCAAGAGTGGAACAACTAGCACCATCAGAGAAGAAACTGAGTCCATCATCAGAATCACCACTAGAACTTGAGCATCGTGTATACTGGGACATCAAGAAATTCAAATTTGACATGCAGCAAGCTAGCTCAGAAAGAAAATTACAGCTGGCAGAACTTGAAGAAATTCGTAATGATGCATACGAAAATACCAAGATTTACAAACAGCGAATGAAAGTCTTTCATGATAAGCAAATTATGAGAAAATCTTTCACACTAGGTCAGAAGTACTTTTATTCAATTCTAGCTTGCATCTATTCCCAGGTAAGTCACGCTCTCGATGGACTGGTCCCTTTATAGTCCACACTATTTTTCCACATGGAGCAATTCAAATTAAGGATCCAAAGAACGGTGTAATTTTTAAAGTTAATGGTAAAAAATTGAAGCCATATTTAAAGTACCCACCACATGAAAAAAGACACCGAAATTGATTTGAGTGACCCACCAAATTTGAATTGAGAATTTTTCTTATTTCTTTCTTCTTTTTGATGATTTAAATTTTTGTGAAAGTGTGTTTATTTAATCATTCAGTTTTCTTTTATCATTTCTAATCATGTGTGCCTCAACTAGACAGATCCTCTTGAAACATCTCAGCCAACTTCAACATATACGATCTCATCTGAGAAGCCAGATACGATTTTGTAAAACACATCGTATTTGGAAGTTACAATCTCCAGAGTTAGTATCCCATGATGAAGATCTACAAAGATAACTCAAAGAAATTGAGGGAAGTATCAACGACACCCAAATTGAACTTGAGGTAAACCCAATAAGAGGACGATTGTGAGATTATTATTTTTCTTTTCTTTTCTTCTTTGTGTTCTTTAGTTTGTTACCCCGGTTAAGTGGCAGATAACGGTACTCCGTGACAATCAAAGTCGGTTACTTCAGTTTCCCATAATAACTGATATTCTGAGAAGATGGTATGTTTAACTCACTTTGGTTTGGATTTTCATATTGACAGATCAGTAGATGAGGTTAACACCTTAGTTGATTCAGCACCATCCATAGACACTAATAAATGGAAGTCAATAGTGGAACAACTAACACCATCAGAGAAAAAACTCAGCCCATCATCAGAATCACCACCAAAACTCAAGCTCAAACTATTACCCGACACTTTGGAATATGCGTTCTTGAGAGAAGAAAGCATTCTGCAAGTAATAATTTCATCATCCCTAAATGACGAACAAAAAGGTAAGTTGTTGGAAGTTTTAAAAATGTACAAAGGAGTATTAGGATGGACCATAGCAGACGTAAAAGGTATAAACCCAGTGGACTGTATGCATTACATTCACTTTGATGAAAATGCTAAACCTACCAGGAAATGCAATGTCGATTGAACCCTAACATGAAAGAAGCTGTTAGAATTAAAGTCCTTAAATTGTTAGATGTAGGTATCATTTACCCCATTTTTGATAGTTCATTGGTCAGTTTTGTGTAAATTGTCCCTAAAAAATCAGGAGTCACAGTAGTTACCAATGCTGAAAATGAATTAATACCCACTAGAGTGACTACAAGATAGTGCGTATGTATTGATTATAGAAAGTTGAATTCTGTCACACATAAAGACCATTTCCCTTTACCATTTTATCGATCAAATGCTTGATAGATTAGCAGGTCATGAATTTTATTGCTTTGTAGATGGCAACTCAAGATATAATCAGATTCCCATAGCACCAAAAGATCAAGAGAAAACCACTTTCACTTGCCTTTTTGTTATTTTGCATATAGGAGGATGCCATTTGGATTATGTAATGCACCTGCTATATTTCAACGATGCATGTTAATCATTTTTTCTAATATGGTTGAACTATTCCTTGAAGTCTTTATGGATGACTTTTTTATTTTTGGTGATTTATTCTATCAATGTTTACATCATCTAACACTAGTTCTGAAAAGATGTATAGAGAAAAATTTGGTCCTAAATAAAGAGAAGTATCATTTTATGGTAAAACGAGGTATTGTTCTCAGTCACATCATTTCAAGCAAAGGTATTGAGGTTGGTAAAGCCAAGGTAGATCTCATTTTAAATCTTTGTCCACCTAAAATAGTCAGAAAAGTAAGATCTTTCCTTGGGTATGCATGTTTTTATAGACGTTTTATTAAAGATTTTAACAAAGTTTATAGACCCTTATACAATTTACTTGCTAAGGATGTACCTTTTGTCTTTGATGAATCATGTCTAATGGCTTTTGAAAAACTAAAGTAATTTTTGACATCATCACCCATCATTCAGCCCCTAAATTGGAACTTACCATCTGAGCTCATGTGTGATGCATCTAATTATGCAGTAGGAGCAGTATTAGAACAAAGAGGTGATCGAATTCCCCATGTCATTTACTATGCTAGTATGACATTGAATGATGCACAGTTGAACTATTCAACCACTGAAAAAGAAATGCTAGCAGTAGTGTTTGCATTAAAGAAATTTCGATCTTATCTCATTGGTTGTAAAATAATTATTTTCACTGATCATGCTGCTCTTAAATATCTTCTCATAAAGAAATATACAAAAGCTAGAATAATTTGTTGGGTGTTACTTTTGAAGAAATTTGACTTTGAAATCAAAGATAAGAAAGTCACAGAAAATATTGTGGCAGACCATCTCTCTCGTCTCAATTTTGATACAATTATAGAACTATTATCGTTAAATGAATCATTTTCAGATGAACAATTGATGAGTGTTGAAGTATTACCATGGTATGCTGATATAGTTAACTATCTTGTTACAGGTAAACTTCCAGAGCATTGGACTAAGCAGGACAAGGCCAAATTTTTTGCGAAAATAAAGAATTTCTTCTAGGATGACCCTTATCTGTTTAAGTATTGTGCAGACCAAATTATCAGACAATGTGTTTCAGAAAGTGAATTTCAAAATATCCTTTCATTTTGCCATGAACAAGCTTATGGAGGCTATTTCAGCACTTAGAAAACAGCTACTCAAATTTTACAATGTGGTTTCTATTGGCCAACTATATTTCAAGATGCTTACCTTTTTTGCTCTTCATGTGATAGTTGTCAATGAATTGGGAGCATTACGCGAAGGGACATGATGCCACTAAACCCAATTTTAGTGGTTGAGATTTTTAATGTATGAGGTATCAATTTGATAAGACCCTTTCCCTCTTTTTTTGGCTATGAATACATATTGGTCACTGTTGACTACACATTAAAATGGGTAGAAACTTTCCATGTAGAACTAATGATCACAAGGTGGTGATCAAATTTTTAAAAAGCAATATTGTTTCATGCTTTGGATTTCCTCGAGCAATAATCAGTAACGGTGAAGGCCACTTTTGTAACAAATCATTCAAAGCTCTTTTAACAAAGTATTCCATTACTCACAACGTGGCGATCCCATATCATCTGCAAACCAGTGGCCAAGTTGAGATATCCAATCAAGAAATAAAACACATATTAGAAAAGGCGGTGAAACCAGACAAAAAAGATTGGTCATTAAGACTGGATGATGCATTATGAGTATATAAAACGACTTTCAAGACCCCGATTGGGATGTCACCCTATAGGCTAGTATATGAAAAAACTTGCCACCTACCTGTGGAACTCGAGCATCGTGTATACTTAACCATCAAGGAATTCAACTTTGACATGCAACAAGCTAGCCCAGTAAGAAGATTACAGCTAGCAAAACTTGAAGAAATTTGCAATGATGTATGCGAAAATGCCATGATTTACAAGCAGTGAATGAAAGTCTTCCATGAGAAGCAAATTATGAGAAAATATTTCACCCTACGTTAGAAAGTACTTTTATTCAATTCTCGCTTGCACTTATTCTCAAGTAAGTTACGCTCTTGATAGATTGACCTCTTTATTGTTCATATGGTTTTTCCACATGGGGCAATTGAAATTAAAGATCTAAAGAACAGTGTCACTTTTAAAGTTAATGGTTAAAGAATAAAGCCATATATAGAGTACCAATCACATGCAGAGGACACTGAAATGATTTGAGTGACCCGCCAAATTTGAACTGAGATTTATTTTTCTTTTTTCTTTCTTCTTTTAAGTGATTTAAATTTTTGTAAAAATGTGTTTATTTAACTATTTATTTTTCTTTTATCACTTTTAATCATATGTGCTTTAACCAGACAGATCCTCTTAAACCTTCTTAAACAACTACTATATGTACAATATCATCTAAGAAGCCAGATACGATTTTGTAAAACACATCGTATTTGGGATCTATAACCTCCAGAGTTGGTATCCCACATTAAGGATTTAGAAAGACAACTCAGAGAAATTAAGGGAAGTATCAGCAACATCCAAATGAAACTTGAGGTAAATTCAATAAGATGACGGTTGTGAAATTTTTTTTTTCTTTGTGTTCTTTAGTTTGTTACTCCAGTTAAGTGGCGGATAACAGTACTCTGTGACAATCAAAGTTGGTTACTTCAGTTTCCCATAATAATTGATATTCTGAGACGAAGGTATAGACAAAAACGCGATTCTAGCAAAGTTTCACAAGCGATTTCCTTCACTTCCTCATAATGCCCTCCTTACAATCTATAAGGCTTAGTCCGAATGCATGCGATTACTTATGAGAAATAATGTCCTTACTGACATTCGTTGGATAATCGAGGCCAAAGTACATTTGGCAGGTGAGTTGCCTCCCATATTTATTGTATTGCCTGGTTATGGTAAAGGAAATTACTCAAGAAAATGAAGAGCTCAAAAACTTCATGTTGATTGTCATAAGTGTGACAGGATGAAATACGATAAAAATTCTTGTTTTTTAAGAGTAATGTTTGATAACAGAGGAGATAAGATTCAATTCATTAGGGATGACTTGAATAAAGAGTCATTAGATGATATCCTTTTGTCTCTTAAAATGCATCTTAGTGGATATGTACAAAGAGCAATTCTTCATTTATGACCATTATTTTAGAAATAGAGTGCATGATATAGTCTTGAGAATCTGACTAGCAAACTGGATGGGAAGCCTATCCTCGACCCATAGAGTGTGTTCAAGCTGTTTCTAGACATAAAATCAGCGGAAGATGTAAGCCACAATCACAACTACCTATAAATATCATTTTACTATTGTTTTATTTCACTGTTGTTTTATCAATTGTATTTTTGTCTTTAATAATTGTTTGTTTTTTCTTTTTACTATTTCCTTTTTAACTCTCAAGCCATACGCTTTACGCGTTAATTGACACAGACATGCTACCTCAAATACAATTGTGAACCATTGTCACCAAGATCCTTGAATATGATCTTTTTTTTTAGCACTCACAAATTATTTTTTAAAAGCATCCCAATGGAAGCTACTCCCAATAAATAATTCAAGAACATTTGTGTGCTCTCTGGGTTTAACTATGGCAAACGTAAAGAGTTCGTTGAGGCAACCATAGATTCTGGTCGAAGCATAGCAGAAAGAAATTTACATTTTGGTATATGGAAGAGGTGACTACGGGTTATCAAAACTGGTCTCAGAAGGAGCCAAGTGTTAGGCTTCATCCCAAGAAGCCTAAAACCGTTGGGCTGTTTTTCTGACTCATCAACAGGAGAAGAGTTAGTCGTTTAAGTAAGCAAGAGAGAATAACTGAAATGTTAAATCATGCTAATGTTTTTATTTTCCTACCAGGAGATCTTGCAACTCTAGAGGTACTAATCACATTAGCATCTTGGGCCCATCTCAACATTCATTAGAAACCTATCAGTTTTTTAAATGTCAATAACTTTTATGATGGCTTTATAACATTTCTTAACCATGCAATAAAAAACCATTTAATCCCTTTCACAGCGAAAAAAAAAATTTATTTGTGCTCATACTACTAATGAGTTATTTGATTTGTTATAAGCTTATAGACTAGAGCTAGATCCCAGGACTCTTGTGCTGGAATGACCAACTAATAATGGTAACAGTAGCTGTAGTAAGAAATGCAAATTAGATTTAACTCTCCGTTTGTAAATATTTTTTTCTGTGATGCAGCACCCAGGTGATGTCTTCTAAACCCTATTTTTTTTTACTTTCAAGCAATGAGGACAATGTTTCATTTTGGTTGGAGTGAGGGAATACTTGACAATTGTGGAATATCTCAATCCTGGTGGAGGTTTTACTAATTTTTTGTTGTAGAAACTAACTGTTGCTAAATTTTTTAGTTGAAGATGGCTGAATATGAAATGTAGTAACATTGGAAACACATCTTCTTATTAAAAGAAATAAAACAAATTATTTTTAGGACATTTCTTTTAAGCTTTGGCAGTCATTTTAAATGTGATCTTGCTAACTTTTTCTTTTACCAATTAGTTTTTCTATGTCATTTTCACCATTCTGCTTGCATATTTTTCATGTGTAGAATAGGTTTGGGGTAGAATTTTTGAAAAAAAAATTTTGATCTTTTAACATTCGATGACATGATAACTTTCAAATTTTACTATTTGTATTATCTTTGGTTTGAGTTATGTTACACCATGTTTGCTACTCTATATGTTGATGTTGGAGACAAATATAAGTTACTTGAAAGAATGCACATGTCATAATAAATTCCAAGTGAGTTTTTGAGCCTGTCATTTTTCTTGGAGAGTAACCTTTTTTGCCCATTCTTCATTCAGCGTAGCAGTTTATTGTTTTATACAATATCTCTAGATTTTCTTGGAGTTAATTTTCTTTCAATATATATATATATATATTGAAAGAAAATTTTGTTTGACTTAAGATCATATTATTTTTAAGCTGAGGGCATATTTCTTTCATCTTGGTGAAAGTGTGTGATATTACTTCTTTATTATTTTCACTCAATTTACCATTCACTGAAGTGATTATTTTTTGGGTTTAATTTCTTTGTGAGAGTATCACTACTATTGGTGAGATTTTGGGGTTTGACATGGCATTCTTGAAAGTGACTTGATTACTGTAGATGTGACAAATTTTTCTAGACTTATTCATGTAGAGAGTTGATGTGGGGATGATATTTCTTTAGACTGGAAATAACGTTTATACTTTTATTTGATTGTTATCATTAGTCTGATTGAATAAATACGACTGTTTTTTTTTTAAATCATTTTGGTTTGAATTTGTTTTCGCTTAATTTGCTAGGGGTTAGCAATAAGCTGGTTGGCAGGTGTGTTGAGTGCTAGAAAGTGTGTATTTATAAAGGAGAAAATCATCATTTTACACTTTAAGTCTCATTAACATCCCTATTTTTATGTATTTAAGTCAATTGTAATTTAATTATGTATATTTTATTTTAATTAAGTATTTTATGTATTATAGGGGGCATCATGGTCATTTCACAATTAAAGAGAGATCAAATAGCAAAACGGACAACAATTTTGAATTCAACACAATTGAAAACCTTAGAAAGAGCATAAAAAGATAAATGACATTGTTCACATATATGTACTGTTCACGACACTATTCATATGTACGGTACTGTTCATGACATTATTCACATATATGGTACGATGATGTGGCAGTATTCGATTGGACAAATGATGTGGCATTGATTGATGATGTGGTGTTGACTGATGATATGTCACAATCCTATTAGACTAAAATGCTTATATATTGTTGATCGGTGACGTGGCATTATATTATTGGATAAAAAAATGTGCATACAGTACATGTATATACACGGAATGATAGCCTTGATGATGTGTTCTATCCAATCATAACTTGCCACATGTCGCAATCCTGAGCGTCCAAATTGTTTTAATCCGATGGCCATGATTTACTCATTATATCTAAAAAAAAAGAGGGCTCCTCCTCCCCTAATTTGACACCTCTAAATTCATTTTTTAGCTTTGTTTTTTGTAATTCCTCATCTATCTTGTATTTTCTATGTATTTTAATAAATTCCCATTTTACCCGTAGTTCAATTATAAATAGCTAATTTTCTTTCAAGCTTGGGTTTAAGGTAAAGTCTCAACATGCTCCATGGACTTAATTTGGTAAATTTACTTTTTCTTCCCCTTTGATTTTTGTGAATGTTTTGACTTTTTGCTAACAGATAGTAATAATCTTCTCTAGATATTATACCGGTATAACCGTCTCCCTAGTACAAGGTTATTACTATTTGGCACAATAACCACTTAGCACCATATCTATTTAAGTGAGATTTATGAGGAGTGGAAAATCTCCCTTCATTATTTAATTGGCACTAATAAGGAATGTTAAGTGTTGAGTACTAGAAAGTGTGTATTTATAATGGAGAAAATCATCATTTTACACTTCATGTCTCACTAACATCCCTACTTTTATGTCTTTAAGTCCTTTGTAATTTAATTATGTATGTTTTATTTTAATTAAGTATTTTATGTATTTTAGGGGATGTCATGGTCATTTCACAATGAACGAGAGATCAGATGGAAAAACGGACAGTAATTTTGAACTCAGAATAGTCGAAAACCTTAAGAGGAGCATAAAAAGAAAAATAATATTGTTCACATATATGTATGTACGTGACATGACACCGCGACGACTGTTCTTCATGTATCGTCTGTTGACGCGGCAATCGCATTTATGAAGTGGCGGCATTTGATTGGACGAATGATGTGGCATTGGCTGATGATGTGGCGTTGACTGATGACGTGTCACGATCCTATTGGACCAAAAATGTTGACTGGCGACGTGGCAGAATGTTAATGTACCAAAAAAACATGTGTACGGTACATACATATACACGGAATAACAGCCCTGATGATGTGTTCTATCCAATAAGAATGTGCCACATGGCGCAATCCTAAGCGTCCAAATTGTTTTGATCCGATGGCCATGATTTACTCATTGTATCTATAAAAAGAGAGCTCCCTCCCCTAATTTGACACCCCTAACTCTATTTTTTAGCTCAATTTTCTATAATTCCATCTCCATCTTGTATTTTCTATGTATTTTAATAAAATTTTCATTTTACCCTTAGTTCAATTATGAGTGGCTAATTTCCTTTCAAACTTGGGTTGAAGGTGAAGTCTCAACGTGCTCTATGGACTTAATTTGGTAAATTTACTTTTCCTTCCCCTTTAATTTATGTGGATGTTTTGACTTTTCGTAGATAGATAGTACTAATCTTGTCTGTAAATTGGCTGAAATAACTGCCTTCCTAGGCAAGGTTATTACTATTTGGCACGGGAAGCCCTTAGCACTATATCTATTAAAGTGTGGTTCATGAGGAGTGGAAAATCCCCCTTCATGATTTAATTGGTATTAATAATGAATGTTAAGCCGATGGTGCATGTTGAGTACAGATCCGGAGATCCAAACACTTCATTTTAATAGTTTATTCCCACAACTTTAATTTAAATTAATACATTGCCTAAATCATTGTCATTATAAATCCAATCACCCACTTAAAAAATTAATTCTACAAGCAATTAAAATTCACCTCCTCGTGGGATCGACATTCGTCACCGTTGATCTATTCTACAATAGATTCGTGCGCTTGCGAGTTCAACAAAATTTGCATAACATTCAGCCTATAGTACATATTGAGTGCAGATCTAGAGACCCAAGCACTTCATTTTAATAGTTTATTCCCATCGCTCTAATTTAAATCGTAGGATAGTCTAAATCACTTTCCCTATAAATCCAACCTCCCACTTAGAAAATTAACTCTACACGGAATTTAAATTCACCTCCTCATGGGATTAACACTCGTCACCGTTGATCTATTCTACAATAGATTCGTGCGCTTGTGAGTTCAATAAAATTTACACAACAATGTTTATGATGGCTAAACCTATTTTCGTTTCTATTTTGTCACAAATTATGAACTAATTTTATTTTTGATTTAGTGATAGACAAGCTTGATGGTTTATTGACTGAATTTTATGTGTTGCTGCATGATTGTTGTAATATTTTGTTTTGATAATACTTAATTTAGTTCATTATTTCAGCTGACCACCCATTTAATGATACCAGCTAAAAGAGAGCAAAAAAAGGGTCTGTTTTAGTGGAACATATAAGAACAATACTTGGTTTTAGATTAGGTTTCCCAAGTTGGGTTAACTCAATTTGAATAGGGTCATGTTTAATCTAAAACTAGTGATGAACTAGACATAGAAATTCACCTTGTAGGTTATTAGAAACCTTGTTCGTATAATGTTATATCTTGTGATGGCATAACAATTGGTCATTGTTAGGTTACATATGGATATAAGAATTCCAACAGACGACAGCTGAGGATGTAGTAGAGTTCTGCCTGGTGTTGTAGTAAGTGATGTAGCACTGTAATAGAAAATAGTCAATGTCATTAAGTGAGTTAATTCACTTAACCATATTATTTCTAGTGGTTATATTCTTGTGTAAGACGTGTCAGTTTACTTTATTGCTTTCTTTCATTGAGATTACTTATTTTAGTTTAGTTGATAAAAGATTTTAATTTAATTAGATTGAATTTGCACCATATTAATTACTGTAACAATTTTGATAGCATCAATCCCTGTGAAGACGATACTCGAATACTTATCACTTTATTACTTGTTATGTACACTTACACACTGACATTCATAGTGTATCTTAAGATTCAACCCAACAGCTCTTTCATCCAACTTATACTCATGTGTATCTCCATATAAAAATGATTCTTCCTTCTTGATGATTTGGTTTATTATTTTTCATACCATAATTTTTGCCCTCTACCAAGGTGACTAACTTTTTTTCCATTTCAAAGGCTCGTGTGAATGCTAAGTACTAAAGTTTGCCTAATTTTTGAAGCAAGACGACACTCCTCCATTAGCTCAATTTCACACCTCAACAGATAATATGCTTTCAAAGGATTCTTGATCTCCTCTAACACTCAAGCCTTAAAGAGACGCGTATTATCATCATCAAATAAGGAATTGATGAGGACTTATTGATAATTATTCCAATCTATATACTTAGAGTCGCTTTTCCACATATTAAGTGCACAAAGATGTCATATATGTTTTCTATATTCGTACATATAGAACGATCATGGTCCATCTTATAATTTTTCATTTTTTTCACAAGTTAGTTTTGAAAAATAGAGAAGACAATAAGAAGTTAGAATTAAATTTTAGAAGGCATTTAGTGATCAAAAAGTAACCCACACTCGCTTTAATATCAGCCCCCACAATTCTGGAAAACAGTTTCCCGGATTGCGGCAATGCAACTCTCTAATTTTTTAATGATTTTTATATAAATAAAAAAATTACGCAATTAAAAACAAAGAAGCTAGACATATATGAGTATAGCAATAAAAATTATCAGAATTTTTAGAATTTTTTTGGGTTATGAAATAAATTATAGAAGTGAGAATTACTGCTAAAAATTGAAATTTTCCAGCACCAGTGTCCCAACTTCAAAAAATAAAAGAATTAATATAAACTGGGTTTCTGAACAATAAAAATATGTTTAGAAAGATAAAGATGTCTAGTTTAATAATCTTTAAAGTTTTATGCATGAAATGCAATGAAAATTGCAGTTGTATGATGAATATATGATCATGCTTTCAGAATTTTATCAATACAACACATATAAAATCATTCAATCAATCACATAAAATCACAATTAAAACCATAAGTTCAAAGGAATATAATTTTTTTTTTACCTACCTTCAGAACAAAATTAAAACTCAAGAACTCTTTTAATGAAAATAGGAATGCAATCAAAATCTTCCCATTTTCTTACTCAAAACATGAATTTACTCTTATATTGGCTGCTGTATTCTTTTCTTTATTAGCCTATAGGGTTTTTGAGAAATAAGAAATAAATAATGTAAGAAGGGTTTTTATAAGCAAAGCGTTTAATATCCCTACCTATTAGGGATTTTATTTCCTTATTTAAAAAGGTATCAAATAAATAGGTAGAGTAGAATAAAATCAAATCAATTAAAGATACCCTTAAAAATATTAGCCTAAAATACTATATTTTATATATATATATATATATATATATATATATATATATATATATATATATATATATATATAAAATAAACGGTTGTTACATCGTGGACATAACATTGTAGGACTATAATGATAGAGGGCTATGTACAACTTAACACGTTGTTCCACTTAAATGAATTATTTATGTAAAACAGGTTTATTGTCATCAACACTCCCCCTTAAACATGTTTTACAACACCAAGTATATTTATGAATTTGATACAATCTTCTAGCTTGAGTGGTTTGGATATCAGCTGCTTAATCTTTTGACATCACATAATCAACTTATACATCCTTTCTTATGATTCACTCTCTTATGTAATGATAGCAAGTGTCGATATGTTTGCTTCGATCACAGAAGACTGTATTCTTGGATAGAGCAATTGTTGTCTTGTTATCGACACAAATCTTGGCTGGCTCTACTTGCTGCAAACCCAACTCCTTTAACAAATTCCTTAGCCAAAATTTCATGGCAAACACATGATGTGGCAACTATGTACTCTGCTTCATAGATGGAAAGTGTGACAATCAATTGCTTCTTTGACATTCATGTACGAGCATTGTCCCCCATAAATAACACAAATACTGTGGTGCTCATATATCAAATAAGCTTTTAATCATTAGATAATGAATAACAAGCCAAAATTAATTGTACTTTTAATACAACAAAGGATACTTTTTACAGCATTAAAACGAGTAGTCTTTGGATTCTCCATATATCAACTAAAAAATCCAACAGCATAAAAGATGTTAGGTCTTATACATGTCAAGTAATGCAGACTTCCAACAAGGCTTCTCAAAAAAGTTGGATGACACAACTCAAAAGTGTTATTACTCCCAAGTATAAAAGTGTCTAGTTATAATATAATTTAGTTAGTTTGGGGTCGAGCCATAGAGAATTTAAAAAATTGTGGGAAAAGAAATTACTAGGAATCCATCTAAAAATATGCTACGGTTATAGGATCCACTCTCGAATTTCAAATTATAGTTATAACAACTCTCTCATATTTGTATTTTGTCTTTATTTTACCAGTTAATTATTATGCCATCTAATTCTTAGTTTTTAGTACGATAAATATGGTACCAAGTACCTAATTTGCCACAACTATATTGAAGTATTGACATTATGTCAAAATATCATATAAATCAGAAAAGATTTAGATCTATAAATTAATATGACATGAAAGAAACGAGTAAGAAAGAAAAAATACAATAAATAAAATAAACTTTAAGACTCACTTAAGAGAGTAATTAATCAATAATTTGATTCCTTGAGCTTCACATGTTACCTTAGCTCAAAAAATTAGCCATTTATATTGGAAAACAAAAAACTCATTTTATTTAATAAACTTCTGAATTGTATTACAAGAAAATTTATTACAAAAGAAAGCAAGAAATGAAAAAAAAGAATGAATGAATTCCTTAGCTTCCCTCTTATTCTCTCTTCGCTCTACCTCTTACTTCCCAGCTCCCCCATTTCTCCTACATCTCCTTACTTTTATTTTATTTTTTTATAATATATACAGTGAGAAGTGTGATGGTCAAGTGTCAAAATGGCCACCAAACGATCATGAGCATGTTTGCTCACCTTTTTTTTCTTTTTTTTTCTATTTTGGAATATTTATTTTTTATTAATTACGTATCTTCAATAATGCATTCTAAATGGCTATGGCAATTGTTCTTTGTTTCTACATGCAATTCTAATTCCCTCTTTGTTCCTAAAATATTTACAATATAAAAATTAATATATTGTAAATTAATTCAACATAATAATTTATTAGGGGAGCATTTGTATAATTTATAAGTTATGAGCGCATTAATTAGTACTTTAAATAAAAAGCTAATACTTTTATCCTTGTTAAATTTACACCTTTTTAGTGTCAATCACACCCTTAACTAGACTATAACTAGGCCATAATAATTTGAGCAATAAAAATTTAGCAAAATTTCAAATCCAAATGAGAATATTTTTTTTTTTGAAAATTATGTTTATTTCTTTCATCTAATTAATGACAACAATCAAATAAAAGTATAAATATTATCTTCAGCCTAAAGAAAATCAGACATACTCAAATCAATTAAGTAAAATCA
Organism: Luvunga scandens; assembly: GCA_030449905.1. Taxonomy (NCBI): domain Eukaryota; kingdom Viridiplantae; phylum Streptophyta; class Magnoliopsida; order Sapindales; family Rutaceae; genus Luvunga; species Luvunga scandens. The sequence goes on along the minus strand of JASUUG010001019.1, from coordinate 64,371 downwards.
TGTAAAATGATCAACATTGTGTTATCCAATGTTAAAATATCACAGAAAACATTTTTTTGCTTCTTTTTTAAGTTTAAAGAAACATTAAAAAAAACCCCTCAATATTTTTTTCACTTTTTTTAAAATTAAAGAAAACATAATAAAAGAATAAGTTAGAACTGATTGTATAAACTGAAAAGAGATGATTAAGAGAAACAGAAAAAAATATTAGAAAGCAAATTCTTTTTTTTTAAGAAACAAAACTCTAAAACTTAAAAGATGTGTTTCTAGAGTCACTATACTCTATATTTAGCCATCTTCGACTCAAATTTTATCCAAAGTTAGTCTTTATAATAAAAATTAGTAAAAACATCAATAGGACTAAGACACATCAATGGCTCTAGTTTGTAAGTTTACAAAAAAATCAAGTAACTCATTAACAGTGGGAGCACAAATAAAAAGTTTTTCTGCTAAGGATGAAATTAAATAATTCTTTATTACATGATTAAAAAATACTATTAAGCCATCATAAAAGTTATTAATATGGGGTTTTAATAGATATTCAAATGAGCCTAAGAAGAAAATGTAATCATTGCTTCTAAATTTGCAAACTCTCCTAGCAAATGAGCCCAATAAGCAAATATAATTAGTACTTATAAAGTTGTAAGATCTCCTAGCAAGAAAATGAAGGCGTTAGCATTATTCATCATTTTAGATACTTTTTCTTACATACTTGAGACAACTAACTCTTCTCCAGTTGGTGAATTGGGCAAACATTCCAAAGGTTTTAAGGCTTTTGAAATGATGTCTAACACTTGGCCTCTTCGAATGAAAACAGCTTTTAAGACAAGCTTTCATAACCTTCGGTCACTTCCTCTACACACAGGATGTAGTTTTCTCTCTACTATAACATGACTAAGATCTATGACAGCCTAAACAAACTCCTTATACTTTCCATAGCGAAATCCAGAAAGCACACAAATGTTGTTAAGTTGTCTGTTCAAAGTTGCTGCCATTGGAACAGTTCTCAAAGATAATTTGTGAATGCCTAAAAGGGAGAACCTATTTAATGATCTTGGCGATAAATATAATGATATACCACTGTACATAGGGTAGTGTATTTGTCAAATAATAAATAAAGCTAATGCCTTAACCATTCAAAAGAAAACAGTAAAAAGAAAAAAACAAACAACGACTAGATACAAAATTGTTGAGTACTAGAAAGTGTGTATTTATAATGGAGAAAATAATTATTTTACACTCCAAGTCTCATTACCACCCCTACTTTTATGTCTTTAAGTCCCTTGTAATTTAATTATATATGTTTTATTTTAATTAAGTATTTTATGTATTTTAGGGGATGTCATAGTCATTTCACAATGAACGAGAGATCAGATGGAAAAACGGACAACAATTTTGAACTCAGGACAGTCGAAAACCTTAGGAGAAGCATAAAAAGAAAAATGGTATTGTTCACATATACGGTACTGTAGATGGCATTGTTCACGGCACTATTCACCTGTACTGTATGCTGACGTGGCACTGTACGATGATGTGGCGGCATTTGATTGGATGAATGATGTGGCATTGACCGCTTATGTGGCATTGGCTGATGATGTGGCGTTGACTAATGACGTGTCACGATCCTATTGAACCAAAATGCTGACCGGTGACATGGCAGAATGTTAGTGGACTGAAAAAACTTGTGTACGGTACATGCATATACACAGAATGACAGTCCTGATGATGTGTTCCATCCAATAAGAGCTTGGCACGTGGTGCAATCCTGAGCGTCTAAATTGTTTTAATCCGATGACCATGATTTACTTAGTGTATTTATAAAAAGGGGGCTCCCCCCCTAATTTGACACCACTGAATCCATTTTTGAGCTCCATTTTCTGTAATTCCATCTCCATCTTGTATTTTTTTACGTATTTTGTTAAAATTTTCATTTTACCCCTAGTTCAATTATGAGTAGCTAATTTCCTTTCAAGTTGGGTTGACGGTGAAGTCTCAACATGCTCCATGGGCTTAATTTGGTAAATTTACTTTTTCTTCTCCTTTAATTTATGTGGTTGTTTTGAATTTTTGTAGACAGATAGTAATAATCTTGTCTAGATATCGACAGGTATAACCACCTCCTTATACAAGGTTATTACTATTTGGTATGGGAAGCACTTAGCACCATATCTATTAGAGTATGGTTCATGAGGAGTGGAGAATCCCCCTTCATGATTTTATTGGTACTAATAATGAATGTTAAGCCGATGGTACATGTTGAGTACAGATCTGGAGATCCAAGCACTTTATTTTAATAGTTTATTCTCACCGCTTTAATTTGAATTAATAAATAGCCTACATCATTGTCATTATAAATCCAATCACCAACTCAGAAAATTAATTCTACTTGCAATTAAAATTCACCTCCTCGTAGGATCGACACTCGTCAACGTTGATCTATTCTACAATAGATTCGTGCGCTTGTGAGTTCAACAAAATTTGCACAACACGTTTTTGGCGCCGTTGCCAGAGAGGTAAGTTATTTTAATTCGTAGAATAAAATTTTAATTTCTTTATTTATTTATTTTAGTTGTTTTCTTGTAATTTATTTTTTATATTATTAAGAAAAAAGAAAAAAAAGAAGTGAATCTGCATTTTGAAGTAGGTATTTTTTTTTCTTCTCTTTTTAAAATTTCTGTAATTTAATTTTTATGTTATTTTTTTTTGTTAAATCGGCAGGTTCAACCGCCTATTAATTTATTTTAATTTGTTTCACGTATTTTCTTTTCTATATATAGCGCTTGAGTTGTTTTCATAGCAAAATTGTAACAGCGTGATAAGGTTAGTATCGTAATTTCTTCATTCTTCTTTATTTTTATTAATTTTGTTATCAATTGTTTTTGCATGCATGTTGTTGAGTACTAGAAAGTGTGTATTTATAATGGAGAAAATCATCATTTTGCACTCCAAGTCTCACTAACATCCCTATTCTTATGTCTTTAAGTCCCTTTTAATTTAATTATGTATGTTTTATTTTAATTAAGTATTTTATGTATTTTAGGGGATATCATGGTCATTTCACAATAAACGAGAGATCAGATGGAAAAACAGACATCACTTTTGAACTCAGGACAGTCGAAAACCTTAGGAGGAGCATAAAAAAAAAATGATCGTTTCACATATACTGATGATCTTTACACACACATACTGATGCGGTTGATATATACTGATCGCATACGCACGACCTTTGCTTCACCTGTCTCAGTATCTTTGACGTGGCACTGTACGATGACGTGGCACTATACGATGACGTGGCAGCATTTGATTGGACGAATGATGTGGCATTGACCGCTTATGTGGCATTGACTGATGATGTGGCATTGACTGATGACGTGTCACGAGCTTATTGGACCAAAAATGTTGACCGGTGACGTGGCAGAATGTTAGTGGACGGAAAAAAACGTGTGTACGGTACATGCATATACACAGAATAAGAGCCCTAATGATGTGTTCCATCCAATAGGAACTTGCCACGTGGCGCAATCCTGAGCGTCCAAATTGTTTTAATCCAATGGCCATGATTTACTCAGTGTATCTATAAAAAAGGGGCTCCCCCCCCTAATTTGACACCCCTGAATCCATTTTTGGACTCCATTTCTGTAATTCCATCTCCATCTTGTATTTTCTACGTATTTTAATAAAATTCCCATTTTACCCCTAGTTCAAATATAAGTGGCTAATTTCCTTTCAAGCTTGGGTTGAAGGTGAAGTCTCAACATGCTCCATGGGCTTAATTTGGTAAATTTACTTTTTCTTCCCCTTTAATTTATGTGGTTGTTTTGACTTTTCGTAGACAGATAGTAATAATCTTGTCTGGATATCGGCTAGAATAACCGCCTCCCTAGACAAGGTTATTACTATTTGGCACGGGAAGCCCTTAGCACCATATCTATTAGAGTGTGGTTCATGATGAGTGGAAGTTCCCCCTTCATGATTTAATTGGTACTAATAATGAATGTTAAGCCGATAGTGCATGTTGAGACAGATCCGGAGATCCAAGCATTTCATCCAAATAGTTTATTCATACAGCTTTAATTTAAATTAATATATTGCCTACTTCATTGTCATTATAAATCCAATCATCCACTTAGAAAATTAATTCTACAAGCAATTAAAATCCACCTCCTTGTGGGATCGACACTCGTCACCATTAATCTATTCTACAATAGATTCGTACACTTGCGAGTTCAATAAAATTTGCACAACAAGTTTTTGGCGCCGTTGCCGGGGAGGTAAGTATTTTAATTCATAGAATTTTTTTTTTAATTTCTTTATTTATTTTTTTTTAGTTGTTTCCTTGTAATATTTTTATTATTATTATAAAAAAAAGAAAAGAAAAAAAAAGTGAATTTACATTTGCAAGTAAATATTATTTTCTTTTCTTTTCTTCTCTTCTTTAAATTTCTGTAATTTAATTTTCATGTTATTTTTATTTTTATTTTTATTTTTTTTTATTTTGTTGAATCGGCAGGTTCAACTGCCTAATAATTTATTTTAATTTGTTTCACATATTTTGTTTTCTATATATAGAACTTGAGTTGTTTTTATAAAGAAATCAGAATAGCGTGATAAGGTTAGTATCGTAATTTCTCCCTTTCCTTTATCTTTATTAATTTTGTTATTATTTTTTTTATTATTATTATTTGCATGCATGGTCGAAGGTCACAATTACCGAATATTGAGCCTATAGACATTGAATTAGAAAAAACACTTCGCACACACAAGCACGTTACAATTAAAAATAAATTTGAAATGGATTTGCAACCAGCACCACAAGAGAGGCCATTTAAGGACTACTTCAGTCCCTTAGCTAACTTGAGCACATCATGCATAAGATACCCAAATGTAGCTACTAGAAGTTTTGAATTAAAACCTAGTGTGCTAAATTGTCTCCCAACATTCTATGGCCTAGAAAATGAAGATCCATATAATCATCTGAATGATTTCCATGCTATTTGTCAAACTTTTAAATATGAGAATTTTTCAGATGATGATGTTAAGCTTAGATTATTCTTATTTTCTTTAAAGGATAGAGCTTGTTCATGGTTCAATGCATTGCCTGCTAATAGCATTACATCACGAAACAAATGGTAACAAAATTTTTGAATAAATATTTCCCAGTACATAAAACCAATGCTATTCGCAGGGAAATTTCAAAGTTTACCCAAAGAGAAGACGAGCAATTTTTCAAAGCATGGGAGCGATTCAATGGGCTACTCCTAAAGTGTCCACATCATGGATATGAAAAATGGCACCAATGCCAATACTTTTTGGAGGGATTATTGCCGAATGTGCAAGAATGACTAATGGCAACAAGTGGAGGAGAGCTAATGTCAAAAAGTGCATCAGAGATTTGGGATTTCTTCCAGCGACAAGCGGATAATTCCCAACAACGAACGAGTCGTCGCTCGCGAGTACTAGAAGAGTTAAGAGGGTGAATGAGGTTCACATCGCGAGTCAAGTTCGAAATTAAAGAAGTCAAAGACATAGTTGAAGGTCTTTCCCGACAAATAAGATCGTTAATTTCTTAAATCGACAGAGCCACGACCAAGACTCATACTCGGATCAAGCCAATGCCATAGATGTAATGAGAAAGCCATCAAACTACAACCCTTACTCCAACACGCACAATCCCGATGGAGAGACCACCCCAATTTTTCATGGTCTCAAGGATTCCAACAAATGGACCAAGAGCTCGGCTCCACCAATGCAACCAATTCCTCAAAATCCTCAAGCCTCTCAACCACCATTTAGACCATATAATCGAACCCAAACCATTCTCACCTGCACCATGGGAAGATGCATTTTAAATTTCAAGAATCTTATTCACTCCAAAATCGAGCAACAAAACCGCACCATTGATGAACTACGAAATGAGATGAGAGCGGGTTTCAACTCACAAACCCAATCAATTTCAAACCTTGAAAAAATGGTGGGACAACTTGCTTCACCAGATTCGGACACTTGGCAATGATCGTTGAGAAAGGAAAATTCCCAAGTCAACCAAAGTGCCTAATCCTAAAGGAGTGCATGAAGTAAGTACCGTTCACCTCAAAGAAGACATTTGGAGGTCAAAGCCGTCGTGACCTTGCGAAAAGGAAAAGAAGTGACAACAAACCTGGAGATGCTTTCGTGCACTAAAACAACTCAAATTGTACCTAGGTAAATGAAGAAAACTCATCATCGAGGAGAAAGAAGAAACCAACCCACGAGAATACGTTCCAAAAGCTCCATTTCCCAGGGTTACCTAAAAAGCAAAGAAGGAAAATCTACAAGTGAGATTTTTGAAATCTTTAAACAATTAAGTGTTAACATCCCTTTCGCTGATGCTATAAAACAAGTGCCATCTTATGCCAAGTTTCTTAAAGACCTTTGTACTAAAAAAAGAAACATTCATGTTCAAAAGAAGGCCTTTTAACAGAAAAATGTGAGTTCTATACTCCAACACAAACTTCCTCTAAAATACAAAGATCCGGCTCCCCCACTATCTCATGTAGTATAGGGAACCACACAATCGAGAATGCTTTGTTGGACTTGGAGCTAGTGTAAATCTGTTTGCCTTACTCGATTTGTGAAACTTGGAATGAGAGAATTACACCCAACTCCAGGTGGTGTTACAAACAGACGGCCCATGAAAAACCTTGTGGTATTGTGGAGACGTCTTATACAGGTAGATAAGTTTTATTTTCCCGTTGATTTCATTGTAATTGACACTCAACCAAATTCGATTCAAGAAAGTTGATCCCCATTATCTTAGACGACCTTTCTTAGCAACTGCCGATGCTCATATTCAATGCAGGACTGGAAATATGCAGTTGTCCTTTGGCAATATGACTAAAGAGCTAAATATTTTTAACATTGCCAAACATTCTTACAATGCAGATGATGGAATTATTGATGTGGATTTAATAGAAGAATAGTTGATAATGCTTTTCTTTCAAACCTTAGTGATGACCCTTTACAAATATGTTTAACTCACTTTGGTTTGGATTTTGATATTGACAGATCAATAGATAAGGTTAATGTCTTACCTGATTTAATACCATCCATGGACACTAACAAATGGAAGTCAAGAGTAGAACAACTAACACCATCGTGAGAAGAAACCGAGTCCATCATCGAATCACCACCAAAACTTGAGCATTGTGCATACTTGGGCCGCCAAAAATTCAACTTTGATACGCAGCAAGCTAACTTAAAAGAAAATCACAACGCGTAACTTGAAGAAAGTCGTAATAATGTATACAAAAATGCCAAGATTTATAAACAAATAATGAAAGTCTTTCATGACAAGCAAATTATGAGAAAATCTTTCACACCAGTCGAAAAGTACTTTTATTCAATTCTCATGCGCTATTCCCAGGTAAGTTGCTACGCTTATCGATGGATCGGTCCCTTTATAGTCCACACTGTTTTTTCATATGGAACAGCTTAAAATTAAGGATCCAAAGAACGGTGTAATTTTTAAAGTTAATGGTCAAAGATCAAGCCATATCTGAGAGTACCAACCACGTGAAAAAGGCAATCAAATAGATTTGAGTGACCAACCAAATTTAAATTAAGAATTTTTCTTATTTATTTCTTCTTTTCTGATTTAAATTTTTGTGAAAGTGTGTTTATTTAATCATTCAGTTTTCTTTTATCACTTCTAATTATGTGTTCCTCAACTAGACAGTTCTCTTGAACATTTTCGATACAACTTCAACGTGTACAATCTCATCCGAGAAGCCGATACGATTTTGTAAAACGCATCATATTTGGAAGCTACAACCTCCGAGTTGGTATCCCACGTTGAAGATCTAGAAAGACAACTCAAAGAAATTGAGGAGGTATCAACGAAACCCAAATCGAACTTGAGGAAAACTCAATAAGAGGACAATTGTGAGATTATTATTTTTCTTTTCTTTTCTTTTCTTTTCTTTTTGTGTGTTCTCTAGTTTGTTACCCCTGTTAAGTGGCGGATAACGGTATTCGTGACAATCAAAGTCGGTTACTTTAGTTTCCCATAATAACGATATTCGAGAAGAAGGTATGGATGATGTAAACGCGATGCTAGCAAAACTTCACAAGCGATTTCCTTCCTTCACTTCCTCGAATGCCCTCCTTACGATCTATAAAGCTCGGTCCGAACGCACGCGAGTGCTTATGAGAAATAACATCCTCACCGACATCCGTTGGTTAATCGAGGCCAAAGTACGTTTGGCGGTGAGTTGCCTCCCCATGCCTGGTTGTGGTAAAGGAAATTACTCGAGAAAACGAAGAGCTGAAAAACTTCATGTTGATTGCCATAAGTGTGCAGGATGAAATGCGATAAAAATCCTTGTTCTTTAGGAATGATGTCGATAATAGGAAGATAAGATTCAATTCATTATGGATGGCTTGAATAAAGAGTCATTGGATGATGTCCTTTTGTCTCTTGAAACGCATCCCAAAGATACGCATAAAAGAGCAATTCTCCGCTTATGGCCATTATTTCAAAAAGAAAGATGCACGATATAGTCTTGGGAATCGACTATAAACGACCTTCGTTTGCCGCTTTATAAGAAAACTGATGGGAAGCTTCTCCCGACCCATGAGGGTGTTCAAGCCGCTTCGGACGTAAACCAAAGGAAGATGTAAGCCACAATCACAACTACCCGTAATATCCTTTTACCTTTTCTTTTATTTTATCGTTGTTTTATTTCACTTTGTTGTTTTATCAATTGCATTATTGTCTTTAATAATCGAGTGCTTTTTCTTTTACTATTTGCTTTTTGAATCTCGAGCCATGTGCTTTTACGCGCGTTAATTGACATGACATAGACGTGCTACCTCCTATACAAATTTGAACAATTGTCACCAAGATCCTTGATATATGATCTTTTCTTTTTAGACTCAAAATTGTTTTTGAGAAGAATTCCAATGGCAAATTACTCCCAATAAACAATTCAAGAACATTTGTGTGCTCTCCTGGATTTAACTATGGCAAACATAAAGAGTTCGTTGAGGCAACCATCGATCTTGGTCAACGAATAAAGCAAAAAAATTTGCATCTAGTTTATGGAGGAGGTGACCGAGGGTTATCCAAACTAGTCTCAGAAGCTGTTTATCTCAGAGGGAGCCAAGTGTTAGGCATCATCCTAAGAAGCCTCAAACCGTTGGGTTGTATGTCTGACTCACCAACTGGAGAAGAGTTAGTCGTCTCAGGTATGCAAGAAAGAATAACTGAAATGTTGAATCATGCTGATGCTTTTATTTTCTTACCAAGAGATCTTACAACTCTAGAGGCACTAATCACATTAGCATCTTGGGCCCATCTGAACATTCATCAGAAACCCATCGGTTTGTTAAATGTCAATAACTTTTATGATGGCTTCATCGCATTTCTTAACCATGCAATAAAAAATCATTTCATCCTTTTCACAGCGAAAAAAAATCTTTATTTGTGCTCATACTGCTAACGAGTTAATTGATCTGTTACAAGCTTATAGACTAGAGCCAGATCCCAAGACCCTTATGTTGGAATGGCCAACTAATGATGGTAACAATAGCCGTAGTAAGAAGTGCAAATTAGATTTAAGTCTCCGCTTGTAAATATTTCCTTCTGTGATGCGGCACTCAGGTGATGTCTCCTAAACCCTATTTTCTTTCAACATTGAGGACAATGTTTCGCTTACTCCTGGGGGAGGGAATAGTTGACAATTGTGGAATATCTCAATCTTGGTGTAGTTGTTTTTTTTTTTTTAGAAACTAACTGTGGCTAAATTTTTGAGTCGAAGATGGCTGAATATGGAGTGTAACGACTTTAGAAACGCATCTTCTTATTATAAAAAAAAAAAATTTCAGACATTTCTTGCTTTGACAGTCATTTTAAGTGTGATCTTTCTAACTTCTTTTACCAATTAGCTTTTCTATGTCATTTTCACCATTCTTCTGCATTAATTTTCAGACTAAGACTAGGTTTGGGGTAGAATTTAAAAAAAAAAAAAAAATATATTTTGTGTGATCTTTTCATAATTAGATGACATGATAACTTTCAAATTTTAGTATTTGTATTATCTTTGGTCTTTAGTTATGTTACACCATGTTTACTACTCTACATGTTGATGTTGAGACAACTATAAGTTCTTGAAAGAATGCACATGTCATAATAATTTCCAAGTGAGTTTTTGAGCTTGTTATTTTTCTTGAGAAGAACCCCTTTTTGCCCATTCTTCATTCAAATTTTTAGCGCTATCGCTTTATACATTATCTCCAAATTTCTGTAATAAAAAAAAAAAATAAAATAAAATAAAATAAAATAAACTAAAGTGTTTGAAGCCACATCTCAAGATCCATCTAACTAAGTAGATATGGAAGATTATTTAACCCTTAAAAGATGACAAAGGCCATCTTTGGTCCGTTTGAGCCTTTCTAACCAACCCTATTAATATGTATCCATAGTTAACCCCTTTCGAGCCTTAAATAATTAATAATAATAATAATAATAAAAAAAAATAAAGACTTTTTCTTTGAACCTATTATCTTGTCCCACTCTAACGTAGAGATCACCTTATATTTTGTATTTCCCACCACCCATTTATGTTTGAAAATAGAGATAATTTTGCATTCACAAAAAAAAAAAAAAAAAAAAAAAAAAAAAAAAACAAAAAAAAAATATGTATACAAATAAATAAATAAATTAATTAAAAAAAAAAAAAAATGAAAAGACCTTACAATCTCCAAAGTTCTCTATTTTTCAAACATATATTTTGTTTTTCCTATTATCCTTTCTTTTGTAAGCCACGCCCCTAACCTACGTTACGTCCCTAATAAAAGTCCTTCTTGATTTTAAACTATAATCAAAATAAACTAGTTATATGGGTTGAAAAGATGCAGAATGATACTAAAAAAAAAAAAAAAAGGATGATGAATGTATTGGTTTGATTAGCATTTTTAAATTAAAATCGTATTATTTCTAAGTCGAGGGCATATTTTTGTCACCTTGGTGAGAGTGTGATATTTCTTCTTTATTATTTTCACTCAATTTACCATTCACCTGAGTGATTATTTTTTTTGTTTAATTTTCTTTGTGAGAGTATCACTACTACCAATGAGATTTTGGGGTTTTGCATGTCATTCTTAAAAGTAACTAGATTACTCAAGTTGTGACAAAGTTTTCTAAACCGATTCATGTGGAGAGTCGATGTGAATGATATTTCTTTAGATCAGATAATGCTTATACTTTTATTTTCGATTGTTATTATTAGTCCGATTGAATAAATACCACAAAATAAAAAAAAAATTTTTTCAGTTTTGTTTTCGCTTAAAATTGCAAAACAGACTAAAGAATGTTCTACAAAAATAAGGTGTGAAAAGATTGAAAGTGTGATTTATAATGGAGAAAATCATCATTTTACACTCCAAGTCTCACTAACATCCCTATTTTTATTTCTTTAAGTCCCTTATAATTTAATTATGTATGCTTTATTTTAATTAAGTATTTTATGTATTTTAGTGGGATATCATGGTCATTTCACAATAAACGAAAGATCGATGAAAAACTGACAAAGACTTTTGAACTTAGACAATAAAACCTTAGAGGAGCATAAAAAGAAAAATGGTATTGTTAACATATACTACTGATCGCTCACACATACGGTGACGGCTTGATATATACGATCGTACACGATACATCGCTACACCCGCTTCACCAGATCAGAGGCCGACGCGGCACTGCATTTATGACGTGGCACTATACGATGACGTGGCGGCATTTGATTGGACGAATGATGTGGCATTGACCGCTTTACGCGGGTATCGATCGATGACGCACGTGATCTGATGACGACGGTCACGAGCTTATCGACAAAAATGTTGACCGTGACGTGGCGAATGTTAGTGGACGGAAAAAACGTGTGTACGTGACATGCATATACACAGAATAACAGCCCTGATGATGTGTTCTATCCAATGAACTTGCCACGTGGCGCAATCCTCGAGCGGCCAAATTGATTTAATCCGATGGCCATGATTTACTCAACAGATCTATAAAAAGGGTCTCCCCCTAATTTGATACCCCCCGAATCCATTTTTGACTCCATTTTTCTCTAATTCCATTTACATCTTGTATTTTCTACGTATTTTAATAAAATTCCCATTTTACCCCTAGTTAAATTATGAGTGGCTAATTTCCTTTCAAGCTCGGGTTGATTCAAGTCTCAACACGCTCCATGGGCTTAATTTGGTAAATTTACTTTTCATTCCCCTTTAATTTATGTGGTTGTTTTGACTTTTCGTCACAAATAAAGAATAATCTTGTCCGGATATCTACTGAATAACCGCCTCCCTGCAAGGTTATTACTATTTGGCACGGAAGCCCTTAGCACCATATCTATTAGAGCGTGGTTCATGATGAGTGGAAGTTCCCCTTCATGATTTAATTGGTACTAATAATTAATGTTAAGTTCGATAGTGACGCTGAGACAGATCCTGAGATCCAAGATTTCATTTTAATAGTTTATTCCAACAAACTTTAATTTAAATTAATACATTGCCTACATAATTGTCATTATAAATCCAATCACCCACTAAAAAATTAATTCTATAAAGAATTAAAATCCACCTCCTCGTGATCGACACTCACACCATTAATCTATTCTACAATAGATTCGCACTCATGCAAGTTCAATAAAATTTGCACAACAAGTTTTTACGCACACGGAGGGTAAGTTATTTTAATTTGTAGAATTTTTTTTTCTTCTTTATTTATTTATTTTATTTGTTTCCTTGTAATATTTTTTTATTTATTAGTATTAAAAAAAAAAAAAAAATTGAATTTACATTTTGAAGAGGATTATTTTTTTCTTCTCTTCTTTAAATTTCTCGTAATTTAATTTTCATGTTATTTTTTTATTTTTGGGAAATCGGCGGTGTTCAACCGCCTCTTAATTTATTTTAATTTGTTTCACGTATTTTCTTTTCTATATATAGACTTGAAATAAAATCAGAATAAATAAGAATAAGGTTAGATTATAATTTCTTCTTCTTCTTTATTTTTATTAATTTTGTTACCATTTTTTTCTTTGCATGCATGGTCGTAGGTCACAATTACCTAATCTTGAGCCTATAGACTTTGAATTAGAAAAAACACTTCGCACACACAAGCACTTTACAATTAAAAATAAATTTGAAATGGATTTGCAACCAAAGACCACAAGAGAGGCCATTTAAGACTACTTTACCCTTTAGCTAACTTGAGCACATCATGCATACGATACCCAAACGTAGTCAAGAGTTTTTGAATTAAAACCTAGTGTGCTAAATTGTCTCCCAACATTCTATGGCTTAGAAAATGAAGATCCATATAATCATCCTAATGATTTCCATGCTATTTGTCAAACTTTTAAATACGAGAATTTTTCGATGATGATGTTAAGCTTTAGATTATTTCCATTTTCTTTAACTGATAGAGCTGCTCATGGTTCAATGCATTGCCTCGCTAATAAAGATTACATCATGGGAACAAATGGTAACAAAATTTTTGAATAAATATTTCCCAAGACATAAAAAACCAATTCTATTCGCATGGAAATTTTGAGTTTACTCAAAGAGAAGACGAGCAATTTTTCAAGCACGAGCGATTCAACGGGCTACTCCTAAAGTGTCCACATCACGGGTACGAAAATGGCACCAATGCCAATACTTTTTGGAGGGATTGTCCGAATGTGCAAGAATGGCTAATGGCAACAAGTGGAGGAGAGCTAATGTCAAAAAAGTGCATCGTAGATTTGGGATTTCTTCCAAATGATGTTGTGGATAATTCCCAACAACTAGAGTCGCTCACTCGTGAGTACTAGAAAAGTTAAGGAGTAAATGAGGTTCACATCGGGCGGCCAAGTTCAAAATTAAAGAAGTCAAAGACATAGTCAAGGTCTTTCCCGACAAATAAAGATCGTTAACCGCTAAATTAACTAACCACATGACTGTGACTCATACTCGTGATCAAGCCAATGCCATGACGAATGAGAAAGTCATCAAACTACAACCCTTACTCCAACACGCATAATCCCGAATGGAGAGACCACTCCAATTTTTCATGGTCTCAAGGATTCCAACAGAACGGACCAAAAAATTCCACCCACCAAGCAACCAATTCCTCAAAATCCTCAAGCCTCTCAACCACCATATAGACCATACAATCAAAACCCAAACCATTCTCACCTGACCACGGAGGATGCATTTCAGAATTTCAAGAATCTTATTCACTCCAAAATCGAGCAACAAAACCGCACTATTGATGAACTACGAAACGAGATGAGAGCGGGTTTCAACTCACAAACCCAATCAATTTCAAACCTTGAAAAATGGGGACAACTTGCTTCTTCAATTCGCACTTGGCAATGATCACTGAGAAAGGTAAATTTCCAAGTCAACCAAAGGCCTAATCCTAAAGAGTGTACGGCGGCACGCCACCTCAAGAAGATGGAGAGGTCAAAGCCATTATGACCTTGCGAAAAGGAAAAGAAATCGACAACAAAATGGAGATGCCAGAATAAAACAACTCAAATTGTACCGGTAAATGAAGAAGACTCATCATCGAGAGAAAGAAAAACCAACCCACGAGAATACGCTCCAAAAGCTCCATTTCCCGAGGTTACCTAAAAAGTAAAGAAAAGAAAATCTACAAGTGAGATTTTTGAAATCTTTAAACAAGTAAGTTGTTAACATCCCTTTCACATGCTATAAAACAAGTGTCATCTTATGCCAAGTTTCTTAAAGACCTTTGTACTAAAAAAGAGAAACATTCATGTTCAAAAGAAGGCATTTTTAACAAAAACGTGAGCTATATACTCCAACACAAACTTCCTCTAAAATACAAAAACCTGTGCTTCCCTACTATCTCATGTAAGATAGTGAACCACACAATCGGAACGCTTTGTTGACTTAGAGCTAGTGTAAATCATTGTCTTACTCAGATTTTTGAAACTTGAACGGGAGAATTACACCCAACCCAAAGTTACATTACAACTGCAGACGGCCCATGAAAAAACCTCGTGGTATTGTGGAGGACGTGCTTATACAGTAGATAAGTTTTATTTTCCCCGTTGATTTCATTGTAATCGACACTCAACCACCCAGATTCAAGGAAGTTGATCCCCATTATCTTAGACGACCTTTCTTGGCAAAATCGCCGATGCTCACATTCAATGCAGGATCGAAATACGCAGCTTGTCCTTTGGCAATATGACGATGGAGCTAAATATCTTCGACATCGCCAAACAACCTCCCAATACATGATGATGAAATTGTTGATGTGGATTTAATCAAGAATTAATTGATAATACTTTTCTTTCAAATCATAGTGATGACCCTTTACAAACATGTTTAACTCACTTTGCTTTGAATTTTGATATTGACAGATCAATAGATGAGGTTAACGCCTTTACTCGATTCAAGACCATCCATGGACATTAACAAATGGAAGTCAAGAGCGAACAACTAGTACCATCGTGAGAAGAAACCGAGTCCATCATCAAAATCACCACCAAAACTCGAAAGATCGTATACCGGGCCAACAAGAAATTAAACTTTAACATGCAGCAAGCTAGCTCGAAAAGAAAATTACAACCGGCGAACTCAAGAAAGTCGAATGATGCATACAAAAAATGCCAAGATTTACAAACAAATAATGAAAGTTTTTCATGACAAGCAAATTATGAAAAATCTTTCACACCAGTCGAAAAGTACTTTTGTTCAATTCTCGCTTTCACACCAGGTCCCTTTATAGTCCACACTGTTTTTTCATATGGAGCAGTTAAAATTAAAGATCCAAAGAACGGTGTAATTTTTAAAGTTAATGGTCAAAGATTGAAGCCATATCTAGAGTACCAACCACGTGAAAAAAAGGCACCGAAATAGATTTGAGTGACCCACCAAATTTAAATTAAGAATTTTTCTTATTTATTTCTTCTTTTCGGTGATTTAAATTTTTGTGAAAGTGTGTTTATTTAATCATTCAGTTTTCTTTTATCACCTCTAATCATGTGTGCCTCAACTAGACAGCCCTCTTGAACATTCTCATACAACTTCAACGTGTACAATCTCATCCGAGAAGTCGATACGATTTTGTAAAACGATCGTATTTGGAAGCTACAACCTCCAGAGTTGGTATCCCACATCAAGATCTAGAAAGACAACTCAAAGAAATTGAGGGAGGTATCAACGAAACCCAAATCAACTTGAGGTAAACTCAATAAGAGGACAATCAGAGATTATTATTTTTCTTTTCTTTCTTTTCTTTTCTTTTTTTTTTTGTTCTCTAGTTTGTTACCCCGCTTAAGTGGCGGATAACTGTATCTGTGACAATCAAAGTCGGTTACTTTAGTTTCCCATAATAACTAATATTCCGAGAAGAAGGTGATGACAGAAACGCGATTCTAAAGAAAGCTTCACAAGCGATTTCCTTCACTTCCTCGTAACGCCCTCCTTATGATGTATAAAGCTCGGTCCAACGCATGCGATTGCTTATGAGAAATAATGTCCTTGCCGACATCCGTTGGTTAATCGAGGCCAAGGTACGCTTTGGCAGGTGAGTTACCTCTTAAATTTATTGCATACATGTCCTGTCAGGTAAAGGAAATTACTCGAGAAAACGAAGAAATAAAACTTCATGCTGATTGTCATAAGTGTGCCAGGATGAAATGCGATAAAAATCCTTGTTCTTTCGTAATGATGTCCGATAACAGGAAGATAAGATTCAATTCATTAAGGATGGCTTGAATAAAGAGTCATTGGATGATATCCTTTTGTTTTCAAACGCATCCCAAAGATACGCATAAAGAGCAATTCTCCGCTTACGGCCATTATTTCAAAAAAGAACAGTACGATATAGTCTTGGGAATCGACTATAAACGACCTTGTTTGCCGCTTTATAAGAAAACTGGATGGGAAGCCCATCCTCGACCCATGAGGCCGTTCAAGCCGCTTTCGACGTGAAACCGTGAGGAAGATGTGAGCCACAATCACAACTACCGTAAATATCCTTTTACGTTGTTTTATTTTTATCGTTGTTTTTATCAATTGCATTATTGTCTTTAATAATCGAGTGCTTTTTCTTTTACTATTTCCTTTTGACTCTCGAGCCATGTGCTTTACGCGTTTTGACATACACATGCTACCTCCTATACAATAGTAAATCATTGTCACCAAGATCCTTGATATATGATCATTTTCTTTTAGACTCACAAATTGTTTTTGAGAAGCATCCCAATGGCAAATACTCCCAATAAACAATTCAAGAACATTTGTGTGCTCCTGATTTAACTATGGCAAACATAAAGAGTTCGTAAGACAAACCATCGATCTTGGTCAACGATAAAGAGAAAGAAATTTGCATCCGATTTATGGAGGAGGTGACCGAGGTTATCAAAACTAGTCTCGTGGTCGCTTATCTCGGAGGAGCCAAGTGTTAGGCATCATCCTAAGCCCTCAAACCGTTGGCCCGATCTTGCAACTCTGTGAGGCACTAATCACATTAGATCTTGGGCCCATCCAACATTCATCGAAACTTATCGGTTTGTTAAATGTCAATAACTTTTATGATGGCTTCATCGCATTTCTTAACCATGCAATAAAAACCATTTCATCCCTTTCACAAATAAAAAAATCTTTATTTGTGGCTCATACCGCTAACGAGTTACTTGATCCGCTATGCTTTATGTACCGAGCCATATCCCAAGACCCTCGTGTTGGAATGGCCAACTAATGATGGTAATAAAGAAATTGTAATAAGAAGTGCAAATTAGATTTAACACTCCTCTAGTAAATATATTCTTCTGTGATACAGCACTCACGTGATGTCTTATAAACAATATTATCTTTCAAACAATGAGGACAATGTTCCGGTTGGGGGGAGGGAATAGTTGACAATCGTGGAATATCTCAATCTTGTGTAGTTTTTACTAATTTTTGTTTTAAAACTAATCGTGGTTAAATTTTTCGAGTGATCGAAGATGGCTGAATACGAGTGCAAATGACTTAAACGCATTTTCTTATTAAAAAAAAAAAAAATTTTGTGTGATCTTTTCATAATTAGATGACATGATAACTTTCAAATTTTAGTATTTTTATTATCTTTGGTCTTTAGTTATGTTACACCATGTTTGTTACTCTACATGTTGATGTTGGAGACAAATATAAGTTGCTTAAAAGAATGCACATGTCATAATAATTTCCAAGTGAATTTTTTGAGCCTATTATTTTTCTTAGAAAGTAACCCTTTTTGCCCATTCTTCATTTAGCTTAGCAGTTTATTGCTTTATACATTATCTCCAAATTTCTGTAAAAAAAAAAAAAAAAAAATAAAATAAAATAAAATAAAATAAACTAAAGTGTGTGTTGCCACATCTGAAGATCTATCTAACTAGTAGATATGGAAGATTATTTAGAACCCTAAAAGATGACAGAAAGGTCATCTTTGGTCCGTTTGAGCCTTTCTAACCAACCCTATTAATATGTATCCATAGTTAACCCCTTTGAGCCTTAAATAATAATAATAATAATAATAATAATAATAATAATAATAAAATAAAAATAAAGACTTTTTCTTTTCGCAACCTATTATCTTGTCCCACTCCAACGTGAGATCACCTTATATTTTGTATTTCTCACCACCTAATTATGTTTGAAAATAGAGATAATTTTGCATTCACAAAAAAAAAGGGTGCTATAAAAAAAAAGAGAGAAAAAGAAACAAAAAAATGTATATAAATAAAATAAATAAATAAATAAATAAAAATCAAGTGAAAAGCACCTTACAATCCCCAAAGTTCTCTATTTTTCAAACATATATTTTGTTTTTCTTATTATCCTTTCTTTGTAAGCCACGTCCCTAGCCTACGTTACGTCCTAATAAAAGTCCTTCTTGATTTTAGGGAACTATAATCTGAAATAGAAACTAGTTATATGGGTTGAAAAGATGTGGTAGTGCATATAAAAAAAAAAAAAAAAAAAAGATGATGAATATATTGGTTTGATTAGTATTTTTGAATTAAAATCGATTACTTCTAAGCTCGAGGGCATATTTCTATCACCTTGGTGAGAGTGTGTGATATTACTTTTTATTATTTTCACTCAATTTACCATTCACCTGAGTTATTATTTTTTTGTTTAATTTCTTTGTGAGCGATTACTACTACCAATGAGATTTTGGGGTTTACATGTCATTCTTAAAAGTGACCAGACATCAAGTTGTGACAAAGTTTTCTAAACCGATTCATGTGGAGAGTTGATGTGGGAATGACATTTCTTTAGATCGTAGATAATGCTTATATTTTTATTTGATTGTTATCATTAGTCCGATTGAATAAATACCACAAAGATTTAAAAAAAAAAAATTTTGAGTTTTGTTTTCGCTTAAATTGCTGGACTAGCAACAAGTCAAGTCAAAAAAGTGTGTTGAGATTGAAAGTGTGTATTTATAATGGAGAAAATCATCATTTTACACTCCAAGTCTCACTAACATCCCTATTTTTATTTCTTTAAGTCCCTTATAATTTAATTATGTATGTTTTATTTTAATTAAGTATTTTATGTATTTTAGGATATCATGGCTATTTCACAATAAACGAAAGATCGATGAAAAACCGACAAAGACTTTTGAACTTAGGACAAATAAAACCTTAGGAGGAGCATAAAAAGAAAAATGGTATTGTTAACATATACTAGATCGTTCACACATACGATGACGGTTGATATATACTGGATCGCATACGATATACATCGCACACCAGACTGCTTCACCGATCGAGGCCGACGCGGGCACCGCATTTATGACGTGGCACTATACGATGACGTGGCGGCATTTGATTGGACGAATGATGTGGCATTGACCGCTTGGGGTATTGATCGATGATGTGGCGTTGATCGATGACGTGTCACGAGCTTATCGACAAAAATGTTGACCGGTGACGTGGCAGAATGTTAGTGGACGGAAAAAATGTGTGTACGGTACATGCATATACACAGAATAACAGCCCTGATGATGTGTTCTATCCAATAGGAACTTGCCACGTGGCGCAATCCTGAGCGTCCAAATTGATTTAATCCGATGGCCATGATTTACTCAGTGTATCTATAAAAAGGGGTCTCCCCCCCCTAATTTGATACCCCTGAATCCATTTTTGGACTCCTTTTTCTCTAATTCCATTTACATCTTGTATTTTCTACGTATTTTAATAAAATTCCCATTTTACCCCTAGTTAAATTATGAGTGGCTAATTTCCTTTCAAGCTTGGGTTGAAGGTGAAGTCTCAACATGCTCCATGGGCTTAATTTGGTAAATTTACTTTTCATTCCCCTTTAATTTATGTGGTTGTTTTGACTTTTCGTAGACAAATAGTAATAATCTTGTCTGGATATCTACTTAATAACCGCCTCCTGGCAAGGTTATTACTATTTGGCACTTTAAGCCCTTAAAGACCATATCTATTAGAGTGTGGTTCATGATGAGTGGAAGTTCCCCCTTCATGATTTAATTGGTACTAATAATTAATGTTAAGCCGATAGTGCATGTTGAGACAGATCCGGAGATCCAAGCATTTCATTTTAATAGTTTATTCCAACAGCTTTAATTTAAATTAATACATTGCCTACATAATTGTCATTATAAATCCAATCACCCACTAAGAAAATTAATTCTATAAGCAATTAAAATCCACCTCCTCGTGGGATCGACACTCGTCACCATTGAGCTATTCTACAATAGATTCGTGCACTTGCAAGTTCAATAAAATTTGCACAACAAGTTTTTGGCGCCGTTGCCGGGGAGGTAAGTTATTTTAATTTGTAGAATTTTTTTTTTCTTCTTTATTTATTTATTTTATTTGTTTCCTTGTAATATTTTTTTTATTTATTAGTATTAAAAAAAAGAAAAAAAAATTGAATTTACATTTTGAAGTAGGTATTATTTTTTTTCTTCTCTTCTTTAAATTTCTGTAATTTAATTTTCATGTTATTTTTTTTTATTTTGGGAAATCGGCAGGTTCAACCGCCTCTTAATTTATTTTAATTTGTTTCACGTATTTTCTTTTCTATATATAGCACTTGAAATGAAAATCAGAATAAATAAGAATAAGGTTAGTATTATAATTTCTTCTTCTTCTTTATTTTTATTAATTTTGTTACCATTTTTTTCTTTGCATGCATGGTCGTAGGTCACAATTACCTAATCTTGAGCCTATAGACTTTGAATTAGAAAAAACACTTCGCACACACAAGCACTTTACAATTAAAAATAAATTTGAAATGGATTTGCAACCAGCACCACAAGAGAGTCAATTTAAGTACTACTTCAGTCCTTTAGATAACTAGAGCACATCATGCATACGATACCCAAACGTAAATGTCTAGAGTTTTGAATTAAAACCTAGTGTGCTAAATTGTCTCCCAACATTCTATGGCTTAGAAAATGAAGATCCATATAATCATCTGAATGATTTCCATGCTATTTGTCAAACTTTTAAATATGAGAATTTTTCAGATGATGATGTTAAGCTTAGATTATTTCCATTTTCTTTAACGGATAGAGCTCGTTCATGGTTCAATGCATTGCCTGCTAATAAAGATTACATCATGGGAACAAATGGTAACAAAATTTTTGAATAAATATTTCCCAGTACATAAAACCAATTCTATTCGCATGGAAATTTTAGAGTTTACTCAAAGAGAAGACGAGCAATTTTTCGAAGCATGGGAGCGATTCAATGGGCTACTCCTAAAGTGTCCACATCATGGGTACGAAAAATGGCACCAATGCCAATACTTTTTGGAGGGATTGTTGCCGAATGTGCAAGAATGGCTAATGGCAACAAGTGGAGGAGAGCTAATGTCAAAAAGTGCATCAGAGATTTGGGATTTCTTCCAAATGACAAAATGCGGATAATTCCCAACAACGAGTCGCTCACTCGAGTACTAGAAAAGTTAAGGGAGTAAATGAGGTTCACATTGGCATGGGCCAAGTTCAAAAATTAAAGAAGTCAAAGACATAGTTGAAGGTCTTTCCCGACAAATAAAGATCGTTAATACCGCTAAATTAACGGAACCACATGACCAGGACTCATACTCAGATCAAGCCAATGCCATAGATGTAATGAGAAAGTCATCAAACTACAACCCTTACTCCAACACGTACAATCCCGAATGGAGAGACCACTCCAATTTTTCATGGTCTCAAGGATTCCAACAGAATGGACCAGCAGCTCCAGCTCCACCAGTGCAACCAATTCCTCAAAATCCTCAAGCCTCTCAACCACCATATAGACCATACAATCAAAACCCAAACCATTCTCACTGAGACCATGGGAGGATGCATTTCAAATTTCAAGAATCTTATTCACTCCAAAATCGAGCAACAAAACCGTACCATTGATGAACTACGAAATGAGATGAGAGCGGGTTTCAACTCACAAACCCAATCAATTTCAAACCTTGAAAAAATGGTGGGACAACTTGCTTCTTCAATTCAGACCTTGGCAATGATCACAGAAAGGTAAATTTCCAAGTCAACTAGTGCCTAATCCTAAAGGAGTGTATGAAGTAAGTATCAGTTCACCTCAGCAGCATGGAGAGGTCAAAGCCATTATGACCTTGCGAAAAGGAAAAGAAATCGACAACAAAGTGGAGATGCCGGTAACAAAAACAACTCAAATTGTACCGGTAAATGAAGAAGACTCATCATCAGAGGAGAAAGAAGAAACCAACCCACGAGAATACGTTCCAAAAGCTCCATTTCCCCAGAGGTTAGCTAAAGTAAAGAAAAGAAAATCTACAAGTGAGATTTTTGAAATCTTTAAACAGGTAAGTGTTAACATCCCTTTGCTTGATGCTATAAAACAAGTGTCATCTTATGCCAAGTTTCTTAAAGACCTTTGTACTAAAAAGAGAAACATTCATGTTCAAAAGAAGGCATTTTTAACAAAAAACGTGAGCTATATACTCCAACACAAACTTCCTCTAAAATACAAAAACCCAGGCTTCCCTACTATCTCATGTAGTATAGGGAACCACACAATTGAGAACGCTTTGTTGGACTTAGGAGCTAGTGTAAATCTGTTGTCTTACTCAGTATTTGTGAAACTTGAACTGGGAGAATTACACCCAACTCCAGTGGTGTTACAGCTTGCAGATCGGTCCATGAAAAACCTCGTGGTATTGTGGAGGACGTCTTATACAGTAGATAAGTTTTATTTTCCTGTTGATTTCATTGTAATTGACACTCAACCAGTCCAGATTCAAGCCGAAGCAGATCCCCATTATCTTAGACGACCTTTCTTGGCAACTGCCGATGCTCACATTCAATGCAGGACTGGAAATATGCAGTTGTCCTTTGGCAATATGACGATGGAGCTAAATATCTTCGACATCGCCAAACAACCTCCCAATACAGATGATGAAATTGTTGATGTGGATTTAATCGAAGAATTAATTGATAATACTTTTCTTTCAAATCATAGTGATGACCCTTTACAAACATGTTTAACTCACTTTGCTTTGAATTTTGATATTGACAGATCAATAGATGAGGTTAACGCCTTACTCGATTCAGCACCATCCATGGACATTAACAAATGGAAGTCAAGAGTGGAACAACTAGTACCATCAGAGAAGAAACTGAGTCCATCATCAAAATCACCACCAGAACTTGAGCATCGTGCATACTGGGCCAACAAGAAATTAAACTTTAACATGCAGCAAGCTAGCTCAGAAAGAAAATTACAGCTGGCAGAACTTGAAGAAAGTCGTAATGATGCATACAAAAATGCCAAGATTTACAAACAGCGAATGAAAGTTTTTCATGACAAGCAAATTATGAGAAAATCTTTCACACCAGGTCAGAAAGTACTTTTGTTCAATTCTCGCTTTCACACCAGGTCCCTTTATAGTCCACACTGTTTTTTCATATGGAGCAGTTAAAATTAAAGATCCAAAGAACGGTGTAATTTTTAAAGTTAATGGTCAAAAAAGATCAAGCCATATCTAGAGTACCAACCACGTGAAAAAAAGGCACCGAAATAGATTTGAGTGACCCACCAAATTTAAATTAAGAATTTTTCTTATTTATTTCTTCTTTTCGGTGATTTAAATTTTTGTGAAAGTGTGTTTATTTAATCATTCAGTTTTCTTTTATCACCTCTAATCATGTGTGCCTCAACTAGACAGTTCCTCTTGAACATTCTCATACAACTTCAACGTGTACAATCTCATCTGAGAAGTCAGATACGATTTTGTAAAACGCATCGTATTTGGAAGCTACAACCTCCAGAGTTGGTATCCCACATCAAGATCTAGAAAGACAACTCAAAGAAATTGAGGGAGGTATCAACGAAACCCAAATTGAACTTGAGGTAAACTCAATAAGAGGACAATTGTGAGATTATTATTTTTCTTTTCTTTTCTTTTCTTTTTTTTTTTGTGTGTTCTCTAGTTTGTTACCCCGCTTAAGTGGCGGATAACGGTACTCCGTGACAATCAAAGTCGGTTACTTTAGTTTCCCATAATAACTAATATTCTCGAGAAGAAGGTATGGATGAAAAACGCGATTCTAGCAAAGCTTCACAAGCGATTTCCTTCACTTCCTCAGAATGCCCTCCTTATGATGTATAAAGCTCGGTCCGAACGCATGCGATTGCTTATGAGAAATAATGTCCTTGCTGACATCCGTTGGTTAATCGAGGCCAAGGTACGTTTGGCAGGTGAGTTACCTCTTAAATTTATTGCATACATGTCTGGTTGTGGTAAAGGAAATTACTCGAGAAAACGAAGAGCTGAAAAACTTCATGTTGATTGTCATAAGTGTGCCAGGATGAAATGCGATAAAAATCCTTGTTCTTTCAGAATGATGTCTGATAACAGGGAAGATAAGATTCAATTCATTAAGGATGGCTTGAATAAAGAGTCATTGGATGATATCCTTTTGTCTCTTGAAACGCATCCCAGTGGATACGTACAAAGAGCAATTCTCCAGTTATGGCCATTATTTCAGAAAGAGCAGGTACGATATAGTCTTGGGAATCTGACTATAAACGACCTTGTTTGCCAGTTTATAAGAAAACTGGATGGGAAGCCCATCCTCGACCCATAGAGGCCGTTCAAGCCGCTTTACGACGTAAACCGAGGGAAGATGTGAGCCACAATCACAACTACCTGTAAATATCCTTTTACTGTTGTTTTATTTTACTGTTGTTTTTATCAATTGCATTATTGTCTTTAATAATTGAGTGCTTTTTCTTTTACTATTTCCTTTTTGACTCTCGAGCCATGTGCTTTACGCGTTACTTGACATACACATGCTACCTCCTATACAGCTGTAAATCATTGTCACCAAGATCCTTGATATATGATCATTTTCTTTTAGACTCACAAATTGTTTTTGAGAAGCATCCCAATGGCAGCTACTCCCAATAAACAATTCAAGAACATTTGTGTGCTCTCTGGATTTAACTATGGCAAACATAAAGAGTTCGTTAAGACAGCCATCGATCTTGGTCAACGCATAGCAGAAAGAAATTTGCATCTGATTTATGGAGGAGGTGACCGAGGGTTATCAAAACTAGTCTCGTGTCGCTTATCTCGGAGGAGCCCAAGTGTTAGGCATCATCCTGCTAGCCTCAAACCGTTGGCCCGAGATCTTGCAACTCTGAGGCACTAATCACATTAAGATCTTGGGCCCATCTCAACATTCATCGAAACTTATCGGTTTGTTAAATGTCAATAACTTTTATGATGGCTTCATCGCATTTCTTAACCATGCAATAAAAACCATTTCATCCCTTTCACAAAAAAAATCTTTATTTGTGCTCATACCGCTAACGAGTTACTTGATCCACATACTTTATGACTGAGCCATATCCCAAGACCCTCGTGTTGGAATGGCCAACTAATGATGGTAATAAAGAAAGTAATAAGAAGTGCAAATTAGATTTAACTCTCCGCTTGTAAATATTTTCTTCTGTGATACAGCACTCAGGTGATGTCTTCTAAACCTTATTTTCTTTCAAACATTGAGGACAATGTTCCGGTTGGGGGGAGGGAATAGTTGACAATTGTGGAATATCTCAATCTTGGTGTAGTTTTTACTAATTTTTGTTTTAGAAACTAACTGTGGTTAAATTTTTTGAGTCGAAGATGGCTGAATACGGAGTGCAGTGACTCTAGAAACGCATTTTCTTATTAAAAAAAAAAAAGGCATTTTGTGTGATCTTTTCATAATTAGATGACATGATAACTTTCAAATTTTAGTATTTTTATTATCTTTGGTCTTTAGTTATGTTACACCATGTTTGTTACTCTACATGTTGATGTTGGAGACAAATATAAGTTGCTTAAAAGAATGCACATGTCATAATAATTTCCAAGTGAGTTTTTGAGCCTATTATTTTTCTTAGAGAGTAACCCCTTTTTGCCCATTCTTCATTTAGCTTAGCAGTTTATTGCTTTATACATTATCTCCAAATTTCTGTAAAAAAAAAAAAAAATAAAATAAAATAAAATAAAATAAAATAAACTAAAGTGTGTGTTGCCACATCTGAAGATCTATCTAACTAGTAGATATGGAAGATTATTTAGAACCCTAAAAGATGACAGAAAGGTCATCTTTGGTCCGTTTGAGCCTTTCTAACCAACCCTATTAATATGTATCCATAGTTAACCCCTTTGAGCCTTAAATAATAATAATAATAATAATAATAATAATAATAATAAAATAAAAATAAAGACTTTTTCTTTTGCAACCTATTATCTTGTCCCACTCCAATGTGGAGTATCACCTTATATTTTGTATTTCTCACCACCCATTTATGTTTGAAAATAGAGATAATTTTGCATTCACAAAAAAAAAGGGTGCTATAAAAAAAAAGAGAGAAAAAGAAACAAAAAAATGTATATAAATAAAATAAATAAATAAATAAATAAAAATCAAGTGAAAAGCACCTTACAATCCCCAAAGTTCTCTATTTTTCAAACATATATTTTGTTTTTCTTATTATCCTTTCTTTGTAAGCCACGTCCCTAGCCTACGTTACGTCCTAATAAAAGTCCTTCTTGATTTTAGGGAACTATAATCTGAAATAGAAACTAGTTATATGGGTTGAAAAGATGTGGTAGTGCATATTAAAAAAAAAAAAAAAGATGATGAATATATTGGTTTGATTAGTATTTTTGAATTAAAATCGTATTACTTCTAAGCTGAGGGCATATTTCTATCACCTTGGTGAGAGTGTGTGATATTACTTCTTTATTATTTTCACTCAATTTACCATTCACTGGAGTTATTATTTTTTTTTGTTTAATTTCTTTGTGAGCGTATTACTACTACCAATGAGATTTTGGGGTTTACATGTCATTCTTAAAAGTGACCAGATTACTGAAGTTGTGACAAAGTTTTCTAAACTGATTCATGTGGAGAGTTGATGTGGGAATGACATTTCTTTAGACTGTAGATAATGCTTATATTTTTATTTGATTGTTATCATTAATTGATTGAATAAATACCACAAGATATGAAAAAAAAATTTTGAGTTTTGTTTTCGCTTAAATTGCTAGGACTAGCAAAAGTGTTGGGGGGTGTGTTGAGTACTAGAAAGTGTGTATTTATAATGGAGAAAATCATCATTTTACACTCCAAGTCTCACTAACATCCCTATTTTTATGTCTTTAAGTCCCTTATAATTTAATTATGTATGTTTTATTTTAATTAAGTATTTTATGTATTTTAGGGGATATCATGGCTATTTCACAATAAACGAAAGATCAGATGAAAAAACGGACAGCACTTTTGAACTTAGGACAGTCGAAAACCTTAGGAGGAGCATAAAAAGAAAAATGGTATTGTTAACATATACTCTGATCTTTTCACACATACGATGCGGTTGATATATACGATGATCAGACACGATCTCGATCATGACTGCTTCACACATCGATCTTTGGCTTTGACGTGGCACAGACGATGACGTGGCACTATACGATGACGTGGCGGCATTTGATTGGACGAATGATGTGGCATTGACCGCTTATGTGGCATTGATCGATGATGATGTGGCGTTGGCCCGATGACGTGTCACGAGCTTATTGGACAAAAAATGTTGACCGGTGACGTGGCAGAATGTTAGTGGACGGAAAAAATGTGTGTACGGCACATGCATATACACAGAATAACAGCCCTGATGATGTGTTCTATCCAATAGGAACTTGCCACGTGGCGCAATTCTGAGCGTCCAAATTGATTTAATCCGATAGCCATGATTTACTCAGAGTCTCTATAAAAAGGGTCTCCCCACAATTTGATACCCCTGAATCCATTTTTGGACTCCTTTTTCTCTAATTCCATTTACATCTTGTATTTTCTACGTATTTTAATAAAATTCCCATTTTACCCCTAGTTAAATTATGAGTGGCTAATTTCCTTTCAAGCTTGGGTTGAAGGTGAAGTCTCAACATGCTCCATGGGCTTAATTTGGTAAATTTACTTTTCATTCCCCTTTAATTTATGTGGTTGTTTTGACTTTTCGTAGACAAATAGTAATAATCTTGTCTGGATATCGGCTGGAATAACCGTCTCCCTAGGCAAGGTTATTACTATTTGGCACGGGAAGCCCTTAGCACCATATCTATTAGAGTGTGGTTCATGATGAGTGGAAGTTCCCCCTTCATGATTTAATTGGTACTAATAATTAATGTTAAGCCGATAGTGCATGTTGAGACAGATCCGGAGATCCAAGCATTTCATTTTAATAGTTTATTCCAACAGCTTTAATTTAAATTAATACATTGCCTACATAATTGTCATTATAAATCCAATCACCCACTAAGAAAATTAATTCTACAAGCAATTAAAATCCACCTCCTCGTGAGATCGACACTCGTCACCATTGAGCTATTCTACAATAGATTCGTGCACTTGCGAGTTCAATAAAATTTGCACAACATCTTCTATACAAGATAGTTTGTTTGATCTAACTTTACTGTTTGTATAAAGCTAAAGGATGATGAAGATGAAGTAGTAGTATTTGAGTTTGCCATGATTGATTGGCTCTAATACCATGTAAAGATTTATGATGTGTTTGGTGAATGAGAAAATCAAAGAAAAATATAGAATAAAAAGAAGAAAATTTTAGTTCATTGAATCAACAACATGTATATAGGGTGTGCTGTATTTATACATCTTCAATATAGCTAACTCAGGTTTCATCAACCAATAAAAGCTTGGCAATTGTACATTTTTATAACAAACTAATAGCGAGTTGCTTGCTTATATACACGTGAATGATAACCAGATTACATACACACACACACATGTGCAGGATATTAAGTTGTTGAGCTACAATTTTAGCTAAGGTTTGAATCTGGAATTTGCTAGATTACTTTGGAACAATCTAGAACAATCTCGAACATGTAAGAAAATGGTCAATTCCATTAAGTGAGTTAATTCACTCAACTACATCATTCTTAGTGATTACATCCTTGTGGGAGATATATTGACTTGTTTAGTGCGTTTTATTTTCTATCATTTAGATTACTTAGTTTAATTTAGTTGTTAAAATGATTTAATTTGATTTAATTGAATTTGCACTACAATTAATTGTTGTACCAACTCTGATAGCATCAGTCCCTATGAAGACGATACTCAATACTCATACTTTATTACTTTTTGTGTACACTTGCACACTAACACTCATATATTTAGAAATCAACCAACATACATCTATATTTAAAGCCTCGTATAAAGCTTCTTATAAGGAAGACACTAATTCCCATCTTGACATAACTATGCAACATGATGACAAGAATAATGATGCAGATAGTGGCGTCAGTGACATTGACATAAATGACAAGAAATCTTTTCATGAAAGCTACAAGATAATGTTCGCTAAATGAAAAGAAGTCTACAATGAGAATATGACTTTGATGACTCAAGTATCCAATCTTTTGGATGATAAAGCGAGACTTGATAGTGAGGTAGTTCATTATAAGTATTTACTTGCTGACAAAGATAACCAATAACTTACAGTGACCACAGAATTAGAGAATGCCAAAAAGTCACTCAAAATGATAAATTAGGGAACTCAAAAGTTAGATCATATCTTGTCAATTGGCAAATCTAGCTTAAATTATCATGGTTTTAGATATCAAGATGATAAGACTCAAATTCTCAAGGTGTGTTTGCTAAAGCTTCATCATAAATAGATTCTCCATCAACAATTAAAATTCCATATCATAAAAAAGGTAAAGCTGCTACTCATTCTTCACCAGTTCATCAAGGTAAGAATAACAGGTTTATTCCCACTTGTTAATTTTGCCATGCTAAAGGACATATAAGACCTAATTATGTTAAGTTCATAAAATATATGAAAAAAGCTATGTTCTTTAATTATTCTTGTAAAAAACCTAGGATGACATCTAGATCTAAGGTTGAGATAAATGGAAATAAACCTAAAACCACTTGGATAAGGAAGGTTGATTATAAAGCTTATGTTTCTTTTATTTCCTTAAGAACTTGTAGTATTAACTTTTGGTACTTTGATAGTGGTTGTTCTAGACACATGACAAGTGATAGGAGTGCCTTGATCAATTATCAAAAAGTTGATCAAGAAAATGTGACTTTTGCTAATGGCGTGAAAATTTGTGTACTTGGAAAAGGAATACTAAATGTGGAACGTTTTCTAAAACTTGACAATGTTCTATATGTAGAGGATCTTAAAGCAAATTTGTTCAGCATTAGTCAAATTTTTTATTGGAACCTAGTTGTCAACTTCGATAGGAACAAATGTTGTGTTCTTGATCTTGATGGGAATTGCATTTTAGATAGACATTGATCATTCGATTATTGTTATAAGTTGACTAGTTCAATTATTTATCATAAAACCACTTTTGATGACACAGAATTATGGCATCAAAAGTTAGGTTATTTGAACTACAAGTTACTAACTAAAATTGCGAAAATAGGTGCTGTCAAAGGAGTTACAATGCTTGAAAAGAAACAACCTGGAGTATGTGGTTCATGTCAATCTGGCAAATAATAAAGGGCTTCACATAAAGCCATTTAGGATAGAGTGACATCTAAGGTACTACAACTACTTCATATGGATCTTATGGGACCAATGCAAGTTAAAGTTTAACTGGAAAAACGTCTGTATTTGTGTGTGTAAATGATTTCTCTAGGTATACATGGATTGACTTTATTAGAGAGAAATCAGATACATTTGATGTATTCAGAACACTTTGTAAAAAGATTAAAAATGAACAAAATTGCAATATTGTCAAAATTAGGAGTGATCATGGCAAAGAATTTGAAAACTCTAATTTTGAGGAATATTGCAGTTTACATGGAATTTCACATGAGTTTTCATCACCTATTACTCTAGAACAAAATGGTGTTGTAGAAAGAAAAAATAAGACCTTACAGGAAATCTCGAGGGATGTTAAACTCGAAGAAGCTTTCAAAAAAATTATGGGCTGAAGCACTTAACATTACTTGCTACACCATTAATCATGTTTATCTTCGTCCAGGTACTAAGAAAACTCCATATAAGTTATGGAAATGTAAAAAACCTAATTTGGTGTACTTTCTTATTTTTAGGAATATGTGCTTTATACTAAATGATCACAAGCATCTTGATAAATTTAATTCAAAAAATGACGAATGTGTTTTTCTTAGTTATTCCAGTAACAACAGAGCATTTCATGTTTATAATATGAGAACTCATGGTACTATTGAATCTGTAAATGTGGTTATTAATGATTTTCAAGGTTTTATATATTACTCAGTTGAAAAAGAAATAACCAATCTTTTAAAAACACCAAAGAGTGCTACAGTCACTCTTGAAGATCGAGTCATTAAGAAAATTCAATCTAGTAAACCTTCTTTAAAAGAAAAAGAAGTAGCTGAAGAAGACATCTCTAAGAAAACTCTAAAAAATGTGAAGGAGAAGGTTTCAAAGCTCTAAGTAACCATGGACCTACATGACCAAATAAAAAAGGAACCATCATCAAGAGTTAAGAAAAATCACCCATCTAACCTTATTTTAGACAATCTTAATAAGGGAATGGTCACAAAGAAAAGATATGCCAATATGGTAAGATTTATTTGCTTTATATCTTTAATTGAACAAAATAATGTTAAGGAAGCTTTGGTTGACGAATATTGGGTTAAAGCTATACAAGAAGAATTAGACTACTTTGAATGAAATGATGTATGGCTGCTAATACCTAGACCTAATCACACTAATGTTATAGGAACTAAATGGATTTTTAAGAACAAAACTGATGAATTTGGTAACATAGTGAGAAATAAAGCTAGATTAGTCGTACAAAGATATACACAAATTGAAGGTGTTGATTTTGATGAAATCTTTGCACCTATTACTAGACTAGATCTATTCGATTACTTCTTGTAGTTGCATGTCTAATATGATTTAAATTATTTTAAATGGATGTCAAGAATGCCTTTTTGAATGGCATCTTAAATAAAGAAACCTATGTTGAACAACCCAAAGGTTTTGAAGACCCCTATTTCCCAAACGATGTTTTTAAATTGAAAAAGGTTTTGTATGGTTTAAAGCAAGCTCCTTGAGTTTAGTATGAAAGGTTGACTAAATTGTTGCTTGAAAATGGCTATAACAAGGGGGAGTAGATAGAACTCTATTTATTAAGCAACTTAATTTAGGAATTTTAGTTGTTCAAATTTATGTTGATGATATAGTGTTTGGTTCTACTTCTTCTGGTGCAAGAATTTGTGAATCAAATGAAAAAGGAATTTGAGATGAGTATGATGGGAGAGTTGACTTACTTTTTAGGTTTGCAAGTGAAACAAATAGATAATAGAATTTTTGTAAATCAAAGTGAGTTTGCCAAGAATTTAGTTAAGAGGTTTGGCTTAGATTCTATTAAACACATGGTACTAATACCAAGTTAACTATTGATGATAGTGGTTCTAGTATTGATCCTACTCTTTACTTTATTTGACTACAAGTAGACCTGACATATGTTTCAGTGTTGGTGTATGTGCTAAATATCAAGCAAATCCAAAGAAATCACACTTAGTTATTGTTAAACGAATCATTTGTTTTGTCAGTGGGACAGTTAATGATGGTGCTTGGGACACTAATGACACTAATTCAAGTCTTGCAGGGTATAGTGATGCAGATTGGGCTGGTAATGTTGATGATAGAAAAAGTACCATTGGATGATGTTTTTATCTTGGAAACAACTTCGTGTCGTGGCATAATAAGAAACAGAGTTTAATTTCTCTCTCCACGGCTGAAGTTGAATATATTGCAACTGGAAGTTGTTGCACCTAATTGTTCTAGATGAAACAAATACTTACAGATTATGATATGTTTCAAGATACTTTAATTATGTTTTGTGATAACACGAGTGCTATCAATATTTCTAAAAATCTTGTTCAACATTCTAGAATTAAGCATATTGATATCTGTCATCATTTTATTAGAGATTTAGTAAAGAATAGGACTGTGTCGATAGAATATTTTATTAGAGATTTAGTAAAGAACAAGACTGTGTTGATAGAACACATTGATACAGAAAACAACTTGTGAATATCTTCACAAAAGCTTTGGATTTCAAACGATTCGATTCTTTAAGGAAAGCTTTAAGTGTGTGCTCTATGTGATTCAAAATGCTTTTGTATTTAGGTTTAAGTCATGCATTTGTGCATTAAGTGTAGGACATGCATTTAAACATTTTTATTTTAGGTATTTGTTTTTTCATAATTCTTTTAAAAAAAATTAGTCTTGGATTAATAAATGACAAGCATTCTTTCATGTTTTTAGAAGATTTAAAATCCTTAAATAAGTTTTGATTAGAGTTATTTAACCTTTCTTCAAAAGCACATGAATGGCAATTCAGTCTTTAATTTGACTTAAGGTTCTGATATTGACATGATCCTTGTTGAGAATATTTAACTTGAGTTATAACTGTTTGCCTTAATTCTTATCTTGTCTTAAGATCACAAATATATACAGACACAATGGTCAGAAATAGCTACCTATAACTATTAAGAGTGAATCTATCCTTGAGTAATTTGAATCTGTATATCACAAATATGACAAAGGATGAACAACCATGAGAAGAAGGCTACCTTAATAGGTAGAGTGAAAGCTCCTGACTATAGATCTTTTGTCAAAAAGCAACTGCTAGGCTTTTATAAAAAAAAAAGAAAAAAAAAAAGAAAAAAATATATGTCTGTTACAATTGAAATGGTCAAAATAGGAGATCAAGATGATAAGGTTAGTTTGACCAACTCTATGTTTTATATTTAAGACTTTAACTATGAATATTGATGAAGTTTTGGGAAAAAAGTTTAGATTGAATTATTTGCACACACACACAAAAGCTTAAATTTCTCTAATATTTACTTATTTGAAGAAATTAGAGTCTTGATTACATGAACTAATGCTTGTTGTGGAAAATCCCCAATCATATTGTTTTACTTGTTCAAGTTTGTTATTAATACATTTAAACAAAATAATTTTGCATGTGCATTCTCATATTCTTACATGATGACATGATTTTACATTTTGAGAGTTATATATTTTTGAAGCAAAACTCAGATTTTTGTTTTCTAAGTGCATTGACTAGCTTTTGCTCATCACAACTGAGCATGTCGTGTTCTTTTAGTCATAACTTTGTCTACAAAACTCTAAATTTAGTTCTGTAAAATTCAGTAAAAATATGGTTTAATAAGCTTTCTAAGGTATATGGATTTCATTCTAATTCCATTTCATTCATTCCCAGTTTAATTTTGAAATTCACTACTTTGAACTGTGTGTCTGTTTCATCTAATGTCATGCATAACACTTCGTTTTTGGTATTTTCCTTTATGTTTCTGGCTTTTTTGCATTGGACTATTTTTATTTATTGCTCTTCTCCTCCATCTAATTATTTTACTGTTGATCTTTCCTATCTTGAGGCTAAGATTTTGACGCAAGGGCGTGTTATTGCTAATCTTTCTACTCATTTCGCCAAATTGCATGCCAAACTTCTTCCCTTTTGCAATCTTTTGGCAAAAAAGAGGGATTAATTGTTAATTTTATGTGATGCAATGAGTTATGGGGAGTAGTATTTCAATTCTAGAGGGAGATTTTATTTTTTAATTTCAAATTTTTAGATCTTCAGGGGAGTTTATCTTTTTATTGCTCTTGATTTTTTACTTAATGTTGTCTTACAATTATTGATTAATAAAAATCAACATTTTATTTTGATTCTTACCTTGGTGTGTTTAAATGAACTAACATGCTAATTGTCAATTATGTTGGTTAGTTCTTTGTTGTTCTTTATGCTTGTTTCAGATTCATGTTTTAGTGCCAAGTTTTATGAAAGATGTGTGTCGGATTGCTTTTGCCACAAGAATGCCAAAGGGGGAGATTGTTGAGTCAATTATTTATAGAGTTGGCATTTTATGGCAAATCTAGTTAAATTGAAATTGTATTTATTACACATCTTATAATAGAAATTAATTTATTAATTTCCTAATTTAGTGAGATTACAATTTATTAAGAATATTTATTTCCTATTTTAATTAGATGTCTAATTTAGGAAGTCAATTAATGATGTGATTTTATAATTGGCACATGAGATCTATTTAGAGCAAGAAGCTGGTTCAAACAAGCTGTAATTAAATGCTCTAGATATTTCTTGGGAGACAAGCAAGGCAAGAAGATCGGATTTATTCATATTCAGATTCATAGGAATTATAAGAGGAAAAAAAATCTTATTTGGAAAGAATCCAAGTCTTTTAAGACTTGTAATTTTTGTGAAACCCTAGTGCTTAAATAAAGATAGGTATTTCACAATTGAAGGGGTGCAACACAAAGCATAAAGTAGAGAAGCAAAATTCGGCCTCTTCCTTAAAGAATTCGGATTTGGCGCATAATGTTGTGTTGATTTATTTTCGTTCTAAGTCTTGTTATGAGATTATTTCTTTTCATTTCTGTGGAGAGTCTATGTGGATCTTGGATCACTAGATATTGAAGAATTGAAGAATTGCTATTGATTACTTTGCAAAGTGCCTTGAGAATCGTTGATCAAGAGGGATAACGATTATTCAAGAGAACCAGATTTAGTTTAAAGTTGAGTAAACTATATGGTAATAAACTACAAGTGAAAGTTTTAAATTTAGTAAATCTATAAGTTGTAACATTTCAACTTAGTGAATTGCTTTTCATCTAAGCTTGGCCTCGTGGATATATGATTAATTAATCCAAACCACGTAAAATTCTCCGCATCATTTAATTTCTGCAATTTATTTTGTTTTGAAAAATTAATGTTTTTAATGCGGATAAACAGTATCTATGAACAATACTCGTGAACAGTACCGGTGAATGATATTTTTTAAAATTAGTTAAGTTATTAATAGTAGAAATTTCTATCATCCATTGCTATAATTTTATTTTTTTCCTTAAAATTAAGAAAATTTAATTTTGGGTACAATCAAGCAATATAAAACTATTTCATTATCCAATCCAAAATAAACAGTTAGTGACAATAGAATTAGATAATTTCCAAATTAAACTTGTAAACTTCATGTGTACAAAGAAGCAATAGAATACTAAATCCTTAAAACAACTGCAGAATGTACACTTTAACTAACCAACTTCGACATGTTCAAATTCCAACCATTCGACCCACATGTTGCTTGGGATTGAAAATAAGAAAAAAAAAATTGGCTCTCACTAAACGGTTTACAATTTACCATGCGTGCCCAAACTACAATAAAAATGATGAAATGTGAACTAAATACTTGAGTCAGACATGTCATATGTCAATTGAGTGTGAGAATCGAATGTCGTTAATAAAAGCTGAAATCGAAACCGACATTGTCATGATTGTCGTTCAAAGGTAGCAATTGTTTCATGTGATTATCATTTGAAACAACTGGGGAAATTGCCGTTTCTTAAGCTTTGTTACGAATTCATGTTGCAAGCACGTGATCAAGGTGAGACAGTTATGTTTGGCGGGAAAATACTAGCTGGGAAAAGTAGCCCAGAAAGCTGGTTATAAAGGCTGAGCTTCTGGAGTTCACAGAGGAGCGTCATATACTCTGAGAGAGATTGTAGAGACGAGAGAGAGAGTTATTTCACTTTTAATCTTTGTATTCTACATTTTCTGTAACTCTTGAGATCAATACGAGTGAATACACAGTGTTGTTTCCTCAGTGGATGTAGGCATCATAAATTGGTGCTGAACCACTTAATTCTTGTGTGTTTTTTATCTTGGATCTGTTTTTGTTTCTGGTTCTTGATTTTCATTGGTTAGATTTGTGTTACTTGGTTAAATCTGTTCTTGGAATTAGAGAGTAACAGGTCTTGGAATTGAGATCTGGATCACAACACTTGACATCCTACAAATTGAATTGTGTAATGACTAATGAAGTTAGGGACACAACCAGACACCAGACTTTCATATATTTAAAGAAAAATAAAGCATAAGATTCTCGTGGTTATTGGAGTGACGTTCTAAAA
Source organism: Luvunga scandens (assembly GCA_030449905.1). NCBI lineage: Eukaryota > Viridiplantae > Streptophyta > Magnoliopsida > Sapindales > Rutaceae > Luvunga > Luvunga scandens. The sequence goes on along the minus strand of JASUUG010001019.1, from coordinate 26,836 downwards.
TTTATAACAATCATCCTGTTTCTCTATATAAAATTATTGTTTAGTTAATTAAAGCGCTTTAGGATTTGCTTTATTAGATTAATTGTTTTGACCCAATTTTACACATTTGTTTTTCTATTAGTGGGCCATTTTTTAATCATGAAAGATGTGTTAAGACTAATTAAATAAAATCCTTGTACATTTTTTTATTAATTTTTTTATTTTTATAATTTTAATCCTTACTTTTTGTTAACCAAAGCAAGCCACCATCGTCTAAATTAAGAGCATCATAAAAACACTCTTTAAATAAGATTTTATTATTTATTTAATTTGAAGAGCCACATTAACATTTAACATTCCAAATGATACTTCAATTGAGATTCTTTAAGTAAAAAATGTTCCTCTCTATTTAATTTTATAGAGTACTTTCTCCCTTTTTAATTTATATTTTATTACTTTTTATTTTGGAGAGAGAGAAATACTTTAATTGCTATTTATTTTTCCTTAAAAAATTGTTATTTAATTAAAATAATATGAGATTATTTATATTTAAAGAGTCTTTTGGAAGATAACATATTTTTTCACTCTCCTATTTACCACACGGTAAGTAAATATATATTTGAAATGTAAAACTAGTAAAATCTTTTGGTGATGCTCTGATGATAGCTAATTGTTGTATTCCTCAAAATTTGCAAACAATTAGCTGGGTTTAAGGCAAGAAAGCTGGGCATCAACTTTCAATTTTCCACATTTTTGTGTGAGCAAAATGTTTTGATTACATAATAATTAATTAACTTTAAACAATTCTAATTGGATCATCTTATTATGACTTTCTTTTTATCTACTCAAAATTTGATTGTGAAATTTATGCTGTCCTTTTAGATGAGGAATTATTTTTTACTTGTTATCTTCTATTTTATTGGTAAATAAAAAATGATCCATTATCAAGTACTAGAGTAAACGTTTGGCTCAAATCACGTACACGAAAAAATGGACAACCAATTAATGTGGCTACTGCAGAATCAATGGTACTAATGAATATAGTTGCCTAGTTTATATAACAATAATTTGATATGAAATTCCATCAATATAGTCTCAATATCTTGTAATATATGTTCATTTAGAAAAAGTTTGAAGAATTTTTTGCAACATCAACTGAAGAGAATCAAACCTCCTTAGAGAATGATGGAATTGCAAAACTAAAAGGTGGTAAGCGTCCTGAATGTGTCAAAGGTATGGGATTTGGTGTGACACTTTCAAAAGTAGCTACGCAGGTCTGGGGCAACTGCAAAGTAAAGAAGCTTGAGAATGATATGAAAGAACTAAATGATCGATTAATTGAATTTCAAAACTTTTTCATGTTTGGGAGAAGATTTAGTAAGGTAAGTTATTTGAGTTAATAATTAATTGTACCATCACTTTACCTTTTTTTCATATAATATTATTTTAATTTATATATTTTGACAGGACCAATTAATATTGATGACAACTTGAACAATAACATTGCAACAACTCCCCAAGTTTTATTGGTTTCATATGTTTTATATATGAATTTATGATTTTTCAAAAACAAATTGTTGCATTCTTTTGATATATAATTTTTTGTTTTTTGACAGTCCTTGGGAGATAGCACAACTATTCTAATGACTCCAACTGATGGTGATACTTGTAAACTTCTAAACTGGTTAGGTACCGGGGAGGTGGTTGCAAAAGGAATGATAGCTACAACAAATCTGGAAGCATCGGTGCACCGTGCTCAGCTTGGACCAGATTACCACAAAGTATGGTTGATGAAGTAAATAAATCATCATTATCTCTTGTTCGACCAATTCAAGAGTTCTTCAACTTAGGTGATGCAAAGGGGAGCACAATCGCTTGGCCTATAAAGTGCATCACCTTGGACTAACTCAAGTAAAGGTAATGCTACATTTAAATTATATTAGATTTGAACTAATGATGTTTTAGGTTTATTAAAAACTACCAAATGTCATATGTATATATGCTTAAAAAAAAAGTTGGGAGTTTATAAACTAGAACATAATATTTGAATTATTACTGTTGCAGGAATTTTAAGTTCTTGGGTAAGGAATATTTTTGCAATAATGACTCTTTTCATCATAGAGGACTTGATCAAGTTGTTTAATTTAAGTTCATTTTATGGATATTATTTTTGGTATTCAATATGTTCTTTCCAAACAATGGCTATTTTTTACATTTTTTCTTGACAATGAGTTCTTTATATTAGATTGTTCAATCACAGATTTTTCTGTTAATATAATTTCATTTGGACACCATGTGTATATTTACTGTATTTATTTAGAAAATGTTGATTAGACAATCCACGGCGATTTATTATTGCCATGTATGGTTTAAACCAAGTTTGGCGCCAAAGATATAATAGGGAGTGATGATGGCCGTTGACGAGATTATCAATGGTGGATACGCTTTACCGTGAAATACCTTCTATAGCATAGTCAACGGCGTTGAATATTGGCCGTTAAAACCCATAGCTTTCCACGGCTCATGAATCAAACCGCATGCATTTTTCTGCCGTCATATCCCATTGACAGCAAATTTCCTATGCCATGAAAAGCCTATTCTGTTCTAGTTTTCTCTAATTGTATTATTATAAAAAGTAAGATGGCACCACCAAAGACATAAAGATTACCTTTAACCTCATTAAAAAAATGAAAAATGAAAACCTTTGACAGCCGCAGATTAAAAAAAAAAAAAAAGGCGTGAGACACAATTGGTTGCTTCATGGAAAATCGTCAGTCATCACTATCCCTTGCACCTTTATATATATGTACCTTTATACATATATATATATATATATATATATATATATATATATATATATATATATATATATCAGCAGCAATGCAGGTTATGTCTTTTGAACAAATCAAGTCCTTTATGCACACTTTCATCTTTTTGCTTATTGTCTCATTACTCTATCAATATTCTAGCTCATAGGCAAAATGGGTTCCCCTGAGATGAATGAGTCAGAGAATAAAGGAGAGATGATAATGAGAAGAGACAAGAGCAAAAACAACATAGGCATAATTTTCAGATTTCCCGATTGGATAGATATTTTGCTAATGGTGTTGGGCACTGTGGGTGCTATTGAAGATGGCATGTCAACAACCTGTATACTGGCCTTTGCCAGCCGCATGATGAATAGCTTAGGCTATGGTCAGACCCAGAGCCAACAAAATCATCATGGGAATTTCATGGACGAGGTCGAAAAAGTAAGCTAGCGATTACTAAGCAGTCAACAATACACACTTTCATTTCTATTTCATTTGTTTTTTAAATAATGTTTTTCAGCTCACGGTCTCACTCACTCAGTATATGGTTCTCTTTTTTTACTCACTCACATTGTAAATAGACACAAAACATTAATTACTTCACTTGCTTCAAAGTTTGAGTCACACAAAGAAAAAAGAGTTCTTTTTTTTTTAAATGAAACCCTGGACTGGCTTATTCTGGAACTCGTCAATCTTAATTAATTCGTGCTTTGCAGAGGGTTATTGTTGGGGCAAAACAAGCGAGAGGTAAGTGCTGAAGATTCAGTACAAGTACTTGGAAGCTGTTCTTAGACAAGAAGTTGAATTTTTGTATTCACAAGAAGCAACTACTACTTCAGAGGTCATTAACAGCATCTCCAATGACACTTCTCTTATACAAGAACATCTCAGTGAAAAGGTACAGCTTGCTCATCTTGATCACTTATTATCAAACACTCTAAACTCAGATAAAATTTCAAAACTTGACCAGGTGCCCATTTTTGTTATGAACGCTTCTGTGTTCATATCAGGACTTGCATTTTCAACTTACTTTTCATGGAGATTGTCTCTAGTTACCTTTCCAACGCTGCTTCTCCTTATCATTCCTGGAATGATCTATGGGAAATACCTTCTATATCTTTTGAAAAAGGCATACAAGGAGTATATATGGCAAAGCGAATGCGATTGTAGAGCAGGCTTTGAGCTCCATTAAGACTGTATATTCCTTCTCTGCTGAAAGGAGGGTCATTGAGAGATATGAAGCAATATTGGACAAAACAACAAAGCTTGGAATCAAGCAAGGGACAGGTAAAGGCTTGGCTGTTGGGAGTACAGGGCTTTCTTTTGCAATGTGGGTTTTTCTTGCTTGATATGGAAGTCATTTGGTCATGTTCAAAGGAGAAACAGGTGGGAAGGATCAATGCTTCTGGCGTTTCCTTCATTATGAGCTAACTGTATGTTTTTTACTTTCTCTCCTTTATTGTGCTAATTAATATGATGAACTTTTTAATATCTAGGGTTCTTTGAATTAGAATATATCCCTTTAGGATCTGAGTTATTCTAAACTTCTAAAGATTACTTTGTGTCTATAAGTGGTAGTATATTATTCCAGTTCCATGCGAATATTACTCAAGAAAATTCAGAGGATGAGAAAATCTTGATCAGAATAGTTTTGAGGAATCCTCCAATAACTAGATATCATTTCTAATGTTTCATTCTGCAAACAAAAAACTTCATAAAATACAGCTCCTTCATAAGCCAAGTGAAAACTTATAATACTCCGTCCTTGTTTTCTATAGCTATTTTAAGCCTGATGATCACTATTGATGGATGGACCTTTATCTTTTGTGGTGCAAGGAATAAATGGATATAGAACTTATAATTGGCTAGCTATATTACCTATGCTTGATCTTAATGATTGACGGAAGCTTTTAGAAGATTTCCTACTTAATGTCCTATACCTTGATTAATTAATTTTCTTGTAGACCTTGAACTAATCAATGAATAAGAGTTTGTATATAAAGGTTAATAATATGTGGTGTTTGCCTTTAGCAAATTATTGGGTTCTTTTGACTTCCTAAAGTCTTTTATTCCACCAGGAAATCTGTTGTCATGCCACTTTGTAGAACAAGTCAATTGCATTAGTTGTTTGCACCTTTTTTTATTTTTTTTCCCCCCTTTTTTCAATTGACAATTTACTGTCAAATTATTGATTAAGTGTACATGTCTCATTATAACTGACTACCTCTTTTGAAGAATAAGTGGCCAAGAGATTGACATACGTTGAACTTGTTTTTATGCCAAATTGGAAAAAGCAATTCTTGTTTTCAGATATGTATTGATGCCAAAGCTTGTTTTAGCAATACAACTATGCTATTACTTTCCAATATTTTTTGGAATTTGATGCACCAAAAATTATGTCAATGCACCATAAATTGTAAATTTCAATCAAGTTTGAGAGCTCTTTCAAGTCGTACTCTTGATGCGAAGGATCTTTTTATAATTGTATCCTCACGACTCACATTAACAAGATCCTAATCAGAAAAATTTGTAAATGTAATAGTAAGGAAAGAAAGTAATTAAGAAACAAAATAGCTCAAAATGATGTAATAATTAAGGAGTTGTGAAACAAAGTTTAATATTCATATTATTTCCCTCAGATAAGGATCTTGTATAATTATCTTTGACTAATTGCTCAGGTATTTCTGCAAATCTTCTTCATAATTTTGTACCATGGTGAATGTAATGCAGATCCCTGGGATCGGCACCTCCTGAACTGAAGTACTTCACAGAGGCTTCAATTGTAGCTTCAAGAATATTCAACAGGATAGACAGGGTTCCAGAAATTGATAGTGAAGACACAAAAGGACTTGTGATAGATAAAGTTCGCGGAGAAATAGAATTCCAGCATGTCAAATTCTCGTACCCTTCACGTCCTGATTCCATTGTTCTTAAAGATTTCAATCTCAAAGTTGAAGCAGGAAAAACCTTGGCTCTTGTTGGGGCTAGTGGAAGTGGCAAATCAACCACAATTGCCCTTATGCAACGGTTTTATGATGCCAGTGATGGGATTGTGAAGATTGATGGTGTAGATATTAGAAGCCTTCAGTTGAAATGGATTAGAGGGAAAATGGGTCTTGTGAGTCAAGAGCATGTATTGTTTGGGGCATTAATAAAGGATAACGTCATGTTTGGGAAGCTTGATGCTACCATGGATGAAGTTATTGCTGCTGCCATGTCCGCAAATGCTCATAATTTCATAAAGCAGCTTCCAGAAGGGTACGAAACAAAGGTAATTGCAAAATCAACAACATACAGTTTCTTGTAATCAAGATTAGCTTTTAACAAAATCAGGTGAGTTCAAGAATGGTTCTAATATCATGTTTGATCTTAATGTGTAATAGGTTGGTGAAAGGCGAGTACTTTTATCAGGTGGACAGAAGCAGCGAATTGCTATAGCAAGAGCCATTATCAACCTGTGATTCTTCTACTTGATGAAGCAAAAAGTGCTCTTGACTCCGAATCTGAGACATTGGTGCAAAATGCCCTTGATTAGGCCTCTTTGGGAAGAACGACATTGGTAAATATTGCTATCAAAATTGGTTGTTTAATCTTTCATTAGCTTTTCAAGAATTTTATATAAAGGAATTTATTTTATGTCAACTTTGAAAATACAACAGATAAAATATTTGGCAAACATTCATTTACACTTGAAAACTAATGTTTAACAATCACCAATAAGTTATTTTTTTAAATAATAGTTCTGTTCTTATATACATGTAGATTAAAATTTACAATACTTTAATTTTAAACCATCCTAATTTGAAAGCACAATTTTTATTAAATTAAGTAGAGATATGATAAAGAAAGCTATAGAGAAGAAATACGATAAAGAAAGCTAATCTGAAAGACAATATCTTCTCTTGCATACTACAAATACTTCTCTTTAAAGATGGAAAAGTTTTACCAATGTACATTCATCTAATAGAATTATGACATGTTCTAGCTCTAACATACACCTTTTCATATTTTTCAATAATGTGTCTCCTTTTGCTTGAGACCAGCCACTAAAGGGAAAAGATCTTGATCAAATATTTGAGTGAAATATGAACGATGTAGGATGGTTGTGTATTATGAGCGGGGTACATTTCGGAGGGCATAACTTGTGTTATAAGTGTCTTTTTGCAACGTAAATATACTATTTTGAAGCCTGCGTGAGACAAACCAATCCTAGAATTGCTTTATTGTTCTGCCATACGATCGAGCCAAAAATTTCATTTCTTTCTTTGTCATTTTTTAGTTTTAAAATATTTTCTTTTTTTTCTTGTTCCTTTTAGGATTTTTATCTTTTTTTTGCAAATTCGGATTTGGAGGCCATTTGTTTTCTTTTTCTTATTTTAATTAGGAGAATTTTATTATAAAATAATATTTTAGATTTGCCTATTTTGGTAAAGTCGCGATATTTAAAGTTATCATATAAAGGTTTCAAAACCTTAGCTTTGTCAATTCAAAATTATTTAATAAATCGCATTATTCAGAAACTTTGTTTCAACTATCTACGACCTTTTACATTTTTGTTTTTCATTAATTGGTGTCAAAGCGTATTTGTGTCAATTGCTTAACTTTCCTAGCCATCCATATCCATCCCCACCAAGTACATCACTAAAAAAAAAAACAAGAAGAAAAAAAAACCAAAAAAATCCCAAAATTTAAAACCCGTTGCCCACCTCGACTTCGGCTGTAATCTAACCACCTTCACCACCAACTGCTACAACTATCAATCTCACAGTTAGCCGTCAACTAAAACCCGCACGTCCAGTGCCCTTGATCAGCTACGTAGCCACAGGGTGAACAACTCAAACCTGCGACTTCACTGTCTATGACCACACACCATTGTCGTTCATCCAGCCAACACTACCACCAAATTCACCGGCCTTTATTGACCAAAACTCGACTTGACAGACGATCGCTGTTAGAAACAACCATGCAGCCATCGTTAATTACCTCAAAACCCGCAAGCTTTCAACTAGCCGTTGACACGAACCAGCGACCTTTACCAATAACTAACACACAGTCACACTCCTCTCTAGTCACACATCCAAAACCAATCACCAATTAACACTAAATGCTGGCCATAAACCGCCACAAATCACCATAAGTCACCACCACTTCAAGTTGGTTTTCTGACCAAATCACTACAAATCCGTCCAATTCACCTCCACCATTGTGCTTCTCACCACCATATCTTCTAGATATGGCCATCAGCACACCAATTCACGGCCAACAACCATAGGCATACCAAACCTGAGAGTTGAGATTTATTTACAATTTTGCCATCGGCTTTATTTGTAATTAAAATATTCAAAGGGCATTATGCTTTGGAAGCTAGATGGAAATTGCAATCTTGAAATTTCCTTTCATGGTTGACAAGGTTGATCATGAATATATGATTAAATTGTTGAGGTATGATCAAGTACAATTTGTAGTCAATTTTATATTAATAGTGAGTGCTTTAGAATAGTAGACCAGAGTGCAAAGGCATAGATGTGATTAAAGACTTGATGAAGTCTAAAATTTAAGCAAGTAATGCCATGTGTCTATGAAAGTGCCTAAATTTGTATTAATGAGTTCACTTATTATTGAGGAAGAAAACTCATGTGAGATGCCAAAAGAAAATGTACAATTTATTATTGATTTAAAGTTTCAATTTGACAATTTGTGTGAGAATATGCATGATGTTTCCTTGGAGAACGAGACAAGCATTAAAGATGATGAGGTTATCTATCTATCTAAGATTTTTAAACAAGACATATAACATACTCTTGATTTGAGCATTGATCTTAATAAGGGAAATTATCTACCGACCACCTAATGTTTCGGACTTTTTCAAAAATACACAATTCCTTTTTTTTTGCCTGAATTACACCTGAAGTTACAATTCTTTGCATTTTTCCACTTCCGTCTGTTGACCGTTAAGATTCCGTTAGTTTTTTTAACAAAATGACTGTTTTGCCCCCCAAAATTAATGTTATAGGATGAAATTGTAATTTTACATTTGAGGGGCAAAATCATCATTTTATTAAAAAAACTAACGGAATCTTAACGGTCAACCAATGAAAGTGGAAAAGTGAAAAAAAATTATAACTTCAAGTGTAATTCAGACAAAAAAAAAAAGGAATTGTATATTTTTGAAAAAGTGGAAAAAATCAGGTGGTCGGTAGATAATTTTCCTCTTAATAATACAATCAAAATTGTGCAACAAAATAAAGTTGAAAAAGCTGAAATAATCGAAATGGTTTTACGTATTCACGTTGAGGACAAGAAGGTAGTGCTTGAAAAAGATTCGATTGAAAAGGTGAAATTGGTTGGAGATTACATTGAACGACAATTGGGAAAGGGCCAAAGTTATTTGATCATTGTTTGTTCTTGAAAGTCTTCATTGGCTCAAAGAAGGTATAAGTGAAGGAAAATATGGATTCTTCAAAGTTGCAAGAGAAATTGATAAGAAAGAGAACAAGTTCGAATTAAAAGACTTTTTGGTTTTACACTACATGTTTCACCCTTCAGATTGTATTCAAACTCAAGGATGAGTTTCTTTTAAAAGGGAAAAAATGATGTAGGATGTGATTTTATGACTTATTATTATAGGATTCATTTTAATTAGAGTAAATTATGATATGTTTATTAGTCTTTCATTTCTATTATAATTGTGATTTAGTTTTCCTTTTTAGTTAATTGAGAGAAGTAAGTTTACTCTATTACAAATATAGAGGTCTTATTATTGTAACTTCTACTTTTGATCAGTTAATAAAACGTCTTTTTACAATTCTCTGTAGGATTATCTATTAAAAATCTCTCTTCTATAGTTGTTTAGATTCGAACGTCATTTAATCTTGCTTAAAACTCATTATAAAAAATCTTATTGACTCATTTGGATTAAAACGAGATCTAATCACGCTTCGATTAGAGCATTAACTAATCACATTAGCTTGGTTAGGTAACAGAATGATATTAAGTATTATCTATCCTATCAATTCACTCATACTACCTCTGTTCCATTAGTTGGTATCATGCTATCCATGGTTGGAGGAAGTAAAGTAGTAGATAATGTGGTAGACTAGGCTCTGTAGATTCATGTTGAGATTCGAGGATACTAATGCCAAGTACAAGGCTAAGGCAAACAAGCACCGACACATAAAGGTGTTTCAGGAGGTTGATTTGGTGATGAGACATTTACGGCGTAGTCATTTCCTTGGTATTCATGCCAAGTTGGAGAAGCAGAAGTATAGTCCACTTCGAATGGCACCAAAGATTAATGATAACGCTTATGTGCTCCAGCTGCCAGATGATTGAAATATCTCTCACACACTCAATGAGCTGATCTGTTTGAATATCATCCAGATGATAAGAAGTTGTATGAACCTAACTCGAGGACGGGCTCTTTTCCAAGTGAGGGGACTAATGTAGGATGATTGTGTATTACAAATGAAGTACATTCTAAGGGACATAACTTGCACTCCAAGTATATTCTTATTTTGCATATTCCTCTTAGGATTTTTTTTTCTCAAATATGGATTTGGACACCGTTTGTTTTCTTTTCTTATTTTGATTAGAAGAATTTTATTCTAAAATAATATTTCAGATTTCCATATTTTGGTAAATTCACAATACTTAGGATTATTATATAAAGGGCTTAAAACCCAAACTTTGTCAATTGAGTAATTATTCAATAAACCTCATTATTCGAAACTTTCTTTTAACTATCTACAACCTTTACAAAAATTTTTGTCAATGAATAAACATTACTTCACATTTTTTTATTGTTATTTGATATGTCACTTAGTGGCACATAAGCTCTCAACAATCCTGAATCGCAACCCATATTAGTAGTTAACAATGGTCGCTTGGTAGAAATAGAGCTCACACAATGATCTCATCAACAGAACAAATGGTCACTATGCAAATATGGCCAAAATACGAAGACAATGCGGAGTTGTGATGACGAAGAAACAAAGCCAAAAACACATGTCTCATCTATCACAAAAGTAAGGATGGCGGCTTAGTGCGGCAAGATGTAACCCGCTTTCTTTGCTTCACCATTACCCATCATTGATTGCCTGCAGCCAATAACTCACCCACCTCCTTCATTCTTCTCGGATGCTCTCTCTAAACGTACTTGAATGAAAAAGAAGGCTTAATTGGAAGCCTCTCCTATAGTCAAGTCACTCAAAGGCAAACCTATCCATGCCTTGACCATTGGTGGCATGATCTTAGCTTTCTTGGCTAAAACCCACAATGAAATGCAATCAAGAATCTGCATATTCACTTATTTTATGCTCACTTTCCTTGATTTCTTTGCCGCTTGGATCATTTGCAACATTACAATTTTGCTTATATGGGTGGTCAGTCGACTAAGTGAATCAGTTAAGAATGCTTGAAAGGATTCTCGACATTTGAAGCAACTTGGTTTGATGAAGAGCAAAACTTCGCGTAGGGTAATATTTTCTAGATTGTGCAATGAGGCATCAATGGTTAAGTTCCTAGTTGCAAACAAAGTATCCTTGTTGGTGCAAACTACTTCCCCGCCGTTCACCATTGCAATGGTCATGGGGCTTGTTATGGCTTGGAAATGAGCAATTGTTATGATTGCAGTCCAGCCACTCACAATTCTATGTTTACACTAGAAAAGTATTGTTCCACAAGTATTTCAACAAATTTCGTCAAGGCACAAAATCACAACACTCAAATTGCGTCAAAGCAGGTCATTAATCACAAAAATTGTGACTTTGTTCGAAAGTGTTCTTGATGTTTCTACTTTTTTGTTGTAAAATCAAGTGGTCTAATTTTTATGACTTTTATTAAATATTTTATAAATTTTTAATTCAGCAAATCTTTGATTTTCACCTGGACAATGTGGTTATGTGCGTGTAAAATTCTTTCCATTATGTTTGACCTTTATTCATTTTTTTGAATTTTTACATGAAATACTACACATGTTTACTATTTCTCTTCTTTGATTTTACAATTTTCTGACATATGATTAGCTTGGTAAAAATCAGCTTGTATAAGATGGTTAGGTTTAAACTAACTTTGATAGTTTAGTGCTTATGATTAGGCTTGATTATGTTAGATTCATATCAAGATGAAAATGAGTAATAATATTAATAAGAATGTGTCTTGATATTTTAGGACGAGAGTGAACTCATGGTTAAGGTTATCGTTCTTTTTATTGTTGAGGATCGAGGTAAGTAGATTCATGCATAATCTACATATTTTACTATTAAATTACTTTTGATTCAAGGTATGTATTATGTTGAATGAAAAGTATATGAAAATGATTTATTTTAATCTATTAAATATTTTATTTAGTAAATCATTCTTTAAAATTATTTGTAACAAAACTTTATTTATAAAAAACTAGTTTTATAAATTGTCTTGAAAATGAAAACTTTTATTAAATTGTTTTAAGTCAAATACTTTAAAATAATTATCAGTTATTTAAATGTAATTTACAAAAGCTTACAAATGATTAAAAGTTCAATGATGATTTTAAATATTTTTACTCATCATTCAGAAGTGATGTTATGTTATGTTATGTTATGTTATGGAAGAACGATTATATGCACGTATAATGTTGATGTTAATAATTCTTGCAAGGCATAGTATCCTGAATGATATTATATGGTCAGGTCACCGGGTCTACAGATGATACTATGTGATATGAGCTAATTACGTTTTATATGTTTAAAAAACTAATTACGTTTTATGTGTTTCAAATGCTATTATTATGTTTAAAAGATTTAAATGACTTTATGATACTTAGATTTATTTTTGCAAAATGATGATTTACAGAGGTAACTTTTGTTATTATTATTATGCATATCTAATAAATTTTATTAAATTTTATTTTAACGGTTTTAGTATTATGTATGAATTTACTAATTGAGTTGACGGCTCACCCCCCGTTATCAAATTTTTGCAGATAGAGTTAGATAATGCAAGCTCAGGGTCTTAGGAGGAAGAATAAGAACTGAGTTTCTTTTTGGGGATTTATGTTACATTAATAATTTATGAATAATTTAGTTTTCTTTGGTATGATATTTACTTGAGGACTTATTATTTCATTACTAATTATCTTTTGAAAGTTTAGAGCATTTATTGTTGGATATTAATTTGATGATTTTTGAGACGAGAGTGATGAAATACAGTTTCACTCCAATTTCACTTTAATACCTTGTTAGTGGATTTGGGGTGCTACAACCTTCTTCAATCTTGCCACCCTTCAATCATAGAGATCAAAAGCAGCTTATATGTAAAGTATTTCATCTACAAGCTGTCAAGGCATTGGTTGTCAAGGGAGTGTAATTATTGTAACTATTATCCTTATGGCTTAATCTAATTTCTCTCGAGTTATTTCTTAATTGCTTAAACTTTGGCCATTGGAATATGAGAGATTGAACATAATAGACACGAAGCACAATTTATTCCAACATGAAGTTTAAAAGGTTACAAGAACTTTAAAAAGCAACAAAGAAAGGATCACCTAAACCGTAAGCAACCCTTATTGCAAAATACACTACCCTTCCAGAAACTAGCTCTAAGCCCATTAGTCCATTACACTGAAATAAGAAAACAGACAAAAGCATAAAGGCAAATGCTAAAAGAGAATGTCTGAGTTGTTCAGACCAAACAGCAACCTCGACTCTGTTTTAATATTACTTCATGTTGGTGTTATCTTTTGGAGGCCCAGCGCTCTAATCAGAGTCAGTTCCAAGTTGAGCCACCAGCTGTTAAAAGAAATTGAAAAAGGAAATTCGTTTAATTTATTATTAGTAAATTTAAGCAAAAAAAATCTATTTATGGAAGAAATAATAATTGAACCTCAATATAAGCCATGAGTTTGTTTTTAAGAGTGGAGTGCTCCACCTTCAGCTGCTCCAGGAGACCTTGCCCTGCTGACATTGTTACAACTCTGTTATGTGATTAATGTCAAAATGCTATACTGTAAAGTATAAATGCATTTATTCTCTAATTTATAATGATAATTGAAAACAAATATTGGATAAAATAAGAAAATTACTCTTCCAGATTAGCTGCCCTGCAAAGTTCTCTTGTCTTGTTAACTTCATTCCTCACTTTGTTAGCACCAATGCTAATTATGAATTATGAATAGAGTAAAATAATGGTTAGCATAAAATAAAATGATTAAAAAGAATACTTATATGTAAAGTTATCATTAGGTGCGGCCGTTCGTACGAAATTTCATGTGAACGTGCACATTTACAACACTTATATACATAAGAAGTGCATAATTTTGAGTCAATTTCCTTTTGTTTTGATATACAGACCTAGCACTGCTGCCCTTCAAATTATAAAAATACCTATCCAGCTCAACGTAATTGATTTCAGCCTTTTGCCTGTAGAATATGTTGTAAATTATCATTATCTATAATTAAATGATCATAATAATCACAAAAAAAATCATAAAATAATATGAAGGCAAATTAGATTAGAAATTGATAAGTTTAACTTACAATTCTTTTTCAATATTCGCCAGTGTTCTTGTTGAGTCCCTAAAGTACACGGTCAACACATCCTCAACAAAACCAGGGTTGTTCTCACCGAGTTGTTCAAGCTGAATAAAGTACCTGTCCAATATTTCCTGGAAGAAGCAACATCCCCTGCTAATTTCTTTTAATGATATACATAATCTTCTAGTAAGAAAATAGCCTACATTATTATTTTTATTATAATTGACAAAACATTTGAGATCTTAATAAATTAATAATCATATACATCGATTATGATCTCCATAAAGAATTATTTTCTTGAAGCTTCAGTGGACAACATATGCAAGAATAGGTTTCACTTTGGTATTCGGCGGAATTAATTTTTGGTTCAACGGGGTCAAAATGAAGAAATTACACATTTGTAGAGGCCTGAATATAGTATCTGTAAATGAGAGGCCAAAACCATAATTTTTTAAAGAATAAATAATAAATTTCAACTGAAGACCCTTATCTTTTCGGAGTTTTTTGTTTTGGACCGGTAGTGTCCGCCCTTGGGGCGCTAACCTTTGTCTAAAACTTTTGGGTTGGCGCAAAGAAAAGGAGTAAAAAAAATTGTAGACAAGGATTTTGTAAAATATAAAAATTAATAAAAATGATTTTTTCATAAAAATTCCATCCATTTGATAAATAGAAGCTATTTTATAGATAGTTACAGTAAAAATTAAGATATTGTTTACGTATATAGTAAGATGAAAACCTTTCAAAATATATTTTTCTTTTAAGGGCAACAAGCAACAAAAATGCATTAAAGCTTGAGAAAAGAAGACTAGTGAGAGTGAAAGAAATTAAACCCCTGTCGAAAAAGGATTGCCTCATTTCTGCAATTTGTTGACGCAAAGCCTCCATTGCTAAATGAAAGAAAGTAACAAAATCTAAGAAAGGATATAAGAGAAAATTACACGACAAGAAAGTGAATATTGAAGCTTGGATGAAAACACTCCACTAGCTGAGTATGAATTTATATAGCTAATAAAGGTAACTAAGAGTCAGCTATATATTAGCATGCAATTATTGATTCTAAAAAAGTGAGATCACAAGATTTGATTTTGGGAAATATTCAAAATATGTAGTAAGAATATTAATTTTTTGGTCATATCTTCGATAGAAATGACTAAAGAGACACGTAGTGCCCATAATAACCGAGTGATCAATGATTATAAAAAACTTGTGACAAAAATTAAAAATCACGAAAGTAATAACAAATGGTAAAGTGAGCAATTGACGCGCTTTTGCGCTAACACCTTAAAAATTATAGTGAAAGTACACAAGTATTTCTCTTTAAGAAATGGACAAAATTTTTATATATCTCAACGCATAGCTTCAGATTTTTTTGCATCATTTAGTAGATTTTGATTTAATGAATGAGATTCTCAATACTTTCAAATGTTTATCTTTAGGAAATTATCAATTGTATACCCTTAGTTTTTACTCTGTTATCAAAATTTACTACAACACTTTCAAAGATATCAATCGCTCATCCTAAGCTGACAAAATATATCTGTCATTCCACGAAAATCGTTACCGCCATTTAAATATAACGACGTCGAGAGGTATTTGGTGTTTTTTCATATGATGCAAGTGATAATTTAAGAAAGTATAAAAGTAATAATAAGAGAATTTAAGGGTATACAAGTGTTAATTTTCCTTTAATTTAAGTTTCAAGGTAAAATCATCAAATTCATACAATTAACGCTTAACTTTCAACAACAATTAACGGTTTGATAGTCAACTGATAGCTTTTGTCAATTTAAAAGGGTGGATGATTGATATACCCTTAAAGTGTCAGTAGTATTTTTTTATAAAAGAGTAAATTTAGGGCCTACGAATGATAATATCCCCTATCTTTATTAACCTATAATTTTTATATCGATATATAAATGATAGTATATGTAAAATTAGTGAGTTAATTATCATAGCAGGCTTTTGAGTCAATTCTAGCTAATCCTTATATTTTTAAATATCACCCAAAATATTTATATTGCATTTTTTTCATAAACCTAGTTACTTATTCTTTATTTTCCACTTGTATCATTAGGCTTGCTTTGAATTTTAGATTATATTGACATAATATTATTTTAACCTTAAGAAAGTTAGATCTAACACCATTAAAAAGTAATGAGAAATATTTTGAGTAATTTTTAAAAATACAAAGATTAGCTGGATAATTGAACTAAAATTGTAGGGACTAAAGAAAGCTATCTAATCTTCTTTAATCAAGTTAAGAAGCATTAGTGTTTTTTTTATTTATTTGTCTGAAATTAAAATAGATCCTCAAATTTAGTTAAATTGTGAATGGACTCAAATAACATGTAGATGAGTAACATTTCTACTTTCACTTTTTATTGCCTAAAAAAACTAATAAGTTGTTTGTGTTTATTAACTAGAAAGAAAGGTGGAAATTAAGATTTTGCTTCGATGGGTCAAAACAATAATAATAATAATGATAGACTTAAAGAAGATATATATTAATTTTCGTAATCTAAGGCGGCAAACTATAAAATTTTCAAACAAATGGCATAATTTTATGTGATGACCTTTATTTGTTTTAAATTTCTTTTCGACCTTTGGGTCAAGTTCCCCCGACTCATAACGTAGTTTTGCCCCTGAATAGAATCGTCTTAACCTAGTAATTGACATTTATGTCTTAAAAGAATTAAAGTATTTACCATTACTATATATATATATATATATATAAATATAATAAATAATTAATTGCATCAAATAGAATGATACAAATTTTATTTTTAACATATTGATTTAATTATGAAAATAATTAAAATAAATTAAATATATTATATGAATCACTATATTATATGTATGATTCATACAAATAATATTGTTTTAGCTTGTTTTTGCTAGACCGAAATAAAAGTTAAAATATTACGGACTTTAGTTTTCTAAAGGGTAAAATACTTACAAGTGTTTTCTAAGCTATTACGTTAAACAAAACTACAACATTGGGTTTTATGGTTAAGATTCAAGAACCTTGAGCTAGTTACTTGAGTTATAAGTGACCTAAAAAAATAATAGAAAATTCCATTCGAATGTGACGGCAGTAGTGGCCGAAATGACATTTTGACTGTCAAGTCAATGTGGAAATAGTAGATTCAGAGAACATTTAATAAAATTCTAAAGGAAAAGGAAAACAAAAAAATTGAGTTGAGTGAGTGAGAATAACTCCTGCCACCTTAGCTTACCTTAGCTTACCTTGACATTTTATACTAGAGTGTCATTGAGGGTGCCTTTATATACACGTACACATGTTGCGGATCTATTATTGGGAGCTTTTCCTCAGGTAATTATGGGCCCGCATTTAGGTATTGTCCCTTTATGTTTTAAATATCAAGAGCCCTTTCATTTTCATTTTTCAAGAACATATATTGCGATTCCTCGTTGGAGGATCTAATTGGCATCATAGGTTTAGGCTCTTTTTAACACTTGCTTTCCTTTAACAGGCTCTCCTATTATGAGTATGACAAACTATTTGTGAACTTTGTTATAAGCATGACATGTTCTTCCCTAATGGCTTATGTCTATACAGTGTCCTAAAAGTACATATGATTAATGTGCGACTTAGGATCCCTAATGACCTAGACCAATTAAGCTCATCATTTTTAAGCTTTGCCAACTTCGTCTTATTATTGCCGATTCTTTGTCTCCTTTCTGACTCCCTTAAAGTTGATGTGGCATCAAGCATAGGGGATAAAAAAGGACATATATAAAACATAAACAATTTTTAGAGGACTCCTCTAGTTCATTCACTAGTCTTTATTATTATTTCCTCTTTTAACTGTTTCATTGCATGTACATTTGTAGGACAACCCTTAAGTTTGAAAAATTAAATTACATTAGGACCCATTTTATTGAATTTTATTCTAAGCACGTTAGTTTAAAAAAAATTTTGTTATAGCATGATAAAATTTATTGTTTATTCATTATAACTCTCAATATTAGCCTATTTAATTTTATAAATTTTATATGATAAATCTGGTCGACTTTATAGTTTATCTATTACATAAAAACCCCCATCACACCAAAAATCCTAGTTCTGCCACATTTTGCATACAATCTTTCTCCCATTGGTCAAATTTACCCCTAATAGATATTCTTTAATAATATGAAAGGGTGATCTCTGAATACTCAATTGTATAAAAAGAAAATGATGATAACCAAGTTTGAATACACAAGAGAGGATAAATTATTGTTGTATATAAAGGCAGTAGAGGTGTTAAATCTTCATTTGTTATGGAAATAACCTTTCTATTCTTGTTGCATCATTTAGAAGGGCCTCTTGTTCATGCTGCAGACTCTTTTTATTTAGGCTCATCTAGGTCCTACAAGTCGTATACTAAGGCACGAAAATGGCCTCTACCCCCAAACTTGTTTTCATGACGTTATTTCTTTTGTTTATATATAGTTTCGCATGAATTTTCAGAAGGTGGTTCCATCAATTTTTCTAAATTATTTCATCAATTTGTTTTAGGTAATTTTTCTCTGCATCTCTATTAGTGGTTAAAAGTTACGTTAGTCAGTGTATGCCGAATTGCAAACTATATATACATGCAGTTGGACATTTATGTACATAGGTTGTATTTGGAAAACCACATTACGTAGCATTAGAACCCTGTGTGCAGCATTAGGCTAATACAATACAGTGTTTGGCTACAAAATAAATGTACTAAAATGTATAATTTCATTATAGTAATGCACCAAAAGACACATTAACGAAACCCATGGGGATTCATGTTTACCTCGTGATTTCATTATCAAAAGCAAAAAATTAAAACAAAATCTTTGATTTTGACATAGTGTGGAAGCAATATTAGATTTTCTAGCTTATGTTCTTGAAATTCAAGAAAAAGGGCTATAACAAGAGAGAAAAGTATCTCTATTGAGAAAATAATTGAATATTATTAATGAAAGCTTCATATAAAGAAACAAGCATAAAAGCTAATTTATACTAGTTATGATTATCTTATTCCTAATGTACTTATGATTATTTAAAAGGAAAGGGGATATTATTTAAATAAGAAAATATTACAATTCCTAATTAGATAGAAAACTTTTATTTCTTCCATGACTCTACTTGTCCTACATTAGTCTCCTCCAAACAACTCATCCTTGAGTTGACTCAAACATATGGCAATGGTGTTACTTCAATAATATTCGAACAAGTATTGAATATTGGAAAGGGGGTAAATTTCACCCCATCCCCTTATTAGATTAACATACATCAATTTACTCCTAAAAGTGTGAAAACTTAATCTACCCCTCTAAAATCTATTAACTCTTTGTTAGTTTTAACATCCAAGATAAAGAGAAAATTGTATTTGTATACCGTCATGACCCAACCCGTACCTAGTAAGAGCAGCTGTCCCATTTGGGTATTAATGCAAGGCTCGTTGGATTTGCTTTTGGGCGCTCATACACTCCAAAAACGCTGCCTTGCACCTGCTGGGCGAATCACCCTTTATAAACCCCAAAGATCTCTCCCGTGTTTTGCCGATATGGGATTCGCTTCTGCGGTGTTACACAGTACACCCCCTTAGTGACTCGCCAATGTCCCGCTGAGGTTACCCCCACCATCGCCAAGAAGACACGCGAACTGCCTAATACCATTTGTTTGTCATGACCTAACCCTGCATCTGCAAAGATATCGTCCGCTGGCTTAACAAGGCGCTCGCACGGATGAGCTTCTGGCACACATACACCCCAAAACGCATCTTGCCACTTCCGCATGATCATCTCTATAAACTCAAAGATCTTCCCGTATACGCTGACATGAGAATTTGCTCTGTGGGCTTACATATACATACCGCAATACCAGCCGCACCTCAGAGCCTCAGTGAATGTCAAATCAATGTCAATAATAGATTGTACTTACATATTAACCCTTAATATTTTATTTAGTTATTTTTATTTAAATACTTTAATATAAAAATATTTTATTTACTTAAACTATATGGCCATCATTTTGTATTTCATAAGACATTGCAAATTCTTCACACGCTAACAAAGAAGCTAGAGACAGAAAGCATGATAATAACAACCTAAATCAAGACATTTCTCAAGCATCGGTAAATTGTGTCAAGACCAAACATCAAGGCTCCCTACAGCGATAGAAAGCACCTTAAGGACACAGGTGTGAGGTGAGAAATTTCTATTCTTATTTTTTTTTTAAGTCAAGGGGTTTAATAAATATTCAAATTATAGATGACAATGTTTAGTGTTATTAATTGCCACGTCGTGTTAATAAGAATGACTATTGTTGGGATTGACATTTGTAGAAAAAATTGATGAACAAACCTTAAGTTAAGAAAATTTTTTATTTCATCTATCACTTTGTGGTTGAAATTACTTCTTTTCATTGTGAAGATTTGTTAGTAGGAGAAGATAAATCATACTAGTATATGTTACTCATAAATGATCTGGTGTTTACAAGGCATTTTGGTTTTGAAGCAGTATGATTATTTTTTTAAGCATTTTGTTTTACGCTAAGGCTCAAACATTTTTTTGCATTTGTATTCAAAATTGAATTTGTTCAAGAAGAAACTATATTTACACCTTCTCACCGCAAGTTTATCGAAAGTGTATTGTGAATTCCGCACACACTGTCTAGTTTGCAATTTTAATGTGAATATCATGTTTAGATTCTAATAACCTGGTTTTGCTATTTTTTCATGCCTATTTTTACGTTGTTATTTATTTATCATACTATACTTTTTTTAAGATACTCAATTGTATGTCTAATTTTTTATTTATAATCAAAACTTAAAGGTGAAAGTCATTGTTAATTTTGTCAGGGGAAACACCAGAGGTTGGCTTCATTGAACCCGACATCAAGTAGAGCAATCTTAATTAATGTCGTAATAAAATGGTGTTTGCAGGGAATAACTATAGAGCACGAGATCTATAATTGAATGTGCATTGCCTTTTAAAATAGACGGCGACAATTGATAATAATCATGAGTTTTATCAAACCTAAAAGATTTGCACAATGATAAAGAAGTATACTTGAGATTGTATTCGACACGGAGATAATACCACCAAATAAGCATGATGTCACTCAAAAGGGGTTGTTTTATTATATTGAAGATGTTGTCGCTTAGACCTAATGCCAAGGAGCTTAATGTTTTAAGTTATGTTTTAAAAATAGCCTCAGAGAGAACAAATAAAGCAATGACATCCTTTCGGCACAATTACACGAGAATAACATAAAATCAAACATAGTTTCCACAAAGAGTGTAAAAAAAGTCTATGGAAGAGAATCATAGCACAAAGGTACATCATTTCAAAATAATGGCCCTTCATTTTTTCAACCTACCACTAAGATGAACTTAAAATTAAACCTCATATCCTTGCCTCAATCAGAAATCAAACCTAAACCTAAACTTTATCATCAATCCTAGCCTCAACTTGAACCTCGAACTTCAACCTCAATCCTAGCCTTCCAACCTAAACCCGAACTTGAACCCCAATTCTAGTCTTAACCTAAAATCTTAAGCTCACCTCAATCTAAACCTTACCCATATCACAAAAATACACATATATTTGATAACGCATCTGGCTCCCCGAACGACAAACCACTTAAAAGATGCTACTTAAAATTAAAGCTACCAATCGCACAACATAAATCCAAATGTTCAATTCATTCATTTTTACCAAATAACTATTGCAAAAACATCCTTTATCTCAATCAACACCGCACTGGAACCACTTTGACCATACGATGCCCGCATACCGACGAAAGTGCAACCATTATTGCATCAAGAAACATCTAATAAAACTGCATACACTCTTCGAACACGAGGCTTGTGAGACAAAACCGAAGGTTGCGACATTGATTTTTTCACCTCTCATAACGTAGAATGACCATGTATTGTGACTGACATCAGGCGATGCCGATGACTTTTATGTTTCCCATAGTGAATGAGATGATAATGACATTAAAGTCAGATAAGAGATGGTTGGATCCATCATATTCTTAGTTTTCGAGGACTATCTTTCACAACCATTTTCAAACGATGCTATCCTACAAAGCCCTCAAAGTGTAATAATTACATTACCGATACGCCAAGACTTCTAAAGATTATAAGTTGATCACATAATTTTTAAAAAAAGTTAAAGTTGTTATCATTCTTACAAAAAAATGTTAAATTAAAACTTCACAAATCACCAAAACCTAAACAAAAAGAAGTCTGACACATGTCAAAGTAAAGGCTTCTCAACAATAAGTAAAAAACAATATATAGTTATTCAACATTCCAGACAGGCAAATCTATTACTCGCAAAGACACGACTTCTATTTATATAGATTTATATGGAGGTCAATCCCAGCAAGAAGGACATGATTTAATTATGTGTAGAGTTAATTTTCTAAGTGTATATGTGAGTTGGCTAAATAAATTTTTTATTATCTTAAAATTCAAAATAAAAAAGGAAAATAGAATAAATTAAAGCATTTAAATCAATACGTATAAAACACTCAGCCTCTGGGGATTCACACTAACATTCACCACCATTGCTTAATATTTCCTTTTTAGTTACAATTACTTTGCTTTAGAGAGGTATTTACCTTCAACATCCTCTCTAATAAATATGATATCAAGCGCCTGTTGTAGGTAACGATCTTTTACTTCAAGATAATGTTAATAACAATACGTATAAACGAGCAATAGCGTCCTTCCGCTTCTAAAACGCGGCGCGATCATCCACTAACCGGGTTGGGATAAGTACATTCATCGGCTAATCGGTCAGGTTATTTGGGCCACAAAATGTTAGCGAGAATATTCTCCTTCAGTTACTGATGTTGCCTATCGTACAAACAATAACAGATTCTTCTGCTAGAGATCCATAAATCACAAAATCTAGAAAAATATATTTTTGGTCGACAACGCAGTTAAAATAACCACACATAATAGAGAGAAAAAGAAAGCACAAACTTACATAATTTAACACATGACCATCCACGCTGAGGCTTCACCTTCAACCTAAACTTGAAACTAAATGAAGCCATTAATAATTGTACTAAAGGTAAAATGGTAATTTTATTAAAATATGTAAAAAAATACAAGATGGATGGAGAATTACGTAAAAACAGCAAAAATAGATTCGGGGTGTTAACTTATTAGAGAGCTCTCTACATTTATGATACTGAAAAGATAAATCATGGTCATAGAATAAAGATAATTCAAACGCTCGGGGTTGCGCCCCATGTAACAAGTTTTGATGGGTCGAGAATACATCATTAGTCAACGCCCGTATCGTATTCCACCAATAAGATGCGCCACATAATCAAGTAATGTCACATCATTAGTTCAATATGATGCTTTCACATCATCGATCAATAATACATCATCATATGGTATAAGTGAATAATACAATATCCCACTTTATGCTCTTCACCAAAGTTTTTAACCATTAAGTTCAAAAATGCCATTTGCTTTGCTGTCTAACTTCTCTTTTATATTAAAATGGCCAAAACATCATTGAAATATATAAAATACTTAAGTTATAATAAAACACATAATAAAACTTAAGAAATTAAACACATAAAAATAGAAATGTTAAGTGAGACTTGAAGCATGAAATGATAATTTTTCCTTTATAAATATGCATTCTCCAATACTCAACATATGATTTTATACAAGAAAACAAAGAAAACAAAAAAGAAAAATGCAGTGGATTCCTAAAGCTTGTGATGAATGGGCCCAAGACAACTGACCAAAAAAGAAGTCAAGTATGAATATGGATGATGGTGTTAATCCATCATTACAAACTATTTGTTGCAATGATGAGTTATCAAAAATAAAAGATGATTTCTATTTATTTGTTAATCAAATGATGATATTAATGACAAAGAATCTAGAGAATATGAGACTTAATATCATACAAAATGAGCATGATGCAAATGATGACTTATTAGATGGATATGAGTGACAACACAAATTATAGGCTAATGTTAGGAATCAGAAACAAACATCCTTTAGTAGAATATCTATAATATTGGGTGGTGAAATGTTTATAAATGAAATATAACCTAATATTCAAAGTATGGCAAATGTTAAAAAATTAATTTTTTACATGGGTTTTAAAGGATTACTAGATATGACAAGGTTTTAGAGGTAAACAACTAAGTTTGAGAAAGAAGAATTGTTAAACGTTATGTAGACAAACACCCTTTCAAAGTGCATGCATTTGGACAATGTTTTCAAATAAGATCTTACACAACATACACATATGGTCTTAGCAAAAATCTAGAGGTTATTATTATCGGATTACAAGTGTAAAGAGTAAATAAACCGATCCAATAATTACTATAAAGCAATCTTGTTGATGATTTTGATGACGATGATAAAGTGTAGGTAGATCCTCAGAAATTTTACAGTAACAAAGAGAAAGATATCGATTCAATATTAGTAAAGATCATATTGAGCTTTAGATAACTTTGTAATGCTCACATCATCAACAGATGCCACAAGCTTTAAAGTATTCTTAAAGTAATAAAAGAAGACAACTTGCGGATAAGTGCAGATTTTAAAGGTTCATCGAGCTTTTTAAGTCTTAGAGATGGCTTCAAAGAGGTATAAGCCATTTATATTAAGCTGAATGGCTTTCATTTAAAAGGCCTCTTTGAAAGTGTTTTACTATCAATTGTCACACTTGATGCAAATTAGGTACTTTTTAATTGTAATATGAGTTTGTGAGTGCGAAAACATTAAGAGTTATACTTGATTTTAGGGCATTTGCACGAGTATTTAGCTAAAACAAGATAGTTTAATGGCTAAGAAAACTAAAACCAGTCTTGGATAGCCCATGATTTTAATAGGTTTGTCAAATATGATCACACAATAAATAATATGGCTGAAAGTTGGAATACATGGATTAGTGAAATGAGAAAGACACTTATTATCAGTTTGGTGGAGCACATTGGGAAAAGATGAGGAGAGTAATAAATGATAGAAAGATAAACTATTCATAGTCGAAGATCGATGTTCCCGCTTCGTCATCAACAAAATAAACCAAACATTGAAGAAGGGGGAAGCTTAGGTTTACATCAGCAAGTAAGGTGTGCTTTGAAGTTGAATCTCCAACAAAGTCTTGGATTACAATTTACAAGATCATACATGTGACTATAGATTGTGGCAAATTAGTGGCTTACCTTACAAGCTTACAATGCCTTGTGTAACTCACAAGAGAAGTACTTATAAGAAGTTTGTTACTTATTGTTACTCAAAAGAAACATATTTAATATGTTACTACAGCATGATTCTTCTTTTGGCTGACAAATCTAAATGGTCACATATAGATAGTAACAAAGGAAATATTGTCTTTAAATGTCCAAAGATCATCTTATCAAGCCCAAAACATGTAGAAAAAGACAGGTTTATAAACCACCGACTTATAAGAGAAGATTCACTATATCGCAAATTATATACAATTATTGGCCTTAATAGAAGATGTTGACTTGTTGATCTAGCCAATGCACATAAGAATACAAGGACCATGTTGATTAGGCAATGGTTAAAAGATGCAATAGTATGAAAGTATCTAATATTTCTTTTTGTTTATGCATAAATCATAATGCAAATGTTTTTTTCTTTTTGCTTTTGCCTTATGTTTGAATAAACATAAGAATACATCGACATGAATTCAAGCTCGTGCATCATATGTAAGAGCCAATGTTGCTTGGAACCTATAAAATTTTGGCGCTACCATCAATGGCTCCATGCCTAGTAAATCAATTCATGGTGGCGCTTCAGGCGCATCTCGGCCTAGTAGACCTACATTAGGTTTGTTATTTTTTTAATTTTTAAGTTTATAAGCGATACTTACAATGATTGTTCACTATTGTCAACATTCAACACTTCAAGTTTTGAAGTTGAATTTTGGTTGGGGAGTTAATTAAAGTAAGTCAATCTAATTTGGGTAAATTAAAGTTTATCCTCAGTATTTTGATACCTTTTTTTTTCAATTAATCATCAAGGCACAATAGCTCAGCTCTCACCTTTGACATCAAACACAAATGCCAAATCAAGCAAAAATAAGTTCAGCAACTAAGAGAACCATAAAGAATGCAACAAGAAAGAATACAATGACAATGCAAGTAGGAAAAGATAATGTTGATCCATTACCTAGGACCTCTGTAGGAGGGATTCTCATTAGAAAACGTTTAACATCTGCAAGGGTTACTCCTCAATTTGCACCCGAAAGATTGAGAGGCTTGAATGGCAAAGGCAAAACAGTGCTTAAAAGTGGCTGATAAGCATCTTATTTGACTAAATTAGATATATATTTTTCTCTTAGATGTTGTTAATTGTACTCTAAATTATTTCCTATTCTTTTTCTATTATGTAGTTGGGCAATAAACTTATGTTGCAGAGGCTATCAGATGTAGGCAAAATAAAGAAAAGGCAGTATCAAACTTTTGCTTAATATTATCCATCTAATCACCTTTTAAAAACTATTTAGAAAAGAGCACAAACCAAAATTTCTTAC